>JAGIQG010000007.1:71236918-73636918 GCA_024679065.1 Sphyrna mokarran | reverse complement strand
TATGCACTCCAGGGAACTTTCTCCAGAGTCAGGTTTTGGAATCAGGAATTTTACAATCCCAAATGAAAATTTGAACCCCAGTATCCACTGGTATCCTCTTAAAAGCCAGCATTCGATAAAGGCTGTAGTAAACAGGGCATCTGTAGGTCTAGGAAAGCAGTAGATAATGTATTTTTCTACAACCATTATTCGGTCATCAAATAGATCACTGAACACAGCGAATGAAAATATTTCACTAAAAAGGCGGTTGCAATCATTGAGAGGATTTTTAATACCAGAATGTTGATTGAGGCGATTGTGGATGGAATTCTCCCCAAAACATTCTAAGAGCCGAATTTGCATAAAAATTGGAGTAAATTCTGCTGCTTTTTTGAGTGGGGATTTTCAAAATGAATTTCCCACACTCTATGCATCACTACTGAAAAGTTGGGGGCAGGACCTATTCCTGCCAGAGAGGCCAGCAGCAAAGCATTGAGCCGGTCACTGTGCATATGCTGTTCTGTCAGCGCCAAGATTGGTGCATACAGCAGCCCTGCACAGCCAGTCTCCCAATCGCTGGCCAACTTGATTGCTGGCCAGCCCTGCTACGCTGGCCCTCCATACCCCGTCTATCTCTAGCAGTTCAAATTTCCTGATCGTTCCCTGTGCCACCCTGCAGCTCCGATACCTCCCACTCCCATCCTATCCTGATGACTAGCCAAATCGCTGTCCTCTTCTATCTGCCTATGATCCCAAATGCAGACTAGCAGCGGGATGCCCCATCCCTGCTGATCACATCCATTCCTATTAGGCTCCATGTACTCTTGTCTCCCCCCGACCTCGGTACTGATGCCCAGTGGACAGTGCCACTTTGCCCCTTGGACATTGCCAAGGGACCAATCTGGCACTGCCAACCTGGCAATGCCCAGGCGGCACTTCTCCATTATCCTTAGTCTCCTGGAGGCTTCCTAAACCTTCCCTCACTTCAGCTCGATCTGGTCGCCATGGGGAGGGGAAATGCAAGCTGGCCTGCTAATGTTTAGTTTAATTATTTGTGCTACAAATCGGCTTATATTAACACTGCAATGAAGTTACTGTGCAAATCTTGATTAAAATAATGTATTTCGATCTGTGCCGAGGCCGTGGTGTCCAGTGGGAAGTCCATTACACAGCCTCTGATGATGTTTCCCAGCCCGCTGCAATAGGCTGGGGGAATTGCCCCTTTTATATCGGCATTAAAAAGGTCCCAACTAAAGTCTTTTTATTTCAATTAGTAACTGCTCTGTTGATCATTTCTGGGAATTACTATTTTATTTTAGATTCACACATTTATAGTTTAATTTATTGGAAGGCTAATATGAATTTGAGTTCCTGCAAAAGGCTCTCACCTTCCTGGGAATGGAAAAGTTCAGGTATGTTCTCCACATTTTTCAATCCATTAACATTTTGTAAAATCATCTCATGTTTATATTGCAACACATATATAATTTTGCACTGAAGCCTTTCAATTTTATTCATTTTTTTATCCCTGAGGTTGATAGGTTTGATCAGATTGTATTACTGAAGTCTGATCAGGTCACAGGAAAGAAAACTGATAGATTGGCTCTCACTGTTGATTTAATGCTGTTGTGGATGAAACACATGAAGGGCTTAACATACCAGACAGTTGAACAGGTAGTGAACTGATAGCTCATATAAACAATAGCTAAGCTCAAACACATACACAAAAATGATCATATTCAACATATTTCCCTCTGCATTTTATATGTCATACATTTGTGTTAATATCCAAGTATCCTAATAGGTTTTTTTTCAGTTCTACACATGAGATTGTAAAACCCATAATGATTAATGGCTGCCATGTCACAGTGCTAATCAGCTGTCAAATGTCTCGGCAAGTCCATGACCTTTTTATTCTGCCTTCCCAATTGCTGAATGACGTATGAACAGAACAGATTAAAAAAGGTAAATTAATTGTCATTGAGATAATAAAAAGTTGTTTGACCAAGTGTTGTAAAGTTTAATGACAGGAGCAAATCAAAAGATCACACTTGAAATCCAAGGATTTAGTCTGATACTGTTTGTACAAGATTAACTCTCCTTCCAGAATCCATCTACTACACAGTGTTAAAATTGAGTCCTTATAATCTAATTGAATGTTTTAAAAATGCTTATTCAGAATTGCTGAGAATGTGGGATGCATTTTCATGTTAGAAACAGGAGTCTGGAAATATCCTGGCTTGGGGTCATGCCCATCTTGGGAGTGCCTCAAAGGCACTATTTTCATTCCATGGTGAGAGTCGATGCGTGCTTCAGTGAGATCCACTGCTACCCCTCAGAAACAGTTCATGGGCAGTCATAATGACTGTCAATTGCTGAGATGGGTTGGTTACAGGGCCCACTTCAGTTTTCTGGGACAAGTCATTTAAGTTTGATGCCTTAGACACGTTCATGAAAATAGCAGCATAATGAGAAAAGTAGCAGGGTGAGAAGTGATGGATCATTTGATGAAAATAAGGTTGAAACTGAGAAGAGAAGTTTCAGGTGGACATTAAGGAAGCAATTAATATCCTAAAGTGTATTGACACGATGAACATAAATGGGCCAGATTGTGGTCAGCAGTGATTGAATGCCACGAGCCATTAATTACAGTCCTTGCCCAATGAAATTTTATGTGCTCTTGCACTGCAAGTTCTTGCCAACCAACTATCAAAAAAGTGCAGCATCCTCTACAGAGCATCTGGCACCTGTGTAAATGTGGCAAATAGGTATTAGTTTAACCAATAAGACTGAGGAATCATTAATAAAAAGTATAGTTTGAATCAGGGAGTATCGGTTAGAACAGTTAATTCAAATCATGTATAAAATGCAAAATAAAGGGGGCAATCTTAGTGGCTTATCACACCAGTCAATTGGCATGGCAAGCCGGTATGATCAGGCAAAAGGTAAAAAACCAGGTTCACATCCTGTTTTGCCAGTGTAATCAACACAAGGTCATGTCCCAAAGAAGCACCATAGCTTCTACTTGTACTCCTTGCAGGTATGTAAGGAAGCTGTAAAATTAAGCTGCATTTTTGACAAGAACACAAAAAGCTTTCTTTTAAAATGTTTAGCATGTATCTTTTAAACATTTATTAACGACTGTATCCTGAACTAACAAAATCATAGTTTTGTAAAAATTGTAAAAGTAATTTTCAATTATTTAAGTCATGCTACTCTTAGGTTGTGAATTGAGAATGTGGGTTGGATTTTGTCATTCCAGTATCAGTGGGATCTGAATTCCTAAATTATCACTTAATTCCTGCTAGCTGCCACTTTGACCAGTGTGGAAATTATGACAGCTTATGACCTGACACACTGATAACCAGACATGAAACTTATATGCTGCTGCCTATCTCAATTTTGTATTTCTTGGAATTTGAAACTTTCAGCAAGGTAGGGAAGTTACTGATATCTGTGAAACATATCAGACCAGAGGGTTTGTGAACCACTGCAGAAGCCTGTCTGAAGTCAGGAACCATTTCATGAGTACAATTAAAAATTGTTGCCAACTTCAGACGTAATTTTTTTTATATGGGATGTGGGAGTCACCAATTAGGCCACTGTTCATCCTTAATACCCTTACAAAGTGGTAGTCAGCCTTCTTAAACTGCTATGGTCCATGTGAAATAGGTACACCCACAAGGCTATTAGGGAGGAAGTTCCAGGATTTTTACCTGGCAACAGTGCAGGAACAGTGATTTATTTCTATATCAGGATGATAATTGACTTGGAGTAGTATTTCCATGTGTTTATTGTCCTCGTTCTTCTAGGTGGTAGGCTTGGAATATGTCATGAAGGAGGCATAAAGTTATGAAGTGCACAAGCGGGTATGGAAGAACATGAAATGGGTGGAGTTTGCTTGGAGGTGAAGTGCTTGAGGAGCATTGGCTCGAATGTCTTACATTCGTGTATATAACTGGTCTAATGCCAGCCAGCCTCAGCATCCATCCATTCTTGCCTCAGGCCTGCTTCATCTTTGCTAGCTGAACATATGGCGAGCATGCGGTGCAAATTAGGAGGTTGGAATGTGATGTTGGGAATTAGCCTAACTCGCTACTCTCATTTTGAAGGGAAAAAAATGATTCTGTCATTAAAAATGTTTGTATTGCTGTGAAAAAAATTAACTGTATTAATCAAACTTTACCAAGTTACCAGTCTTGAATATAATCAATGATTGCTTCTTTTAAAAAACTTTTAAAAAATATATTTTAACATGCTGCCCACTTGCACTGACAATTTTGTATTCAATGATCTGCAGAAGACTTTAAATGGAAGCTCAGAGGAATAAAGACTTCTTGAAATAGGCACAATTTGCACAGAAATCAGCATTGCAGCCAAAACACACATTCTACCCTCATGTCTTTTTGAAAGTCCTAACAGTTTCAAGAAAGAGTTTCTTGCAAATGTCCTTAAGAATTATATGTCAAACAAAAAGGAATGATACCACACAATACAAATTATTGCCTATTTTCCAGAATGTTGTATTCTATAAATTTGCAGACAAGATGACAGATACAAGGCACCAGGTTATAATCCAAAAGGTTTGTTTGAAATCACAAGCTTTCGAAATGCTGCTCTTTCGTCAGGTGAAGACTAGATGTGGGTCTAGATGCCAACTCAGCTAACTGGCCCTGTGATGTATGATATGTAGTGATATAAAAAAGTCTTCATCTTTAGAATTTTTACTTGTAGAATAGGCTGTTACCAGACACAATGGTGAATTCTATCAATTCCAGAATCAGCTAAGAGCAGAGGAATATGGATTTGAGGTCAAAAAGTCATATCTAGTTAGATCAGACCTCAAAGCAGGAGCTGGAAAATAGTGACCCAAATCACAAAATGCTTTTGTTTCATGTTATGAAAAGTAGAAACATTTGAGTTTTCAGTTGGAACCAGCTTTCCATGAAAACTGTCTGTACAGGGAGGACAATGCAGAAGAATAGAAAGCAAGTCCCAGAAAGTAAAGAACAGCGAAATATCAGGAAATGAGAGTTTCAGTAAGGTAAAGGAAGAAAGAACATAAATCTGGAAGGAGAATCTGAATCTGCAAGACAGGGGCAAAGTGAGAGGCTCCCAGTTAAAGACAGGACTGCAAGAAGTCGGCCGGCGAGGAGCCAAACATTTATGCAGCTCCTGAGGGGTGGCATCTGTCACTTGGCTTCAAGGCTTGGTATTTCTTATCACAGTTTGCCCATTGGCTTATGTGGAATGAGAACATTAGAGTATAAGATAAGTTGTGTCATCCTTATAAAATTGTTTATATTTGTACAGATACCGCTGGGGTGGAACAGTGGGATATTATCGTCAATCCTTTCTTATTTAACAAATGTTTTATTCTTTGTCCTGTGACTCTATTCATCCAGGTCTCCAGCCAAAAAATAAAAGTTAGGATCTATGAAACTGGGTTCCACTCTAGATTTGATTTGGCCAATAGTAACATCAACTGGGATTGTAATACTGTTTACCTGTAAAATGTGGATAAATAGCAAAAATAACTGTTGCATACTAATAATGCATTAAAGCACAATGATATTTTTTGGTCTACTTCTGGGAGGAGCAAAATGCATTATATGCATGCAAAAAAAAATCAATTTAATATCTGAACAACTGTTTCGACTGCAACACTTAATTACTTCCATAAAATACATATCATTTGACATGACAGTCACATTTTCCATTCCAGCAAATGCTTTCATCAGCAAAATGAAAACAAAATTGTAATGGTTTGAATGTTTAATGCAACCAATAAATTGAATTGTTATGCATTATTCTAGTAAACAGACCCTTAGGAGAACAAGATAGTAATGAATAGCATCACACAGGTAAAATGTAATTTTATAAAGAAACTTAACATAGATCTTTCAATATTCATAATGAGAACTTTCTTCGTGTGATTAGCCAGTCTAGCATAGATACAAAGCATTTGACTGTCATGTGATTCAGATCACGCATTGCAACAATAAAGATGTGGAGATGCTGGTGTTGGACTGGAGTAAACACAGTGATGTCTCGGTGGTCTACACTAACATCTCCCGTGACGATGGCATTGCTGCAACTGCCCCAGTACTAACGCCGACAACTGCCAGTTTCCAAATGCAATCTTACAACTCATCTGTTTCATCCTGGATCACAATGTCTTCACCTTCAACAATCAGTTCTTCATCCAGACACACAGGACAGCCATGGGGATCAAATTCACACCTCAATATGCCAATATTGTCACGCACATGCTCGAACAAGACTTTTTCACCACACAAGACTTTCAACCGATGCTACATACTAGATACATTGATGATATTTTCTTCCTCTGGGCTCATAGTGAACAATCACTGAATCAACTATATGATGACATCAATAAGTTCCATCCCACCATCAGACTCACCATGGACTCATCATGCTCTGGAATCAGTTGCATTCTTGGACACACGCATCTCCATCAAGGACGGTCACCTCAGCACCTCACTGTACTGCAAGCCCACAAGATAACCTCATGATGCTCCACTTTCTAGTTCTATCCTAAACACGTTAAAGAAGACATCCCCTTCGGACATGCCCTCTGTATACACAGGATCTCTCAGATGAGGAGGATCGCAACAGACATGTCCAGACGCTGAAAGATGCCTTCATAAGAACAGGATATGGTGCTCGACTCATCGATCGACAGTTCTGTCGCACCACAGTGAAAAACCGCACCAACCTCCTCAGAAGACAAACACGGGACATGGTGGACAGAATACCCTTCATTGTCCAGTACTTCCCCGGAGCGGAGAAACTATGACATCTTCTTCGGAGTCTTCAACATATCATTGATGAAGATGAACTTCTCGCTAGGGCCATCCTCACACCCCCACTTCTTGCCTTCAAGCAACCGCACAACCTCAAACAAAGCATTGTTCACAGCAAACTACCCAGCCTTCAGGAGAACAGTGACCACAACACCACACAACCCTGCCACAGCAACCTTTGCAAGACATGCTGGATCATCAACACAGATGACACCATCACACGTGATAATACCATCCACCAGGTACACGGCACATACTCCTGCAACTCGGTCAACGTTATCTACCTGATATGCTGCAGGAAAGGATGTCCTGAAGTATGGTGCATTGGGGAGGCCATGCAGACGCTATGACAATGGATGAACGAACATCGCTTGACAATCACCAGGCTAGTCTGTTCCCTTCCTATTGACAAACACTTCAGAGATCACGGGCATTCGGCCTCTGATCTTCAGGTAAGCGTTCTCCAAGACAGCCTTTACAACACACAACAGCACAGAGTCGCCGAGCAGAGACCGATCAAGTTTTGTACACGAGGATGGTCTCAACTGGGATTTTGGGTTCATGTCACATTATCTGTAACCCCCATAACTTGCCTAAAATTGCAACATCTCACTTACTGTCCTGTCTGGAAACAATACGCATCTCTTTAACCTATGTTTAATACTATCTCCACTCACATTGTCTGCATCTTTAAGCCTTGAATAGCAGGTTGGCTGTAAAGACTCACATTCTAATCAGTATTCTGTAAACTGTGTGTGCCTCTATCTGTCCTTCTCTGATCAGAACCTTCCACATACCTGACGAAGGAATAGTGTTTCCGAAAGCTTGTGGGTTTACTATCAAATAAATTGATTGGCCTTTAACCTGGTATTGTGAGACTTTTTATTGCATCATTAAAGCTCAGAATCAATGACAATGAGCCAAACATAACTAAATTGGCAAATCTTGTGCTGAATGGCATTTAATGGACTTCTTATTTCATTGTTCATATCATGCTATATTTTCACTGCAAATTGGTAGATCATGATGCAGAGATGTGAATGATTGTATCTGGATCATCATGAACATCATGCCCATTTACTCTTTGCTTAACACTCAAAAGATAAGAGAAGAGAAAGCCACAAAAAGATATACAGACAAGGAAGTAGAATGCACTGGAGTTGTTAGGCATAGAAATAGAAAGAAAAAAGCAAGACAGTGGATTAAAAGAGGGAGAACAAAAAAAGAAATGGAAAGGAAAAGTAATGAAAACTTAAAAATCAGAAGGACATTGTAACGCAGTTGTGTTTGAGAATTGTTCTATTGGTCCTTGAGAAGTTGCATAAATGGCAAAGTAGGCATGTGGAATGTACAATCATTCTTAATCCATGAAATATAAAGGCCACATCAATTGCCTTTCCACAGTGATCAGAAACACCAAAACACAGTTGATACATCCCTGCACTGCTTT
Organism: Sphyrna mokarran; assembly: GCA_024679065.1. Lineage (NCBI taxonomy): Eukaryota > Metazoa > Chordata > Chondrichthyes > Carcharhiniformes > Carcharhinidae > Sphyrna > Sphyrna mokarran. Next base: position 73,628,662 of record JAGIQG010000007.1, on the reverse strand, counting down.
CATAGGGATATAGAATCATCATGACAGTCCCATGATATTTTGATAATGGAGATCTTGACTAATCCTTGCAATTAATCTTTATCAATGAGACTATGTTGAGGTTCAATGACATTACGTTCACCTTAGTGATGGAAAGGGATAGGCATGAAGCTGGGGGCAGTAGTTATAGCTGGGGGAATGGTAATTACGAGGCCATAAGGAGGGAATTAGGGTGCATAGGTTGGACTAGGAAACTACAGGGACTGGGAACATCTGAAATGTGGAGCTTATTCAAGGAGCAGCTACTGCGAGTCCTTCATAAGTATGTCCCTGTCAGGCAAGGAGGAAATGGTCGAGTAAGGGAACCATGGTGTACTAAAAAAGTTAATTTGCTGGTTAAAAGGAAAAAGGAGGCTTATGTCAGGATGAGGCTTGAAGGCTCAGTTAGTGCACTGGATAGCTATAGATTAGCCAGTAGGGAGCCAAAGAGTGAGTTGAGGAGAGCTAAAAGGGGACACGAGAAGACTTTTGGCTGATAGGATCAAGGAGAATCCTAAAGCTCTCTTTAGATATGTTAAGAATAGAAGATTGGTTAGGGCAAGATTAGGGCCAGTCAGAGACAGCAATAGGAAGTTGTACGTGGAGCTTGAAGAGATTGGAGAGGCACTGAACAAATATTTCTCTTCGGTATTCACGCAGGGAGATGTAAATGTAGTTGTGGAGAACACTGGGATACAGAGTCGAAATTGGAAAGTATTGAAGTAGATAAGGAGGATGTGCTAGATATTCTTGAGGGTTTGAAGTTAGATAAGTCCCCTGGGCTGGACGGGATTTACCCTAGGATTCTCTGGGAGGCGAGAGAGGAGATTGCAGAGCCTCTGTCTCTGATCTTCAGGTCGTCGTTGGTTACGGGTATAGTGCCGGAAGACTGGAGGATAGCGAATGTGGTCCCATTGTTCAAGAAGGGGAATAGGGACTTTCCGGGGAATTATAGGCCGGTGAGTCTTACTTCTGTTGTGGGCAAAGTATTGGAGAGAATTATTAGGGATAGGATTTATAGTTATTTAGAGAGAAATGAATTGATTGGGATAGTCAGCATGGTTTTGTGAAGGGTAGGTCGTGCCTTACTAACCTTATTGAGTTTTTTGAAAAAGTGACCAAAGAGGTGGATGGGGGTAAGGCAGTTGATGTGGTATATATGGACTTTAGTAAGGCATTCGATTAGGTGCCCATGGAAGGCTTCTGCAGAAAATGCAGATGTATGGGATTAAGGGTGATTTAGCTAATTGGATTAGGAATTGGCTAGCAGATAGAAGACAGAGGGCCGTGGTTGATGGAAGTTATTCATCATGGAGTTTGGTTACAAGTGGTGTACCTCAGGGATCTGTTTTGGGGCCCCTGCTGTTTGTAATTTTTATAAATGATCTGGATGAGGTATTGAAGGATGGATTAGTAAATTTGCGGTTGACACCAAAGTCGGAGGAGTGGAAGATAGTGAAGAGGGGTGTTATAGTTTGCAGAGAGACTTGGACAAGTTGCAGAGCTGGGCCGAGAGATGGCAAATGGAGTTTAATGCGGAAAAGTGTGAGGTAATTCACTTTGGCAGGAATAACAAATGTGTAGAGTATAGGGCTAATGGTAGGACTCTTAATAGTGTTGAAGAACAGAGGATCTTGGTGTATATGTGCATAGATCCCTGAAAGTTGGCAATCAAGTCGATAAGGTTGTTAAGAAGGCATACGGAGTCTTAGCTTTTATTGGTAGGGGGATTGAATTTCGGAGCCGCAACGTCATGTTTCAACTGTACAAAACTCTAGTGCGGCCGCACTTGGAGTATTGTGTGCAGTTCTGGTCCCCGCATTATAAGAAAGATGTGGAGGCATTGGAGAGGGTACAAGGAGGTTTACCAGGATGTTGCCTGGTATGGAGGGCAGGTCTTATGAAGAGAGGCTGAGGGATTTGAGGTTGTTTTCGTTAGAAAGAAGGCGGCTAAGAGGAGACCTTATTGAAACATATAAGATGATTAGAGGTTTAGATAGGGGGGACAGTGATAGCCTTTTTCCTAGGATGGAGAAAGCTAGCACGAGGGGACATAGCTTTAAATTAAGGGGTGTTAGTTATAGGACGGATGTCAGAGGTAGGTTCTTTACCCAGAGGGTGGTAAGGGTATGGAATGCCCTGCCTGCTGCAGTTGTAGATGCGCCAAGTTTGGTGGCGTTTAAGAGGTTAGGAGATAAGTTTATGGACGAAAAGGGAATGGTTTAGGTTAGAGGGTCATTGCTTTTTCCTAATTGGTCGGCGCAACATCGAAGGCCGAAGGGCCTGTTCTGCGCTGTAATGTTCTATGTTCTATGTTCTACTACAACTGACATGAGGAAATCCCCAATGCTGGAGAACTTTGGGAATCATAAATCTGAGATCAACATTTTCTTTCCAAGTATAGTACACTTGCCATGCCTCACACCATTAATATACTGTACTCATTGTGTGATGGTAAGTCTGGTACAAAATACTGTCAAAACAAACAAAACGTTTCTCAAACATCCAGGTATTCCTTTTCTGGTTTTGAATGTCACATCAGAATTACAATTATGCTAAATTATGAGCCCTAATGATCATGGCAGTTATTATTAATATTGTAAATCCAGCAATTTTATCATTGCCTTCAACTTCAATGGATAGCCTCACAGTGAGAAGGTACTCTCATCGGCTTTGGTGATACTAATGGCAGATTGGCACAAATTATCCAGCAATTTGTGTAACATTAGAAAGCATGCAGCATTGCTTTTACACTGCAAATTGTTGAGATTTTTTAACAAATTAATGAGGGTGTTGATGCATTATTATAACCCCAGCAATTATTATCCCATTGTTTTCTTCAAGAAAATAAATCCTAAAGAGTACAGATCAACAAGACTTTACATTAGCAATCCAAAAACCTGAAAGGTTCATAAAAGCTCATGTAACTATTTTAACTGGATATTTTGCCATGAGTTTAACAATGCTTCTTAATATTTATTAGGCTGTCAGCAACACATTTTGAAAAACTTACTGACATTACAGAGATCAGAACCACTGAAATTGACAAAAGTGTAGATTTTAACTGTTGGGCAGCCCATGAAGAATTTCTAAGAAGGTGATTATCTGACCCCTTTAGAGAGCCAGCAGGAATCCCGATGCCCCAGTGAAGGGGCCAACAGCCAAAAATCAGGATTCCCAATGGGCCTGAGGACTCTCACCTGCTCAATTGGCTTCCTACCCTCAATGGGCAGCAACCCGATAATTATGCAAACCTGTTAATTTGAATGCCATTTGTGAGTTTGACAGGCCATTCACCAGCTTTCCGACATTAACCTGGCCTGTCAGGGAAATGGCACCAGACGGGCTTTACATGTGCTACCCATGAATGGGGACTTAACGTGCTGAACATTGAGGGTCTTGGTAAGAACCACCAACACCTCAGAGAGGCATTCATTCCCTCCCTCCCCCCACTCACCCCACTCATATACCATGCAGGCTGGAGGATGACCCAACCTGAACTCTTCAGATTCCCCAACACCTCAGAAAACCCATTTAAACATCCAGCTTCCCTTCAGGCCAAACACCTTGGCAATGACAACACTGCACTGACCCCGGCACCTTAGCAGTGATATCCCAGCTTGGTGTCATGGGCCCCGAGGGGATCACAGAGTTAGGTCCAGCAGCCATTTGTCCCTCTGCTGCTTCCAGGCTGTTGAAGTAGAGTTTTTCTTGGATCCTGAGGGTTAGCTGAGCTCAAGCTGGGGGGGTTGGGCGGGGGAGGTGGTGTTGACTTCAACACTCTCCAGCCTTGAGTGACTGGCAGTAGAGTTTGGAAGTTCTCCCTGTACCTATATGAGTTTTGTCCGGGTGCTCCAATTTCCTCCCACAGTTCAAAGGTGGATTGACCGTATTAAATTGTCCCTTGGTGTCTAAAAATGTGTATTAGTCACGTAATTGTGAGAGGCTATTGTGGGAAGTTGGAGGGGCAGTTGGGTGTGATGCTCTTTTGCAGAGTTGGGGTAGACTCAATTGGCCATATGCCCTCTTCTGCACTGTAGGGATTCTACAGTTCTCACCTTCACCTTGGAAGGTAGCCTTGCATTTTAAAACAGTTTTTTTTTCTGTTTCATTTCACATTCCAGAATTTCAGTTAGAGATTTTGGAAAATATTTTTTCATAAATATTGTAACAGCATGTATTTTATCAAAGGAAGTGGCTGTGATTTTGCAAGCATTCTCTACTGTTCCAAGGGTCCACTGGAGTTCTAGAGAAAAAAAATAATTTTAGAAGAATTTTGGCGATTTACATAGGCTAGCAGCAATGGGCCATTTGCCATGCAGAAAGAACAAGAAGCTGGGTTTTGCATGCAGCTTCCCAGTTGGAGTCGTTCAGTATTTAACAATCATAGAATCAAGGCTATAACTGGTTTCCATGCTGGTACAGCAAATAGATGGAGATGTGAGTCTGTGCCTTCAATGGGTTTCTGAGAGTATAACATATATTTTCTTTATTCATTTTTTAAATGTTTCTATATTCTTCAATGTGTTCACTAACTACTTTTTTTATAACAAAGTACCCTTTACGATAGAGTACTACAGAAGTGCACAAAGTTAACTCTCATGTTCTTGTTACTAAGGGGTTATAAATTGAAATTAGATAAGAAGCTGAGATTTCCAAATAATATTGCTCTATTTATTTACAAAGGGTGCAGTATAAGTCTGATCAGCAACTGGTGTACCTGCTTCCTATTTATCAACAGACAAGTCTACACCATCAGCAGTTCATTATTAGTTCCTCCTATGTCCTCTGGAATATCTAGCAACAGTCCTCCAGATATATCTGTAGAAGTTTTGTTGTTTAAGTAAGGACTAGAAGGGGACAGAATCATGAGGGCTGAAATAGGGAATCAAGCTTGATTTGTATTGAATTCTCTTACAATTATGAATTTCCATTCAGACACAATACGCTTTATGCACAGAGTGTGCTGAGACAAAAAGTTAAACTACGGAACATTTAATTGGGACACAATCACACAAATCTTTTGGTAACCTGCTTGTTTTTGTTTCTTAGCCATTTTGCAAATGACATGGAATAGTCATCGAATATATTGTTTTAGTTGCTGCAGAGACTCTGCCAGGTTGTAAAATGCATTTTTTGTTATAAAACTAGATAAATCATGGAATTCTAATTATTATCCATTGAAATTATTTAGAAACTAGATTTGTATTCACTAAAAAATGTTTTTGTTTTAAAAAAATTAGTTTTTTTTTCTAAAGTCTTGAGGCTAGAAATTAGTTGCATAGTGTCAATATAAGCAGTTCTATGGAGGCCTACCACTATGGCTGGGGCCACATCCTCTGTGGTCCCTGCAGTTTTGCTGAAGGAGAAGGGCAGAAGCAGGATTGCCCCTTATTTGTCAGAAGATTGTGACTAAACACTATTCTGATGGAACACAGCCCTTCCGACTGGTATGGTGCTAGGATTCCATACTTAGACAAAGTATGTCCAGAAAGCTTCTTAGATGTTCACTCTGCAAGTAACATGCATGAAGTGCATGAAGAAAGGTGGGTCAAGCACATTTAAAGAGCTTGATACAGTAATTTTTTTTGAACTCCTGTTGCAAAGTGTCTGGAAGTATTCTAATCTATTCTGGAGATATTTTGGTGAGTTCCTGGGTTTCCAGAGAGTAATCACAGTTTTGCAGGGAAGGGAAAGGATTAGGTGATCTATCATACAACATGTATGGGGGTTGCAACTGCACTGCCTTTGGTTCTGAAAAACATCATGAAGATGGGCGTAGAGATTGGGAAAGATTAAGCTTTGCCAAGTTGATGCTGGGTTCCTTCATGCCCATTGACAGTGGTAGGTGACTGTTTGGCAGGCCAGACAATGTACCCTGCATCTCACTGTGTTTGTTCATCAGTGCGCTCCTCAATGCCACCCCATTGAGACTCACAATTGAGTCTGCTCAAAAAAAGTTCATCTGTGATCTTGTCCTCTTGATGGCTGGCAAACAAATCATCCTTCCCTTGGCATGTCTGCAACCCACTTCTAACAGGATTACTCATATACTGATTCCCAGCTCTGTACTAACATCTAAGGAATATGTAGCATACCTGAGCTGGAGGCTGTGCATTTCAGATCAAGTGACAGAGCTCTTTCTGTGCTGATGCTCCCTCTCCTCCTCCTTCAGTTCTGTGATTGGCCAGGCAGCAGTTGTTAGATGTCTAAAAGCAGGAACTTAAAATGGAAATGTTGATGCAAGAAAAGGGGGTTAAGGTCTGTGATCACACAATGAACAGCTTGCTCGTCATGTTAGATAACAGGAGAAGTGAGTTGGGAGTTCGGATCAGAATAAAGCAGGAGTATGCTGTCATTCTTAATGTTCTTAACAATGTTCAATGCAATGGACCCATTATAACTGGTTCCACGATGCAGAGAAACATTTCAAACACAGACAGACATACATTCAGCTCATGATGTGCAAGCATTCTGGTTTATCAGTTCTGTTATACTCTTTTCTACCGTATGCAACCTTGTCTTGCAAGAGAGAGGATAGAGATCATTATGCAACATTGTCTTTGTGTGATGTACCTGCTGAAATTGAATAGTTGGAAGTATGCGGATGCCACAAGCTGTGAATGTGCAACTGGTAGCATTTGTAGGTATGCAAGGTTGTCTATTTAAAAAACTTAGGAAGAAAGATCTATCTGTGGCTTACAAAACAAGTTATGAATAGTATTAAATTAAAAGAAGAGGCTTATAATATTGCAAATAATAGTATAGTAAACTGTTTTCCAGCACTCTTCTGACTCAAATTCTCTACTAATTGGTACTTCTGATGTTCCCGTTACAAATTGTCAAGTTACCAACTGGAAGTTTTCTAGAATCTGTACCTGCATAACTTTATTAACTTATACTTTAAATTATGTTTTAACATACTATTCAACTTTCAGAAGTAAAAAGAAAACAGTTCTCGACTTTCTGAACATATGCATATTAGTTTATACCACAAGGACTGTTCTGTATTCCACTGGGAAATGTAACTCTTGGTTCACTGGTATTTCTGATTAACTGACCAGCCATTCTCTGTGAACACAAGATAATTAAGATTTCAGTGTAATAAGCTTGGGAATTAGAAACATCTTAGAACCAGCAAAGAATAAGCAAAAAGTTACTAAAAAATAGAATGTGAATAAGCAACTAACGAGGAATATAACAGCAGATTGTAAGAGCTTTTACAAGTATATAAAAAGGAGACTTGCTAAAATAAATATTGGTTAGGGAGATTTATTTTGAGGAATGAAGAAATGACAAAATGTTGAACAAATGTATTGCCTTTAAGTAAAAATTATGACTTGCATATCAAATGTAGAGGGTAATGAAGCATAAAATAAGAGGGGGAAACACAAGGTAATTATCAGCAGAGAAAAAGTATTGAAGAAAATGGAGTGACTCAAAGCCATCATATCCCCAGGACCTGATGGTCTACATCTTAGGGTTCTAAAGGAAGTAGCTATAGAAATGATGGATGCATTGATTCTAGTACTGGGGCTTCAGATATTTATAATCCATATTAATAACTTAGACAAAGAGACCTAGAGTAATGTATGCAAGTTTGTTGAAGATAGAATGATACAAAGCTAGGTGGGAATGTGAGTGTGAAATAAGCTGAAAGAAGCTGTTTTATATATATGTATGATATATATAGAATAATTTTTAAATGATATTCAAAGAAATTTGGATGTACTCATACAATGATGCAGGTACAGCAAGCAATTAAGGTGCAAATAAAATGTTGGCCTTTATTGGATTGGAGTATGTGACTAAGGAAGTCTTGCTACAACTGTATAGGGCTCAGGTGAGACCCCAACCCAGGCCAGGATTTTTATGATGGTGGGGTTTGCCTTCCTGCCAACCGGCAGGTTGATGAGGAACATATTCCTGTTGAAACTGCCTGCCTTGAAGCTATTAAATGTTCCAGCAAGTGTTAATTGATTGAAAATGGGACTTCTGGTCCTCATTCAGGAGGAAACCCTGTCTCAGAGAGCTGTTGACGAATCTGATTGGCTATCAGCTCATTAATCCCTGCAGCACCAGAAGTTTCAGTGGACAGGACTGGGACTACAGTCCCCACAGCCTAAGTACTGGGAGTCCAGGACTAAGGAGGTGGAGAGGTGGCCAAAGGTTTGGGCAGAGGAGAAGGGTGTTAGTGGACATCAGAATGGGCAGGAGGACATGCAGGAGCCAGATCTAATGAGGGAGATGCCCAATATTAAAAGGAAGCTGCTGGTGGAAGTTGCGTCTACCGCCGCTCTCCACTCCTGCTCAAGAACGGATTGGCTCAAATTTTTGAGCTTTCCCTCTGTCCTTGAACTTCTCTCACCAGCCTGGAAAATTGAGGATGGGTAGGAAACAGACCTTTAGAGGTCAATAACTGTCCACTGTTGGGGGCATGGCTGGGCAATGCCCATTTGGCACACTGCCAAGTGGGTACTGTCAGTTTGCTAGGGCAGTGCCAAGAGGGTGAGGCCTGAGAGGGGTGCTATGAGGGAGATCTATGGAGGGAGGGCTATGACAGCCAGGTAGAGGGACGGCACAAAGTGGGTGGGACACAAAGGGGGTTGGGCATGAAGGGGGACTCATTTGGAGTGCCCTGATGCTGGCAATTTGTGAAGTGGAGGGTGTGAGGAAACATGCCACTGATGGGAGGAGATCCCAATATCTATGGGAGGAACAAGGGGGTCTTCCAGTGCACTGGGAAATCAGAATATCTTTCAAAACAGTGCCTGATCACTTTGCAGTCAGCCTCATCAGTGTGTTTAGGCCCTGGCCCTCCCAGAGCCAGTGTGCAACTCACCACTCTTCCAAATAATGTATGTAACATGATCGTAACATAATTGGGACATTACAGTTGCCCAACTTTCAACAGTCTTTAAAAGCTTCTAAACTTCATCCCTGATCTCCTTTATCCCTATCCAGCTGCCATGCCTGCCCATATCCTTCGGATTGCCCATGTCTCCATGCGTTATCCATGCCACCCCTATATCCTTATGCATCCTCCACAGTCACACTGCCAGTATACAATATGCACAGATCTTGGATTCCATGCAATATCAATGCATAATATTTAACACTTTGTTGGAAAAAAACTTTTCACCATCAAATAAAAGATTTCCTATCATTGTTACTCAGAAACAACTTACAGTCAACCAGGTGAAAAAAATCCCATTAGATTGTGAAAACAAACCAGAAACCACATCAAAAGGACAACAGGAACATAGAAATTAGAAGCAAAACTAGGGAAATTGAGCCCTTTGAGCATACTCTGCCATTCAATCGGATCATGATTGGATCTCTACCTGGTTTCAAATCCACCTCCCCATCTGTTCTCCATATCCCCTTATCCTTTTTTTTATATTAGAAATATATCTATCTGCTTCATTAAATCATTCAATGATTCAGATTCCACCATGCTATATGGCAGCGAGTTTCACAAATTCATCACCCTCTACAAGTTGTTCCTTCTCACTTCAGTTTTAAATCTACCAACTTTCAACTATACCTGTGACCTCTTGCTTGAGATTGCTCCATAACAGGAAACATTTAGTCTATTTACTCTATCAATCCCTTTTAAAATGTTATATATTTTGATCAGATCCCTTCTCATCCATCTAAACTCCAGCGACTATAAGCCCAAACTGTTTAATCCCTTCTCATACGTCAACCCTTTCATCCCCGGAATCAATCTGGTGAACCTCCTCTGAATTCCCTCCAATGCTACCACATCTGTCCTCAAATAAGGAGATCAAAACTGAGCATAATACACCAAATGTAGTCTCACTAACACCCTATCCAATTGCACAATACTTCTCCACTTTTATATTTCAGCCCCTTTGCATTAAATGCCAACATCCCCATTTGCCTTTTTTATCATTGCTCCTGCATTGTGACTTTCTGCAATTCATGAACATAGACACCCAGATCTTAACCATCAGTTATTACAACTCCTTAAAACCAATTTTACATGAATGTAACACCTATTTTATTGAAATCCATTAGCATTTGAAACTGAACCAAGCATTAAAAATGGGCACAATCCAAATTATAGACCATTATCTGGGAAATAAAACAGGTGCTCATTTCAATGTCAAAGCAGAGTACTTATCAATCAATCAGGTAGGTTTCAAGAATACAGTTCAAGTGTCCAAATCTAGATTTCTATTTATTCAGCCATTTAAATCATAGTAGAAACCATTTAAATCAATTAAATCATAGTAGAAAAGATGACAGTACAGGCTGACAGGACATTTGGTAACGTATTTTACTGCATTAGCATACCTTCTCCATTGGAAATGCATGTGAATAAATACACAAGGCTGGTCATTGTGAAGCTAAACTTACCTTTAAAGAGTAGATCCTAATGAATCACTGTATTAAAAAAAATTTACAAAACAATACAGCATCAATAGTGACATTTAAAGATGAAAAAACACATTATTTACTTTACAGATTGTTCCAGACTTCTCAGCAGGTTTTCCATTTTCTTTATTAACTCTCAAACCAGATGCATTTTAAAGGGCTTCCAAAACCACATATCACCTGTTTAAAACAGTATGTCAGAGGAAATCTGATTTTCTTCTCCCATCTAAAACATGACTGGGCAGCTGTGGGGGGGGACATTCCATCAGCATTCCCGACCCACAAAAAGGCCAGAAGGAAAAGTGGTGTAGGGTGGAGAATGTAGAGGAAAGTCAGGTTTCCTCAAAAAAGAAACCCAAAGTGTGGTCATTTGCACTCAAATACACGCCTCCTCACCCAGATGAAAATTCAACAATTAATGTTAGATGTTCCCCACCTTCCACCCTTTTTTCTGATTATAACCTCACTGCAGGCACTATTTGAGACAAAATCAGTGTTTGCAACTTTGGCATCTCTCAAGCTGAATTTCCAACTTTGTATAATTTCCATCACAAAAAGTGCCCATTCACTCTACAATCAATCACCTCCCCATTTGCTAAACCCATGTGCTACTGAAATCCTCATCTGTGTCTTTATTATGACTAGATTTAATTATTAAAATGTCCTTCTAGGCTGGATTTTCACCAACCATTCTCCATAAAGTTATTTCATCCAAAATCCTGCTGCTTGCATCTTATCCTGCACAAAATGTTGCTGACCTATTATCTCTTGCTGATGGAGGCTTTGGGACACCAAGAACCAAACTTAAAATTTACTTTGCATTGTTTGAATCAAATCATAACCCGACACTTTGCTGTTATTGCAACTTTCCTTGGATTTATCATCCCACCAGATCTTGCCTTTCCTCTGTTTTTTTCCCCAAATTCTAAAATAGAGTCATAGAAGTTTACAGCACGGAAACAGGCCCTTCGACCCAACTTGTCCTTGTCACACTTTTTTAAAACTCCTCAGCTAATCCCAACTGCTCGCATTTGGCCCATATCCCTCTATACCCATGTTATCTATGTAACTGTCTAAACACTTTTTAAAAGACAAAATATACATCCTCTAATACTACCTCTGGCAACTTGTTCCAGATACTCATCACCCTTTGCGTGAAAAATTGTCCATCTGAACACTTTTGTATCTCTACTCTCTCACCTTAAACCTATGCCTTTTAGTTTTAGACTCCCCTACCTTTGGAAAAGATATTGACTATCTAGCTGATCTATGCCCCTCATTATTTTATAGACCTCTATAAGAACACTCCTCAGCTTTCTATGCGCCAGAGAAAAAGGTCCCAATCTATCCAGCTTCTCCTTATAATTCACATCATCAAGTCCCGGCAGCATCCTAGTAAATCTTTTCTGTATTTAAAAGAACAAAGTTAAATTTTTTGTACTTCTTTCCCTTTACACATTAAGTGAAAATGAGATTACATCTGAAATGCAAACGTGGCTATTCTCTTCACAGACCCTGAATGGCTGTTGTGCATTTTCAGTTTTCCACTAATTATAGTAATTTGTTTTTCATGAGAATATTAAGTTTCGGCCTTCATAGAAATCCAATATAGTAAAGGGGATTTTAACTCATTTAAATGCCCTCAAGTAGTAGCATTACATATGGCTGCTTCTTAGTTGTACACTTTTTGAATCATCAGTTTTTATTACTTTAGCCTAATTGGAAAGTAGGATACAGACACTCTTCCAATGAGTATCAGCGGCTCCCTGAAATGATCCCAAAATGCTTGACGCAAAGGATTCACAGCTGACTCCTAAATCTGGTATTAAAATACAATAAATCCTCTGGGCCTGCAATTTGGAACAGGAAGACATATTGGACATTGGATCTGCCCTCGATCCACTAAAGAAACTGACAAGACAAAGAAATGAAATGAGCTAACAATTTACAATAGTGGTACAAAATGTGCAATACTGATTTGCATTTACAGTTTCTTTTATTGAAAAGAATGGGGGAAAAGCTCAGCATGTAAACAGGCTGCTAAACTGCCCTTGGATCAATTTAACTCCCAATTTTTGCAATGCGATCCATGCACACTGCAGAGCTATTTCACGAATACAGGCTTTTCATTGTGACATAAAGGTCAACTAATTTTTAGGCTTCTAGAGAATTTTCCAGACAATAGTTCTAGCTAAAGCATGGATGGATCAGTGCTAATGTCCACAAGGAAGATTATCAAACACAAGAGAAAACAAAGACAGTACACACCTCCTTTTTACAATTCTGTATTCAGGTAAGTTTTTAAAGGTTTCTAGTCTTTCAGTAAGTGAATCGGTAAATGGATAAGTGGGTGGTCAGGTTGGATCAGCAGGGTGTAGTTGCGTTGGGTGTACTTGGTCAGAGAGAGTTGATTTGGAGGATCAGTTATTGTACTCAGTTCAGTTACGGTGACTAATCACTGAATTAGACCAGATATTAAACGAAGTGTAACATTTGCAGGGTAAATATGCAGGTAAGTTCCAATCATCTGGCCTAAGCCTTTGACACAAGCCCAGTGTTAGAGACATTCAAGAGGGTTTAAGGCAGTGGAAATCAGCCCATTGGAAGTTTAAACTACTGAGGCAATTTTATGTATATGCATATGTCAGGAACTTCGCTGTGCTCTACACACATCTCCCAAATTATGTCTAGTTTCTGTTGATATGGATACTGGAAGATTTGGGTCATTTCCATGGGAAAATCACTAATTGATTTCTCTGTGCAACTCATTGATAAGGAGTTCTCTTGGTATCCAGCAATTGTATGCCCTGCTGGAACTCATCATCTGAGCCCTTTATAAAGCAGATAAGAATACAGGAGCAGAATTAGGCCATTCGATGCTCCATCATTCAATCAGGGCCGATAAGTTTCTCAATGCCATTCTCCCGCTTTTTTCCCTATAACCCTCAATTCCTTTACCAATCAAGAATCTATCTCCGTCTTAAATGTACTCAATGACCTGGCCTCCACAGTCTTCTGTGGCAATGAATTCAAAAGAATTTGAATTCAAGGATCTGCAGAATTGTGTCCCAGATGGGTATGTACACCTCAGTGGCTTAATTTTGTGTTTAACATTAAATACCGCTCCCATCCAATTGGGCATTCGTGAGGCATTCAAAAGCACATGATTTCTTTAAACGACCAGATTAGTAAGGAACACTTTCAATATAAATTGCTCCTGAAAATGGTCTAATAATAGCGGGCATTATCTTCTTGAAAGTCTAAATGCCAAACATCTTTCAATTATTCTCAGATACAAATTATGTCGACACAGATTATTGCGTCACATGTTTATGAAACCAAAGGAAAATTATATACAACTCTTCTTTCAATCTTAATAAAAATTTAACAACAGTATTCAAAGAAGGGTAGAGACTTCTCCCAATATTCTGGCCAATATTCATCCTTCAGCCAATATCAGTAATACTGATTGTCTCATCATTATTACATTGCTGTTTGTGGGACTTCACTGTATATAAAAGTGACAGCTGTGTTTCCTACATTGAAACAGTGACTACGCTTCAAAGGCACTTCGTTGGCCGTAAAGTGCTTTGGAACATCCTTAGCCCTTGAAAGATACTGTGGGCAGAATTCTCCCATGATCCCACCAAGAGGCTCAGTAGTGGACAGGTGGAGTAAAATCAGCAAGAGATCCAAAAAGGAATTTCACATGAGAGTGAATTTACAGTGGGATTTTTGTTTGTGCCCATCTTAGCAGATCGGGAATCCTCTTGGAAGCAGAAGTGAAATGGGTTTGCATCCAATTAATGAGATGCAAATGAAGGATCAATTTAAAACTTCACCCCATGCTCGATTTTTTGTAGAAAAACACACTGGTTGAAGACGCCTGGACTAAACTGGCATGCAAGTCAAGAGATACTTGAAGGAGGCTTGGGGCTGCCTCCTGAATTCAGGATGGAGGCTGCCTGTGGGTGGAGAACACCTCTCTCTGCTTCAATATCAACAAAATGAAGGGGATAGAAGCCATATCAAGCTGTGATATATCGGTGCATCTGTAAAAGTTGGTGAGAGTTGTAGCTGACATACCAAATTTCCTTAGTCTTTTGAGAAGGTAAAGATTTAACTATGGTGTCAGCATGGGGGACCAGGACAGGTTGTTGATGATCTGGACACCTAAAAACTTGAAGATCTTGACTCTTTCTACTTCATCCTTGTCTATTCATATAGACAAGGGCATGTTCTCCTTTACACTTTCTGAAGTTGATGACAATCATGAAATAGAGATAATATTTTAATATTAATCATAGAATATATCTAGTTTACACTGAATACTCTTAAAACTGTAAAGTGAGTAAAAAAAAACATAAGTTAGCCACATTTTAAAGTTGTGGCATATGTTTTACAGATTATTTCTGCTTGTTTTGTAAATAAAATCTAACCAAAATTTAAGCTTGAAATGACACTTATTTTTCTTAATATAAATGGATTTCTGTTGAGGATTTTAAAAATTAAATAAATTGTTTTGATATCTACATTAACAATATTGACTGTGGATCAAAAGCAATCCTTTGGCAATAAGACTTTGGGACAGTGACTATCTGATATAATTTTATGTTTTTTCTTTACCTTTACTACATCATAGTTTTATACATGTGTATGTAAAAACACTGGCCTGTGTAGCAGAAAGCACGTACGACGAGAAATTCCCATAGGAAGTTAAGGGGTGTAGAATTATTGCTACTTTCACTAAGCTTTCCCATGTTTTCATCAACCTTTTCACATCACAGACAGGGATCATGGGGAGTGGTGGGAACATCAGGGTGGCGGCGTGGGCTTGTTAGGCCGAAGGGCCTGTTTCCCGTGCTGTTTTGTTCTTTGTTCTTTGTTCATACTGCAAACTCAGTTATCACTGTAATTGTATGATTACATTTCTGCTTATTCTCTGATTTTTTTTTCCTTTTTAGTGGCATTCATAATATTTTTAAACATTCCACATGGAAGCACCAAACATAGCCTCTAAATTTTTCTCTTTCTTCTTGCAGAGAAATAACTGGCTTCCACCCCCAAGGTAGTTAGGCTGAGATCATAAGACACAGGAAGAGAATCAAACCACTATTAAGTCTGCTTTGCCATTCGATCTTTGTTGATATGTTTTTCAATCACATTCTCCTGCCTTTTCCCCATAAATTTTGATCCTCTTACCGATCAAGAATCTATCCATCTAGCTCAGTCTTAAATATACTCAACAATCTAGTCTCCATAGCCTTCTGTAGCAATGAATTCCATAGATTCACCACTCTCTGGCTGAAGAAATTCCACCTCACCCCAGTTCTAAAGAGTCATCCCTTTATTTGAGGCTGTGCCCTTGGATCCTACTCTTGCCTATCAATGGAAACATCTTTCCCACATCCACTGTACCCAGGCCTGTCAGTGTTCTGTAAGTGTCAATGAGATCCTCTCCTCATCCTTCTAAACTTCATCGAGTACAGACCAGAGTCTTCAAATGCTCCTCCCATGTCAAGTTTTTCATTCCTGCGGCCATTCTTGTAAACTTCCTCTGGACCCTCTCCAGGGCCAGTACATCCTTCCTTTGATACAGGGCATAAAATTGCTCACAATATTCCAAATGTAGTCTGACCAGAGCTTCATAAAGCCTCAGCAGTGCATCCCTGATTTTGTATTCCAGTCCTCTTGATGTGAATGCTAACATTGCATTTACCTTCCTAACTAACAACTCAGCCTGCAAGTTAACCTAAAAGAATCCTGAACTAGAACTTCTATGTCCCTTTGCACTTCTGATTTCTGAATCCTCTCCCTATTTATAAAATAGTTTGTTTCTATTCTTCCCACCAAAGTGCTTAACCTCACACTTTCCCTCATTGTATTCCATCTGCCACAACTTTGCCCACTCCCCTAATCTGTCCAAGTCCTTCTGCAATCTCCCCACCTCCTCAGTATTACCTATCCCTCCATTTATTTTTGGCAACATCTGCACAATTAGCTACATAGCCCTTATTTCCTTCATCTAGATCTCTGATGTATTAAGTGAAAAGTTATGGTCCCAACACTGATCCCTGTGGAATTCCACATCACCAGCTGACATCCTGAAAAGGTCCCTTTAACCCCCACTCTGTCTTCTGCCACTCAATCTTCTAACCCTGCTAATACCTCACCTCTAACAGCATGGGCTCTTATCTTACTCGGCAGCCTCCTATGGCTCAGCACCTTGTCAAAGGCCTTTTGGAAATCCAAGTAGGTAACATCCATTTGCTTTCCTTTGTCTTACCTGCTATTCCCTCCTTAAAAAATTCTAACAGATATGTCAGGCACAACCTCCCCTTGATGAAACCATGGTTACCTTGTCCTCTCCTTAATATGCTTCTTCCTTGAGATTAAATTTTGCTGTGTCCCCCGAATTACTTCCAGAAACCCCTGCCATTGTTGTTCCATCATCTTTCCTGTTAGACTCCTTTCCCAATCAACTCTTGGGCAGCTCCTCTCTCATGTCTCTTTGGTTGCCTTTACTTAACTACAATATCGTTACAACAGATTTCTCTCAAACTGCAGGGTGAATTCTATGATGTTATAGTCACTGCCTCCTTCACCTTATCCTTCGCCTTAACCTCCCTTAACATATCAGCCTCATTACACATCACCAAATTCAGAATTGCCTGTTCCTTAGTGGTCTCCATCACAAGCTGCTCCAGAAACCATTTCATAGACATTCCACAAATTTCTTTTCTTGGTATTCACTACTAACCTGATTTTCCCAGTCCACCTGCATATTGAAGTCCCCCATGATCACTGTAATCTTGACTTTCTTGTACGCTTTTTTATCTCCTTGTGTATCTCGTGGTCCACTCCCTGACTATTGTTCAGAGGCCTGTACATAACTCCCATTATGGTCTTTTTACCTTTGCGGTTCTTCAACTCCACCATAAAGATTCTACACCTTCTGACCCAACATGATTTCTTGCTATCGATTTAATTTAATTTCTTACTAATAAGGCAACCCTACCCTCTCTGCCCACTTGCCTGTCTTTTCAATAGGATGTGTATCCTTAGATATTTAGCTCCTGGCCCTATTCCTCTTGCAGCCATATCTCTTTGATGCCCACAATACCATACCTGCCAATTTCAATCTGCGCTATAGTCATTTATTTTATTTCATATACTGTGTGCATTCAAATACAACACCCTCAATCCTGCATTAACTACCCCCTTCTCATTGTTATCCCCTTATCTGCTGTGCCTAAAGTTAGATTTTTAACCCTTTCCAAACACTATCTCATTATTTATTCTGAAGAATTTAGTAACTTCTCCTGACCTCTCTATGGGATGCTCTAGGGATGCCAGGCTTCCCTTGAGCTTCTTTTAATGTTTTTTTCATAATTTTCAGATGATTCCCCCCCTCCCCACACAACATGCTAACCTGCTTTGTTTCCCATTAATCATTATACTTCTTATAGTTTTACTCTCCCCTCCCCACTTGCCAATTTAGAGTCCATGTGACCACTTTTTTAAATCTTTCTGCTGGAACACCAGTCCCAGATCAGTTAAAGTGGAGACCGTCCCAATGGTGCAGATCCCTCCTGTTCCAATACGGATGCCAGTGCCCCATGAAATGGATCCTCTTTCTTATGCTATTCCTTTAGGAGCTTGCCCTGTGGGATGTCTTCCAACATCCTAGGATTCCACAGTAAATGCATTTGTGCTTCAGAATATTCTACTTCTTTACTATTCACTGATATTAAACTTTGAGGATACATGCATATACTTACTACACTTTGTGAAGATTATCTTCATTGCATTGTAATAAGGGTTGGATTTAGTCCTGATTGGTACCTGCCCTATGGCCCAGAAGTCATTAGGGATCTGGCGCAGCTCCAATTCAGTCAGCTGGACCTGATTATGTGGTACCAAGCTTAGGAATGCAGGTGGCATGGATTTATCTGAGAATCACGTGACGGAGGTTGGCAGCTCTGACATCCAAATCACCTGATGGCTGCTGATGCCATGTTTGAGGGGCAACTGCTTTTGCGTTGAGTTAAAAATCACCTTTTAAGCCTCTTAAAGAAGCTCTGCAGTTGAATCTCTAGCATCTGAATTTCTAATCCTGCAGTTCAAAAAGACATTACATAGACCAGAGAAAAGGATTTCTCTGCTGCTACACAAGATCATTCAGTGGCATCAATGGGTTCAACTGAGGTCTGAAATGTAACAGTGCAGCCAACTATTAGCCAACTTTATTGCTCAAGGATGAAGGAGGACAGCTGGGTGATTCCTATTCTGTGACTATCCTTCCATTTCATTGTGGGCAATCTCCCATGTTCCTAATATTAGGGTCTCAGATTTGTGATGCCACTTTAAGGGATGGCCAATCTGCACCTCAGTTGTGTGCTGCTCCTTAAAATTCTCAGTCTAATAGAATTCCAATGAGTCAAAAGTTGGCACCTTTCACTGGGTTGATTACGGGCAACGCATGAGACACACATTGGGCTCTATTTTACCATACTGATTCTAAGTGCTGGGTAGATTTGAAACTTGGAATGTTTCAGACCTGACATTTAGACTCGTTCTCAGGCACCCCCCCCATATGTGCTCTCCCTGCAACAATATCAGCAATTCTGAATCATGTTGCACAAACCTGTGGGTGGGACTTAATACACCCGAAACCCTGCAGCTCTAATTGGCACCTCTAACTGCGCGTGCACAGAAAAAAAATGATGAATGCTGCTCCCCTGCTATCTCCCTCCTGGGCTAGATAATGCCTCCTCCTGGCCTCTACAGACATTGCCGCATCTCCACAACATTACTGACTTCCTTATCCTCCCATCCCCACCACCACCCATACCAGTCGTGGACCCCTCCTCTCT
Organism: Sphyrna mokarran; assembly: GCA_024679065.1. NCBI lineage: Eukaryota > Metazoa > Chordata > Chondrichthyes > Carcharhiniformes > Carcharhinidae > Sphyrna > Sphyrna mokarran. The sequence goes on along the minus strand of JAGIQG010000007.1, from coordinate 73,609,364 downwards.
CCACCGATCTCAGGCAGAGTGGCAGTGGACATTCCCCGCACCCTCCACTGATCTCAGGCAGAGTGGCAATGGCCCCTCCCTTCTCTCAGAGTGGAGCACAGCCCCACCTCCCGTCACCGATCTCAGGCAGACAGCCGCTTGGCACCCACCTCCTCACTATCTGGAGCACACATATTGGACTTCCATGGAGCATATCTGTTTCACACCAATTCTGAATGGATGAACACAGTGGTAAAGGGGGAAGTGCCAGTAAAATCGGGCGTGCAGTCCATTATGTCAATAATGGCATGAAGGCGGGTGCAGATCTCACTACCCACTTCATGCCCAATTTTACCAACGCAATGGTAAAATCAGGCCTGTTGAGTTTCATTAAATTGAGGTGACAGGATTGAAATCCCATTGCATTGCCCCTTGTCATCTTGCCCACTTGTGTGGATTGCACAAAATCTAGCTTATCATTTCCAAAATGGAAGCAATCTAGATTTTTATAAACATTTGGCAAGAAACAAATTCCCTCCCTACCATTTTGACTGGGGAATGATAGGAAAGCAGAACAAAGAAAATTTGCACCTATATAAAAGTAAATTAATGGAAAAAAGTGTTCCTCTGGTTATTACCATGAATCAAAAAGTTGACATGGTTTCTCCATGCACGTGTGGTGTCAATTTTTTGACAATAAATTATTTGAAATGTTGGTTTTCCTTTAATGCAATTCACAATACTTGCAGCAAAAGATTGACATGTAAAAGGCATGTTTGCCACTATACTCTAACAACTCAGTGTGGGGGCGATTCTCCCGGCATACTGCACTGTTTGAGCAGTACAATGGGCTGGGAGAAATCAGGGAAGAGGGGGTAGCAGGTGGGCAGTTTCGCAGGTTTCTGCTGGGAGTCACACCTCCGGGGGTTTCCAAGACTTAGGATTTCCAGCGTAATCAGTTCCACACCAGAAATAGGTACACAGCTGATTACACTATGGAAAACAGTATTTGCACCTGATTAGCGGGCCCAGAACTGAAGACTCAGGGCCCGCTACCTGCTTTGCACCCTCCTGCTTCTCTCACAGCTGAAAGTGATTCCCTCCAGCAGAGTTTACTCCTGCTGGAGGGAATCACTTCCCACTAACAATGAAGATGATTGCTTAGGATAGGGTAGTGAACGTTGTCTACATGGACTTCAGTAAGGCCTTTGACAAAGTCCTTCATGGCAAACTGGTACAGAAGGTGAAGTTGCATGGAATCAGAGGTGAACTGGTATGGTGGATATAGAACGGGCTCAGTCATGGAAGACAGAGGGTAGCAGTGAAAGGGTGCATTTCTGAATGGAGGGCTGTGACAAGTAGCGTTCCTCAGAGATCAGTGCTGGGACCTTTGCTGTTTATAATATATATAAATGATTTGGAGGAAAATGTAACTGGTTTGATTTGTAGGTTTGTGGATGAAGCAAAGGTTGGTGGATTTGCGGAAAGCAATGAGAACCAAAGGATATAGATCAGTTGGGAACTTGAGCAGAGAGATGGCAGATGGAGTTTAATCCGGACAAATGTGAGGTAATGCATTTTGGAAGGTCAAATATCAAGAGGAAATATACAACAAATGGCAGAACCTTTAAGTATAGGGACTGGAGCAAGGGGCAGGGATTCCGGTTCCTGGGTCATTGGGACCTCTTTAGGGGCAGATGTGACCTGTACAATAAAGACCAGTGGCACTTGAGTCCCGGGGGACCAAATCTTGATGGGAAGGTTGGCTAGGGCTACTGGGGGACTTTAAACCAGAAAGGCTGGGGGGAGGGAATCGAGATGAGGTGACTGAGAGCGAGGAGGTTAGCCCCCAAGTAGAGAAGGACTGTAGACAGTATGAGAGGGAGGTTAGACCGGTGATGGACAAGGTAAACGCCCAGACCGAGGGTCTGAGGTGTGTCTATTTTAACTCCAGGAGTGTAGTGAATAAAGTGGATGAGCTTAGGGTATGGGTTGCTGCTTGGAAATGTGATGTACAGAGACTTGGATGTCTCAGGGACAGGACTGGGTACTTCAGGTGCCGGGATTCAGATGCTTCAAGAAGAACAGGGAGGGAGGCAAAAGAGGTGATGGCGTGGCACTGTTGATCAGGGACAGTATCACGGCTGTAGAGAAGGTGGATGCTGAGGAGAGATGGTCTACAGAGTCTCTGTGGGTCGAAGTTAGGAACAACAAGGAGTCGATAACTTTGCTAGGTGTTTTCTTTAGGCTGCCCAAGAGTGACAGGAAAGTTGAGGTGCAGATAGGAAAACAGATCCTAAGAGATGTAATAATAACAAGAGTTGTCATGATGGGAGACTTTAATTTCCCAAACAAGGACTGGAATATCCCGAGGGTAAGGGGTTTGGATGGGGAGGAGTTTGTTAGGTGTGTTCAGGAGATTTCCTGACACAACACGTGGATAAGCCTATGAGAGGAGAGATTGTACTTGACCTGGTGTTGGCTAATGAACCAGGATAGGTGTCGGATCTCTCGGTGGGAGAGCATCTTGGGGATGGTGATCATAATTTTATCTCCTTCACAACAGCATTGGAAAGAGATAGGATCAGGCAGGCTAGGAAGATGTTTATCTGGAGTAGGGGGAAATATGAAGACATCAGGCAAAAACTGGATGAATAAACTGGAAGGAGGTGTTTTTGGGGAAAAGTACTGAAGGAAGGTGGTGGATTTTCAAGGAATGTTTGTCTGGAGCTCTGCACGACAATGTTCCAATGAAACAAGAAGGTTTTGGTAGATTGCAGGAACCGTGGTACATGAAGGCTGTGATGAACCTACTCAGGAAGAAAAGAAAGGTGTATAAAAGGTGCAGAGAGCTAGGAGATGTTAAGGATCAAGAGGAGTATAAGGCTTATAGAAAGGACTTTCAAAAGGAAATTAGAAGAGCCTGAAGGGGTCATGAACAGGCCTTGTCGGGTAAGATTAAGGAGAATCCCAAGGCGTTCTACAAATATGTGAAGAGTAAAAGGATGAGAAGTAAAGGGATAGGACCTATGAAAAGTGAAGGGGGAAAAGTCTGTGTGGAACCAGAAGAAATGACAGACATGTTTAATGATTACTTTGCCTCGGTATTCACGGTGGAAAGTGATCTGGGAGGTTGTACTGCAGGTTTGCGGTGGACTGAAAAGATTGAGTATGTGGACATTAAGAAAGAGGACGTGTTGGAACTTTTAAATTCTGTCAAGATAGATAAGTCGCCGAGACCGGATGCAATGTACCCCAGGTTACTGTGGGAGGTGAGGAAAGTGATTGCAGAGCCCCTGGTGATGATCTTTGCATCGTTGATGGAGACAGGAGAGGTTTCAGAGATTTGGAGGATTGTGGATGTGGTTCCTATTTTCAAGAAAGAGATTAGGGATAACCCGGGAAATTACTGACCGATGTGTCTTGACCTCGTTGGTTGGTAAGTTGATGGAGAGGATTCTGAGGGACAGGATTTATGAACATTTAGAGAAGTTTAGTATGATCAGAAATAGTCAACATGGCTTTGTCAAGGGCAGGTCGTGCCTTACGAGCCTAGTTGAGTTCTTTGAAAATGTGACTGAACGTATTGACGAAGGAAGAGCGGTGGATGTGGTTTACATGGACGTCAGCAAGGCGTTTGATAAGGTCCCCATGCAAGACTTCTTGAGAATGTGAGATGGCATGGGATCCAAGGGACTTTGGCATTGTGGATCCGGAACTGGCTTGCCTGCAGAAGGCAGAGAGTTGTTGTGGATGGGTCTTTTTCTGCATGGAGATCAGTCACCAGTGGAGTGCCCCAGAGATCTGTTCTAGGACCCTTGCTGTTTGTTATTTTCATAAATAACCTGGATGTGGGAGTGGAGAGATGGGTTAGTAAGTTCGCCAATGATACGAAGGTTGGAAATGTTGTGGATAGTCTGGAGGGATGTCAGAAGTTGCAGTGTGACATAGATAGGATACAAGTCTGGATGGAGAAGTGGCAGGTAGACTTCAACGCAGATAAATGTATTGTGCTTCATTTTGGCAGGACCAATGGGATGAAGGAGTACAATATCAAGGGTAGGATTCTCACAGTGTTGAGGTGCAGAAGGACCTTGGGGTCTGGGTCCATAGAACTCTTAAATCAGCCTCACAGGTCAACTATGTGGTTAAACAGATGTATGGTGTACTGGCCTTCATTAATCGAGGGATTGAATTTAGGAGTTGAGAGAAAATGCTGCAACTTTATAAGATCCTTGTCAGACCCCACTTGGAGTACTGTGCGCGGTTCTGGTCGCCTCACTACAGGAAGGATGTGGAAGCTATTGAGAGGGTGCAGAGGAGATTTACAAGGATGTTGCCTGGATTGGGAGGCATGCCTTATGAAGATAGGCTGAGGGAGCTAGGTCTCTTCTCCCTGAAGGGATGAAGGTTGAGAGGCGACCTGATAGAGGTTTATAAAATGTTGAGAGGAATAGAAAGGGTGGATTCTCAGAGGTTATTTCCAAGGGCTAAAATGGTTGCTACGAGAGGACACAGGTTTAAGATGTTGGGGAGCAAATACAGAGGAGATGTTAGGTATAGGTTTTTCACTCAGAAGATGGTGAATGAATGGAATCAGCTGCCGTCGGTGGTAGTAGAGACGAACTCACTGAGGTCTTTTAAAGGACTGCTAGATGAGTACATGGGATTTAATAGTTCATATCCATACCTGGTAGGTGGGGATATGATCGGTGCAACCTGTGGGCCGGAGGGCCTGTTTGTGCTGTAGTGTTCTATGTTCTATATTCTATATTGTTGAGCAGAAGGATTTGGGGGTACCGATACACAGGTCACTTAAAGTGGCAACGCAGCTGGAGAAAGTAGTCAAGAAGGCATACCGCATGCTTGCCTTCATTGGCCGGAGCATTGAGTTTAAAAATTGACAAGTCATGTTTTAGCTTTATAGAACTTTAGTTAGGCACTTAGAATATAGTGTTCAATTCTGGTCTAGCAGAAGGATGTGGAGGCTTTGGAGAGGGTCCAGAAGAGATTTACTAGAATGTTGCCTGGCATGGAGAGCATTAGCTACGATGACAGGTTGGAGAAACTTGGTTTTTTTTCACTGGAATAACGAAGGTTGAGGGGTGATGTGATAGAAATCTACAAGATTATGAGAAGCATGGGCAGAGTGAATAGTCAGACTGTTTTTCACAGGGTGGAAGAGTCAATTATTTGGGGGGCATAGGTTTAAGTTGTGAGGAGCAAGATTTAAAGGAGATGTATAAGGCAAGTTGTTTTTTTACATACAAATGGTGGTGGGGGAGGCCATGGAAGCCGATACTATAGTAACTTTTAAGGGGCATCTTGACAAATACATGAATAGGATGGGAATAGAAGGACATGTTCCCTGGAAGGGTAGGGGACGTTTGTCCAGTTGGGCAGCGTGGTCAACACAGGCTTGAAGGGCCTAAGGGCCTGTCCCTGTGCTGTAATTTCCTTTGTCCTTTGCTGTGCTAAAGTAACAAAGTCTTTTGTGAATAGGTTTAGTAATGTACCATCGGCAAGTAAAATTCATTCAGTCAGCTAACACAAGATGCCTCTAAAATAAAAAGATTAATAATCTTAATTTATCACTTTTGATCCCATAAACTACTTCATAATTCCATTATTTATGCCTATGGTAAGCTTACAACTTAAGGAGGAATTGGCATATTTATACTAAAATAATAATTCTAAATAGCTGAGAGTAATCCAAGCAGGAAAACTGTAACTTGAAGCAGGTCAGTTGATCTTCTACACTTTATCATTGCAGCAAAAAGGACATGAAGACTCCCAGTCAGATCTTGCATAATTTTTTATCTACCTACCACAATATATTATATCAGATTAGATAAATTATTGGTAGATCAGATATCACATGATCCGTTCATATCAAGGATGATCTTTTCATTTCCTTGTTTATATCTCCACACATTCAACTATCTATATTATTTGCTTTACCATTGAGAGAATAGGTTCCCCCTTCATAGTGGTAATTTTAGTATTTGCATCTCTGTGATACTATATCAACATCTAAAGCCAAGTTAAACAATAAAGAAAACTTTACAATTCTAAAAGCATTTTGTGCTTTTTCGTCCAATTTTCTTTTCTCTCCTCCAGACATTTTTGCATTTCAGGTAAGCTTCTCAATGACAGGAATTCTTTGCCAGGGTGGCTCATTTGTAGAAATTTACCTTTTGGTATGTTTAACTGGCTCCAAGGGGCATCAAACAGAATCCAATTCTGCTCATGCATGCAGAGGCAAAGAAATGGTGATAAGAAGCAAAGATCTCATTGATTCCCCTCCCTAATCACTGTTGCACCACCATCACTGTTCCCACCCTCCAATCTAAAGACATCATCCAGTTATAGCATATTATCGTAATCCCACCCATTAGCAAGATTCCAAAATCACTTCCTTTAATTAAATGCCTGTATTTGAAACTTTTGAATTGTTAGTATATTTAGGTAGACGTACAACCTTCAGGTTTTAATCTCAGTTCAATACCTGGATAGAACAGAATGCCTTATATTTTGTAAGGATATACAGATTGTAGCAAGTCCTCAAGATTCATTTCTAATTCTGTCAGTTAACAAAGTGCAATGACATGGATCCATGAAATGGCAGATGCCAATTCACAGCTACAAACATCAAATGCACACCACTGAATTGTCAATCTCAGCTACTTTGCTATGTGAAGACAGCAGTTGGGATCCAAACCCTTTTCTCTTAGATAGGAATTACCAGACAGTCATCAAATGGCCATTCATTTATAACTCAGTCATGAATCAAGAGTATCTGAGATTTAGGTATTGAAGACCAGAACTTAAAATATTAGCAAATCTACTTATAAAGCTACTAAACACAAGCTTATGGAAAAGAAACATCAACTTCTGTCTTCCGCCTCTTCAACAGCTTCTCCTTCTGGTTTCTTACCAAAGCTATCTTTAATGATTTCTGTGAATTTTTTCATTTCCTATTTTTCTGGTGACATAATTGCTACCTCTAAAGTGAAACTGACCTGGTTGCCATGTCTTTTTCACTACTACTGTAAACCTGATGATCTTTATAAATAGCTTCCCTTCATTGATGTTGGTATAATACCATTAAGACTGTTATCAAATTTTATCCTCATTACTTACATTCTCTGTCTCAATGAGACTGCTGAACTTAACCACCCTCTCATCATCTTTATGTGTGCTTTTGAACATACCCTATCCCATGGTCTGTCCCTTATTCCCAATCCACCTATCCTTCTCAGGCATTAACCTATACTAATCTTATTCCTATCCCCAAGAAAGGTGAACTCATCCAACTTTTACCCTATGGCCTCATCCCACTTAGAGGTCAAATTTTCCTGGTCTGTGTCCTGCCCCTACGATTTCCATAGCAGGTGGGTTGGCCATGATCATTTCTCATTTGAAATCAAAATATAATTTAAATTTAATTTGTGTTCCATGTTTGTTTTTAACTTTATAAAATCAAATAGATTTGTCCTGCTAAATAAACAGAAAGGCTGCAAGGAGAAATTGCGCAGTTTTTGAGTAGTTGGGACTTACATTTTGGTGATTGCTTCAGATGTGTTCCTCAAAGTAAGTGTCCTGTACCTAATTCATTATTTATGTAGAAATTGTGTTTTTTTTAAGATCATGAATTCTTGAGGATTTTTTTCCCATAACTTAACAAAACTTTGAGACCTTTTTTAATAATGGCATTTTATTCATTATATTCTTCTTTGTAATTGCCTGCACGTAATAATTTTTTGAAATAACTAGATTTTTTCACACAAAACCAACAGGACACCTTTTACAGATTTCACATTTGCAACACCCTAAATAACAGGATTAATCAGCATCACAGTAATATCACATGATCAGCTCCATATGGCTTCTTTAACACAATTTCTAGAGATCATGATTGTATGAATTCTTAATTCAATAATGACAAATTTTCAAACACAGTTAACCATTGAATTATTTTTTCCTATTTTCCCTTGCACTTAAAGCATATCTTTTTGAACAGTAAGTTTTGGGGTTGATGTCAAGATTTTGTTAAATTTATGTTTGTATTAATTTCCCAAAATGAAATAAAAGAATTATTGCACCACCAATTTATAGCAAAAATAAGATTATGCTACATGTATCCTAAAAGCAGTAAGAATACGGAACTCACTACCTTCAAGAGGGGTTGAGGCAAATGGCATGGATGCATTTACGAAGAAGCTAGATTAGGGAGAAAGGAGAAAGAGTGGGAGAAGGCTTGTGTGGAGCTCAAATGTCTGCATTGACTAGTACAGCCAAATGGTCTGTTTCTGCTTTATCTATTCTAAAGCTGTTTTCCAAATAGTCCTGTCCCAGCTGTGACAATGTTCGCAGCTTGTGTGGCTAGAAGATCCTAGTAATCTAATCACGGAGCCAATAAATAAAAAGGAACAAAAGCAGAAGTAAACATCAAATATTTAACCTCATCAAGATAATGACATGAAGATTGTGAGTTATTAAAAATAATTATTGGTCATATAACATGTCTGATCAAAGACTCAATACTTGAAATGTACAAGGATTAGAAAGAAGGAAAACTCCATAAGGGAAGACTAAACTCCAATAGTTTATTTGTTGGGTAACTGGAAGCAATTGAAATAACTAACTTTTTTCACTTGTTGGCATAAATAATACTGAAACTATATAATTTTGTAAACACATGGCCATCTGAAATGCGTTTGTACACAAATTCATTTCATCATAGCTGTCAGTGAGGGACATTTATCCTTTCGAATATATCGAAATTGAATAATTTAGTTTACTTTGTACTTAATTTGAATTCTTGCATTCTCTGTTGCTTCCAGGTCAGTGTAGCCCATTTGATTTCATAGTAGCTCTTTTTTTTAAAAACATTCAATTATGTGATGATAGGCAAAATATCAGCAAGACAATACATCTTATTTTCTGATTATTGCACTAATGCTACATATAAAACTTATACTAGAGGTGGAAGAATGGTTCAATCAAGAAAATCAATAATGATTGGCAATACAATTATTTAATGGACTTGAAGATTTACTATTTAAGCAATGGAAAGGAGAATCACAGCAATACCAAATAGGAAAATATGTTCTTGCAGGTGATGAAGTTCTATGGGTTAAGTTATCCTTCTTCTATAAACCAAATTACTTCTTTCTCTCTTCACGCTTTCTTAAACAGAACATATCTTTATCATAAAATATTTCATGTAATGATCTGGTTCAAAGCTATGAAATTCCAACAATTAAGAATGAATACAGATTAGATGGAAGTCTAGCATTCTATCATGAGATCTACTAAGCCAACCAGATCCAGTGAAAATGACAAACCAACTCAATGAACTAAAGTAAAGTTAATATCATTTTTAATGGCAAAGGTACTGAAAAGTGGACAGATGAACAAAACACATTCATGAGTATTTTATTCTTTAGCACTGGATTCCTCACTTTAATAAGTACGAAATACACAAAAAGACTAATAAATCTAATTTGTAAAACCTATGAAGATACAGTTCAATCTCCAATTAGTTAGAAAATCAGAGCTCTATTAATATTTGCAGATGTATTCATTTTATTTAATGTTTTCTCATTTTGCTTGGGAATGCCCTGCATTAATTTTATCCATGGCATTTTGACTTCTTATGTTTATTCGCCTATTATATAAATAAATACCAAAAGGCATTTGCTGGGATCTTGCGCTAACATTTGCTATGCGCGCAAGTGACAATGTGGGCTCAAAATCCTGTGAGAGGCCAAAAACAAGAATCTTGCGAAGTGATCATCCCTGCCCTCTACCACTGACATAATGCGGTTCTTGCCCAGAAAGGTCGGGAACTTTGTTTAAATAATTTAAATCTCATTATGGGCTTCCCATTGTATCGTTCCCCCATGTCAACATGACTTCACAGTCCTTGGGGAAAGTGCAATTTAATACAAACACCCTCCAAGCATTCCAGTTTAATGAGACAATCAAGGACAATAATCCAATTATTTCTCTATTTAACACTTCTAGTAACAACTCAAACAGAAATAGTTGCAACTTATTAACTCTTATTGAACATCAACTTTAACCGTTTAACTGAAAATAGATAATACGGAGTTTAGGAAAACCTTGGCTAAGAATTATCCTTGATGTAGAATCTATCTTCTTGTTCTCACTGAAGCATCCTTCAGGGTACAAGCTTTGTTGCAATTGTTTGCCTCTTAGAATTATTGCTGTCAAACAAAGAACTCATTTCTTTTATCCACAATTTTGCCTCTGGAAGATTCTCTGTCATCCAGCCAACTGTGTAACCAGCAACTGATCGCATAGCTCGACCATCCAGTGAAATTACTTTTGAAAGACACCGTGATGCTCAGCATATTTTACATGTCCCATACATAGCAGCCATAAAAAATCAAAGCCACGCTATCTTGGTTAATGTACACAACATCCCTCATCTGGGAAGCTTCAGATCACAGCTCTCAGACCACAACCTTTTCTCGACCTGCGTCTGTTTTTAATCTATAATTGACCAAAATTCCCAGCATGCTTAGCTCTTAACTAGAATAGACATTTTAAAACCACTATTGCCATTGTTGTTGTTAAATTGTTGTAATATCCATTCTTGCTCTGTCCACAGGGATGTTTCCAGGCAGAACCCTGGCAATGTGCCCAGCCCACCAAGGGACTATGTCAGGGGACTTCCTCTAGGGAGCTCAAAAGCGGGGCAGGTTCTATGTGTGCTTGGGTGGGGGGGGGGGGTGGATTTGTATTCTAATCTTTGAGTATTGAAAACAGGTTGCTCGGTGGGTAGGCTCTGAAACATTTCTCCAGCATTTTTTCCAAGTGCTGGAAAATATGAGAAAAGCTGGCTGTGCAGCAAGCGTGCACATTGTTTTTCTCAGCTGAGCCAGAACTTGGGAAAATTTTGTGTGTTGCATTATATTTATCCTGTTTAATGGGATTTGCACACTTGCTATTTCAACTTATCATTTTTAAAAAATCATCAAGAGTCGTTTTTAATGTAGAGATTTTTGGAATCAAAATTTCCTGAGGCTGTCTAACATATTAATTTGCTAAATGTCGGAAATAAAAGTTACCATAAGAAATAGGCAAAAAAGGGAGACCTTCTAATAAGTGAGTATTTATTCACCATTTTATTTGTTTTGAGTGTAAGATGCAGCATTTGGGTCTCGCATGAGATTTTCCATTCCCATCAATTCCACCTGACAAAAGTGGGAACAGAAAAATGACTTGATTTTTAAAAAAAATCAGCCCTCAAAACAAATTAACAAGGCTTTTTATTTACTTAAGCTTAACAAGAATCACTGAAATCAGTTATTAAATAGAGTTATTTACCTTAAATATTTAGGGTAAAGAACGGTGTATATCTATGGGGTATTGCTTTTAAATTGCAACAACTGAGATAGCTAGCAGTTAAGGATTAAACAGTGTCATGTTTGAATCTTATAACTGGCAAAATTTCTGCTAATTCTTTTTGTTATATTCTGTATTCTTAAATAAATTTTGACAAAAGCTTCCTAATAGGTCACTTGAATTATACCTTAAATGAAACACTGTATGCCCACCAATGCCAAAATCAAATGTAAACTTAGTGTCTAGGCTAACTTCACCTTGGAGTTTCTGACCTGGGTCTTAACAAAAGGCATTTGTCATCAGCACATGAAGCAGTGAAAATTGTTTCAGCAAAGGCATGAACTTTCTGATGAACATTAAGCAATAAAAGAAAGTGATAAACATTAGAATGTTGCAATATGACAATATGACTAGAGGCACAGCTCTCACAACCTATGTTGTTCCAATGTTACACAAGAACTCCCAAAGTTGCATTTTACAGTCAGCTGATTTCTCTCTTAATCCAATCATTTTTCTCCTCTTCATTTTTCTTCTTGTATCCAATTTATCTCAAATGAACCTAATTTTCTTCTCTGCTGTTCCTGTTTCCTTCTTGGACTCAAAAGTTTATTTCCTTAGTGATCCAAGGACTATCATTTGCCAAGATACCAGATATTTCATGGGCCTCATTGGTCATAATCAGTTTACACTGCCAGCATTTTGTGGAACTTTTTGTGGTTGAAGTGTTGAGTAAAAATTTAATGAATAGGTGCCATGCCCTACTTGAGCAAAATCTGATTCAATGGATTTCAACTGAGCTGCAGAAAGGAGTTGATGAAAAGGAATTCTGCATTTCAAACTGATACCACCTCTAACAAAAATGAGACACCACTGATTTAATCTATTGTTCTTAGAATGAATTCATTATCATAATTTAAATGCAGAAGACTCACAACTTGGACAGCTGACAGTGGTTCAGTTGAGATTTGTTTCCCCTACGCTGCCAACAACAACATTTGATTTGAAATGCAACCGTGTCATACTAGGATGACACTAATCAAATTCTGCTCAGGATAAAGCTTGTAACAAGGATTTCACAGTGCAGATGAGTCTCAGTGCACTAAAGTGCAAAACTAGTTTGGACATAAAGGGACCTGGTAGCTTGTCAAAAAGTGATTCTGATTTGTTGTTTTTTTCCTTTGTGATTGAAAAAGTTTCTATGGAAACAATTCACCAAAGACATGTACAATTTAAAGAAAATTAAGTAACAAAAGAAAGTGATGAATATTAAAGTGCAGCAACATGACAATATGACGAGAACAGTTTACTTGTGTTTACAGGTAAGTCTTGAAATGCATGTTGATTCAATGTCAAACAAGCTTTCCAAAGCTGCATTTTATGGCCAGCTGATTTTTTGACTTTCCTTTAATCTAATCTTTCTTTTCCTTTCAGTGCCTGATTTGCGTCTAACTTCCCTTATTTCATGCTCTGCTATTCGAGTTTCTTTCTCGAAACTTATGGCAGTGATTGTCCTGAAATGCTTCTAAGTGCTGCTGTCAGTGGGGAAATGCCGCCACAAGAATCACACCGGGCCAAAAACACCAGCCATGTGAGGCTCTCTAAATCGGCAATCAGCTGTTCAAATGACATTCGAGAAGCCTTTCCACTTTTCCTTCTTTCAGGGTAACTGAAGGAAGAATAACCCAGTCTCACATTAAAGCAGGAAGCATTTCATATTAGATATTTTATGTGACCAATCTTTTGTGTTATAACAGTAAATTTATCTCCGACAGTCGCTACTGTAGCAAGAACCCAGAAAAAAATCAATTAAGCCTGTAACTGAATTGCTCCCCAACAATTTATTTCATTACAAGATTAATTAGATGTTCCATACAATGTCCATTTCAAATATATGTTATGACTGAATCAAACCAGTCGTTGTCCCATGGTAACTGCGTCTCAATAGTTCTATCGTTCACACATATCCATGTTGATAGAATGAGGTGTAGTTCTGAAATTGTACTTACTGCAGGAGTATCAGGGAGTACTCTCTGGTTCAATGAGAAAGGTTTCCCTATAAACTCTTCAGATCCCTCAAGATTTTGAACACCTCTATCAAATCTCAAATCGCCATTCTATTCTCTGAGAACAACCCCAATTTCTTCAATCTATCTATAAAATTTAAGTTCCTCTGTTCCTCAATTTTTTTAAAGAACTGTACCTTTTATTTTAAATTACTCTTCCTTGTTCTTCCTACTAAAATTTATCACCTTATGCTTCTCTGCATTAAATTTCATCTGCCACATCAAAGCCCATTCCAACAGCTTGTTGTCTTGAAGTCTATTACTGTCGTCTTCAGTTCACAAAATTTCCAAGTTTTATGCCATCTCCAATTCTTTAAATTATGCCCTGTAAACCCAAGTCTATATATAGAAAAAAGCGGTGATCCTAATACTTACTTTTGGGGAACTCCGCTGTATAGCTTCCTCAGTCCGAGAAATCACCTTTCATTACGGTTTATTGTCACGTTGCCGATTTCATATCCATGCTGACATTGTGCCTTTTTTTTGAATGGGCTTCAACTTTGTTGACAAGTCTATTATATGGCATATAACATATCACTTTTGAAAGTCCATAAAAAGTATATCAATCACATAACTCTCATCAACCTTCTCAGTTATCTGATCAAAAAACTCAAGTAAGATAGTTAACACAATTTTTAATCTATCTGGTATCTCAATCACCTCATCTTTTAGAACAACTTTGATGGCATTTCCTTTCTTGGTAAGGACAGGCATAAAGTAGTCTTGGTTTTGCTCTCTCTTTCATGTGCAGCTCTCTGTTTTGATCTCCACTCTCCTCTTCATATATTTTTATTATTTTTATACCAAAGAAGATTTTTGGTTTTCCTTTTATTTTAGCTGCAAGTTTTTTCTTATATTCTCTCAGTCCCTCTAATACCCTTTTTCATCCTGACATGATCCTTCTATATTCAACCTAGTTCATTCAAAGAATAAACAATGATACAGCACGGGAAACAGGCCCTTCAGCCCTCCAAGCCTGCGCTATTCCAGTGTCCAACTAGACCATTTGTTTGTATCCCTCCATTCCCAGTCTGTTCATGTGGCTATCCAGATGAGTCTTAAACGATCCCAGCATGCCCGCCTCTACCATCTTGCTTGGCAGTGCATCCCAGCCTCCACCACCCTCTGTGTAAAATATGTCCCTCTGACATCTGTGTTAAACCTTGCCCCTGTCATCTTGAACCTGTGACCCCTTGTATATGTCACTTCCAAACTGGGAAAAAGTTGCCCATTGTTCACCCTATCTATGCCCTTCATAATTTTATACACCTCTATTAGGTCACCCCTCATCCTCTGTCTTTCCAGGGAGAACAACTCCAGTTTACTCAATTTCTTATGTTATTAATCCGAGATCTGTTATACACTTTTTTCTGCTTCACTTTAATTCCTATTCCTTTTCATCGTCCAGGAGAACCCTGGCTTTAGCTACTCTACTTTTCTGTCTCTTGGCAATATAGCTGAACTTTACTCAGCCATCTCCTCTTTAAAGGCATCCAATTGTTCGATTACAGTTTTGTCTGTCAATCTTTGATTCATTCTTAAGCAACTGAAATTGGCTCTTCCCCAATTAAGCATTTTTACTCTAGATTACTCTTGGTCTTTTTCCATAGATAATTTAAACCATGTGATATGGTTTATGGATGGGATGGTGAGAGGAGAAATCAGGGCTACTTAAATTAAAGCCCCTACTGTCCACCGTGCAAAAACTATTTACAAGAACAATATCAGATTGTGAGGTTATACTGAACAAGAAAGAATAAAAAAGCTGAATCTCTTCTCTCTATAAAGAGGGCTGAGTGAGTGATCTAATCGAGATCTTTAAAATTATGAAATGTTTTGATTGAATCTATGAAGAAAGAATGTTTTCATTTGCGGTGAAGAACAAAACAAGAAGCTATCAATATAAGACAATCACCTAGAAACTAAGTAGGGAATCCATTAGAAAGTTACCCAGACAATGGTGAGAGTATGGAACTTGCCTCCACAGGGAGTAGATGAGACAATGGTATAATGCTTTAAAGGGAAGTCTTGACAAGCATGTGAGTGAAAAAGGAATAGAGATTAATGCTAATAGTATTAAATGAGGAAGGATGGGAAGAACTTAAGTGGAGCAGAAGTATCAGCATGGCCTAGTTGAACCAAAGGACTTGTTTCTGTGCTGCATATTCCATGTAATGTACATGACCAGAGAAAATTATAGCTCAAATTACTGGAGATACTCAGGTTACAATTGTATTGGTGACAGTGGAAATGTGGTGATAAGAGCAATTCAGCTTTGCTGGAAAATGGCAAAAAAGAAATTAGAGAAAGATGCTGTGACCAACTTCTTCAAAGATTGCAGAGAGATTGAAGCACAGGAGAATGGATAACGCACTGTGCAATATTAGTAAACTACTGCAGTGCTACAAAAAGAATCTGAAATTCAGATATTATGTTGTACAGATGTAAATATTAGATTCTATTCCAGAGATTTCAAACTCAAGTCTGTTTTTAAATTATGAAACATTACTGAATATTTTTAAAAATGCAGTATATTATTGTTTATACATGAGCATAATTCTGAGGAGTTACCAAGTTATCCTGCTACTCATAAAAGTGAGAAGTTGAGAAACAAAAAGATGAATAAATTTATCAAAAATTCACATTGGTTGAACTATAATAAAGAAGCAAAGACACACAAAGAGGAAAATTTAACTCTTACATTTCAACTTGAATTAATCCTATTTTCTTTTATTGGGAGCACTTTAGTCATAGAAAAAAGTATGTTTTTTTCCAGTAATGTTAAAAGGTTCCATAGCTTATATATGAGCCGCTATAAAAGTATACCCCGTTTCACGTCAAAACAATTCAGAAGGGAAATTAAAGAACAATTTCTGAAAACCAAAGCATTATTATACCATCAGCCTAACTAAATAAATCTGTAGAGAAAGTTTCTTTTTACCTCACTTGATCTGTAAATTAAGGCAGTGGTTTTCTTACAATTAATTTATAAATTATTTTGAAAAAGCATTAATTTTGTTTATAACAATGGATACACATAACAATATAAGGTCACAAAATACAAGAATGTTGCAGGAACCTGTAATACTGTACAAATATAGAATTTGGGAGAATGCAACTTATTTTCTCCAGTGTATATTTCACACCATGCTGTAAATAAATCACAATCCTAAAAATTGAGATTCGGCATCACATTACAAGAATATCTCAGTGTGTTGCAGCAAAACCTTCCTTAAATCATATTGAAATTTGATATTTAATACAGCTTCAATGTTTTTAAATTTTATATTTAAGTTGCACCATTACACATTGCATGATGCATACAACTTTGCTGCGAAAGTCAGTTAATAATTGTTACACATGTCTAAAATTTAATTCAAAGAATTATTTTCATAGGTGTAAAGTCATTGTTTTTCAGCCTCCAGAAGCCAGCGAGAGTTCAAGGCTTTAACTAGGCAAGCAGGCAGGCGATCATTTGATGAGTTTTTAAGATAATATCTCTCTAAATTTAAACCACTACTGGGGGGAATATATGTGTTGCATTTACAGCTTAACACGTCACATACAGAGTTTTCCCTTAAAGGCTGAAAGAAGAAAATAAGAAGAGTGCAATTCTACTGCATTTTATCAAGGATACCCAAAAGCATAGACAATTAATTGCTTTTGGACACCTTTCTGCATCCTACCTTTTTGATGATATCCACATGGGCCACCCGTAACTGGATCTTTCCCTTCAACTCCAAGTTCATCTCTAGCTCTGAGATGTCCTTAACCCTGGCACCAGGCAGGCAACACAGGCTTAGGATTCATGCTTTTTGCTGCAGAGAACAATAAATATCCCACGAACCATACTGCTCCCAACATTGTTTTTTATTCCCATGACATGAATACCTCCCTTCACCACAATGCTATGGTCAGTTTTCTTGCCCTCTCTGCAAGTTCTGCTCTTGTCCATACAGACTGAAAGAACCTCAAGTCTGTTGGACAATTACAATGACTGTGGCTCCTCCAATCTTACCTTCTAGGTCCCCTTACCTGACTCACTCAGGCATACATTCATGTCCATGAAGAATGTATGATCTAGCCTAAGGGATATGATTGCCTCCCAGAACAAAGCAACTTTCATTTTTCCCTAATGCATCACAGTGTCCAAAGCTCAGACAGTAGATCATCAACTCCGCCCTGAAGTTCCTGAGCTGCAAGCTGAAGATGTGTTTGTATATCATACAAAGTCCACCAGCCCCCACAACATTTCACTTGCCCTGCTATTTTTATTGCGCTGTATAGAGATAGCTTTTACTTATATAAATGCAGGTAAAATTATCAAGTTAATTTCAAATTTACCTTCTGAAGGATACTTTACATAATTTCTCCAAACTTTCTGATCAATGTGTGAATCACCTTTAGCATTGTCCTGTAACCTGATCGCTTGGTGTCATCAATAAATGTCTAAATATTACCAGAAGTATTCAGATTAGATTTATACCCTATCTACTCCATAGTGTTTACTTATCTTGTAAATGATGGGTTATCGGATGTAACCTCTGAAAAACTCCATTAGTTATCACTCCCGAAAGGATATGGTGTATTTATCATCATCTTCCATTTTCTCCTACATTTTTATTGATTTTTATATTACCTTAAAGTTTAAAAAGCATACTTGATCAGATGCTGACTGCAACTTAATCTGATTCTTTCTAAATGTACATAAATTATACACAGTGGATATCCATTGTCTACTAGTTTCACTGCCCTCTTAAAACTTTGCACAAAATATATTTTTCCTGATGTAAACAATCCCACTTTATATTTTCCTTTTACCCAACTTTCATTTAGTTATTCTTAGCTGATTTATGTATGTCTACTTATTCTCTTTATTCCCATCTTTTAAAAATTATTCAAGCTTTACATTTTTCTTACCTTTTGTATTCAGTCTATGTGTTTTTTTGTGCAAATTCCCTAATCAATCAATTCTATATTATCAACACTGACTCTCACTCCTGTCAACTCAGGGTCTGTGCCAAATCAGGAATTGTATAAAATTGTCACTTTATTTCTTTGTGCTGCTTATTTTCATCTTTTCTGATTTATTCAAATTATATTGAAACATGATAATTGTCCTACAAAAATCAAAACTAACCTACGAAACAAGGCTGAAATTCTACAGGCATCAATTCAAGCAACTGTGCTGGATCATACATGCTCTCCAGCACTGACCACACACATACACACACATATGCACTCACATCTCCTCTGGAGATTTATGGATTTTTAGGCCATAAAGTCAATTTTCAGATGCTGAGGTCACAATTTGCACTCTGCTCATACCCACTGGGGAAGTACACAAGGATCTGTTAATGCCTGGAATCTGACCCCCAAGGACCTGGTAACAGTGCCACAAGAAGTTCAAAGACCTCATGGTTGACCAAGGTTTGTGAATGCATTCTCACATTACATTTCCAATCCACTGTATAACCAAACTCTCATGCTGCTTAAGACATTACCATCTTTCAGAGACATACAAACCCAGGACTCAGATGTAACATCCTCATCCACAATCACATGTCACTGATACCATAGGACTCATCCACACTTCTTGCTATCAATATAACTCCAACTGTTCAGTTATGGCAGTCACATTACCCTGTGCAACATAATTACTAATGTTCCTCCTTTTCTCTTGCAGGACATAACAGCCAGAAACAGAGCAAATTGGTGAGAGACAAAGACCATGCATCTCCTGATCCACAGAGGATCTATTCTCTGAATCCAACAACTGCTTGCAAAAGGCATGAGGCATTTATGAAAAAATTAGGCAGATGATATATTGCTGCAAAATCTGCAATATGACGTGCATGATATACAAGTTCCAGATCGTGTGATCCACTCACTTTCCTCACAACAATATGAAGATGCCAATATTGGACTGGGATAGGCACAGTAATAAGTCTCTCAACATCAGGTTAAAGTCCAACAGGTTTATTTGGTAGTACAAGCTTTCGGATCATTGCCCCTTCATCAGGTGAGTGGACATTTAGGTTCACAAACAGGGCATATATAGACACAGATCAATTACAAGATAATGGTTGGAATGCAAGTCTTAACAGGTAATCAGATCTTTACAAGCGCAGACAATGCGAATGGAGAGAAGGTTAAGCACAAATTAAAGAGGTGTGAATTGTCTCAAGCCAGCACAGTTAGTAAAATTCTGCAAGCCAGGCAAATGGTTACAGGTAACGTGACATGAACCCAAGATCCTGGTTGAGGATGTCTCATGCGTGCAGATCTTGGTTATCAGTTTCTGCTTGGTAATTCTGATAGCCAAGTTCCGCACATGAAGATGGCCTCAACAGGGATCTTGAGTTCATGTCACATTACCTGTAACCATTTGGCCTGGGCTTGCAGAATTTTACTAACTGTGCTGGCTTGAGACAATTCACACTTCTTTAATCTGTGCTTAACCCTCTCTCACTTGTATTGTCTGCATTTGTAAAGAGTTGATTATCTGTTAAGACTTGAATTCCAACCATTATCTTGTAATTGAGTCTGTATCTATATATGCCCTGTTTATGAACCAATTCTTCACTCACCTAATGAAGGGCAGAGCTCCGAAAACTCGTGTTACCAAATAAATGTGCTGGACTTTAACCTGGCATTGAGTGACTTCTTATGTTCCCTCACAGCAACGTGCTCATTCTGATTTTTGTTTTAGAAGCTCAAGTACTGCCATCTGCCCAACCACAGCAGCCTCAGGAAGAAGGGCAAGAGCAACACTGAAGTCATGATGAAAAAGCACCATCAGTTGACCTGATATTTGCAGCCACCAACTGGTACTCTGTTACCTTTAGAGAAATAAGAGTGGAAGCAGCAGCATACAATGAGTCACAGGTATGAACAGGTTCAGTTAGTCAGAAAAAAGGGCTAATGTGTGGCAGTTCATTAGATAACAAGGTTACAGATGAGTTCTACTATAGGGGCCTTAGATGATGTCCTGATGGGGTGGCACACAGGAGAATGCTTAAGAACATGAACACTGAGATGTCTCCGACATTGGCAGGTCTGCACGAGATTCTGTTGATATGCTCAAGGAGCATGAAGGAATTCAAAAAGCTTTGTTTGTTTTTCTATCTCTTCATGGTTGAATGGATTTCAAGTGCTTTGTTTCCAACTACATTGTTTATAAACATTCAGCCTTTGATTGACAATTTGTGATATTTTATTAGGTTTAACATCCTATTTTCAAACCACAATGTTTACAAAGAACTCTAGATGCATTCAACATAAAGGAAATGAAGTTAAAAGAGGGTCTTGGCTAGTGGGTAAGTAATCCATTTTTATCAATCAAACCACTTCAAATGATGCAGGCACCATATGCTTGATGCACATCCCTCCCCCTCTAATGAAATATAATCAAAGCACTTCTTAGGGGTTTCACAGCAGTTATGGGTGATGAGAGAAAGCAAGAGGATCTCCTATGTATTATAGACAAGTCTTTTCTTAACAGCACTTTAAAGAGGCAATTGACACCTGTGCCATCTCTACTGTGAAATAGAGTGCTGCGATTATGAAAACTTCCAATGTCCAAGGGGCATGGATAACAAAGTGAGCGACCAAGTGACTTCAAAGGTTACAGAGGCAATAATAATATCTTACACCAAAATAGTGTCTGAATTCACCATTCTGAAAGTGAATATCATCTTTCCCAGGGCAACAAGGACAAGAGCAACCACTAGACTCCTACCCCGGAACAATCTCAAAGATAAGTCCACCTAATCTCCAAGTTTTTTGCCTTATCTCCTTGCCACCAGAGAACAAAGTATCAGGTCCCACATTTGTTAGGATCTGCACCAAAGCACACCTGGTTGATCTGCTGCTTTGAGGGGTGGGGGGAGGTGCGTTTGCATGGGAGGCCATTAAAATTGGAGTCCAAGCCTGTTAACTTAATTACATTACAATGTGCAGCTTTGCAGATTTCTGCCTGCTCTGGGCGGGAATCTAAAAGCGGACAGTGGAACGGGCCAGGAGCATTGCAGCGGGTTTGCTGCCTGGCGGGGAATCCTGTTTTAGCCTGATAACCAATTCAAAGGGCCATCAGGATTCCCACCAATTACTAACAGGCCCAGTGAATTATGGCCAGGGTAGACATTGGAATGTCATAAACCACCTTTGTAAAAAAGTATTTTGAAAACATGCAAAAATATTAATCACATTGCAGAAATTTGATATTCCATAAGTATCAAATTAGTTATTTAGGGCCAGTGAGGTTGTTCAGCAGTGATCATTAGCTTTGTAACACCATTAAAAATTTAGTTATACCTCATTAAACAAAGGCAAACGTTTTCCAAAGGTTTTTTTCTGCAGATTAACTGCATGATAGGTCACATTTTTGATAATTCAGCAATTTCTACTTGATTGCAGGTATTTCAACAATCGCTATGGGGAAACATAGAATCCATGATAATAATTGCTGCAGTTCTTCATTTAACTTTGCATATGCATACTCTGGAAGTTGATATCAGTTTCAGCGGAATTATGATGACTACTGACAGTTTTGTTGTTATTACTATCACAAAATACTGGTCAATGTACTGTTGTTAGCCGGACCAGCTGATCTATGAACCATGTCAAGAAGTAATGTTAATCTGAAAAAAATAGCAAACATAAATGGAGGAGAAGATCAAAGTCACAGAAAGTCTGGACAGTAGTGATGACAATATGAGAGAGTTTGGCTTACAATGAAAAAGATAATGTGGAGAATTCTCCTGTCCCACTCATCACAGGAATCATAGTGAGCAGAGGAGCAGACGATGCAAAGGTCTATTGACTTGGTCTGGATTTTCCGCTTTTGGGGCAAGCTTTGCTGAAAAATCCTGCCGAATGTCGCTTCCACAGTTCTTTGGAAGAAGTTATGTGAATGACATTACTGAAGAAAACCACCTACAATGATAACAGTATAAATACTTACCCTTTGAAAAGCAGAGTTTAAAGAAATGAATTAAGGAAACTGAAGTAGGTAATACTTTAAACGCATCAAAGAAAAGTGACATGTTTAAAAATACTATACATATGAGCACTGAACAGAAAGAAAAAAGAATGACGAAGAAAATAACATGGGCATTACTGCAGGAAAATGCTGCACCTAAGGACAACATACAAATTGTTCCTTCTTTACTAGGCCTGAGACTGTATGTAGACTGAAGGAAATGTGAAATGAAGATGATGAAGGTTAAGGACTGACCAGAAGATCTAAGATAGAAAATGAGTTAGGATGGCAGCAAACGCTTTTTTTAAAATAGCAAATATTTCTATAAATGTATCTGCAATAAAATAAAGATATGAATAGTGGGATCATTCAAGATTTTCTGGAAGTTGGGGAAGAAATATCAAATAAAGTAGTGATCATTGCTAGGTTTTGGAAATTAAGAAAACAATATCGGCATAAAGTTCCATTCCTACCAGTAGTAGGAATCATAGTACAAATAATTTGCTGTGATGTAATAAGTCAGTTTCCTGCCAATGGAAAATTAATTGAAATTTTATTCTCCTGAGTTTGATAGTGGGATAAAGGTGAATTTAGTTTCCTGCTGACCCATGTAAGGAGCCACATTTGCATCTCATGAATACTCACTGAAAGGCTGGCTAATTGGAATTACATTCCTATTTCAATTGTGTCCCACTCATGAGAATTTAAAATGGTCTTCTTCCTTACTGTCATATAAATGGCATGAACCTGGTAAACTTCAGTTCATCAAAAACTTCAATGTCAGATGTTACTAACTCCTTATTGCATACTTTGCATAACTTCATTTGAGTGCTGTTAGCAAATGCTAAATCAAGGTTGGACAAGAGAGGCAAATGAACGCTGGAGGTTGGGTGGAACAAAGGCTGGAAATGGCTTATGGAGAGAAAGGTGGTGAGTGTGTTTTAGGAATGGTGCGAGAATGAATGGGGAAGGGAGTAGAGAATGTCCTGGGAATGGGGAGGCAATGACTTAGATGATAATGTTGGTGGTGTTGATGGTAAGATCTGGGGATACTGACGATGAAGGGGAACCATCACAGTCAGAGGTGGGAGTAGGATGCAGTCTGATGGCAGATTTAAGGTTTAAACTGAAAAGTTTAATTCGGTGGGTCACAGGTGTGGACAAGGGACTGGCCAAGGTCAGGGTGGGCAGGGTGTCAGTAACAGGTGTTGGCTCTGAGGGAAGGACGAATGTGTGGAGGTAGATTATGATGGAGTCCAGGGTAACTGGGGGGGGGTGGTTTCAAAACGACAGGAGGGGAGAGGGAAGTTGATATTAAATAGGTCAATGGAAGGGACAGGTATGTTGATGGGTGGCAGAGAGAATGTGGAAGGTTGTGAATGGAGGTTGAAAGCTGAGTGTTTTTCCAATATTACTTTGACCACACAGTTAGTCAGTAAGAACTCCTTGAGTTGGAAAGAAGGTCTGAGTGTTTATTCAGCTACCAAAGTAGCTGAATAAAGGGGCACCCTAGTGATTGAGACAACTAGATGTCAGAATTGTTCAGTTATGTTCAGCTCTCTATGTGAAGGCCAAATTGCAGCTGGTTTGTTCCTGACTCATGGTTCTCATATCGAGGTCCCAAAAGATGTGAAGCTGCCGTTCATTCTATGTCATTTGTTATTAGCTGCAGTCAGAACAGGGAGACAGGGAAAGAGACTGGGTAATGGAATATCTCCTGCATGCATGACTAATGAATGGCAGCCACTCTCAACTCCAAATCTCCAGCCCCCTAAGTAAATGATCACGGCTGACAAGAGATCAAACAATTTAGCTTTCTATGTTGCAAAGGCAATAGCCACTTCATAGACTCTTAAGGGTAGTGGAGACAATGTCCACATGAAGCTCTTGCACGTGGCTCTCATCACCTTGGTCAAATATCAATGTCTCCATATGCGTTCACCTACGAATAGGAGGAACACTCATTTCTGGTCCTCTTTACCTGGATGAGTGGTGTGGGAATGCTAAGTCTAGATGGAGACTAGGTGAAGGACTTGGCATTTGCCTGCAAGCCTTGCAATCGAAGGAACCCTGTAAAAGGCGTGCTCTCCAAAATGGTAAATTTCTTTCAATGACCCAGGCATATCCACTTCATAACAGCTGTATTTAAAGAAGTCACAACAAAGTCAGTCACATCTTTGTCAATTTTGTTATTGAATCATTAAAAATTTATTAGACCCGAGGATTGTGAAATAGTTATGACACTATTTCGCAATCCTTGGGTTGACGACCCATTTCACTATTGAACATGGATTATAAAATTCTGGCCAAGGTCATTGCCAACCAAGCCAAATCTGCGCTGGGATCAGTGATCCATTCTGATCAAACCTGGGCTGTACCCAGCAGGAAGATCTCTGATAGCCTCGCATTACCTAGGGACACAATCGCCTATGTGCAGGACAGGCATGTAGACAGGGGTCTCATCAGCCTAGACCAGGAAAAGGCGTTTGACAGAATATCGCACAGCTATATGATGGATGTGCTCTCCGAAAGGGGCTTTGGGGAGGGAATCCACAATTGGATCCGACTGCTCTATATAGGCATCACTAGCGCAGTTTCAGTCCATGGGTAGGAATCAGGTAGTTTTCAAATTGGGTCTGGAGTCAGGCAGAGCTGCCCTCTCTCCTCTGCCCTTTTTGTGTGTTGCATTGAACCCTTTGCCGAAGCCCTCAAGAGCGACCCAGGCATCAAAGGGGTGACAATCCCAGACAGCGGAGGCATGCAGGTCAAAGCCTCTCTGTACATGGATGACGTGACTGCCTTCTGGCTCCTCCAGGTCTGTGAGCAGTTTGAGCTGTCTCAGGAGCCAAAGTCAACCAGGGCAAGAGTGAGCCCATATTCTTGGGAACAGGGCTGACAAATCCTTTGTCCACTTCACCATCAAGGCAGATTACCTGAAGGTGCTGAGGATATGGTTTGGAGCGGCAGGGGCATGTGCCAAAAACTGGGATGAGTGCATCGCGAAAGCCAGGCAGAAACTGGGCTTGTGAGAGCAATGCTCCCTCTCCATCACAGGAAAAAACCTGGTGGTCCGATGCGAGGTGTTGTCCGTGTTATTGTACATGGCAGAGGTGTGGCCTATTCCCAAATCCTGCACTGCAGCAGTGACGCAGGCCATCTTAAACTTTATCTGGCAATCAAGGATAGATCGCGTCCGGAGGAGGCGATGCACAAATCTCCAGCGAACAGAGGGAAAAACGTTCCCAATGCTACTCTTATCCTGATGGCCACCTTTGTGTGTGGCTGCATCAAGTTGTGTGTAGAGCCACTATTTTTTGAGGTTCTACCCATCCCAAGTGTTGCGGAGAATGGGTCTGGCCACACTGCCGTGGAACGCTCCAAGTAGTTGGATCGTACTGCAGCACCTGTCCTTTGTGGAGAAGTCTTTCCGCAAACACACCCTTGACCACATGGCAATTAAGCAGTGGTCAGCGCGTAACACCCTTGGGGCCCTGAGAAAAAAGGAAATGGCGGATCCTGTCAGATGGTTCCCTGAGCAGACTGTCAGTGTCATCTGGCAGAACACCTCATCAGCAGAACTCACAAACAAGCACCAAGATCTGGCCTGGCTGATGGTGAGAAGGGCACTCCCTGTCAAATCCTTTATACATGCTTGAGGTCTCAACATAACCACACCACCTCCTTGTGGAATGTGCCTTTGCAAAGAAGATCTGGAGTGAGATGCAGTGGTATTTGTCGAGGTTCGTCCCGAGCAGCTTGGTGACGCAGAACTCTGTGACTGGCTGTTTTTATGGTAATATATTTAGATACTGCTTAATATACGCAGTTGGAAGAAATAGAATAGTAGCTAAGCTGCTGAGGCTGACTGAAAATTGACTAAAGAAAATGATTGTTCTGAGTGAAGTTGTATTGATATGACATGGAGTCATTCATTCCTTTGTTGTTCACAGTTTATATAAATGATTTGGAACTGATGAACAAACACAACTAAGTTTGCAAAAGATACTAAACTGGAAGAAAGGATTCATATCATAAGAAATAAGCAAATGAAATATGAAGGGAGCTGGATAGGCTAGGAAGGTGGGCTGAACTGTGACAAATAGCTTTTAATTTTTTAAAAGTTTATTTATTAGTCAGAAGTAGGTTACATTCACATTACAACAAAGTTACTGTGAAAGTTTCCTAGTCGCCACACTTCGGCGCCTGTTCGGGTACACTGAGGGAGAATTTAGCATGACTAATTCACCTAACCTGCACATCTTTGGACTGCACGAGGAAACCAAAGCATGCAGAGGAAACCCATGCAAATCAGGAAGAATGTGCAAACTCCATACAGACAGTGACCTGAGCCGAGAATCTAACCCACATCCCTGGCGCTGAGGCCACTGCCACTGTGCCACCCCATAGTTGCACAAATGCAAAGTAAGTAGACTATATACATAAGGAAAATACATACCAAATTTATTTAAGCTATAAGAAACAACTCTGAAAAGAACTTTGAGGATATTGCTGGATAGCTCACCACCAAAATTAACAATGCAGTATATAGGAATATTTTGAAAAGTTGATTGAATCTAGAATTGGATTATATCCAGGAGGTAATAACAAATCTCTCTATATATTACTACTGCCAGTATGCCATTACTGCCATATCTAGAATAATGCGTATATTTTGCCCACCGTACTGCAGTGAAGATGTCCAGGATCTCAAAACAGTGCAACAAAAAAAATCCTTAAGGCATACCTTAAGAAATTTGAGTTATGATTACAAGTTGAAGAATCTGGAATTATTTAATGTGGAGAAATCAAGAGCTCAGAGAGATATTCATCGTGTAGTCAAGATTCATAAATTCAGTAAGATACTGTCACAAATTCTAGAACCAGGAAATATGGGTGTAAGCTTAGAAATGAGAACACATTCAACCAATTTAGAATTGAGTACTTTATAAACAGTTCATATAGACGAGACACTGGAGTTGAGGCAGAAAGAGAAGGAACTGGCAAAAAGCAATTGACATCAAATAAGCTGGGCTACAGCAATACTGTCAATTTGATATTGATGTGAAGTGGTTTTGGTAAACAACAATATATAAGTATTTACTTGGGTATCAGTTCCCATTTTGGGATCAAAGCTTACTAAACTCAGCTGGAAGGTTGTTTCACACAAGCTGCTATATAATTCCAGCTTAATGCAAAGTTGCATTTTAAAATGTAACGAATATTGATAATGTTATTTCTAAAAATCAACTACTCTTACATTAAAAATGAGGAGGTTTGTGTGCAGGGTTCTGCATATGTGCCTGTCAAAACATTCAAATTCCTTTGTTTTTGATTTTATGTTGTGAATAGATGCATAACTGGCTGGGCTACAGAAGTTAAACAATCCAGATACAAGTTAAAATTGTCAGTTGCAAAATAGCTGATGGCTTTGGATGCAGTAATACTGCTGTTTTTGTACCGCTACACAACAGTTTCTGCTTGGGTTTGACATATGTAGAATACAAATCCAATTAAGCATTAAATTAGTTGTTCTGGCAGTAGTAGGGTTTTCTGTGCGCTATAGAAACTTGAGCAGTTTTTGTGTGTTTTGAGAAAACAGATGCTATCATCCATGCTGCTAAAACATTTTTTAACATCAGCCAGTAAATTGCTCTGAGCTATCTCCTGTTGGCCATGACATAATTCTCAACTAAGTAACATAACAGGAGTGTTGCCAGTTGTAAATCACATTCTGCATCTACTGTTGGCAGAACATTAATGCAATATGAGATAATAATAACAGACCTACAATTTCAGAGATGAATGAATGGTATTGAATCAATGCATTGTCAAGATGGAGAAATGAAAGTGAGATATTTTGTTGTGAAAATGGGGAAGTCATTGATGTCTTGTTAATAAAGAAATTAAGAAATGCAGTGTACCACAAATCAGAACCTGTGGTTCTCCCTGTGCCCCACTTGCTCCCTAGCATTTTGCTCCTTTTAAAATAAGCAATAAAGGTAAAGCTTAATGATAGCAATAAATTAGCTGATATTCCCTTTAAATTCCAGAATTCTCCTTAGGGTGCTTTTCATTAGACATTTATTATATTTTATGTTTACTAAGGGGGAGTGGGAACAATTTCTAAGTGTAACAGAGTCAACTTCAGGGAACATGGAAAATTTTGATTTGTACTTGTGTAATAGACAATAATCACTGAATAGTGCAACTTTTTTATTTTAATAATTTTATTACAGTTATTTTAGACGTACGAGTGGTTAGTATAGACAGCATAACTTCAAAACGGGTAGGAAAATGCTCGATTCCTAAATATTACGATATTCGCATTTTAACTCAATCTTATGAAGAATCGCCCAAAACCTTAGTCCTTGTGGAAGTCTCTTGGTGCTGAAGGGGCAGGATTGACGAAACAAGAAACAAGGCAAAATAAATAGGTAATAATGAATACCAAGAAAAAACGGAATCCCTCAATGTAAAGGTAATATAACTCGGATTTTAAGGCTTGCCCTTTGATTAAGACACTGTTATAAAATATGTGTTCCTTGCAGATCCGAATGTCTCACACGAATCCTACCGAGATACTTCAACTTTTATAACCCTATTAAAGTCTGCGTTGGTTTATTTAAATATTGCAACCGGACAAGATATATTTGTAAGCCTCAAATCACCATAACAACCGGTCTCGGCGCTGTCTCCCTGGAATTGACGCTTCTGTTAATTCGCAACTGCAAATGGTTCAGAAGTTTATTATTTTAAAACTCATGTGAGCAGAGAAAAAGGCGATTTACATCTTCGATAGCGACTCAGTTAAAAGGACGAACTGAAATACGGATTTATTCATTCAGACATTGACTGCCACTGCCTGCAAGTCTGTGCTGAAGGGAGGACCAAGCTGGGGAAGTCCATCAACACCTTACCTTAGCGGCCACTGAGGAGCCGGGTTTTTCCAGCAAATCCCACAACTTCCTCCTTTTATCAGGACAGCAGGAGTCATCAAACTCTTCGCCTTCTCGCTCCTTCATGGTCTCAGCCTCCCGCCTCAGTTCCTCGTTCATTTGCTCCTTTTTCTGGTGGTACCTGGCTTGGCAGCAGGACTCCAAGTAAATCTCATCAATCCCCCAGTAATCGAGTTCCTGGCCGAAGGAGAGCGCACACATCTCCTCCATCATGTGCAATTTCCCGGTGCGGTAGAAATTCAAAATCGACGTAAAAGCCCCCGGGTGCCGATCAAAAAAGTACTCGTTCTCATCGAGGTTGTAATCATCGCAGGTCTCCAACAGGGATTCGTGGGTGTTGCAGTCTCTCAATTTGCCCAAACGAGTCCGGGGTAACCTTTCCAGTGTTCTCCACAACACTTCGTGGTTAAGTCCCCCAACATTGATTCTTACCCTCCTGGAGCAAGCCTTGCTCCTGATGATCTCCATAGGCTCGGGGGGAAGAGAGGTTGTGGATCGGGATGCTTTCTTAGGCATTCCTTTTGGGATCTTTTCTGCCATAGCAGCAAACCAGAGACTTTTTTTAAAAAAAACCGTAGATGTTTTAAAAAATCAACGGTAATTAATATATTAAATCAATTTCAAGGTTGGAATAAATATAAAATAATGCATGAATAACATTTACAGCACTTTAAAAAACGAAACCCGCGCAGGGTAAAGTCAGACCCCCTCCACTCAGCTCTTCCATTGTGGAAGCTACAAAGGAAACAACATGCGAGTGAGTGCCTGTTGTGTATTAATCTCCGCCGGCCAGTCACTT
Source organism: Sphyrna mokarran (assembly GCA_024679065.1). Classification (NCBI taxonomy): domain Eukaryota; kingdom Metazoa; phylum Chordata; class Chondrichthyes; order Carcharhiniformes; family Carcharhinidae; genus Sphyrna; species Sphyrna mokarran. The sequence goes on along the minus strand of JAGIQG010000007.1, from coordinate 73,579,205 downwards.
TCATTCAGCGTTATCCCCACGGTCGGCACTGAGCTGCTGAGGAGCGTCAGGGACACGCGCCGCCTCTCACTCAACGGCCGCGGCACGGGCGGGGTAACGTCTCTGATCGGCACATACGCTCCCGCCTCCTGCAAACGCGCGCCGCGCCCCGCGTGCACCTCCCTCCCCTGGCCAGCCCTCCACGCCCGCCCCGCCCCCCGCAGCGCGTGCGCAGCATTCGCACGTGCACCGCCCGACCTCGCCCCCTCCCCCCGCCCGGAGAGTGCACGCCGCGCCGACCATCCACGCCCTCCGCCGTGCGTGCTTTCCCCACCTCCAGATTGTGTAACCGTCGCGCACGGAGCGAAGTACGTCTCATATCTTGCCTTTATTGGAGAAAGTGAGAATGGTGGGTTTTTTTGTCGTGGAAATCAACAGCGTGTGATTTAATGCCGAATCACCAAATTGTTATAGCACACAAGGATTGTCCCATTTGGCAAACTGTGACACACAAACAGGAAATGCTGGAAAATCGCAGCAGGTCTGACAACATTTGTGGAGGGAGAATAGAACCAAGTTTTGAGTCTGGATGAAACTTTGTCAGAGTCCATTGTGGATTGGACTCTTCCACTCAGGATTTCATTGCCATTCTCCTGTGTTTAGCTTGTAACCCCTTAGACTGTTTCTTTTCAAATGAACAGCTAATTGAATGCATGGATTGAAGACACCAAAGATATTATGAAAATAAACAGCCGTCTGATGGCAGAAATTTGCACCATACCTCTAGTTTCAGTTGCATTTGATATGACAAGTAAGGTATATGTGCTTGCTTAATTATGCGTTAATGGGATGTTGGTGTCATGGGCTACACCAGTATTTGTTATCCATCTCTAGTAATCCCATTGAGTAAGATTTTCTGGATCCACCTGGTTTGTAGGGGAGGGCATGGGCAGGGAGGGAGTGAATTGAGTATGTGGATGTTAGGAAAGAGGATGTGTTAGACCTGTCAAATTCTATCAAGATAGACAAGTCGCTGGGACCGGATGGGATGTACCCCAGGTTATTGTGGGAGGTGAGGGAAGTGGTTGCAGAGCCCCTGGCGATGATCTTTGCATCGTCCATGGAAACGGGAGAGGTTCCGGAGGATTGCGGATGTGGTTCCTATCTTTAAGAAAGGGAACAGGGATAGTCCAGGAAATTACCGACTGGTGAGTTTGACTTCAGTGGTTGGTAAGCTGATGGAGAGGCTTCTGAGGGATAAGATATATAAACATTTGGAGAAGTTTGGACTGATTAGAAATAGTCAGCATGGTTTTGTCAAGGGCAGGTCATGCCTTACGAGCCTAGTTGAGTTCTTCGAAAATGTGACTGAACACATTGACGAAGGAAGGGCGGTGGACGTAGTGTACATGGACTTTAGTAAGGCGTTTGGTAAGGTCCCACATGCAAGGCTTCTGGAGAAGGTGAGAGGGCATGTGATCCAAGAGGCTTTGGCCTCGTGGATCCAGAACTGGCTTGCCGGCAGAAGGCAGAGAGTGATTGTGGATGGGTCTTGTTCTGCATGGAGGTCAGTAACCAGTGGAGTGCCCCAGGGATCTGTTCTGGGACCCCTGCTGTTTGTCATTTTCATAAATGACCTGGATGAGGAAGTGGAGGGATGGGTTAGCAAGTTCGCTGACGATACAAAGATCGGTGGTGTTGTGGATGGTCTGGAGGGATGCCAAAAGTTGCAGTGGGACATAGACAGGATGCAAGATTGGGCGGAGAAGTGGCAGATGGACTTCAACGCAGATAAATGTGTATGGTCCATTTGGGCAGGAATAATGGGATGAAGGAGTACAATATAAGGGGTAGGAGTCTTAGCTGTGTTGTAGAGCAGAAGGATCTCAGGGTCCGGGTCTATAGGACTCTTAAATTGGCCTTGCAGGTGGAGGAAGTGGTCAAGAAGGCGTACAGTGTACTGGCCTTCATTAATCGAGGAATAGAGTTTAGGAGTCAGGAGGTAATGATGCAGCTCTATAAGACCCTTGTCAGACCCCAGTTGGAGTATTGTGCGCAGTTCTGGTCGCCTCATTATAGGAAGGATGTAAAGGCTATTGAGAGAGTTCAGAGGAGATTTACAAGGATGCTGCCTGGATTGGGAGGCAGGCCTTATGAAGATAGGTTGAGGGAGCTGGGACTCTTCTCACTGGAGAGACGTAGGTTGAGAGGCGACCTGATAGAGGTTTATAAAATGTTGAGAGGAATCGATAGGGTGGACTCTCAGAGACTATTTCCCCGAGCTGAAATGGTCACTACGAGAGGACACAGATTTAAGGTGCAGGGAAGCAAATACAAAGGAGAGGTCAGGGGTAGGGTTTTCACTCAGAGGGTGGTGAGTGAATGGAACCGACTGCCGTCGGAGGTTGTTGAGGCAAACTCACTGGGTCTTTTAAGAGACTTCTGGATGAGTATATGGAAAAGAATAGGATAGGGGGTTATAGATAGGTCTGTGGATTGGTAGATGTGATCGGCGCAACTCGTGGGTCGAAGGGCCTGTTTGTGCTGTATTGTTCTATGTTCTATGAATTCATGTGAGGAAGGAGGAATTTCAGAAAAAAACAATTTGTCCCAAAAGCCATTGGACACATCCCTACCTCCAGATGATCTTCCCACAACCAGATTCGCACCTGGAACTGTGCAATAACTGGAAATCCATTGATCAGTATGTCGTAGGTGTTAAATTGAAAGTCTGGACATTGTAACAGTCAAGGTTCATATGTTCCAATACGTGTTACATTGGTTCCTGTTTAGTAACAATGGTGAGATCATCTGGAAATGTTTTGATAAGTTCCCCAGATCAATTCCAAGGTCAGGGATGCATTTCTTCTTGTGGCTAGTGTTACAAAGACAAAAAAGGAGCAGAAGCAGGTCCCAGTAAAGTTAAAGAAAGAGCTGCAGAGGACAGAACTTAAGTAAGGAGAACTGTTGGGCAAGGAACACCTTTAGAACTGTGGTGTTGAGTCAGCATGGCCATTGATCTGAAAGTGAGCTTGTAAAGTAGTGTTGCATATACTTGGGAATCCAGGGGGAAGACAAAATTCAAACCTTGTAAGGTGAGCTGTTGTCAAAATCATCCCTGTTGGGCTGATCTTTGCAGAGAATTCCAAGGAGAAATCTTCAAAGGTGAAGCTCAGAATTCCTTATAAGTTTCAATAACATTGTTTGACTTGGTGTTTACTGATGTCTGAGAAAACATCTTAAGGAATCCATGTTCTATGACTTGGTTACATCTGTCATTTCTTCTGTTGTAGATGCCCATTCACCACAGCTCATTTATTTGCAGCTTAAAACTATACAGAAGCTTGCGCTATGTGGCTACAATCAGTTCCCAAGGTGACTCTAATTACAGAATTCTGTGCGTACCATGGTGAGCCCCATCTTGCTCTCTGATTGTTTCACATGTCATGTGATCTTCATTCTGCAAATATCCTTGAAGGGATAATCACCACATCTCTCCCCTTCTAAGTTATTTTGTACAAATGTCAGTACTTAATTTACATAGTCCAAGATAATTAAACTTCAGTCCATGAATTTAATCAGTTATAAATTAAGTCTGTCAGGGGGTTTCTGAATCCTTGTGAAGTACTGTAACTCCTCAATTTGGGTGCTTATACAGGATTGCTGTTAGCCAAAAGCACAATGGCAGGTGTCTCTTTAGGCACAGGCAGTTTAGTTTACCTCATTCCATGGATATGTCAGTTGTGCTTGCCACAGGGCAACCAGGTACTTCCATGCTAAAACAGTTGGCAACATTTCCTTATGGCAATATGCATCCTGATGGCAAAATTGGCTGCTAGAGCCAAATGGTCTATGGTGTTTTTTTTAGAAACCATAGAAACTATAGAAAATTTACAGTTCAGAAACAGGCCTTTTGGTCCTTCTTGTGTGTGCCGAACCATTTTTTACCTAGTCCCACTGACCTACACTTGGACCATATCCCTGCACACCCCCCTCATCCATGAACCTGTCCAAGTTTTTCTTAAATGTTAAAAGTGACCCCGCATTTACCAGTTTATCTGGCAGCTCATTCCACACTCCCACCACTCTCTGCGTGAAGAACCCCCCCCCCCATATTCCCTTTAAACTTTTCTCCTTTTACCCTTAACCCATGCCCTCTTGTTTTTTTTCTCCCATAGCCTTAGTGGAAAAAGCCTGCTTGTATTCACTCTATCTGTACCCATCAAAATCTTGTATACCTCTATCAAATCTCCCCTTATTCTTCAGCTGATCCTTCCTGTTATGTCCATTCGATAAGACAGGAGTCCAGTTTTAGAGACAACAATTCCAAGGACCCAACTTGACCATTACCAAAATTCCTTACGTATGCTCCGTCATTTACTATAAACAATTATGTTGACGTAACTGAATGATGACTTGCACTCTGCTTTGGCTGGCTTCTACTGTCCCAAGCAAATTTGGAAATGTAAGACTCAGTTTTGCTCTAAGACGATGGTTCATTAACAACTCTGCTGTTGAGATTCCCTTTGTTGCATGTGCAATGGTCGAGTAGCCAGAAAGAAAGCTTAAGTTTCTAGGTGTCCAGAGTTCATCATCGTTGTTTCTTTGGGCCAGACATTAAAAGTTTGGATGGTTCGCTCAGCTAGTCTATTGGATGCTGGGTGATAAGGCACGGTTCTAATGTATATTAGACCATTGAGCAAGGTGAACGTGTGAACTCGGCACTCTTGAATGCTGTTACATGTCAGACATTATGACTTCAGGTGTTCTGTGGTTGGAAAAACATTGGAGTAGTCTTTCAATACTAGCATGTGATGTAGGAGACTTCACCTCAAAAACACCCATCCATTTAGAGTGTGCATCAACAATGAATAGAAACATTATGCCTATAATGGACTAACATAATCAATATGGACTTGTACCTGTGGCTGGTCAGGCCATTTCCAAGGATGCAGTGGGACTGCAGCAGGCAACAGAATTGACTAAGCTTTCGATTTTGGCATAAATGCCAGGCCATCCATATAACTTCTGGTGAACAACTTCATCTTTGAGATGCCTGAATGAGCACTATGTAATTCCATTAGAAGTGACTCTTTGCCTGGTACAGGAACAACTATTGCAGATTATGATGTCATCCTGGCAATTTAATTCATGCTTATGGGTAAAAAATGGTTTCATTTTTTTCAGAAACTAGCTCATTGGCCCAATTTATAAGTCTTATGTCTCACTTTGGACAGAAGTGGAACCCAGCTTGTCCAGCCCTGATTTGCTTTGTTGAGACTGGCAATGTGTTCAAAAAAATTCCATGCCATAGCAACTTTCTGTGCTACTGGAATAGGTGTAACACGTTACTGTAAAGGTAGGTGGCTAAGTAAAAATGCATTCATTATATTCGTAGGTGGACAGAATTAACATGTTGAATTCTTGCTGATGCAATTGGTGGAATAGCATTGTCTTCCCTTTAAAAAGACCCTTTAGTCACATACTATTATAAAGTACTTATCATATAAGTACTTCATAGACTTTCTTGGCAGCAAATTCTTCTTTCTCAATTTGTGTATTGCTTTTTTTTGGCCTTTGAGAAGGTGCTTGAGACATAATCTTTCAGATCTGTCTTCCATCTCATGAGACAACACTGCACCAATGGCTTTTGGAGAAGCATTGCAAGTCAACACCAGTTCTTTGGACAGGTTGAAATATACTGACAAGTTTAAAGAATCCAGCAATTGTTTTACACTATTGAAAGCTTTTTTGTGGGGTGTCTTCCAAGACCAACACTGGTGCTTCTTTAGACAAATATGTAAGGGGGCCAATAATATTGACAAGTTTGGTTAAAAAAACATGCATAGTAATTTACCATTCCAAAAAATGTCTTGAGTACAAATGTGTTTTTGGGGGCTGGTGCCTCCTTGATGACCTTGTTGTAATTCTTGCACAGTTACACAGTACCCTAAGTAGGTTATGTCATTGGCTTGGAAAGTACGTTTCTTCTTCAGGCAAACTCCAGCCTCATGAAATCTCTTCTGCACCTCCTCTAGGTTTGCTGGATGCTCAATTTCCATATACCTGCAGGACTCAGAGAAATGATTACTTCTACATTGATAACATTCCACTTCAAACTTTGCTGATTGATTGCATCTTCTAAATTTTGTCTTATTTGTGGCTGAACTCATTTCTCTATCTGTGATTATATCTTCGGTTTTGGTACCACTGCTGATTGTAAGTTCCTGCCGTAACTTGCAAACAATGCCATTTTACATATTCTGTGCACCTTTTCATTGCCTGCATTAACTTCATTATTTGTTTAAAATTTATATTGAGCTCTGCAAGTAATCCCATTTGAATTGCCTTGTTATTCCCCCCACAGGCAAATCTATCCATAACATAACATTCAAGGTGGCTCCAAAATTCCATTAATCCAATTCTGTTTTGACTTAATGATATAAGTTACAATCGTTTTGCTTGGAACTCTCTCTCTTGAATTAAATTTGAATCCCTGGATCATGATGAATGTCTTAGGTAGGAAATTTGAGTTTTCCAATTCTATGAGCTCACGAAACGAAGTGAAGTTGGGAATGCTTGGAGCTGTGAGACTGCAATCAGATTATAAATTTACATCCCTCATGCACTCAGGAGAATTGTGTTATGTTTCGTCTCCTCCCCTGTTGAGTTTGCTTGGAATTAATGGCCAAGATGCTCTACTTATTGTGCTCAGTCCTCAGAAGAGGACTCAAATGGATTTGTCCATCCAAAAAGGGCATCTTGATATGTAATCTTTTCTTTTCCCAACTTCATTCAACTTCTATGTAAACTGGATACTTGGAGTCTGAGGATCTTTGTTTTTTATCTTTGTTACTAAATGTAAAAATGCTCATCCTCCAATTTGAGGAAAATACAATTTGATTATTTACAGGTTAAAATTATATGGAGGCTTGCACATCGTGGCTGAAATCAGTTCCCAAGATTGCACTGAGTACAGAAGCCCTCCTTACAGGGTGATCCCTCACCCTATTCCCTGATTGGTTCCCCTGGTCATGTGACCCTTACTTCGCAGACTGAACATGAAAGGAACAACTGTCACATTTGTAGTATGGTGTATTCAACTGTAGTCAACCACAAATTTACCCTGCACGTTAGAATATAAGGTACATATTGTAAATTGTTTTATCCTTATGAACTTATATAGTTCATTTTTGTTTATTCAAAATCCATGGAATCTTGTGGTTTTATTCCAAAGGCAGATATCTTCAATCTCAACGTTTATTCACTTTAAACAAAATATTTTTGGTCCCAAATCAGACCTGGGGTCTAATCAAAGATTATAAAGTAGCTAATCTGCATAATTCAATGTCTATCATGGGCTGATTGGGCAGATTGTTGGGAACTGCCTGATAGATGGACCCCCCTCGCCAACTGAGAGCTAATTCCGACAGGTGTCTAGAGATACACCTAAACTGTAAGGGGACCAATATATTTGCAGGGAGGTTTGCTAGTGTTATTAGGGAGTGTTAAACTAGATTTGCAGGGAGATGAGAACCAGAGTGCCAGAGCAGATAGTGGAGCAGGGCTGAAAAACAGGTTAGTTCAAGCAGAATCACAAATAGAAGGGTTGAGTGTGGTGGAAATAATCTTTTGAGATGTGTCTATTTTAATGCCAGGAGTATTTTGGGGAAGGCAGATAAGCTGAAGGCATGGATTCACATGTGGAAATAAGACATTATAGTCATTAATGAAACTTGGTTGCAGGAGGGTCAGGACTGGCACCTCAATGTTCCAGGGTTTCAATGTTTCAGGCACGATAGAGGCAGAAGGATAAAAGGTGTGGGAGTGGCATTGTTGGTCAGGGAAAATGTTACAGTGGTACTCGGCAGGATGGATTAGGGAGCTTGTCTACAGAGGACCTGTGGGTGGAACTGAGAAACAGGAAAGATATGACCACATTAATTGGGTTGTATTATAGACCACTCAATAGTCAGTGAGAATTGGAGGAGCAAATCAGCAGAGAGATAGCTGACAACTGCAAGAAACACAAGTTGTGATAGTAGGTGATTTTAATTTTCCACATATAGATTGGGACATATAGAAAGGTTTAGAAGGGGTAGAGTTTGTAAAATATGTCCAGGGAAATTTCTACATCAGTATGTAGAGATGCCAACTAGAGATGATGTGATATTGGATCTCCTGTTGGGAAATGAGTTAGGGCAGGTGATAGATGTGAGCGTGAGAGAACACTTTGGATCCAATGATCATAATGCCATTAGTTTCAACTTGATCATGGATAAGGATAGATCTGGTCCTCAGGTTGAAGTTCTGAACTGGAAAAAGGCCAAATTTGATAAAATGAGAAGGGATCTGGGAAGTATGGATTGGCACATGCTATTCTTTAGTAAGCTTGTAAATGAAAAGTGGGAGGCCTTCAAAAGAGAAATTTTGAAAGTGCAGAGTTTGTATGTTCGTGTCAGGAGTAAAGGCAAAGTAAATAGGAATAAGGAACCTTGGTTCTCGAAGGAGATTGTAACACTGATTGAGAGGAAGAGAGAGTTGTATGAAATGTACAGGCAGCAAAGAACAGATCAGATGCTTGAGGAGTATAAAAAGTACAAGAAGCTACTTAAAAGGGAAATCAGAAGGGCTAAAAGAAGATGTGAGGTTGCTTTGGCAGACAGAGTGAAGGAAAATCCAAAGAGCTTCTATAGATATGTAAGGAGCAAAGAATTGTGAGAAAAAAAATTGGTCCTCTTGAAGACCAGAGTGGTAAACTGTGAATGGAACCAAAAGAGATGGGGGAGATATTATATGGTTTTTTTTTGCATCCGTATTTACTGAGGAAATGGGCATGAAGTCTACAGAAATAAGGCAAACAGGTAGGGAGGTCATGGAACCTTTACAGATTAAAGGGAGGAGGTGCTGCCTATCTTGAGGCAAATCAGAGTGGATAAATCGCCAGGACCAGACGGAGTATTCCCATGGACCTTGAGCAAGGCTAGTGGTGAACTTGAAGGGGCTTTGGCAGACATATTTAAAGTGTCAGTATGCACGGGGGAGGTGCCGGATTATTGGAGGATGGCTCACGTTGTTCTGTTGTTTAAAAAAGATTCCAAAAGAAATTCGGGAAATTATAGGTCAGTAAGTTTGACGTTGATGGTTGGCAAGTTATTGGAAGGTGTGATAAGGGATTGGATCTAAAATTTTTGGATAGATGGGGACTTATTAGGGACATGGCTTTGTGCGTGGTAGGTCATGTTTAACCAATTATTCTTTTTTGAGGAGGTTACCAGGAAAGTGGATGCAGGGAAGGTGGTGGATATTGTCTACCTGGATTTCAGCAAGGCCTTTGATAAGGTCCCTCATGGGAGGTTAGTTAGGAAGGTTCAGTCGCTTGGTATACATGGGGAAGTAATAAATTGGATTAGACACTGGCCCAGTGGAAGAAGCGAGAGAGTAGTTGTGGGGGATTTCTTCTCTGAGTGAAGGCCTGTGACTAGTGGTGTGCTGCAGGGATCGGTGTAGGGTTCATTGTTGTTTGTCATCTATATCAATGATCTGGATGATAATGTGGTAAATTGGATCAGCAAATTTGCTGATGGTACAAAGATTGGAAGTGTAGTGGACAGTGAGGAAGGTTTTCAAAGCTTGCAGAAGGATTTGGACTAGCTGGAAAAATGGGCTGAAAAATGGCAAATGGAATTTAACGCAGACAAGTGTGAGGTATTGCACTTTGGAAGGACAAACCAAAGTAGAACGTACAGGGTAAATGGTAGGATTCTGAAGAGTGCAGTTGAACAGAGAGATTAGGGAATACAGGGGCAGAATTCCCTAAAAGTGACGTCACAGGTGGATAGGGTCGTAAAGAGTGCTTTTGGTACATTGGCCTTTATAAATTGGAGTATTGAGTATAAAAGTTGGAGTGTTATGATAAAATTGTATAAGGCATTGATGAGGCCAAATTTAGAGTATTGTGTACAGTTTTGGTCATCTAGTTACATTAGGATGTAAATAAGGTTAAAAGAGTGCAGAGAAGGTTCACAAGGATGTTGCCGGGACTTGAGAAGCTGAGTTAGAGAAAGATTGAATAGGTTAGGACTTTATTCCCTGGAGTGTAGAAGAATGAGGGGAGGTTTGATAGAGGTGTATAAGATTTTGATGGATATAGATAGAGTGAATGCAAGCTGAGGCTAGGGGGGAAAAAAACCAAAGGCATGGGTTAAGGGTGAAAGGAAAAAAGTTCAAAGGGAATATTGTGGTGGGGGGTGGGTGGCTTCTTCACGCAGAGAGTGGTGGGAGTGTGGAATGAGCTGCTGGATAAAGTGGTAAATGCGGGCTCACTTTTAACATTTAAGAAAACCTTGGACGGGTTCATGGAAGAGAAGGGTGTGGAGGAATACAGTCCAAGTGCAGGGAAGTGGGACTAGGCAAAAAATGGTTCGGCACAGACAAGAGGAGCCAAAATGCCTGTTTCTGAGCTGTAATTTTCTATGGTTCTATGGTTCTATACCTTGCCAGAAGCTGGCCGGTGGGACAGGGGATGCACAAGAGATCTCTAATTTTAACCCAACCACTGGAGCTATGGCCGTCAGTGGACCACAGAGTTTTCTTTTCTAGTGGCTGTGGCCACTATTAATTCAGTGTCTCTCAGAGGGCACCTCAAGATGGAGGAACACTCATGTTTTCCTTTTGAACAGCAGCATCCACCTTCACCAGTGCTGTTACCTTCCTACCAATTCTTCAGGTGCTCTATTTTAGTTTGCAGTTTCAGGGACTGGTCCATTTTTTAAAATTTGATAGCAGACCAAATTAAGATGCAGCCTCTTAATTTCTTCTGGAAAGATCTCCCAGCCGGGCATCCTGGGAGAACAGGGTTGAGACCTAGAAATGATTCTGATTTACAAGCCTAAAAACAGAACATTTCACCCATTAGAAACTGGAGGCATGCCACCTGCTGTATCAAATCTGGCTGCACTACAGGTAGCCATGATGGATAAAATATTAAAATAAAGATGCTGTATTTTGTAGCATCTTTTTCTGATTTGCCTCAACTGCACTATTTAAAGGACTTATCCATTATTTGCAGATCAATTGCTGGTTTGTCATTTGATATGGGTGATTAGCATTTCAATGTGCTTTAGCCTGTTTTCTGACCAAAAACTTAATTTTGTCTCCAGAGAAGTTTTTGGTCATTCTACAATTGCTCTTTTGCTGCCTTTTCCAGTTTTACTGGAGTCATGGGTGGCAATGGTAGATCTGCATTTAGAGATGAAGAGCAAGGTGTTTTAGAGGGAAGAGGATGGCATTGCAGATTATCAGCAATTATTTTTTCTGTATTAACCTCTTAGAGGAAAACATACCTATCTGACTTTAGTTATGCTCACATTGTTTTGTGCACTTCCCATCACCAACCTGACATTTTTGTCGGTAGAAAAGGATTCCATTTCAATGCTTAGCTTTTGATGGGAAATGTTCATTCTGGAGTTCAGTTACTAGTGGTGTACCGCAAAGATCTATTTTGGGGCCACTGCTGTTTGTTATTTTTATAAATGACCTGGATGAGGGTGTAGAAGGATGGGTCAGTAAATTTGCGGATGATAGTAAAGGTGGTGGAGTTGTGGACAGTGCAAAAGGATACTGCAGATTACAGAGGGACGTAGATAAGCTGCAGAGCTAGATTGAGAGATGGCAAATGGAGTTTAATGTGGAAAAGTGCGAAGCGATTCACTTTGGATGGAATAACGGGAATACAGAGTATTGGGCTAATAATAAGTTACTTAGTAGTGTAGTTGAGCAGCGAGATCTCGATGTCAATGTAGATAGATTCTTGAAAGTTGGCATCCAGGTTGATAGGGTTGTTAAAAAGGCGTACAGTGTGTTAGCTTTTATTGGTAGAGGGATTGAATTTCGGAGCCGTGAGGTCATGTTGCAGCTGTACAAAACTCTGGTACGGTCGCACTTGGACTATTGCGTACACTTCTGATTGCTGCATTATAAGAAGGATGTGGAAGCATTGGAAAGAGTGAGAAGAGATTTACCAGGACTTTGCCTGATATGGTGGGAAGGTCTTATGTGGGAAGGCTGAGGGACTTGAGGCTGTTTTTGTTAGAGAGAAGAATGTTAAGACGTGCCTTATTAGAGGCATATAAGATGATCAGAGGATTAGAAAGGGTGGACAGTGAGAGTCTTTTTCCTCAGGTGGAGATGCTGGCACAAGGGGACATAGTTTTAAATTGAGGGGTGATAGATATAGGATAAATGTCAGAGATAAGTTCTTTACTTAGAGAGTAGTAAGGGCATGGAATGCCTGCAACAGTAGTGGATTTGCCAACATTAAGTGCATTTAAATGGTCATTGGATAAACATATGGATGATATTGGAATAGTGTAGGTTAAATGGGCTTTAGATTGGTTTCACAAGTCAGTGCAACATCGAGGGCCTGTACTGCACTGTACTTGCAGACCTGTGCCAGTTTCATACCAGCAGTTATGACTCATTTATCCTTTCTCAGTGCCCTGTGTCCCTTCACTTCTAGCCAAGCATTCAGGTTATGAGTTGGTTACGAGGCAACAAAAGCTATCTTCTTCAAACTTGGTTCATGACTCCTGTCCAGGACTTAGGCAGAGTTGGCTTATGGTGAAAGCCATTCTGACACCAGATATGTAATTAAGCAGCCAATTTAGTCTGTTAAAGGATGGGCCTCTCAAGAGGATCACTGAAGTACAGATTTACATAGGTAGCTTGATTTGTGATAATTTCCTGTTTGTTCCATAACTCTGTCATCATGACAGACTCGTGCTTACCACCTTAAAGACATTAAGGAGTTCAGCAGAGGAGTGATATCAACCACCAGTGTGCCTAGTTGTCAGTGCTGCCAGAGCAACTTATCAAATAGCATCCATGAAAACATTTATTCATTCAAAATACACCAACATATCCACAGTCTGCATTAATTGTCTTTCTTTAGTTCAGTCTTAAGGGACTTGCTTTCACTTCTTTGCAAATACACAGATCCAAATAAAACATGTTTATCAAATAATTTAAACTTGTGCAATTTTAACTGTATCTGAGTCACAGAATAATTATAACTTAACATTATCTTAGTCTCTGTTTCTGTGCGTATTTTGCCATCCGAACTTTTCTACAAAGTATTCCTGCATTGGCGACAATTTGAGAGGTAAAGGTACTTGTGCTGAGGACACCTTAGTTGATAGGTAATCCGAGTAGTTCTGGACATTAAGAGACTGGCTAGAAGCTGCAGCCTTACAGTGAGGGCTAGAGCAGGACTCTACATCTAATGCCACAGCAATCATATTCTCTAGCTCCAAATATCACCCTTTTTTATGGTAACTTTACAAGTTAGAAATATATGTTTAAATGCATAAGTGTCTTTACTTGCAGAAATATGAAATAAAATGGTACAGCATGGACGCATAACCTGGCAACAGCGGTAAATAGGTCCCTTGTGACAACAACAACAACCCACGCAAGCCCACACTACTCATGATGTCACCTGCACAAGCTTATATTTACCGATGATGTCAATATAATATGTAATAGGAAATTTCTGAGTGTATACTCTATAAAACTTTTTCCCCCTTAATTTTAATCCACCTCAAGGAAAGAAATGGTAAGCAACAATACCTGTGCTACTGAAAGCCTGTGGAAACAACCAAAATTTCAAAACTTTTCAATTTTTTTTTAACTAGGTCTGCTATTCAAACACTAACACATGTCTCGACTGAACTTAAGTCTCTCAGGAGCTTTGTGCCTACACTGACCTACACAGTACTCTTGGTGTCTCAATAGATAGTGGTGAGGCTGATGCTGGTGGAGTTAGCCTTGTGGCCTCATGAATGGACTAGGTGTTTGTTAATGAATTTCCCTCATACCATCCTGGAGCAGAGACCAGTGGATGCCCCTATACATTAGGAACCATATCCTGTTAGGTTTCCACAGCAGCGTTTCCTTCTGCCATGTAATGTACTCAGCTCATCTTTTGAAATCTCAGGATATTTCTGGAATACATGCCCTTTCACCCATGTATGCTTTATCTCACCTGATTGAACTGAATTTTACTTAGCTAGTCACATCTGAGTAGGATAAGCCCTTTCCCTTTTACCACAGGGGTCATACTCTTGCTTCTTGGTTGTTTAAATGTTTATTTATTAGTCACAAGTAGACTTACATTAACACTGCAATGAAGTTACTGTGAAAATCCCCTAGTTGCCATTCTGTCCCATCTGTTTGGGTACATTGAAGGAGAATTTATCATGGTCAATGCACCTAACCATTAGCCATGCTAAATTCTCTCTCAGTGTATCCAAACAGGCACTGGAGTGTGGCGAATAGGGAATTTTCACAGTAACTTCATTGCAATGTTAATGTTAACTTACTTGTGATTAATAAATTTTTGAACATCCGAGAAGCTACAGTATAAGCTCCTGTTGTATGCAATGTTCACTTCTAAAGCCCCAAGCAATGGTGCATGTCTGAAGTTGGATATCTGACTGACTGAGTGTAGATGCCTTCTTAGAGCCCTTCATCTTTCTGTAGGATCTCTTCACTGATAACAGATGCAGAGACTCCCATGTCCACCTCCATTGTCATTTTTCTCCATCGACTTCCACTGTAGCTAAATAGGCTCCACGTTTGTCTCACTCACACTGAACATTGAACACTCCTCTTCCTGCTCTGTGCTATCCAGCTGGTATCAGAGCTGACTGAGACTTCTTTGAACTTGAATTTCCTTGTCTAATCTTTGACTTGCTCTTAGTACCTCTGCACATTTTAGCCAAATGCCCCTTTTTGTTTTCATTGTGATAAAGTTGTTAATTTGCAATTATTTGAATAGTATTCCCCCATACCTGAAACATTCTACTGCTTTTGCCTTTTCGTTTGTTGTCTCTTTTCTCACTTGATGCACTGCACCCACTTGTGCATCATCATTGCTCTTTTGAATGTCTTTTGTATTGTTGGTTGCCATTTCCATTCTTTGAGAAACTTCTAATGCTTTCTTGAATGTCAATGTGATTTCTTGCAACAGTGGAATGTAGGCTGTCCTCATTAATGCCACAGACTAATCTGTCCTGGAGCATGACCTCTAACAATGCCCAAACTCACTATGTTCAGACAGTTGACATCATTCAATTAAAAAGTTGGTCAAAGACTGTCCCTCCTTGTGAAAATAACTAGACCTCATTTGGAATACTGCATCCAGTTCTGGTCGCCCTACTACCGGAAGGACGTGGAGACTCTGGAGAGAGTGCAGAGGAGGTTTACCAGGATGCTGCCTGGTATGGAAGGTTTGAGTTACGAGGAGAGATTAGGCAAATTGGGACTGTTTTCCTTAGAAAGACGTAGACTTAGAGGAGATCTGATAGAGGTGTACAAGATTATGAAGGGGATAGATAGAGTAAACAGGGTTAAGCTTTTTCCTAGGATGGACTCAAATAGCACGAGGGGTCACGGGCTTAGGGTGAGGGGGGTAAGGTATAATTTGGATGCTAGAGGGAGTTTTTTCACACAGAGGGTGGTGGGGGTATGGAGTGCACTGCCAAGTAAAGTGGTGGAGTCAGGTACTCTGGAGTTATTTAAGAAATACTTAGAAGGGCACATGAATGGAATGGGAATGGAGGGGTATAGAAAACTGATTTAAAATAGGGATTATGAGCCTTGGGAATCCCTGGGAAGTGTGTAAGTAGATGATGTTTTTGATGTATTTGTTTTTCTCCTACAGGTGCTTTGGTCCATCTTGTTGTCTAACGAGGGGCATTCACGCGATGGGTCGTGAGAGGGCTGCTCTTGGATTTTTTTCGAGAGTATCCTAGTGCTTCACGTCGTTAGTGTACGCTTGACCTGGACTATTTGATGGGCAACACGACAGCTCAGTGACTATCGCTGTGCTGTGCAGATATATGGATTTGGGCCTGTGTCTCTGGGAGTTTGCTCATTCTCCCTGTGCTTGCATGGGTTTTCTCCAGGTGCTCCGGTTTCCCCCCACGTCCCAAAGATGTGCTCTTAGGCTAATTGGCAAAACAAATTCTCCCTAAATTGTCTCAAATTTGGTTTTTAATCCATAGATCTATAAACATAGACAGGGATCACGGGTAGAGGTGGGAACATCGGGGTGGCGGCGCGGGCTCGTTGGGCTGAAGGGCCTATTTCCCGTGCTGTTTTTGTTCTTTGTTCTTTGTTCACTGGATAATCACTGAAGGCTTAGAATTGTGGTGATTTTGAACAAGCAAGTAAATTCACAAATGACGTGTCCCCCGATTTCCATTGTTTGCTAAATTCTCACTAGCATGTAAGGAGCCTCATCTGTAATTCCATTTGCCAAGAAAAACTGTTTCAACCTTTTTACATATTAACTCCTGTTCCACTTCTGTTTCACATACTCACTGATAGTCCCAAACACGGTAATGGTGCTGTTGACTTGTCTATGTGCTCTTGGATCCGATGGTTGGAACCTCAGCACTTTGCTGAGAACTGACATGCACGTGGAAAACTAGCTACTCACTGTTCAAACTAGTTAGGTAGCAAAACCTTATGTGCTGAATCATTGTGCTGAATCTCAAATTTTACCTTGTTGCTGATGCTATCAATGATGTCACCTGTGCAAGTTCACACTTATTGATGGTGTCAGTATACATATTAAATAGAAAATTGTTTAGTGTACAGTCTATAATGCTTTTCATAGCATTTTTCAATATCCCCTCTCAGAACTTAACCTATAAATAGGCTCACACTAATATCTACCCTATAAATTTTAAAGAGGATCTTAAAGGTGGTGATGAGACAGAGTAGTTTACTGAGAGAGTTTTAGAATTGAGGTTTAAACACTTGAATACAAGACAACAATAATGGATGTAAAAGAATAGAGGAACTGTTCATGAGAGTGGAGCCAGAGGGAAAAAGGGAAGTGATTGTACAGCTAATGGTGGCTATTGCAAGAGGAAGATAGAGAAGAGAATGAAAAGTTTACATTTCTGGCTTTTAAGAATCTTAAACTAATATAGATTAATAACAATGGGGATGATGGTTGAGTGATACTTTGTTCAAGATAGGATATAAATAAAGAATTTTGGGCAAACTGAAGCTTATGGAAGTTGAAAAATAGGAAACTAGCAAGAAGGAAATTGAAACCGTCTAATCTTTAGTAAAGAAGTTGGGTACTTAATGGGATCATCTAGGATTCGGAGCAAATGACATCATAGAAATATAATGCTCGATAGGTTCTGCAAAAGGAAAGCAATATAAAATATTAGTCTTTAAAAGAATAGATTGAATAGTGTATGAAAAACACTATTGTAAAATAAGAAATAGTAGTTGGAGCAGCTATCATAGAAAATTAGAATGTATTCAGGAAAAGAATGATGAAGTTACAAGCACAATTCATTTAAATCAAAGCAGATTAAGGGGTATGCAAGGTAATGTGATAAAGTAGGAATGTTAAGAATAGCATTAAGGATCAGCAGTAAGATTAAGTCCAAATTGTCTGTTAGTGAAGATTGGGTAAATTATAATGATAAATAAAAGAAACCGAAAGGAAGAAAATAAAAACAAGAAATGTACTGTGCTGAGAAATGCAATAGAGAGATTAGCAAGTACTTTTTCAGTAAATGCTGAAAAGAGCCTCTGGAACAAGAATGGTAAATTAACTAAATATTTCCCACTGTTTTAAAACCATGTTTTATATTAAAGTGACTTTATTTACTGAATGACTGTAACCACAATTTTGAAAAGACTGATAACAGTATTTTACAAAATACTTTGCTTTTCAAGAGTCAGAATCAGATAGACCATGAATGGATAACAGTAAGAAGAGGTCTTGTGATCCCTCATTCACCAACCATTCAGCAGATATGTGCCCTGCCTGTATCACAGACAGCATCTCCAACATAAACCAAACAGCTACTGATTTAAAAGTAAAAACAGAGAGCCAGGTTTTGGCTGGAAACCTCAGATCGTACCCATGGCCGGGATTTTCCATTCCCACAGATATGAATGGAGTTTTGCCTTAGTGCTAAATTCTTTGTTCTTGTTGGAAGCAGTGGAGGGGCAATGGAGATTAGATAAACCTGGCCTTTAAATTCTCCTGCCATGGAATCTGGAAAAATCACTGAACACGGCTTGATACCATTGAGCACTTATAAGATCCAAAACTGAATGACTTTCTTTTGGAGACTCTTAAACAATTTCACCTATTTCCCCTCTGTTTTTTAAAAATTAGTTTTATCTGTGGACTTTATCTATTGATCTATTGGCATGGTACATGGTGGTTAACACTGCTGCCTCACAGCTCCAGGGACCTAGGTTCAATTCCAGTCTTGCGTGACTATCTGTATGGAGTTTGCATATTCTCCCCATGTCAATGTCACTCTCTTTTGGGTGTCCAGTTTCCTTCCACACTCCCAAGATATGTAGGTTAGGTGGATTTCCAAGCTAAATTGCCCCTTAGTATCCCAAGGTGTCTGTATATGTTAAATGGGTTAGCTATGGTCAATGTTTGGTGTTATGGGGATGTGGTGGGGAGAGGGGCTGGGTAAGATACTCTGTCAGAAAGTTGGTCTAGACTTGATGGGTGAATGACTTCTGCACTGTAGAGATTCTATGATTCAATTGGGTGTTAATGACAATAATCACTATTCCCTTTTTTAAAAATTACAAGAAAACTTGTCTGTGTGTGTCGTTTAAGGTCACAGGAACAGTTAAGTAGTGACTAACTTTGAAACTAATTCTTTTAAATATACCTGTTGCAGTCAACTAGTTGCTGGAAAGTGAGGGGAGCCATTCTATTACTTCTCACCTAGCTGTGATACTACACATTAAGTTTTGCGGGATAGGGAATTTTCATAAGTCAGCATTCAATTTTCCAGAATAAGCAGAAGAAGAGATATAAAGTATGGACATAACAAAGGATATCATTGTAAATGTTAAATAATCTTAAAATAGAAGTACCTGGTCTTCACAACTTGTATCCAATAATGTTGAAGGAGATACGAATTGAAATTAGTGAAGTTTTATATGACATTTTTAATAGATTGCTAAACCTGACAGAGATTGAAGACTATTTGAATATATAAAGTAGACTCAGCACGATTTCAGTAAAGGGAAGAGTTTTGTTAAAGACATTATTGACTTGATGCACTGGAAAATGCATTTAAGTATTTAGGTTTTCAGAAAGTGTTTGCAACGTTTCAGATCAATGACTAAATAAATAAAGTCGGGAGTTATGTTGTTAAAATAAATCTGATGCTGGTTAGAAGATTGGTTTCAAACAGGAGAGAAGCCAAATATGGAAACTTTTCAAACTTGAAAGAAAATAGGAAAGTTTGGAATTGCTGTTTTAAATATAAATATTAGTACATGTCGGGGTGTTAAACACAGAAAATTCAAAGTAACGTTGAATAAGTAAATGTAATAACTCCAGGAGTCAGCTGTGAAGGAATCATGCTTCTATTACACAAAATGAAAATAAACCAATAACCATAAGCCTGTGGTGAGTGCAATAGGCCCAACTGGGACTGAAGTTGGTATTCGAACTCCACTTGGTTGGCTAATTACCTATCCCCAGGGAGCTCGTATTCACCAAGCTGAACTGACAGGTCAATTAGAGATTCCCCATGCAGATCATGGTGGTTATCATTGTAAATTAAATTATGTTTTGCTGCTTAGCATTCAGGATATTTTAACCAGCAATTTGAGCATTGAGTTTTTTTTTCAGTGAAAACTAAATCAACAGTCTTGTTGATGATATTTATCTCTTTTGTTTTCCAGGGTCTTCACATATGCAAAAAAATCATATGACATGCCTGAGGATGATCGTTGTGAGGATCTTATTCCTTCTGAAGGGTTCAGTGACACTTCCAATAAAACTACATATCAATGTAGGTACTTACACTTTAATGGGTTTGTTTGGTTTTCACCTTAAAATTTACAACTCACAAGTTAGCATAAGCAAACTCTGGTGGCAGGATCATTTGTGGAGACTCTGCATTAGGAAACTATGATTAGTTGGACACAGATGTCACACCCCAGGAACTACCTTTGAGAAACACGCATTTTAAAATAGCAGACAGGATGGAAGTTTCCATCTGAATTGCTAATAGAGAGATCACACAGTGAATTACAAGCCTGTCATGGATAGAATAGCTGCCTTCATGGAATTTCTCATGTGAGTCCATCCAGTTCATGACTAGGGATGTGCAGGAGATGTCTGTGTCTTTAAATAGGATATAGATACCTTATTTATGATCTCCAGTCACAGACCTGAAACATTAACTCTTGTTTTTCACTCCAGAGATTCTGCCTGACCTGCTGAATGTTTCCAGCATTTTCTCTTTATATTACTGATCTCCAATAAACTGGGATGTAATTTTCTGGCCCTTCCCACTGGCAGGATAGCCTGGTTTCCCTAGCAGAATTATCTGATCTCGCTAGGTCTTGCTAATAGTGAAACCATCCCCCCAACCCCCCATTCCCAGGAGTGGGAACAGTATTGGCAGTAGTGGGACTGTCTGCCTCCGCTACCGCAGTAAGAAGTCTGACAATACCAGGTTTAAGTCCAACCGATTTATTTGATAGTAAACTCACAAGCTTTCAAGGCTGTCCTCTTCGTCAGGTGAATGCTACTGCAAAGCATGCTGTGGGGGGACAGAAAACTTCCATCCTGATTTGCCTTAGAGTTGTAGGAATGAAATAGCGCTTGCTCAGGAGTGGGGTAATGGTGAAAGAGGGTAATGGCAGTGACAACTCCACTCAAAGTGTTCCTAATTTTGCACCCACTTAACAAAAATACCCAACAAGTATCTGACATGCTTCCTTGTCTTCCCAATGGCAAAGTTTGCCTCTGACCATGTGCAGGGGTTAATCACTCATTGTCACATGCAGGCAAATAACATATCAGTAGCTTGGTCAGGAATCTAAGCAGCCTGGTTCAACCTCTGTTATAACACTTAGGATACACCATGGAGAAGCAATAAGAAAGTGAGTTAAGCAATTATTGAGGGCATCTACAAAGGGTATTTTATAGAATTCTGTGTTGTTTCTTTTTTTTATAATGACACATAGAATTATTGATCAACATCAATTTTGCCACTTGTCCTTTCATTAGTTTCATGATGAATATTAAAACATGATTAGATCCATTGAACAGAGGAATGATGGATGGATGCATGGTTCAAAGCTTCTTTAGAGCAAGGGATGAGAATGGTGATGGTGGGGTGCAGGATTTCTGTTTTGTTGTCTGCTGAGCCTTTGTATTCTTGGAATATTCCAGGCAGAATCTATATAACTGTTCTGACGATGGCTGCCAGACCTTCTGATCAGAAGATGAGTGATGGGCCTTCTTGTCCTTCTCCACCTGTAGTCCTCTCTCCTGTGCAATATTATTTTGGATTCAGCATACCATATTTACACTGAAAACCTTAATGGAGACTACTATATGCAATTGAAATGCATCTTCAACATTCTGATAACTTGTCCTGTGACACACCTGAAGGTCACGTGGTTCTTGTTGTCGCACTCCTGCGCCTTCTTGAAAGATTTCCTCACAGGTCTCATGAGCCAAGTTTGAAGCGGGTATCCCTTGTCATCTAAGAGATTTAATTTTGCATCCTGGAATGAAAAGCTTCGGAATGTTGGACTTGGCAGCATGAATGCATCACAGTAATTCCCAGGAATCTTGAGAGGTTCTGATGAAAGACCTGAAACATTGGCCGTGATTCTGCCATGCAGCGGGCTAGGAGAATCGTGTGGAGAGGGGTTGCATTGTGGTAATTCGCATAAGAGTTTGCGCCCCACTAGTGATTCCCAGCACTGGATTTCTGGCGCTATCTGCTCTGCGCCAGAAATCAGCAGGAGGAAGACATGGTTAGAAATATTAATGTTCTCAGGACTGACTACACTGGGCCTGCTAGCCTTTCCCATCCTGCTAGAGTGCTTCATTCCTGAGGGTTTACAGTAGCTGCATTTTCGGGGAGCTAGCAGACTGACCACGTTGTAGTGAAGGGAGGGCAAGCAGGTAGTGGATGGTGGTGGTACCCCCTGGGCATGGACACCCTGGAGTGCCTAAGGGGAAATATGCCCATGCCCAGGCATTGCCCATTGGGCATAGGGCAGTGCCAAGGGGATCGGGCCTGGTGGGGAGGCAGCACCTAGGGAGCAATTGATGGGGAGGGGGTCCCGCTGCCACCCTGCCATTGGGATTGGTCAACTAAAGAAGGAGATCAGTGATCAGGGTAGGCTGGGAGGAAGTGGACAGCTGGGAGAGGGAGTGTCAGCTGGGAGGTGTGGGGGAAGGCTCTGCCAGCTCTGGTTGGGATTGGCACTGTTACATGGGTAACTCTTGGGAGGGTGGGCTGGAGATGAGGGCAGTCCAGGAAGGGTGGAGATCAGGGAACCTGTGATTGGGCCATGGAAGGATTGGAGGGGCAACATTGTGAGGATCGGTGGGGGGGTGGGGGGTGGTGGTTTCAACCTCTCAGGTGGGAATGGGCCTATCATGATATTCACGCTGGTAGTCTCTGCAGTGCATCCAGTGTGGGATATACTAGTCTGAATCTCACTGAAGAGAACAATGTAAATTACTCCAGTTTTCATGCAAATTCAACACTTAGAGTTTTTTGGGGTAAATTCTGGCCATTAACTCTGTTTCTCTCTTCACAGCTGCTTTCAGTCCTATAGAGTATTTGTAATATTTTCTGCTTTTATTTCAGATTTCAAACATCCACAGTGATTTGCTTTTGCAAAAACAATTGAATTCAGTGTGTTATAAAACCATATTTTATATCAAAAATCATTTTATTCATTGAATGGGCTAAAACTGTATTTTTAAAAAGATTGTAACAGCAATCTAAATGTCAAAATAGCTGAATATTCACATAACTTTACCTTATAAACTAAAAAGCATCATAAAGAAGTTGGGATGTTTGGAAATAGTCCACTAGAGATGACCAACTATATGTGTGTAATGGCCTATCCACTGATCCATTCACTGTCATCCAGATATGAACTGTTTCAGGTGGGTGTCGACCAAGCTATTAAACTTAGTCACCATGCCTGAAGCTCCACCAGTCTGTAATCTAATCACTGTGAACAATGGATCTGGAATGAGAGTTCCTCACCTTGCTGTGACTATATTTGGTAATTGGCCAGTTTGTGAATGGAGGTCATGCGAAAGCAACCTAACCCTTTGAGTTTAGGAAAATTGCTTTTTGAGAGCCAATCTGTTATCCAATGAAGAAAGGCCTTGAATGGGCAACAAAAGAGGAAGACTCATTGGGCAGGACTTTATGGCCTCACTTGAGTGAGATTGGAAATTCCTATCTGTGATCAGCAGACATTTCCATTGTTTGTCCCTCGCTTGCTCCAATTCCCTTGCTTGTGGGGCAGTAGAATTTTGGTAATAGGCTCTCTCTCTCTCTCTTTCTTTAACCATCTTGAAAGCTTGCATTTTGCCTGTATCTGTCCAGCCAGACGCTTCAGGCAATATCTTTAACCTAAATCAAATATCTCCTAACTCCAGGAAAAAAAACAGATCATTCTGCAAATCTTTAAATTGTCTTGATTCAGAATTTTGAAAAAGCACTATACATAGGCCTAAATCATTCAAAGCATCGAGCTATAGAATCCATACAGTAAAGTCCTCACTCAAAGTTGTGGTTGCATTCCAGACGTTTGTACTCTAAGAAAATTAGTTTTATATAATGATGGGTTCCCATGGGAATCAATGTTAAATGGAATTAAGATTCCTTCAGACATTTTTTGCCTGGAAAAACCACTAAACTTGTTGAAATACTGCAGTATACAGGTTCAGCACTGTTATTCTTAGCTGCAACAACTTGCAAAATAAAATAAATCACTGAATATATCAGAAATACTCAAATTAAATAACACAAAATCACTTTTATCAGCACTGAGTAGCAGAGCTTCTGTGTCTCACCCACAGCACTTCAGAAATGCAACAATTTTTTGCTAAAATTAAAGCAAATTATTGTGGATGCTAGGAATCTCAAATAAAAGTAGAAAATGCTAGATTAACTCAGTGGATCTGACAGCTTCTGTGAAGACAGAAGGCTGATTAACTTTTTAAGTCCAGATGCCCCCTCTGCAAAACTGCTTGTTGGGTTTCCTTAACAGCTGTGTATCTTGTGTATCTCTCCATCTATCTCTTTTATCCTTTTCCCATTCTATCTTTCTCCCCATAACTGGAACCTTTCCTGTCAGTTTTCAGGGGCTGAATGCTGTCGATGGGACTGGGTTGGGGGGTGGTGGTGAGGGAGGTGGTGCGGGGTGGTGGGAGTGGTATCTCATACTTTAGGTTACTGTATGTTCACTGCGCTTGTAAACAGCATCAAGCTGAGGAAGTCACTCTCTTATTCCTGTTACCTAATAGTGTACAGTGAGGTGGAATTCAGTTTGGAGGAAAGAAGATGCTACTCATTGCATGTTGAGGAAGAAATGTGCTGACAGTAAACCAGTCATCAGGATCATTCCCCTTAGGTCACGGTGCCACTGATGTCTAGAAAGGCAGGGAGAGATTCCTAGCTCCTGTGGCTGAACAGAGTATATCTGCAAGAAGAGTTTTTGTGTGTTGGTTTGTGCTGTGCAATGTGCATTTCCAAGGAATTGAAAAATTGGTCTTTCATCTAGTTCCTTTGATGTTTTCTATGAAACTAGCTACATCAATTGCATCATTGTAGATGAGATCAGAGATACAAAGGAGGGAGATGCATATTCCTGTTTTCCCCCTGCTCTCTGGGCGTGGGTTCCAGGCATTTGGTCAGATCCTACAAGTCATGCAAAATGCTTTCAGGAGAGGGCCACTATGTCACATTTACTCCCAAAACTGAGGCTGATGTTGAACTGACTGACGTCATCTATGGCAACATTGTACTCAGAAAGAACTGGTGGGTGGGGAGTGGGCATGGAAAGAGCCAGAGGGAAAAGACATAGAAAGAGTTGGGGGAGCTGCAGAAAAAAGCTGAGGGGATTGAGGGAGACAAATGAGCCAAAGTCCCCAGAAATAACCAGAGCAGCTGCTGAGAGAACTGTGATGGGGAGGGGGAATTTGTAGCAAGAGCCAAGGGTGGTTGCATAAAGAGTCAGCCACAAGGGATGGGGGATCCATAGAAAGGGTTGGACGACAGTGAATAGAATTAAGAAGGCAGTGAATATTATGGGGGGATTTCCTATTCCTATTTCTGGATGGTGGGGGGAGGAGTGGTAATGGCAGCGGAGGCAGAAAATCTCACAAGAGTCCCAAGTGGCTTTTAAAGGAAATTTACAGTTCAATTGTCCCCACCACTGACATAACTGAATACGTGGGGTGATTCTCCCCCCAAAAATTTAAATGTTGATTTTCTTAGAAACTGGAGTAATTCACACTTTTTTTCAGTTAGAACATAGAACATAGAACATTTCAGCGCAGAACAGGCCCTTCGGCCTTCGATGTTGCACCGACCAATTATGAAAAAAGCAACGACCCTCCAAACTAAACCATTCCCTTCTCTTCCATAAACTTATCAACTAACCTCTTAAACGCCACCAAACTTGGCGCATCTACAACTGCCGCAGGCAGGGCATTCCACTCCCGAACCACCCTCTGGGTAAAGAACCTACCTCTGATATCCGTCCTATAACTATCACCCCTTAATTTAAAGCTGTGTCCCCTCGTGCTAGCTTTCTCCATCCTAGGAAAAAGGCTATCACTGTCCACCCTATCTAAACCTCTAATCATCTTATATGTTTCAATAAGGTCTCCTCTTAGCTGCCTTCTTTCTAACGAAAACAACCTCAAATCCCTCAGCCTCTCCTCATAAGACCTGCCCTCCATACCAGGCAACATCCTGGTAAACCTCCTCTGTACCCTCTCCAATGCCTCCACATCTTTCTTATAATGTGGGGACCAGAACTGCACACAATACTCCAAGTGCGGCCGCACTAGAGTTTTGTACAGTTGCAACATGACGTTGCGGCTCCGAAATTCAATCCCCCTACCAATAAAAGCTAAGACTCCATATGCCTTCTTAACAACCTTATCGACTTGACTGCCTACTTTCAGGGATCTATGCACATATACACCAAGATCCCTCTGTTCATCAACACTATTAAGAATCCTACCATTAGCCCTATACTCTACACATTTGTTATTCCTGCCAAAGTGTATTACCTCACACTTTTCCACATTAAAAGTTGCGTTTCAGGCAGAGATTGCCAGCGTAAATATCATTAAATTTCATGGGGCAGGTCCTATTCACACCAGAGAGGCTGAAACCGGCGAACCTCTGCACATGTGCAATGGTCTTGTGTCAGCTTCAGGTTTGCTGGCCAGCTCAATCACTGGCCACCCAGCAACCTTGCAGTGCTGCCCCCTCAACCCCCCGACTGCCCAATCACGGCTTCCCGTCTATTCACAGGCCTGCCTCGAGCCCCATCCCAACTTGTCCTGATCTCCAGATACCATCCCTCAGCAGTGACAATCCCCCCATGCGGGCAGAACTCCCCCTCCCGAACAGACCTTCACTCCTGGCAGGCACTCCTCACCCCCAGCAAACCCAAGCCCCCTAGCCCGCCCTGATTGCTGGCTTCCCTCCAGCTCTGACTAAATCCCAATGCAGAATGGCAGTGGGACCCCCCCCACTCCCCATGGATCTCTCCCAGGCCCAGAGCAGAACCAGCTGGAGAACAGTCAACAGAGAGGGGGAATAGTGTCCTGGAGGGGCCAGAGGAGGTGTGGGTAATGTTAATTCAGACCAAGTTGGTAGGCAGGGCTACAGAGCTGTTTGCACAGCTCTGTTAGAGGAGATGTCAGGAATATATGAAGATGTGAAGAACATTGTTTTGAGTGTTTATGAATTGATACTAGATGCATATAGACATACTTCAACAATATAAAGAAGGACCAGGTCAGATATATATCGAGTTTGAAAGAATTAAGCAGACAACTTTGACAGATGAATAAGAACATTAAAGATAGAAAAAAACATATGAGGATATGTTTATTAGAGATATTATTCTGCTGGAGGAAATTAAAAACACACTTCCAGAAATGATAAGAACTCATGTTGAGGAACAGAAAGTTGAAACAGCAAGAAGACTACAAAGATGGCAGATGAATACACATTAGTGCATAAATTGAAATCTAGCTTCCAACAGCAATTTCATTCTGTGAGAGATAGAAATTGGAAAAAAGGGAGATCCTCCAATGAAGAACAAAAAGCAGATCACACTGGAAATAGTTTACCATCTGTGAGAAAGGAAATCTAAGAGGGTGGAAAAGAGGTGAAAGACCTCAGTGATAAGATGGAACACAAAAAAGTCCCAGTGCTGGTAGCACTGGGAAAAAGGATGTGATAAAAGATGTTCAACCAGTGGGATTAATTAAAACATTGAAGGAAATCTTGAAAGAAGTTAATGAGCTGAAGGAGAGTGCACAGCTGGGGAAGGGGCTGGATAGTAAGAAAGATCTTTTCAAAGACTTCACCTGTGTGGTAAAGTTTACTCAGAAAGAGCAGAGGGAATAAGTAAAGAAGTTAAAATATTGAGAGATACAGGAGACAGTATGTCTCTAATAGTAAAAGATGAAAATATTTGATTCCTGAAATATTGCTCAAGAGAGTGGTAATTTTGGAATAAATGGTGAGAGAAGTAGTGTTCCTTTGTGTAAAATAAGGCTGGAAAGTCCAATTAAAACTAAGGAAGTGATAGTGGTAATGATGTAAAATTTAGCTATTCCAGGAATACAATTTATTCTTGGAAGCATTGCAGATGGATCACAGATGGGAATGCTGCCCATAGTAGTGGGAAAGCCAAAAGAAAACCAGGAAACTGAGGTGTTATATGAAAAATGCCCTAGAGTTTTTCTGGACAGAATGGCCCCACAGCCATAAGTTAAAATAGGAAGGAGAGCAAAAGATTCAGATGAAGGAGTTAAAGTCCAGTTAGCTGACATTCTGTTTGATGAGATGATGAAGGAAAAGCTAAGCAGGTAAAGAATCAGATAGAAGTGTTTAGTTCTGAATGATGAATGGAGTTACAAAAGAAAATGAGACAATAAAGGATTTATATCATAAAGCCCAAATGGAAAAGGAATCAGAGTGTATTCCAGAATGCTATTACCTAAAGGATAAAACCTTAAGATGGAAATGGAGACTTGGCAAGTTAGTGCAGATAAGAAATGGGCAGAAGTTCACCAGATTGTGTTGCTGGTAGAATAGAAACAGGAAGTATTACAGGTAGCACACAAATTACCTGTAGGAGATCATCTAGAAGTGAGGAAGATTCAGGGTAAAGTACAGAAGCATTTTTAACAGCCTGGATTACATAAAGATGTGGTTGAATTTTGCTGTACCTGTCATCCATGCTTCAGCAGTGATAAAACCAGTGCCCTTCATACCAATTCCTGCATTTGAAGAACCTGTTATATGAGTTACAATAGTTTGTCCCATCCCTAAAATCAAAAGTAGGAACCAGTATTTGCTAACCATAATGGATGTGCCTATCAGGTTTTCAGAGGCAATTCCTTTACGGAATATCAAGGCAAAGAAGGTTATGGAAGAGTTTCTTGCTTTTTTTATCTGTTATGGATTACCCAGAGATATTCAGTCAGATAAAGGGCCCAATTTTGCTGCTAAATTATTTAAGGAAGTCTTGGATAGTTTAGGCGTCAGACAGTTTACCTCAAGTGCGAACCATCCTGAATGTCGGGGAACATTGGAAAGACGGCATCAGACTCGAAAGACCAGAGTTAACCAACTGGTTGGGATAAATTATATTATTTTTTGTTATTTGTTACTAGAGATGCTCCAAATGAATCGACTCAGTTTACTCCATTTGATTTAATATTCGGATACCAAGTAAGAAGTCCTTCAAAATTAATTAAGGAAAAGTTGTCAGGTCCGAAGTCAGAGATCTCACAGTTGGATTATATATCTGAGCTGAGAGAAAGGTTAAACAAGGTGGGTGAATTAGTGGGTGGCAAGAACGTAATGAACAGAAAGCTGATAAAAAATCTAAAATTTGTATGTTTGTCCATGGGAATAAAGTATAGGTGCTCTTAACAATGGTAGGAGATCCTTTGAAAGTCAGATTTAGTTTTCCCTGTCAGTTTGAAAAGAAGTTAAGTCAGGTCAATTATATTGTAAAGAAGCCAGTTAGGAAAAAAATGTATTGAACATGCCTTGTGAACATGCTAAATTAGTACTATGATGGAAAAACAGAACCAGAAAAAACAGGTATTAGTTACTCTTACTGAGAATTAGGAATCAAATTCAGACGATATGGATTTTGATGTGCCTCAAGATAAATTGAATAATGAAGAAGTTCTTAGGGAATGGAATAAGATAGTGAGTTGTCTGTCTCAGGAACAGAGAACTGAGTTGAAAGACTTGTTACAGTGCTATGAGAGTCTTTGTGGAAATAGAATGGGGAGAACTAATGATGTTGCACATGAGATTGATGTAGGAAATACTGTCCTGATAAAATAATACCCCAATTGGCTCAATTCTCTCAAAGCAACACAGATTCAGAAAGAAGTGGAAGCGATATTACAAGATGATGTCATAGAGCTCAGTCAAGTGGAGTTCACTGATCATGTTGGTCCTCAAATCTGATGGCGTAGATTATCGGAAGGTCAACGCTGTAACTAAATCTGATTCCTACCCAATTCCAAGGAGGACTGTGTGGAAAAAGTCAGACAAGCTCCTTATATCACAATGTTGAAGTTATTTCATGGTTACTGGCAAGTACCGTTGTCCAAGAGAGCAAAAGAAGTTTCTGTCTTTGTAACCCCAATGGGCTATATCAATTTAAAATAACGCCTTTTGGAATGAAAAACGCACCAGCTACCTTTCAAAGGCTTGTAAACAAAGTTGTTGCAGGATTGACTAATTATGCAGTCTACATAAGTAAATTAGTGATCTTTAGTCATTCATGGAAAGATCACATGGAGCATTTGGCAGAGCTCTTTGAGAGACTATAGAAGACAAAGTTAATCATAAACTTAGCAAAAACAGAATTTGTGAAAGCAGAAGTGAATTCTTAGGACACAACATTGGATACAGACAGATGACATTAAGAAATGTGAAAACTAAGGTCATTGAGGAATTTCCAAGACCATCCTTAAAGAAGGAAGTGCTGCGATTTTTGTGATTGAGCAGATTATACAGAAAATTTGTACCAAACTTTAGTAGCATAGTGGCAATGTTGATGGACTTATTAAAAAAAACATGAAATTTCAGTGGACAGAACAATGCCAGGAGGCATTTGAGAATTGGAAAACAGTTTTAACCACTGAATCTGTTTTAGCCACACTAACCTTTGTGAAACCCTTTAAAGTTGTCAGCAATGTAGATATTGGAGCTGTGTTGTTACAGGAGCATGATTGTGGAATTGAAAGGCTAATCAGTTATTTTTCAAAACAAAATTCAATAACCGCCAGATAAAATATTCCACAATTGAAAAGGAATTTAGTAATAGCTTACAACATTTCAGACAATGCATCAGAAATGATTGTGTATACCGTCACGATATAAATGTCACGATCCTTTGACATTTCTGGAAAGATTCAAGGACAAGAACACTAGACTATTTTGTTGGAGTCTTACGTTACAAACATTTAATGTACAGATTGTACATGTTACAGGCTGTGAAAATGTTATTGTGAATCCTTTATCTCAAGTTTAAAAGAAAAAAAATGAAGCCATCTTTTCATGATAATGGTTTAATTTTTCTTAAAGGGGGGAGGTGTTGTGAAGTTGATGTTTGTAAAATTATAAAACAATTGTAAAAATGCTAAGAGCAGAAAGTATTGCATTGTCTATTTAAGAAAGGTAATTTTTTCCTTTGCTTAGACAGTTAAAAGAGACGCAGGTGTGCAGTACATGGAGAGCATAGAGTGAAACATTGTATCGCGACACTAAGAGGTATTGCTGCTGAGACAACATAACAAGTGTTTGAATTTTAACCAAGCAGTATAAATTAGGCATTTGAATGGCAGCAGTCTATCAGATTCAAATTTGATGTTTTGATAATCTGGAAACCAACCCTATTGTGAAGATTTTGGTATGTCATCAGAGGTATAAAACCTGCTTCTAGCTCCAGAGAACTTCCAGATAACAACTGCCTCTGCCAGAAACAGTGTCTACTACAGTTCACAGCTTGAGAGAGAGACACACACACACAGAGCAACTATCTCTAACAGCATAACAGTCAAATTTATGCCTTAAATGAAAGCCTCATCTCAATTGTAAAGATACCAACAAAGATAGTGAAGACAGCAGAAATCAGCAAAGACAGAACATTCTGGAAGACGACAAACTGATTGAAATTTGAGAGTGACTAAAAATTCTATTTTTTTGTTAATAATTGGAATTGGGTTTATCTAAACAGCATTCCATTAGAATAGCCATTTATTCAGTTGGTTAATAGTTTAGTTAACTTGTTTACTGTTAATTAGATAAAATAACGTGGTACTTGGTTTTTTCACAGAGATTTGACCATGAAAGTTGCTGAAGTGCAACTCAAATACTCTTTAACAGATTATGAAGGGAGGTACTTCTTTTTGAGTGGTTGTGTGTTAGTTTTCATAGAGGAGATCAACTTTCCCTTTAAAATACTTCCAACTGCTATCCATGTTCAAAAAACTCAAAGGGTTCCCAATCCAGGTCTACAACAATTTCATCTTAAAGGACTAATTTGAATATCATTTGTTCTCTTGTTATTCCATTCATAATTGAAGTGCATGCATCATCTGAAACACTTATCTTTTGTTGTGTGAATGTGCCTGTCTGAGAGTGAATGTTTAATTGGGTTTATATTCTGGATGTTGTATGAATAAAGGTTTATCTTTTCTTTCGAAAACTTATTTGAAACTTGCCAGAAAGCTGATCCATGTCCATCTTTTAAAGTTACAACTTGCAAAATGTTTAAAACATGCTCTCTGAAAGATACATCAACTTGTGAACAATGAAGAAGTGAGGAAAAAGGGGAAATGATGTTCCACTCAGATATCTCTCTCTGTTTATAACAGATTTCTCACAAGTTTGAAGTAGCATTTTTTGCACTTCATACTTAAATGGGCACAAAGGCCAGGAAACATCACTTGCCACAAAACAAAAGCATGATGGCAACTCCCTGAGAATGTGGTGCACACCAGCATAAACTTTTTCTTATGTTTGCACAGCATCAGTATATTGATGGGACTGTTTTGCCTTGTGAGTTATGAATATTCCTCATTGATCTGGGCCATATCAATTGTCATACTTGTGTAGTTGATGATGTCCTAACCATGTGTAAAGCTAGCCAGTGACACAAACTTGAGCATTTTTTCATTCTGACTGGTGTCATTACAAGTGAAGTTGACATAATTGTCAGTTTGCCAATAACCTGTCAGTGACCTGCAGCATGAATTTGAATTCATTCATCAAGAAGATTCTGAATAAGTCTCCAGTTGCACTTAAAGATGACTCAGAGACAAAAGAGTTGAGGCTGGTGGCCACTTTCATAGCTACTAGTAATACATATCCACCAGGTTCAGCAGGGAACAGATCTGCTAGAAGACTAGAGATATCTGATACAATCTGAAATATCAAACTCAGCTTCCTGACTCACTGTTTATCTAAATGGTCAAAGAAGCTGAGCCTCCAATGATAAACCCTGTTATACAAGTAGTGCTTTCTGCAAATTCAATCTCTCTGTTAACTACCTGCAGGTCTCTCCAAAGCAGGTTGAAGTTGCTGCTGGTGGTCATCTTGATCATTATTGCCATTGTATATGAGTTTGCTTAGGCTGCATTTGGAGTATTGTATTAAAAGCAATTGCCACCATACTACCAGAAGGATGTTGATGCATTAGAAAGGGTGCAGAAGAGATTAATCAGGATGTTTCCTGGTTTGGAGGATATGGACTATGAAGAAAGGTTGAACAAACTTGGATTGTTTTATTTGGAGCATTAAAGGATAAGGGAGGACCTGATAGAGGTTTACAAGATTTTGACAGGCTTGGATAGAGTGGATAGTCAAGTCTTTTTTGTGGGATTGAAGGGTCAATTACTTGAAGATATAGGTTGAAAGTCAAAGGGGGAAAAGTTTAAAAAAGGTGCAAGGGGCAAATTTTTCGTACACAGTGTGGTGATTGCGTGGAACATGCTGCCGAAGGTGGTGCTGGAAGCAGATTCTATAATAACATTCAAGATTGACATTTGGATAGATGCATGAATAGCAAGGAATAGAAGGATATGACCATTTAGAGGCAAGAAATTATTAGATTAGAGAGGCATTTGTGTTGTCACAGACTTGGTAGGCCCAAGGACCAGTTCTTTTGCTGTATTGTTCTTTGTAGTTAAAAGCATGTTAGTAAATGCAAGCATAGTCCAGAATGTCATTGTCCTGGGAGAATCTTGTGACTATCTTGATACATTGTTGTCCTAGACAGCTCTTAGTGATCAATGATTAACTGTTCCATTACAGTGCCATTTTGTTCTGTTTCCAAACTTGCATTAATTATCTTTCTTTTATGTAGTTTGTATTGATCTCCTATTTATCTGGCCATATATGACACCGGATACAATTGTGGTCAATGCGAATAACAAAAAGCAGTTGATACAATTAACATAGCTTCAGTTGGTCCTAAGCAATAGATAACTCTGTTTAAATCCATCATGCTCTGAATGCTTGCAAAGAATCATAGTTCTTACAGAAGGACTCATAATTTAAAACTTTCTGGAAAATCCCTGTTTTCCTCAATCTCTGTCTCATATTCCTGGTGATCTCAGTGAAAAAAGAGACTGTATTAAGGTATTAGAAGAATTGTTAATCTGACCTGCATAGCAAAAACCAGGTAGGTGCATAAATTGCCCAGGTTATGTTCTCCTGAAGATTCCAGGAGCCAATTGATCTTTATTTTAAGGTGCTTGACAGAGCAGGCGGCAAAGATGCGAGGGTCCTTGCATATAGAACATTACAGCACAGAACAGGCCCTTCGGCCTTCGATGTTGTGCCGACCAAAATAAAAAGCAATGCCCCTCCAAACTAAACCATTCCCTTCTCTTCCATATACTTATCAATTAACCTCTTAAACGCCACCAAACTTGGCGCATCTACAACAGCTGCAGGCAGGGCATTCCACTCCCTAATCACTCTTTGAGTAAAGAACCTACCTCTGATATCCGTCCTATAACTCATACCCCTTAATTTAAAGCTGTGTCCCCTCGTGCTAGCTTTCTCCATCCTAGGAAAAAGGCTATCACTGTCCACCCTATCTAAACCTCTAATCATCTTATATGCTTCAATAAGATCCCCTCTTAGCCGCCTCCTTTCTAACGAAAACAACCTCAAATCCTTCAACCTCTCTTCATAGGACCTGCCCTCCATACCAGGCAACATCCTGGTAAACCTCCTCTGTACCCTCTCCAATGCCTCCACATCTTTCTTATAATGTGGGGACCAGAACTGCACACAATACTCCAAGTGCGGCCGCACTAGAGTTTTGTACAGTTGCAACATGATGCTGCGGCTCCTAAATTCAATCCCCCTACCAATAAAAGCTAAGACTCCATATGCCTTCTTAACAACTTTATCCACTTGACTGCCTACTTTCAGGGATCTATTGACACATACACCAAGATCCTTCTGACATATGCATGTCATCTTCTGGTAATATCAGGATAGTTAGAGTGAGGAGGTAGAGGAGCCAGGAAAATTAGACTATTTAGGGGAAGTAAATGAATGACTAGATTTGACTGTTCCATGTACTGCCAGCGTAAGAGTGGTTGGAATTTTTGCTATTAAATAACACATTTCAACGTAAATATTCAATTCAGCACCATCAAGTGGCTTCACTTAGTTTTTACAGCAGTTTCAGAACAACCAATCTTCAAGACAAGATTTTTTTTGCTGCCAAGGAATAAAAATAAAAAACAATTGCCAGATACTTCATTTAATCTGGATAAGCGTTTCTATTGTCTAGTGTTTAAAGTTTCCACTTAAGACAAGACACAATGATATTATAAGGAAAATGTAGTGAAACAAAGTGCAAATTGGAATTGTGAAACAAAACAATACAATCAAAGTTATAAATTTGCAATGCCAGTTACAGTATCGCAATGGAATGGGCTGTGTTGTAATTGTTGTATTTATTTACATTGCTGTTTGAAGACGCAAAATGGAACAAATGATTTGAGGGAAATTGTTTTCTAGGCATTATTTCATTCCCCAGTGGCTGGCTCAAAATTAATTTTGGCAAAGGCTTCAAAGCTGAATTTCTATTTTTCAGCCATCTCCATTACAGGAAAGTTGATTGATTTTTAATATCTTGAAATATTATAAAAAGGAGATTAGGAAAAGATAAAATGATGTAAAAGTACACATGCTTTTTATGACTTCTTCAAATATCTTTACAAGTATATCAAATAGTTTGGATAAGAAGCAACAAAAATTTTCTGATCACTGGACAGAATTTACTGGATGGCAGGGCTTTCCACAACTCCACCAAAGTTTATTTATTTTATTTGTTAAAGTCACATGTCAGCTTACATTAATACTGCAATGCACTTACTATGAAAATCCCCTAGTCACTACACTCTGCTGCCTGTTTGTTCACACTGAGAAGAATTTAGCATGGCCAATCCACCTAACTGCACATTTTTGCATTGTGGGAGACAACTGGAGCGCGTAGATACAGGGAGAATGTGCAACTCCACACAAACTGTGACTCAAGCCAGGAATTGAATCCGGGTTGCTGGCACTTTGAGACTGCAGTGCTAACCACTGTGCCACAATGCTGCCCCAAATAGTTAACAGCAAATGCATCTCTGCCTATGCTGTCTGCTCCACAGTGATCAACACATTGGTTGGAGGCAAGACTTTCTCTTATATTTGGAGGAAAATCTTGCCTCAGAGAGTTGCAGGCCAATCTGATTGGCTGGATTCTCAGTACCCCCAGTAGTCCCATAGGAAGCAGTGATCACTTGTGAATCTCCAAGCAGACCCATCACCCACTCCCAGAGCCAGGATGGAGATATATGCTGGGAATTGTTGTGTTGACAGAAAGGAGGAATAGTTTATATGAATCTTGACAGAGCATCTGGGGAGAGGGAACATCTGGGAGGGGTTTCAGACCTTGGGGGAAGCCCACAAGGGGGGAAGATAGTCTATGAGGTGGTGCACTGTAATTTCCCATCGAAAGCCTACGCAACCTATAAGGTTTCTCCCTTTTTCTAACCTCCAAGTACCAGCCTAAATATTGAGGCTAGTTAGGAAGCCACCTTAAAGTGGCCATTAATCGGCCTCTTAAAAGGAAGTCCGAATCTACTGCCTTAGACATTACCTTTATGCCTCCTTTACATATAAATTAGAATCAGGAGTAGGTAATTTAGTCTGTTCAGTCTGCTTTGCCTTTTAATAAGATTATAGCAGATCTGATTGTACACTCAATTCCATATTCCACCTACCCCAATAACTTTTGACTTCATTGGTAATCAAGAATCTATTTACCTCTGCCTTAAAAATATTAATTGATCCTGCATCCTCTGGTGAAGCGAGTTCTAAAGCTTCACTAACCTCAGAGAGAAAAAAAAATGTTTCCGTATGAAATGGGAGACCACTTACTTTGTAACTATGTCTGCTAGTTTTAGTCTGTCTCATGAGGTGACATCCTGTCAGCATCCATCCTGTCAATTCCTGCAGGACCTTATAGGCACAATTCTTCTGGCCCATTGCACTACTCGAGCAGCACAGCGAGCTGGGAGACATCAGCAAGGGTCTGTAGCGGGATTTGCGACTGACATTCAGCCGATCATGACTCTCCCAGACCATTTTAATGTAATCAGCTCGCCGGAAATCAGTGCAAAGCTGATTACCATACTGAATTCGACATTTCAATATCATTTGTGAGCCCAGGACAGTATCAATAATCTCTCCCACCTTGCTTGGAGAAGTTCCCACCGGCAGGGGTTAAAGTTTGTCCCTATCAACAGGCCCAGGTGTAATCACCTGCAAGTGCGGATAAAAGCCATTAAGGTCCCCCTGGAAGGTTGAGAGTAATGGTATGCCTTTGGGCTGTGCCAGCCTTGAGCCCTGACAACAGCCACCCAGAATCTTTGTGTCATCAGCAAATTTGTCAACCATACATTCGGTTCCTTCATCCATGACATAGATTGTAAATAGTTGAGACCCCTGCGCTGATTCCTGTGGCACTGAACTCATCGCATCATGCCAACCCAAAAAATGTCCCATTTATCCCTACTCTATACTTCCTGTTAGCTAACCAATCGTCCATCGATTCTAATATGTTATCCCTATAGTATGATCTTTTATTTTGTGCAATAATCTTTGATGTGGCACCTTGTTAAATACTTTCTAGAAATCTAAGAACATCGTATCCACAGATATCCCTTTATTCACATTTCTTGTTACTTTCACAACAAACTCTAACAAAACAGTCAAACGTTATTTCCCTTTCACAAAGCCAGTTTGATTCTATTTGATTGCTTTGAGATGTTTTAAGTACCCCGCAATCATATTGATGACAGGTGGCAGTTGGGCATGAGGCTCAGATTATTAAATTCTTACATTTAAACTTGTTTGAATTTATGCCAGAAGCTTAGGGCTGAAGTTTCACTTCAGAAGCAGGAATCAGGAGATGAGCCATATTTCTGAACCACTAACCTGTTCCCAGGGGAAATAATCACTTGCTCAAATTTTGAGTGGGAAACTACCTTAACTGTAGTGAGCAGGCTCTCAAAGCTGGAGGATACTTCAACATGACAGTTTTTAATTAGAAAATAGAAAAATAGCCAGGTTATCACAATGGGCAGGAAGGAGGACTCCATCAGCCACTTTTTCACTGCAGCCTCACTCAAGAAAGCTGGGAGGCCCTGTAGTCGGTTAAGAATGCTAGCTACCCAACCACTGCCTTTGGCTCATCTCCAAGCAGTTGAATAGCTCCTCATCACATTGGGAAACTGGAAAACCCCAGTTAACATTCTTGATCCCTGGTTAACAAGGCTCCTAATGAATGTAATTGCCTGCCTGTCTTGTGATGAGTCGTTTTGCGGAGCCCCAGACCTGCATCTGCCAAAACAGGATGAAGAAAATTCAATCTTCATTTGGGCGTTGAAGTCCAGATGTTGCAAGAATGATTCTGATTTTAAATTAAAATTTATGATTACTTTGATAAAAGTTTGCAACTATGACTTCTAATATAGGAGATATTTTTCTTCTTTCCTATTTCAGAGACTCCATGATTCATTATGCCATGATCCAAATCTGGCTTTCAGGAGTTTGACAAATGTTTCTATATTTGTTTGACATTTGCTCCTACTACTGTGATTTTTTAATTGCTGGATACTGCAGAGACTGGCTCTTCTTGAGTAATTATGATGTCACCACCATACAGAGAGGGAAATTGTGGATCAGAAAAGTAAGGAATTCTATATTTGTAACAAATAACTAAAGATATCAAAATAGACAGCAGAAATGCCTCATCTTTTGAAATCAAGAAAATTTTCAGTAAAAGCTACCTTATTTCCTTTGTTCAAGGGATGTGAAAAATACTGTCAATGCCAGACTTTGATACCCATCCCTAATAGTGCTTGAGACAGTGTTGGTGACCCACTTTCTTGAACCATTGCAGTCCAAGTAGTGAATATACACCCACAGTGCTATTAAAAGGGAATTTCAGGATTTTGACCCAGAGACAGTGAAGGAATTATGCTTTAGTTCCAAATCAGGATAGCATTCGGCTTGGAGGAGGAATTGCAGAGGAAATGATGCTGTTTGCTGTTTTTGTTCTTCAGGATGGTAGTTTCACAATTTTGGGGGTACTGTCAAAGAGATTTGGCAAATTGATGCAGTGCATTTTGTAGATGGTACGCAGCGCTACCACTGTGTGTTAGCGGTGGGTGGAGTGGATATTGAAGGTAGTCAACGGGGTGCTGCAAATGTGCCTTATCCTAGATCGTGTCAAGCTTCTTGACTGCTACTAGAGCTGCACTGATCCAAGCAAGGTGGAGAATATTCCATCACACTTCTAGCATGTGACTTGTAGATGGAGCGTGGTCTTTGGGCTGACAGGAGATGAGTTACTCACCATGGAATTTCCAGCCTCTGATTATCTCTTTCAGCCACCAGTTTCAATGGTAATAGATTCTGTCTTCTTGGAGATGATTATCATCTGGCACATTTGTTTCTTGTCATTATCAACCGAAGTCTGAACATGGTCCAGGAATTGCTGCATGCAACTACTTATGCAGTCACAAATGGTACTGAGCACTAGAATTATCAGTGAGGACCTCACTTATGACCTTGTGATGGAGGGAAAGCCATGAATGAAACAGCTCAAGGTGTACCTGCCAAGGACACAACATGAGGAATTCCATCAGCAATGTCTTGAGGCTGAGAAGATTGATCTCCAACCACTATAACCATCTTCCTTTTTTCTAGGTATATCTTCAAACAGTGGAGTTTTTCCTTAATTCCCACTGACTTTAAAATTGCTAAAGCTCATAGATGTGACATTTAATCAAATACTGCTTTGATGTCAAGGACAGTTACTCTCACATCATCTCTTAAATTCAGCTGTTTTGAACACGTTTT
The DNA here is from genome assembly GCA_024679065.1 of Sphyrna mokarran. Lineage (NCBI taxonomy): Eukaryota > Metazoa > Chordata > Chondrichthyes > Carcharhiniformes > Carcharhinidae > Sphyrna > Sphyrna mokarran. The sequence continues at coordinate 73,539,645 of JAGIQG010000007.1, read as the reverse complement.
GCAAAGTCTGTAAATGAGGTCAGTGGCTGACGAAATCTAAACTAAGCATCAGTGCTGATTAAATGCCTCTTGATAGCAATGTTAGCAACACCTTTCATCACCTTGTTGATGATTGAGAATATATTGATGCAATGGTAATTGGCCAGATTGGATTTGTCCGACTTTGTGGACAGGCTATTACTGGACAATTTTCCACATTGTACTGTTGATGCCAGTATCGTATCTGCACTGGAATAACGTGGCTAATATGTGATTAGTTCTGGAGCAAATCTCTTCAGTATTATATAACTGGAATATTCTCAGTTTCCATTGCCTTTTCTGTATGCTGCACGTTCAGCTGTTTTTTGATGCTACATGGAGTGAAGACTGGCAAGTGTAATGCTGGGGACATCAAGCAGAAGCCTAAATGGATTATCCACTTGAGATTTCTTCTAAAGTTTGTTGCAAATACTTCAGCCTTGTCATTTGCATTGGTGTGCTGGTTCCACTACCATTGAAGGCAGGGATATTTGTGGAACCTTCACCAGCAGCTAGTTGTTTAATTGTTCATCATCATTTTCGACTGGATGCAGCAGGACTACAGACTTTTGATCCAATCTGTCCTTTGTAGCTTTTGCTGTTTAGCAGTCATATCGTCCTGTGTTGTATCTTAGCCATTATAGCTCTTCAGAAATTTTGCTCCACCAAACTCCTCATATTCCAGGCAATTGGGTTGGCTTCTCATTTCTTTTTAAAGCAGAAAGTACACTTAGTTTCAAGATTTTACAGCAATTCTAAGTGAACAGAAATCCATGCTGCACCTTAGTTTGTTAATTCAGAAACTTACAAAATTCAACTGGTTTCCCTTTTGTCTGGGATAAAAGATGAAAAATTCTTCAACAGTAAATTTTCTATTAAGTTAAGCAAAAAGAACATACATGTTTAAAACAATGATTAAACCTGTTTCTCTCTAGTTGTTTCTATCTCATTGTCTTTCAAGTAGAAATGAAGGGCTGAAATTCTGCCCTTGTGATTATTGCATCTTGGATTTTGCAACCAGTGGGAGTGAAGCACCAGAAAGTGGGTTTATCTTGTATCTGTCAGGGCGCCCTCTTGCAGATGGTGTTATGATCCCAACTGATATTAATACGGAACAGTCAGATTCCAGAATGGAATCCTGACTGATTAGACATAATTTTTATTTTATTGTTTAGAAAAATGGATGAACAGAATCACAGGACTGCCAGTTAACTTTTAACAAAAAAATAAAACATTTATCAAACCTGAACAGATCCACTGCAGTATAATGTTCCTTCACTATATCTTCACAGATGTACAAATATTTTTAAGGACAACAAATTATAAAATATATGATACGCCATAAGGTACTCTGTAAGTACACAATCCATGTAAACCAATAGATCAACTGTGGCCAGACATATAACACTCTGAAACCAAGTGGCAGATGCCACTTACATTTCTCATCAAACATCCCCAGATGCTCACTGCACTGTGAACCACTGAGCTTGCTGGTATCTGAATTTCAGCTGAATGTTTCCTAGCTTCATTCTTGAAAAAACACACCTTAGAATCTTTTCACAAACGATACTTTCTCTCGGATACCTTCACCAAGGATCTATTGAAAGGATTTCAATCTCTCAGTACTCCTCTGCCTTGAACTACCATGTGCATTTATGTTTCTGCACTGTCTTGCAGGTATCCAGCTATGCCAACAGAAGACTACTGTTTGACAGGCTGTATCAAGGTGTCACCAACCTTAAGATCACTTCACATGTAAGACTTCTTGCTAATCAAGACATTAAAGTCTGTCTTTAATGGGAAATCCATCTCTGCCATTTTCTTTAACTTCAATGATTAGTACCTTGTTAAGATTCCAGTTCTTTGTCTCTTTGAATTCAGTCTTCCTGGAACTTCTCTTTCATTCCTATGTGATAACTCAGGAAGCCCAACTGCAAAGATATGGTCTTTTCGTTAAATGGAAAATAAAGTCAGCGCCTGGATACATACACAAATCCCAACTGGGACAGCAGTTTTGCGGACCCTTCCTCTTGTCTGCCTTACAAAAAGCTCAGGTAGTGAGCTCCAGCAGGGCAGGAAATTGCTGGTGACAAAGGGAACTCATATTTAACGAGCCTCACAGGGACTGGTGATTCCCTATGGAACTCATGGGGTTATTACACTTCTCCCTCTTTGAGTCCAAGTGTTCCCCCTTTCCTCTATGGTAATTGGTCCCTCTTAGTTGTTTGGCCCATGGCATCAATTTTGCTTGCACAGTCCGGTCAGGAGATATTTACCAAGTGGGCAAAGATCTCTTCCTCGTGGAATGCCAAAGATCCACTGCAGGGGGCTCATCCTTGGTGGTAATCTTTGACTACGATTCCACTGCCTCCATCTCCATTTCTGAGGTTGAAACTTTGCAGTCCTCTCTTAGGCATTTAGTCAATGGAGTTTCCCATCTGCAGGCTGGTGTATAAGGTGGCAATGGTGGCATGTCCAGTGAAGTAGCCCCTGTGAAAGATTCCCGATAGTGGAGGCAGTTGACATGTTTATTTATAGTCTTCTCCCTGTCTTTACCATGTGTGACACTGACTTGTTTTTGAGACGACAATTCCTGGGATACACTGGAAGCTGTAATTGAAACTCCATATGTGAATGCTGTTTCCTGGTTCAAAGGTCCTGTCAGGCTTGTGCCCATCGTGACGACTTTTCTGGGTTTCTTGTTTTTCTTTAATTTTGCTACCCAGATTTGGAAATGAAAGGCTAAAGGCGTTGGCTCAATGATTGCTCCACCAGAACTATTTCCAAGTGCAGCGTTGTCCTTAATTGAAATGGAAATGTGCAAGCTTTGTTTCCAATGAGCCCGTTGTTTGTTTTTTCATGTTGATTCTAAATACCCGGACTGCTTGCTCGGCCAGATCATTTGAAGACGGGTAATAGGGTGCAATGTGGATGTGCACCATTCCGTTTGCATTCATAAAAAATCTGAAACTCCCCTCTGGTTGATGGTGTCCAGTTGTCTGTTACGAGGACCTCAGGTATACCATGCAGGCAAAAAGATTGCCAGTGCCATTCTATGATGTTGTTAGAGGTAATAGAGGTATCAATTAGAATTAAGAACATAGGGTGGGATTTTATAGTCTCATTTGATTCAAAACTGAAAAATCTTGCCTGACGTCAATGGATCTTCTCATTTCCGCCCTTGGCCCACTCTGATTCCCGTGGTGGGAGGAACAGTAGAATTCTGGCATTAGAGTCTATAAGTGGCCTTGCAAAGTCTACGTGTACTTGCACCCAAGGTCTCTCTGGCAAATCCTAGAGCTGCAAATGGCTGCCGGTGAGACATTCTCATTTTCCTGGCAGGTTTTGCACTGCTTGACCACGTTTTCAATGTCCTTATCAATGTCATGCCACCAGACATAACTTCTTGCAAAAGTTTTCATCTTAGAAATTCCTGTGTGCTGTTACACTATTCATGAAGCTATTCACTGGTCTGGATGCAGGACAAGTACCTGAGCTCCCTGGAAGACGATGCCATCTTCAATGCTCAAGTCTTGATATTTGGAAATATAGAATGGAATTCTAAAACTTCTAAGCATCATAACAGCATGAAAACAGGTGTCCTCCACACCAGTCTTCTGGGGGAACTTGGAACTGCAACTTTCAGACACTGTTGTCAATTTTTCTGATATCTGGGAAATTCTGCCTCAGTGGGGGAGGGGAGGCAAAGGGGTGGAGCTTAAATATGTCAGGGAAGCTTATTCAGTATGCTCGCTTACCATTGTATGGGGTGCCCTGATCTTCTAGTGAACCAGGAGATCTTACTCCACTCTGCAGCCACCCTCCCCCCCCACCCCCCACATCATGAACATTGGATCCTAACTCATTGACAGTAGCATTGCTACACCCCACATCAACACAGGTCGCTGGCATCAGGGCATCAGAATCCTTCTGATGAGTCTTCTGGTGGACCACTGACATGTGCCCCCCCCCCCCCCCCCCCCCCATGGCCTTCTGCCCCCACCCAATCCACACAAAATTAATGATTTTCTGATGGGTCCCCTGCATTGCCTGAAGATTGTTACAGTTTCACCGCAAACAATGTGAGTAATGCAGTACACATTAGAACCTTTGAGTGCTGCCTGACTGAGGAATGCTTTTGGAATTGGATGAAAAGAGGGAGCTCAAGTGGTAAGTCATAAGGATGTAAGCAGTCATTAAACTTGCTTTCAGGGTGAGCTAAATTAGTACTTATTTGGGAAGTTAAAAACTGCACTTTAGTGCATTCCTGCAGTAGGAATCAGCTGAGTCAGCTCTCAACTGAATTTGGCTGTTTGTTTGCACAACTAGTTAAAACCAATTCCAGGGGTTTGTAAGTTATGTTGCTCTGACTGCACGGTGAGTGCTGTCTGACTTTAATGCATGCTTTTGGAGTTGGGTGAAAACATGGAGTTAAGTGAAACAGACAGCCAAGGCTACAAGGGAGAATGCTGATTGGTCAGTAAGGGAGAGTGCAGATTGGTCAGTAAGGGAGAGTGTTGATTGGTCAGTAAGGGAGAGTGCTGATTGGCCAGTAAGGGAGAGTGCTGATTGGTCAGTAAGGGAGAGTGCTGATTGGTCAGTAAGGGAGATTGCTGATTGGTCAGTAAGGGAGCGTGCTGATTGGTCAGTAAGGGAGATTGCTGATTGGTCAGTAAGGGAGAGTGCTGATTGGTGAGTAAGGGCTACTCTTGATTCTCTGAAACTGACAGCAAGTTTGGAGTAAGAAAAATTAAAAGTGATATCACAGCTGTGACTTGATTGGCTAACAGGGAGCTGTACTAAATTTGAAAACTCATTTAAATTAATAGTAAGAAATTGCGTTGACACTGAGATAATAAGGAGATATATAATTAAAAATAATGTTTCAATAAAAGAATTTAAAACTCAAATTAAAAACTAAATAAAATAGAAATGGATCATATCTAACCTATCCTCGATGACCAAAGCCAACAAAAAAAAAACAAGAATGCTTCCAAAAAAAGGAAAAATGTCCAAAAGAAAATGAAGAAAATACCCTGCCACTTACAAAGCAAACAGCCTTGTAGACAAGAGTCTAATCTCTTCCCAATTCCTACAGATAAAAGGAGTCCTCCCATCCTCCAGAATCTAATGTAGCGAACTCAGACTAAAAAAATTACTCCCCTCGACTGGCCCCTTCATAATATCACATGTCCCCAAACCCACAAAAAGATGTCCCACCTCATAAATAAAACTCCTCTACCTAAGATCAACACCATTATAAAAGCCTCTCAACAGCCCACCTTCCCACAACAACCAGAGCCCTCCCTCTGCCGGAACCCTCCACGTGATAACCAAAACAACCTCCTAGCAACCTCAATCTGAATTAAAATTACACAAGGCTTCCCAGCCATTTCTCGGAATCAGGAGCCCTATCCAAATCAACATTACAGCAAACCTCTCCAAAACCTCTCTGGTCCAGATGAATCCTCTTAATAAAACAAGAACAGGAATGGCAAACAGGCCAGATCCGCAGAACAGAACACAGAACTAGGATTCCTAATTAAGAAGGCAGCCCCAGACCATCACCTTTTATCACTACAACTAAATCAAGCTGGAATACACCAGATCAAATGTCTGGATGCTTTGGCAAAAGTTGCTCCCTGAAGAAAGCACACAGGAGAAACAGGAAGAGAAGCTGGGCAGAAACCCATAAAAAACTACATCACCCCCACCTAGTCACCTAGAATCATGGAAACATAGGGATATACATGGGGGGAAAGACCTTTAGCCCATCAGATTTGCTCCAACAACATCTACCACTAAAAGATACGTCAACACATTTTTCCTACACAGATTCTATAACAGGGAACATTTAGAGATCTCAAAGACATACCCGAATATAACAGTGAAACGTGGTAATGCTTTAGACACTGTTTCCCTCCTCAGCGTGCCTCAGCCACAAGGAAGATTAGATTCTGTCCTCCAAAATTCTCTTCAGAAAGCTCCGCAACACAAAGGAGGGACTCACCCATCTGTCCCCACTGTACCCCTAAAGACATTCTGTATTGGGGTAACCACATTTGCAGTTCCCCTGCCCTGTAGCCACCACACCAGAGGCTTATTCATCCCCTAGGGAGGGAATCAATGAAAAACACCAGGACGCTGCTTCTCTCCTTTACCCCCCACCTCCCCTCCACACAACAAGCACAAGGATGTAAGACACTCAGATCTACTAGACACTGCCAATACCTCTAAAAAGGGATTAAAAGCCCACCACTGATACAAAATATCACAAAGATAAAAAAAAGTATACCTGCCCAAGAAACACCAAGAAAGGAACACAGGGACCTGAACTAGGAACTAAAGGTATGAGAGGGGTTCCCAAACAGATACACAGAGGACAAAGCAGCAAATAGAGATTCAAAAGCGGAAACAAAAATCCAAACCTGCAACCCCCTACCACCAAAACAAAAAAAAACACTATGCTGTTTAATCCCAAACTACAGATAGAGCTGAGAATACACCAGCTTGTTTTTCCCTCTCCATCTGACATCCTGATAACAGAGTTGGGCAACTACAAATCCCAGGTGACCATGTAACACCTCAGCAGCTGGAGCATCTCCCTGTCACTCAGCGATGCAAAGAAGTGGATCTCAAACACACAGAGAGCTAATGAGCTGCAACAGCTTCCTGTCACTTGAGGCCAAGAAGGGGTGGGATTTAAGCCCATATATAAAACAGATAGAACAGTAGAAACTTCCCTTAATCACACAGAGATCAAGGAACAAGAGTTGGGTGCAGAACATTCACTCATCCCAAGGCTGCTCAAGAAAACAGGATAAGGAAAGACTGTGAAAAGGACAGCCTCCCATCTATTGACTCTGTTGGCACTTGCGGCTGCCTTGGCAAAGTATCCAGCATAACTGTGGAACCCATGCAGCCTAGACATTCTCACTTGCACCTTCTTCCTTAGGGAAAAGATACAAAAGTCTGAGGTCATGTACCAACTGACTCAAGAACAGCTTCTTCTCTGCTGCTGTCAGACTTTTGAATGGACTCACCTTGCATTAAGTTGCTCTTTCTCTACATCCTAGCTGTCACTGCAATAGTACATTCTTCACTTTCCCATTTCCTTCTATATGAACGGTATGTTTTTGTCTGTGTAGTGTGCTGTGTGTTAATGCATGTGACAATAATAAATCAAATCAAATAAAAACACAAGACAACAGTGAGACCAATTCTCTGTTCCCTTGATAAAGTGCAAGGAAGCAGCAAAACTGGTCGGGATGCTAGCAATGTCCACAATATTAAACCTCAGCTGCAGCTCCATTGGAGAGGAGAGATAAAAATGGCAGGACACTATCTGCAGCCAGTCCTGGACATGGGATAAATGGGAGCCAAGTGAACCCCAGCCAGAGCTGGATTCAACCTTCAGCAGCCCTAGGATGAGTGAATCTTCTACATCACACAAAAATAATGATTTTGTGACGATTCTCTGTCTAACCCCAAAAGCCTGCCTTGCAGACCTCCCCCTTTGCTGACCCACCATCTTGCAGAGCTCTTGCAGAGCTCTCCCTTGTCAACCAGCTACCTTTCAGAGCTCCCCCGGTGTAAGCCCTCCATTATTGTGCATACCTCCTTCAAAACCCCACCTCACTTAGGCCACACTTCCTTGGCACTACCCCATCACACTTATGGAGCACAACTGGATACTGCCAGGGTGTCAACTAGGCACTATCAAGTAATGAAAGTGGGCACTGCTAGACTGGCACGACCTGATGGGTACTGCCCAATCACATTCCTGACCGTGGGGCATCAGTGGCCTCTGATGCCCCTGGTGTGGCTAGGGTGGCTGACCTTGCAACTGCAGAGCAGTAATGATTCTCACCTGCATGGGATCATGTTGGCAAACGGGGAGCATCCAGGAGGGCAAAGGCAGCTGACTTCACATCCTTTCTGAATGTGAAGCCATTTTTGCCTGTAAAGCAGGGCCAGAAAGATAATATTTTTGGTCTCACATGCTATCTTCCAGCGTGGCAAGCAGCACAAGGCATCCACGTTGGCTGTTTCTATCCATGATGTTCCATGGTATTTTCACCTAACATTAATGCCCAGTGTTTGATCTGAGCTGATGTGATGGTAGGAATTGCCTTGCCTTCTAGAAAAGAGATTTGTGATCCATCAGCATTGCGGAATACAGACACTTGGCCAAACATTTTTTCTTAATCTGCGAATGGTTCCTTTAATTACAATACAGGCTCCATTTGAAATGGAACCATAGACCACGGACATGCAGGCATCTTTGTTTAACATGAAGCTAACTGAAGTTTTAACATTTTCTTGCACAAAAGCATAAAATTAAACTTACTTAAAATTATACTTTAACTATAGTACCCATAAATACAAATATAGATTATTCAAATATTCTCATTTTCTGACGATAGAAGGTTATCCTCTGTTCTTTATTCCATGCTCCTGCCTCTCTGCTAGTAGGTTTAGTTCAGTGAAATGGACTGTAAGATGATTTAACACGAGCATTCAGAAGCATGAGAGACAGGAACAAAGGAGTTCTAGGTATACAAGAAAATCTACAGACTGCAGTTTCACTATGGCTCCAGTAAAGGTTTGAGAATGTTAGAGACAGCAAACAATAGGTCCTAGAGAGGATCAATTGTTTTGCAGGAATGGTGTCATTGTTCTTTTTGAGAGTCATAGCTTTGCCATCCCTCTGTTTCATTTAGGTAATTTCCCAGATACATTTGCTGTGCTAGTATTGCATTCAATTGGAATGGGCATTGCTAGTGCACCCATTGATTGTTCTGATAGTCTATAACTTGGGTTTGAGCCAATTCTCTACATTTTGGGTGGCTGTTGGGTCCAATCTCTACTTTATTTATGCAGGCCAATTGGAATTGTTGGCATTTAGTGATAGTTAAAATGTGAAATATAACTTGAACTTCGCATGTAAAAAACCTTTATGGCTTTTTGAAATATAAAACAATAGTATAAATTCTCTCACAGTTTGGATAAATTCCTATTCTGTTTGGGGAATTGTCTTTATGTAAATTAGGATAGTGTTGTCAAAGAGAGTTTGGAATGACTGGATACTAAAAGGATTCATTCCCATCTCTATCCATGTTTTAACTCAATCTCCTTGTCCCTCTGAGTGTACCTCGTTGCTGGAAATTCAGGGCTGGACTTTACTGTTCTGTTTTGGGACCACACCATTGAATCAGAAATTAGAAAGTCCTGCTTTCATTTCCACTTCTGGTTATTTTCAGTGAAAAGGGAATGGGGGCAGGTTGGGAAAACCACATAGTACTATATGGAAGTTGCCAGGACCCTTTAGAATTTCTGTAATTTTCAGCAAGGTGGCCATATATTGGAAACTTCTCTAAAACACACCTGCAGAGCGGAGAAGTGAAGCAATGGGTGGGGGGTAGAAGAATATAAAAGGTGAGTAAAAATGGCATTCCTTCCTTTACAGGTCATCATAGAATACTGTAACCTGAGTTACATAGAAACATAGAAAATAGGAGCAGGAGTAGGCCTTTCAGCACTCTGTTATTCATTATGATCATGGTTAATCATCCACTCAGTAACCTATTTCTGCATTTTCCCAAATCCTTTGATCCCTTTTAGCTCCAAGAGATATATCTAACTTCTTCTTTAAAATATACAATGGTTTGGCCTCAACTGTTTTCTCTTGTGGTGATTTCCACAGGTTTACCATTCTCTGAGTGAAAAAACTTCTTCTCATTTCAGTCCTAAAAGGTTTACTATTTATTCTTAGACCATGACTCCTGGTTCTGCACACACTCGGCTTTGGGAACATCTTTCCAGCATCTACCTTCTATTGTCCTAGTACAGTTGTGTTTGTGTTTATGAAAGTGAGTGATGACAATATTAGGATTGAAAAAATAAATAAATGCTCCATGGCTTTGCCTCTTGGCATTGCCCATCAGCACTGCAACCTTAGCACCTAGGAGCAGTGCCAGAGGACAGTGCCAGGAGACTGCCAAAGTACTGTTTGGACTTGCTCCTCTCTCGCAGGGAACTGTACTTACATGTGCACCCCGAGGGAGTTCTCTTTGCCAGGTTTATGTTGGTCCAGATCTGTTGTAAACCTTGCTGACATCACATCATGTTGGCGTGGAGGAGTGAATTCCGGATGTGGAGGGCAAAGCAGCGGGGAAGCCGGCTGGTAATATTAAAATGTATTTAAATCACTGCAGGCAGTAACTTCATTAAGTCGATGGCAAGGGATAGGAACAATTACATTGTGAAATTATTCCGGTACGAATCTTGTTTTCTGGTGCTTAGAAGATTTTGAATCCCCATCATCATTTGCACCCATGACGAGTGGGGTGCAAAATCCTAACCATTGACTCCACTTCAAATGTAATTGGCTGTCAATTACTTTGGAATGTCTTGAGCTCATGAAATATGCAACATCAATGAAAACTTTTCATGATAGAATCTCCTTACTGATCATCTTGGCACTTTTTTATTGTCAACTTTTCCTTTATTTTGAATCAGACAAATGTAGTCCTGACTTGCTGCATTGTAACTGGGAAGTCAATCAAAATGTGCGGTGGAATCAGGAAGGAGAAGAGCAATATTTGTTGAAGTGACCATTAGGGGTCTTGGTGAATATATGTACTGAAGCACATTTCAAACAATGCAATTGTCATTCACACCTGCAGTGAGCATCAGTCTAGATAATGTGCTTAATTCAAGGAGCAGTGTTTGGTCTCACAACCTGCCGACTCAGGCGAGTTAGTGGGTTGAATTCTCTGACCTGCCCACAGTTGGGATTCTCCAGTCAAGCTGCAGTGAATGGAGATTTGACTGAGTGCCTCATTTTCCATTCTCACTTGCAGTGGTGGCAAGCTCTGAGTGGCTGGAGAATTCCGGCCAATGTAGTTGTGGCCTTCAAGAGAGTGCATGTTGTTTATAGTTCAGCTAACTTTTAACATATATGCTGTGGGTTAGCTGAAGTCAGAATGTAATTTCTGATTTTGCTCTGCTGCCTTCCCCCCAGATCATGACGATATCAACATTAATACTCTGCAGTGAAACAGACTGGCCTTCCATAATTCATTTTCAGAGGTCTGCTAGTTTCTGAGGTGCTATAGGAGAGGCAATGGCCTATTGGTATTATTCCTTAGACTCAGCTCATGTTCTGGGGACCCGCATTTAAATTCCAGCATGGCAGATGGTGGAATTTCAATTCGGTAAAAAAATTGTGGAATCAAGAAGGTACTGACGATCATGAAATTATTGTCGATTGTCAGAAAAACCCATCTGGTTCACTAATGTCCTTTAGGAAAGAAAATCTACTATCCTTACCTGGTCTGGCCTACATGTGATTCCAGAGCCACAAGTGATTGACTCTCAACTGCCCTCCAAAGGCATCCAAGGCTAGGCAATAAATGCTGGCTCACCAGCATCGCCTGTGTCCTATGAATGAATAAAAAAAAATACTGAATCTGACAAACTCCTGAATTGCTAGTTTGCATGTCCTTAGATATGCAAAATTTTTATAAGAATAATAATTAGCATTTGGGTTATCTTGGAACTAACATCTTGAATCTTTGTGTAATAAATAGTGTACAATACAAGTAATAAGATATGGGGTTGCACATTTACGTTATTGGGCTAAATAAGACCGAAAAAGAACAATTGATGTTAAAACTTTCAGCTGCTGGGCTGGTTTACTATTCCCTTATGTACTATTTTTGACCATGCACATGTTCATTGCACCTGGTATTGATCCAGATTTTAAGCTCTGAAATAGTAAAATTGTTAACATCTGCTATTGCTTTTCAGAGCAGTCATCAGCATCACAAATAAATTTCCCTTTATAGCTTGTAAATGCTGGATCACAATGTGATCTCCATAAATCATTTGAAAAATAAAGGAGTTGATTTCAAATGTGAATAGTGCAATATTGATATTATACTTGAAGGAACGACTTTATTACCAAATACATTATTTGGCGAATCAAAAGTGGTCGGGGTTAAAATTTCAGTAAATGTTCAAGGATGCACTGCATTTCCTTCTTCTGCACTTCTTCCTACTTAACAGCTCCTCAGTATCTTGCACTGAGCATGTGTCAATTGCTGATAATTTCCATTTTATGAAAATAGCACACAGGAAATACCTATTGAATTCAAGATTCAAGTGTTTTCTTGTTGGTGGTTAAGTGCCCCAGAAGTATATTTTACTGGATTCAACAAAAGCTGTAAGAGTTTGAGAACACAATGAAATGGATGGAATTAATTTTTTTTTTTAACCTTCTGCTTTTGAAGGCAGACTATTACTATGCTGAAGTGGATTATTAAACTTACCACAACAAAGCTCTGGCTTCCAGTCACCCAACCCACTTCCAATGTGCCGTTGGCAGGCATACTCCCTACACCCCACTAGAATTATGCATCAGAGAATGCAGAAGATCATGGCCAAAATGTATATAAGATTCTGGCGACAGATTTAACTACAACGTCAACTTAACATTGTAAAGCACCCCAAGATAATTCAAAAAAGAGATATAGAACAAAATTAACACTCAAAAGTGGCCATTGATTCTTTGATCTCATTCGCAGTGCCACCTCTGCCAGCAAGAATCAAGAATTTGATATTCAGTCAAAATTCCATTCACTGTAATGGAACCAGAGAATCACAGCTGTGAGTGATGTTGGAGAATTCGGGCCAACATTGGAAGATACTATGATGGATTGGTCCAAGAAATAGTTTTTAAAAAGCATTTTCAGAGAAGAATGAGAGATGATATAGTTTACGGAGGCAATTCCAGAGCTTGAGGCCTTGACATCTAAAGGTATGATCGCCAGTGTCAGAAGATTAAATTCGGGATGGACAAATGGCCAAAATTAGAGGATTGCTGCATATAAAACAATGAATGAACAAAATGGGTTCTAAATTTTTGGGTTTTCCAGTGCACCTTGCTTTAAAACAATTTTAATGCAATCATGTCAGAGTGCCTGTGATGGGGTCAAAAAAATGCAAGCCAGAAATTCCATCTCATCTATCCTGTTATTTGCCACATTGAAGGAATGTATTGCCCTCGCAACCAGCAACTATATTTCTGAATTGGCACCTCGTGGCACCTGAAGATTTCTCAAGTTTCTTTTCAGCTCCCTGAAATCACCAGCATCCTCCTGAAACAGCTTTCTGGCACTGTAATATTCACCTGTGCCAAATGGCAGACTTCCCAAATGTGTTCCAGGTTCAAGAATGCCAAAAATATTTAAATTGGGTAACTCTGACCGAACTTGTATACTATGTAGCAGAAACATGTGCAAACAGAAGAAATGCTGATAGAACTCATCCTGGCAGTTATTCAGGATTGAGGAGGTGTGGATACTTGAACCTACAAATAGGTGGCACAGTGATTAGCACTTCTGTCTCAATTCCAGCCTTGGGTGACTTGTGGAGTTTGCATGTTCTCCCCATGTCTGCATGGGTTTCCTCCAGGTGTTCCCATTTCCTCCCATAATCCAAAGGTGTGCAGGTTAGATTGGTTGGTCGTGCTAAATTGTATTTTAATATCGAAAGACTGGTAAGTTAGCTGGATTAGCCATGATAAATGTACAGAGTTATGGAGTTAGTGTGGAGGGGAGGATTTGGGTGGGATTTCTTTCAGAGAGTTAGTTCAGATTCAATGGACTGAATGGCCTCTCTGTGCACTGTAGAGATCCTTTGGTTGTATGGTTAAGTTGGACTGTCTTGAAAACAGGTTTGTGATTTGTAATTAACCTATTCCTGTTGAATGGAATGCAACTTTGTTCAGCATTCTTGAACTTGTTCGAGTTAGGCTGCACCAAAGAACAATTAAAATTACAGCATAGGAACAGGCCCTTTGGTCCTCCAAGCTTGCATGAACTATGCTATTGGTCTAAACTAAAACCTCCAACCCTCCAGGGACCATGTCCCTCTATCCCAATCCTCTTCATGTATTTGTCAAGATACCCTTAAAAGTCACTTGAAGGAAAAGTGCATTGTAATTGGAGAAGGTGCTTGGAGTTGTTCTAGAAGTAAATTTGATTTGGAAAAGAGCAGAGTAGCTGAGCAAGGAAAACATGGCACATAAATTTTCAGATGCTGAATTCAAAATCTTGCTGGAAAGGAAGAGAGAGATCTTATATTCCTAAAAGGCTATGTAGCCTTTTAGCCATGAGATAAGAAGGTCATGGAACAGATATCTGCAAAGGTCAATGCCACAGGTGAAGCACCAATGACATGGATGCAGTGTTGGATGAAGTTTAATGATCTTGCACAAGTGGTCATTGTCAGCGAATGAGCTTCAAATGTCTGCCAACTGCACTATTAGCTTCAACCAACAAATATTCACCACACCCCCATTGCTCACCTACCAACAACTTTTTTTAATCATGATTCACACCTAACATTCATGGTTTTTCCTCATTCCTACACGCTTCTCATGGTACCTACTCAAACATGGCAATCACATCATCCAAACGGACTGAACAGCTATCATCAATGCTTGCAGGAGAAGGTAGTACAAAACAGGTGGTAGCAAGAAATGACTGGAGTTTTGTAGATTTAGTCGGGCCTGCCTATTGTGACCACTATGGAAGACACCGTGTTGATCATGAGGGACATGGCTGAATCCATGGCTGCTGGTGAGGCTGATGCCAGTATTCATATCCCTAATCATTCTTCTTGCTTCTCCTTCATCTTTCAGTCCCTTTTGTCTTACATGATGTCAATGGCAAGCATGCACTTCCTACTTCCTTCTCTTCCCTCACAATTGTTTTACATTACAACAGTAACTAAATTTTTGTAGCACCAGAACTTCAAGCACTTTCAAATCACCAATAATTGTGGCAAGTACTCTACCAATGTGATACAAATGCTCCCTCCTTCCCTCTCTCTCTTTATTCTTGTCTTCCTCCCTCCTTTCCTTCCTCCCTTCATATTTCCTTCCTCTCTTCACAGGAAAAGCAACTCATAGAATAGGCAAAGGAAGAGGCATTAAGGAAATGCACAGGAGTGCTTAATTCATTTTTGTATATAGTAGAGCATAATTACATTTAGTGATGTTGCTTATTTTTGCATAGTGGACAAGGAGGTAATGTGATGGTCAATAACATAGGAAAGGTAAGGAGTGTGGGATTGTGGATGAGTTGGGCATAGGGGTTAAGGTTACTGGTATTACTTTTGAATTATATGTTCATGCACAGAAAGGGCTGTCGATATGGCAGCCTCCTTTCCTCTTCCATTTCTTTTTCTTCTCCCCCATAAACTTCTCTCCTTTTGCCCTTTCTTCCTCCAGTTCCTATTGTTCAACAGATGTGTTTTGGGAAGGGTTTTTTTCTCATAATGGCAAGATTGTGTGGTATGTAGCTCACCAAAGCAAATCTTGAGAGTTGCTCAGCCAAATACTGGAAGAATCCTTCAGAACAGTCCAGGCAACGAAATGGTTATTGCAAGATGCCAGTAGATTGCATTACCAGATTTCTTGTGACTGCATGGCTCCTGATTTACATTGGCTTTGTCAGTGTGTGTGTGTTTTATGGGTCATAGTTGTTATGAAACAACTCTGATGTTGTATGCAAGGGTATATCAAGACTCAGAAGGGTAGCTTGGAATCCTACTTCTGAGTGGTGTATATGTTATTTCTGGTATAATATGAGGAATGATGTACGACCCAGTGAGGGACAGTTGAGTCATTGTGTGAATAACTAATAAAGAATATTTATTTTTAAAAGAGCAAAAAAAAACATGACAAGGACTGTGTAACACAGCAACAATTAAGTATGCTGACGACTATACACATAATTGTACATGAAACTAACCCATGATTTCTAAACTACCTACCTTATCTGAACTCTGAGACCTCAGGAGGACTCAGAACCCCTATAAGAATCTCCAGCACCAACCATACACTGCCCCCTGACACCTTGGCAGTGACACCATGACCTGGCACCTTGTACTTAAATGGTGGCAAGTTGCAAAGGGAGGATCCCCAAGGGAGGATTCATCAAGGGAGCTGGGGATTGGGTGGGCTTGGGTGAGGAGAAAGGACGTGACTCTCCCCTTGGATGGGGGTCTAGTGGGTGCATTTATCCTTGGTGCCCTGGGAAAATTGCTGTTCAGTTTCAGGATGGTCAAATCTGGTACCATTCTGAGATCAGATATTCATTATTGCTTCAATAGGGTAGTGTCCTAGGCCCAACCATCTTCAGTTGCTTCATTGATGACGTTTTTTCCATCATAAGGTTAGAAGTGGGATGTTCACTGATGACTGCACAATGTTCAGCAGTATTTACAACTCTTCATATATTGAAGCTGTCCATATCTGAATGCAGTAAGAGGTCTGACAACACCAATTTTAAATCCAACCGATTTATTTGATAGTAAACTTGCAAGCTTTCGGCCTTTGTAACCTTCGTCAGGCGAATGAGGTTGACGAAGGCTACAAAGGCTGAAAGCTTGCAAGTTTACTATCAAATAAATCGGTTGGATTTAAAATTGGTGTTGTCAGACTTCTTACTGAGTTTACCCCAGTCCAACGCCGGCATCTCTACATCATATCTGAATGCAACAAGATATAAGTAATACCCAGGCTTGGGGTGATAAGTGGCAAATAACATTTGTGCCACACAAATGCCAGGGAATGACCATCTCCAAGAAGAGAGAATCTAACCATTCCCTCTTGACATTTAATGGCATTACTCTCAATGAATTCCTAACTATCAACATCCTTGGTGGTTGCCATTGACCAAAAACTGAACTGGACTAGCCATGTAAACACTGTGGTGGGATTTTCCAGCCATGCTTACCCCAAAGCCAGAAAAGGTCAACAAACCTTTATATAGTCATCCCGTTCACTATGATTACGATGATAAGCAGGATGGAGAAATTCCACTTTGTGACTACAAGAGCAGGTTAGAGGATAGAAATCCAGCTGCGAGCAACTCACTTCCTGACTCTCCAAAACATGTCCACCATTTACTAAGCACAAGTCAGGAATGTATAGAATATTCCCCACTTCCCTAGATGAGTGCAGCTCTAACAACACTCAAGATATTCAACACCATCCAGGGTGAAGCAGTTCACTTGATCAACACCCCATCCTCAAACATTCACTCTCTCCACTACTGGTGAACAGTAGTAGTAGTGTGTATCATCTACAAGATACATTGCAGGAAGTCACCAAAGCTCCTAAGATAGCACTTTCCAAACCCACATCTGTACCATCTACAAGGACAAGGCTAACCGACACGTGGGAACACCAGCATCTAGGAGTTCCCCTCCAAATCCATCTTGACTTGGAAATATATCACTGTTCCTTTACTGTCACTGAGTCACAATCCTGGAACTCCCTCTCTAACAGCACTGAGGATCTTCATGGACTGCAGCAATTCAGGAAGCTGGCTTATCACAACCTTCTCAAGAGCAATTAAGAATGGGCAATAAATGCTGGTCCAGTCTGTGATGCCCACATCCTATGAATGAAAAAAAGGACATTTGTGTACTTAGTATCAATGTGTGGCATGGATGCCATATTTCAACTTTAAGGACAATTGCAGAACTCAAAACAAATTCTACCAAGCCAAATATAGTCTTTATTGTGTCTCCCAAGGTCCTTCAAATGCATTTGTTAAAACATTGACCTTCCCTAAATTTTAGAGCTTCAGAACTTTCATTATGGTTGCACAGATGCTGAGTATGAGATTGCATGGATAATGTGTAGCATTTGGATTAATCAAAACAGTAAACCAGTTTTCAGCACTAATCGGTACAGTAAGATCCCTGGAGTGAGGTCTTTGGAAATTATATAGCAGCTTAAATGTTTGATCCTTTAGTGCTGAATTCAAATGAAATTAGAAACAAATTCCCCAACTGTTCTCAGAATCAAATTAGAAGGTAAGCTACAAAGACTGTTGAGTAAGATATAATCTTATTGACATTGAATACGTAAGTGCTGATAGGATGCTATTTAAAAAGAAAAAGATTTCATTCAAATAAAAAAAAGAAATTGCATTGTAAGATTGAAATAAAATGAAAAAAATGCTACAAGAAAGAAGTTTTCATCCCTTTGGAAAAATAAAAGGCATGTCATGACATCTTGTGTTTGTACTGTTCATCAGAACTTCTCTTTATTCACTTTCAACCATCTTTTTAAATACTTAATCACACTCCTTCAACCTGACTCCACCCACTTTTTCAAAAAGTGCAGGAATCATATGGACTTCTTTGTGATTAAAATTTAAATAATCCACTATATTGTCTTTTAGGAACATTGAAACAAAAGAAATAGGAACATGAATAAACATTACAATCCCTTAAGTCTTAACTTTACTTCCATTTTCCTGCTAACTTGCTTTGTACCCTGATTCCCTGAGGGACCAAAAATCTGACCATTTCAGCTTAAGTATTCACAATGATGGAGCATCCACAATCCTCTGGGGTAAACCATTCCAAAGATTCACATTGCTTTGAATGAAAAAATTCCTTTTGGTTCAATACAAATGGCCTGTCCCTTAACTCAGGACCATGTTCTAATTTCCCAGCCAGAAATCGCTCAGGGTCAACCTTGTTCAGCTCCTTCAGAATCTTGTATATTTCAAGTCACCTCTCATTCTTCTAAACTGTATGGGCTTACTTAGTTATTCTCTTATATGATAACACTCTCTCCCAGGAACCAATCTAGTGAACCTTCACTGCA
Organism: Sphyrna mokarran; assembly: GCA_024679065.1. Lineage (NCBI taxonomy): Eukaryota > Metazoa > Chordata > Chondrichthyes > Carcharhiniformes > Carcharhinidae > Sphyrna > Sphyrna mokarran. The sequence continues at coordinate 73,520,927 of JAGIQG010000007.1, read as the reverse complement.
CCTACTCTGATGCAAATATTCTGTCCTTAAATATGGAGACCGAAATTTCACACAGTATTCTAGGTATACCCTGTCAAAACCTTGCACAGTTGTAGCAAGATTTTCTTATTCTTGTGCTCTAATTCCCTTGCATTGAAGACTGAAATACCATTTGTTTCTTAATTTCTTGCTATACTTGCATGCTAACTTTCTGTATTCCTTGAAATGAGTACCCCCAAGTCCATCTGCATATCAACATTTACAAATTTCATACCCTTTAAAAAGATCCTGATTCTCAATTCTTACTATGAAAATTAATAACTTCACATTTCCCACATATATTTTTCTGCAACTTGTTGGCTGTTCGTTTAACTTTGTCCTTATCTTTTTGTAGCCTTTAAATATCCTCATATTTTACATTGTCTTTAGCTTTGTACTGTCAGCAAATTTAGATATAGTACTTTTCCCACTTGTTAATATAGATTGTAAATAGCTGTGGCTCTAGCATTGCTCCTGGTAGCATTCTAATAATCATAATCTGCCAATTTGAAAATTGCTCACATATCCCTACTCACTGCCTCCTATCAGTTAATCCCAGATCCATGTTAATATAGTACCCCAACTCCACAAACCCTTACTTTGTGCCTTCATCTTTTCTGTTGCCTATTATCAAATGCCGTTTGGAAATCCAGCATCTTATTGATTTACCTTTCTTTCCCTTACTAGTTAAATTTTCAAAAACTTAAATGAATTTGTTATACACAACTTTCTTTTATAAAACTATATTGATTTTGATCATGCTATGATTTTCTAAGTGTGTTGTTAAGACATCCTTAATAACAGATTCCAGCATTTTCCCAATGACAGATGTCAGCATAACTGACCTGCAATTCGTTGTTTCTCTCCCCCTTCTATCTTGAATAATTAATTATATTTGCTAACTTCCAGTCCATTAGGATTATTTTAAAATCTAGGGATTTCTGTAGCTGCTTCTTTTAGAACTCTATGTTCTAAAAGAAGTCTTGAAATTTATTAGACTTTAATCTTGAAAGATTTTCCATTAGTTTTTCCCTGCTGATATTTATTATTCCTAATTCACGTTAGCCCCTTGGTTATTCTGTAATTCTGGATTAGAACATGTGTCTTTTGCTGTGAACTTTACTACATCTCTGTTCTCATTGCTCGCAAAATCATTCTCCATTCAAGATTCTCTTTTCTCTAAACTCACATCTTTATCTAATTTCAGTTCTATCTCCCTTAATACCCACCTTGAGCTTGTCTGACAGACCTAACTTCTACTCTCTCATGAATGTGTGAACCACTCAATTTTCTTTCTTTCACCCATGGTATTTGACATTGTAAACAGTTCTCTCTCCTATGGTAGAATTCCCTTTTCTTTCAAACTTGCTGTCACTATTCCCCTCTTCAAAAAACTGGCATTGGCCATTCTTTCTCCCACTTTGTCATACTGTTAGTTCTGATGTCTCCCACAGATTATTCTTGGCTCCCTTCTATTTCTCACCTACATACTGTTATTCATCAAGTTCCCATTATGATAACCTCCATGAGTTCCATGCGGAAATCACTAATTGATCTCCCCGTGAGGCTCATTAAATATAAATTCCCTTGGTAACCAGCAATTGCTTGCTTTATAGGAACTTATCACCTGAGTATTTTAAAAGACAGACATGGAAAAATCTGCAGAACAGAACAGATAGTGGCTTAATTTCATGTATAATGGTAAATACCATCCTTTCCAGTCAGGCTTCCTGAGTTATTACACCCTAATGTGCTAACAGCATCCAATTTTATTACCAGCTCTTGCACCACCTCTGCTGACAGTTATTTATTACATTGTATATTTGATAGCTTATTTTGAGTGTGGCCGCCTCCTGGAATTAAATGTCTAAGTAACATTCCCCTTCACTGATGCATCACATTGTTCTCAGCTTTGCCTCCAACTCAATGACCCTGAACCTAAGCTTTTCAAACCGCTGACAATTATTGCAGACATATTTGTCCTGGTTCACACTGGTGTTCAAAAATGATCACATCATCTCCCTACCATCTTTATTTTATATTAATTAATTATTTTTTCCTAATTAATTCTTAAATAATAAACCCAACCACTTCCATTAGCCCTGTTAGTTCTGATGTCCATGAAGATCAGCTTAGCATGGAGTTGAAGGGCACAAACTAGTTTGTCTCAGCAAATGGCTAGGTAGTGCCCTAGTACTGCCCCAGCACCCTGCCAGGTTGGCAATGCCAGGTTGGCACTGCCAGGTTATTTACCATGATGCCAAGGCAAAGTATGAAAGTGGGGGACTTGCAGAGAGGGTGTCTACTGAAGGCAGGGTGTCACTCACTTGGGAAGGAATATTGGTACCAGTGAGTGGTGCTGGGAGCTGATATCAGTGAGGAGTGGAAGGTGGATGGGGGGTCTTAGCTGCAACTAGCGGGGAGGGTTGGGTGCTATGTAGGTTTGCCTTTCCTAAAGGACGCTCTGATCTCTAAGGAGCCAATCTTGCTGGCGCCTTTAGAACTTTGCTTCAAAAAAAATTGTAAGTGTGGATAAATTCAATGAAACTCTCCCCAGACTTGAAACAAAATTCTAACTGTGGGTGAATTGTGAACGGAGTTGCGCCAAACCACCCAGCAGGAATCTCATTAGTTTTCCCACTGGGGACAACACTTATAAATCCTTTGGGAGAATTCTGCCCAGTATCTATGGGAAGCTGCTTCTCTAGCCACAGTTGCGGATTCTCTGGAACCACTAGCAGCGTACCCCAGCTGCCGGTTTAGTAGCAGCATGGGTGGCTTCAATAGGAAATCCCATTGTGAACAGCCTCTCACTGCCAAGAAACTCATGCTGTTGGATGGTTGGAAAATTCTAGCTCTGTGTCTTCATGTTTGCTACTTCAAATCCTGTAGGATGAGTGGTGATCTTATTAAAATAAATAAGCTCCTGAAGAAACTTGACAGATAGATGCCGAAAGGATGTTTCCCTTTGTGGGAGTGATAGACCAAAGGGATGCAGGTTAAAACTAAGGAGTATCCCTTTAAAATTGGACAAAAGGAGATTTTTGTTTCTCTCATAGGATCATTTGTCAATGGAATTATCTTCTCTAGAGAGCAATGGAAGCAGAGTAATTGAATATTTTTAAAGATTTTTAAAGATGAGTCAAATAGATTTTTTATTGACCAATGAGTCAATGACTAGACAAGAAAGTAGAGGCAGATCAAAATAGTCATGATCTTATCAACTGGCACAGCAAGTTTGAGGAGCCAAATGGTCTACTCCTGTTCCTAATTCATATGCTTGTATGTTTGTGTGCATGTTCCCTTCATCCACTTTTTCTCCTTCTCCAGAGATACAATCTATAATTGAAGGAATAGCATTGATGGGAAGGGGTGAACCTGTGATTGGAAAAGCTGAAGCACTGTTTTTTTCTTGTCCTACAGCCACCATGCAAGATCTTTTGGCTGTATGGTTACCAATTACATTAAGAATCAGTCGAGGAGGAAAAAACCAAGAACAAAAGTAGCTGGGGGAGAGGTGCCATAAATCTAGTAATGAAACTGGGAGCAGAGCCTGGGGGAATCCTTAATCAGATTTGGGCCAGTCCAGACTAAGCTTTCACATTTTTGCAGTGACAAAGCCCAAATGGATTGGCAGGATGTTATTTTGAAGGGAGGTGAAAAATTGAAAAAATTTGTAGAAGTGGTTAATTTGAGTGTTGGATCTAATGCCATTAGTTATCTGATGATTAGTTGGTGCTGTAGCATTAATTACTGTGCATTCCCCTTGTTGCACAGGTGTGCCGTTTGAATTCAGCTTTCTAATATATTCTTCAGCACTCATTTTAAAGAGAAACATTGAACAGAATGAAACTTAAAATGGAAGAAGAAAACCAAAGAATGCCGGAGAGCACTAATTGCTCACAATTAATTTTTAAAATCAACGGAGATTCATTGCCAATGATGTATCTTATGTCAGGCTGTTAGGATTTCATTTGGAAATGGATCATTAGAGATTATTTATAATAAATTAGGAGAAAAGTTTTCTTTATAAAATGATTTAATAGGAAACTGAATTCTAAGACCTGACTCCAAGAAAAAAGAAAGAATGAAACCTAAAAAATATTCAACACAAATCCAGAATGTCACTATGTGACTACATCACCTCATAAAGGAGAAAAAGTAGCCCCTGAAAATAAAAGAAGCCTCAAGATTATCTCAAAAAGAGCCCTTGAAATAAAAAAATATTTTGGCCTCTGATTATCATTAAGTAGAAGCTTTACTGGAGTAGCCATATAGCTATTATATGAAAGACTAAGTCGATGACTGGGAATTCCATGGTGAGTAATTTATCCTCTAACTCTCCAAAGTCTTTCCACAATCTACAAAGTACAGATCAGGAGTATGATAGAACACTGCCCATTAGCCTGGATGAGTAGTATTGTTTATTGGAGAATTAATGCTATTAAGCATGAAGACTTAAAAATAATGGAGTTGACTTAACAGGGTGATATTCACTACATAGCTGCCTCTTCATTGACAGTTTATTGTGTTAGTGACTTGTGATGTCCCTTCTGAATACATGAATATATTTATACATAGTGTTTAGTACAACTACCAAGAATCAATATTGATACATAGCATTTCCTCCCCCTTTAAATTGAACATCCCCAATAAACTCAAACCAGTGCAACATAAACAATAATCAATATATCAGACAGTCTGCATGTCATCACTCTTTGAATAGTTGACAATAAGCCCCTGATGTTTTCTTTGTACTCGTATCATCTTACATTTTTGTCTCTTAAACAAACATCATCAGTGGCTGATCTGACTGGCACCGATGTTGTATCTCAAGGTTGACTCTGTGTTTGATCTGCAGGTGAGCTGTTGCTTTCCTCTCTGTATCAGGGCTGCAAAAAGCTTCAGGTCAGAACTTTGCATAATTGAATCTGGATTTTTAGCAGATTCCATTTTTGTTGAGTTGGTTCTCCCACCTCTAGATGACATCCTCTCTGGTTTGGATGGTATATGAGACAAGTCCAGTTCATGCAGGCATTGTGGCAGGAACCCATTTTTCTCCTGTGGAGTAATACCTTGTCAAAACTCCTTGTCTTTGGTGAAAGACAATGTTTTGTTTTGCTTTCCCACATTTCTTATTGCTCTTGTTTTCTGTTCTATTTTTGTTTTCAGAGGTTTCATCAAGTCAAATGCCTAACATAGTTGTCTCTTTATCATTAATAACGTAGGAGAGGTTTTAGTTGTAGAATGAGCGGTATACGTATGCATTAGTAGGAATTGGTTAAGACATTTGATCAATGTGCTTTGTTTCCTGGTTGCTTACAATGTATGTTTCATGGTTTGTACTAAATGTTCTGCTAGTCAGTTTGCAGCAGGATGGTACAGTGCAGACCAAGTATGTTGAATGCCATTCTGTTTCAAGAAACTTTTGAATTTTTGGAAGACAATTTGAGATTTATTGTCATTTGTTCAGGGAATCCTACTAAAGACTTCTCCTATTCTCAATATTCTTTTCTGATAGAAATAGATTTCATTATAGTAACTATTGGCCACTTTGAGTATCGATCATTACTAAGGACATATGACTTTTAAAAGGTCCTGCAATGTCCACATGCACTCATTGCCAAGTCTCTTCTGAACATTTCTATGGATGCAGTGGAGCTAAGGATGACAGGTTTCTTGCCTTCGCACATGAAGAACATGTTACAGCTTTATCTTTAATTTTTGTGTCCACTCCAGGCCAGCAGAAATAACTCCTGACTATTTTCTTCATATGTACAATTCCACAGTGGCCCTCACATAACTTGTCCAACACACATCTTCTCAATGGTGGTGGAATGATTACTTGGACTTCACAAAGAAGACATCCTGACTGTACTGACAGCTTCAATCTTCTAGAGGAGTTTAGTTTCAAATCTGTGTTAGTCCTGCGATCTTCCCTTGAAATATCATGCCTATCACTTTTGGCAATATCAGATCGCTCTTAGTATACTTATCCAAAAATGATTAGTGCACTGTATACCTGTTTAAAGTAGAAGATACATCTGCTTAATTAGCTTGATCAACTACTAGCTATCAACTACCAGTTAATGGTAATCTTGACATTCCATTCACAATACATTGTAGACTTGATTGTTACTACTTGATGGTATAAGTATGTGCAGAAAATGGCAGTGCTTATCTCAGCATTCTACTTGATTCCAGTGATGGAATTCTTTTGTATGATCCCAAAGTGGTAGTAAATGGATGATGGTCCATCAACAGTGTGAACTTTCTTCCATACAGGAATTGATAGAATTTCTTCACTACAAAGATAATCCTTAATGTCTCCTTTTCAATTTGTGAGTAATTACTTTCAGCCTTGGTCAATGTTTGAGACACAAAAATGATGGTTATTTCTTTACCCGATGATATAAGGCTCCAACACTATAAGGAGATGCATCACATACTAACTATATGGGTAGGTAAGGTCAAAATGCGTAAGAACTTCAACATTTTGCAATGTTTCTTTGGCTTGCATGAAAGTTTTACTGCATTGATCTGATCGACCACTTCCACTTCTTGTTCTGTCACAAGATGTTATGTAATAGTTTTTAAATGGCTGCCAGATTTGAAACAAATCTTCTGCAGTAGTTCAACAATTCTAGAAAAGATTGTAACAGGTTAATATTATGAAGTGTAGGCACTTCTGTGATAGCCTTGACCTTTGAAGGAGATTTGTGAAGGCTGGTGCATCAATCACATGTCCCAAATACTCAATGGAGGACTGGAAGAATTCACACTTGTCCTTGTGGACATTCAGTCCGTAGTCTTCCAATCTCTGTTGAGTGGCATCCAAATTCTGAAGATGTTCCTCTTCATCTCTTCCAGTGACCAGGATGTCATCCAGATAGCACTGGACTTGCTTAGTTCACTCAGGATTTGATCCATTGTTCTTTGAAACAATGCTGGAGGGATGTGATATCAAATGGAAAGCTTCAATACCCGGATCAAGCCTTTATATGTCATAATTTTCAGACATTCCTGTGATTTCTTATCTGTACTCATCTTTAAGAAAGTCTTAAAATGTTGCTCTCCTTTCAATCCTGCAAATGGGTCATTGATATGTGGTAATAGGTACTGTTCTGCACGTAATATGGGACTCAGGCTGACTTTGAAGTCACCACAAATCCTTTCTTGACATCAATCTTGAATCCACCAATCCATTCTTCTTGATGACTGGTACTATTGGTGTGCCCAACTAACTAATGTTGACAGGTTCCATGATTCCTGTCTTCACAGGTTGTTCCAAATCCACTTTTGGCCTGGTAGTGTAGGGTACCTATCTTGTCTTCAACCATTGTGCTTGGCCCCCTTCTTTATTCTTCAATTCAACTGTGATATCTTTTTAAAGGGAATGTGTCTCAGCTTTTCCTTACTTATAGTCTGTAGAAGCAGCCAACTTCCATCCTTACTGGCTGTCCATCCAGTAGTGAGGTGACCCAGTATCTATTTGCAACACCAACAATGGCTAGCACATTAAGTGATAATTTGTCCTCAGACTTTGGATTGCTTCTCTTCTCTTAACCCTTTTGCACAGTGCGAACATTTCTTCTTTTATTCTGTTTACATGCTGTTTTGGTTTGTTCTGGCTTCTTATTATTTTTACTCATAGCTTGTGTTTTCATCCAGCAGGCATGCTTTGAGTCCTTTTTTTCTACAGCTTCTGCATCCTACGTCCTTGTGCCAGCGTTCCATATCTGAATGCCCATTGGTGACATGTATGTGTTTCAAAATCTTAGGATTTTGTGTATTTGAGTACACAAACTCAATTGTTGAACTTCTTTTGAGGCAGCTCCATCAAAACAGCAACTTACAGTGTAAGGTTATTCTGAGTTAGCAAATGATTTTATATTTCTTCATTTTGCGGACCATAGACAACTGTCCTGAATTGCATCATTTGTCACATCACCAAACTCATAATATCCTCTGAGTCTTTCTAACACTTATGAATGCCACTGTTGATTCTGCTTCTTCTTGATTTCTTTTGTGGGATCTGAAGAGCTCATCAATCGCCAAAGGCTTTGGCAAAGTATGTAAGATTTGTCCATTTGCTTTAGTGTTTGGCTTCTCCAGTTGCACAAAACCTCTGAGGAGATTAAGGAAGTTTTCCTGTCCTGCCTGCCACAGGAACTGTAGCAGTGGAGGGCAGATGATGCAGAGGTCCATTGATCTCAGGCAGGATTTTCTGGTCTTGGGGCGAGCGTGGCCAGAAGTCTTGCCATAATGTTTTTCCTCCCCATCACACTCAGGAATATGGGCACCTTAATATCTTCTGCTATTTTATTTGCCTGTGCTAAAGTTATAACACTCAGTATAGGACCTCCATTTCTCCATGTTTTTATCAAAGTGTCCCACGACACTGAAAACACCCATCATTTGTTTTACAAATGGACATTCTTCATACACAAATTTTGTAAAGCATTTCCAGCAGTCAGCTCGGTATCTTTTCTTTTAAACAAGGCAACAATACAAGCTTTTGTCTTTCTTTTTATACAAATCCAGCTCTCTAATTGCTCTGCAGAGAATCTATTCTCATATCCACCTCACCTGTTATCTCTGGGGTAAATGTGAATAACTTTTCCCAAATTTTTTGGTAATTTTCCTCCTCTATAGTGGTTAGCAGGCATGATTTGAAATCCTCGTTGCCACTTTTTAAAATGTAAATAAGAGGATAGAAGCTATGAAGCACAGAAGGTTACAAATAATGGAGTTTAATTTGCAGGATGATGTCACTATATAGCTTCTTCTTTACTCTAGCAATTTTCCATGCTCTGGGATCTGTGACATTGCTTCAGGTGAATATACGAATAAGTTTTAACACAGCGCTTACTGCAGCTATCAAGAATTGATATTAATTTATAACAAATACAGCTCCAACAGCACTCCAGAAGCTCAAAACCATCGTGGTCAAAGCAGTCTACTTGATTGCTACTCTGTCCACAACCTTAAACCTTCACGTCCACCACCATCAGCTCCCAGTGGTAGCAATGTGTGTTATGTATAGGCGGCACAACAGCTACTCATCTAAACTTTCTTTGACAGCACCTTCCAACTTGTGACCTCTACCATTAAAAATAATAAGGGCAATGGATGCACAGAAGCATTCCCACTATATGGTACCCTCCAAGCCATACACCAGTGTGACTTGGAACTAAATTATTATTTCCTCACTGTCACTGGGTCAAAATTTGAAACTTCCTTCCTGACAGTGGGATTTTAAAATTAATTTGTAGGACATGGGCGTCACTGCCTGGTCAGCATTTGTTGCCCACTCCTAGTTACCCTTGAGAAGTGGTGAGCCATTTTCTTGAGTTGTTGCAGTCCATATGTTGTGGGTTGACTCACAGTGCTGTTCGGGAGGGAATTCCAGGATTTTGACTTGGCAACTGAGTAGGAATGGCAAATTATTTCCATGATGTGGAGTTCTGGTGTTGGACTGGGCTAGGCACAGTAAGTAGTCTTACAACACCAGATTAAATTCCAACAAGTTTATTTGGTAGCATAAGCTTTTGGAACACTGCTCCTTCAATAGGTGAGTGCAGATTTGTTTCACAAACAAGGCATATATAGACGCAAACTCAATTACAAGAGAATGGTTGGAATAAGAGTCTTAACAGGTAATCAAGTCATTACAGTGCAGACAGTGTGAGTGGAGAGAGGGTTAAGCACAGGTTGAGCGGTGACCTCGGGTCGTAGCACTGATTCTGGGTCCTTGTGCTAGCAGCAGCAAGCAACTTTGCTTGTCAAGCAACATGGTCTATGGCCACTGCTGCATTGGTTCTGGGCATGTGCTTATGAGTGGGAGAGGGAAATAAGGGGGCTTGTTGCCATTCTGGGGGGTTGTGGAGGGATATGGGGACTGTGTGTTGCTGAGGAACTGTGGGGGAGAATATGGGGAGTATGTGTTGCTGGGGGGGTATGGGGAGATATAGGGATGTCTGTTGCTCGCGGGCTATGAGGTCATCTGGGGAGTATGTATCATTGGGAGACTGTGAAGATATGGGGAGTGTGTGTTGGGGGATGGATATGAGAAGTGTGTGTTGCTGGTGGGGTGGTGCGAGAGTCTGTGTTGCTGGGAAGCTGTGGGGGTGGGTGATATGGGGAGTGTGTGTTGTGGGGGGGGATATAGGGAATGTGTGTGAAGTGGGGTGATATGGGGTGTGTGTGTGTTGCTGGGAGGCTATGGGGGGGTGATATGAGGAATGAGTGTTGGTGGGAGGAGATATGGGGAGTGTCTCCACCTCAGTCTCAGGCCGCCACACAGGCATCATCAGCCAAGTCCAAAACAGGTACCCCATATCCCCCACGAACCATTCCTGCACCCTGGACTCCTCCTCAAAGACATCCAGGACATACAAGCTCTTCAATATAAATCTGTCACACACACTGCCAAAATGTGCACAATGTGCAGCTGATGGCCATACACTAACTGCACATTTATTGAATGGAACTGTTCCTGTTCACGAATCTTCCTGGGGACATTGAGGGTGACATGAGTGCAGTCTATAGCTGCCTGCAGTCTGGGCTTCCTACTGAGACTAGTCCAGATCAAATTTAATACACTGGCCAGCCTAGAATACAGGGCATCCATGACCTCCTTGACACATTTGTAGATGGATGATTCAAAAATGTCACAAAGGCCTCCACCAGCAGTCTGCAATACACACTCTCCATATCACCACCTCTCCACAGCCTGATATAACCTGATATAATGAGGCCCATATTGCTACCCATTCCATAGTGGAGCAATGCATAGGACACCTCAAAATGCTGTTCAGATGCCTAGACTATTCTGGAGAGGATCTCTAATATAGCCCCTAATGTTGTCCTGCATTATGGTGGTGTGCTACACAACCTGACACAGCAACGAGGAAACCTTCTGGAAGAGGAGAAGGATATGGAGGCCAACCAGCCATTCATCGCTGGAGAAAAGGCCAATGAGGTGGAGGAAAAGGAGGAGAATGACAACAATGACCAACATCACCCAGACATTGGAGGGCTGGCAGCAGCAAGAATCAAGCATGCGAAGGTGGCGAGGGAGGCCCTAATCACTATGGGTCTGTGTTGCTGTACGTAGATTCTAGCCCCACCCCGACAGTCCAACAAACTCCTGCAACATTGTAAAATCAGAGTGATGGGCCTGGGTATGTTGTGTTAGCGAGTTTCTGAGACATGCAGGAGGATGATAACAACATGCTATGCCCTTGTGATAATGCCCTGCTGCAAACAAGTCTGCCTCCTACCTGAGCTCCACATGCACATTGGCACCTGGGCCCACATCTGGATGATGGGTAAGGGAGAACTAAACATCTATGCAGGGCCTTGGGGTGGTGGGGGGAGGTATCTCCGGTGGGTTCTGGGAATGCCATGACAGATGTTGTAAATTGCTGCCAATGGATGCCACCCGCTGTAGCCAGTGAAAGGTTTTGAGTGCCTTAATTTTCATGGTAGCAGTATGCTGCGGGGCCTCCCCCACTGACATCAATGTGCAGGATCCCTCCAGTGACCACTGACGTACGTTCATTCATTTCTGTTGGAGACTAATCAGAGACAAATTAGTCACAAGTGTGGAATGAAATAACACTTATTGGTGCTAACAGAAGTGCCGTAAAAATAAGTGCTAATACAAAAACATGAGAAAATGAGGTTACTAGTCTATGTAACAAGTGTTCTCCTTCACCCGTGCCATTTTAGTGCCACTATAAATTTCTTACTTTTACGTGGCTTACTACTATGTCTTGGTGTCTCCCCAGGATGTATTTTGGAGGTGAAGTTGGCCATCTTCCCACCATGCCCTGTAGCCTGTGATGTTTTTGGCAGTTGTCCTCTGAAGGGCTGGACATTGAAGGCCCTGGTCAGCTTCATCCTGCTGCTCTGAGATGCTCTGATGTCAGGAAGTTTGAGTCAGAAGGCGTAACCACAGCTGCAGTCTGCTGGCGGAAAATCCCAATATGTGCTCTAGCCCTTCCTTCTCCCTCGAGGTTACTGTGGGCCCTGGGTCACTCCATGGGATGTCCGTTTTCTTAAGAGCTGCTGCAATAACCGGTTGTGTCTCAGTGCTGTCCCATGGGATCTCAACCATGGGCTACAGAATCCTATAAGCCTGATGAAGCCCTCAGCTATGACCTGTTGCGACTCAGCTGTGGCCCTCTGGGACTCTGCCGTGGACAGTGTGACTCAGCCATCACTCGAATCCTGTCACTCATGGTGATGATTTCCTGTGTCAGCAAGACTGCAGGGATTTCAGGCAAGACTGTTTTCTTCCTGTTGGGGAACACTTCAGTGGTCATGGGCATTCGCCCTCTGATCTTTGGGTAAGCGTTCTCCAAGGCGGTTTTCATGACACATGACAGCTCACAGTCGTTGAGCAGAGACTGATAGCAAAGTTTCGCACATATGAGGATGGCCTCAATCGGGATCTTAGATTCATGTCACATTGTCTGTAATCCCCACTGAACTTGCAAAATCTCACTAACTGTCCTGTCTGGAGACAGTACACATCTCTTTAACCTGTGCTTAATGCTCTCTCCACTCACATTGTCTGTACCTTTAAGACTTTTTTATCTGTAAAGACTTGCATTCAAACCATTATTCAGTAAATTGAGTTTGTGCCTTTATGTGCCCTGTTTGTGAATAGATTTCCCACTTACCTGATGAAGGGGCAGTGTTCCAAAAGCCAGTGGCATTTGCTACCAAATAAACTTATTGGCCTTATCTTGGTGTTGTGAGATTTCTTACCGTGTTTATCTCAGTCCAACACTGGCATCTCCATATGATGACTTCCTGCCCCAGGTTTTCCACCGCAGAAGCCTTAAATGCAAGGGAGGGAAAAGAGTCAGGGCTGCATACAACTTACCTCAATATCTCCAATGAGTAGAGGATTGGCAGGTGCTCACTTCTGTGCTCCAGCCTGACAATGCTGTCACTTATGGTATGGATCCCCTTTTCACCCCCAAGCTCTAATGCCTGTTCCCAAAGGGAGTGAGAACCCGGAACTCAAGCTCATGTCTTCTCCCTCTCCCAGCGATTATGGGATTCTTCTCTTATGAGGACAGAAGGAACATTAAAAATCTGATGGCACAAGTCTGGAGGGTATCTGGGTGGGGCCCTTAGAAGGCAAGGATTGTGATTCCCTCGGGAAGGAGGAGGAAGGTGCTTGAGGGTCAGGGAATGGAAGCATGCAGGATGTTGGGGATGGGGAATCAGGGAATCATTTAAGAGGAAAACACAAGATGAGGTTAAACACTCTCCTTTGCTGTCTGGATGAGTCATTTAGTTTTTTGTGGGACTGCTTTCCGGACATCCTCTCTTGTACCCTGGCTTCCACTGCCTCCCAGATTGCATTTCCATCCCTCACTAGGTGGTGGCCTGCTGAAGGAAAGAGGGTGTCCTGATTTGCCTCCATTATATCCAGCAACCTGCATCTGGAAATCTGGGACAGTCTTCCTTGAGGCAATTTCTTCCTGCACCATCTGCCTCCCTGTCCATCATTGGGGATTTTTTTCCCTTGTGAGGGCAGATCAGCTGTCGGCAATTTGGATGAGTTGAGTGTCCACTAGAACATCCCAGTGGGTTTAATTCTTGTTACCATGGAGGAGAAGCCAAGTCAGCACTTGCAGGTTGCTGATGTTGGGTGCCGGGAAATGTGCCTCTCTGATGATCGGGGGCAGAGGAGAGGGTCATATCACTTACCAAATGAGACCGGGTTGTGGGGGGTGTATGTGCAAGAGGGCTGGGGGTGGGTAAGGGGGTCAGTAATGTTGCGAATAATGTTGAAACTGTCACAATGTAATTTCCCACTCCCACCAGTGGTGGCACTAGTTTCAGTTTGCAGAGCAAAAATACCTAATTAAGATTTTCCTTCTAAATCTAATCATCCCATGAGCCTGTCCCTGCTTTATCTATGCTTATTCTTGACTTCCTGTGTGCCATGTCATAGCAGATCAATGATCGGATTATTGACAATCTTATATATGGAACACGCATCCTATGCACACAACTGATTCTTTTTGATTATGATTTCCTGTCTTTCTTTCCACATCACATGCTCTAGCCTGGATAATCTGCAGGAATAAGTTGGAGTTGCATTTTATATTATCATTGGAATAGTAATCCAGAGACCTAGGGTAATTCTATGGGAGCCTGGGAATCCCACCATGGTAGGTGGTAAAATTGGAATTCATTAATATTTTTGGAAATAAAAGTCTAATGATGGTCATGAAACTATTGTAGATTGTTGTAATAACCCATCTGGTTCACTAATTTCTTCTAGGAAAGGAAATCCGCCATCCTTACCTGGTCTGCTCTACACATTTAACTCCAGTTCCACAGCAACATGTGGTTGACTCTTAATTGCCCTCAGGGATGGGCAATCAATGTTGGCCCAGCCAGTGATGCCCATATCCCATGAATGAATAAAACATTACCATTAAACTCACTAGTTTCCACAGGGTGGGGTCACAGAACAAAGTCATTAATTGTTTAGGGGCACTTTTTGATCTGTCCTACAATTCATATTTTAGATTTATAATTTTATTGCCTGAGTGGTTCCATTTTCATCTCTGTAGAACTTGACCTTTTATATTTCAGTTTCACAACATATCTGTGCTGCTCTAATTAACGTTAAATCCTTCACTTGAAATAGACTTTCACTGAAAGAATTTTCTGGTGTGTCCTCTATTTGTGATTGTATTCATCACCAAATTTATGTCTTACTGTGAATCCTTAATAAGGTTACGCATTGATCAATGGCTTTTCTCTTTTTTTACATTTATGAGAAGAATTTACATCTTTTAAAGCCATGTTTCCTTTAGGATTGCAGTATTTTCTAAGCATATTTATTATTATATCCAGACCCCAACAGTCTTCTTCCTCGAAGTTGAACATGTAAGTATCTTGTGCTATTTCCCCAGCAACTTATTGGAAAATTGGTGCATTTCTATTTCTCCATGCGTGCAGCAAATCAAAGTGGTGATTAAATATTTTCTGATTTTCTGAAAATATTCCAGTCATCTGAAGTTGAAATGTATGTTGCAACTTCTCTACTGCGCAAGGTAATTGTCCTTTTAAGGGCAACACACCAGAGTAAAGGTCCCCTAGACTGGGTGATCAGTCAGGACTCAGAATGTGGAACCTCCCCATAGTGAGAAAGGCTGCTGGTAGAGACATTTTGGGAGTGAGCTATAGCTGTGCAGCTGTTGTTTAATTCTTATTAATAAATATCTTTTGTGTTCACTAATGAAGTCTGTGAAAGTGCATCATTACATCTGGTGATAAGGATAAATTATTCTGATAATTTAGTATTTGGATGAATTAACCTTTGGCCTGACGCCTCTGAGTATCCTGTTTTAATCAATGTATAAAAAGGGATTACTCATCAGAATGCCTCTCTTTGAGCAAATAAACCAATCTGACTCCCTCACAGAGAACAGAACGCAATATGACAAGTGCCCTGGGTATTATTTCCAAACAAAAAAAGGGGGAGAAAATGCAGTATAAAGCAATTCTGCACAGTATTTGTGGAACTCAGGCAATATTCATAGTCTTACAATCCCAAACACTCCAAATAATTTAGTAATTTGTGAATTTAATAAAGGTACAATTGCACTCTCAACCATAAGTCATACTCCAGAGATTCTAATTTAATTTGAGGGTGAGAATACCAGGTGAATATATCATGATTTAAATTGCTAAACTGAAGCAATTATTGGAGAATTTTTGAGCACCCTAAATGACATGTTGTGGGATAGGTTATTCTGTGGTGTGAACAACAATGCAGTTTGCTTGCAGAGGTTAACATTTTTAAATGAGCAATGGAGATATCGCTGTCCATGGAAAGCACTGAAAAAGAGCACAAGTGCTACTGAGTGCACAAGATTGTGCCCTTCATCTATTAGGGCAGGAACCTGAAGCTAGCTGTGGTGCCAAATTCACCAAAGCAGACACAAAATGAGAAACATTCCCAGTCACTAACAAAACAAAAAAATACAAGAAAGGGACTAGGTAATCAGTCAGTAATGATGTAAGGGGAATGTTACTCTCTTGAAACATGTCGGTATAAGGAGGCTGAATTTTTATTGTCACAGAAGAGGACATTTGATAATGCAATGCAGAGCTAACTCAAGATTGCCGAGTAATTGATCAATCAAGATGCCACAAATATATGACATTGAAGAACTTAGCACCAATGATTCTGGTATTCACTCTGTTAAATCTAAAAACAGGCAAGATAGACTTGATTATTGTAAGACTCCAGGTAAATGTGAATTCTGTTAAAATGCAAGTAGATATAGAAGCATAAGCCAGTATGATGGGTGAGTGTACACTCCAATATTTAAGAGAGGAAACTTGAAGAGCATTTCTGCAAAGTAACAAACTTATATTGGAGAAGAATGGTACCTGTAAGCTATGAGTGACCCAGTTCCCATTGATAATAATGACAGGTGAAGTCACCTAAATCACATGCTACTGTCTTATCAACTCATGGATTACTTGAAATCATGGTATAAGAAAATAGAACTGTATTCACAAATGCTGAGTTCTAAATGTTTGCTGCTCTCAATGATATTAAACACATTAGAACTGTGTCCTACCACCCAGCATCAAATGGACTAGCTGAGAGAGCCATACAACTTTCAAGCCTGGCCTAAATAAATTGTCAGGAGGGACATTGGTGACCAAAATTTCACAATTTCACTTTAGCTACCATACTTCTCCACAAACAACAATGGGAGTTCCATCAGCAGAATATGTAACATGATATTGTTTTAGAATGACACTGAGCCTCATGTTC
This sequence comes from Sphyrna mokarran, assembly GCA_024679065.1. Lineage (NCBI taxonomy): Eukaryota > Metazoa > Chordata > Chondrichthyes > Carcharhiniformes > Carcharhinidae > Sphyrna > Sphyrna mokarran. The sequence continues at coordinate 73,504,075 of JAGIQG010000007.1, read as the reverse complement.
CAAATTTGCCAGGGAGAGTAGAAGCCAGCCAGAATAATCAGAAATCTAACCATGACTCACATAATACAGCATGATCACTTATGGTAAACAGAACCATATACGTGGGAAATTTCAGTAGTGGATCAATTTGGACCCCTGATATTTATGGATGAAATTCTCTGGCTTCTCTGCCACGTGTTTCTCAGCCATAAAAGGTGGCGTGCTGTTTGCTAGTGGTGGGATTCTCTGGTTCCACCATTGTCAATGGAATTTCCCATTAATGCCACTGCAAGCCACTGCAAAACCCGCAGCTGAGGTACGCTGCTGACAGGACCCCAGATTCCCACTAGTGTGAACGGCCAGAGCGCTCCGGAATTATCTCTAAAATCAGGTCCCTTTCATACCAAGTTGAAATGGAGGGACAAGTCATTTGCAAACATGAGGACCACTTGAGGACTACAGAGATGCTCCAGCAGTCATTGTTGCCATCAAGAAATGTTTTTGAACTTATAAACAGCAAAGTATCTGCTTGATCTGCTATTGACATAACCAATATTCCTGTGGAAGCAAATAGTGATGAATCACTTGTCAGAAGAGGTAATTGTTAATGCAGTTCCTGTTAACATCGATGCTGTGGAAACACCTCCGACAACAGAATTACATCACTCTACGTGAAACAGAAAAACCCCAAAGCCTCAACTTATAATTGTCTAACTCATGTACATAATGATTAGTTAGTATTTAGAATGGGATGAATTAGTTATTGAAGATTGTATAAAGGAGTTAAAGGGGAACGGATGTGCTGATTGTTCCTTTACAGAAGAGTAAGGGTCACCTGGCCTGTGTGAGTCCCAATTGGGACTCAAAGTATGGAATTGCCCCAAGGTGAACAAATCCCCTAGGGGGAGACGTTTTGAGAGGAAGCTACAGCTATTCCTATTAATAAATACCTCTTGTGTTCACTAATGAAGTCTGTGAAATTGTATTATAGCAAGGCTTCTTGCTTTTTTTAAATTTACGGTGGTTTTCCTTTCCCTTTGTCTTTTATTTCTTTGCAGGAGCATTTTACACCATTTCTGATCCCACTCATAGAACCAAATAAGATGGTTTTGAACTTTCATCATGTTTCATTGTAATCGAAGTTTCATGAGATGGAATAACTTTATTAAGGTTTCAATAAAATAAACAGTACGTTTCAGCAATGCAACCTTAGAAGCAAAATTCCATATAGGAACACCTGCTGGTTTCAGACTGGCTCAAGCTAGTTGCTAATGATTTCATTGTCTGACACTGATTAATAAAGAGATGACTCATATATTTAAAGTCATATGAAATATTAACACTGGCTGAAATAAAAGAATTCTATAAATATTAGGTTATGCAATTGCAACTGCTATTGATGCCACATCAGATCAGCTAACATACTGACCTCCAAATGTTTCCCCTTACTTCCACAGCTATAGGTGAGGTATTGCTTCTCTCCTGAAAATTAAGTATAATGACCAATGTGAATTAGTATTTTAGTCACTAACATATAGAAAACTATTGTCAATTCTGCTTTTTATTTTGGAGGCACCAAAAGCTCATGTCAAAAGCACTTGGTAGGTTATTGGAAGGATTAAAACAACTCAACAAGAAACATCATAATGCAATTCTGCAATTCAGGATGTCAGCTATGTAGTCCAGAAAAAAGAGGAGGATGGAGGTGCAGTTATGATGCATGCAAGGGGCTATGTTTATGACTATCCTAAAACACAATACATAGATCTCAAATCTTCTTAGAGCTATTTCAGAAACAGTGTACTTAGAATAAAATAGAAAATATTGGAAATAATCAATCTCTGTGGAGAGTGAAACAATTATGGATGGAATTCTTCCAAGCCCTCACGAGTGGGTTCAATGATGGGAGAGAATTCAGCAGGAGTCCCAAAAATCAGTTTCACACTCCATGGGATCTTCTATTCGTGTCTGCCATAGTGGATTGAAATACCCAATGGAGGCTGGCATGAAACTGATTTACATCCTGCTAATCTGGGATGCAGATGAAGCCCCAACTGGAATCTTCCACTCACACCAGCTGCACTATTCACCATTAGGCCTGCCATAGTACAGAATATGGTGTGAAATACCTAGGTGAATAATTAATGAGCTTGGGCTGGGAGATATGGCATATTCTCCCGTTGGCCATCACAGCAGTAAATATTGAACATTCTCACTTCTGCCATTGGACTTAGTCCTAGCTGTGATAATTCTACCTATAGTTAACATTTCAGTGTATTGTGGCAGAATCCATAGTTTTAAAGCTTATATTTTCTTTAAATGGACCCTAATTAAAAATGGAAACTCAGAAAGGAAACGGATCCTTCTGATTTCGACAGAAACTAAGACTGAAACTGAGACCAAAAGCAAAAATCTTTGGTGAAACTGAAACTGACTTTGGAAACCAAGTATCTTGGTTGAAGTCATATAAAAGATCAGAGTGCCAATCTCAATAGATGATGATGATTCCAGTGGTATGCAGTACAAGAAGGCTGAAGAAGCCAGACACTAAATTCAGAGGCTGTGTACAGGCAAAGATATAATTACTACAGCTGCTTCTAATACTTGAAAATAACCTTGGTGGATCCATGTCATCCATACCATTATAAATATTGATGAGGAGATTCTGCAGACGTGTCATTTTTGTCTGAAGATCATACTCGTATATTGGTGTACTGGTGGATCTCAGGTTGGTTATGTGTTGCTGTCATTTGGGGATCAACTAAATTTTAGAAGAGGGGCTGAAACTCTTTATCAGGAAGGCAAAGTTTTGAGGGATTTTGTGACTGAAATTAATATATGTACTGAGCTGACTGCTAGACCATTTTATAAGCTTGGTCTTAGTTGTATCCCTTAATGCATAATTTATAGTTTATAATTAATCACAGTTTTCCTGTAATGCAAGTTCAATGTGTTGATTTGGGTTTTAGGTTACAGATGGTTATCCGAGATTATATTTTGTAATTGATTTGTTTGTCTCTTGTGCAGTTAAAAAAAAACTTTTGTTTTAAACTATGGAATTTTATACCTTCCTTCTTTCAGTAATTAATTGAGATTTTAGCTTGGGAGCAATTTTTTGGTTGCATTGCACCCACAGCAGATCCTGCTAAATTGGGAAAATTGCATTTAGGCCCAAAAACGGGATTTGAGCTGGGCTCCAAATGGGTTGTGATCTTCCCAGTCCCATCCCACTGGTGCAAACTGGATATCATCCTGAAAGTACACAATGCTTATTAGCATGAGGTTGACTTGATTTTAATCTCATTAACAAGTGTGGCATGTAATAACCCCCTCCTTCTGGAATGTTCCCACAATCCCCAGAGGGAGGTCATGTGGATGCAATTCACTACTGGTTCCTTAAAGTGTGGACCAGGCATCATGGATTGTAAGGGTGAGCAAGGAGGTGAGTATCACTCAGCAGGAACTTCCAGGGTGCAAAAGGGCAAGTCAAAAGGGCATGACAAGAAATGGGGTGGGGGGGAGGGTGCTTTCGAAGGTGCAGGGGTTTAAGGGCATGGGCTGAGCTGGAGGCCCTCAAGTTGGGCCTCATTGTTGGGTTGGGGGGGAGTCGAGTGGCGAATATTCTTTCTGCCTACTGGAAGACCTTTGAGGGACTTCATAAGAGGTTGATTTCAAAGCTCATTAATGTCACACTGGTTACTCTGTGGTTTATTGTTGATATTCTATTTCAGGCCCCACAACAATTACAAGACCAGGTGTGTCAACTATTGCCTTAATCAAGGAAGCTTGTCAGATATTAACAGAGTTCTTCATATGCATGAACTCGAAAGTGCTTCCTACAATGAGCATAGTAATGTCTAATTGCCTGTAAGTTAGAACAGTTCTTCTTCTACCTTCAGTCTGAACTGCATGCCATTCTCTGAAGCTAGTTTTCATCATATTACCGAGTGTCTACACTCAGAAATTATACTGCAAGAGTTCTTCAATGAGGACCTTCTCACAGCCACTCTTTTTCTCTATATGAGTGCCATTCAGCTGAGCACAATCTGCTACATGCTACTGCCAATGACCTGCGGTATCAGGGCCGTTTGGGTGTAAGGGCTCCCATGACTGAAACCTGCCAGCCAAAGAAGCTATGTATGTCATTTAAAGAGAGAAGGCAGGCCAAATGTCCTGAGGGTGTTAGGCTAATATCTGACTCCCCATTGAATATAAATCATTATGTATGATAGCATTACATCAGTAAAGTTGTGAGCTGTGCAATCCTGAATATCAGCGATGCATGTTGATCTGGCCCTATTCTGTCCTCTCACGTTCCTGCAAGTTATACCCCTCCAAACAATTGACCATCATCACTTACCCTTCGCCATTATCAACTGCCTCCATTTCTAAGTCAAGGTTAGTGTCAGAATTCTTAATTGTATAGGGTTGAAGATTGAAGGCCAGGTATCTGGAGGGCAGCATAGAGCCTCGGAAAAGAGACCACACAATTGGACTAGGGGTGCAGAAAGCATCATACCTCATCATGTAAAGAGTGGAACTGCCATTGGGAGACCATTGGCAGCTATGTGAGGTCATGGATCATGTCTGTTGCCACTGACTGATGATGTCTTAATGGTCAGCTGCCAACTGAGGTGGTGAAGACAGTTTGGATGGACATTTTCCCAGACTCCACATCAATTACAAGGATCTGGCAGTCATTGTCTCAATCAAGGGGACTTGTCAGATATTAACTCAGCTCTTGACACTGCATGAGCTCTGAAGTGTTTTTGAGAATAAGAGTGCTGGGAAGAATTGATTTAGGAGCCTGGCTTGGATAACTTTATTGACCGTCTCTCTCTCTCTCTCTCTCACTCTCTCCTTTTCTCATTCCCCCCAGAGGTTCCATGAATGTTAGAATTGAGCTAGTAGAGATGGCAATCATCTTCATTTCTGCTGTGACGGCTGACAGATGTTGCCAACTGCAACAAGATCAACCCAGGCTGGAACCTGCACCAGAACAAGATGGATGTGCTGGTCAGGGTCAGAACCCTGCCACCCATCGGGCTGAAGAGGGGGCCAGAAGACAGCGGAGAAGGAAATGTCAGCTGTACAGGACTTGTATGTCCTACGATGAACTATCGGAACCATGTGCCACTGAAAACTCTGCCTGAGCAAGCAGACAGTGCAGCATCTATGCCACTTCCTTGCAGACCTGGCACCTTATGTGGGAGGAAGACATCCATTCCCAGTGGCCGTGAAGCTCTCAGCAGTTTTGAATCTTTTTGCTATAGAGTCATTTGAAGGCTCGAACAGTGATTTATGTGGCATCTTTCAATCATCAGCATACAAATACATCTGGGAGGTAGCAGATGTTCTGTGTGGTTGGACATTTTTTTACATTCATTTTAATCTGGGCCAATCACAACAAATTTCTGGAGTGCAGGCTTCATGGCCATTTGTGGTATGCTTCAAGTGCAGAGGCTATAGATGGCATGCATGTCGCATTAGGAGCCCCATAGGATCAGGGAGTGCCCTTCTTCAACCCGAAGGGTTTCCATTCCCTGAATGTCTAAATAATATGTGACCAGCTACTCGACAACATTGGACGCATACTATCCAGGGGGCATACATGACTGCTTCATTCTGTGGAGCTCAGAGATCCCGGCAGTCTGTGAGGATCACTCTAGCCTGCCAGGATGGATTGTGGGAGATAAGAACTACCTGTTGCGGGCATGGCTGTTGATGCCTGTACAGGGGTGTATTTGAGGAGTTTCAGATTCTGGAAGGCCATATGGTGTCAAGTAGTGGCTTGATGTGGACATTTTAGTTGGCTTGTGCTACCAAATAAACCTGTTGGACTTTAACCTGGTGTTGTGAGTCTTCTTACTGCATTCCAGGTGTGACAAGCAGAACTGATATAAGGACATGATAGGTGGAAACTTACCCTTGCAGCTTGAATGAAGTCATTCATTTATTTCCAGCATTGGACAACAGTCCTCCATGTTACGCCACTTGCACTGACCACCATGACAACTGCATCCCAAGCTGCAATGGCTTCCCTGGCTTTTGGGTCTTCTACCTATTTGGGGATCTGGAGTGGCCCACCCCTATCCTCTACTGCATTCTGAAGCCTTGTCAGTTCTGTCTTCATGAAGCGTAGAGCTTTTTCTCCTGGTTGCCTGGTTGTGAGTGCAAAGGAAGCATTTAAATGCAGCTCCCCCTTGTTAACAGTGCACAGTTGTGAGCCAGTTCAGCCAATTCACATGCCTGAGGACTACAAATCAGCGTGATTCACTTAGGGGTTCTTTCAATGCATTAAGTATGGAAAGATTGCGATCTGATATGAGTCAGACCAGGTTTCATTCCTGAATGACATGCCATTTTTTGGGGAAAATTCCATTCCTTATTTTATAAGAAAAGGTTACTGGTCTCAACCAAAATCATAACAGTATTTAGACACTGCAGTTTTAGGAAAATGGTACAGGAAATTTGAAATAATTTATGAAGGCTATGAAAACTCATTGTAGAGTTGGCACTTGTACCCATTAAAATAACAGCTGTTCTAAATTTATTTCTAACAGGAGATTTTCATGGAGTGAGATGTTATATGGTCAATACAAAGAACATAGAAAGTTGACAGCCAGGTAGAACAAGCAATTAGGAAAGAAAACGATACATAATATAAAACAGAAAATGTTGGGCAACCTCAGCAGGTTTGGCAGCATCAGTGGAAAGAGAAACAGAATTAATGATTCCTCTTCAAGGCTATGGGAATGGTATGTTGACCTTCATTGCAAGAGAAGTTGAGTACAAGAATAACTAATGTCTTGTTACAGGTGAACAGAGTTTTGATGAGACCAACACCTGAAATACCATGCATAGTTTTGGAATATTTAAGGATGGATACACTTGCATTGGAGACTGTATAGAAAGGATTGCTCTATGATGAATTCTCATTGAAACGAGAAAGGTTCTAAAGGGACTTGACAAGGTAGACACTGAGGTGGTGATTTTACCAGCTCCTCCTGCCGCTTGATGGCAGGGTAAGATGGTAAGATTGCGAAACAGGTGAGAAGCTGGGGGGAGGAGGTGGTGGGAGAGGTTGGCAGAAAGGGGCAAATGATTGGTTGGGGAAGAAGAGCCAATGTTCGGGGGTGGGGGCTGAATTTGAGGAGTGCCGATTCCTGTTGTGGGGTGGGGGGGCCCTGATACTTCTGTGATGGGCTGCGGGGAGGTTTACTCAAGTTCAGGTTGAGGCCCTGAGATGATGCCCTGACTCTGAGCAGCAGAGTTTAACCATACAGTCCTCCCATCCTGTATGATGGCCTCTTGATTTTTTTTGGTAGATCTGGAGAGAAAACTGGCGTGTTACCCTGGAGAGAAATACACTGGTTTTCTCATCGGAAAAAGACAGTGTTTTGTAAGATTTAGTCCTTTATTTTTGAACAGTGACCCTTAGTTCTAGAATCTCCCACAAGGGGAAATATCATTTCCGTATCCGCCATGTCAAGACCCCTGAGGATTTTATATGTTTCAGTCAAGTTACCTTACTTTGCTCAACTTGAGTTCATACAAGCCTAGCTTGTCCAGCCTTTTTTCAAAAGGCAACCTATCCATTCCAGCTATTAGCCTGGTAAACCTTGTCTGAATTGTTTCTATTGCAATTACATTTTTCCTTAAATAAGGAGACCAGTATTGCAAAGAATATTCCAGATGTAATCTGACCAATGCCCTGTATAATTGAAACCTAACCTCCCTACTCTTATATTCATCCCTCTCACAATAAACAATAACATTCTATCAGCTGTTCTAATTACTTGTTGCATCTGCATATCAACCTTTTGCAATTCATGTACTAGACACCAAGATTCCTCTGCATCACAGAGCTTTGCAATCTTTCACAGTTTAGATAATATGCTTTTTATTTTTCTTGCCAAAATGGATAATTTAACATTTTCCCATATTATACCCCATTGCCAGATTTTTGCCCATTCACTTCACCTGTCTATATTCTTTTGTAGTTTCCTCATGCCCACTCCACAACTTACTTTCCTATCCTTCATCTATACACGTGATCACCTCTTTGAAAAATTCCACCAAGTCGGTCAAACATCATCTCTTAACAAAACAATGCTGACTGTTTTTGAATAATCCCTGCCTCTCCAAACGCTGTTTATATTATTCTGTTATATTGTTCTATTATTCTGTTTTTTAGAATTACTTTCAATAGTTTCCCTATCACTGCGCTTAGACTATCTGACCTGTAATTTCTTGGTTGATCCCTTCCCCGCTTCTCAAATAATGATACCAGATTGGTTCTCCTTCAACTCTCTGGCAATTTATAATCTAAATTCATCATTTCCTTTTGTTGCACCAGTTTCCTTGCACAGTCCATGCTATACTTTAAGCTAATTTAAGTTAATTTGGGCATATCAGCTTGGAATTATGGGTTTCACCTAGGAATTTGGCTACGTTCTTTGAAATTACAATGTAAGGTAACCAGACTTTTTCGTAAGATAAACAGCAGTGTTTCATGGTCCAGATGCAATTTTTATACAGCTAGAGACTGCTGGTGCCTATCTGTTCAAAACACAGAAACCAAAAAGCTATATTGTTAATAACTATGTATGCTATGTATGTAGTCCAGTTCTGTTCAATTGCTGTTTTGAATGCTGTACAAGCTTTTGAGGCAAGATCTCTCTCTCTCTCTGTTACCAGTAAAATTGATCTCTTTCGCTTTCTGTAAAAGTAAATGCTAATTATAAAAGATGCTTAATAAAGAACATAGAACATAGAACAATACAGCACAAACAGGCCCTTCGGCCCATGAGTTGCACCGATCACATCTACCAATTCACAGACCGATCTATAACCCCCTATCCTACTCGTTTCCATATACTCATCCAGAAGTCTCTTAAAAGACCCCAGTGAGTTTGCCTCAACAACCTCCGACGGCAGTCGGTTCCATTCACTCACCACCCTCTGAGTGAAAAACCTACCCCTGACATCTCCTTTGTATTTGCTTCCCTGCACCTTAAATCTGTGTCCTCTCGTAGTGACCATTTCAGCTCGGGGAAATAGTCTCTGAGAGTCCACCCTATCTATTCCTCTCAACATTTTATAAACCTCTATCAGGTCGCCTCTCAACCTACGTCTCTCCAGTGAGAAGAGTCCCAGCTCCCTCAACCTATCTTCATAAGGCCTGCCTCCCAATCCAGGCAGCATCCTTGTAAATCTCCTCTGAACTCTCTCAATAGCCTCTACATCCTTCCTATAATGAGGCGACCAGAACTGCGCACAATACTCCAACTGGGGTCTGACAAGAGTCTTATAGAGCTGCATCATTACCTCCTGACTCCTAAACTCTATTCCTCGATTAATGAAGGCCAGTACACTGTATGCCTTCTTGACTACTTACTCCACCTGCGAGGCCGATTTAAGAGTCCTATGGACCCGGACCCCGAGATCCTTCTCCTCTACAACACAGCTAAGACTCCTACCCCTTATATTGTACTCCTTCATCCCATTATTCCTGCCAAAATGGACCACTACACATTTATCTGCGTTGAAGTCCATCTGCCACTTCTCCGCCCAGTCTTGCATCCTGCCTATGTCCCGCTGCAACTTTTGGCATCCCTCCAGACCATCCACAACACCACTGATCTTTGTATCGTCGGCGAACTTGCTAACCCATCCCTCCACTTCCTCATCCAGGTCATTTATGAAAATGACAAACAGCAGGGGTCCCAGAACAGATCCCTGGGCACTCCACTGGTTACCGACCTCCATGCAGAACAAGACCCATCCACAACCACTCTCTGCCTTCTGCCGGCAAGCCAGTTCTGGATCCACGAGGCCAAAGCCCCTTGGATCCCATGCCCTCTCACCTTCTCCAGAATCCTTGCATGTGGGACCTTATCAAACGCCTTACTAAAGTCCATGTACACTACGTCCACCGCCCTTCCTTCGTCAATGTGTTCAGTCACATTTTCGAAGAACTCAACTAGGCATTGAGTTCGAAGTTTCCACTTCGAACCAATCATCCTCAAGTTTATTCTGAAGAAGGAAATAACCCTGGTAGAGGAACTACAACTTGAAACAGTGCTGTAAGTGAGTTCTTACTCTCTGGTGTTTTGGTGTCGTGGAGGTTGTAATCAAGAACAAAGAACAAAGAAAAATGCAGCACGAGAACAGGCCCTTCAGCTCTCCAAGATTGTGCAGATCATGATGTTCTGACTAAACTAAGAAAACTTTCCACTCTTACTCAGACCATTTAATTTTCTCATTGCTTTTTACATCTGTTAGTTTTTTATGATTTGTGTACTAGAACATTCAAATCTCTCGGAATACTAACATATTCTAGTCTCATTATTATTCCTTCCAACGTGGATAACGTAATTTTTCTTTGCTGAAAATTCAATTTATTGTAATTCCAATATAAAATTTCTCCACAATAACAGCCTGGATACAAAGTTGGTTGAATTACAGGAAACACTCCTGTGAACAGAGAACAGTAGTGAATAGTTTTTCAGACTGGAGGAAGGCGGGGATCCCCACAGTTGAAAAGGACCACTATTTTCCTAATACATATTAATGAGTTAGATTTGGGGATACAGGCAACAATTTAAAAGCTTTTAGTGAAGCAAAACTTGAAAATATTGTAAGATTTTGTTTATTGGAATACACAGACACAAGCAAATGAATCATCACTATAGAAAATAATTCCAATTTTTATACTATTTCTGTTCCAATAATTACACTTCTGAATATATTTCTATGTTAGAAATTTTTTAAAAATCCCAATTTTCTAATAACACATCAATAAAAATAAATTATTGTATTTGTATTTAGCTATTCAAGATTTTTTTATGAACTTGCGCTACAGGCAAGGAGCTTTGCTTGATTGAGGCTACATTACTGAAATAGGATATGTACTGATCACCATTTTTGGACAACTGAAATTGGTGACTGGATAAATGAGTAAACAAATGCCTTTAATTTTGATCTTCAACTCTTTAAGGGGCAATGACATGCACTGTTTTGCTCTTCTCCTCAAATTTTAGGAAGGCTTTATCAAGTTCATCTTGCAGTTTACATTGCACAGTAAATAAGGGCTGGCCCCAGAAAATCTATTGGGCAAAGCTTTTCCTGATTCATGTAACCAAGACTTGCAGTTCATCTGTTCCATCAGTGTCCTTTTCTGTCAACTATTTGGACTTCTTTTAAAATCAAATATTCACCAACTTCATAATTATTTTGTATTGATTGGAAAGAAATCAGAACTGTTAGTCACGTTCAGCTTTAAAAATGAGTGCTGTGCTAATGCTAACTTAGTAATTGATTTGGAACTAAAACTACTATATATATGAGATTTAATTAGAATAAATTCTGAAAGCTTTTGACAATTTCTTGTGTGCAAAAGGTCAGGGCGCAGAAGGGCTTCAAACAATCTGCAGTTCTATTTTTTATTTTGTCCTAGCTTGAAAGGTCAGTTTGTACAAACATTTATTTAGAGTTAAAACAAGTATCTCAATTCTTTGAACTTCAATTAAAATGTAATTAAGAATATGTTTGACCTTTGAGATAAAAAAATGAGGTCAGATCTAAAAATTGATCCATTGCATTCCATAAGATTGGGTGAGCCATCAACTCTCAAAAGACAGCTATTCAATCTTAACAACAGCGTTGCCTGCAATTGCCCTGTTGAAGGGAATAACAAATTTAGAAGTATCCTATATTTAATAAAAGCAGCAGAAAGAAAGACTTTGATATGATACTGTATGATACTGAGGGGCACCTGTACAATTCTAGATCTTTGGCTATCCGCGTGTCAAGAATGATATTTACTTGATATTTTTCTGCTACTAGTCTTCATGTGACTGACAGGCCAATTTTTGACATACTGATCTTTCAGAACATGGAGTAAGATGTGTGATGAGGTAATGGGATCCAGAGCACAGAATTTTTCTCCCTTTTAATTCCTTCTCTGCATTGCTTTGTCATATCATTAAGATGTATGGAAATGGTAGGAATAAGATGTGGATTTAAATTTAACTTTCTTTGTGTATTGAGAAAAGTGAATCATTGGGTTTGGTTGTATTTTTGAGGTTCTATGAAATGGAACCAAGCAGCCCAAGGTCTAAATGAATTTTTAATAAGATTTCACTCTTGATGTGAAGGGCCCTGTTACCAAGTAGTTTAGGGAGTTAATAAAAACACAAAGTAGAAAAAAACAGTGCTGTTGTAAGGAAGGGAATCAGAGAGAGACTCTCAGAGACAAAATGTGACCCAGAAAGAAAACATCATCCTGCAGAGGTGCCAAAAGAAGTTGCGCACAAGAGTGGAAGATGCAGGAGGCTAGTCCAAAACTAAATAAAAAAAATCCCAAAACCAGGGAGTGGGACAGAAGAAATTTCCAGAAAGACAGTTAAGACAAAGAAAGAAGACAGGAATCTGGAACAGGGTTGTTCACTTCAATTAAAGTAAGGAACAGAGGAAAACATTCTGAATTGAAGAGGAAAAGCTACGGAGAGCAGAATTAAGGCAAAGCGCGGTTGTGAGAAGACAGAAGATCTGATGAGATAGTCAAAAGTGGTGACTCTTTGCTATGGAACTATGAAGTAGTGATGTGGCTGAGTATTTGAGAGCATGTGGAAAGTGAAAATTTAATGTGTGGTGATCCAGAGGAGAGAAACACCAGACAGAGAGATCAAAACTCTGGAGATGGATCCTTTTTGGAGATATCTGACAGAAAGCATCATTTGGGAGAAAATTCCAAGGGAAGTTCTCTGAGTGTAAAGATTGGAAATCCTCTTTGGAAAGACTGAATTGCTGTGAGACCATTTGACTCACACTGTAATGAATGCTGGAGACAGTTGATAACATATCCATAGCATTTCATTTGGATGACATTTGGTTTCAGTGTGCAGCATGTTCAGACACAGATTACCTATCAGTTTACATAGATTGTATGCTTGCAGTTAGTAGTGTTATTCTTATGAATCTGTATATATCTATAAAGGAACGAATGGGGTGAAGAAGTAGTGTATTATAATTTATCTTTTCTTGTTTAACAGATGTTTTCTTCATTAAAAGTTCATCAGATGATCTTGTGACTTTTTTTCCTCCATGTATATAAACAAAAATTTAAAATTTTGGATATATCAAGCCAGGTTCCACCCTGTGTCATAATAATGGGGAAAAATATCTTTGAATTCTACAAAAAAAATTGAACTTAAAAAGTGACTTAATTTTATACTTTAAAATGAATAGAGACACTAAAGATGGCTGAGAATGCACTACTCACTGCTGACAGATATGACTACAGGGTCTTTCTTGAAGGAACAATGTAACCCCTTCCTGTGTTTCTATCAAGGCAGTTGTAAAACCATCCCAAAACTGATTACTATCTCTGGTAAAGACAAAAGAGCATATTGACTACCACATCTCAAGGACCCTGGATATAATTGCCTAGACAAGAGTTTGTATCCTGGGCTTCAGTTCAAACATATAAAGATGGAAATTAAAAACTAGCTGAGCGAGCTACCCATGGCTGTCAATCTGTGTGAATGTGCTGTGAGAAAAACAGCTGGAATTTGCCAACTGAAGGTGATTGTGATGATTCTGTACCTTTAAAAAGTGTATTTTTATTATGTTATTTGTGAACAGTATGTTTAAAAGTCATGCTGCGTTTTGCAATTCAATCTGGAAAAATGCAGCTTCATCCTGAAAATGCAGGATGAAGACTGATTTTAGCTAATGGTGTGCTTGTCTAAACAGAGTTCATGTATTTGTGTTTACTTAGGTTCCCTTTGGGGTTTCAGAGCAGGGTTTTAATTACGTTGATTGACAGAATTCTATATCAATGGGCGAAGTTAAGCTTGCGGGAAAGATATTTATAGTCAATCTCTGCCTAATTCTGAAATAAACAAGACATGTCTCTCTATCTCCCTCTCTCGCTCTTTCTCTCTGTCCAGAAGTGCTCTGAAAAGTGTAGGATGGCAATCTTAACTAGAAGCAAACTAGTCTGTGTATGTTAACTGATTTTGAACAGGAGTTTTAAGTCTGTATATTGCTTGAATTAGAACACGTAGGAGTAGATTAGCAGTTAAGAATTGTATCTGTCATGTTTAAACATTGTTTAAATGTAAAATATCAAGCTGTTTCATTTGTTATAGTTAAACTGTGTTGTTAAATGAAATTTGTTTTGATAAAAACCTCTAAGTTTGACAGTAGAATTGCATCTGGAGTGAAACATCATATCCTCACATTAATACCAAAAATAGAAAATAGTTGGGGCCTAATCTAACTTTAAAATATACCTTGTGTTTCTGATCTTGTCCCCTAACAGTGATACAGTGACTAAACCATTGCCCCTGCAAAGTAGCCAGCTTTTGCAAGAACATGTAAAACTCTCTCTGATGGTGAAAGTTGATTAACACGCACAAGGTTTGCAGTTGGAAAAGGAAATCTCTCTACTGAACTACAAGTGACCTGAACCAGATGATCACCTACTCACTAGTAGAAGCTAACTATACTAAAATAATCATAACTTTTGCCACGCATCATCACATGGCCTCTGCTATGCATCAATGGTGGAGGGAGCGAACTTTTGTGGATGGACCAACAGGCTACTTCACGCAAAATGGTGTCAAGTTTCTCGTTGGAATTGCACTCATTCAAACAAGTGGAGAGCATTCCATCATACCGCTGACTTGTGTTTTGTAAATTTGGACTGCTTTTGGGGACTCAGGAGGTGAGTTATTTGCCACAATATTCCTATCTTCTAACTTGCTCTACCAGCCATAGTATTTATATTTGATTTGTTTTATTGTTATCACATGTATTATCATACAGTGAAAAATAATGTTTTCTGCATGCTATATAGACAAAATATACCGTTCATAGAGAAGGAAACAAGCGAATGCAGAATATAGTGTTACAGTCATGGCTGGGATGTAGAGAAATATCAACTTAATGCATGGTAAGTCCATTCAAAAGTCTAACAGCAGCAGGGAAGAAGCTGTTCTTGAGTTGGTGACCTCAGACTTTTGTATCTTTTTCCCAAAGGAAGAAGGTAGAAGAGAGAATGTGTGGGATGCATCGGTTCCTTAATTATGCTGGCTGCTTTGCAGGCAGTGTGAAGTATAGACAGAATCAGTGGATTGGAGGTTGGTTCATGTGATGGATTGGGCTACCTTCACAACCTTTTGTAGATCCTTGTGGTCTTGGATAGAACAGAAGCCATACCAAGTTGTGATGCAACTAGAAAGAATGCTATTCATGGTGCATCTGTAAACGTTGGTGAGAGTCGTAGCTGAAATGCCAAATTTCCTTATTCTTCTGAGAAAGTAGAGACATTGGTGATCTTTCTTAACCATAGTGTCGGCATGGGGGAATCAGGACAAGTACTTGGTGATTCGAGCATCCAAAAACTTGAAGCTCTCGAGACTTTCTACTTTGTCCCTAGTGATGTAGACAGAGGCATTTTCTTCTTTATGCTTCCTAAAGTTGATGACAATCTCCGTTGTTTTGTTGACATTGAGGGAGAGATTATTGTTGCTGCACCAGTCCACCAGATTCTTTATTTTATTCCATATTCCGTCTCATTGTTGTTTGAGATCTGACCCACTATGATGATGTCATCAGCAAAGTTGAAAATTGAATTGAAGGGGAATTTGGCCACACAGTCATAAGTGTATATGCCAAGGCCAGTTAAGTTCCTGGTCAAAGGTAAGTCTGAGGATATTGTTCAAAGGAAAACACAACCTATTTCTCCAAGCTAACTTTGTATCTGAAATCCCTTATCCCTGGCAAATGAGTATTCCGACAATACTCCTCTGCACCGTCTCAAGGTCCCTCACATCTTTCCTAAAGTCTAGTAATCAGAAATGGATACAATGGCCAGAATTTTACTATCCAGGAATTGGAGTGGGCGTGGGGTGGACCATGGGAAGCACTGTTAGGATTTTATGGTTTTGGGACAATTGAGGCCTAAAATCTCACCCATTATTCTAGTTGTGGACTAACTGGAGCTTTGTAAAGGTTCATCATTACTTCTTTGCTTTTGTACTCAAAGGTCTATTTATGAACTTAAGATTCCAAATGCTTTGTTAGAAATTCTCTTAGTATGCCCTGACGTCTTCAAAGATCCATGCATGCATACCTATCCCCAGTACTTACTGTTTTACTTCCAAATTTCCTTCATTTTTGATATTTGTTTTTACATTGGTGTTTTATTAATTTACCAAAAAAGGCCCTGGTGCAGGCAAGTTTGCATGTAATAGTGTTAGTTCCCAGCCTCAGTAAATACAGAGGATTGGTAGCTGGAATAGTATCCAGCTGTAAAACGAAATCCAAAAAAATTGATGGTTGGTATGAAGGTGATCACCACCATTATGGCAATTCCATGTACCATGAGAAAAAGCTGTAAGAATTAGAAGGATTTTCATTTAATTCACTAGTTATTTCTTTCTAGGAATGCCCACCTTTAGAAGTTCTGCTCTTCACTCCTGAGACATTTTGTTTGGTCCCTTTTACTCTTTATGTACTTATTAAGACTAATGTCTGCAATACGTTCAACATTTATTCAAGTGTACATTGGAGAACTGACAGCAAAATGTTAGCAAATGTTTGAAAAAAAAAAGTGGACTTTCATGGAAGTTTTCACCATGTCAAATAACATAGATAGTTGGATCTGAGGATTTTCATTTGGGGAAAAAGTCATGTCAGAGAAATATGTGGAACCAAAGTAGACTGTCATATTGAGTGCGTAGGATGTCAGAAGATAGAACTTCTCTCTGTCTACAAGTCTCCAAAACTTGATTTAGCTTTCAGCTCTATTTCACCTGAAATTTTGCTGTCAGTTTTCCAATGTCCACTTGAATAAAAGGATTTGAGACAAACCTGGGCAGGCCGATGGTTAGCGCTGCTGCCTTACAGCGACAGGGACTCAAAATCGATACCAGTCTTAGGTGACTGTCTGTGTTGAGTTTGCACATTCTCCCATGTCTGCATGGGTTTCCTCTGGGTGGTCTGGTTTCTCCCCACAGGCCAAAGATGTGCAGGTTAGTTGGATTGGCCATGCTAAACTGCTCCTTAGTATCCCAAGATATCTAGGTTAGGGGAATTAGCAGGATAAATACATGGGATTTCACAGATAGGGACTAGATGGATGATTTGTTATGGAGCCAGTGCAGAGTCAATGGGCTGAATGGCCTCCTTCTGTAATGTAGGGATTCTTTGATTCTATGATATGATTTGTACCAAGTTGTTTACCTCCTGAAATCATCTGTTGAATTCCCTTTCTAATTTGTTCAGGTAATCACAGTATCTGTTTGGATAGAACCCTTTTTGTTTGACCTGTTGTTGGCTTTTTTTCAGATTAGGCAAGTACTAAATAACTTGATTCTTTAATGGAAGGACTATGTGTCCAATTTCAACTTGAATGCATTCACTGTACTGATCATGATCATGTCCTTTCTCTGCAATTCGCAGTTCATCTTGTTTAATTTTGCACTTATATCCATAAGAAACGTCAAGTCTATCAAGTCACAAATTATCTGACAAATTGCTGTATACCTCATTTCTTGATTTAAGACAGGTGACAATTTCAGGGAGCAGATCTAAATATCTCTGAAGGATTTCATCAACGTAACCATCTCAGATCTGCATAAACGATTAGCTCACCATAAATGGCATCAAACTAATTGTGTAACATTCGAATAAGTTGCAGAGATCTGCCACTGCCTCCAGCGATGAAAAACACATAGCAGGGAAGCCAGTTTCTTGATCAGAATGTTTTTGTCAGTTATGTATCTTTTCAATGAAAAAGTCCTTCTTTGAATGGCATGTGAATGAAAACAATCAGCTGGGCCATATCCGTCATGTCTATTGATTCATCAAACTGCAGTGAGAAACATTTACAGCCTGATAGGTTTTCATGTATTTGCTGGGGCACCTCCTCAGGCAAGGGTTCCAGCCTTCTAGCTACTGTTAAAGCAGCAAGCAGCATGCTCTTAATGGCTGTTATAATTTCATCTCTGTATAAGGTGTTGGCAGCAACCACCATAGTCTTCTTGATAACTTCACCATCATTGAATGGTTTCTTAGGTTTTGTTCAAGGAAGGTTAATGCACAAAGATGCCTCTTTGCTAGCCTTGTCTTTAGTCACAGCTTTCAAAAAGAATGGCTGTTGAGCTTTCAAAATTCCCTTTAATTTCCAACTTTCTTTCCTTAAAATCACACTTTTTAAGGGAAATTTTTCTTGAAATTTTACATGCATTGTCTTGTGCTACCAAATCCAAATTATCATTTTCTCAAGGATACACACTGATGTCTTGTCTGTGAAATTTATAAAAATTAAATTCTATTTTCTCGTTCTTGGTGAAAATGGTAGGTTTTTGCCCTCCTAAAAGTCCCTGGCTCCTTGCTCATCATTTTGTCTTCACGCAGCTTATTCTAAGTTTTGGAGCCTGCAAGAATCTCATTATCTAAGACTTGTGTATCTTTGACACCTTTCAGCAAGTGGTGACAATCGACTTTTTGAGACTTGGGGATTGACTTGTCGATTATAGTCAATTATTCGGTCAACATTGTAATAAGGTCTGGAGCTTACTTTGGTAGAATTTAAACTGAACATCAGTAAGCAGTGTTGGTAACACTGTTAGTGACACCTCCCATCAATTACATTAATGGGCTTGTACTTGGCCAGCTTAGATTTGTCCTACTTTTTGTGGATAAGGATATATATGGACAAATTTCTAGTTTGTTGATAGATGTCAATTTCATAGCTGCACTGGAATATGGCCAGGTGCATTATTAGTATTGGAGCACATGTCTTGAGCACTGCAACCACTAGAGCTTTGTGTCCATACCTTCTGCTGTACTCAGAGAACTCAACCACTTCTTAATGTCACTTAGAATTAATAAATTGGCTGATGATTTGTATCTTTGATTTTAGAGACTTCAGGAGGAAGCCAGAGATGGTTGTGACCAGAGTGGTGCTATCAAGCCAATCTTGGTGATCGGCATTGAAGTTCCCCACTCAGAATATATTTTGTGTCCTTGCTTGCTTATGCTTCTTCCAAGTGATATTTGATATAATGGAGTACTGAATTTATCAGTGAGGGAGGCAGGGGATTATAATCGGGGTGTCCTTCCTGCCCATGTTTGATCTGATGTGTTGAGACTTTATGGGTGCAGATTTAATACTGAGGAGTCCAAGTGCCACTTCCTTCAATACTAATCCATTGTACAGATACCTCTTGTGGGTCTTCTGTCTTGCTGGTGGAAAAGGAAATACAGTAAGCAGTCTCACAACACTAGGTTCGAGTCCAACCAGTTTATTTAATAGTAACTCCACAAGCTTTCAGAAATGGTGTCCCTTCATCAGGTGTGTGGAAGGTTCCACGCACCTTCCACACACCCGATGAAGGGACACCATTTCCGAAAGCTTGTGGGATTACTATCAAATAAACTAGTTGGACTTGAACCTTGTGCTGCGAGATTTTTTACTCCAATGCCGGCATCTCTACATCAGGAAAGGAAATACCCAGGGATGATGAAGGAGGAGTCTAGGATGTTGGCTGAAAGGTATTCCTGTGAGTCTGACAGTATGACCAATCTGTGGGACAGCAGCTGTTAAGGTTATTACATAGGGATTTGCAGAACCGACTGGGCTGTGAATGCATTTATCATTTAAATCCATTTTTTTGTCATCAAGATTTTATATCATTGAGTGGATGGCATAGTGACATACTGTTAGCACTGCTGCCTCACAGTACCAGGGATCTGCATTCAATTCGAGCCTCAGGTATCTGTTTATGTGGAGTTTATGTCTTCTCCCCATGTCTGCGTGTATTTCCTCCAGTTTTCCAGTTTGTTCCTGCAGTTCAAAGATGTGTAGATTACATGGATTAGCCATGGAAATTGTGGGTGGTTACGGGGATAAGAGAAGAGAGAATGGGTAAAATGCTCTATCAGAGAGTCAGTGCAGTCTTGATGGGCCAAATGGCCTTTTCTGCAATGTAAGGATTCTATGATTCTGTGAGTGGCTTGCTAGGCATTTTAAAGGTCAATTCAGAGTTAATCATTTTACTGTCAGTCTGGAGTCATGTACATGTTAGTATAGCAGGTTTTCTTCCCTTTTGGACATTTGTTTTACAACAATCAAATAGCTTTATGTTCATCATTACTAATCCTAGCTTTTTGTTCCATATTTATTTAATTAGCTAGATTAATTCTCCTAGATTTAAATTCTCCAACTACTTAGGATTTGTACTCATGTCTTCTCAGCAGTAGTCCCAATCTCTTAAATGACCAATCTAATATTATAATCATTATGCTATCAATACTCCTAAAACTAGCCACTTCAGTTTCCTATCATCTGCAAATGTTGAAATAATGCCCTGTATGCCCTAGTCTAGGTAATTAATATATGTTAGGAAAAGCAAGCAAGTGGGATATTCCACTATAAAAATTCATCCAGCCTGAAAAACATCCATTAACCACTATTTCTGCTTCGTGTCATTTAACTAATTTTGTGTTGGTACTGTACCTTTAATGAACTTGCAGCACTGTATCAAATACAAGAATTGTTGCATCTTTAAAAGGGGCTGAATAAAATATTAAGTATGTCAGCTATTTTGAACAGTTTTCACACCTCATTAATCTCCTGCAGATTTTATTGCAGTGTTCAGATTTTATTGCAGTGTTCAGATTTTATTCCCTGGCGAGGACGCCAGGAAGTGTCTGTGCTATCATGTGTCTCTCCTATAGTTCGTGACTCAAAGATGAAAGCATTACTTGGAAGCCAACCAACACTTGGGTGGAATTCTAGTTGAATCATTGAAAGGCCAAAATCATGACCATCCTCATTATTGGCATACTGGTATTGTCTTAGAAAGAGTGAACAGGCAACATAGATGATAAATATTGCCAGTTAGATGTGTGTTTTTTGGATCCTTTCAAAATGTTGCTGGCTGCGTTGTTGGGGGAATGGAGTGGGAAGGCTGATACTAGTATTACCAACCCTTTATTGTCAAGGAAAAATGAGTAAAAATGCCAACCATATATTTTGGAACTGAAGGGAATGAAAGGGGTGCAGATTCCCTTTTATGATGTATCTGATGAACGATTTGTGTACTAATAACAAAACTGGAATTTTTACATTTGTATTTTTACCTTGCCACTTATCAGATTATTTAATTCAACCTCACAAAATTATCATTTCTAGGTTGGTATCCAGCAACCTGACACCTGGAGGAAACCCACGCAGAGATGGGGAGAACGTGTAATCCTCGTACATTTTCCATGGCTAATCCATCTTTGAAACATAGAACAGTAGAGCACAGTATAAGCCTTTTGGCCCTAATGCTGTGCCGAGTTTTGTCCAAACCCAAGATCAAGCTATTCCACTCCCTATCATTCTCGTGTACTCCACGTGCCTATCCACTGACTGCTTGAAAGTTCCTAAAGTATGTGACTCCACTATCACAGTAGGCAGTGCATTCCATACCCCAACCACTCTCTGAGTGAAGAATCTACTTGGATATCCCTCCCATATCTCCCACCATGAACCTTAAAGTTATGCCCCTTAGTAACAGCTACATTCACCAGAGGAAATAGTTTTTGTACATCCACTCTATCTATCCCCCTCATCATCTTATAAATCTCTATTAAGTTGCTTATCATCCTGCTCCGCTCTAAAGGGTAAAGCCTAAGAAGAAGGACTGTGTTATTGAGGATAAGTGTGTGATACAAACTGATCGGATGGAGGAGGTAGATGTTCTGGGGGAAGATGTATTAGCAATTTTGAAAAACTTGAGGTTGATAAGTCCGCTGGACCAGATGGGATACATCCCAGGATACTTTGGGAGACGAGGAATGAGATTGCGGAGCCTTTAGCTTTGATCTTTCAGTCCTTACTGTCCACGGGGATTGTGCCAGAGGATCGGAGAGTGGCAAATGTTGTTCCTCTCTCCAAGAAAGGAAATAGAAATGACCTTGGTAATTATAGGCCAGTTAGTCTTACTTCAGTGTCAGTAAGCTAATGGAAAGGGTCCTGAGAAATAGGATTTATGACCATTTGGAAAGATACAGTTTAATCCGGGATAGAACATAGAACATAGAACATTACAGCACAGAACAGGCCCTTCGGCCTTCGATGTTGCGCCGACCAATATAAAAAGCAATGCCCCTCCAAACTAAACCATTCCCTTCTCTTCCATATACTTATCAACTAACCTCTTAAACGCCACCAAACTTGGCGCATCTACAACCGCTGCAGGCAGGGCATTCCACTCCCGAACCACCCTTTGGGTAAAGAACCTGCCTCTGATATCCGTCCTATAACTATCACCCCTTAATTTAAAGCTGTGTCCCCTCGTGCTAGCTTTTTCCATCCTAGGAAAAAGGCTATCACTGTCCACCCTATCTAAACCTCTAATCATCTTATATGTTTCGATAAGGTCTCTCTTAGCCGCCTCCTTTCTAACGAAAACAACCTCAAATCCTCAGCCTCTCTTCATAAGACCTGCCCTCCATACCAGGCAACATCCTGGTAAACCTCCTCTGTACCCTCTCCAATGCCTCCACATCTTTCTTATAATGTGGGGACCAGAACTGCACACAATACTCCAAGTGCGGCCGCACTAGAGTTTTGTACAGTTGCAACATGACGTTGCGGCTCCGAAATTCAATCCCCCTACCAATAAAAGCCAAGATTCCATATGCCTTCTTAACAACCTTCTCGACTTGACTGCCTACTTTCAGGGATCTATGCACATACACACCAAGATCCCTCTGTTCATCTAGACTGCTAAGAATCCTACCATTTGCCCTATACTCTACACATTTATTATTTCTGCCATAGTGCATTACCTCACACTTTTCCACATTAAACTCCATTTGCCACCTCTCGGCCCAGCTCTGCAACTTGTCCAAGTCACTCTGCAAACTATAACACCCCTCTTCACTATCTACCACTCCACCGACTTTAGTGTCATCTGCAAATTTACTAATCCATCCTTCAATACCCTCATCCAGATCATTTATAAAAATTACAAACAGCAGGGGCCCCAAAACAGACCCCTGAGGTACACCACTTGTCACCGAACTCCAAGATGAATATCTCCCATCAACCACCACCCTCTGTCTTCTATCTGCTAGCCAATTCCTAACCCAATTAGCTAAATCACCCTCTATCCCATACATCTGCATTTTCTGCAGAAGTCTTCCATGGGCCACCTTATCAAACGCCTTACTAAAGTCCATATATACCACATCAACCGCCTTACCCCCATCCACCTCCTTAGTCACTTTTTCAAAAAACTCAATGAGGTTAGTAAGGCACGACCTACCCTTCACAAAACCATGCTGACTATCTCCAATCAATTCATTACTCTCTAAATAACTATAAATCCTATCCCTAATTATTCTCTCCAATACTTTGCCCAGTATTGGAGAGAATATTGCCCAGTATTGGATAATCAGCACAGTTTCATGAGAGGTAAGTCCTGCCTCACAAATTTGATTGAATTCTTTGAGGAGGTAACTAAGCATGTCAACGAAGGTAGAGCAGTTGATGTTGTATAAGTTCCCCATGATAGGCTCACAAAGAAGGTAAGGAGATGTGGGATAGAAGGAAAGTTGGCCAATTGGATAAGTAACTGGCTGTCTCATAGAAGTCAGAGGGTAGTGGTGGAAGGAAACTTTTTAGACTGGAGGCCAGTTACCAGCGGTGTACCATAGGGGTCAGTGCTGGATCCGCTGCTATTTGTGATTTTTATCAATTACTTGAAAGAGAGGGCTGCAAGGTGGTCCGTCAACCTTTCTCATAATACCTACCCTCCAAACCAGGCAGCATCCTGGTAAATCTCCTCTGCATTCTCTCCAATGCTTCCACATCCTTCTGATAGTAAGGTGATCAGAACTGCACACAATATTCCAATTGTGGTCTCATACAATGTCTGATTGCAGCATAACCCCACTGCTCTTAAACTCAAACCCCCTGTTAATAAATGCTAACACACTATAAACCTTCTTCACGGCTCTATCCACTTGAGTAGCAACCTTCAGAGATCTGAGGATATGAACCCCAGATCTCTCTGTTCTTCCACATTCCTCAGAACCCTGCCGTTGATCCTGTAATCTGCATTCAAGTTTGTCCTACGAAAATGAATCACCTTGCGCTTATCAGGGTAAACTCCATGTGCCACTTTTCGGCCCAGCTCTGCATTCTATCAATGTCTCTTTGCAGCCTGCAAGAGCCCTCCATCTCATCCACTACTCCACCAATCTTGCTGTCATCAGCAAATTTACTAACCCACCCTTCAGCCCTCTCTTTCAAGTAATTGATAAAAATCACAAATAGCAGCGGACCCAGCACTGTCCCCTATGGTACACTGCTGGTAACTGGCCTCCAGTCTAAAAATTTTCCTTCTACCACTACCCTCTGACTTCTATGAGACAGCCAGTTACTTATCCAATTGGCCAACTTTCCTTCCATCCCACACCTCCTTACCTTCTTCGTGAGCCTATCATGGGGAACCTTATCAAACGCCTTATTAAAATCCACGTATACAACATCAACTGCTCTACCTTCATTGACACGCTTAGTTACCTCCTCAAAGAATTCAATCAAATTGGTGAGGCAGGACTTACCTCTCATGAAACTGTGCTGACTATCCCGGATTAAACTGTATCTTTCCAAATGGTCATAAATCCTATTTCTCAGGACCCTTTCCATTAACTTACTGACACTGAAGTAAGACTAACTGGCCTATAATTACCAAGGTCATTTCTATTTCCTTTCTTGGAGAGAGGAACAACATTTGCCACTCTCCAATCCTCTGGCACAATCCCCGTGGACAGTAAGGACTGAAAGATCAAAGCTAAAGGCTCCGCAATCTCATTCCTCGTCTCCCAAAGTATCCTGGGATGTATCCCATCTGGTCCAGAAAAACCCTCAGGTTTTTCAAAATTGCTAATACATCTTCCCCCAGAACATCTACCTCCTCCATCCGATCAGTTTGTATCACACACTTATCTTCAATAACACAGCCCTTCTTTTTAGTCAACACTGAAGAAAAGTATTTATTCAACGCATCACCTGTCTCTTTTGACTTCATTCACAGGTTCCCAATACTATCCTTTACTGGCCCTAACCTCACCCTTATCATTCTTTTATTTCCCGTAAGAGTAAAAAGCCTTGGGGTTTTCCTTTATCTGACATAACAAGGATTTCTCATGCCCTTTCGTAGATCTCCAAAGCCCTTTCTTTAACTCATTCCTAGCTATCTTGTAACACTCAAGTGAACCAACTGAAGCTTGTTTTCTTCATCCTTACATACACTTCCTTTTTCCTCTTAACAAGATATTTAACTTCCTTTGTGAACCATGGTTCCCTCACTCGGCCATCTCTTCCCTGCTTGCCAGGGACATATGTATCAAGGACATGCAGTACTTGTTCTTTAAAAAGCTCCATTTTTCGTTTGTGCCCATACCTGACAGTTTCTGTTTCCATCTTATGCTCCCTAATTGTTGCCTAATCGCATCATAATTATCTCTGCCCCAATTATAAACCTTGACCTGCCATGTGGCCCTATCCCTCTCTATTGCAATGATGAAGAACACTGAATTGCGGTCACTATCTCCAAAGTGCTCTCCCCCAAACAAATCTAACACTTGGCCTGGTTTATTATTAAGTATTATGTCCAATGTGGCCCCACCTCTTGTTGGCTTATCCACATATTGTGTAAGGAAACTCTCCTGCACACACTATACAAAAATTATTCCATCCGAACTATTCGACCTATAAAAGGTTCCTTCGGACTGTGGGAGGAAACCAGATATTTGGAGAAAACCCATGCAAACACAAGGAGAAAATGTGAACTCCACGCAGATACCTGAGGCTGGAGTTGAACACAGATCCCTGGTACTGTGAGGCAGCAGTGCTTGCCACTGTGCCTTGCACTCAATGATATAAAACCACAAAGACAAAAAAAGGATTTACACAACAAAGGCACTCACAGTTCAGTCAGTTCTGCAAATCCTTTATAATAACCTTAACAGACTGGTCATACTGTCAGACTCACAGAAGTACTTTTCAGCCAACATCCTAGATGTCTCCATCAAGATTGTTGGGTATTTTCTTTCCCACCAGAAAGACTGAAGACCCACAAGAGATGTCTGCACAGTGGAACAATATTGGAGGGAGTGGCACTAGGACTCTTCAGCATTACATGTGGACCCATGAAGTCTCAACACATCAGATTAAACCTGAGCAAAAAGTATCCCACTGATTACACTGATTCACTGCCTCCCTCACCTGATAAATCCAGTACTGCTTTATGTCAAATATCACTTGGAAGAAGCATAAGCAAACAAGAATACAAAATATGTTCTGAGTGAGGGACTTCAATGCCTATTACCAAGATTGGTTTGATAGCACCACTACTGACTAGGACCAGAATGAACCTTCAAAAGGTGCTGAGAGCACCAACATGAGAGATAAAAATACTTGTCCATTCCTTGCTAGCAACTGCTAGTCCTAATTACCTTTTATCTTTACCTCATTTTCATTATGTTACTACCTATTCGATGTAATAATGACTGATTCTAAAGAGCAATTCTGACCTGGGCATTAAAATGAATCACTCCTCTCCCCGATTGGGTAATGTTTCAATTGTTCAGTGAGTGATCCCGATCATAAATTTTAATTTTGTTCTTATGTTAATTATCCAGGACAGTGTGATTTGAAAAATCATATTGAAGTGGCTTTCTTCCAATTTGGGCTTAATCTGAATGAAATTCAAAATGGAACAAGGTTCATGATTGGAACCATAATTATGTAGTGAATACTGAGTAGTTCATGTAGAACCAGTACAAAGCCTTCACAGCAGTGGAAATTTTAACAATAATGTTATAATCTCATATAATTAGTATTCAAACTTCCAATCTATTATTAAAAATAACCTTGAGGTGGAGATGCTGGAATTGGTACAGGAAGAAGTCTCACAACTCACAAGAATGTTCCCTTCCAGTTGGGGAACATTCAGCAGTCAAGAGTATTCAGCCTCTGACCTTCGGGTAAGTATTCTCCAAGGCAGCCTTCAAGACACAAGACAACACAGAATTACTGAGCAGAAACTGATAGCCAAGTTCCACATGCATGAGGATGGGCTCAACCAGGATGTTGTAATCATGTCACACTACACTTAACCCCCACCATTTGGCCTGGACTTGCAAAATCCTACTAACTATCCTGACAAGACAATTCACATCTGTTTAACATGTGAGTATCTCTCTCTCCAATCGCACTGCCTGTACCTGTAAAGACTTGATTACCTGAAAAGACTCGCATTCCAACCATTATCTTGCAATTTTTGTCTACGTGTGCTGTGTTTGTGAAACCTACCTCTCCACTCACCTGATGAAGGAGCAGCGCTCCGAAAGCTCTTGATTCCAAATAAACCTGCTGAACTTCAATCTAATGTTGTGAAACTTCTTACTAAGAAGTTCCTCTATTGATAGTTGATACACCTGATATTTCAATGACTTGCAGGGATCCTTTAAAGATTGCTGATTTAACTGCTGAGAGAAAATGAAACGAATGGACAATATGTGGAGCATGCTGAAAATCACTGAGTCCCACTGATACCATTAACTCCTGTTAAGCTTGTTATTTTAATGATCTAGCAAAATGCTGACAACCTGGACATAGGAAGAAAACAGAACAGCATATTCTGTTCCATTCCCTAGGAATTAAAATGTGTTTCTATGGGTTTCCAGTTGCGCTAGCCCAAATGCCCAAAGTCGAAGGACCTTTTCATGGTTCGTGTTCCGCCCGCTACAATTCCCGTAGGCGGAGGAGGAGGACAGCAAAATTCCACTCTGTGTGTTTATATCTTAACATTCAAATTATTGTGTGATGACCTATAGAAAAATTCAGTGTGGTCAACCTTAGTGCAAAGTGGTAATAAGATTGAATTAAGTACCCAGCACTGAGTTGAACTGTCACATATAATCCTGTTTTCTTTCCTTAACGCTCTGGTTTGAATCAAATTCATTAATATATTACATATAATAATAGTTAATAGAAACTATTATTATATGTAATAATAATACATATTACTTACTTACAAGCTGTTCTGATTTTGTGAAGTATAATATCATCTAAAGTTCTTGTCTGAATTTTATTAATTTGGCAGGAGGATGGGACCCAAAGCAGTAAGAAGATAGAAGAGAAGATTGAGGACAGCACAGAAGTTAAAGAGAGCACATTAAATCGCAAAGGCAGTGTCAATAATCCTAGTACCAGGGAGATCAGGCAAAAGCAAGACAAAGAGCAGGGAAGTCCAAATTAAATCGCATATATTTCAATGCAAGAGGCCTGATGTGCAAGGCAGATGAACTCAAGGCATGGATAGGCACACGAGACTGGCATATTATAGCAATTACTGAAACATGGCTAAGGGAAGGACAGAACTGGCAGCTTAATGTTGACAGGGTACAGATGCTATAGGAGAGATAGAACAGGAGGTAGGAGAGGAGGGGGAGTTGCACTTTTGATTGAGGAAAACATCACAGCAGTACTGAGAGGGGATATATCCAAGGTTTCGCTCACTGAGTCTATATGGGTACAACTGAGAAATAAGAAGGAGGAAATCACTTTGATAGGGTTATAATATAGGCCTCCAAAAATTGAGGAGCAAATATGTAAGGAGATTACACATAGCTCCAAGAAAAATAGGGTGGATTTTAACTTTCTCAACATTGATTAGGACAGCCATAGCATCAGAGGTTTGGATGGAGGATAATTTGATGAGCATATTCAGGAGTTTCTCATTCAATATGTGGATGGCACAACTAGAGACGGGGCAAAATCTGACCTCCTCTTGGGAAATAAGGAAGGACAGGTGACAGAAGTGTTATTGAGAGATTACTTTGGAATTAATGACCATAATTCCATTGGTTTAAGATAGCTATGGAAAATGATAGGTCTGGCCCAAAAGTTAAAATTCTAAAATGGGGCAAGGCCAATTTTGATGGTATTATACAGGAACTTTCAACAGTTAATTGGGAGAATTTGTGAGAAGGCAAAGGGACGTCTGGTAAGTGGGAGGCTTTCAAAAATGTGTTAACCAGGGTTCAGGGCACATTCCTTTTAGAATGAAGGGCAGAACTAGTAGAAGTAGGGAACCCTGGATGAGTTGGGATATTGAAGCCCTGTTCGAAAAGAAGAAGGAGGCACATGACATGCATAGACAGCTGGGATCAAATGGATACTTTGAAAAGTTTAGGAGTAGAGTTAAGAGAGAAATCAGAAGAGAGAAAAGATTGTTTTGGCAGATAAGGCAAAGGAAAATCCAAAGAGCATTTACAAATAAAATAAGGGCAAAAGAGTAACTAGGGAGAGAGTAGGATCTCTTAATGATCAACAAGATCATTTTTTTGCAGATCCACAGGAGTTGAATGAGATCCTAGATGAATATTGCTCATCAGCATTCACTATTGAGAAAAATATGGATGGTAGGGAACTTGGGGAAATAAATAGTGATTCTTGGGGAGTGTACACATAACAGAGAAGGAGGTACAGGATGTCTTAAAGAGCACCAAGATAAATAAATGCCTGGGACCTGATGAAGTCTATCCCAGGACATTATGGGAGGTGAAGAAAGAAATTGCAGATCCTCTAGCTGAGATATTTGAATCATCGATAGTCACAGGTGAGATATCTGAAGATTGGAGAGTGCAAATGTTGTACCTTTGTTTAGAAGGGCTGCATGGAATAGCTTGGGAAGTACAGGCCAGTGAACTTCATATCTGTAGTTGGTAAGTTGTTCAAAGGTATTTTGAAAGACAGGAACTACAAGCATTTAAAGACTCAAGGATGGATTAGGGACAGTCAGCATGGCTTTATGAGTGGAAAATTTGATTGAGTTTTCTGAAGGGATAACCATGAATGTAGATGAGGGCAGTGCAGTTGACGTTATGTACATGGACTTTAGCAATGTCTTTGACAAGGTATCACGTGGTAGGTTTTGCATAAGGTTAAATCTTATGCAACAACTTACCACGTGGTACCTTGCGAGGTAGCCAAATGGTTACAGAATGGGCTTGATGACAAAAGATAAAGGGTGGTTGTAGAGGATTATTTTTCAAACTGGAAGTCTGTGACCAGGAATTGTTGTTGGGTCCACTGTTATTTGTCATTTATATTAATAATTTGGATGAGAATTTAGGAGGCATGATTAGTAAGTTTGCAGATGACACCAAGATTGGTGGCAAAGTGGACAGTGAAGAAGGTTATCTCAGATTGCAATGGGATCTTGATCAGTTGGTACAGTGGGATGATTAATGGCAGATGGAATTTAATTTAGATAAATGTGAGGTGATTCATTTTAGTAGATTGATCCAGGGCAGGATTTACTCAGTTAATAGTAGGGCGATGGTGAGAATTATAGAACAAAGAGATCTAGGGGTACCTGGAGTCACAGGTAGACAGGCTGGTGAAGAAGGCATTCGGCATGCTTGGTTTCATTGGTCAGAACATTGACTACAGGAGTTGGGATGTCTTATTGTAGTTGTATACAAGACATTGGTAAGGCCACACTTGGAATACTGTGTACAGCACTGGTCATCCTACTATAGAAAGGATATTATTAAACTAAAAAGAGTACAGAAAAGATTTACTAGGATGCTACCGGGACTTGATAGTTTGAGTTATAAGGAGAGGCAGGATAGACTGGGACTTTTTTCTCTGGAGTGTTGAAGATGCAGGGGTGATCTTATAGAGGTCTATGAAATAATGAGGACAATAGATCATCTAGATAGTCAATATATTTTCTCAAAGTCTAAAACTAGAGGGCATAGATTTAAAGTGAGAGGGGAAGGATACAGAAGTGTCCAGAAGGGCAATTTTTTCACACAGAGGCTGATGAGTGTCTGGAACAAGCTGCCAGAGGTTGTAGTAGAGGCAAGTACAATTCTGTTTTTAAAAAGCATTTAGATAGTTACATAGGTACGATAGATAGAGAGCAATATTGGCCAAATGTGAACAATTGGGACCAGCTTAGGGATTAAAAAGAGAGCATGGACAAGTTGGGCCAAAGGGCTTGTTTCCATACTGCAAACCTCTATAACTCTATTCTCAAAAAACATTCCATTTTCCACAGTTCTGCTTTTGCTCCATTCCCCATCTTCCTAAGATAACACTGGAGTTCCTCTTGCCCTCACTTTTCCACTAGTCTCTCCATAATCCTCCAATATTTCTGCCACCTTGAACATGTTGCACCACCAAACACAATTTTCTTGCCCTTCTCCTTTTAGCATACTAATGTACCTGGTAAAGATCTGAATCACTGCCAATACCCCCTTCACTTCCTACTGCATCTTCCCATGCAAGCACAGGTAATGCAATACCTGCCATTTTCCTCTGTCCACGTAGTCCAAGGTCTAAATACTTTTTTCAGATGAAATAGCAATTTGACTTGATTTGATTTATTATTGTCACACGTATTAATATACAGTGAAAAGCATTATTTGTGTGTGCTATACAAAGCATACCATTCATAGAGAAGGAAACAAGAGAGTGCAGAATGTAGTGTTACAGTGAAAGCTCGGGTGTAGAGAACGATTGACTTAATGCAAGGTAAGTCAATTCAAAAGTCTGATGGCAGCAGGAAAGAAACCGTTCTTGAGTTGGTTGGTATATGATCTAAAATTTTAGTATCTTTTTCCTGATGGAAGAAGGTGGGAGAGAGAACGCCTTCAACACCATTATTCCTACAAAATCCGTTGCCAAACTCCATGGTATAGGCTCCTCCCTTTGTGACTGAACCCTAGACTTCCAATTCCACAGACTGTAATCAGTAAGGATAATCAGTAACATCTCCTCCATGATCATCTTTAACACCAGTGCCCCACAAGGCTGCGCCCTTAGCCCGAATTGTATTCCTTATATGCTTATGGCTGTGTGGCCAAATTCCCTTCCAACTTAATTTTCAAGTTTGCTGATGATATCACTGTGGTAGGTTGAATCTCAAACAATGGAAAGGAGAATCTGGTGAACCGATGTGATGACAATAATCCCTGCCACAATATCAAGAAAATGAAGGAGATAGTTATCGGGTGCGATTTTACCATTGAGCTGCACGCATTTTTGAGCACGAAAATTTGGTAATGTCAGGCGTGAGGTGAGTAGCATGTTCCGCACCCACCTCTGCACCGGTTCTCCCTTTACCAAGGCTGAAAAATGATTGTGGTCGGGACTGTGCCCAAAATGGGTGCAATAGCAATTCAAATATATTTGCCTGCATTTTAATACTCGTAATGGGCTGCACTCCCAACTTTATCGGCATTTCCCTCTTTACTGCTGTGTTCACCAATCCAGAATCAGCGTGAAACAGACATGCTCCATAAAAGCCCGACTCTGGCACTGTGATGCTTACAGAGTTCCTTTCGTTATGGCCATTTTGGTTCTTAGATTGGGGGAGGGAGGTTCTGCGAGTGTGCGGGCAGGGGCAGTTGCTCAACAATGTTTCTGATTCCAATTTGCAGCATGGATCCAGGTCTCAACAGTGACTTCAAGTCTTGTGGATGCTGCTGGCTCCTAATGCACAAAGCATTCTTCTGGCTGAAGGATGTGCACAAAGCCCTTGCAAATTGCACTGCTGCAGCCTCAGAGAACTGTGATTCTGGGGAGCTGGTATCTGGAAGAATGGGATACTGTGATTCTGGAGAGCATGTGAGTGGAGGAATTGGAGGTCTGTGATTCTGAGGAGCATATGGGTCGGGGAATGGGGGTCGATGATTCTTGGGGAGCATATGGTTGGGGGAATGAGGGTCTGTGATTCTGGGGAGCACGTGGGTGGGGAAATGGGCAGTATGGACAATATGTGTTGTTGGGCTAAGGGCAAGCAGTGTTTCTTAACCTCTTCATGTGTTCTTCTCCATCACCAACTTCCTCACTGCCCCCCCTCCCCCACAACTGAAGAGTGACAAGATGGCTTTTGTGATAAAACTGATCAATTTTGCTATTCTTTTGGTTGCTGCTGGAGCTGAGGACAAGAACCATGAGAAAGAACTGCAGGCACAGGAGGCACGGCTCAGCCTTCCTTGCAGGAGTAGAGGGAGATGACCACCAGAGGCAGAAGGTGGCGCCATTTGCCCAGAGGGAGGCGGCGCAGAAGAAGGAGGAGCGAAGACCCCAGGAGTTGCATGTATGAGCGTCATTTGAACAGCTATTGGACACCCTGTGTATCACCGATGGCTCAACCTCTGAAAGGAGACAGTACAACATCTCTATTACCTATTGCAGGATCTGGCAACTCAGGGCTGAGGCAAGGGGGAAGCATCCATTTTTGGATGCCAAATTGACGGCCACTCTGAACTTTTATGCAATGAACCCTGCAGCCCAGACTTCCTGATAGCTGGTCCAGGTTGACCAGCCCATGCATACAGAGGTTATGCTTCAGTTGCTAGAGGCCTGTGTCTGTGGGTTACTCCCCCTACCCTCACCCCCCTCCCTAAGTCCTTCTATCTCCTGCAACACGTCATACCAGAGTCGTGGGCCTGGATACTCTGTGTTAGTGAGTTTCTTTGGTAGGCAGAAAGGTGATGACAACTCACTAAACATCATAATGATGATGTCCTGGTGGAAACTATTCTCACTCCTATCTGAGCTGTGCATGCACGCTGACACCTGGGCCCACATTTGTGTAGTGGGTCAAGGATCTGAAACTCCCAGACAGGGTCTAGAGCGAGTGGGGTGGGGGATGAGCAAGAATTGCTTGTGGGGTCTGGAGAACGAATGGCTTCATTTTCTCAATGAAATAGCAATGAGTGGCATCAACATGAAGCATCCCTTCAGCGATCATCAATAGAGTAGGATTCCTATTCGAGACAAATTAGTGACAGGTGGATGGTGAACAAACATTTAATGATTACAGTAAAGATGTTTAAATAATAAGTTCGAACATAAAAACATTTGAACAGAAAATGTTAAAGTGCTTAAAGGCCAATCTAACTAGTGCAGCCCTTCACCCATGCTATCTTAGTGCAACTACGATTTTCTAACCTTACATGGCGCACCATTATGTCTCAGTAATTCCCCAGAATGTATATCAGAAGTGGAGGGCCAGCTACCTACCTTGTCCTTTGCCTGTGATGCATGTGGCAGGCATCTTCCAGAGGCCCTGGACCTTGAGGGCCCTGGCCAGCTTCCAGATGTCTGGAATGTTTCCATGACACCCTCTTCATCCCACTGCCCCTAAGATGCCCCAGTATCAGGAAGGGGGGAGTCAGAAGATGTAGCCACAGCCACAGTTTCCTGGCTGGAAGGCACTGGCATGGGCTCGAGCTCTTCCTCCTCCCCTGGGGTTCCTTTGGGCTCCCAAAGCTCCAGTGTCACCTGGCCCTGCCAGTCCTTGAGGACCAAATACATTCTATTCATGGGCGTCTTGGCCTTGAGCCCTCTGTGATGGCCACCTGAGTCGGATGCCACCTGTCAATGGTTGTAGCGATTGCCATCTGGACTGGGCTATCTCTGTAGCCTCAGCCATGACCCTCTGTGACTGGGCCACATTCTGAAGAGCTGCTATCATAGCCTGCTGTGTCTCAATGCTGTCCCACTGAGTCTTCTGCAAGCTCTGCAGCCACTCATCTTGGTCCTCTGCGAATTGGCCACATTTTCAAAGGTTGCAGCCATCGCCCCTTGTGTGTCAGCCATGTCCCACTGGGTCTCCAGCATGCTCTCGAGCATCTCAGCCATGAGCTGCAGAGCCTTGAGAATCCCATTCAGTCCCTCAGCTGTGCCTACTGTGACTTGGCCATTGCTTGGAGCCTGTACTCATGATAAGGATTCCCTACTCCAGGCTTTTCACTGAGGGTGCCACCTTTGCACTGTTGGCCTGGGAACCATGCATGGCAGGCAGTAGCTTTCTATCTGAAAGTTCTGGGACTCCTCCCAACAGCCTTGCAGTTGGTTCTGTGTGGCTGTCAGCTCCTCCTGCAATCCCTGGCTCTGTTGTTGTATCTCCAGCAGCTGAAGGAGAAATGATCTCAGGGGATCAGTATGTAGCCTAGAACCAACTGAGCCCTTGCCTGGGGCAGCTCCCCACATGCCAGAGGCCTCAGACATTCCCTTCTCCACCAATGCATATTAGCAGATGTGTTGTGCTCACCAGAGTGACTCTGAAGCCACTGGATCCACTAACTGGATCCACTGATATGTCAGTATCTGGGATGCAAACTGCGAGGTGGAAGCTGACGCCAAAATGGTGCTGCCCTTGGAGATCCCTTCAGCCATCTCCTTCGAGGATTTGTCCAAATAATCTGGAACAAGATGGGTAGGAGCCACAGTGGGAACCACAATGCCAGAAGGCCCTGGGGTGTCCCAATAGCTGTAAAGATGCCTCTTAAAAGTCACTCTCATATCTGCCTCCGCAACCTCCCCTGGCAGCAGGTTCCAGGCACTCACTACCCTCTCTGTACAAATAAATATGCTTCGTACATCTCCTTTAAACTTTGCCCCTTGTACCCAAAATGCATGCACCCTAGGAAATGTCTCAGAATAAGTGGAGGATTGACAGATGCTCACTTCTTGACTCCAGCTCGAATATGCTTTCGCTGATAGCCTGCATTTCCCCTTCCCTGGACAGATCCAGCACTTGCTTTTCAAAGAGATGAGGACTTGGAGGTCTGGCTGACGACCTCCTGTCTTCACCCGTTTCTGGGTGTTTTGGTCAGTCTTCTCCTGTGGGAGCAGAAGAAGCCATGACTCCTGCAGAGTATCAGGTGGTGCCTCTTAGAGGGCAAACACAGTGCTACTCTTGGGGAATGGGGGTAGGAAGGAGGTGTTTGGGGATTAGGGGCTGGAAGCATGAGAGTGCTGGGGGGTAGAGGATCTGGGGGTGATTTGGGGGAAGATGTTGATGGTGTTAAATGTTCTACAATATACAAGTTGGAGTGGCCATGAGGAGACAAAACACCAGTACAATTGAATTAAGATATGCAAAGCCTGCTCGCCATTTCATAGGCACCTCCGTAGCTGCGCTGCTGAGCCCTGTAAAAACCTGAGATACTGTTCCTTCATAAGGGGAGAAACAAGCTTCCTGATGACAAAGAGACACCATTGGATTTGCTCAGGAGGTCAGCTGCAGGAACATGGTGCTATGCTTTTATATTCCCAATTTAGGAAGCACTTTGACTCTCTAAGTAGAGCAAAAATAATGACAGCAACAACACATTGCCTATATTCTAATGTTCCTCCTCAACTTCCTCAGTCTTTTCTCAAGCCTATTCCAGTACTTTGCTCCATACAACAACTTTTCTTGCATTTATACCCTTCTCTCTGCTCGGACTTAATCACATTTGTTCATATCATCTTAACCTTCTCAATCCCTCTCAAGTCTATTCCAGTATTTTACAGCTCACAACACTTTACCTTGCATGGACACACCTCGCAATTGATCACATTTTTATCTATCTATTCACCTACTGATAGTCATCTTTGTCCTTATTCAATGACACACCTATCCATTATTATCATCTCAACATATCCCTCTTCATTCACCAGTTGATAATATGCTATTACTTTCACTCCTAGAACTCTCCTTCAACCTTGTAGTAGAAGAGAGAGCAAAACGTGAGGAAGAGACAGAAAATTGGAGATTGTCTCTCCCAACTAATGTCTGTAGAGGTTGAAGTGCCAGAAACCAATAGAGGTGGGGTGGTAGTGGAGAGGGGGGGTGGTGCAGACAATGTGAGCACAGTTCCTGGTGCCAGAATTAAACAACAAGTAGCCATATGTATACAATATTTTGACTTGCAATCAACAGTAACTGAAATATGATCATGCTCAGGAAGATATAATCTCATCAATCTCAAGCTCCACTCCTTCATATCTTTCAGATTCCACATGGTTTTCATGTATCTGTAGCAGGTGGCCAAGATCAACATGATGTACAGCAGAGGAGTTTGAATCTTCTGAGAGTGTAGTGCCACAGGACTTACGCATACTATGCATAAGCTCAGGTACTCACACTTTGGTATTAGTAGTTAGGACGTTGTTGGGTTTGAAAAATTGGTGACTTATAAATTACAAGTAAGCATAAATAATGTCAATGGAGACAGGGATAGCAGTGAAGAATCTGTATTACAGTGTACTCCAAGCTCTATTCTGTTGGATGCAGTTGCTATACCATGAGCACAGTTATTAAAGGGATTGTGCTGGAGCAACAGTAGAGAATATATGAATTGTTGGCAGGTGTTCTAGTTACTCTGTTAAAATTTATGATAAGATTGGAGGAGACTGCCTCAAACATGAATGGTGTGATGGTATAGACCTTTGCAAAGATGTTTTCATCCACAGATCAAGTGATCAGTTGGGATGAGACATCTCATATTGCAATCATATGAATCTATGCAGGGCTTCAGCAAAGCATGCACGTGCTGAATGCCGCCTTAAATAGGATGAATAATACCTTAGTTTCGGTCACCACATGTCCATTAGGATGCATTCAAAGTTGCCCAAGATAACACTGACTTCTCGGAAAGCTTACTGTCTATGATGGTGCACCATCACAAGGCTAACACAGATCATAACCAGTTCAGCTACTAACACTTCTGTGGAAAAATTGGAATTGGTTGAATTTTCACATGGTGACTTGCACTTTTGAAGTAAGCGAGTATAGATGATGTAATCAGGAACAACACTGGAGAGTTAATCTCGGAAAGTTCAGAATGCTCCACATTCTGCTTAACTGGATGCAGATGCTGTATTCCGAGGTACATTGATGAAGAGGATGAAAATGGACAATATAATAGCAAATATTTAAGTTGCATTGTGCATGATTGCAGAGAGACTGGAGGAGTCAGATTCAAATGCAGGTGGCACGATGGCATATTACTTTACATTGATGCATTTTTGCAAGAAATGAGTGGCCACTTTATAGAATATTAAACATGTCAATCATGTAAGTGTATGCAGACTTTCAACAACATGTTGCACATACTGAATGCCATCTTAAATAGGATGAATGATGTCCTGGCCTTGGCTTTTTACCACTCTACTGATCTTCAGTAAAGTGTTCTAGTAGGAACATGTGACTGGACCATGAGGAGCGTGATGATGAAAGGGGACTGGGATGTGAGACGTCAGCTCTAGTTCTTCTGCCCAAACTCACACATGTCTAAAGGTTGAATCTGCACCTATTCAACTGCAGGTAGAATGGTTTTTGGTGGGGCCAGTCAGGGGCTCCAAAATTCAGATGATATCAGTCAGATTTGAGTACCTCTGCTGAAATGGAATGGAGCTAGGAGATTGAAATATGAGTACAGAGCCAATTGGAATTTGAAACAGCATATATTGCTCATCCCTAACTGTTCCCCATTTCTGAGGGCATTTGACAGTCAACCACATTGTTGTTGATTTGGACAGTGAAAGATTTCCTTCCCTAAAGGTGGAGATCTACAACAGTCGACAATCGTTTCTTGCTTAGGTTTTTATTTTCAGATTTTCATTGAATTCAAATTCCACCAAATGTTATATCAGAATTTGAACTCGAGTCACCAGATCCTGTTTTGGATTTACTAGTCCAGTGAAAATACCACTGCCCCTCCACGGAGTGGAAAGACAGTGAGATTTAAGTAAGTGCAAGAGTGCAGTGAGAAATCTGAGTGCTAGTTTAGAGCTTAGGAATCCTGGTGTGCTGTCAGGATTCAAAAGTGACTTGAAGTAGCTGATTGGGTGAGTACAATCAGGTAAGTATATACTACTTTTATTGTTTATAGTTTGCATGATCTTTATTTTGTAGTTTATCATTTATAAGGGCAATATTTTTGTATTAATAAGAATGAGGAAAGATGGGCCATGGAGTAATTGAAATTATTTGATGCTAAATATTTTACAAAAGGTTTAATTTAAAGGGGCAATTCATAGCAGGAGGGCTCAAAGCCATGATGTGCTGCTTGTGTTCAATATGGGAAGCCAGGAAATTTTCCAATACCCAGGGCCAGCATAAGTGCAGGAAGTGTCCCCAGCTGCTGCTCCTGAAAATCCCTCTTTCAGAGCTGGAGCAGTGACAGGGGCACTATTGAACATGTACGCAGAAGAAAGTACCATGGATAGCACATCTAGAGAGATGGTCACATCGCAGGCTAACACTCCACAGACAGGAAGGCAATGGGTGACCACCAGGTAGAGCAAGCAGGCGACGCAGGCAATGCAGTAATCCCCTGTGGCCATTCCCCTGAAAAACAGATATGCCCTTTAGATACTGTTGGGGAATGGCTTCTCAGGGGAACATAGTAAGAAGTCTTGACAACACCAGGTTTAAATCCAACCGATTTATTTAATAGTAAACTCTCAAGCTTTTGGGATTTGCCCCTTCGTCAGATGAATGGAGAGTTCTGACCTCAGACAGAGCATATAACAACTCGAAAGCTTGCGAGTTTACTATCGAATAAATCGGTTGGACTTAAACCTGGTGTTATCAGACTTCTTACTGTATTTACCCTAGTCCAACGCTGGCATCTCCACATCATGACTACTTCTCAGGGGAAAGCAGCAAAATCAAATTCATTGCACCGCAATTGGTTCTGCTACATGGGAGAGAAGTAAGAGGTTTGGGAATGCAATAGTCAGAGGGGATTCAACTGTAGGGGGAATAGATTGGGTATTTCTATGGCTGCAAATGAGCCAGCAGAATGGCATGTAATTTCCCTGAGACAATACATATGACAATAATAAATCAAATCAAATCAAACCCCTAGTGCTAGGGTCAAGGATGTCTCAGAATAACTACAAGACATTCTGGAAGAAAAGGGTGAGCAGCCAATGGTACAAACGACAGAAATGAAAGAAAGAGATGAGGTCCTGAAAGCAGAATATAGGGAGTTGGGAAGTAAGTTGAAAAATAGGACCTCAAAGATAATGATCTCAGGATTACTAGTAGAAATAGAAATAGTAAGAATATGTGGCTGAAGAGATAGTATAGGGGATGAGGGATGGGGGGGTTTGGGGGACATGATTTAGATTCCTGGGGCATTGGGATCAGTTTTGTGGGAGGTTGGGATACACCTGCATCTGACCAGGACTGATGTCCTTGGGGGAGTACTTGCTAAAGTGGCTATGGAGGGTTTAAACTAAAATGGCAGGAGGATGGGAACCAATGCAAAGAATCAGAGAAGGGAAAAACAAGAACAAAAAGGGAATAAAAATAAAGGGAAAGGCAGAGAAATTAAGGGCCAAAATCAGTTATGGTTACAGTGTAATGACAGTGGGACAAAGAAGGTTAAAAAAAATATTCTTTAGGTACTGTGCTTTAATGCATGGAACAGTCACAATAAAGTGAATGAATTAATTGCACAAATAGATAAATCAGGTACAATATAGTTGGGATTACAGGGACATGGCTACAGGGTATCCAGGGATGGGGTATTCAGTATTTAGGAAGAACAGACAAAAAGGAAAAGGTAGTGGGGGTGGTAGTCAAAGAGCAAATTAACACAATAGCAAGGAAGGACATTAACTGGCATGGATAGAACTGAGAAACATAAGCAATAATAAAAGAACCAGTACTGACACCTATGGGAATCCCAATTAAACTTCTTCCCATTGAATCAATTTGGACCCAGCTGTCACTTTCCTTTGGATTCTGTAGACCGTAAAGTTTTGTAGACCATGAAGTTTTTAGTCATGTAAAAAC
The DNA here is from genome assembly GCA_024679065.1 of Sphyrna mokarran. Classification (NCBI taxonomy): domain Eukaryota; kingdom Metazoa; phylum Chordata; class Chondrichthyes; order Carcharhiniformes; family Carcharhinidae; genus Sphyrna; species Sphyrna mokarran. The sequence continues at coordinate 73,463,402 of JAGIQG010000007.1, read as the reverse complement.
TTGATGACATGTCTACAAAAAGAGGTCATGTGGCAGAAGCATGGGAATCGTTCTCAGGAGTGTGGGCAGAAATTATGTATTGAAACAGCTGCTGAGCTAGTGAATAAACCATTCATTGCCCTTACTGTGAGTGGTTCAGAAATCTATTACATTTGCAGATTCCATGACTGTTTAATTTTTGACCACTCTGCCATGTGCCATCTTATCAAAAGCCTTCAAAGATCCATTTACACGACATCAGGCCTCCCTGTTAACCCCTCAAAAAATTCAATCATATTAGTAAGATGGGATCTTCTCTTAACAAATCCATTCTGACTGTGCTTGATGAATTTGTGCCTTTCTAAATGACAATAAAATTTCAACTCATTCAACTGTCACTGTGTGCTCATCTAGCTATCACTGGTGAATTCTCGGAAGCCTGGGAAACCCTTGAACCAAAATTTAAATTAGAAATCTTTGTCAATATCTCTCTGATTAAATGATTTATGTATTTAGAAGCAACCCATCTTTCCTGGAACGGGTTGGGGATGGGGGAATGCTTGAATACAGGTTAATGTTCTGCAATGAAAATATTCGGAAGATTAGAGCCAACATCACGATGTGGCCCACCCATATCAAATCTGCAAGCTCCTTGTCATTAAAGTTCAGTCCAATATATCCACATGTCTGAGTTATTTACAGCAAACATTGTGTAAAGCATTTTGTATGTTATAAATTTTACAACAAAACAAACATAAAAGAAATAACAGAACAATGAGCAAAAGCAACAGCACAAAGGACCATTATCGGTTTCCTTTGGAACCATCTCTGTCAAAAAACTGACTCCTTAATCGCCCCACTGGTTTTAGTGTGCAAAAATGACTGTCACAACTGAATGCTATGCAAACCCCAGGAGATTTAATGTTAAAGGCTTTTTGCTTAAAAGCATCAGATTTTGTTATAAGCTCAAATGCTGCATGTAGTAGAAAATAGATTTTCTGGCTGAATATGAGAAGACTTGAAAGCATGAGGATGTTACTGCTAGCGATGTTGTATATATTCTTTTCCCTTCCGAAATTCATGAGGAGTTGCAGGGCTGGAGGTGTTAAATTGGATAATTCCCTGTTCATCACATTGTAGGCAGCATATTGAATTTTTACTGCCTGTTGATTTCCACAATTGCGGTATCCATCCATTGTGGCACTGGCTGTTGACTGGCTGCATACATCTGCAGGGTTGCAAAATCTGCCAGTAACTAGTGTTACTTAGTTGATGTCAGCATTTCCTACCGGAGAGGTACACTGTAGAAGTGGTGCCAGGAAATGAGTTGGTTTGAAGAATTTTACAAAGGTGGCTCAACTGCAAATGAACATCAATTTTTCTGATGCAGAACTGAAGGCTTTGGTTGAGAGAAATGAATGGATTCCTGTATCCGTTGGGAGGAGTAGTAGGTGTTTGGGGGTGAGTGCAGAGGCAGTAGAGAAATAGCAGTGGAGGTCAATGCCAGGGATATAATTCCAAGAACATGAATAGATTGTGGGAAGATGTTTAATGACATCATTCAAAATGTCAAGATGAGTTCAGTATTTAAAGGGCATAAACTCAAAACCAGAACTAGCAATAGCTCAGTTTGATTTAATTTGATTTATTATCGTCACATGTATTAGTGTACAGTGAAAGGTATTGTTTCTTGCATGCTATATAGACAAAGTATACCATACATAGAGAAGGAAAGGAGAGAGTGCAGAATGTAGTGCTGCAGTCATAGCATGGGTGTAGAGAAAGATCAAATGAATGAGAGGTAGGCCCATTCAAAAGTTTGATGGGAGCATGGAAGAAGCTGTTCTTGAGTCAATTGGCATGTGTCCTCAGACTTTTGTATCTTTTTCCCAACAGAAGAACATGGAAGGGAAAATACCCAAGGTGCATAGGGTCCTTAATTATGCTGGCTAGGGCACTGAGAACGTAATCTTCTAGGGCACTGGTGTTGTGAAGATGTTGTCTATCCTTACTGATTGTGATCTGAGGGTTAGGAAGTTCAAGATCCAGTCATAGAGGGAGAAGCTGAGCCTCAGGCCACAGAGTTTGGAGATGAGTTTTGTAGGAATAACAGTGTTGAAAATTGAGTTGTAGTCAATAAATACGAGTCTGGTATAGATGCCTTTGTTATTTAGATGTTCCAGGATTGAGTATAGGGTTAGAAAGATGGCATTTGCTGTGGACTTGCTGCAGCGGTAGGCAAACTGTAGTGGATCCATGAAGTCCTGTAGGCTGGAATTGATTCATGCCATGACTAACTTTTCAAAATACTTCATAATGATGGATTTCAGAGCCTCTGGACGATAGTCATTATGATACACTACCTGGCTTTTCTTTGGTATCAGGATGATTGTTATCTTCTTGAAGCAGATAGAGAGCTCAGATTATTGTAAAGAAAGATTGACGATGGGTGGCAGGCGGCACAGTCGTTAGCACTGCTGTCTCACAGCACCAGGGAACCAGGTCAGTTCCAGTCTTGGATGACTGTGTGGAGTTTGCATAATCTCCCTGTGTCTGCATGGTTTCCTCCAGCTGCTCCAGATTCCTCCCACAGTTCAAAGATGTGCATGTAGGTGAATTCGCCATGCTAAATTATCCCTTCATAACCCTTCATGTGTTGATGATTAGGGGAATTAGTTGGGTAAGTAGATTGGCCAATGGAAATAGGGCCTGGATGGGATGCTCTGTCAGAGACTTGGTGCAGATGTGATGGGCCTAATGCTCTTCTTCTGCACTGTAGAGATTCTATGAATTTCTTCATCAGTTTGAGCAGTCCCACTTTCCACACCTGGTCAATCTCAGTCCAATTTAACTTGATTTTTTTTCAGCGACCCAGAAAGCCTTAGCCTGAGACTATTATTACTGGGAGCTGGACAGACGGTTGCCCATAGCTTACGTGTACTGTTGCGGTGCCCATTATTTTTATGGCTTCTTCACTCTTTAAATTCAATGGCTGGATTCCTTCTCTTAATTACTGAAACATGTCTTTACCTATCACCGTGGCAAATGGCCCGTTGCCTACTTCCATCTTGAGGCTTTTCATTTTCCAGGGCCATTTTAGAAATGGGGGTTATCTTGTCTGCTTTCACATTAAATTGGGAGTGAAGATCTAAATCATTAGCACTAGCTTCTTCCATATTATATACTTGTGGTGCTTTACTTAATGAGCTGCTGCGTAGACTTGACAGCTTTTGCACCAAAGTTTTAAATGGCACTTCTTGTGGCAGAAAAACATTCAGCTTCTTTAAATCTGCAAGATATTATCCATGACAGTATCTGTAGGAGTGACTAGCACAATCCTTGTGGAGATGAAGCCCATCATCACATTGAGAATGCCCTTTATCACGTTGTGTGGCACTACCACCGTGCTAACTGAGATAGATTTTGAACAGATCTAGTCAATCAAGATGAGGCATTCATGAGATGCTGTGGGCCATCAGCAGCAGCAGCAGAATTGTACTCAATCACAATCTGTAACCTCATGGTCTGGCATATCCTCCACTCTACCATTACCACCAAGCCAAAGATCAACCCCGATTCAATGAAGAGTGCAGGAGAGTACACCAGGCAGGCATAACCACAAAGTAGGTGCCACATTTGTGAAGCTGTGAGACAGGAGTACTTGTGTGCCAAATAGCATAAGCAGCATGTAATAGATAAAGCGAAGGGATTCCAGAATGAATGAATCTGATTTAGGTTTGGCAGTCCTACCACGTCCAGCAATGAATGGTGGTGAACATTAAACAAATCACTGAAGGAAGAGACTCCACAGATATCTCCCACCCTCAATGAGGGAAGAACAAGCACATCTATGCAAAAGATAAGACTGAAACATTTAGAACAATCTTCAGCCAGAGTCATTTTGGTTCCCTCCAGAGGTCCCTGTATCACAGATGTCACTCTTCAGCTAATTCAGTTCATTTCATGTGATATCAAGAAATGGCTGAAAGTACTAGATATTGCAAAGCTCTGACAATATTCTAGCAATATTCCTGAAGACTTGTGCTCCAGAAGTTGCTTTGCTCTTAGCAAAGCTATTTGAGTGCTGCTACAACACTGATATCTACTCACAATGTAGAAAATTGCCCTTTACATAAGAAACAGACAAATCTAATCCAGCTAATTATTGCTTCATCAGTCCACATTCAATCATCAGCAAAGTGATGGAAGGGGCCATCAACAGTATTATCAAGAGGCACTTACTTGCAATAACCATATAAACAGACACACAGTTTGGGTTTCATCAGTGTCATTCAGTCCTTGACTCACTGCAATCTTGGTTCAAACATGGACAAAAGAGCTGAATGCCAGTGGTGATGTGAGTGACTGTTCTTGACATCAAGGCAGCATATGACCAAGTGTGACATCAATGAGCCCTAACAAATCTAGAGGTAATGGGAATCAGTGAAATAAGTCTCTGCAGGCTGGAATTATACTTGGCATAAAGGAAGATGGTTGTGGTGGTTAGAGATTAATCATCTCAACTTCTCAACTCCAGGACAAAATTACAGGAGTGCCTCAGGGTAGTGTCCTAAGCTCAACTTTCTTCAGCTGCTTCATCAATGACCTTCCTTCCATCATAAGGTCAGAAGTGGGGTCTCTGATGTTGTTTGGCAGTGGTGCTAACCACTGTGCAACCATACACCACTCCTGATCCAAGCTGACAAGCCAGGACTCTCACCTCCTGTCTTGGGCTCCAATCAGCATGTTCCGAGCTGATTGGAGTAGGCATTGCTCCTCCTCCAAAGCTTGATCTCATTTGCATCTTAGCCAAAAGGCCCAGATGCCGCTTTTAAAAATTGCTTCAAATGAAGCTGAAATGTAACCTAATGACTTCAATCAAGTGCAGCATGTCGATACTACACTTGGTCTTAGCCAAAAGGCCGAGAACACTGCAGTCCATGGGGTGTACCTGCACCCACAATGTTATTCAAGATTTCTGTACCTGTTTGATTCAAATCAATGGTTTACTAGGCCATTTTAGAGGATGATTAATAGTTAACCATACTGCTGTGGATCTGGAGCCACCATAGGCCAGGCTGGATAAGGATGGTAGATTTCCTCACCTGAAGGACATTAGTGAAGCAGCCGGGTTTTTAACAACAATCCAGTCGTTCGTGATCACATCACTGAGACTTACTTTTCATTCTAGATGTATTAATTCATTCAATTTAAACTTCCCCAATCTTACTATTGTAAAATTTGAGCTCATTATTATCTACATTGATACTATTCCTTTATCATTTTATTTAACAAGTTCCCTGTGATTAAACACTAGAGATGATATATTTAGCAACATATTAGTATATTGCTTGTTTAATAATGCAGTCAAATATATTCTACAGTTTTAATATAGGGATTATCTCATTTTGGAATAGCTCTGAATAATGCTCAAGAAGACAAATATAGCCATTTTGAAGATAAAGAGATGATGCTGTGCCAATGGCATACATTGCTCTGCAATACAAAACTGAATAGTTATGGAACCTTGAAGCAGGTTTTCATGTTTTTTATGGCTAGAATGATTACACTTTAGCCCCACCAAGTGAAATAAGTGTACATTACAGTAAAACTCCCATTTACCAATTGCTTTTCTGAAAAATCCACTTTAGTTCTGCAGATGGTCACTTTTGTAGTAAATGATTTGCAGCAGTGATGTTATTAACTGCCTACCTCATCATTGATTTAACTTTTTGTTAACATGTTTACTTTACTACTTATGAGTCAATTTGCTGTGTTATTGCCATGCTGGGTCACTATGGTCACTATGGTCACTCTCTCACCTGATCTTATGTAGCTGCTTATCTTTGTGTTTTCCTTTCATACCTGCCAATCTCTTTTTCTCTTTCTGTTTTCTGCTGTTTCTTTCCTTTTTACTCATTTGTTTCCTTCATCTATGTGTTTATTTTTATTCCTTTCAGAAGGAAGGTAATGGGTGGAAATGGAATAATGTAATGGGGAATGGAAAAAGTCATGGCTGTGTTGCATGAAGGGAATAAAATGCAGCCCACTGTGGTTTCCTTTCTCTTCTGTACTTTCACAAACATTCATTTTTCCATTATTTCATGGGATGGTGAGATTGCTGGCAAGATTTGCAGCCGTTCCCTAATTGCTCTTGAAGAGGTAGTGATGAGCTGTGTTCTTGAATCACTTGGGATTTTGACCCAGCAAAAGTGAAGGAATGGCAATATATTTTCAAGCCAGGATGTTGTGTGATTTGGAGGGAACTTGCAGGTGATGGCGTTTCCTTGCAATTACTAGTGTTGTTCTTCTAGATGGTAGAAGTAATAGGTTTGAAAGATGACTTGGTGAATTGCTGCACTACTGCATTTTGTAGATGGTACACTCTGCCGCCACTGTGCTTTGCTGGTGGAAGGAGTGAATGTTTAGACTGGTGAAAGGAATATTAATCAAAGTGGCTGCTCTTTTCTGGACAGTGTCGAACTTCTTAAGTGTTCTTGGAATCAAACCCATTTGGACAACTAAAGAGTATTCCATCACACTCCTGACTTTGTGTTTTGTAGGTGGACAGGCTACTTGTAAACGTTCATTTTCATTGTAATATTAAAAAAAGTAATGAATAAGGAGCCAATCTTCACACAATTGGCCCGCAATCATTTAATGCTAAGGCTGAGACTTCTGCCTCTTTTGAGAACTGCTGACCAGTCACATGACTGCCAGGCCTGATCTCAGCGGCACCACCAAGATAGATGGCCAGTGCTTGGACTGAATCAAGTCCCCACAGGAGGTGTTTGCTGCAGCTGGATGATGGGACTTTCAGCAGGGCCAGGCTACGAGGCAGTGGCTGGGAGGGGGTGGGAGGGGTGGTTGGGAGGGATGCGGGGGGGAGTCAGGTTTGGTGCTGAAGTATGCAGAGAAGGTGGGTTGGGAAAACTTGGGAAAGCTTTATGGACCCAAGGGGAGTACAAAAGAGGAAGCCTACCCCCTTTCCCACCAATATCCAGAGGAGTGAGATGATAGCCTTCAAAATTGGCTCCAGCTTTCACCCGTTGAAGGAGCAATTGTGATGGTGAGGGAAGCAACCCTAAGTAGCCATCGAATTGGCTGTAATTGATGGAAAATGGGTAAGTTCTGGAAATGACATCATGGCCCAATTTCATGATCCCTGCCCACCTGCCAATCTGTGCCTGGGAAGCATAAAATGCTACCCTAAAGAACGCTTAAATACTTAAATTAACACAACAATCCCAAGGTTATTGATGTACTCCAGCCTCGCTGGTGCTTACTGGTTGAGTAAGACTTCGTATACTTGTGGATACAGTGCTCTCCCTCTCTAGGGATACCTAGATGAGAACATAGCTGTGAAAGAGAGATAGGTAGTCAGATTGTGTAATCCCTCAACTGCCTGGACCTGTTAATGGCTATCTTGGTGAGGCTCAGGATCAGCATCAGGAGGAGGTCCCCTGATTGCCTCTGCACTATATAGGAAAAGATCAAGAGCATGGAACTAAGGTGCAACCAAAAATTGAGGAGCAGTCCCTTCATTTAGTGGAAAAGGGGCTGCAGACTCTCTTGGTCAATGTAGGTATGATACACTGACTTCCTGTTCCTATTTATAGGCAGCATGATGGCACAGAGGTTAGCACTGTTGCCTCATAGTGCCAGGAACCCAGGTTCAATTCTCAGCTTGTGTCACTGTCTGTGTAGAGTTTGCATGTTCTTCCCATGTCTGTGTGGATTTCCTCCTGGTGCTCTGGTTTCCTCCCACAGTCCAAAGATGTGCGGTTAGGTGGATTGGCCATGCTAAATTGCCTCTTAGTGTCAGGGGGGCTAGCTAGGTAAATCTATGGGGTTATAGGGATAGCGTCTGAGTGGGATTATGATCAGTGCAAACTCAATGGGCCAAATGGTCTCTTTCTGTACTATAGGATACTACATTCTTTTGAGCATCAAATAACAAACAAAATAATTAACTAATACAAACACTTTTTAAAAAAAAATTATCAAATTTAAATTAAAATACCATTTTGAGGGAAGATTATATAATCAGCCTGTGAGGTTGCCCATCACATTGAAGCACTAATTCGCTGGGCAGAATCTTCTGGCTGCACCAGTAACAGGTAATGGCGGGAGAGCAAACTTAATTTACCAGGAGGTCAAAAATCAGTTTCGCAACAAGGGAATTAACTTCAATAACTAAGTTCTTGAGACTTTAAAGACGGGTTAGCTTCTCAGTGAACAATACCAGGAAGCCCTTTTCAAAGCAATTAGCAAGTCATGCATGCACACTAAAAGACCATCATGCCAGAGTTAAGTTTTCCTACCAAATTAAGTTTTCCATCAGTGAAAAATTAGAAAGCTCACTTTTATGATTTTATGAATTAAGAATCATTAATCTTCCATGATTAATGTTGATTTGCTTCATTGTCCTCTTTGAGCAGCATCTCATTGGCAGTCAATACTTGAGACTGGTGATGGCAGAATGACACGCAGACTTTACCATGATATAAAGGTAGGGATGGTAACTCCCTGCTCCAAGAATCGGTGAGCTACTCACAAGCCCATAGTTAATGAACTGAACATCATAAGATTATGCATGGTCAACTTGCCCTTAATTCCCCATTTACTCTTATCCATTTTTTTTACTTCCCTGCCAGGCATGTCTCAAGTGGGTTGGAATTCATGAAAGAAGATTGAATTCTGTGCTTTAGCTAAATTCCTCTATAGCATGGCATTTCTAGTAGCTATGAAAGTCACAAAATCCTTTAAATTTCAATGTTTTCAGATTAATTGAAGATGCTAAGAATGGAATCAACTATATAAGTTAGTTCTCACTACATAGATGTATTAACCAAGTAGCAGATGTCTTGTTTGCAGAAGAAAGCAATCTTACAGCACTGGTGAGATTCACTTTAGTATGCTAATCAATTTCATCCCTCAGCTAACATTGCTAAAACAGATACAAAAACAGAAACTGCTGGAAAATTTCAGCAAGATTGACAGCATCTGTGGAGAGAGAACAGAGCTAATGTTTCAAGTTAGAATAACCCTTCATCAGAGCTAAAACAAAATATTGCCACTTGTGGGAGCCTACTGTGTACATTATTGCATATTTACTACATTACAACGTTGACTCAACTTCAAAAATATTTGATTGGCTGTAGAGCACTTTGATATGCCCTAAGGTTGTGGGAAGCATTATATATATAACTGCAAGATTTTTTATTTCTTTTTCCTTCTTCATGGATAACCAACAAAAAGCAAGTTCAGTTTTGCAGTGTACCAGAATTTGAATGATACAACAGATGATAAACTGCTCTGACAGTCCATGATGGGAAAGGATAGAAGAGACAAAGTTTAGGAAGCAAATGACCTCAGTATTGAAAACAAAGAAATCTATGAGCTCTTCATATTTCGTGCCAGAAGTAAAAATGGACAGCTGCAGCTGAAAAGTGGATAAAAGTGGTTTGAAGTTAGATAAGTCCCCTGGGCTGGACGGGATTTACCCTAGGATTCTCTGGGAGGCGAGAGAGGCAATTGAAGAGCCTCTGGCTCTGATCTTCAGGTCGTCGTTGGTTACGGGTATAGTGCCGGAAGACTGGAGGATAGCGAATGTGGTCCCATTGTTCAAGAAGGGGAAGAGAGACTTTCCAGGGAATTATAGGCCAGTGAGTCTTACTTCTGTTGTGGGTAAAGTATTGGAAAGAATTATTAGGGATAGGATTTATAGTTATTTAGAGAGAAATGAATTGATTGGGGATAGTCAGCATGGTTTTGTGAAGGGTAGGTCATGCCTTACTAACATTATTGAGTTTTTTGAAAAAGTGACCAAAGAGGTGGATGGGGGTAAGGCAGTTGATGTGGTATATATGGACTTTAGTAAGGCGTTCGATAAGTTGCCCCATGGAAGGCTTCTGCAGAAAATGCAGATGTATGGGATTGAGGGTGATTTAGCTAATTGGATTAGGAATTGGCTAGCTGATAGAAGACAGAGGGTGGTGGTTGATGGAAGTTATTCATTGTGGAGTTCGGTTACAAGTGGTGTACCTCAGGGATCTGTTTTGGGGCCCTGCTGTTTGTAATTTTTATAAATGATCTGGATGAGGGTATTGAAGGATGGATTAGTAAATTTGCGGATGACACCAAAGTCGGAGGAGTGGTAGATAGTGAAGAGGGGCGTTATAGTTTGCAGAGAGACTTGGACAAGTTGCAGAGCTGGGCCGAGAGGTGGCAAATGGAGTTTAATGTGGAAAAGTGTGAGGTAATTCACTTTGGCAGGAATAACAAATGTGTAGAGCATAGGGCTAATAGTAGGACTCTTAATAGTGTTGAAGAACAGAGGGATCTTGGTGTATATGTGCATAGATCCCTGAAAGTTGGCAATCAAGTCGATAAGGTTGTAAGAAGGCATATGGAGTCTTAGCTTTTATTGGTAGGGGGATTGAATTTCGGAGCCGCAACGTCATGTTGCAACGGTACAAAACTCTAGTGTGGCCGCACTTGGAGTATTGTGTACAGTTCTGGTCCCCGCATTATAAGAAAGATGTGGAGGTATTGGAGAGGGTACAGAGGAGGTTTACCAGGATGTTGCCTGGTATGGAAGGCAGGTCTTATGAAGAGAGGCTGAGGAATTTGAGGTTGTTTTCGTTAGAAAGAAGGCGGCTAAGAGGAGACCTTATTGAAACATATAAGATGATTAGAGGTTTAGATAGGGTGGACAGTTATAGCCTTTTTCCTAGGATGGAGAAAGCTAGCACGAGGGGACATAGCTTTAAATTAAGGGGTGGTAGTTATAGGACGGATGTCAGATGTAGGTTCTTTACCCAGAGGGTGGTAAGGGTATGGAATGCCCTGCCTGCTGCAGTTGTAGATGAGCCAAGTTTGGTGGCGTTTAAGAGGTTAGTAGATAAGTTTATGGACGAAAAGGGAATGGTTTAGGTTAGAGGGTCATTGCTTTTTCCTAATTGGTCGGCGCAACATCGAAAGCCGAAGGGCCTATTCTGCGCCGTAATGTTCTATGTTCTATGTTCTAAAAGAAGTTTTGTAATGTATTCACAGTCTCATTTTGGTTATTCATTTCAGGATGTTGGCATTACTAGCAAGGCCAGCATTTACTTCTCAGTCTAACTTCTCTTTGAGAAAGCAGTGGCAAGCTTTTTTCTCGAACTACTGCAATCCATTAATGATAGGTAATCTAGCAATTGCTGTTTGGTACATTGATCATGATGTAATGCATTAAAATTGGGATAGTGTATGTCTTAGAGAGAACCTTACAGGTGGTTCTTTTCTATATGCCTGCTATATTGTCCTTGTAGATGGTGGAGGTCAATAAGTTGGGCATGCTGATGAAAGTGACTTAGTGGGAAAAATGGTTGTTTCCAGTGAGAAGTATGGTGTGTTTCTCTCCTGGGAAACATACCGGTTTTTTATTCAGATCTTATCACTTTCTCACAAAAAAAATGGTGATATGTTTCATGCTGTCATATAGAAGGGTGGGGCCTCAACATGATGGCACAGCCTGGCTGCACTGCAATTGGAATGGTATGTTTAAAGGATGCCCTGATCAGATCAAAGAGTAACTGCATCCCATGAAAGTCTCAAGCTTCTCTCCAACCCTGTCCCTTATCAGAACTGGCATCCAGCAAACCCCCTCTCCCTCTAAACGTTGGACCTCCTCCTAACCATGCCCCCCAAACCCCGCCCCCCCCATCCATGCAATCAATACAGGCAGGCACCCTCCACCTATCTCTCCCCACCCCACGTGCTCTCCCAAATAGCCATTGCTGGCAACCCCTGCTCCCACGTCCACCTCCCCCTACTCACCATCACAAATAAATGAACCCTCCCTCCCCCATTCAACTCCCATTGGGGTCTAACCCTGGCACTGTCAAGGGACAGTACCATTCTGTGCCAAAAGGCAGTGCCAAGAGACATTGCCAGGCCACTGGCTGTGATTCCCCTCTTCCCCGGGGTCTATGCTTATCTTTATGCTCCTGGGGGGGATCCAAGACAGATGCATAGCTGGGTGAACCTGTTGTAAACATTGGTGTGGTTTAAAAATATGCCCTGGGCTCAATATAGAGTGAGGAGGGTCTTGATGCCTATAAATATATTGCGATATATTTAAATAAGGTTCATTCTCATTGTGGATGTGAACTTGATTACTTCACTGACGAGGGGCGGCAAAAATCAAAAGTCTTCACAACTTCCAGGTTCTGTTGGATCTCGAGCCATTCCTGCAGACAGTGAGCACAGACTTAAGATTGCCCCCGATGAGTTGCTGCTTTGCATCCTGTAGGTGGTGCACATTGTATAACTACATGGTGATGGCGGAGGGAATAGATATTTAAAGTGTTGGATAGACTGCAAATAAGTGAACTGTTTTGCCCAAGGTGATATTGAACTTTTTGAGTATTGTTGCAGTGGTAGTCATGCAGTTTTGGAGGAGAGAATTCTTGTAAATGGGTAGAGATGTGCTTTGGGGAGTTGAGAGATGAGCCATTCATTGCAGAAAACTCAGCCGCTGACTTGATCTAGTTGTCACAGCTTTTATGTGGCTAACCCAATTTAGTTTTTTGCCAAGGGTGACACTGCCCCCCCACCCCCCACCCCAGGATGCTAAAGGTGGGGAAATCAATAAAATGTCTTTAAAACAGAAGTAAAAGAAGATTAGATTAATTATTTGCCCATAAATTCAGAAAACGTATTACATAAAATGTTATCAATTTGGGGTTCTTTAGAATCATTTTTATACCTTGTAAATCTTATGCACTGTATAAGATCTGTTAGATAATGAAAGGCTGGGGCTTTCTTTCACTGTTATTTGTAGATAACTCTACTGCCTCCATTGATGGTGAAGGTGAATTAAGGATTATTTAAAAAAAATTAAAGAATGTGAATAATTACATTTATTTTGATCATTATAAACACATCAATGCTTGTCAATGAATTAAAGTGCAAGTTAAATCCCATCAGTTAAAAACCAAATAATATTTGGCCATTATTTGTGCTCCCAATGCCTTGACATTATTTTGGTGAAGCTTTGCTAAAATGCATCCCCCTACCACAAATTGGATTCTCTCTTATTTCCAGACTTGGATCATTATCCTCTCAGCGATGTATTCCTATACAACCTGTTCTCTACAAGGGGCAGGAAATAGGAATGCTAATCTTTATTTGTATATGATTCATAAATGACCTGGATGAGGAAGTAGAGGGATGGGTTAGTAAGTTCGCCGACGATACAAAGGTCAGTGGTGTTGTGGATGGTCTGGAAGGATGCCAAAAGTTGCAGCGGGACATAGACAGGATGCAAGACTGGGCGGAGAAGTGGCAGATGGACTTCAACGCGGATAAATGTGTAGTGGTCCATTTTGGCAGGAATAATGGGATGAAGGAGTACAATATAAGGGGTAGGAGTCTTAGCTGTGTTGTAGAGCAGAAGGATCTCAGGGTCCGGGTCCATAGGACTCTTAAATCGGCTTCGCAGGTGGAGGAAGTGGTCAAGAAGGCGTACGGTGTACTGGCCTTCATTAATCGAGGAATAGAGTTTAGGAGTCAGGAGGTAATGATGCAGCTCTACAAGACTCTTGTCAGACCCCAGTTGGAGTATTGTGCGCAGTTCTGGTCGCCTCATTATAGGAAGGATGTAGAGGCTATTGAGAGAGTTCAGAGGAGATTTACAAGGATGCTGCCTGGATTGGGAGGCAGGCCTTATGAAGATAGGTTGAGGGAGCTGGGACTCTTCTCACTGGAGAGACGTAGGTTGAGAGGCGACCTGATAGAGGTTTATAAAATGTTGAGAGGAATAGATAGGGTGGACTCTCAGAGACTATTTTCCCGAGCTGAAATGGTCACTACGAGAGGGCACAGATTTAAGGTGCAGGGAAGCAAATACAAAGGAGATGTCAGGGGTAAGTTTTTCACTCAGAGGGTGGTGAGTGAATGGAACCAACTGCCATCAGAGGTTGTTGAGGCAAACTCACTGGGGTCTTTTAAAAGACTTCTGGATGAGTATATGGAAAAGAATGGGATGGGGGGGTTATAGATAGGTCTGTGGATTGGTGGATGTGATCGGCGCAGCTTGTGGACCGAAGGGCCTGTTTGTGCTGTATTGTTCTATGTTCTATGTTCTATGTCCTGGATATGAAGCCCAGGTCATTTTAAATTCTGGGACTCTGATACAGCACTATCTCCCACCTGAAGGCTACAAAAAATAATTCAAATTTGTAGCTAATCTTTTCCCAATATTCCACTCCAACTTCCTCCCCACCCCCCAACTTTCCACTGCAAAACTTCCAACCTTTCCACAAACTTCACTCCAACCTTCCCCCAGCCCCCTCAAGCCTCCCCCAACCCTCCTGCAATATTCCCCCTAACATCCATCCAACCTTCACCCAATCCCAAAACCAAACTCCCCCCAACCATGCTGCCTGCCCCTTTACACCCCCAACTATTTCTCAACCTCCTCCAATGTTCCCTCTTCAAACTTCCTACCCAAACCCCCATCAAACCTCCCCACCAACTCTACTCTTCCAATATTCCCCTAACCACTCCTCCAATATTCTCTCAATATTCCCTTAATCTCCCTCCAAAATTCCCCCAAACCCCTCCAAACTCCCTTCCAACCATTCCAACCTCCTCAAAACTTCCCACTCTGCCTTCCAACATTCCCCTAATCTCCCTTCTAACCTTTCCCAACCCCTTTCAATCTTCCACTCACCTCATCATCAACCTTCTCCCAGCCCCTCCAATGCCCGCCAAACATTCTTCAACTTTTCTCACAAAACCCCTTTAACCTTCACCCCAATACCCTCCAACATTCCCCCAAATCCCCCTCCAACTCTGTCCCAACCCCTCATATTTCCCACTCAACCCCCCTGACCTTCCCCCCACTTCTCAACTGCCTCCAATCTCCATAACACCCATCCAATCTTCCCTCCAACATCCCAACATTTCCCCAAACCCTCCAACATTCCGCCAACTGCCCCAAGCTTCCAACCATTCCCTCATTCCATTCTCCCTTTCCCTCCAATCCCCTTCCCCTCCAATCTTCTCCCAACTCCTCTTCAACCTTCCATCCAACCCCCCCAATCTTCTCTCCAATCCCTTCCCCAACATTTCCCCATCCTCCTTCATCCTTTCCCCAACACACCATCAGCTTTATCTCCAGCAACTCTTCATGACCCCCAACCACTTTCAGCCATCAGCCCCTCCTCACCTGCAACATCTAATTGGTTCTAAAATTAAAGGGATTTGACTGACGGTTTTTCAAACAGAAACATTCTCAGGTGATGCTGCTACTGCTACTCACATTTGAGCACTTTTGTGGTTTCCTCGTGGGTTTCCTATGAAAAAAATCAGAATCATAAAGGTGCCCAAAGGTCAGAAGCAGTGGTGACTAGTGAAATTGACCCAACACTGACAGACTGGCATACAAAAATCAGAAGTCCCAGCTTGACAGATCCAATTTTAAGCCAATCTTTCAAGTCTGCTGGTCTGGCTACTCAACGTTTGAAATCCCATATCCAGGGTCGGACTCCTCAGGATCCCCTAAATCCAAAGCCCCGGCAGTCTATTTGGCAGCCTCTACACTTCCCACACCCCTCCCACACTCCCCCATTGCCCACTCTCTCAGGTACTAGTCAGGAGCCACAGGAATCCAAACAAATTATTGTTCTTCTCAGTGTTGCTGTATATCCATATTGATACCACTCTCCATCACTTTGCCGATGATTGAAAGCAGACTGATGGGTGGTAATTTTTTGGTTTGGCTTGCCCTACTTCTTGTGGACAGAAAATGCCTGGGCAATTTTTCACACTTCTGGGTAGATGCCATGGCTTCAATCTTCACAGAAACATTATCAAATGAAATATGGCACTGAATTACCAAATAATAATCAAAAGCTTGGTCATATTTAAAGGTGTGCCTTGAAGGAGGGAAGTCAGACAGTGAGGCAGGATTGTGTAGAGAGTGTATTCCAGAGGGTGGGGCCTAAGGAACTGAAAGGTCCGGACACCAATAATAGACTAATTGAAATAGGGGATGCTTAAAAAGCCAGAAATAGAAAGTGCAGTTATCCTGGTGGCAGGAGGAGATTAAAGACATAGTAGGCTATAGGCCATAGAAAGATACAAAAACAAAAACGGAAATTTCACAATCAAGATGTGACATGACCAGTTAGATGGATTGGGCATGCTAAATTGCCCCTTACTGTCAGGGGGACTAGCTGGGGTGAATGCTTGGAGTATGAGGATATGGCCTTGGTGGGATTGTATTCGGTGCAGACTCGATGGGCCGAATGGCCTCCTTCTGAACTGTAGGATTCTATGATTCTAATATAGGTCAGTGAACACCAAGTGATATGTGAGCAGGATTTGGTGTGAGTAAGACATGTACTATTCAAGTTTATGGAGAGTAGAATGTGGGGGACCATCCAGAAATGCATTGGAATTGTCAGGTCTTGAGGTAACAAAGGAGTGGATAAAGATCTCAGCACCAGAAGAGCTGAGTTAGGGTGAAATCAGACAATGTTATTGTAGGGATGGCATGAATATTTGGTTGGAAGCACATATCAAACTCAAATGTAATACTGAAGTTGTGAACAGACTGGCTTAATCTCAGACTGTTGCTAGGGAGATGGGTGAAATTGGTAGCTAGGGAACAGACTCTGGAGCAAGGGATGAAAATAATAGCTTTAGTGTTAAAATATTAGATTGAAGGAAATTTATGTTCATCCAATACCAAATGTGGGATAAACAAAGTCTGACAATATAGCAATAATGAAAGAGTGAAGAGTGAGGTGGTGGTAAGGTTGAGTTGAGTGTCATTAACATATTTGTGAAAACTAACATTATGCTTTCAGATTTCAGAGACAGCACGTAGACGAAGTATAGGAAGAACCAAGGATCAGTCCTTGAAGGACACCAAATGTCAGGTTCCAGAAACAGGAGCTAGTGCAAGTGATCCACTGGATATAGTTAGATAGACAAGAATGGAATCAGTTGAAAGCAATCTCATACATTTGAGCTGGCCAATGATTGGAAGGCCAGTAGTGTGGGCTGCTGCGCATGCACCGATCTCAGCTCTGACAGATCGGCACATGCGCAGTGACCTGCTCAGTACTATGCTGGCAGCCTCTCCAGCAAGAATAAGGCTCTGACCCCTAATTTTTGTGAGATTTACACTAGTGCTGTCTGTGATGCACAGAATGTGGGAGATTCATTTTGAAAATCCTGCTGAATAAGCCAATGGGATTTACTCCAGTTCGACACTTCGAATTTTTTTGGGTGAATTCTGTCTAACATTTCAATGAATCAAGGTATACAACCAAGTGAGCCATTGCTTTGGTAATTGTACTGAAATTACTTATTGGATGTTTTAAGTAATGTCCCTTGTTGATGGTGGGAAGAAGTAATAACATAGATATTTAATGCAGTGCTCAGTTCCAATTCCATTGAGTGTACTGTCTAGACGTTACCCCATAACACCTTGTCTCCCAGAACAACACAGTTCTGAGATCACAACATTGTGATCATAATCCTTAAATACCATTTTACACTCAGGCTCCGATTGGTATTATATCATGATGCATCAAGTGCTGGTATTCTGTAAATCTGCTTCATATGACCTGAAACCTCCTGGACTAAAGTCTTCTGCTATTTTCCTTCAAACGTATGTGATAAAACATGTTGCAGAATTCATTGAAATGTTCATGCTTTAAGCAATGTTTTTACTCAGATCACTACTGAAACTAACTCGAACTCAATTGCCTTCCTTAAATCTATTTGTTGTTGTTTTCCATGACTACCACTGCTCCTCTCTAGTTAATAAATATTTCCAAGTAACTTAAACCCCACTGTATAAAACTCATTGTCTATTTGTCTTATGCATTCCCTTTGCAAATGTCATCTAATATCAAGAGGATATCTTCTGTACCGATGTAAATCTTTCCACTTCCTACTAGAGCCAGCTTAATGGCCCATTTGAGAGAGAGTATTAGTTTGAGCTAAATTATAGATTATTCTGAGCTGCAATACTCCTTTCACTTCTCAAACCAAATTTCTTTAGCACTTTTATATTCAGCAAAATTAAAATACACATTCAACTGGTTTGAACTAAAAAGCGAAGGCAAGAACTTGCTAACTTAAGTGATTTAGTCCCTCCCTTTATTTTCAAAATATTATTAATTAATTTCTTGTTGTCCCAAGGTATACGTGCATTAAGCCAAACATCAATCAAAATGATCAATCTCCAGTTACTGAGGATTATGTGTGACTTTGAGTTTTAGTCCAAACTCAAAATTAACTCATCACTTAACAAATGTCTTAGCCAGTAACTTCCTCAGAGTAGCAACTAATGGCAGATTGCTACTCCATAGCAACTTATGGAACTGCTTGAATTCCAAAGCGCCTATCTGACTCAGGCGAGGTGAGAGTGAAGAAGCAAAGCAGATCAGTGGCTCCAGCAACAAAGTACAAAAGAAGTGGAGTGAAGGAGGACACATCTTTAATCTTACTTTTTTACAACATTGGCTGCCATAAATTAGGTGAGATTGAAGGACCCAATTGAAAGGGAGAATGTAAGTTTCTAAGGTAAATAAATATGATGTGGAGTTGGGGCTCAGACATTGGTGGGAGGAGATTCGGATATCAGTGGGAAGACCGGATATGGGATGGGTCAGGTGTGTGGATAGAGGGGCGGGGTGTTGTGGTCAGGCAGAGTGGCAGCAGACCTCCCCTTGCCCCCAGTGATCTCCAGTAGAATAGCAGCGGACTCATTTTTTTCCCAGTGCCCCCCCGACCGCCCCTCCCCGACCCAATCACCACCACCCCCCCCTCACCCCGATCTCAACCGGAGAATCATCAGATGCTAAGCACTTACTTCCTCACTAACCCTCAATGACGGAGCGTCCGAATTGGACTTATTGGGAGAATGTCTATTTCACGTTGATTTCAGATGGGCGAATGTGGTGGTAAAGAGGGAAGTGCTGGTAAAGTTGGGCATGAAGCCCATTAAGTCAATTTACATGCATGCAAATACATTTAAATAGTCACTGCCCCTGTTTTGGGTGTGGTCCGAATCACAGCCATTTTCGGGCCTTGGTAAAGGGGGAACAAAAATGGGCACAACACAATGGGCCCACAGTTTGTGTTCTGTCTGCACTGGAAGCGATAGACACAGGCTAGTTTTGCATCAAGATCCCTAGACCTGTTTTTGATGAGTAGCAAATGTTGCCCCCTTTGAATTTCACAAACAAAAGAATGTGTTTAACGTTTCGTCCAATGAAAGCTTGTGCAACTACAAGCTACAGAAACATTTGTTTGCTCAACTGACTTACAACTAAGAAGGTAAAAACAGTAACATTTGGAAATAAGGATACTGACCTGAACTATTCTTTTTCCTTCAAGCTAGCTTGCACCTCTTAAAGCCAAACTTCACTCTTGAAGAAAAGGAATTTCAGGTTGGAATCAGTGTTGGAAATGTTTGTAGAATAAAGTTTGACCAAGAAGAATGCTAACCAGAAAAAATGCTGTATTATGTTACCACATGAAAAAAAAAGTGTAAGGCAGAGAAATACGAATACTAGTCTGAACTGGTTTCCTCTTTTAACCTAAAATGGCAGAATCTTGCCAACTGCACAAAACCAGCTTTGGTGGGAAGTTTCAGGAAATCTCTTGCTGCCCCTAACAAATCTTGATGTGGAGATGCTGGCGTTGGATTGGGGTAAACACAGTAAGAAGTCTTACAACACCAGGTTAAAGTCCAACAAGTTTATTTGGTAGCAAACACCACAAGTGCTACTTAAGATTATGCAGCCAGATCCCAGAAATTGTCAGGAATGGGAACCGGAAATGGTCCAGCTCCTCATTTATTCACTAAGGCAGTTAGATTACACACATAGTTGGCCCAGTATACGACTAATTAGACATTTTATTGATGAATCAGCATGTTTAATAAAACTGTGATGAACTTCACAACAGGAAACTTAAGTTCCTAATACTTCATCCTAGCAGATGAGATCCATTTGACTTGTTTAATGTCTAAGTATGCTGCTTGCTCATGGAATTTACAAAAATGAGATATTGCTTTGTCATTATTGTTGCAAATAACTATTACATAATTCATATGCTTTAGAATATAACTTTTGTTTTAGGAATTCAAATTTTAACTGTAGAAAATAAGGGTGTCTTATTAAGAAACTGATAAAAAACAACCCTGCCATAAATACAACTTAACAATTCACTTAAAAAGTAGCCTGTGCATGTCATAAAAGGTCAGAATTGAAAATGAAAAAGACTTAAACAAGGAATAATCCATCTCTAAGCTTGTAAAGGAGCCAGAAAGTCTGGAGAAAGTGCTGTAAAATTCCATTAATAATGTAAATTATTATTGTGGGTTATAGACTTAAAGGTTTACATTCATTTACATTTCTGTTTGTGTCCATCCCAAATTATGTCATGTTACTATAGAAGTGGACTGTGGGGCAAGAAGATTCTTTTATTTAATTTGAAAGGGAAAAGCAGCTAGAAGATTTGCCATAGCTTGTATTTAATGAAGAAACCTACCATTGTCCTCACAGAGCACTGTGGCAGAAAGCAGTTAGCTTAAATAATAGTGGGGAAAGATTTGTACAAAGGCTGTGGTGGTAGACAGGGAAAAAGAGTTAATATATGTCCAGAGCCAGGGTAACGACTTGAATAATCCACAATTTTGATGTCATTGAAGAAAATTGGAGAGTTGCTCAGCTAAAATCTAATTGAGATCCCCATGAAGTTTGCACATTGTAATGATATTGTGCCTTAAAAAAATGGATTTGTGTCATGTTTCATGTGCAGGATCTATTGTAGCAGCTGTATGCACTTAGAGCCTTTTTGTCTGGATTCATTGTTACTGCAACAGCATAATTGATCTTAATTGCTACAATGTTTGTTTTAATCTGGACTAATACAATGTTGTAATTTTAATGTTATCCCCTAGGATATTTCAGAGTGGGGCTTGATTAGATTGATTGACAGATAAGATCATATGGCTGAGTGGAGCTAAGATTACACATAAAAATCATGTCAGTCTTCTGTTGGGATCTTTAGAGAGAGGTCACTGTCTCTATTTCTCTTTGGTGTTAGACACTGGATTTTCCAAAAATAAGTCATTTTATCTGAGATCATGCTGTTTGAGAGTGGATCTTTCTGTGGAGATGGCTGTATAGGAATCAGAAGATCGGTATCTGTTTGGATCTCTGTCCAGAGTTGTTAAAAGGCTGGAAACCTAGCACCAGGTGAGCATATTTGTTTTTTGTGCTAACTCGTTCTGAAAAATAGTGTGCATTTATGGGGATATTGCTTTAAATTGGAACTATAGAAATTGCTAGTTAAGACTTTGTCATGTTTGAATATTTTAATTGCTAATTGATGCTAATTCTTTTTGTTATATTCTAATTATCTTCTTAAATTTTGTTTTAATACAAACTTTCTGTTGAATCAATTGAATGATACCTGATTAACATAATGCCAAAGGAATGTTAGGGTGTAGGCTAACTTTCTAATATACCTCGGAGTTTCTGATTTGGCCCCTAATAGCATCAAGGAATATTTAGAATACTAAGGATAATTAAACTAATTCTGGAGGACTTTAGCATACCTTTGGAGTTTGTCCCAGGAAAAGTGAATGAATCTTTAAGATTTTGTAAGGTAAGGCATCTCTTGGAGGAAGTAAAATGTAGAACTAAATCTTTATAATTAGTGTTAAGTTAGTTGTGCTTGCTTTGTTTAATCTCTCTTTACGTATATTGTTTTTGTTAAAACTGTGAAATGGAAGTGTATAGCTCTGTTGATTATTTGCTCTGTGTTCAGATTTCTTCTTTATATTTAAGTCCATTACAAGATCATAAAATTATATAATACGATAATGTATTCAGACAATCATTACATAACTTTCTGTCAGCTGAGAACAGAAGTTTATCTTTTATATCTGTTTTATTATCTGCTGTGACCTTGCAACAGAACCAACATGTCTAAGTAAACATGTTATCCACATTCTCAGCTGTTTTACGTCACCTGTACCACGAATTGATTTGCTAAATCTGGTTCAATTTCATATTATGATGTGACAGTTGTCCTGATCAGTTGGAGGCCTGAATTAATGTAGATTCTTGCAGTGGATTCAATGTATTTGGATCTTAATTCTCAGCATAATGTCTCTGTTTCACGAAGAAAAGCACATACAACTCTGGTATCAGTCAGGATTTTCTCCGGCGTTCAATGGTTTATCCCATCCTTCATTTGTTTTTAAAAGTTGTAATCTCTTTCTCAAAAAGTATATATTTTTTTCCTGATTCATGTATTGGTTTTTAGAACACAAGAAGTTTTTTGTCTGTTGTATAAAAAGCAAGGAATTTCTAATGTCAATGAAGTGATCAGTTGGCAGTATTTGAATAAATGAGTACACAAATAGAGGGCTTTCATGTTATCTTAGTGGGGTTTCTGCCAAAAATATGGTAGATGAGCGGCAAAACAATCAAAACTTAACCTATACTTCATGATCCAAAAGTATTACATTGTTGGGCAATTCTCTGATTAATTTTTTTGGTCAACATAAAGGATTCTGCAGCATTATTAAAAGCACAGAAGCTGGGAGTTCTCTTGGCATCATTGGCAATATTCCTTCCTCAGCCTGCAGAAAAACTGATATTTGGCTGTTTGAATGACTTAGCTGGATGAAAATATATGACTGCATTTGCCACATAACAACAGTAATGACATTCCAAAATAATTCAACTGCTTTGAAGAGCTTTGTGAGATCCAAGGAAAAATCTTTGGCTGGGGGTGGGGGTGGGTGTTGATTCTCTCAAAAGTGCTGAGTTGGCGAGAAAACTGTTCTAGATTGCGACTGTTCTGACAGTTCAGCTTCTCACCCAAATCTCCACACTATGTGCAATGCAGAGAGCCCAGTCATGAATATCATTAAATGCTTAGGGATGAGCCAAAAATAGGCAGGATGAGCAGGAACCTGCACATGCACACATTGCTGAGAGATCGCAGAGAAGACTCAGCATCCAGATCGCTACCATCCAAACACCGCACACATCACTGGCCCCACAACTCCATCTCAGACATCACTGAATTCATTGCTGCCCCCCCCCCCCCCCCCCCCCCCCCTACATATAGACATGATTGTTTTCTCACCCATGGATCTGGATAATATGGGAACACAATCCTTCCATCCCTTGAACACACTGTCCTCACTGCTGTCCTGCAGAGAACTAGCATTGTGCTGATATGCACAACACCACCTTGTGATCATTCCCTCTCTTGTATTTGTTGCCAATGGACCCTTGACTGACCACACTCACTGCACCTTCAATTCCCGAATAAGCCAGAACTATATACAAGCTGCAGGAATGGATGCTCAAACAGTCACACCACAAGGATAGCAGCTTATAAACCAGCTCCCAGATTTTCAGAGGCAGACCAGGAGCATCTGTTAGATGCTGTGAAGGAGAAGCATCATCGTTTGTTCCCTGGCAATGGCCCCAGTCCAAAGGGTGCATCTACCATGGCATTGTGAGAGGAGGTGGCGGAAGTGGTGAATGCCAGGAACCTGACACTGTGCTCTGGCTGCAAAAAAAATGACCGACCTTCTGTAAGTAGCCAGGGTGAGTGAGCATCCTTCTTGGAATCACGCACATGCTTGGCACACATCTCAAACCCTGCTTAGACACCTGAAAGGCATGCAACAAGTGACCCTTTCCCCCCCCCCCCCCCCCCACCACCGAAACAGAATCTAATCCTTCTCCTTACCCTTCAACAAGCACCCTTCAGTGATGACTGCTTTCCTCAAAACTGTCAGACCATGCCCGAGACACAGGCATGTGTAATGCACCATGCACTGCAGTATGTTAATGCTTGCTATCCACCTTATGTTCTCACAGGAAAAGAAAATCCACAAAGCATGGGAAATGGCACAGACTGGTGGTGGTGTGGCTGACCTGCAGCAGCTGACGAGCATGGAGAAGCGTGTCATGGAGCTGGCAGGAGGTGATGGACTATCCCGAACGGCCAGCTAGCTCAGCATACAGCATGTACGTGAGCATAAGCGCACCTCAACCTTGATCCTCCTCTAAGTAAGTGCGATGCTGCATGAAATGTTTTGCCTCCCTCCCCCGAATGTCTTATTTTTTTCCAGGTCTACGAGTGTTGCCATCACCCCCCACTGCTCTGGAGCAAACTTCCCATAACTCCCTGGATGACATCTCAGATGGAGGTACTCAGGAATCCTCCTTGGGCAGCAGCATCACTAAAGCATCACCGGCATGTACCACACAATCCACCAACACAGATGACCACCACAGTTGGTACTTTTTAGTATCGAGGCTTCTGGGTCACAATCTGGAGAGCACATTACAGCAACTGATGCACATCGGGTGGAGGCGGGCACATTGGGAACACAGAGGTTCACCAGAGGCCAGAATTCTGCTTCCCCAAGCCAGCTGCTGGGCCTCTGGGTTTGTTCCTCCCAAAGTTGGTGGAGAAGCGCCAGCAAACCTGGGGAGTTGTGAAGGGGCTGTCTGCAACAATGCTGCAACTGCAAGGCTGTTTAGGGGAGTCAAATGGAGTGTTGTTGCAGGAGGTGGTGCCCACACAGCGTGAGACCCAGACCAACTCTGCAAGGCTGGCAGTCGCAGTGGACAGTCTGGCTCAGGAGTCTGTCCTCATGGGTGACAGGGTCCAGGCCATCCTGGAGACTCTATGGGCCATGGGTGTTTCTGGAATCCAGGAGGCATAGCATTCAATGGTCACAAGTGTCGGTGGCATGTGGGAGACACTACTGGCTGTGGCTGGGACTCTTGCTGGTATTCTGGAGACACAGCAGGCTATGTCTGAGAGTCTTGACAACTTAGCTCAGCTCAGGGGGCTACTGCTAAGGAGCTCCAGAGCCTGGCTCACTCACAGAATGCTGTAATGGAAGGCCTCTGGAGCCTGGCTGAATCTGAGAGCCAGGGATGAGGAAATCATGGGGCAGATGCATCTAGGTTTCCAGGACTGGCAGAGCCAGGTGACACCAGAGGTTCTGGAGCTCAGTCCAGCTATCTTGGTGAACCATGGAGTGCCCCAGGGACCTCTAGGCACCCTAAGGGAAGAGAGAGGGCTTGAGCCCATGTCAGGGTCTTCCATCTAGGAAATCCCAGATGTCCAGAGATCAACCGATTCCCTCTGCACCCCACCATCCTTACTGGTACATCTCAGAGCCAGCCAAGATGGACAGAGTGGCACTGAAGCAGTTCCATCCGCAAATCAGCTAGGGCCCTCCATGTCCTGCCACCCGGCAGTGATGTGCAGGGGTGAACATCACTGCTGGCCACCTCCACTTCTGTATCCTGGGGTAGTATCTAGAAGAAGCAGTAGACAGCCCAACTTACAAAGGTATAGTTCACTAGAGGGCACGGGTGATAGACAGCATTAGTCAGCATTAATTTATGTTAACAGCACAATAAACTGTTAATTGCATATCATGCTTTGACAAATGTGTCTCTGAATCTCTTCTCCCTCCGCACTGCACCCCCCGCCCCCGCCATAGCTCAGTGTTCCCAACTGTCAAACATAGAGGTGTTGTCTGTTGAGCCTTGCATACTCAGACCATGTTTCAGAGTACCTGCTCCACCTTCCCCAATATGCACACACCTTTGGTGCCAGTGCCACCACCACCTCACACCCCCCTCTCCCGCCGGGCCAAAAAATGTGTGCCCAACACTTACAGCTACATGGGCCAGGGTGACAGCATTCATTCGGAGTACAGCTCAGACTTAAATTGTACTGGGGCAGGATCCTAGTGTTCACAACAGTCAGTCGTCATCATCCTTCAGCCTTCAAACAAGACTCTCAATCGATGCCAGCCCAGACACATTAATAAGGTTAAGTAGCAGCTGCATGCTCCTGGGGTGTGTTGGATTTGTTGGTTGCATCCGCCTCAATGTCCAGCACCAACTAGGTGAGGCGGGCTTTAATCAAGGCATCCCTTACTGCCTTTCCTTGTTGGACGTGTGCCACTTCCGCCCACCATCTTTCGTCTGGCTCTTCATGTGGTGGGACGCCCATCTTGCCCCTTGCTGCTCCTTCTTCTCCTGTTCCAGCTGGCCTCCCAATTGCTGGGCAATGTTGTGCACAGGGTCATACTGGAGGGCCCCCCTTCACTCCAGAGTGGCCGAAGTAGCGGAACTGCACCTTCAGCAGGCCAAAGCACTGCTCAATGATGGACCGGGTGATTTCATGGGCTTTGTTTTAGCAGATCTTCACCTCGTTCTCGGGCCTCCGCACAGTGTCATTGGCCGTGACAGGTGAAAGCACCTCACAAATGTGATGCTCCATGATCTTGGACAAGTGCAGCTGGCAACAACTCATCTCTTCAGAGGGCCTTGAAGGAATTGTGGGGCCTGTACCTCCATGGCTTCAGCACCTTCTCAGGAGCCTGCTCACCCATCTGCTGGCCCACAGCAGCAGCCTCCTGCCCTCCTTCCTGACGGTCCAGTGACTGCTCTTGCCGTGATCTGTCTATGCCTGCACCACTGCATCCTCCTCCTCTGCCCCTGTTGCCACCAACGTGGCCAGCTCCCAGATCAAGCAAACTGAGATCCATTTGCACAGTAAAGTTTAGAAAGAGTATTGAATGACAGATTATTACCATTGGCTGCATAGACCCAGCACCACCCCAAGCCCTCACTTAGGCCAGCATCCCCATTTATGGGAGCTGGCAACCCCACACAATCCATGGTGCCATGCATGGTCCGATTAGGGTTATGAGAGATTTCCAACATGACAAGTGCTGGCACAGATTATGCAGACATGGGCAATGTGCACCCTTGAGCTATTGCTATATGTGCCACTGCAGCATTTGTTACAGGCATGTGTTGCTGGTCCGTGACACAGGGCAGGGACAGACTGCAAAGCAACATCAGATGTATGCCCAATGACAGCTGATTCCATGCAGTCCGTGTCTGAACCTCTGCACCCCAGCGGATGCTTCATCTGGTTAGACCTCAGTCAGTACACTCTACCTCCACCCTGGAATACCAGCACTTAGTAGAATCCCTGACCGCACCCTGTAAAAAGACAATGCCACTGCAAAGTGCTGTGGAAGGGGTAAGAAATAACGGGAGCCCTTGAGGCTGCTTCTCACAGTCAGCTTCAGCACTGCTTGGGGGGGGGGTCCCCCTGACAGAACCTCACCCAGGGAGCTGTGAGAAAATGGAAGCCCCCCCAACTCCTCTCCCTGCCAGCCCCACAGATGTCACTCATCAATTAGCCAAAACCTGAAGGCAACAGGAGGAAAGCTATCAAGCATCCACAGGGCCTGCCTGCCACATCCCTCATGCTTCACCAGCAGCACTTACCTCCTCACACCAGTTCAAGGCTGTCATGCCAGGTTGAAACTTTTAAATGCCTGTTCTGATTTGTGCCAAAATTACATCATGCCAAAGAAGTGAGAGACACAAACATGGGCAGAGATTGCGGTGTGGATTCTGATAATGGGATGGAAATGTATGCAAACTTATGCTAAACAGCAGTCGGCCGATTTTCAGCAGGTTCCCGGCAGCACCATTTTTCTCTGGCTGGGAGATAACCTCCAGTTGGAAAAACTGTTAGGGAACCCGCGAAATGCCTGACATGCACACCTTCCAGCTGGAACTGCCAGAAAAGTGGTCGGCTGCAAAGGAAGAATCACAGCCCTGTAAACAGGTCAGAAAGGCGCTATAGGGAAATATTATTAGATTGATGTTAATTATCCTAAAGAAGAATAGAATGCCGATTATGGACCAAAGTTTTCTATAGAAAAATATTGAATGGTATCTGTTTTTAGACTAGCTTGGCATGGTTAGTTGTTGAAATTTTTTGAGAGGTTTATTGCTGTAAGTATGAAGTGACAATATTGCAGTGAAACAACATCTATGGCTGAAGTGAACAGGGCAAGCAACTATATTTATCTTCAAGCAAATCAGATTGGAAGATTGGGAAATTAAAGGCACAAGGAATGCAAGTTAGATGGGTAAATTTAATGTTAATCAAATACTGAAAGAAAAACAAAGGGTCAGTCAATAGCTAACAATTATACACACCAAATCATACTTGCATCCTAGACCCTCCATCACCACCTCCAGGAATGTCTCATCTCAGTGACAGGGCTGAGTGGAAGATATGGTTGTACACTGGCATACAGTCAGGAGAAAGTGTCTATAGAAATGTCTATATGACTGACTCCAGACCCTATGAAATCTCATGGCATCAGGTCAACCATCGTCGAGGATCTCCAGCTAATTACCATAACCATCCTCCCTTTATTAATGAAACGTACTCCTCTTGCACTGAGGGTAGCAAGAGCACAATATATACACTGGGTGGGAGACTTCAATACCTAGCATCATGGACGGCTCATAAGCACCCGACTAGTCCAGCTAGCTGAGTCCTGAAGGACAAAACTGCTAGACTTGATCAGTCCAGATGGCAGACAGTGAGGCAACCAACAAGAGGGGAAAAACCCACTTGACTTCACCCTCTCCAGCCTGTCACAGATGCAGCTGTCCATGACTATATTGGTAAGAATGAACGCTGCACAATCCCACTATAGTTGAAGTTCCCAATTCACATTGAGAACACCCTCCATCATGCTGTGTGGAATTACCACCATGTTAAATGGAATTATCCCAGAACCAGCAACTCAAAACTGTGCATCCATGGTTGTCAGCAGCAGCAGCATTGTATTCAACTACATTCTATAACCTCAGAACCCAGCATATTTATTACCCTACAATTACTCTACCATTACCATTAAACTAAGGAACCAACCCTGGTTCAATGAAGATTGTAGGAGAGCATGCCAACGTTAAAATGAGTTGTCAACCTAGTTAAGTTAGAATATAGGAATATAAGCATACTAAACATATAAGCAGCACACTATAGGCAGAGCTAATGGGCAGAATTTTACCAGTTCACCTTGCCCATCTTGGATGGAGTAAGCTGGTAAAATCGCATGACAGCCAGGAAATCAGGATCATGCCCAATTTCTCGGCTCTCGAATTTATGAGAATCAGATTTCTGGCTAGTTGGAGTGAATTCAGAGTGTGTACGGAGGTACCAGATAGGGGACAAAGAGCTCTATCTCACAGATGGATTTGCATCCTGATGCAACTTTTAAGGGAAAAACCAGGTTTGTGACAAGGGAATTTGAAGAAGATTTAGGAGATCAGGAGATAAGGGTGGATTCACTTCTGGTAGAAAAGGTTATTTTAAAGATTTTCTTGGCTTTGTTAGCTACAAAGGCCTGGCAATGCAAATCAATAGCTATTAAAACTGCCTTTCTGCAGGGGCATCAGTTTCGGGGAAATATTTTTCTCCATCCTCCTAAACAGCCAATTAACACAGAGTACTCTGGAAGTTAAATAAATGTGCGTATGGGCTAAATTATGCATCTAGAGTTTGGTATTTTTCAGTAAGTTCAGTTTTGTTAAAGTTAGGCTGTTGCCAGTTGAAAGCAGATCCTGTGGTGATTTACTGGCGCTATTGAGGAAAATTTTCTGGTATCTTTATGATGCATATCGATGATTTTTTTGTGTGTCGTTGTAGAGATTTTGAAGCTATTGTGATTTCTACGCTGAGGAAAGAATTCGGAGTTGGAAATCAACCTTCAGAAACTTTCAGATATATTGGGCTGGGAATTGGACAGACTGAGTTAGGTATCACTTTATGTCAGAAATCTTATTTGGAAGGTATCTGCCCTATAGCAATTAGTCATGGTAGGGCTTCACAAAAAGCCAGAAAAAGAGGAACTCTGAAGTTTGATTGTGCAACTGAATTGGCTAGGCAGACAGACCAGACCAGATGCTAGTTTTGGTATCCTAAAGTTGAGTACAAAAATGAATGATCCCAGGTACAACGACAGCAAACAAAGTGTTCTGAAGGTCATGTTTTTGCGTGATGTTAAGCACTGAAACTAATAGTTTAAAATGATGCATCCTATGCCAACTTGTGTGATGGGCTTTCAAGCACATGGGAGGTTTTATAATCTTTTAATTATGCAGGCTGCTGCGGCAGCAGCAAGCATAGACTGAATCAATAGAGGGGAGATTGGTGATGTACACTGTACTGTGTACAGTTTTGATCACCCTGCTACAGGAAGATGTTTTTAAACTGGAATAAGTACAAAAAAATTGACAGAATGTTACCGGGACTGGAGATTTGAATTATAAATAGAGAATGAATAGACTGGGACTTCTATTCCTGGAATAAGAAGAATCAAGGATGACCTTAAAGAGATTAATAAAATCATGAGAGGCCGAGATAAGGTGAATAGCCAAGGCCTTCCCCCCAGGATAGGGGAGTCCAGAACTAAAGAGCATAGGTTTAAGGTGAGGAGAGAAAGATTTAAAAGGGACCCCAGGGCAACTTTTTCACAAAGATGGTGGTGTGTGTACAGAATATAGAACATAGAACACTACAGCACAAACGGGCCCTTCAGCCAACAAGTTGTGCCAATCATATCCATACCTACCAGGCCGTAGAACTATCTACAACTCCCAATCCCATTAAATCCCATCCAGAAGTCTTTTAAAAGACCCCACTGAGTTCGCCTCCACCACTACCAACGGCAGCCGATTCCACTCACTCACTTACCTCTAACATCTCCTCTGTACTTGCTCCCCAACACCTTAAACCTGTGTCCTCTTAAAGTGACCATTTTAGCCCTGGGAAATAGCATCCGAGAATCCGCCTCTATCAGGTCACCTCTCAACCTTCGTCTCTCCAGGGAGAAGAGACCTAGCTCCCTCACAAGCATGCCTCCCAATCCAGGGAACATCTTTGTAAATCTCCTCTGCACCCTCTCAATAGCTTCTACATCCTTCTTGTACTGAGGTGACCAGAACTGCGCACAGTACTCCAGTGGGGTCTGATGTAATGAGTTCCCAGAAGATATAGTAGATTTGGTACAACTACAACCTTTAAAAGACAATTGGACAGATACATACATAGGAAAGGCCACTTAGTGATTCTCCTGTGCAGCAGGTGACATTCATTGTATTGCCTCTGTGCCTTGGTATGGGGCTTCTATAGATGAGGGAGTAGTATGTCCCTTAGAATCCACTCATGCACTTTGGGATTGAAATGAAGGGATGAGGCAGTCTGACTGCTGGGGGATGAAGGAATGATGACAGCTGCCAGGAAAGTGAGGGCATACAAGACAGAAGCTCCATGGGACATTGAAGCTGTGAAAACCTTTCCTTTTGATTAATCTGAGTGGAAATCTCTAACCACATGATTGCAATGGATGATGTCCTTCTACTTTGGGGGATCCAGCTTCGATGACAAAATCTAATGGCCTCTGATCTGAGGATGCACATTTTTTGTGAAATAAATGCGCTGTCCAACTCGGCAAAAAGGCCACCAGTGATGCATGAGATGCTGTGGTGTGTTCCCATTTGCATGATGACATTACAGTTTGCAATTGATCCTTGAAAGGAACCAAAGTGGTGAGATCTGAGACCTCAATACCTTTGCAGGCTACTAGTAGGGTATGGCAAGCAAAGCTGCAACATGTAAGGTCCTCAGCAACAAGCTCACACATGCCAATGACCACCATACCTGGAAATTCATATTCTCCTTTGGTACTTGGTCTTGGCATTTCAAGTTCACTCCATTTTTAGTGGCTAATCCTGTATCAAGAGTATGATATCCGTAGCCTTCAGTCCATCTCTCATCTTCAGTGCCATCCTGTCAGGGCTCCATCCTTCCTGTGCAGGAAACCTGACAGTGCATCCATTCTTAGCTGCAGCCTTCTTTCAAAGCAACTGGCTGCATTCTTGTGATTGTCAGCATTGCCCCCC
The DNA here is from genome assembly GCA_024679065.1 of Sphyrna mokarran. NCBI lineage: Eukaryota > Metazoa > Chordata > Chondrichthyes > Carcharhiniformes > Carcharhinidae > Sphyrna > Sphyrna mokarran. Next base: position 73,431,555 of record JAGIQG010000007.1, on the reverse strand, counting down.
ACTCAAAGGCACCGTGATGCTGGGGGTAGAGTGACAACCTCATTCAATGCTAGGTACTGAGTACCACACTCCGCATCACCAATGTAGTGTCCAGGACACCCTTTGCCAAATTTCAAGTTCTCTTTTTCCCCATTGATCATGTTATGTGGATGTGGTGATTTCTTGGGACTCCTCACTCTACAACCACCTCCATTTGGTTGATCCACCCCAGTCAATGCTTGAAACCTGAGCATCTCCTTCAAAATTCAAATCTTCTTGAACAAGCTCTTGATGAGGTGTTCAAGTACTTTAATCAATCTAGAAGCAGGTAACTCTCTTCCTCTCTTCTTTCTTTCCCTCTCTCCTTCCCTCCCCACCCCCTCCTCCCCACCAGTGAACAGTGGTGCAGTGGTATTGTCATTGGAGTAGTAAACCTAGAGCAAGATCTAGAGACCTGGGTTCAAATCCTGCCACAGCAGATGGTGAAATTTGAATCCAATAAAAATATGGAAAAAGTCAAATGTTGATCATGAAACCATTGTTAATTGGACTGGGTTTTTAATGACAATGAATAATGTGGTTCTGGGATCTGCATTTCAAGACCAAAATATTTATTGGAACTAATACCTTCAGGTTTCACTCGCTTATGTTCCCAACTTTGGGAATGGAAGAGCCTGAAAATTCAACCCATATTATCAATCTGAATAATAATTAAACCATAACATATCTCTTTCTCTGTTGCAAGATTTGTATCATTTAAAATTGTTTCTGGGAAACCATAGCCAGAATATTTACTGTAAGCTACCACCATAGCCAATAAATGTTATGTGGTTTGAAAACATATTGTTCATTCTTTGAAACTCCTGCTAATGTGTATTATTTAATTTAAATACTGTTCTCAGTTATATTCTTTTTTCCATTACATAATTACAGGCACTTATTGTGGATATTTGCTTTTAAATTATTCATCTCTTAAAAAGATTGTAACATTTGAAGGAACAATATTCTGCCATTCCAATAACTGGTAGTATAATAGCTAACGTAATAGTTTGACCACTAAACAACAGTCAAGTAGAAATCTGTAATACATGTCTATTACAGACTTTGACTATAGATGCCATTAGCAGTAAATAATCCTCTCTTTAAGCTTCTACACTGTTTCAAAAAACCTTAAAGCAAGTTAGAAGATCTTTTGATTAGGCACTTTACTGTCTTCTGGACTCAACATCGAATTCAGCAATTTTAGATCATACCACTGGTACCATTTTTTTTTGTGGATGCAGTCACTGGTAATAATTCAATTTAAATTCACCTATGTAAAATTTGTTCTGCAAAGAGCAGCTGGTATCTTCAGAGTTCCTTAAAGAAAAACACAAATTGGCATTTTGGGCTGCGTACTCCGCCTGTCAAGAATGGTGGAAACAGTTAGATTACAATATGTAACAACCTGTAATAGATCAAGGATGACTCGATGTAGCTTTAACAATGAAGGCATTATTGCCAACAGAATAAATATATATAGGTACAACAAGATAAAACTCTTACAAATGTAACGTTACATTCTGCATCCTATCCTTGCCTTCTCAATGTACAGTATGCTTAGTCTGTGTAGCGCGCAAGAAACAATTTTTTTCATTCCAATTCAATCAAATCAAGTCCAATTCAGAGTTGCAACAAGTTGAGACATTCCTGCTCCAAGCTGACAAGACAGGGCTCTCACTCCTGCTCCTGTCTTGGGCTTGATCTACATGATCCAAGCTGATTGAAGTAAGTGTAGCTTTTCTCCGAAGGCTTGATTTCATTTGCATCTTAGCCAAAAGGCTGAGATGACACTTTTAAAAATTGCTTCAAGTAAAGCTGAAATGTAATCTAACGACTTCAGCCAAACACAGCATGTTGACACTACATTTGATCTTAGCCAAAAGAATACTTTTCACTGTATACAAATACAGGTGACAAAAATAAATCAAAATCAAATCAAAGTCTAAGTCTTTACTCCCTGATTTCAACTGCAAGTCTGTCTTCGACATGTGGTCTGCATCCTTGACCCACCAGGGTGATCCATAGGGTCCTTGCCAATCACGTAGCCCTCAGGAAAACCCCTTCTCAAGGATCATGCTACTACACCCCTTCCTCTTAAAATCCAAAACACTGATATTCTGGTATACAGAAACAAAGAACAGACAAAATACTCTTTATACATAAAGGGCATCAGGAAAAACCTTTGGAAAACTCATCAAAAGTTCAAAAGATCTGGACCCTTCCTCGCTCTGTTAGAGCACCTCAGTTCAGTGGCTGGCTCATTTGTATTTAAAAGGACAGACTGGTCAAAAGAGGAAGGCAAACTCAGTAATTCTGGATTTAGTGGCTTGTTGGCAGCTTCAGCTCCTCTGAATCCTCAATCATGGATTGCTCAGACCCTATAATCTCCACCGAAAGTCCAGTAGGCAGGCCTGGCATCCTTGAACAATCAGCAGGGGTCACCTGCGAGCCCCCTGTGTTAGATATGGCTTTCCTCCTCAGGTGGTCCACATCTTTCCTAACCCTGAAGTATAACTATCTGTTCTGTTTCTGAAGATCTTGGATAGGGTCTTCATTTGATTTTTTGACTTAGATGAGAGTTATGCTACCAATCCTTCCACCACCCCTTATACCCCATTGCCCCCAAACCCGCCCCACGATACCCCTCACCGCTCCACCACCCTCCCATTCCCCAACCCCCCACAACCCTCCATCACCTCCTCCACATTCCACTACCCCTCACCAAACCCCCCACCCCCCACCACCAGTCCCCACCCCCCACCCCTCCACCCCCCCAGCCCCAATATTACCCCTCCACCACCCTCCACCCCCCCAATACCCCTCCACCACCCTCCACCCCTCAATACCCCTCCACAACCCCCCACTTCACCTCCCCACTACCCCTCCACCACCCCCCATCCCCCAACCCACACACCATCCCTTCACCACCCCCCACTATCCCCCCCAACACCACCACCCCCACCACATCCCCACACCCACAACCGCACCCAGCACTTGATGTGGTATTATTTAGTAATTTGGAGAAAATTATTTTGAAAATTCAAGTGAATTAAATAAGAAGTTCATGTCATTGGTGGCTGTTACATTTTTTTTCTGTCATTATTTTCTGAAGAACCAGCCTAGGATTAGCTAGTATCTGTCATTGTCTGTCAGTGTAAGTTGTGAATAAATACACAATAATACAAATAGTGGAGTAGTTAATCATTCACAGTATTGATAGAGGCAAATACAGGAAATTGAAAGCTCAAAACACATTCTCTCCTGGTACATTTTTTATGATCAAAAGGCTTTTAGTAACTGAGTTCTTCCTGCTGCAAACATGGACTAATGCTGAAGATCATTGTGCAAACTGACAGTTACATTAAATATTTAAATTTAACTCTTTCAGTATTGATAGTCACAAAGATACAGATTGATGTGCATGTTGTGGGTCAGGGTGTAGAATGTTTTTCCCCAGATGTCAGTTCAGCATAGAAAAAGAAAATGCTGAAACAATTCAGCAGGTTTGGCAGATGGGGAGAGAAATGGAGCAAGTATTTTGAGCCCAACATGACTCTTCTTTGTAACTGTTCGATGTTTGAGTCCAGCAACAATCAGAGTTGGAAAACCAAATGGTGAGTCTGATTCAATGCAGCCATGCCGACTTTGATATCATGAACTGAGCAGCAGACTGATGACTGGCAAATGCTGTTGGGTAGGTGGTGATGAACATTGTCATGAAAAGATGTGAATATTGCTGAGACTGAACATTGTTGGGAGGGAGATTTTTAAACACTTTTAAAATTTATTTATGGGATATGGGTATCAATAGGCCAGCATGCATTCCCATTCCTCATTGTGATTGAGAAAGTGGTAATGAGCTGCCTTTAATCACTGTAATGCCTAAGATGTTGGTACACCCACAGTGCTGCTCGGAAGTAAATTCCAAGATTTTGACTAAGCAACAGTGATATGTTTCCAAGTCAGGATGGTGAGTAACCTGAAGGGGAACCTTCAGAGAGAGGTATTCCCAAGCTGCTCTTGTCCTTATAGTTGGTAACAGTTGTGGGTTTGGTAGATGCTGCTGAAGGAACCTTGGTGAGTTCCTGCAGTGCATCTTGTAAATGGTACAGATGGATGCCACTTCTCGTCAGTGGATGAGTGATTGAATATTTGTGGAAAGGATAGCAATCAGGTGGGCTGGATGGTGTTGAGCTCTCTGAGTGTTGTTAGAGCTGCATTCATACAGGCAAGTGGAGAGTATTCCATTACATTACTGGTTTCTGCCTTGTAGATGGTGGACAGGTTTTGAAGAATCAGGAGATGAGTTCATGATGCAGGATGCCTTGCTTTTGACTTATCTGGTAGCCACAATATTTATATGGCTAGTCCAGTTTCTGTTCAATGGTAACTCCCAGGATATTGATAATGAGGGATTCAGCTATGATAATGCCTATGAATGTAAAGAGACAATGGTTAGATTCTCTGTGGTTGGAGATGGTCATTGCCTGCACTTGTTTGGCACAAGTGTTACTTAGAATTTGTCAGCCCAAGATATTGTTCAGATCTTCCTGCATTTTAGCATGGACTGCTTCAGTATCTGAGGAGTCATGAATGGTGCTGAACATTGTGCAGTCAATGTTTCTGACCATTTAATGGAAGGAATGTCATTAATGAGATGGCTGAAGCTGGTTGGGCTGAGGACACTACCCGAGGAATTCCTGTAGTGATGTCCTGAAGTTGAGAATTTGAGATGATTGACCTCCAACCATCAGAGCCATTTCCTTTGTGCCAGGTATTTTCATTCCAACCAATAGTTTTCCCTGATTCACGCTGACTCCAGTTTCAATATGATGCCATATTCCGTCAAATATGAATATAATGATGTAATTAATATTGCTGAGGAGTTGTTGGGGGGTTCTGGACATTATTGAAGTGGTGGGGCTGGGTGAGCGAAGGTTGGTGGAAAACCAGCAAACGATGGCAAAAAGTAATAAAGCAGAAAATGGACAATGAGAGTAAACTAATATAAAAATGAGTAGTAAGAGCTTCTGTAAATCTGCAAAAAATAGGAGAGATGCCAGAGTGAATATAGGCCCCCTAGGGAATGATGAATGACAAACTAATAGTGGATTGGCATTGGGATGAATGTCAGAGCCACACTTATTTATAATGTATATTAGTACTTGGATGACATGGCATTATTGCCAAGTTTGCAGATGACAAAAATATAGGTGGGAAGTCAAGTGGTGAGGATTTTATAAAAGTGAAGTAAAACTTATCTTTTAGTCACAAGTAAAGTTTACATTAACACTGCAATGAAGTGATTGTGAAATTCCCCTTGTTGCTACACTCCAGCACCTGTTCTGGTCAATGCACCTAATTAGCACAGAAACTGGAGCACCTGGAGGAAACCCATGCAGTCAAGAGGAGAATGTGCAAACTCCACACAGATGGTGACCCAAGCCAGAAATGAAACCTGGTCCCTGGTGCTGTGAGGGAGCAGTGCTAACCGCTGTGCTCCTGTGTAACCCCTAGAGTCTATAGAGGGACGTAGACAGGTAAAGGCAAAAATTTGACAATGGAGTTTAATGTAGGAAAAGTGAACTTTTGTTTTTGGTTGGAAGAATAAAGGAACTGAATATTACTTAAATGGAGAAAGGCTGCAGAAAGCTGCAGCACAAAAGAGTTCCTCATGTATAAAATCACAGAAGTTCAGTATTCCCTTTGTATTTTTGTCTATGATAGTCCTATCAATTATAGTCCCCCCAACCAATCCCACACTGAGTATAAACCTATTCAATTTTCCTTCTCTTCAGCGCTGACAAAAGGTCATCCAAACTCAAAATGTTGGGTATATTCTTTCTCCACAGAAGCTGGAAGATCTGCTGGGATTTTCCAAAATGTTCTGTTTTTGTTTTGGATTCTAGCATATGTGGTATTTTGCCTTTATTCAAAAGATTTAACTTATTCAAAAGCTTGGGAGAGTTAAATCTTTTGAATAAAGGCAAAATCCTCTGTACAAATGATAATATCTTAAACTAACAATAGCATTTTCTATTTGTACAAAACCTTCCAGTAAACTAATACTAACCAATTCAGCTGTAAAAAAAATTCTATTTCTATTGTAATCCAGATCAGAAGCTCCAAATGTTTTATGAAGTCAGCCTAAACCATTAGTTATGCACTTTGTATTTGGCACAAGTGTGCCTAAGATGTTTCACTCTAGGTATGATTCAAGTACCCACTGGGGAGCTTTTTATCAAAAAAGTTTATTTTACACAGTTAACATATAAGAGAATTAGCACAACTTTTAGCAATTATGAAAAAAGAATAACCATGATATTGTATAAACTTTAACAGCTAAATGTACTGTTCCAAATCAAGCATCCTTTCAAACACACAATAATCCGGGCGGCATGATGGCACAGTGGTTAGCACAGCTGCCTCACAGGCTAAGCATCTGAGTTCAATTCTGGCCTCAGGTAACTGTCTATGTGGAGTTTGCATATTCTTCCCCTGTTTCTGCAAGAAACCCTGCATGGGTTTCTTCCGGATGCCCCAGTTTTCTCTCACACTCCAAAGATGTGCAGGCTAAGCGGATAGTCCATGATAAATTGCCCTTCAGTGTCAGGGAGATTGGTAGGATAAATATATGGGGTTACGGCAATAGAGGCTGGGTTGGATAGTTGTTGGTGCAAAGTCGATGGGTCAAATGGCCTTCTTCTGCACTGTGGAACATGCATCCTGTTCTAGGCTTAGCACAAAACACAAGTCTCCACATGTGTTGCTGGAACTTGCAGCTTGCCAAACTTGCTGTGAATTAGTCCTTTGGACATGGAATTGAAATGTCTGATGCTTTCCTTCTCTGGAACTTATAGTACACTTCAAGAGATAGAGACAGCACTTGCCTCTAACTTCCAGATAGCCAGTCACTGCCAGCAGAATTTCCAATACCAGGGAGAGAGACAAAAACACTGCTTTCAGCCTGGAGTCCAAACAGCTTCTAACAAGCTGAAACAAAGCTTTTGGTTTTTCCTGTGAAAAAATGCTTTTATTTTCCCTGACTTGTCAATCATTCTTTCCCTAACAATTCAAAAAGGGTATTAAAACTGCAGGACACTGCATCATTCAAAATTAAGAATAAGTATTTCTTCAATTATCCGGTTGCGATTTCTGTTTTTAGTCATCTACTGACATTTCCTGACCCAGCGCATTGGGATGGGAAAATCACACCTTACATCCTTCATTACAGGCAGTGCTTTCTGTTGTGGTTCAGGGCAGAAACTCAAAAATGTTTAATGAAGTCTGTCTGAACCACAAGTTTTGCATCTGAATTTGGTTAGGATAATCATGAGGTGTTTCACTTCTGGTATAATTCAAGTGACCCATTAGGGAACTTTTATCAAACAAAGTTTATTTAAAAATATAGTTAACATGTATAGTAAGAACATTAGCAACATCTTTTATCAATTACAAACAAGAAACGAAACAACCACTATAATGTATAATTCTTAATGAATATCTCTAATGCGTACAAATTAAAATAAAAATCCAATAAACAGAACCCTTTGCACAGATTTATTACTGCACAAGCTAAAGTTCATGTAATACTGGAATCCTGTTCCCTGGGTTGAAAGCTGATTTCAAATTATCTTCAAAATTCAGAGCAGCTTGCAGCTTTCCCAAAACCACTGATCCTTTACTGCAGGATGATAATAAGCTATGCTTTTAGCAAACTCGTAAAACTTTCAAAATAAAAACAGAGACTTATTTCAGCTATGTTTCTAACACTGCAGCCAAAGCAAAACAATACGCTCACCACTCACTGTCTTTGAGTTCAACAATGCCAAATCAAGAAATATAGATTTTGATCCTGGACGAACTCCCAGTTGTTATGATTCAGGTCAGAAACTCCAAAGTATTTTGTGAACCACAAGTTTTGCATTTGAATTTGGCTGGGAAAACAGGAAGTGTTTCATTTCAGATATCATTCAAGTGACCCACTAAGGAGTTGTCTTAAACAAAGTTTATTTAAGAATATAGTTAATATGCATTGTAAGAAAATTAACAACTTTTATCAATTTGAACAAGAAACAAAACCATTACTATAATGTATAAGTCTTAATGAATATCTCTAATGTGTTTCAATTGAAACAAAAATCCAATAAACAAAATGTTTTAAACAGATTTATTACAGCACAGTTCAAGTTCTCCCTCTTTTGCTTTTGTTCCGTTAGGGCTATCCTTTCCCTTTCATTTTCCCTCGCCTACAATTCAAACAGCATCAATTCCTTTTTTCGTTGCAATTTCCACTGCTTCAATTCTTTTGCTTGCTGTCCCTTTCTTTCTCTGGCTTTTTCTGCAGCAATTGCTTCCCTTTCTTTCATTTTTACTGTTGCAGGTGCCCTCCTTTTCTTTGGTATTTTGTTCTGCTACTCTCTCTCTTATCTTTATTTTGAATTCAAGCTGCTTTAATTCATTTTCATGTTCAAGCTCTTTCATTTGAAACTGAATTCTTGCAATCTCCAATGATATTGACTGTGTTTCTGGCAATTTTAAATGCTCAACTATTGTCACAATTATCTCCCCTGTCTGTGCACTGTCAGGCAATGTAAACTGCAATGTTTTTGTAAATTCCAAAGCTTCATTTTAGTCAACTTTTGTAATCTACCTTGTATGAACTCTTCCACCTCTGGAACTTCTTAGCCTCTAAAAAGCCATTATTCCACAAGACACTCTATATTTAAACCTGAAACAATGCAATATGCTCACCTCTCACTATCTTTCAGTTCAATAATGCCAAATCAATCAAGAAATATAGATTTTGATCCTAGATGCTTTAGGTCAGAAACTCCAAAGTGTTTTATGAAGCTCACCTGACCCACGGGTTTTGCATCTGAATTTGGCCAGGAAAACAAGAGATGTTCCACTTCAGGTATAATTCAAGGAACTCACTAGGGAGCTTGTATCAAACAAAGTTTATTTAAGAATATAGTTAACATGTATAGTAAGAAAATTAGCAACAACTTTTATCAATTACAAACAAGAAACAAAACAATATATGATAACGTATGATTTTTAATGAATATCTCTAATGTGTACAAATTAAAGCAAAGATCTGATAAACAAAACCCTTTAAATAGATTTGTCATTAACAGGCTAAAATAATGTAATATTGGAATCCCATTCCCTGTGTTGAAAGCTGATTTCAAATAATCTTGAACTTCAAGCAGCTTGTATTCTAAAGCTCCCCAAAATCCCAAAACCACTGATTCTTTACTGCAGGATGGCATAAATTGTGCTTTCAGCGAATTGGTAAAACTTTCAAAATAAAAACGTAGAAAGGGACTTCTTTCAGCTCTGCTTCTAGCACTGCAGCCAAAATGAAACTCGTCACATGAACTGCACACAATATTTTTTTGCTTCTTCCACCAATTAGATCACCTAAGGCTGTGAGCTGAGAAACACTGACTATGATAGCTGTAGAGATCATGATTTTTAAAAAATCTTTTAAAGCGACACTAACATCACACCCCGTGAGCTGTATTCCTCTACTACTTACATCACTGCACTAACTCTCTGTGTAGTTCTGTTCTCAATTCTATGTAACTCCCCTCTCACCTGCAGCTATTTTTGCTGTCAGCCAAAAGTCTGGTGCTTCTGATCAGATCAATTCAAGGTCTAATTTTAGTTGGTGCCTCTGAAGCTGATATGATTAAGAAACTTCCAAAATGTAGAAAGTAATCTCTCAGCAAAAGTACTGGGAATCAAATCATATCCTACTTACAGCTGGGAAAACTGCTGAGTACTGATTTTTTAGTGCAATATTTTTTGAGATTGATCCAACTCCTTCAATTTTACTGTGTTCTCACCTTGTCTTCATTGACGAGTTCCAGGAAGCCCTCACCTGCACCCAAAACTCATATGCTTTTTCAGGTTGAAATGAATTCCCAACCCACTCTCCCATGGGTATGTTCATAGCTGGTACTGTACAATGGTGTTCACTAAAAATAACATGCAAATATACTTTACATAAAGGCTTCTCTTTAGAATTCTGAATTTTTTGAATTTAAAACCTTCACATCAATGAGTTTGAAAGCAGCAATTTTGTGTTTTGTGCGTTGAGTTGTTTTCTGTGATGAGCTGGGTGTGACCTACTGTCATATTTAAAAATCTCAAATTAAATGACAGAGAAATTTGCACAGATAGAATTTCTGTTGTTCTAATCTGAAGTACTTAAGCTAGCGTAATAGGGGAACATTCAAGCAACCAGATTGACAGAGGTAATGCTTATCTTGCAAGTTTGTTCAAGGATATTGCTGAAGCTTAACAAATCAACACTGCACACAGAGTATGGGTATATTTCCTGCTACTAATCCAGTCAGAATCAGCCTACTGATTAGGAAATCAGCTTGTAATCATCTAATGTTGAAAGCTATCTTTTCTATACCTGCCTGTTGTCTATTTCTTAAGTACATTGAGACAATTATTACATTAAGGGAGCAAATATTTGCTGTCAAGAGGGAAAATCCTAGAGTTAAATGACAGATTCAGCATTCCACATGTGATGAGGCGACTGGTCAATAATTTGGAGTATCGTGGATCTGGCTGGTGCAAATTTTAGATGATTGAATATGCGAAAAAGAATTGTCTTGATTCTGAGCCTCCATCATGTGTCATTTTGGAATCATTATGTTCCCAGTGAGGATATTCACTAGTGGGTCATTAAATAATTTGTAAATGAAGATTGAATTTTTACTCAGAGAGCAGCAGATGCAAGGAATCACTCAAAAGTGGCATAGTTAGAAGCAGAGTTCCCCAGGAAAGATTAAGAACTATTCTTTTCACAATACAGTCATAGAGGTAAACAATGCGGAGAAAGGCCCTTCGGTCTACAAAGCTAGAATATTGGGAAAAGAATAATTAAAAGTGTTAAATTGTAAGACAGTACTCAGGAGAACAAGCTTAATAAATTATTCCGATAATAGGAAAGTCATATTTATCTATTGAAAGGAAATCTGTGTGGTAATGAGTAATTTAAAAAAAAGCGAATGCCTCCAATTAATTTGTCTGTAATCGTAAATAGACAAAGTCGATTCTCACATTGGACATGGCCCCTACAATACTAATGGCCCATTTTCATCTCTGGCACTTTTTATTTGTAACTCAGATATCCAGTATTTCATTTTATAAAGCCCTTTCCACCATGACCTTTAATTATTCAATATTCACAACTATTCAGAATAAAAGAAATATGATCATGCTGCTTTTGAAAAAAATACGTATTAAAATTAAAGTTGTGCCTTTGGTTTGTTTAATATTTGAAATATATTTGAAACAATCTGTCTAATATTAATATTTGAACAATTGACATGCATTTAAATCCCTGTGCTGCTACACCTTTATATGGCATTTGAATTACGGTAGTAATTCAGTTCTAAAAAATACTTTCATGCATCTGTTAAAAATAGCAACTGAACATTTGATATAAATGTACTGGATGCTCATTGTGCAATTTTCTGAATTTGTGAAATAAGGAAAATATTGCTAAGATTTTCTGGCCTTTCCTGCCAATTGGATCATCTGTTCCTGCAGAATCCTTGTGGTGGATTCCCCAGTAACATGGTCGGTGAGCGATACAAAAGATCACTAGTGTCGGCAGGATCGTAAGATCCTGCTGATAATCAATGGTGAGGGTGCCTCTGCCACCAGAAAACCCACAAAGGGACCAGGAAATCCCTGCCCATATATCTGAATTTAAAACTAATTAAAACTCAGTTTCTGTCTGTTGATTTCTGTTCTTTTCTGAGTAAGCAGAATACTGGAGGAACTGTTCAACTGGCTTCTGCCTTTTGCTTTCAGCAAAATCACGTGGCCAATATTTGAAAATTGGAAGGTTGGTTAGCCACTCCATAGTTATCCAATGTCAATCAAATCGACAAATGTATGAGCATTCTGTTTCTTTAAAAAAGGCTTAATGCTGCTTCATTTGGAAAATCGGGTTCTGCCAGATTCTGTACTTCAATACAAACATGAAAAATAGTTGTTAACTTCATGAAAGATATATGTGACTTCTCATGGGCCTGGGCAGGGGTGAAAGGGGCAGAGGTCAGTAGTTGGGTCTTTGGAGACATGATGAGGTGAGTCAAGAGCTTCAAGTTTTTAGATGTTCAGATCACCAACCTGTGCTGGTCCCCCCCATGTTAACACTATAGTTAAGAAAGCCCCCAATGCCTCTACTTTCTCAGAAGACTAAGGAAATTTGGCATCTCAGCTATGACTCTCACCAACTTTTACAGATGCACCACAGAAAGCACTCTTTCTGGTTGTATCAGAGCTTGATATGGCTCCGGCTCTATTCAAGACTGCAAGGAACTAAAAGGTTGTGAATGTAGTTCAATCCATCATGCAAACCAACCTTCCATCCATTGACTCTGTCTACACTTGCCACTGCCTCTGCAAAGCAGCCAACATAATTAAAGACCCTACGCACCCCGGACAATCTTTCTTCCATCTTCTTGCATTGGGAAAAGCATACAAAAGTCTGAGATCACATACCAACCAACTCAAGAACAGCTTTTCCCTGCTGCTGTCAGACTTTTGAATGGACTCACCTTGCATTAAGTTGATCTTTCTCTACACCCTAGCTAAGACTATGGCATTCTTTACTCTCTCATTTCCTTCTCTGTGAATGAAGAAGGAAGAAGTGCAAGAAACAATACTTTTCACTATATGTTAATACATGTGACAATAATAAATCAAATCAAAGTAACAGGCCTGGGAAGGAATGGTGGGGGTGTGTAGTGGAATGGGGGAGATTTGGAGTTGGGCTTGGGGGAGAGGAGGTTGCTATGGGGCTGGGGAACTCTTATGGAAAGGGTTGAATAGCTCTGTGGGAGTGGGGGAGTTCCATGGGAGAGGTAGGTGCAAGTAGGGAGCACTGTGGCAATTGGGGGTAGTGATGGAAGTCCCATGGGGGCCAGTTTAGGTCTGTACAATAGCTACCGAGAAGCTAGAAGTGGTTTAATTCTTGTTACTTTTTCTGGGTAACTATTCGAGCAACATAACTAGAAACATACAATAGTTGTGATTTAGATTGCATTTTTTGTGGGTGAGGAATATTCCCAGCAGGAGATTTCCAGCACATCTTATAACTATTGGTTATACTGTCCTGGAGCTCGGGAGTTACAGTCCATACTTTCAGTTGTTGTAACTCTATTTTAAAATATGGGTATCTGGGATTCTCTGACTTACTTGAGGATTCAATAGGAGGCAGGAAGTCTTATAAAAGTGCATGAATGTGGCAGGGCCAATGCTATTCCATTGCCATGCTATAATTCCAATAGGAAGACTGCCTGTATGCCAGAAATCCAAGTAATCCACTTAAGGGGTCAACTAAAGGCCTCTATCTTTCATTGCTAGCATTTAACCGACAGTGTAAGGGTTCTTGTCTCTGAGGCAAAAACACCGTAAAAAACCCTGGTGGCTTCCTTGTAGGTTATGGGAAGGCAGTGTTCTTTCAAGCTCACGAAAGAACATGAGCTAGAAACTTCTAGCTCCCTTTAGCTCATGAAAGATGCCACATCAATGCACTCAGTACCCAGACCTACCTTCCCACCACCATCCATCTCCTTATTGAGCTTGGTGCTCTCATATTCTAACTAATTGATTTTGAGGGTATACAGCAAAGATACATGTTCAACTCCCAGATGCAGTCCACAATGGCCACCAATTCCTGAAGTTCTGTTGAGACTGCTAAGCTGCTAGCCCTCTGAATTCGCTGGCAGCTCCTGTGGTGGACTGATAGCAGTAGTGGTAGCAGGTCCCAATTTTGACAGGATGGCAGCCTTTGTTGTTGGCAGTTTATTGTTGGAACAGCTGCTTCAAGCTTTCTGTCGTGGAATCCCTGAAGTCTATGAAAAATCCATTGCAGCATTTCTGCACTATTTTGATAAAGAAATTGAAGAGTGGGAAAAGAGAGAAGTGAAATGATATTTGAATGAATTAACCATGCCTGTTATTATCCACAGACCTGTCATTACAGAAAAGCTCCATGTCTGAAAAAGATTGTCTCCACTTGATAAGCAATGCAATCTCTGTTGATTTGTGGTCAGCAACCACAACAGGAAGGCATTGTCAAGTTACATTTCTAATCTTTATGACCTGCTTCATTCTAAACAGCTGCAAGAGATTTCAGCAATGTCAAAGAATCTGCAGTTCACCCATAACAACTGCAGCAGCATGTTTTGTTCATTTGGAAGGTCCAGGAGAACATCATTGATGGTATTCATATGGTAATTCAAATTTATGATACAATGGTTTTGTGGACACTAACTTATGGGGAACAGAATTGTTAAGGTGCAGAAGGAGGTCATTTGGCCTTGAATTTGGACCAGTTCTCTAAATGAACATTATGGCTTAGTGGCATTCCCATGTTCTTACACATTGTTTCAATTCAAATAAGCATCTTTCTTGAATGCTGTGATTGAACTAGTTGAATATATAACAGTACTGAGTGTCAGAATGTTAGAGATGCTGACTTTCAGATGAGACTGAAGACTCTGTCTGCCTGTTCAGATTCATATGAACAATTCTAATGTACTGTTGGAGTAAAAAAGGGAATCTGGTTGTATGTTTTTCAAACTTTTTCTATCAAACAATGGCTGAAAATTAAATAATTATTTCCCTGATTTAATTTACGTGGCACCCAACTGTTTACCCACATAACAATTGAGTCAGGGGTTCATGAATAGTCATGATGTGGACATGCGACATTGGACTGCGGTAAAAATGGTAAGAAGTCTCATAACAACAAGTGAAAGTCCAAGAGGTTTATTCGTAGCAAACACCACATTTGTAGTGTTGGCTACAAATAAACCTGTTGGACTTTAACCTGGTATTGTGAGACTCCCTACTTCAGAAATCATCCATTGATTATTTTCAGACATTCTTAGAATCTAATACATTTTTATGTAAAGGCAAGTTTCTCTTTCTTCTACCTAGGCAGAAATTGTAATGTCTTCATTTTAAGGCAATATCCCAGGATTATGTGAATTACAAAGAAACATGCAAGGTTGGCTCTCAGAGAACAGGGACACCCTTTTGAAACCAGCTAACCACACCATGAACGAATAGCCACAAACTACAACATAGCGCATATAGAATGAAGGCATAAAGCCAAGAAGCCCATCACTGAAAAAAGTATTAATCACCTTAATCAATATTTCAGATGTTTTGTAGGATCTGGCAGGCTCCTGCAATACAGTCCAACCAGATCGTGAACGTTCTTTATGGTATATGCTGCATAACTTTGGCATTCAGGAAGATATAAAAATAAGAATAGTTTTTTGAAGATTTCATGTGAAGAGGGTGTCCCTAATCACATTTGCTTCTTCCTTATTCATTATGCCATCATCACTCTCTCCATCTAATTCATCAGTGGCTGCTACATATTTTATTTCTATTTCAAATAACATTTGGTGGCATGGTGACATTGTGGCCAGCACTGCTGCCTCACAACACCTGGGTCCCAGGTTCAATTTCAGTCTCGTGTCACTGTATGTGTGGAGTTTGCATGTTTTCTCCATGTCTGTGTGTGTTTCTTCTGGGTGCCCTAGTTTCTTCCCAAAGATGTGAGGGTTAAGCTGATTGACCCAAATGTCATGGAGATTAACAGGATAAATGCGTGGGATTGCAGGAATAGGGCCTTGGATGGGATTGTGGTTGGTACAGACTCAATAAGCCAAATGGCCTCCTTCTGTACTGTAGGGAGTGTATGATAACACACAATCATGTTTTTTATTGGTACAGAGAAGCAGTAGAAAAGGAAAGAGTGGGCGGTATGGTGGCACAGTGATTAGCACTGCTGTCTCACAGCTCCAGGGACCTGGATTTGATTCCTAGATTGGGTCACTGTGTGGAGTTTTGCACAATGTCCCCGTGTCTGCATGGATTTTCTCCTGGTGCTCCAATTTCCTCCCACATCCAAGGATGTGCGGGTTAGGTTGATTGGCCATGATAAATTGCCCCTTAGAGTCCCTGGATGCATAGGTGAAATGGATTTATGGGTAAATATGTAGGGTTACAAGGATTGTTGTCTTTGAAGAGTCAATGGACTGAATGACTTCCTTCTGTATGATAGAGATTCTATGATTCTACTTGGTGTAAGCCTTTATTATGTAAAACACTAAACTTTAGGGGGTTTAGATGTTTTTGTTTTGATGTAATGCATTTTTGTTCATTTTGTGTTCATTTTATTATTTTTCCTATTTGCTCATTTTGAATGCTGAAAGTATCTGGAATAGGAAAGTAGGCGGCACCAGTGTGTAACCACATTCTAGCACTGCGCAGTAGTGTTAAATAGACCCACCTACTGCAAACAATGGTACAGCAAGAGTACCCTGACTGATGTACGTAAACAGACTTACTCAAGATTAGATCTTCAGTATCATAGAATAACGTAAGCTGTTTGGAGAATCCTGATTAGGTGAGTGTTAGTTCAGTTTTTTTTGTTTTCAGGAATGCTAATTACTTTGTGAAAATTTGATACCTAATATTTAAAGTACATTTCTAGTCTTTTTTCCTGAATGGGCTATTATCATGAATTTAAAAGATAAATTATTTCAGAATTTGTGTTTGTAAACTGTCTCTTCCTACGACCCACCTGTCAGATTCAATGCCATTTTAAATAACCTAAACAAATTAGTCATCCAGCGACTTTTTTATTTGTTGTGTTACATTGAAAAAGACCCTTGTTAAACAAATCAGTAGAATTCAATGGAACAATGAGCAAATGAAAAATACACATTAATGTAAGGAGACAAAGGAATCTGGTTGTACGTTGTTCAATTTTGAATACTTCAAAGATTTCACTGTATGTTAAAAAATGCATTACATCCCGATAATAGCAAGTAGAATGAAAACATCTGGTCCATCTTCATAACTGAAGAGGCATTAGTAGTAAAACTGACAGAGTTGTTCATTTGATTTGTTTTCCTTTCTGGGATTTCCTCAGTTATTGCATACCAAACAGATAATGCCGAGTAACTGCAATCTCAGTCCTGAAAAATCTAAAGCATGAATAAAATGATTTTGACCATTGATTTTTCATTTTGCAGCAGCAGGCTGATGAAGCTAGCAACTGAATATGCCATATTATCTGACCGCTTAACTTAATCCCTGTGGGTAGGTTTTGCTATTTCTCAACCAAACTGTTTGAAGGAGGCATTCATCTTTGGGATGAAAATTGAAGTTTGTCAGTGTGAAACAAGTTCATAGTAAATCAAATACAATGGAGAAGGAAATCAGATGCTGTGTAAAACAAGTGCCTCTTTTGTGCTACTTGGATGAGAATAATGATAGATTTCAGAGGATATAGATGGCTGGTGAAATATAGGAACAATCAGAAATCTCAAACACCAGTTTAAAGTCCAACAAGTTTATTTGGTAGCACAAGCTACGAGCTTTCAGAGCACTGCTCCTTCATCAGGTAAGTCAGAGTTTTATTCACAAGCAGGGCATATAAAGACAGAAACTCAATTTATAAAATATTTTTTGTAAATAATTTTGTAAATTGAGTTTGTGTCTTTATATGCCCTGTTGGTGAACACAATTCCCACTTACCTGATGAAGGAGCAACAGTCCGAAAGATAGCTGTATTGTGGGCCAGAATGACTTCGTTTGGGTCAAACCTGCTTTAAGTAGGTAATTTTGCTTTCTGTTTGACTCAAGGAAACCTTGCTTGATTGACATCTTATTATTGACAACTTAGTAATTAAATGCATTCTGATTTGTAAAAAGCACCTTCACCAAAAAGAAAAAGCCTGATCAACCAAGGAGGCTGAATAGATGGTGCCAGTCCACTATGCCCCCACCTCCCCGGAAAGCTTATGGGTAGAATAAGAGATAATTGGTTGCTGTTGAGACAGGATCATTTTAAGCTCATCTACATGGATGTCAGGCGATAGCTGGTTTAGATTCTATTCTGTTCCATGGAAGAGAGTCAATTAATAACTTATTGGGTTGGTACATTAAATCTGTTCACTTAGGACTAGCCTTTAAAGACTGTTAGTGCCTGTGGAATTGGACTGCACCCTCTTCAGCAAAAATGGTTAGACATTATCATGTTTCTCACTGGTCTTGAGTGTATAAAACTGCTTATAAATTGGTTATTCAGTAAAAGTCCTAATATTGTACTTAAGCTGCCAGCAATGTGCCCTGTGGGGAATGACTTGCAAGATGGAGTAAGTGGAGTGATCAGCAAGTTTGCAGACGATACAAAGATGGCTGGACTTGCAGATAGTGAGGAGCATTGTCAGGCGATGCAGCAGGACATAGATAGGCTGGAAGCTTGGGCAGATAGATGGCAGACGGAATTTAGTCCTGATAAATGCGAGGTGATGCATTTCAGGAGAAAGAATGTAGGGGGGAAGTATATGATAAAGGGTAGACTTATTAAGAGTATAGAAATGCAGAGGGACCTGGGGATGCAGGTGCACAAGTCTCTGAAATTGGCAGAGCAGGTGGAGAAGGTTGTGAAGAAAGCATATGGTATGCTGGCTTTTATAGGAAGGGGTATAGAGTACAAGAGCTGGCCTTTAATGTTGCAGTTGTATAAAATGTTGGTTAGACCTCATTTGGAATACTGCGTCCAGTTCTGGTCACCTTACTACTGGAAGGATGTGGAGACTCTGGAGAGAGTGCAGAGGACGTTTACCAGGATGCTGCCTGGTATGGAAGGTCTGAGTTACGAGGAGAGGTTAGGCAAATTGGGGCTGTTTTCCTTAAAAAGACATAGACTTGGAGAAGATCTAGTAGAGGTGTACAAGATTATGAAGGGGCTAGATAGAATAAACATGATTAAGCTTTTTCCTAGGATGGACTCAAATAGCACGAGGGGTCACGGGCTTAGGGTGAGGGGGGTAAAGTATAATTTGGATGCTAGAGGGAGTTTTTTCACACAGAGGGTGGTGGGGTATGGAATGCGCTGCCAAGTAAAGTGGTGGAGGCAGGCACTCTGGAGTTATTTAAGAGATACTTAGATGGACACATGAACAAAATGGGAATGGAGGGGTATAGAAAACTGATTTAAAATAGGGATCATGAACGTTGGGAGTCCCTGGGAAGTGTGTAAATAGATGATGATATTGATGTATTTGTTTTATCCTACAGGTGCTTTGGTCCACCTTGTTGTCTAACGAGGGGCATACACGCAATGGGTCGTGAGAAGGCTGCTCTTGGATATTTTTCGTGAGTATCCTAGTGCTTCACATCATTAGTGTATGCTTGACCTGGACCATTTGATGGGTAACACGGCAGCTCAATGAATTTTGCTGTGCTGTGCAGATACATGGATTTGGACCTGTGACTGTGGGAGTTTTGCGCATTCTCCCCGTGCTTGCGTAGGTTTTCTCCGGGTGCTCCGTTTCCTCCTACATCCCAAAAATGTGCTCTTAGGCTAATTGGCAGAACAAATTCTCCCTGAATTGTCTCAAATTTGGTTTCAATCCATAGATCTATAAACATAGACAGGGATCACGGGTAGAACATTGAGGTAGTGGCGCGGGCTCATTGGGCCGAAAGGCCTGTTTCCTGTGCTGTTTTGTTCTTTGTTCTTTGTTGAAAGCTTGTGGGTTATGCTATCAAATAAATCTGTTGGACTTTAACCTGGGTGTTGTGAGACTTTTTACAGTATTTACCTCAGTCCAATGCCAGCATCTCCACATCAGGAATATAGGGACACAGAGCAGATAAAATTTTGACAGGAAGTGTGAAGTGAAACATTTTGGAAGGAAGTACAAGAAGAAGCAATGGAAATTGAAGGATATCATTCCAAAAGAGATAAAGGAAACAAATAAACTATGTCTATTTGCATAAATTGTTGAAGGGTGGGTTAAGGAAATAGGTCATAGAGTCATAGAGGTTTACAGCATAGAAACAGGCCCTTTGTCCCAACTTGTCCATGCCACTTTCTTTTTAAACTGCTAAGTTAATCCCAATTGCCTGCATTTGGCCCTTACCCCTCTATACCCATCTTACCCAGTAACTATCTAAATGCTTTTTAAAAGACAACATTGTACCTACCATTGCTACTACCTCTGGCAGCTTGTTCCAGACACTCAGCACCCTCTACGTGAAAAAATTGCCCTCTGGACACTTTTGTATCTCTCTTCTTTCATCTTAAACCTATGCCCTCTAGTTTTAGACTCCCCTACCTTTAGGAAAAGATATTGACTATCTAGCTGATCACTCCCCAGCCTCCTACGCTCCAGAGAAAAAAGTCCCAGTCTATCCACCTTCTCCTTATAACCATCAAGTTCCAATAGCATCCTAGTAAATTTTTCTGCACTTTTTCTAGTTTAATAATATCCTTTCTATAATAGGGTGATCAGAATTGCACACTGTATTCCAAGTGTGGTCTTTCCAATGTCTTGTACAACTTCAACAAGAAGTCCCAACTCCTGTATTCAATGTTCTGACCAATAAAATCACCACTCTGTCCTTTTTCACCACTCTGTCCACCAGTGACTCCACTTTCAAGGACCTACGAACATGTACCCCTAGATCTCTTTGTTCTGTAACTCTCCCCAACATCCTATCATTAACTGAGCAAGTCCTGCCTCTGTTCAATCTACCAAAATGCATCACGTCGCATTTGTCTAAATTAAACTCTATCTGTCATTCGTCAGCCCGTTGGCCCAATTGATCAAGATCCCATTGCAATCAAAGATAACGATCTTCACTGTCCACTATGCCACCAGTCTTAGTATCATCTGCAAACTTACTAACCGTGCCTCCTATATTCTCATCCAAATCATTAACATAAATAATAAATAACAGTGGACTCAGCACTGACCCCTGAGGCACACAGCTGGTCACAGGCCTCCAGAACAACCCTCTACAACCACCCTCTGGCTTCTGTCAAGAACCCAATTTTGTATTCATTTAGATACATCACTCTGGATCCTGTGAGATTTAATCTTATGCAACAATACCATACGGTAGATTGTTGCATAATATAGAAGAACCCATCACAGAAAGCATGAATGTCTGAACTTGAAAATAAAGCCATTAAGTACTAGAATAAAGGAAATTATGATGAATCTTTTTTAGACACTGGTTCAGTCTCAAATGGAGTATGTGTCCAATTCTGGCTAAAACCTGTAGGAAGGATTTGAAGGCTTTAAGAGAGAGTCCCAAAAAGGTTTGGCACCTTCTCTAAATGAAAATGGTTCATGAAATGAGCATCTTCAGTCATATGGGTAGATTGGAGAAGCTGGGGTTGTTCTTCTATGGGAAGAGAGGTTTGAGAGAAGATTTGATAGAGATACTCAAAATCATGAGGGGTCCAGATAAATAGAAAGTAATTATTCCCATTGGTGGAATCTTTGAGAACAAGTTTATCACAGCTACTGAACAGTCATTTGTTTAAGGATATTTTGGAGCATGTGTGTTTTTATTAATGTCAACCAAGTTTCCCAAGTTCAAAATTTTAAAATTTGTCACTCTGGTACTGTGTCTTATCAGAGCTGTCATTGATGTACTTTCTAGTTCAAAACTGCTGGGAAATCACTTAACTCCTATTGCTCTATGAAAATGATGATCCAAATATCCAGTCAGGTCTCAAAACTGCATCAAGATATCTATTTCGGAGCAAGATATCTATTTTGGAGGCTAAGAGAAAGATTTTGTTTTGGCAGTCAAGAAATATTAAAACAGCAGCTTTGAAATCTTGTTTTGCATTTCCTGATATAATTAGTCGCAACCCTAAAACTTCCATTGTATCCAAACACTCAAATGAAGAAAAAAAATTGGATGCAAATTTTCTTTTCCCTTCTAAAGGAGCTGAGTCTATTGGTGAATATTCCATGAGGACTGATTGCTGACGTCAATGATGATATATTACTGAGGCAGTCATGTGTTAGGCTATCAAGAGAGAGAGGTTGGAATCATTAGCTGGGAGCAACATGCCTATTCTGTAACTTGTAATATACACTGTTAGAAGATTATACTGTAAACTGTGCTGTTATATGCTCTGTCTGAGGCCAGAACTCTCCACTCACCTAACGAAGGGCACATCCTGAAAGCTTGTGAGTTTACTATCAAATAAATTGGTTGGACTTAAACCTGGTGTTGTCAGACTTCTTACTGTGTTTACCCCAGTCCAATGCCAGCATCTCCACATCATATATACTATTAAGCAAACAGCCAGACTATGTCTATTATCTGTCGAAAACTGAGTCCCACACCTTGACTGCAAGGTGGAAGAACCCATCTCAGAAAAAAATGGAATGCAGTGCACAATGATATATGGTTGTTGGTGATTTTATTAGTGATTCTCAAGCAGACATCATTACAAAAAAAGTGACTCTTTCACCCAGGCACATTTGCCCTGATAGGTTTATAAAATAATCTCTTTGTCAATCCACCTTCTTTCCAGACTTTCTTCTAGCCTCATAATGCCTAATTATAAACTTAGATTGAAATCTTCCTGTTTCAAAGTAATTCCGCATCATGTTGTATGTATATTTCAACATTGAATTCTGTTTTACAATATTTATTTTTCCTTTTATGATGTTTCGTTTTCCCACTAATCTTTTAATTATTTTATTTTCTCCTTGGTATTCTCTTAATTTTCCTATCTTTGTCTATTTCACATTATTTAATTTCCTTTTTCTTTCAGCATATTTCTGTCTCAACTTTTTTTTATCTTTTGTCATTTATCTGTGCTGCTGTGGTTTCTGTAACCCCTCGTGGGCAGTTTTAAGGGTCAGTTCATTCCTTCTGAAGTATGTTGTTATTACTGTCATTATCAGCTAAGGTGCATGCATTGATCAAGGCTGTTAAGGGTTTTAGTGAAAGATTGGACTGAACATTAGACTGACACATTGACAACTATCATCAATGCAAATTAAATGGCTGAAGTATGTCCACTATTTATATACCCAGATCTTTCCTTCGGTGCAGCGTGTGCTTTTGTGAACATTTCCTACCCCGGGCTTGCTCTCTGTTGATTATTTAGGTTCCTAAAAGCAAGAATTACATTGTGACAATTTGTTGGAACAGTAAGCTTAGATTTTTATCTTTACTACAGAGTGTGGAAAGGAAAGTCAAATGAGGGAGGATTATACATATACCCGATGGAAACTATTACCTTAATTAAATTAAAAACCAAAAAAAAACAGCAGTTCTACTCATGGCAAAACCCTTCCGTGGGGACGCTTAATGCCCAAATAATGAAGAAATGTATCCTGTAATCTTTCTTGCTGCAGATGGGATCTTACATATGTTCATTTATTTGCTTTCATTCGAATCTTGAATGACGCTTCCGTATATGAGACGTGGATGGTTGAGTTGCCGAGAAGAAGGGACTTATCCTGAACCTGGGATTTTTAGATGTCTGGCTGGCTGCATTACGTCAGTTGTGTGGGAAGAAAACAAGTTATTAAAACAGCATTTATCAGTTTGCCTGTTTTTTTTACATGTAATGTGGTTTTAATTCTAGAAATATGCGTTGGGTATGAAACCATCAAGGAAATTTGTTTTATTTTTGCTGCATTTTATATGGCTGCGCGAGACTGTGTAAACTGGATTGTTATTATTCCATGTTGATAAGATCTGATGGCTATGTATGAGAATGACCCAGGTGATATAGTCTAAACTGTCATTCAATTGGGAGGATATTCACAATATTATCATTTGAGCTTTCAATGTAGTTGCTTTTTCTCCTCATGATAAAAAAATTGTAAAGGGTTAAATGAATATTTTAGCAAATATTTTCCTGTGTATTATGAATTACTGAAAAGTGTCTGATCTTGAATCTTGGTAAAGTGTAACTAGTCTCCTACAACAAAATGGGGAAGAATAGAAATGGATGTTTGATTTCCCTTGAGGTTCCATTAATCTACCTCTGGAATTATGGCAGGAATGTAGTAGCATCCCACTGAATTTCAGGACATTTGTCGATATTGGTACATGCATGAATCATTTAGTCGCTGTCATTTTTGCTTAGATTAAGTATGTCTCTCTCTGATATTTTCACTTTGGTTTTAGTTTTATTTATTAGTGTCACAAGTAGGCTTACATTAACACTGCAATGAAGTTACTATGAAAATCCCCTATTCACGACACTCTGGTGCCTATTTGGGTACACTGAAGAGAATTTAGCATAGCCAATGCGCCTAACAAGCATGTCTTTTGTATTGTCGGAGGAAACCAGAACATCCAGAGGAAACCCATGCAGAGACAGGAGGAATGTGCAGACTTCGCACAGACAGTGACCCAAGTTGGGAATTGAGTCTAGGTCTCTGGTGCTGTAAGGTGACAGTGCTAACCACTGTGCCACAATGATGTCATTTTTGGACTAAAAAGAAATCTGGACATCATTTGAAAATATGTGTTCTAGTATTTCTACCAAATAAGATAAATGTTTGCTCTGAGTTACTCAACATAATATATATTCTCTGTTTTAAGAATGACGTTCACTCAAGGGATCTCTGGTTTGGCCATTGACACAAAGTAATGGCAATTTTAATTCCAAGATGTTCTGGGAGCATATGAAATTGGGGGGAGGGAGGAATGATGGGACGCATGGGAAGGAGGCGGTGCACAGGGGAAGGATGTGTTAATTAATTATCACATAGGAAAGCACAAAATGCAGTTGTCTGTGGCTTTTTAACTCAGCCACCTTATTATAACCATGCTTTCAAGTTTCCCAGTCAGTGATTGTAGGTGATGTAGAGCAAAGAGTTAACATTTTCCTGCCACTGTGTCAGTGCAAAAGTTCATAGTTGCGAACCAAAGAAGGAAGTGACAGAAGCAAGTCTAAACAAGCAAAGGCTGCTCTTTTTTTAAAAAAAGATGCCTCCCTGGCGATGTTATCTGGGCGGTAAACAGCAATACTCCTTCCTTCCAATGGGTGGAAGAATTTTACTGCTGACACCGAAATGCACGGTTGGAGGCTGCAGAGAAGATCAGCAATAGCATTGTGGTCTTGCACACCCCCCTCTAAATTAAATGCAGAAAGTGCTTTAAAGACTTAAAAAGGTCAGGTGAGATAAGGATAGCTGTACATGCACTTGCACCGTTCTGTGTGCATTGCCCTATTCCCTCATTCTGCTTTTGCAAACCCATTCTATCATATTACTCTTCACACTCACTTTCCATGCATTCATCCCCCTCTGCCAATGCATTTCCTCATATCACCATCAACTCATCCACAACAAGCAATTACTTTCCATCCTTCTACAATGTCATTGGATGAACACATGCCACTGCACAGACTTGTGCATCTCTTTCTCCCCCTTACAGGAGAAGAGAACACAGCACAAGAGGAAGAAGAGGTGACTAAGGATGGATAAAGGATTACTTTTTACAGTAGACATGTAACAAGGAGGAAGTGCTGGAGTTTAATGGAAATTCAACATCCCTGACTGTTGAACAAGGAAAAACTGAGAATGCCCAGCTAGCTTGTGAAACAATTAAATAAAAACCACCCATATATCACATAGCATTCTGTAACTTTGCTCATTTTCAACATCATCTGCTTCATAATGATAAGTTGCAAAGAATCATAGAATCTCTATAGCACAGAAGGAGGCCATTTGGCTACAATGCAGCATCTTATCCAGCCCTCCACCCTATCTCTGTAACTATAATGATTATCTTCCAAGGACTTTCATTTCCCACAAGATCTTCACATTTTCAGTAGCAGACAATAAACATTACTGGCAAAATTCCTCAGAGATATTGAGTCCTGAGGATGAAGACCATCCACCAGCTCAGATATTCTACTCAGAAAGGCGGTAAGTTTGTTTGATGACTCACACTTCACAAGTAAGCAGCAGCAGATGGTACTGAGTGGGAGAGCTGCAGAGTCCACAACGTTGCTCTATTCTGCTAGATTTTGTGAAAGGGAGGAGCACTTTATTGATTGTAAAAAGCTTATTGACATGTTATTATCATGAAAAATGCCATATAAATACAAGTTTTTTTCTGTTAATATTTATGGCAAGGGTGGAGGGCAAGTGAAAAGAATGGTTGTTGTATTTCTGATGATGCAGATGTACTGGTGCAACCAAAATAAATGTTACAGTAATGTCAGCCCTGGTCTCGCAGACAGCAGTGCTAGCAGCTGGGGCTGCAGTTTCCTCATCAGTCTCCTCGTCTTCTTTCTCACATTCAAGGAGTATTGAAGCTCTTCAGTTTGTTTGCCCTGAAGACGCAAATCTTTCAGTTGCTCAAAATTATATGGAAAAACATCAAACCACAACCATTCTGGAAATACTGGTTAGTTCACATTGAAGGACATCTCCAGATTTGTCCAGGAGTCTGAAGTGCTTTTTCAATGTGCTGATGGCCTATCCAATCACCAATGTCCAATGGTGATGTGGCTTTTAGTGTGGTGCTGTTGGGTTTCAGTGTTAAGGTTTCTGATGAATGTCATGAGCCAGTCTCTTGTCTGTTAGCAGCTATTTCTTAAGACTGTTTGCAGATGAAAGGAGATCAGGGAATCTGGTCTTCCACTGATAAAAACATTATATTGGTCAGGAATGTTGAGTGGACTTGCAGAAAGAATATTTTTTGGCTGTGCAGTGATTGGGCATTGATGTGTTGAAGTCCTCGTGGTTAATGAATATTCCTGTTATTCTATAGGTGCCCGATTGTCACGTGCATGTTTAATCGATGGAGCATTGCACCTTTCAGGAACCAGTCAGATTTGCAAAGCTGAGTGTCAGGTTGTGCTGGCTGGTGTTCTTAGTAGCATGGTTAGTACAACTGCTGGCCCTGGAAAACAATCCACCCATCGCTTACCTTATGCACGTTTGTGTGACTGACTGGGAGATCCTGCATGTGACAGCAATGATCAAATATTCCCTCCTCCTGTAAGGTTGCCAATGAAGTAGAAGAGCACATCACTCCTCTCTTTAGGTGAAACTCTCAGAGAATTAAAGAAAATACAGATTGTTAGTGAAGTCTTGACAAAATGTTTGAGAAAGTATGCATCATCTGATATATTTTAAATGCCCCTTTCTAAAACAGTGTAGTTGGTCAATATCGAGCAGCAAGTGAATTGTGATAGCTGAGCATTGCTTTAACTGCCATTTACAATCTTCACCAATGATTTATTTACTTCTGTTCAAATGGCTGCTGTTTGAGATCAGTTGTTCTAATATTAGCCAACAAAATGGTGTACTGCCTCTATACTGAGGGTCAGAAGGCAATTTATCTGTTAAAGTTAAATAGGGAAGTGGTATTATTGCTAGATTATTAATCCAGAAACTCAACTCATGTTCTAGGGACCTGAGTTTGAATCCCACCAAGGCAGATGATGGAATTTGAATTCCATAAAAAATATCTGGAATTAAGAATATATAAAAGACCATAAAACCATTGTCGGAAAAACCCATCTGTTTCACTAAAGTCCTTTAGGGAAGGAAATCGGTTGTCTCTACTTGGTTTGGCCTACATGTGAATCCAGAGCCACATCAATGTGGTTGACTCTCAACAGTCCTCTCAATATGGGCAATAAATGTTGGCCAGCCAGTGACATCCAAGTCCCACAAATAAATAAAAAAGTCTTAACTTACCTCGGAACAGCTGAGGGCTTCAAACCCTTTATCAGGATGACATCCTGTCCTCAATATGGGTTAAAATGGCATTGCAACTCAAGACCCCATCCAGCTCAGAGGGCCTTTAGTGACTGAAGTATCTGTAGAAAACTGTCCACAAACATTTTTCTCAATATACACTATAGGGGCAAGACAGTTTAGTCTATTCAACTGAATATTCTCTCATATGCAGTAATGTCTTTCATATGATTGTGATGAGAGTTGCATATAATCTGCCCTGATGAGGCTGATCAGTGTCTTAAATGCTATCATTATTTTCTTGCTATTTGCTATATAGATCCAGAAGTGCAAAAGAAAGAAGGCAATGAACATAAACAGTGAAATTTATGTTTGTTCTATATTTAGAGCTCAGATCTTTTTTTTAGCTATTTGCATCAGATGGGAAGCAGAGGTAGCCATTTTTCCCAGCAGCTAAACTTCATGTTCTCTTCACCATTTTCCTCCCACAGCCTCTTCTGTTTTTCTGTAGCAACCCCAATGTGGATACGGTATGTCAGTCAGAATGTTGTTTATGTGGGACAACTAATGGCTCATATTCTTGTGAGTTGTGGGGATGGGGGTGATAGTTTGTTGGGAAACTTTGAAGATTATTTTAAAAGATTCAATTGTAGACTCTCCTCCATGGTCCTCAGCACATGGACTGAAAATAAGCAAGTTCCCAGAAATAAATTCAGGTTGAAAGTCATAACTAATATGTTAAACTGATTTTAAGCCAACATTTCAACCCATATTCAGCTTTTTAGGGTTCCACAAGAACACATAGCTTTTTCTTCCAAAGAGGTTGAAGTTTAAAAAAAACAACCAATAAATTCAAGTTTGAGATTGGAAACTGTCATTTCTCTCACTGCTATTTAAGACAGAAAGATTACTGGTGTCTTGTGTAACATTAAATAGGTTGTGTTTGGTAAAATAGTGGACAAAGGAATGATGTTTGAATGTTGACTGCCCAACAGCAAGTGTAATTAAATGTTGAACTGCATATGAAAGAGGAAATGAGAAGTTAATGTTTAGATGCGACCCTATCATCATCAGCAACATCTTTGTCATGATGTTGTTGATTCAGTCTATCCTCCTTGTTCTACCAGAACTACAAACATAATTAAATTGACATATTCCATTTTCAATGAATTCCCACTGTTCTTTGTGCTGCTCTGGCAACAGGAATAGATGGTAT
This sequence comes from Sphyrna mokarran, assembly GCA_024679065.1. Lineage (NCBI taxonomy): Eukaryota > Metazoa > Chordata > Chondrichthyes > Carcharhiniformes > Carcharhinidae > Sphyrna > Sphyrna mokarran. Next base: position 73,402,749 of record JAGIQG010000007.1, on the reverse strand, counting down.
AATGAGCCATATTGTCTTATGAACGTAAGCTGAGTTGGGACTAATGTATGTGCATGCTGTGAAAGATTTAAATTGACAAACTAACATGATATGATTGAGTTTTGTTTCTAACAAAAGAAACCTAGTAAAATTGTCTTAGAGTTTCTACAGTTTGTTTCATTTTCACATATAAAGTATATGTACCATTTGCAAGTAAAGTATTTAATGATTTGAAGGATAAAATAATTCAAACATTTATTTAAAATGTAACAAATGTCAATATTTTAAAATTTCAAAGGATTTCCCTCATTTCCTCTTCATCCTCATCCCTTCCCAGGAAAATAAATTGCCAACATTCAGCACTCAAATCATCCTTCAATAATTTTAAAAGTTGTCATTTCGGCAATGTGCATTTTGATGTACTGCTATGGCTTAATTTATGAAAGGCTGGAGTCTGTTTTGAATTAAAATATTTGTTTCTCTCCCTCAGGTAGTTAATTACATTTTTAAACTTTTATTTAGCTAGCTACGTCAGTTGAGAACCAATTCTCATTTATAATAACAACCTGGCCAAGAAGTTAACAATACAATTCATTAAAACAATAAAATACAAATTAGCAGTAAAAGGGAACTGACAGTTCAGCAAGTACACATCTCAGTCAACAGGGCCTTAACCCTTTGGCTAACAGCAGTCAAAATAAGTTAGCTTCAGCTTTAGTTGTATCTCATTCTGGTCATTGGCAGCCACAAAATGAAGTGAATTATGACCAAAGGTTGTCTCTTGAAGCAAACAATTTGATCAAATCACATGACATCATATTATAAGAAGAAACAGTAAAATGTAATAAACTTTTCAAAATAACAAGGCTGGAATTTTACCACCATTTATGCTTGTGGGATTTTCTCCATTCCACTGGAGTGAATGGAGATTTAGCTGGCTGCCAAATCATTTAACTTCGCTGCAGCGAGAGTGTAGCATGAACGGTTGGTAAGATTTTCCCTAGCCAAATTAAAATGAGAGAAAAGTTAGATCAATCATATGGTAACACAGCAAAGTGCTCCTGTGATTATCAAACACCCACAACACCCATCCCCACACAACTGAGTAGGTCCAGAGTGTCTGACACCCAGCCTCCAGAAGAAAATAATTCTGACCAAGGAAATGAGTTTCAAAACTAGAGGCCAGGAACTAGCGGCAAGTCCCATTCCACTGAACATCCATTGCTAATGCAGCAAAATACAAAATAAGAAGTCTCACAACACCAGGTTAAAGTCCAGCAAGTTTATTTGGTAGCACAAGCTTTCAGAACGCTGCTCCTTCATCAGGTGAGTAGAAGTTGTGTTCACAAACAGCATATAAAAACTCAAATTCAATTTACAAGATAATGCATGGCATATGAGTCTTTACAGGTAATCAAGTCTTAAAAGTACAGACCATGTGAGTGGACAGAGGGTTAAGCACAGGTTAAAGAGATGTGTATTGTCTCCAGCCAGGACAGTTGGTGAGATTTTGCAAGCCCAGGCAAGATTTGGGGGTTATATTAAATATAAATACAAAACTAGCCCTCCTATTTTACATCTGATTAAGTTACTTCAGGGTGGTTTTGAACAGCCAGTATTTTGGACAAACTTTTTGTAGCTGTCAATTACTTTTTCTGGTTACTGGGTTTCTTGTGTGTAGAATCTTTTGCTGGTAAATATCTGCCTGCTTCTGTGCAGGTGCAGCTGTGACTGTAGAAAAAGTCAGTACTCTCGATGTTAAAAATACATGGTAAATGCAGCATCTTCTGAGCTCTTGACTATTGATATATCAAATACTAGCTTTTAGTGATGGGTTTTGAAGCTTTAATTTGTGAGGCCTCATGGTGAAGGTAAGGCCTGTAGAATATGAGCATCTAGAATAGTAAGGGTTAATGTGGGCCTGAGAAGCAGCACTTCCCAGAGTATGATATAAAGAAACACATGACCTGAAACTAGAATTAGTTGTGGACTGGACAGAGACCTGTTAGAAGCAAGCATGGAGTTAGTTCATAGCTTAGGCAATACTCTATATATGTACATAGTTATGGCTTTCAAATAAACATTTCATGTTCAACCAAACAACACGTAGAACCTCTTTGTGAGACTTACTGAATGTACAGCAAGGCACTTCAAATAACCTGGGTCCAATTTGAGTCAGAAACAGAATGACCTTTGTCCAGAAAAATTTACACCCAGGCCTTGTTAAGAACAGTAACTTTATGAGGCCTCTTTAAGAATATTTTAACTAATATTGTGAATGATTTCCTCTCTATAGTCGCTCCTATTCAAAATGTTACCTCATATACATGTTGTACTTGGCTAATCATCAAATGAATGTGAATAACTCAGCTCTATCTCTCCACACCGCTTTTAACACTTTAACACACACTATACTCTTAAATTGCTTGCCCAACATCTATTTTGAATGCAATTAGACTCATGCAAATGCCTCAAACAGGGACTCATGACATCAGTGAATCCAATGCATTTTAATCACGGCCTGATCTGGATAGGGTGGATAGTGAGAGCCTTTTTCCTTGGATGGGGATGACCAACACGAGGGGACATAACTTTAAATTAAGAGGTGGTAGTTATAGGACGGATGTCAGACGCAGGTTCTTTACACACAGGGTGGTGAGGGCGTGGAATGCCCTGCCTGCAGCAGTTGTGGACTCGCTTACTTTGGGGGCATTCAGATGGTCGGTGGATAGGCATATGGATGATATTGGAATAGTTTAGGTTAGAGGGTTCACTGGCCGGTGCAACATCATGGGCCGAAGGGCCTGTACTGCGCTGTAATGTTCTATGTTCTATGTTCTATGATCTATATCAGTTTGAGCAGCACAATTTAGGTGAATATATATATCCATTCTGAAGATGATTATTTCACTGTACTCTGGAAGAAACGCAGAATTCTATTAGGCAGATAAATGCAGACAAACCTCCCCAGTAATCACTTGTTGATACTCCCTGGGATACAAGATGCATTACTCGAAAAAGAGAGGAAAATGACAAATACCAATGACCAGTATGAGGATAAAAAATTCCCCAGCCTAAACATTGGATAAAAAATTCAAGCACATTATCCAAAGTGTGTGAAATTCAGCAAAATAGTCAACATATGCCAAGAATCACAATCATTTCAAGTAAGAACACCAAGTGGTATGGTAGTAAGATGAAACTGATGCCAAATCAGAACAATACCATAACCAGAAACACTAAATAATATTTCAAACAAAATATGGTCTAAGATGCAACATAAACAAAGCACCCTTCACCAGAATTCTGAAAATGTGCATCAATTGCAAGATAAGATTGCCATTATTAAGTGTGGGCAGATAAGCAAACTATCAATATATTTCATTGGCTTGTAAATGTATTGCTTTGTCTAATGATTCATTTGGACGCTTTTTTTTGCTTCCATGGGGATAATTCACTCTCTAAGGGCCTACAGTTAGAAAAAAGGGAGGCCATTGTGAATTGATATCTATGTACCTTTACGGATACAAACCTTAAACTGTTGTTGATCACTATGATTTTGAGAGATGCAATCTAATCGCCCATGAATCTATTTGTCTATATCAACAGATGGTAGGAGTCAGATATGTATACTTAACCTCCTAGTTAACGATCTTATCTTTAAATAAAGAACCCACTTTATTGTTTCTCCAATCCTCATTGTGTAATTGGTATGTTTACATTGAATAAAGAACATAACATGCTCCAGCTGGAAAGCCGTCATGCCTTTCCACTGGTTAAAACAACTGTCAGAAGGACAAAGAAACCCTCCAAATTAAATAGAAAACTTTCTTTTGTAGAGCCAAAAGGAACACGAGAGCACCTCTGGATCCCACAGAAAAAGTCCTGCCTGTTCTATTCTTGTTCTTGCTTCCTTTCCCCAGAGATCCTTCTGAAACAACCTTCTGATGACTAATCTATTTGGTGTTGTACCTTCTTTTAAAAAAAATGGAATATGAGTGTTGCTGGCTGGGCCATCATTTATTGCCTGAAGGCATTTAAAAGTTAACCACAGTGCTGTGGATCTGAATCACTTGTAGGCCAGACCAGGTAAGGTGACAGATTTCCTTCCCTAAAGGACATTAGTGAATCAGATGGATTTTTATGACAATGGTTTCATGGTGACCATTACACTTTTATTTTCAGATATTTTATTGAATTCAAATTTCACCATCTGCCACGGTGGGAATTCGAACCCGAGTTCCCAGATCATTACCATGGGTTACAGAATTACTGGTCGAGTGAAGAAAACCACCATGTCATTGCCTCTCCAAACTTGCCAGCAGTCTCCAGCCCTAGCAGTTCTGTTCTGCTCGTTGACCAGGTGCCACTGTTTTTCCATTTTGCTGTGTGCAATCAATTGGTAGCATGCAGATAAGATCCCCACTCACCCAAACAATTACCCTGGGTAAAGATCACTCCCCTTAGGTTTGCCAACTCTGTCAGGTGGTTGGGAGTCTCCTGTAAGAAGAATCTCCAAACAGTGCTGCTAGCAACCCAGTAAATACAGAGAATTTGCATTTCCCAGTCCATGCTTCAACCCTTTCTTTGCCAACCTGAGTAAACTTTCAGATCCAAGTCTGTTTTTAATATTAATGGGACAGTGTATCTGTGTCTGCCCTGATGCTGGAACAAGTCTAAATTAAATGAAATAAAACCTCAATATTTCAATGTATTGTTAGTTATGTTTGCCTAGACTAAATCTGATTATTTACTCTGATAAGCTGTTGTATTTACTACTTACACAGAATAGTAATCTTGTTCTGAACCCATTGCAACAACATTGATTTTTGTTTTCTATGTTTATAACCTTTCTCTCCTAAATCCTGTGTCTGCCTGTCTACTTACTCATCAGCCCAAATGCCAAGTAATTAAATATCTCATGATTCCAGATCTGCTTAACAAGAGTTGACAAATCTATTGTACAGCCACCACCGCTCCCCATCCCCACTCCTAATCCTCACCTCTCACTGAGATGAGTTTTTAATAAATGCTTTTTTCTTCATTCTTTGGATATGGATATCATGGAAAAGCCCATTCCTGTTCGCCCTTGAGAAGATGAATGATGAGCCATCTACCCAACCATGTGGTGAAGGTATTCCCACAGTGTTGTTTGGTTGGAAATTCCAGGTTTCTGATCCAGTGACCAGGAAGGACATTGATATTGTTTCAAGTTAGGATGGTGTGTGACTTGTTGGGAAATATGAAAGCATATGTATTGAGTTATGTATTTACATTGAGTCTTAGTAGCTACAGAAAGCTTTGACATCTGCATATCATCACCAAAAGTGATATCACAGGTCATGAGTGCAGGAAACTGTTGAGCGAAGAAGCAGCCTGTAGGGTGTGTTTTTACAGCCTTGCTCATCCCGGGCAGGGCAGTAAAATTTCAGACGCAGTGAACGCACCTTTTAAACAAAGCTGTGTTAGATTTTAATCCTCTGTGCTTCCTTGTGGCAATATCAAACACATAACACAAAAAATGGTGATGGAGACTTCAACCAGCACTTGCTTACCACCTGGGAGGAGAAAAAAAATTACCAGAAAAGTTGGGTAAAGAAGATTTAGAATAAAAGTTCTTGTTTGTGCTCCAGACATCACAGGTGAAGTGGATGTGAATACTGATCCTTTGCAGAGCAATTACAGAGCGGGGGATGTTTCAAAAAAGTGGCTGAACTTCGTTGCCTTTGTTAAACAGGAAAAGCAAGATAGCTGAAAGCATGTTGCAAAGTGTGCATATAGGGACCCTCTATTAGGAAGAAAATGGCAGGAGTTTTTAGCTCTATGGGACCCTTCGATGAAAATGTGGAGCAATGGGACTCCTATGCTGAGTGTTTTAACTACTTCATGCAGGCAAACAAAATATCAGATGATTAGGCATTCCCAAGTTCCTGACTGTGATGGGGAAAAAATGATCAAACTCCTCAGGAGTTTAGTGCAACCAGAGAAACCTGGCACTAAAACATATGAACAAAACAGAGATTCTGTAGGTATGCAATTCACTGAAGCCTTTGGTAATTACAGAGCACTTCAGATTCCACATACTCATCAAGAAAAGAGATTAACTGTGCAATTCATAGCTGTATTAAAAAAATTTGCAGAGTGCAATGAGTTTGGTGATGTGCTAAATGATACAATTCAGAACAGATTGGTCTGTGCTTTGAAAAGTGAGACAATGGTTATAACCGAGAGTAACCTTACTCTGGAAAAGGCCATAGGCATTGCTGTTTCTATGGAGCTGGCTGCGAAAGTTCAGCAACGGAGTTTGAATATTCAGATAAACAAAATGTCAGCTAAATCAACACCTAAATGTTTTGAAACTTGTACATGTCATCAGTGTGACAGCTGAAGAATGATGGCTCAAGGATATAATATGCAGAAGCTTTAAATGTAAGGTCACATAGAGTGTACCTGCTGGAAGAAGAAGGAAGAGGCTATAAGCAAAAACAATAAGAAGAAAGAACATCTCAAAACAGCATGCAAACAAACAGAACTAAAGAAGCATTCATGCAGTGCATAAGAGGTGAGAGAAATGAGGTGACTCACAATCTGAGGATGAATTATTACCAAATACACTACTATTACTAATGCTAAGAATGGATAGTAGATTGCTGGATGGACAGCCAGTAAGGATGGAAGTTCACACTAGGGCACTAGTATAACTGATATCAGAACAGTAAATAAGTAAAAACTCAGGTATATTCCCTTGAAAGCTCAAAAATAAGGTGAAGACATACACAGGTGAAGTGGTTCCACCGAACGGCCACAATGAAGGAGCTTTACAAATGAATTGGCAAACAGTAGATTTGTCTCTATATATAGCAATGGGAATTATCTAGCAATAATGAGTTGCACATTGTTAGAAAAGATTCAACTGGACTAGGCTGAAGTCAACCTGATGACTAATAGAGAATCGGGTCTCACAAAAACTCTAAAGAAACACACAGTTCTGTTTGATGGAGAATTAGACAATATGAAAGACATCACAGTTAAATTGAAGATTAAACAAGAAAGCCAAGCAAAATTCTTGGAAGCAAGGATGGTATCCTATGCTATCAGACTGATTTGGAATGACTCATAAAGAAGGAGTCTTGGAAGCTATCAGTATTAGTGAATGGGCTATATCAATAGTACAGTTTTCAAAAAGGATGGATCAATATGGACCTGTACAGGCTTCAAAAAGTCACCCTTAATCCAGTGTTGTGTACAGAACAACATGCATTGATAATTTGATAGGGGCCTGATATTTTAGCAAAATCGATCTGAACCAGGCATACTTACAAGTGAATATAGACATAGGAATTTCTGACAATTATGACACATGAAAATTTGCTTTGTTACTGAAATTAACCGGATTGTATTACAACATCTCCAGTATTATTTCAAAGAGCAATGGATCAGATCCTGACTGAGTAAGTGGAGTCTAGTGTTATCTGGATGACATCCAAGTCACTAGAAGAGATGAAGAAGAACATCTTTGGAATTTGGATGCCATCTTCATGAATTCGAAGACAATGGACTAAGAGTTCCAAAAACAAGTGTGAGTTCATCCAATCTTCCGTTGACTATTTGGGATATGCGATTGATTCCATGGGCCTTTGCAAATCTCCTTTAAAAGTCATAGCTATCACACAGTGGCAGCACCTCAGAATATTAACAAATTGCAATTCTTCCTGGGATTGTTGAACCACTATGGAAGATTTGTTTAAATTTGGCAACCATTTAAAAATGTTGAATGATTTAGAGGAGGTATGCAGACCAGCTGTTGGCTGGAAGAACTGATCCACCTGAAATGGAATCTGATGAAAATTTGGATTCAACTGTAAAAGTCCTAACTTGAACCTTTCTGAAACTCTGACATCATCAGACACTGTCAAGGAAGACAACATCTCCATTGTAACTTTGCGAAAATAGTATCTTGTCATTTGGCATCATGTTCAAATGCTTTGAATAGCAAAAAGTTCCAGGAGGTACAAATTAAACTTGCCACAGAAAGTTAAATCAGGTCTAAAAATCACTCTACAAGCCCATTGACTGTTAATTATGGTCAGTCAAATTAATTATTAGAAATGTGAAATCTCATTCTTTCTGGTTTTAATTGTTTTTTAAGATCTAAAAAGTATAAAATTTAATCTTTACTTTTTCTTTCTACCTCTTTATTTTCTCTTAATCTTATTTTGCTATCTCTTTCCAATTCTGTGTCTGATTTTGCATTCAATTTACAATTTTAGCTGAAACTTTGTTGTTCAAACTATTTTGATTTGATTATCATATGTATTAGTATTCAGTGAAAAGTATTGTTTCTTGCATGTTATACAGAGCATACTGTATTTAGCAGGCTAACTTCATTATCTGATTGAAGAAGGAGATGCGTCATTGCTTGCCTTGTCCAGTCAGCTCCAAGATTTTGCTGTGTCAATTCCAATTTATATTTCAAGCAAGTTGCATGACAAAATATAATAGAAATTAAACAGGCAGAGACAAGTCTAACCATTAGCAGATATTATTCATTGGACTCTAACAATTCTTGGACTATTATTGTAACAGATTTCCCAAGGTGTTTTTGCAGAATATATCAATAGATTGATGATGCTACTTACATGGATGCTTATCATATTACTGTCAAATTAACATACTCTTGCATGTCTTATTAAGAATGTGCAGCATTTTCTGTTGCTTTTCAGGGTCAAGATTGTGTGAATATAAGTTGAAAAGAAAATCAAACATTGCTTGAGGAAAGCAACTAATTATTTGCAGAGAAATTATGAAAAAAAGTGCAATGTACAGTCTTCTCAGAAGAGTGAAAAAAAGAACTTATTCACCAGATGGAAGTGTGCACATATTAAGTTCACAGCGTGGAAACATATTTAAGGTAAGCACATGAAATGTAATATTTGAAGAAAAAATTTGTATTTTTATCCATGTAAAATAACATAATTCATTTTTGCTAAACTAAAGCATAAATATATTTAATGTAACTCAGGAGTAATATGATCAGATTTTTAACATCTCAGGCGATAAGAAATGTTAACTATTCATGTGGAAATACATTCTTTTGAGATTGAATTTTATCTCCTAGCTAGTTGATGATGGTGATATAACACAGATTGAAAAGTTAATAGAGGAAGACATTGACTGCCTCAGCAGGATGGATGAACATAAATCAACTCCACTGCACCATGCTGCTGGAGCAGGTCACCTTGTCATTTTGACATTGATCATAGAGTATGCCAGCTTTGAAGGTAAATATTAATTAGATTATAAAATGTAAGAATATATCATCGTTTACATGTGATTACAATATAAAGCACACTAGTATGTAAGGGGATATCTTAGTGTCCCAACCTGTCATATTGTCTTCACTTCCTCAGAGTCAAGCATTGAAGGACCGCTGGATCTGGGTGAATGGAGGCCTAATTTAAATAGTGGTTTAATTAGGTAGATTGAAGTTTTTGGAGTTTTTTGGATGTAGAAGCAAAAGCTGATGATAGTCAGCATCTTGGCAGCAGGAAACCTGGATGTTCCAGGGAAATACCAAAATATCTTTTGCTTTGACTCTGCTCCATTGCTGGGAGCTGAGCATTCCTCAAAAGGCCAGAAGAAAAAAAATCATTCTCAACAGAATTAATCTATAATGACAGAAACTACCCATACCATTGGTGTCAGCCTGTAAAGCGTAAATAAGGACAATTTTGCATGAAAAGTCACAGCCGATGATATTAATATGAAATCATATGTATGTGATATATTTGAATATACATATGAATTACAATGATACAATTTTTATCTAATTTTAGCAGGAGTTAGGTGTCCAATTTTCAAATGAAACGCAGCGTTAAATCAGCTTGGCTTCACTTCGTTCTCTTCCTTTGGGTGCACTAACCATTAGAACACCCCACATATTGATCTTACTCCATCTTAAAATCAATACCAACAGTACAGTGAGTCAGCTAGAAAGGAGAGCATTTGAGAGAAGAATAAGATAGCAGACATGGTTGTAAGACACTACTGAGGAATTTAGCTTATTCCTAACAGATGCAAGGATTACCAATAAAGTAGATGCTATGGATGTCACGTTGCAGAAGTGTCACCATATATTTTCAGTTAATGATTTCACATTACTTTCTTATGCTGAGAGAACATCCATTTGTCTCTATTCAGTAAGTTCATATGTCTATTGCCATGTATTAGTTCCCTATATTCATAGATAACAAGTCCCATTTTTCTGCAATGGGAGTTCCTGGACTAAATTTATGCTGTGATTTACTATGGGACAGGATGTGGAGGCAGGGCCAAAGTCTACCTCAGCTGGAATGTGGGTCATTATGAACACAAACCAGTTGTCCAGCCAACTGGGCTAATCAACTGAGCTAAGTGGTTAGTGCATCCAAAGGAAGAGAATGGAGTGAGACCAGGCTGATATAATGCTGCATCTCATTTGAATATTGGACACAACTCCCACTGAAATTAGGTGAAAATTACATCATTGTAATTCATATGCATATTCAAATATATCATATCCAAATGATTTCATATGTAATATCATTAGCTGTAACTTTTTCATTTCAGTTAGGCCCTGGTCTGTCTATAGATTGCTGGCAGACTAGAAAACCAGTGGAAAGTTTATTATATTAGGCAGGAAAGGGAGTAAATTCAGCCCAATAAGCAAACATGCCTAGTAATGTCCATTTATCTAACAAATGAACTTTAATTACCAATAAATGGTATTTGAATTTCACTGAACTGCAACACTTAAAAGGGTTCAAATCTTGTATAACTTAATTTAAGTTTTAATTGTATTTTATAAGCTCTTTTGATTGTTAACAATTTGGTATTGTTGTTCCATTAATGAATCTCTCTCATGATTCCAAGTGCCATATTAATCATTTGCAATCATTTCCACAATCAAGTTTCCTATTTTCTTTTCACCAGCTATTTTTCAGTGAGCATTTTTCAATTTGGGTAAAGGTGTAAAACAATGACAATGCTTCAGACATCCATAATAATTCCTGACTTTTATTTCCAAAATTATCTCCTAACAGTCCTCTGTTTTCCACTTGTAGAATATATGAAATAGTAAAATGTCAAAGAAAAAGGTCAACATTAAATGTGAATAACTGGCTTGTTGACTTTTTTGCCTCTAAAATACAATTACAATTAAAACTTAAATTAAGTTATCCAAAACTTGAGCCTTTTTAAGTGCTGCAGTTCAGCGAAATTCAAATACCAATTATTGGCAATTAAAGTTCATTTGCTAGATAAATGGACATTACTAGGCAAGTTTGCTTATTGGGCTGAATTTACTCCCTTTCCTGCTCAATGTCATTGATTTTTCTAGTCTAGTTCTGGTCTGCACTCAAAATGCTGAAAAGAAGCAAATAGTTTAGATAAAGTGAGAAGAAGTTTGTTTCTGTAAACACTGTTTTAAAATCAGTAATTCTAAAATTGTGCTGCATTTCACAGCTGGAGAAACAAATTAACAGATATGAATTTTACTGTGTGTCAGACTTGGGTTAAATGAAGGCCAGGTTCCAACATATTTCTATAACTGTGAAGAAAGTATTTTTTATCTGAGTGACTGCATGATGGCTTGTCAAGCATTTTTAAAATAATTCCAGTTAGGTAATTCATCAGCAAATTGAATATTATTAGTACTGGAGGTGCAAAGTAGCTGTATATGCTACACTGATGAAATTATATTCTCAGGAATTGCATGATTCAAAACTGCTGTTCACACTATTTGTTGTAGTTCATTAATTGCAGAGCAAAGAAAATGCATTTTTTAAAATTGAGTTGAAAATACTAATTAGGTATTTTACTAACACCCATGAGTGACCCTCAGTATTTGTGTCTATTCAAGAGAAATACATGATTGGCTATATCGTTTGAGAGGCACTACTCTGCATCAAGTACGGAACAGTTGAGGAGATAGATCCCAAGTCTCTCTTAGCCAGAATGGGAATTGAACCCATACTGTTGGCATTCTGAACCACATACTTGCCATCTAACCAGTCCCCACTGGAATACTAATACTAATCTAATGGAAAATCCTGTCCTTTATATGCATGTATAGTTTGTGACTATTACCCCACTGTTATTTCATTCTGGCGCAATGGTTTTTATGTGAAGAGTGAATGCTGCAAATGCATCTCAATGAGTGACTTGGGAAAACCCAGCATGCATTAATGGCTTCATATCATCTGAGGCAGAATTTCATAATCTGTTGCTTAAAGAGTTACATGTTTTTGCTTCCTTTTCCAGTTTTAAATGTGATTGATTGCAATGGTAACACACCTTTACACTGGGCTGCAGAGAAAAATCAAACACATTGTGTCCAAACTCTGCTTGATAAAGGGGCGAACCCCAATATTCTGAATAATGCACTGATGTCACCGCTTCACCTGGCTGTGTTTTTAAATCACAATACAGTAGTGAAGGTAAGAATGTTAATTTTTAATATTATACAACAATAATTGTTATGCAATACTGTCATTTAATCTATTCATTCTCCTCAGCGTTGCAAGTGGCTACCCTTAACCCCTAACTCTCCTATTCCACAATTTCTCAACTGAGGAACAGGCAGAGATGATCAGTCCTCAGCCATCCTCCTGTGCCAGTGTTACTGTTCACTGTGGAGGAACACGAGCAGCACTTGTTGTGACTCATACACTATTTCCTTTTCTATCCATTTTGATAGCTGAAAGGTCAAGGTGAAAGCGTTGACAACCTTTGCCGCTTTAAGGCAGAATGTTCAAACCCATCTTCCCTTTGCTCAGCTGTTTTGTTTTCTGTATTTCCAGTCTAGAACTGCATGCAGTACTCTTAACCATTGTCTGAGACAAACATATCAACGAATGAAAGTTTTATCAAGGTTTGAGATTCTTTCTCTCTATGTGGATGAAAGTGGGGACTGTAGAGAGGCTGAGAAAACTGACCATGCCACTATTCAGGGAACCATTCAACTGTAGGGAGGAGATTCATATACATTCGTAGTTGGGGATAACATAGTTAGGAGAATAGAAACTGCTCTTTGTAGCCAAGATCAAGAGTCTCAAGGCTGGGTTGCCTGCCTGATGTCAGGGTTTGGGAGATCTGCTCTGAGCTGGAGAAGAATTTGCGGTGGGAGGGGGAGGATCCTGTGATCCATTGACACAGATAAAATGAGGAAGGAGATTCTGTTGTAGGCAGTTTGAGGAGTTAGGTACTAAATTAAAAAGCAGAACTTCAAAGGCTATAATCTCTAGGTTACTACCTGAGCTGCATGCAAATTGGCAAAGGATACATAAAATTACAGAGATAGTTCAAAGACTGGCATGGGAGAAGTAGGTTTTGGTTTATGGGGCACTGGCATCAATACTGAGGAAAGTAGTGGCTGTACTGTTGGGATGGCCTATGTCTGAACCATGCTGGGATCAGTATTATTGCAGATCATATAACGAAGGAAGCAGAGATGCCATTAAACTAAATAATCGGAGTGAGGGTTCAGTTGCATGGGAAATTAGGAAGTCAAAGATAAAGAGTACAGGAGAATAGATTAGTGATGAGTCTAAATGTCAACAGAAAGCAAAAGATAGTGACAACTCATGTGAAAGTCATATTGTACCAAGAATGCATACAAGTAAAGGGAGATTGGATAATAAAATAAATTTAAATGTTTTGTATCTGAAGTCACAAAGCATGTGGAATAAAATTAATGAGTTAACAGCGCAAATTGAGACAAATGGGTATGCTTTAGTGGAAATTACTGAGACATAGTTGCAGAGAAATCAGGTTTGGGAATTGAATATTCAAACATCCTTGGTATTTTGCAATGATAGGCAGGAAGTAAAAGGAGGTGGTGTAGCTTTGTTAGTTAGGGAAGAGATCAGTGCTATAGTGAGAAATGATATAGTCATCGGAGAAAATGACAAAGAATGAGTCTAGATAGAAACGAGAAAAAGCAAGGGAAGGATGTACTTAGTGGGAATAATTTATAGGTTTCCAAACAATATTTTTGCAGTGGGTCACAGTATAAGCCAAGAAGTACTGAGGCCATGGAAGAAGGATATGGCAATAATCATGGGTGATTTTAACAAGCATGTTGACTGGGGAGTAATCAATTTGGCAAGGATAACCTTGAAGGAGAGTTCATTGAATGTATTAGACATTGTTTTTTGGAGCCATATGTTACAGAATCAACCAGGGAATAGGCTATTCTATATTTAGTATTATGTTAAGAAGTAGAGTTAATAAATGATCTCATAGTTAAGGATTATCTAGGCAAGAGTGATCATAGATGCTAGAATTTCAAATTCAGTTTGAGAATCAGAAATTGGAGTCTCACACTAGTATTCTGGAATTAAACAAAGGAAATTACATTGGTATAAGGACAAATTTGGCTATAGTGGACTGAGTAGGAAGACTAAAAGGTAGGACAGTTGATTAATTAGAAATTTATTGAGATATTCAAGTCCTCCCAATTAATATATATTCCAGAGAGGAGGAAAGTTTATAAGGGCGGGGGGGAAGACCTCCATTGCTAAGAAAAGAAATTAAGGATAACATAGAGACAAAAGCTAAAGTATACAGTATTGCAAAGACCAGTGGCACACTGGAAGATTGGGAAGGTTTAAAGATCAACAAAGGGTTACTTAAAGTAGTAAAATTGAAAGTGTAAATTATGAAAGAAAGCTAGCACAAAATTTTAAAATGGACGGCAAAGCTTCTGTAAGTAAAGAGGAAGAGAGTAGCTAAAATGAATGTTGGTCCCTTGGAAGATGAGGCTGAAGAGTTAATAGTGAAGAATGCTGGACACTAAATCAATATTTTGCCTCAGTTTTCACAGTGAAGAACACAAGTTTCATCCCAAAAATAACAAAAATTACAAAGGTTATAGAGAGGGAGGAACTTAGAACAATCACCACTAGAGAAAAAGTACTGAGCAAACTATTAGTATTGAAAGCAGCAAGTCTCCATGACCTAATCATCTACATCCTAGAGTCTTAAAGTGGTATTGGACATAGTAGATCCATTAGTTACAATATTCCAAAATGTCCTGGATGCGGGAATGGTTCTGGTGGATTGGGAAAATTCTAATACAAGGCCCTTATTCAAAAAGGAAGGGAGGCCAAAATGTAGGGATCTATAAGTCAATTAGTTGAACATGTGTTGTTGGGAAATTGTTTGAATCCATTATAAAAGAAGTAATGATAGGACATTTGAAAAGTCATAATGCAATCCATCAGAGTTAGCTGGTTTAATGAAGGGTAAGGGCTGTTGCCACATATTGGGAGTGAATTTGAGGAGGATACTTTTTTGAACCATGTCAAAGGTTGCAGAATAAATAAACAACTGGACAGACAATAGTAACAGTCACAGAAGACCTAATTTGTGACTTTGAAGTCTGTTTCGTTGCTCTGGCATAAGTGAAAACTTCTTGGAGAGTTTCAAACATGAAGTTGTGAGAAAGATGACGGTATAGTGAAAAATAACAGTGCATTGAACAACTTTGACAGGAAAGACATTGGAGTTGGGTGGTAGCTTGCAATGCTGGAGATCTCAAAGATGGATTCTTTTAATGGGGAGTGACAATGGCAGATTTGTTAGTAGTTTAATTGAAAGAAGGTCAAAAAGGAAGGAGATGGGTATCATGGAAGAGATAGCTAAGCGAAGGTATGAATAGGGAGTGTTAGGAGTGGGGGCTGGGGCAGGAGAGAACTAGGGAAGTCTTGGCTTGATGTGAAAGGGCAAAGATGGGGGTGACTTAAGGAGGCAAGGTACAAAACAGCCAAAATAGCTAATTAGATTACCTCAATCTTAAAGACAACAGGTTCTTGCATCTATTGTGGGAAATAATGGTGGAGGGGGCAGGTCAGAGGGATTTACAGAGACGCTTGGAATTATCCAGAATTATCTGAAATGTCACATCTTAGACAGAGGAGAGTGCTTAATGTAATCCATTCAAATCAGATAATACATGACTGAAACAGCTGTATTTCATACGTTTTTATACACACCCTTTGATCTTAAGGGAATAAAGTTGGGATCTAGGGTACTAAATGCTAAGGTACTTGAATGATGCAGATTGCAGATGTATTCTGGTGAAAGGTACAAAATTGAGAGTTTGAAAATGCTGTTCTAAGTGATTGGGGCAAGAGTTTTTCTCAGTATTGATGGAGAAATAAGTGGGATTGGAAGGATGTGAATGGATACAAGGAAATGATCAGTGATAGTCTTGTCTTTGATTACAACTCCTCTTAGTGTGCACATACAACCACACAAAAAAACTTATTTCAGGATATAATTCAGGCCAGAAATTAAGTCAGCAATATAACAAGTATGATCATTAGACTTTGATAGTATTGCAAATGTAAAGGAGGTTAGACTTACAGCAATTTGAAAGAAATCAAATAAATGTATATGGAAAATGCATCTTATTTTTAAGTACATCATAATTTCAAACTTGAATGCCATTAAGTTGTTGGCCAAATCATAGGAGGCTGGGTAATGGGTCTAGTGCTATTAGAACATATTCAAAAATCAGACAAATTGCTACATTTCCAGACACAGTCCATTATAATTCAGAGTTATCCCCTTAAACATTCAGATAGGACACTTAGAAATATCCTGTTGTTCTCACTATATTGCATCATTTACTCCAGTGGGAAAGCTTGCATTTCCCAATGCAGACTAAAGTTGCCTTATTTCAATTTCAATCAAGTGAAACTCCAGTCACATAATCTCCATTTCTTAGAATACTTGGCAATATAACGACCTATGCCTTAATCTAAAGTGACTTATTTTTATCTTAGTGATATTTCTTCATAGAGTTCTATCCTTTGAGACAGGGTTATTTGGTTAGAATGCTTTATTTCCGCTTCTCCAAGCGTAATTAGACATTTAATGGAATGCTTCAAGCTACAGAGAAACATTCTATTATGTGTGGCACACAATTGTACATGAATTTCAGTTTAGATTCTGTCCGTTCATTTTTCTCTATTGCTGTCCTGATGAATAGAAAGACGAAGGTATTCCTAACAACAAATGATTACTCCTGCCCTCTTAACCGTCTTTCAATTAAACTACTAACAAATCTGCTGTTGTCACTACCCATAAAAAAAATCTGTCTTTGAGATCTCTAGCATTGCAAACCACCACCTGATTCCAATGTCTTTCCTGTCAAAGTTGTTCAATGCACTGTCATCTTTCACTATATCTTCATCTTTCTCACAACTTCATGTTTGAACCTGTCCAATTATTTCGGTATATTCTAATGGAAATTTTTGTGTCATAATTCTCCAACCTTGCCCTCTGTTGGGATTAATCATTCCTGTTGCAGCAAATGGAGATTTGGCTGAGTGCCAAATTCTCCGTTCCCATTGATAGCCATAATAGGGTATTCAAGGCTGGAGAATTCTAGCCTAGACCTTGATTTTCTGTGAGAGTTTATAATGTGTGATAAGGAATTCATTTGATAACAGGTTGTCAATTCACTATCATCTGCTTGTATTTTCATACAAAGATTTGAGGGTGGCACAATGGCACATTGGTTAGCATTGCTGCCTCACAGCGCCAGGGACTCAGGTTCGATTCCCAGCTTGGATCACTGTTTCGTGGAGTTTGCACTTTATCCTTGTGTCTGTGTGGGTTTCCTCCAGGTGCTCTGGTTTCCTCACACAGTCCAAAGATGTACATGTTAGTGGATTAGCCATGCTAAATTGCCCCCTTTAGTATTAAGGCAAGTAGCTAAGGTAAATGCATGGGATTATGGGGATAGGACCTGGGTGGGATTGTGGTTGGTGCATACTCGATGGGCTGAATAGCCTTTTTCTGCACTGTCAGATTCTATGATTAGATCTCCCCCAAGTGTTTTGGTGTATAATATTTTAATTGCCTTTTGCAATATTATTAATTTGCCTAGGTACTAGCCTCACACAAGACTACGGAGCTAAATCTGGAAGGTGATCTTAAAAACACACCATTGATGTTGGCATGTTCCAGAGATAATGCTGAAGGACTGTCTATAATGGTATGCTTTTTATTTCTTACGAGCACTACATTTGTTGTATTCTTTTTATATATAAACGTGAATTTATAAACAAAAGAAAAAAATTTATTAGTTTGACATTCTGTGATCAAAAGAAAATTCAACTTTGGAAGTTTGAATCAAGCGCAGACCAAATGATTAAAAATGCCTTTAATTCGGCACAAAATTTGTAATCTCCATTACCTACCAAAACATGAGTAGTGAAAATTGATAAATGCCATACTAGTGTGAAAGCTAGCACTGTCTGACACTCAGGTTAAGACTCCTTTATGGTAGACTGTGAAAGGAGTTTTATGGTGTGTCTGTTCTGTGTTGGACCTGGCCCAGAAGTGTTAGATGCTGATAAAATTTAATGATTTTCACTCCACTAGTGTCCATTTCATTATATGAGCATGTAATGATCAGAAAAGCATAAATAAATTACTGTAAATTAAATTGTCTAATAGTGCAAGCATATTATTATTGCAATCAAGTAGCAGTCTGTAACCGCGCTTCCCCACATACTGGGGGTGGAACGTAATAACATTTCCCAAGGTGTGTTTGGAGGCATTTAATTTGTCAAGAGGGTTTTGGGTGGGCTCTGCTGCCTTCCTGCCTCCATTTAGTTTGGCTTGTAGATGACCTTCCTTTCTGCTGGCAATTGAAGCCCTTAATTGGTGATTAATGATGGCATTCAATCAGTGGTGAATAGGACAGGGCCCCACAAAAGGAGCCCAAAAATTCTGACATGAGGTGCTGCCTTACTGTCCTTGATACTGACCACCACGCCCGCCCCCACCCCTCACATTGCGATACTCGTATCTCACACTGTTTCCCCTGTGGCCTGAGTTCCTCAGTGATCTGAAGTCTTTTCCTGGCTGCTTCACAAGCAGCTGCCATTACTCTTAATGGGACTGTATGAGATGGGCTGATTGGCTGCCAACGCTTGAGGGATGAGATTTCTGCCCCAGAGTCCTTGATCGATGCTGGGATCCTTGCTCTTTCTGCATATATTAATGACCCAGTCCTTCCAAGAACATGGCTACAAGAACAGGTTGGAAGCTAGGAATACTGAGACAAATAACTCACCTCCTGATTCTCCCATGCCTGTCCACCATCTACAAGGCACAAGTCAGAAGTGCAATGGAATACTCCCCACTTGCCTGGATGGGTGCAGCTCCACCAACACTCAAAAAGCTTGACATCATCCTGGACAAAACAACTCTCTTGACTGATACCATATTCACAAACATTGAGTCCCTCCACCACCGACACTCAGTAGTAGCAGTGTGTACTATTTACAAGATGCACTGCAACAATTCACGAAAGATCCTTAGACAGCACCTTTCAAACCTACTACCACTTCCATCAAAAGGACAGGGAAAGCAGATATAAGGGAAAATCATCACTGGCAAGCTCCCCTTCAAACCACTCACCATCCTGACTTGGTAATATATTATCGATCTTTCCCAGTTGCTGAGTTAAATTCCTGGAATTCCCCCTCCAACAGCATTGTGGGTCAACCCTCAGCACATGGATTGCAACGATTCACCACCACATTCTCAAGGGGAACTTCGGATGGGCAATAAATGCCTGCGAACCAGTGAAGCCCATGTCCCGTGAATGAATAAAAAAAAAGCAGTGGAGAAATGAGGGAAGACTTTTTAACTCAATGCATCATTAAGATCTGGAATGTGCTGCCAGAGAGTGCAGCAGAGGCAGACTGATTTGAGACATTCAAGAGGCAATAGGTTACCAGAAAAAGAATGTGCAGTATTGCAGGGAGAAGATGATGGAATGATAGCAGGTGAATTGCTTGCTTGGAGAGCTGACTCAGACACGGAGGCCTGAATAGCTTCCTTCTGTTCTGTAACAATTCTGTGATTCTGGAGAAGGGCTGACTGCTGGCCACAGAATACTGGCAGGCTTCCCTCAAAGGAGGCGATAGGAGGCTCTCACTGTCTCTCTGGTTCGTGGGCAATACCTCCATTGCCTGCATTAAACATTGTCTGTCATTTTTGATCCTGCTGGGCTCTCTTTAAACTCAGTCAAGATGCTGTGTTAAGCTCATATGTTTCCTGACAAGAAGTCAGTCAATCATTTCTGTCAGTTACAGTGGATTTTCTGTGCAGAGGGATTATGTGCACTGTACAGTGATTCTTCAATTCACTGTCTCTACTTACCTAGATTAAAAATCTTACATCTACATCTACTTCCCGTGTTTGAAATGATAAATTCCTATGTCCATATTCACAAAGGAAATGGCCTATTTAAATGTTTATGCACTGATGACCACCTTCCATTAGTGATGGTGTTGCAGCAGTTCAATTTCCTAGCTTTTCCCTCTTTTAGAGAAATTTCTCAGCTTCTCTCCCTTTATTTCAGAATGCCAGTGGTCCAACTAATCCTACCATTCTGCTTCACAACTTGCCATTTAATTATGAATAATAACATGAAATCAAAGCATAATTTAAAAATGAAGACATAATACATGACTTATAAATGAAGGCTGCATTATCTTTGTGCACTCGTTCCATTTGTCTGCCATCTCTAAAACTATTTCATTTGAAAACTATACTTGGTCTTAAATTCCTAAATCAGTGATTTTGCTCTTACAGTATTTCATTGCTCAATGATCATAGACAGGAGATCACAATCAGACAATAGTCATAATTCTTTTGCAACTGTCCTGACCTGAGTTAATTGAAACATTAACCAGCCTTGAATGATAGCCTTTGTCTCCAGGGAGCTATGTTCTGCAGCCTTGGCTAATGATACCTTAATGCAGATGCAACATCCATCATGGTATGAACAATTATTGATAACTCTAATGAGTGCTTCAGAAACCATGACAGATAAGGTTATCTTACAACACAGCTCCAGCAAAGTCTACAGAAGTGTTGTTGTCTACTCCATTTGACTACTGAAACCGCCAAGTAGAATATCACATCAGACACTGATTTTTTTTTTCTTCCATAGGTAGTCTTGTCTAAATTCCTCCAATACTCAATATACTAATATATTTTATGCTCCCTTCTTATCAATACTCAATATACTTTATGCTTCTTTCTTATCAAAAAGACATTGGTCTAGTTAATTGAGTCTCTCAGTTCTCAGATGGACTACCGATATGTGTGTGCTTTGTCTGTGTCCCACACTTCTGGGTTTCCTGGATCACTAGAAATCTCACCAGATAAAGCTGAAGTTTTCCTCTGGAACCTGCAAGAAAAGTCAGAATATTTGTAGCCTTGTGATATTTGCCTTTGCAGCTATCTCCCCCCTCATACTTAATTTACCAATCCTGAACTATTGCCACTTCCTGCCTGAAATGTGTGAGTCTGACTAATGGCATTTAAAAGACCCTGCAGGCAAAATTTGCCTGACCACTTTTGAAGATTTTTTTTTTGTTACCAACAGTTTCCTGTCAGGAGTTAAAACTGATCCCTTAATAGAACATCATGAGTTGGGGAGTCAGCTAACTCGGATGGCTGGTTTGTGATGCAGAGTGATATCAACAGCGTGAGTTCAATTCCTATACTAGCTGAGGTCATTCATGAAGGCCTCACCTTCTCAGCTGTGCTGCTTGCCCCAAGGTGTAGTGATCCTCAGGTTAAATTACCACCAGTCAGTATCTCACTCCAAGAGTAATCTGGGACAATGATGAATTTGTCTTTTACAGCACAGAATCAAGCGATGTGATCATGAAGCTGATCCTGTTGATTTTCTCTCCATGAACCATCTAGTTTTTATCCCTTTCATGCGGATATCCTATACAATTGCTCCATCTCAAGAGATTACCATCTGCAGGAATAGCAGTACACGCTCAAAATCCAGAAAGCACGAATTGCGCCAACAAGTTTCTGAGATCCCGGCCTCTCGCCGGTGGAATGGTATGAAACATGTCACAGGACCACAGAATGCTCACTTTAATACATTAACATATCATCAGCAAGGACTTCCCCCTCACTGGATATTCAGCGGATGCCAGTGAGATGTCACTCTGGTGCCATTTATATAATAATGGTCTACATAAACATGAACCTGGTGCCTTCATCTCCAAGGAGGATTTTGAAAGTCAACACTTAGTTAGCCAGCCAGCACCCTCTGCAATGTACGCTGCTGAGGGGCAACGGAGAGGACTCGGGAACACAGATAAGTTCGATTCAGGGACAGGGATGGGGTTCCCAGAATGACTATTTCATGGAGATAGATCGGGCAGGATGGGGGAGGGATGAAACGATGTCACTTGCAGGCCTTATCTTCTCCATGTCGTGACACTACCTGCTTTAAGAGGTTTTGAAGACAGGTGTGCAGACAGCACTTCCTGTGTTCTCTGTCCTGGGTTCCTGTTCATACAGTAAGAAGTCTGACAACACCAGGTTTAAGTCCGACCGATTTATTTGATAGTAAACTCACAAGCTTACTATTAAATAAATCGGTCGGACTTAAACCTGGTGTTGTCCAGACTTCTTACCGTGTTTAACCCAGTCCAACGCTGGCATCTCCACATCATTTCTGTTCATACCGCAGATGAGGGCGTATCCTTCCTTAGTCAGGGATGGCAAGAGAATGGACAAGCTTAAAAACAAGAGGCTCAGTACTGGGGACAGCTGAGTTATCCAGGTGGATCCCATGACAGGCTGGGTTGTAAGGGCAGAGTGGAGATTTCAGAAATGGGCTGCGTCCCTGTCACGCAGCCTGAAGGGTCTCACACTCTGGGAAGGCTGAGTGTGGTGTGATTGCAACTGACACTCAGGCAACGCTGTGAAGACAAAGGGGTGAATCTGACTGGAAGGCCAAAACCAATTGTCAGAAGTGTGCAATGGTATATCTCAATGGGCCACAGAAGGCTGCTCAACTCTGCACCTCTTGTGACCTGGGAGACACAGGATGCCCTCTGGGAATGAGCTGGACATGACAATAATTCATGTTACAAGTAGGCTTTCATTAATACTGCAGTGAAGTTCCTATGAAAATCCCCTAGTTGCCACACTCCAGTCTCTGTTTGGATACCCTGAAGGAGCTCTTCTATTTATAATGTATATAAATGACTTGGAAGAGGGAGTAAGTGGAGTGATCAGCAAGTTTGCAGATGATACAAAGATGGCTGGACTTGGGGATAGTGAGGAGCATTGTCAGGCGATACAGCAGGACATAGGCTGGTAGCTTGGGTAGATAGATGGCAGATGGAATTCAATCCTGATAAATGTGAGGTGATGCATTTTGGGAGAAAGAATGTAGGGGGGAGGTATATGATAAAGGGTAGACCTATTAAGAATATAGAAATGCAGAGGGACCTGGGGATGCAGGTGCACAAGTCTCTGAAGGTGACAGAGCAGGCGGAGAAGGTTGTGAAGAAAGCATATGGTATGCTAGCCTTTATAGGAAGGGGTATAGAGTACAAGAGCTGGCCTTTAATGTTGCAGTTGTATAAAACGTTGATTAGACCTCATTTGGAATACTGTGTCCAGTTCTGGTTGCCCTACTACCGGAAGGACGTGGAGACTCTGGAGAGAGTGCAGAGGACGTTTACCAGGATGCTGCCTGGTATGGAAGGTCTGAGTTACGAGGAGAGGTTAAGCAAATTGGGACTGTTTTCCTTAGAAAGACGTAGACTTAGAGGAGATCTAATAGAGGTATACAAGATTGAGGGGTATAGATAGAGTAAACAGGGTTAAGCTTTTTCCTAGGATGGACTCGAATAGCACGAGGGGTCACGGGCTTAGGGTGAGGGGGGTAAGGTATAATTTGGATGCTAGAGGGAGTTTTTTCACACAGAGGGTGGGGGGGGTATGGAATGCGCTGCCAAGTAAAGTGGTGGAGGCAGGTACTCTGGAGTTATTTAAGAAATACTTATATGGGCACATGAACAGAATGGGAATGGAGGGGTATAGAAAACTGATTTAAAATAGGGATCATGAGCCTTGGGAGTCCCTGGGAAGTGTGTAAATAGATGATGATATTGATGTAATTGTTTTTATCCTACAGGTGCTTTGGTCCACCTTGTTGTCTAACAAGGGGCATACACGCGATGGGTCGTGAGAGGGCTGCTCTTGGATTTTTGTCGAGAGTATCCTAGTGCTTCACATCGTTAGTGTATCTTGACCTGGACCATTTGATGGGCAACACGACAGCTCAGTGACTATCGCTGTGCTGTGCAGATACATGGATTTGGGCCTGTGTCTGTGGGAGTTTGCGCATTCTCCTCGTGCTTGCAAGGTTTTTCTTTGGGTGCTCCGGTGTCCTCCCACATCCCAAAACTATGCACTTACTCTAATTGGCAGAACAAATTCTCCCTAAGTTATCTCAAATTTGGTTTCAAACCATAGATCTATAAACATAGACAGGGATCACGGGTAGAGGTGGGAACATCGGGGTGGCGGCGTGGGCTCGTTGGGCCGAAAGGCCTGTTTCCCGTGCTGTTTTGTTCTTTGTTCCGAGAATTTAGCATGGCTGATGCACCTAACAAGCACTGTTGGGACTTTGGGGGAAACTGGAGTACCAGGAGCAAATCCATGCAGAAACAGGAAGAACGAGCAAATTCCACACAGACAGTGACCCAAGCTGGGACTTGGACTTGGGTCCCTGGTGCTGTCAGGCAGCAGTTCTAATCACTGCCACTGTGCCATGTACTAATTAGATTATTCTGCATGATACGTAATGGATTTATCAAAAAGAATACTACTACAGAAAACCATAGACGCTCTTTACCAGGTTGGAAGAGACAATTACTTGGCGATATAGGTTTAAGGTGCGAGGGGCAAGGTTTAAAGGAGATGCATGAGGTAATTTTTTTTACACAGAGTGGTGGGTACCTGGAACTTGCTGCCAGGGGAGGTAGTGGAAGAAGGTACTATAGCGACTTTAAGTGGCGTCTTGACAAATACAATGAATAGGATGGGAATGGAGGGATATGGTCCCTGAAAGGATCAGGGTTTTAGTTAAGTCAGGCAGCATGGTCGGTACAGACTTGGAGGGCCGAAGGGCCTGTTCCTGTGCTGTCATTTTCTTTGTTCTTTGATGACGTTATTTTGCTGATGACCAGTTGTCAATAAACTGTGGATTTCATATTTAAAAACATTGATTATAATTAAATTGGTTGCTCTGAGCAATTTAAAATTCAATACATTTTGACACTTTATGATGTTTGCCTAATAACTTTTTGTAGTTATAGAAGTTAAGAGTTAACTTACAATGTTTGTTTTTCTTGACTTGTCTAAAGTTATTCTTTGATTATTTCTTTCCAGCTGGAGCATGGAGCATTATTATGCAAACAAAATAGCCTGGGACGTTTCCTTATTCATGAAGCTGCTTTTTCAGGTGCAGAGAAGACGTTGGAACTTATACTCCAGAAAGGTTGGCATAAATTAAAATGTTGTTGACTGAAGAGAAGCCATCTTTATTCACTTTCTGCAAGCATTGAATCACACTTTGTTTTTCAAGGTGAGGAACTGGGCCACTCTCGTGAAAACCATGTAAATTTTCTTGATGAAGGACTCCATACCCCTCTTCACCTGGCTTTACTTGGTGGGAAACTTGAGACAATTAAAATTTGCATTGACAATGGAGCAAAAATTGATTTACCTGAGGTATGTACTTACAGAGTGGTAATAAGGTAAAAGAAAAAAAAGAGAAAGAAAATGATTGTTAGAAAATCTAAAATTAAAACAGAAAATTTTGCAAATGAACAACCGATCAGCTGAAATAAAAACTGATTTATTAAAAATCGGCTAGTTTTAAAATGAGTGTTTAAGAAGTAAGCGCCGCTTAGGTGTTATGTTTTATCATGCGTATGGCTTAAGCATAATGCAATACTGAAACAATGCTGAATTCTATTTTTAGAAAGTTTAAAGCGCAGGTATTAACATTCGAAAGGGTAAAGAAATACAAGACAAATTTGGGATTAGTGGTTATGTTACCCCAAGCTATGAGATAAAGTGTTCCAGTCATAAGGGTAAGGAAAGACTCGGAGAGGTGTAAATATTCTAACAGAATTGATGTCCAATGTGAAATTAGGAATTTCCTCATAGCCACTGTCTCTCCTCTGCAGTGACATTGTCAGAAATATGTCTACAGTCCCATTTTTACAAGTATTTAGGATTTATGTTGTATTTCTGGCAATGTTATACTTGCTGAATGAAAACAGTGCTGAGAAAATTCCAGGCCAACCCGATGTGTGTTGATATAATAAAGATGCAGGAAAGGCATATTTGTTTTCTACTTGGAGCTCAGAAAAACAATGGAGGAAATTTCAGAGAAAAGACTACCTTTAACAGAATAGAGAGAAAGTTCCTGGTTCATAGTCAAGTTTCCTTGTTTGAGATTGATCTTTCATCATTCCAACACTAAATGTGCCAAAGACACATTTATGGAGAAAATTCATCTTTTAAAGGAACATGCAATATTAATTCCAAGTTTAAAGTTTTTAAACATTACAGCTTACTAGCATCAGAGTCACTGTGAGTGAATGGGCAGAATTTTAACAGTGCATTCCACCCATCGAAGGGCAGAGTGAGCGCCAAGTAAACAGACACGATTTCTCAGTTCTCGCAATCTTACCGGAACTGGATTACTGGTGCAGTAACCCTCTCACTCATTTCCGGCATGAGGCTGAATAAATTATTTTAATTTATTTTAATGGTCAATTGTCCAATCTCAATTCCTTTTGCAGTCTCGCTGGAAGATGTTCTCTCTGACGAGGAAAACACCTGTTCCCTATGAACAGGAACAGTCATTTGGCTTTGCTGGTAGAAATGAAGGCAGCTGGAAAGGCTGAGGGCAAGAGGGTTGCCTCTTGGGTAGTGCCAGATTGGCACTTTGGCAACACCCACTGGGCAGTGCCTGAAGGGGCAAGGGTGTGGGGGGGGTGGGGGGGTGTTGCTGCCGTTTTGCATTGCGTTCGGTGTGGGAATGAAAGGGGACAAATCAGTCTGGATAGTGGGGGGGGCATTGTGGCTACATTTTCAGGTAGTATGGGGCTTAAATTTGGTTGCGGGCCCCTATGATTGTCGTGGGGGTGGGGAATTGTTCAGGTTGGCTGCAACAGCAGAGCCTGTCAGCTCTCTCACCCTCTCTATCAGGCCTCTGCTGATGGAATCGTGCATGTGTAGACAGAGAGTTCTTATATATGCAATAGCTCCCTCTGCTGCTGGCTGACATGTTAAGCCCGTAGTCATCAGAAATGGTCTAGTCCAATTTTTTAATATCCAAGTCCATAAGATTGGGAGTAAAAATTTGCCTGAAAAATAGATATAGGGTGCATGGTGGCATGGTGGTTAGCCCTGCACTTTACAGTGCTAGGGATCTGGATTCGATTCCTGGCTTGGTCACTGTCTGTGTGGAGTCTGCATATTCTCTCCATGCATGGTTTTCTGCATGGGTTTCCTCCATAAGAACATAAGAAATAGGAGCAGGAGTGGGCCATCTAGCCCTTTGAGCCTGCCCTGTCATTCAATAAGATCATGGCTGATCTGAACTGCTCCTCATAACCCTTAATTCCCTCGTCTATCAGAAATTTATGTACCCGTGACTTAAACATATTCAATGAGATAGCCTCCACCACATCAATGGGCGGAGAATTCCAGAGATTCATCATCCTTTGAGTGAAGAAGTTCCTCCTCAACTCTGTTCTAAACTGTACACCCCCCCCCCCCACCTCTTATTTTGAAGCTGTGCCCTCTAGTTCTAGTTTCCTTTCTAAGTGGAAAGGATCTCGCTATCTCTACCCTATCTAGTCCCTTCATTATCTTGTATCTCTATAAGATCCTCCTCAGCGTTCTAAACTATGAGGACAAGCCCAGTCTATTTAATCTCTTCTCATAAGCCAGGGGTCCAATTCCCTCCTACATTCCAAAGATGTGCTGATTAGGTGGATTGACCGTGCTAAATTGCCCCTTAGTGTTAGGGGGATTAGCATGAGGTTTTGGAGATAGGGCCTGGGTGGGATTGTAGTCGTTGCAAAGTTGATGGGCCAAATAGCCTCCTTCTGCATTGTGGCAATCTCTCCCATTTTCATGCAAGCTGCTTAGAATTCTTTCATAAAATGCCTCCCAATATATTTGTTTACTATTTTTTTGTTTACAGAAGGATAAGTCCACTGCCCTTCACTTTGCCTGTATGCAAGGGGCAGTTGAGGCAGTCAAACTCATGCTGTCAAAATATAAGGGAGAAAATGATATACTTCACCTTCTAGATGGCATTAAACAAACACCATTGCACAAGTAAGATTTATTTAAAAGTTTTCAGGAAAATAATTTAAAGTTTATTGTTGGTTGTAATATTTAATATATAATGTGTGATTTTTAAATACAGGGCTGCAACATATGACTACTCAGAACTAGTGGAATACTTAATTGAACAGGTATTTGCACACAACTGTTATAAATCATTGTAGATCTTAACTTTGACTTGCTCTATGCCAGATGGAGAATAAAATAAAAGTGATATAAAAACATTTGTTTAGCATAGAAAGCTCCCCAGTTTCGGAACACAGATAGCCAATGAATTACTTTGCTATAATGACAGAGAAGGACCAATGATAAATCTCTGATTTTAGTCACTGTTATACAGATGTTTAGCCTCTATTTCCTTCAATATAAATGTATATGAAAATAGAATTAGACTTAACTTCATACACTCCTAATTTACTATCTCATTGATTTAACAACAGAACTTAGCACATAAACAGTATTTTTCAAGTTTGATCCTATCTTTTGGCTGAGATGTTAAACAAAGGATCTGTCTGCCCTCTTAGTGAGTCTTAAAAGACCTTAAGCAATAGTTTCAAAGCAGGACAGAAATCATTAACCCTCAATCAACAAAATAAAAATAGATTATCTGGTTGTTATCATATTGCTGTTTTTGGGAGCTTGTGTGAAAATTGATCCACTTTTCCTACGTTATAAGAGTCACTGCACATGGAAAATATTTCCTCCTATGCTTCCTTCCTATCTCCCTTCCTACCTTCCCTTTCTTCCATTTCTTTCCTTCCCCTAGTGTTCCCCCATTTCCTTTTCAAGGCCTATGACCACTTTATACTGCACGGTTTGTAGTGAGAGAAAGCATTTCATAACATGATAGAAAACTAGAATGTATATGTAAATTGATTAATTTGCTAGGGATTAGACCATTAAACTTAATTTGCTCATGAGTAATCTTCAGGTTTTTTGTAACAGGGAACAGACATGAATATGATTGACAGTGAATCCTGCACTCCTCTTTTATGGGCTTCTTCACATGGAGCATGGAAAACTGTGGAAATTCTGGTGATGAGAGGTTAGGAAGCACCTTTACTGTTCTTATGTAGTTTTGAGAGGAAATTGTACACTTGTTCTGATCCTCTGTTGCTTTATAATAACGTTTCCATGCTGTGATTGAAGTCCCAATTATAACTCAACATTGACTTTTATTGTGGTATTTTATCTGTTTAATTCTTAGGGAGTGGGTGCCATTGACAAGATTAGTATTTATTGTTCACCTCTAGCTGGCTTATTTTTGAATTGCTGCATTTTATCAATTGAAAGAGTTCTCACAATGCTGCTTAACTGTCATTTGATACAATTAAGCAACTTGCTAAGTCACATCAAAGGATGGTTAAGAATTAATCACATTAGTGAGGGACATAGGTTAGAACAGAAAAGAATGGCTGACTTCCTTCACTAAAGAACATTAGTGAAAGAATTGGGCTTTAAATGACAAACTAAAAAGCTTTCATTGTCACTTTTTGATTTTCAATTTCCAGCTTTTGGAGACATAATTCAAATTCTCATACTTGAACTCGTATTTTCTGTGATTATTATATTTCTTGATTACTGGTCCAGTAAGATCAATACACTGGTACAATCAAAGTTAAGGAAAAATAATCCACTTTTCTATTATTGCAGTTTGGAAGGAATAGATTTTTGGCCGATGATGTTATGGAGAATGATCTGCTCTGCCTAGCATTTCTACATTCTTATCTGATTAATATCTAAGGAAGGTGTAGTAGGGCAAACCCAGGCAGTGTGAGCTGCAGGAAGAGAGGAATGAATGGAAAGGATTAAACAGATAACCTGACTGTTGTATTCGCACTCACAGTGGGCAGTCACAACAAATTACTACATCCCAGGCAAAACTAACACAGTTGCACTCCAAATAAGATCTTTCCGAGACTGCAGCAACAATAAAAGAATCAATACCACTTAATGAAACTTTACAATGTCTAGAAGGGTCATTGTGCAGCTGGACATTCAAGTATTAGGAAAATGGGGACAATTAACAGACCATTGAAATCGGCTTGACAAACACAACGCTTTGATATTATAAATATATAGACAGGATATGTCCAAAAAACAATTAAAATTAAAGCACACAGAACAATGGAATCACATAATTGACCAAAATGTAACTGTAATTCATTAAAAGTAACAATATGATGACCTAATGTAAATGTAATGCAAAAAAAAGTATCAGAGTATGTAAGAACCTTTGGAGGACTAGGGTTCGTTGGAAACAAGCTGAAATTACAGCTCCAAGTTCTGCTCTCCCTTATGCATGTTGAATAAAAACCATTTTTGTTGAAGTTCGATATGATCTCAAAAGTCTCAGTTCATTTATCCCCTCCAACAGGACACAACCACTGTGCTACAGACCTTCACTTGAATCTTTGGTAACATTTTAATAACAATAGGTACACTAATCTTGCACCCTCATATGTGGAGGTACATGCCAAATGTGCATGCATGGATCAAAAGATTAATGCTAAAATGGTAAGGCCTTGGCTTAGACTTTGCACTGCGTGACCAAACTAAATCTAAACAGAGAATCTCAAGGATTGATTGAGATCAGTTCTCCAAACTCTTCATGTCAAACTTTAACATGAGTTGTTGGCAATAGTTATGTTTCCAATGGAGAATTTCTCTTCCCCTTGGCTCTGTTGGACATTTTTTTAAACTTACTTGAAATTGATGAATACGAGGGTGTCTAATGTATCCTGAACAAGATAGTTCCACTATTTGAGCCTGTGCTACATCTAAGAAACAAGATCCAAAGCATGTGGACCTTCACTTTCCTATTTCCGATTCATACTGTTGCCCAGCATGACTTCTCAAGAAATTAATGAATGTACCATATAATTCTATGTGCAGCAGAGCTATCCTCTGGAAGCTCACCCAAAAGGATGTTCTTCATGTCATAGCTAAGGGCTTATCAATTGAGGGACTATCACAACTGAGCCTAACTCATCTTTAACTGGCATCAACTTACTTAGACTTATAGCTACATAAATGCCACATCAGCTAGAATTTTACCACCCTGTCTGCCACCGGAATCGGAGTGGGTGAGCAGTGACCACGAAAAGGTCTGTTAACTTCAGGGGGGATTTTATGGTTTCAAGATAAGGGAGGGCGTAAAATCTGCCCTTTATCTCTGTGGTTATTTTCATATGGAAATCGAATTGCTGTTTACAAATTCAATAGAAGAGGCAGCTAAGCAAGAAGAAAAGAAAGCTTGAATATATGCTAATATTTATTATAAGCAGTCTCAGTGTCAGATAATTTTCATAATAAAATGGCAGCAGTAGTTGTTCACAGAAATAAGTTCATTTCACTTGACTCAGCTATTTGCAACTCAAAGTAAATAATTCAACATCATTTCCAGTTCTGGCAAACAATGTTGACTTTTTTTGTTTCTATGTTTATTAAGTCCTAATTTTAACATAATAGTGAAAGGTAATTTTAATATCTTTTCATTCTTATTATATTTTATTCAAAACTATGATTAAAATGGTTCAATCATTAAATATTAGGCTATCATTTAACCACCCTGCCAGTGTTTCTCCCCCCAGTCAATGTGGAGGACCACTTAAATTGTCATTTACTTCAATGGAACTGTGATATACTGCTGAGGGGGGGAGAACAGTGGGTTAAGGCTTCACAACTGTATCATATTCACATTATTTGAAAGATATTAGGAGATAAACCAGAGAGTAAATAGAATTTTAAGTCCTGGACCTTATTAATATTTGGTCAAACTGTATCACAGAAGGAGAACAGCTAGCAGCCTGCTGACCTTTAGCCACATCAGACAGCTTACAGGCAGGTGCAGGAAAGCAGACTGCAGGATGGTCTTACAGGGTGGAAGGAGGTGCAGTTTATAGCAGGGAAGTCTTCGCTTTGTTTTGTGGACACTGAAATACTGCTATTTCTCCTAATCCCACAAGAAAACTTAATGTACAATCTACCATAAATGGCTTATCCAGATATCCCTGCCGGGAAAGCCACAGTGATTTCCTCCTTCAGATCAGTGTTAAAATAGCATTACTGACCCAATGATGACCTGGATCTACAGAGGTCAATAAGATCCCTGCTGTCTTTAGCTAGATGGAATTCTATGAATCCATTGCCTTGAGTCAAAATCATGGTAAGTGGTGTCATGCGAATGGCTCTAGAGCAGATAGATAACATGGGGCTTTTTAATTGCTGACCCACCCAGCAGGCTAATTTAAAATTACCCAAATATCATATGCACCTTGGAAATGCCAAGAAGGTGGAATCAATTGAGAGAACGACCAACAAATTTAAGATAAGTTTAATTTTTTTTTGAACTTAGACCGCAATACAACTTTTAAAATAAATGACATTTCAAGATTCACTTTTTTTTTTGAGGGTATAAAAGTCACAAAAATAATTCTTGTTCCAGTGTGGGCAGATAGATATTGGGGCATAAAGAGGTACATCAATAAGGTTACACAAGATTCCACCAGAAGAGGCAGTTGCCCGATGGAACCATCATCAACATGCAGTGGATGTATGAAAATGATCGCAAAGTCTGTAAAATTCTGCATTTACATCATAATTGACCCAGCCTTAAAGAAAGAAAGTATTAGATATCTGTATGACTTAACAAAAAAGGAAGTGGCTGAATTCATAGGTTTGGAATCATAAACTTTGTCTGAAATTTAAGCTTTGACTGGTGTGAACTTCTCATTTCATGCAGAAAAACTTTTTGATAGCTGCCACCAAAACGGATGTAATTTTTATAAGTTTATCTTTAAGTTGAGGTAGGAGGAACAGGAATCCTCCACAGAGCTCAAAAAAAAACACACACATCCATGAGTTGTTTGTGGCCTATACTGTACCCTTCTGTTCTCCCTCGTATCGCTCCCCTCCTGCCATTCCCATGCAAGGGAAGCATTTGTTGTCCATCCCTAATTGCCCAAGAGAAGCTGCTCCAATGGTCATGTGTAGCTTCCACATGTGCCTGTAACATTTAATGATTGAGCTTTGAGCCCCCAGCTTTTGGCACACACTCCCAACAGACCAAATGTATTTTTATACAGAACATAGTCAAAGACTCTTTGCCAGTCTAGGTGTAGCACATCATAAGGCTTATTGCTGTCACTTTCTCTTAAGAGCGAAGACATATCAGCTTGTTTTAGCAAACTAATAAAATATTTCTTTTTATGATTCTCTTAGGAGCTGACATCAACATAAAGAATTCTGCGGAATGCAATTTCCTTCATCTAACTGTCCTGCAACCCAAAGGATTATCAAACCTCAGTGAAAACATTCTTCAGGTACATCCTTATTTAGGTTTCTACTTGACAGTTTTTCAGACGCCTTTTTAATTTTTCATGATTAACAAGCAATCGGTGTCAGACTTAGCATAAAAGTTGCTTAGTAGCTGATTCATTCAGATTTTTAAAAGTAATATTTTTCAGTTTAGGCACTATTAATTACAACAGAATATCAAAACCTGAAAAGATGCTGTAATGCTATGAATTTGCAGAGTTAAAGCTGTAATAATAACTCTGCAGCATTTTTTAAAGGAATACTCTGTCTTAATCTGTTTATCCTTTTTTATGTATATTATTTAACATTTTTATGTATATTTTTGCAGTCTGAAAAAATACAGGAGCTGCTCAATGACAGAGACATTAATGGATGTACTCCATTGCACTATGTGTGTAGGCAGGGGCTAACAGATTCCGTGGAGAAAATGTTGATGTTAAAAGCATCTCCATACTTGAAAACAGTGGATAAGAAATCATCACTGCATTTTGCAGCAGGGTAAGGAATTTTTCATCTCCAATTCATCTCAGAATTTAATTTAATCAAATAAAAGGTCAAAATAAATTAAAACCATTGGAAACAACTACTTGTCTCTATATATGACTGTATGTTTGAAGGAAAATGGGTGTTTAGTATACGAAAGTGATGTATCATTCAAAATAGTAAATTATTTGATAGCTATTAATTAGGTGAAACATTACAATATTATG
The DNA here is from genome assembly GCA_024679065.1 of Sphyrna mokarran. NCBI lineage: Eukaryota > Metazoa > Chordata > Chondrichthyes > Carcharhiniformes > Carcharhinidae > Sphyrna > Sphyrna mokarran. Next base: position 73,368,469 of record JAGIQG010000007.1, on the reverse strand, counting down.
TTGAACTGATTCAAGAAGTGTAAACTGTTTAAATATAACACTAAGGCAAGCTGATGTTTTGCAATATGCCATATTTTTGCATGATACTTAAACTAATCAGCATAGATTGTGACATATATTTTGCATGTGCAATATTTTACATATATAAAAAACATTTGCTGTGATTTTGCACCTGTGTATGCTGTGAGCAAAAACAGCAACATGGGTGCAAAATTTTGTGAGATTCATAAAATAGGAATAGGAAAATAGGAATAGAATCTTTTTCAGATTTCCCTCCACCCCACCAATAACATAATGAAGTTCCCATTCAGGAAGATAAGGAACCTCATTTCAATCTATTTAAATGCAATTAAAGTGCCTCCCTATCATACCATCCTCCCACATTAGGAATTTCCTGATGCCAATATGATATCACATCAGAGAGATTTACAACTGTTTTTCAAAGACGGAAACCAGTCAAAAGTAACCCACCAAGAATGCAATGGTAAGTACAGCCCTTGGGGGTGCGGGGGGGGTGTTAAGGGTCATGACTGAGTAGTATGCTGGCACTGCCCCTTGGCACTGCTATGTGCATTGCCTCCTTAGAGCCAAGGTAGTGCTTTGTGGAACCCAATGGAGAACTCCAGGGAGAAGTCTGGCAACACCCGGTTTAAATCCAACCAATTTATTTGATAGTAAACTCACAAGCTTTCAAGGCTCTACTCTTCTTCAGGTGAATGAGGTTTCTGGTCTCAAACAGTACATACAACAGCACACACTGTTTACAGATACTGATTAGAAGTGAATCTTTACACCTAACCTCTATTCAAGTCTTATGTGAGCGGACAGAGCACTGAGCAAGGTTAAAGAGATGTGTATTGTCTCCAGACAGCACAGTAAGTGAGGTTTTTTGCTAACCCAGGCAGTCATGGGAGTTACAGATAGTGTGACATGAACCTATGATCCCTGTTGAGACTGTCCTCATGTGTGCGGAACTCGGCTATCATACTCAACAGGGATCAACAGGGATCTTGGGTCATGTCACACTATCTGTAACCCCCATGACTTGCCTGGGTTTGCAAAATACCTCACTTACTGTGCTGTCTGGAGACAATACACATCTCTTTAACCTGTGCTCAGTGCTCCGTCCATTCATGTTGTTAGCCACTTTAAGACTTGAATGGAGGTTAGGTGTAAAGATTCGCATTCTAATCAGTAATCTGTAAACAGTCTGTGCTGTTATATGTGCTGTTTGAGACCAGAACACCTCATTCACCTGACGAAAAACAGAGCCTCGAAAGCTTGTGATTTTACTATCAAATAAATCTGTTGGACTTAAATCTGGTGTTGTCAGACTTCTTACTGTGTTTACCCCAGTCCAATGCCGGCATCTCCACATCATGAGCTCCAGAGAGACAGGGATTTGCTTACAGTTGAGGGAATTCCCTTTGAGTTTGTGGGGGGCTGTCGTTGTCTGTGGGGGATGGCCTCCATATGCGTGTGAGGGGTTTCCTGTGTTGCTTTCAGAGATTGGAATGCCTTTTAAATAGGGTGCCTCAATCTCTGGATTCCTGGCTTTTTCTGACCCTGTCCGAGAAGCACAACAGTGTGGATCACACCTCCAGATTTTTTCTGCACAAATTGCTGGGTTCTCTGGAAAGGAAACCTGGCTATGCAGCCTGCGAGCTGTAAGTCATTTTTCTCACCTCAGCCAGCACTCTGTATGCAGAAAATGGAAAATTCCACCCATTGTTTGCATCTGACACCATAGTTCGTAGACAACAGGCACAGAATGCACCAGAACTAACAGAAAAAGCTTCGAGTGCAATGAACTTCACAGCAATAAACTCTAACCCAGAGAGACAGAGCCTTTTCTCTGGGTTTTTTTAAAATCCCACTCCTGGATGAGAACCAGAGGAACACATTGTGGCTACTTCCCATGTTGCCTGTGCAGTGATTGCAAAATTACATGGCAACATAAAATTCATTTCATTCATTAATGATCTTAATTGGCCCTTTTTGTGTCGGTAGGCATGCTTCTGTTAGGTGCCTGCTGACCACCATCTCTGATGTGCACAATGATATCAAGACACACTCCCAACATCATTTCGCACGACTCCAAGTGAATTCAAGTAGGGTGCATGCTCACTTCAATCTCAAAATTCTGGCCCATATTTCCTGTGCTTCAGATGCTACTTAATTTGCTGTAAAACCCTTTGGAAAATGCTGAAGATACAAAAGGAGTTGTCTAAATGCAAGTCTTTTCTTCATCCATCTATCTTAATAATTTTACATATGCATTCAATTTTAATCAATAAAACCTTACTTCCTGTTGTCAATCTTTTATCTGAGATCTTTGTCAAATCTTTTTCAAGTAATTCTGTATTTATAATCAAATATGCTGATATAAAACCATCAATCTCTAATTGTACAATATGACCACTGGATGGCACTATTTTTAAACAAGTATCATTGAACAATACAGAAAGAGGTACTTCCGCCCATTGAACTTGTGTTATCTTTTTAATTAATTGTATTGCCCCTTCCTTTCCCTTAGACTTTTAAATATTACTTCTACAAGAATGAGATTAAATTTTTAAATTTCAGGTCAGCTAGCACTTTAAATTCATTCAGTCAGAAACTCAATTTGAAAGAAACCTGTTGCTAAATCCGATCACAGATTCTACATTTCAATATGTGGCTTTCATACCCGGCAAAGAAAACAATAAAAAAAAATCCACTTTGGGTACCTCGTGACCATGCAAGTTTGGAAATGGCAAACCCCATGGTCACTACGAGAGGACACAGATTTAAGGTGCAGGGAAGCAAATACAAAGGAGATGTCAGGAGTAGGCTTTTCACTCAGAGGGTGGTGAGTGAATGGAACCGACTGCCGTCGGAGGTTGTTGAGGCAAACTCACTGGGGTCTTTTAAGAGACTTCTGGATGAGTATATGGAAAAGAATAGGATAGGGGGTTATAGATAGGTCTATGGATTGGTAGATGTGATCGGCACAACTCGTGGGCCGAAGGGCCTGTTTGTGCTGTGTTGTTCTATGTTCTATGGTGCTTTTCTAAGAGTAAGAAGTCTCACAGCACCAAGTTAAAGTCCAATAGGTTTATTTGGTAGCAGACGCCACTAGCTTTCGGGGCTTTTCCCCTTCGTCAGGTGAGTGGCGTTTACTACCAAATAAATCCGTTGGATTTTAACCTGGTGTTGTGAGACTTCTTACTGTGTTTACCCCACAGTAACATCCCATCTCCACATCATGGCTTTTCTAAGAGTCATGGAAACATAGAAACTGGGAGCAGGACTAGGCCATTTGGCCCCTTCAAGCCTACTCCACCATTCAGTATGATCATGTCTGATTCTTTATCTCAACAGCATAGTCCTGCTCTCTCTCACTATCCCTTCACACTCTAGAGTCTAAAAATCCATGGGGGTGATTCTCCAAAGTGTCGAATTTGTGTAAAACCTTGAATAAATCCCATTGATTTTTCTGTGGGACTTTCAAATAAATCTCCTATGCTTTGTGCACTGCAGAGTGCACTAGCATGAATCTTGATAGAAATCAGTGGGCAATGACTATTCCTGCTGGAGAAGCCGACAACATAGCGCTGAATGGGCCATTGTGCAGTGCCGATATTGGTGCATGCGCAATAGCCCCGAACTGCCAGCCTCCGATTGCTGACCAACAGAGCAACCACCCCCTGCTTTTGTTGCTCCTCCAAACACCATTCCCCCCTCACCAACCAACCAACCAACCAACCAACACACCCCCCCCCCCCCCACCCCCGACCTGATCACTGGCCTCACGGGCATGTTCAGTTCAGCCTCAACTACATACTCCCACATCCTCACCAGCAGCTCCAAACCACCCCCAGTCCCAACTCTGATCCACCAGCCCCCTTCCCCACCTTGATACCTAGTCCCAATCGCTGGCCTCCCTCCCTCTGTCACTAATCCCTCTGCAGACTGGCAGCAGGACCCCGGCTATATCAATCACTCCCCCCAATACAGATTCCATCCTATTGAGCCCTGCTCCTTGGCCTCTCATCTCTTAAAGCTGTACCCACCACTTTTTAAAATCACCAAATATAGGATGGCAGAAGAGTGTGAATGTGGCAATTTAAAGTCTGAGCTCACCCAAGACAAAGAGACAATTCACCCTCTGGCCTCCTACAAGCTAAAGATGAATTTATCCTTGATAAGGTCATCCAGCTAACGTGACTGTCAGAGATACATGAATAGTATGATATACTATGATACATCATAGGACAATCCTGAGGAGAGAGAACACTTCATCATGGCAGAAATCAAATCTTAGTCCAACATATCGTGTCACCAAAATGCAGCAACCTCCCAACTTCAGGAAAGCAATCCCTGAGTTGCCTAGCAGTTGTGCTGCAATAAGAAACATCTTAACAGGAAAATCAGTGTCCATTGTGACTCAGAGGGACACTCTATTCATAACCCTAGCATCTCACAGACATTCAGGAGATAATCCACAAGTTGAGACCTATTGTATATTGGAGAATGACATTAGGGACCAGAGAAGAAACGACAGAGCTTTATTAATAGTGTGCTTTATTTAGAGTTTTATTAATTAATCTTACATGGCTGCTTCTTTTCTGCCTGTTTCTTGTGCTCAGGTTTTATAACATCACTTCCAGTCAATATGTGAAAACATTAATAAAGCAGAGCTCAGTAAGCCAATAAGAATTAATACAAATATATAGGGGACAATCTTACCAAGAAAATTTTAGGTGCTGAACAAGCATGGAAAAGTAGTAAAGTTTAAAGTTTATTTATTAGCCACAAGTAACTGCGATGAAGTTACTGTGAAAATCCTCGCGTCACCATACTCTGAATGCCTGTTCAATTACACTGAAGAAGAATTCAGTATGGCCAATCCACCTAACCAGCATGTCTTTTGGGAGGAACCTGGAGGAAACCCACACAGACATGGGGAGGACGTGTAGGTTCCACACAGGCAGTGACTCAAACCGGGAATTGAACACAGGTCCCCGGCACTGTGAGGCAGCAGCGCCACCATGCTGCCCAAGAGAAAGTTTCAGATCCTTTTTTTCAGTGAGAAACTTAGGAAAATATCAAAGTGTGATTTTTGACAGAAGAGAGTGTGGACAAAGTCTATTCAGACTTGCAAGATGACTGATGACTGCTGAAAGGCACTATTGCACATCTGTCCTGATCTCTCGGTACACTGTGTCCCTACCCTACCATCCTGAGACCTCTTATACATGTCTTGTCCTCTCACTCTGGCACTTAGGCTCAGGCACATTTGTGCATAGTTTCTCTTCTGTTCTTTGCAGTGCTGTTGCCGAAGGAACTGGAGAGATGCCAGTCAATATGACTGACCGGCAGCTCTAAGGTGGGACTTTCTCCCAAGTGAGTTGTAGAAGCCCTAACTATAGCCGTTCAGTAGTCATTAGAGCATAAGCTGGATGCAGGACTGTTGGAGATGGCAGGGATGTGTTCCCAGCTGATTCTTTGGATGGCAGAAAACAAGTCCTTGGCATAATTACTTACTATATTTGCATGCCAACATTTTGAGATTCATATACAAGGATATCCAGATTTCTTTGTACAGAAGCATTCTGCAGTTCTTTTCTCCTTGAATAGTATTCTGTTTTTCTATTCTTCCCATTAATTTTTCATCTTATATTTTCCCACATTATGTTCTATCTTTTTAGTCCACATGCCATTTTTTAGTCCACATGCTTAAACTATCTATACCCGTCTGCAGATTCCTTTTGTTCTCCTTGCAACTTGGTTTTCCACCCATCTTTGTATCGTCAACAAATTTAACTGCAATACACTCACTCCCTTCAGCCAAGTCATTTATATATATTCTAAATACTTGAACCCCAGCACTGACTCCTATAGCAATCCACTAGAGATCTCAAGGAATTCGCCAAGGCTGCTTCATCAGCATCTCCCAAATTCATGACTGCTACCATCAAGAAGGACGAGAGCAACAGAAACGTGGGAGTACCATTACCTGGAATTTCCCCTCTAAGTCACTCACCATCCTAGCTTGGAAATATATCGCTATTCTTTCACTATTGCAGAGTCAAAACCTGGAACTTCTTCCCCAAAACCATTGTGTACCTAAACCACACGGACTACAACAGTTCAAGAAGGCAATCACCACTACCTTTCCAAGCAAAATTAAGAATGGGCAATAAATGCTGGCATACCCAGTACAGACAGCATCCTATAAATGAATAAAAGTACATAGGATTAGACAAGTTCATTGAGGTTTAAACATAATGATGAGAATTTTAAATTCAATGAGCTGGAAATGGGAACCAATTTATTTTTTTATTACAGATATGGCCGACTTAATACATGCAAGCTACTGCTCCAGAACATAAATGAGACAAAATTGCTGAATGAAGGAGATGAAAAAGGAATGACACCACTACATCTAGCCGCACAGAATGGGCATACCAAGGTGGTTCAACTACTTCTTAGAAAAGGAGCTCTCTTGTTGCGGTATGTACACCAAAATAATTTTGCATGAATTATTGCTACCTTTCTGGTTGTTCACTGTTATTTATTGTATGCAACCATTTCCTATTTTAGAAAAGGGTCATTGAAGGACCTATCATTTATTTACTTTTTCTTTACTGAACTCTGTAAGAAATATCTGCCGAGGAATAGTTTGCTTTCTATTGTCAGGAAGAAAGTAACTTAAAGTAATGATCTTGTGTGTTCTAATAAAATGATTTGATATCCCTCATAATGGGCAGGAGGCAGTTGGTGCACGGGGCTTAAAAGTCAAATTTTAAGATCCCATCTCTTGTGCACCCTTCACTATTTTTATTATGCAAGGTATTGGCCTGTCCAAGTGACCCACCATGGAGACAAAATCCATTTGCTAAAATATTTGCCACAGCTCTGACAATTCAATTGGTTAAGAATTAATTTGGGTGTCTCTTTCAGCTTGGTGGGCCAAGAGGTGCAGGACTGTCTCCCCCAGTATCTAAGGAAGCCATTGGTCTCCCCAAATCCAAACTTTACCCTCCACACCCCCTATCACAGGTCTTCTCAACTCCTGATCACGAATTAGAACTTCCTGATTAGGGTTGAGCTTCCTGCTTCCCAATTTCTGATTGCCCAACTCCCCCAATAATCATGCTCAACTGCGGCCTAGCTGTCTATTTTGCTAGCTGGTGAGCAGGAAGTAGAGCCACAAGATATATTAATGGTGCCCTGCCTTTAAAAATTGCAGGAATTCAACATCCTCAGCCTCACCTGCATCCTCCCTGTAAATATTAAGGTCAATGTGTTTTATGGTTATAAATTCAGTCAATGGATTTTACAAAACTAGTTTTTTATTTTAATTTTTGAAGGGATTACAAGTGTTGGACAAGTTTACATTATGCTGCCTTTGGAGGATATACTCAGACAATGGAAGTATTATTACAAACTGATGCAACACTGCTCAATCGCGTGGATGAGAATGGGGTAGGTGAATGTGTTTCATTTCAACAGACATGAAGATTATTTGGACAGTGGCTGGGCTCTGTAAAACCAATTGTTTTTTTCCTTATTGAATTCCTTGTTTGCATATTCAAGCTTGCATTGATCTGAATCATCTAATTAGATTCTGATATTTTCCTTTGGTACACTTAGGCCGCGATTTTACCAACAATTTGCATCCATTTTTGGGCGCAAAATCACAATAAATTCTGGCGTTGGGCCTTTAACACGATCTGCACCGAATCCGAGCAAATCGCAACTTTACTGACATCCGATTCGGGTATGCATTTAAATCGATTTAATGAACCGCACGCCCAACTCTACCACCAAATCCCACTTTACCTTCTCCTGGTCCATTCTAGATCCACGCTGTAAGTGACCTGCAAGATAAAAACCTGAAGCCGATTTTTATTTTACAGGGGAACCTCTGAAGTGGCTTCAAGGTCTGCAATGACACTCTGACCCAGATCATCTTCTGGGGGTTGGGGGTGGGAGGGGTGTTGGTGGGGAGGGTGGTGTGGGGTGAGGGCCGCATAAGGGAAGGTGGGTCAGATGTATCTCTGATGGGGGGGGCGCGGGTGAGAGGGATGATCGTTGTCTGGTGGTGGGGGTGAGGCCTGATCACTCACTGATGGGGAAGGGAGAGGAGACAGATGGATCTCTGGTGAGGAAGGTCCACTGCCACTCTACGAGCAGGCGTGCGGCCACTACGGGAGGAAGGATTCAATCTTTCGGTGAAGAGGAGGGATCATCTGCAGAGTGGCAGCGGACACCCCTATCCCCACCAAAGATCCATTCACACCCCCCATCCCATCATCAGTAAGTGATTGGGCCTCCCCTCCTCACCACCCCCCTGCTCCACACCCCACCAACAGACAGCGATCAGCTCTCCCCCCCCCCCCCCCCACTCCGAGATAATCTGACCCACCTCCTCCTCATTCACTCCATCCAGAGGATGTTCTGACCCTGCCACACACCCTTCCCTCGAGGATAATCTGTGTCAGAGAGCCGCTTTCTCTGCATTTTATTTTCCCAACCCGTGCTTTTTCAGATTTTTTCGAACTGTGCATGTGCAGTTCAGAACTCCGATCGTTCCAGCAACACTAAGCCTTGCCCACAGCGCAGGTAGGACCGGAGCCGGCAAAAAGCGTATGGGCGTGGTGCTAAGAGGATTCCAGACTTGGGTCTGTATTACGCCTATTTCCAGCCCTTAGACTCCAAATGGTAAAATTGGGCCCTTAGATGCAATTCCTCCTCTATTCCTTTTCCTGTACTGTATCTGACATTGCAGTCTTCATTTCTCATTCATGACCCTCAGAGGACACAAAACAAACAATAAGATGGTATTGTCTATTTAGGGAGATATGAAGCCAGAATTAGTAATGGTGATATTGGCCCTATTAACCATGGATGCAAATTCCGTAATGGCCACTAAATCTCATGAGCAGCCAAAAAATGAATTTGCACTGGTGAATCCTTGCCAGTAATGTGATGATTTCCATACATTATAATATATTAACATATTATTAATGGGATTGACACAATAACATCTTCTCTGCCCCCTCTAGCAGCGTGACATCATTCTGGCATGAATCACTACTAGTTTTCAAAAGTGTAAAACCCATGCTGGAAGCACGGAGGTAACTGTAAGCTCCAGGGGTTGATGGACTAGGCTTACAGAATTAGAAGAATGATAAAGAAGATAAACTGATTTGTGTGTCTTTTTGCTAGACATATTGGGTAACAACCAAAACTATTGCTTTAATCTAAATGAAATATTTAGATTATCTTCAAAAATGCTGCATGTTGAGACATACAACAGGTGAATGCTGACACGTGGATACAGGTCGAGAGTGTGGTTAAAATCTCTGTCAATGTTACTACTGATTTTGCCTAATATCATTTTAACCATGGCAGGATTCCCTGGGCCCATTAGCTCCAATTCTGAATTGCAATGGCCTGGTGAATCGAGAGTTGGTGAGAAAGCAGGTTTTGCCCAGGACTCTCTCAGGCTGCACTGCCAGCCCTGAATGGGTTCCTGCCCATCTTCAAAACCACAAATTTAAATATAATCAACAGGCTTGCAGACTGAGTCAAATAGCTCCAGCTATTCACGTGTCTCCCCAGTGGGATCCGCAGGCAACAGGCTTTTTGACAGGTCTTCACAAACAAAAACCTGGTATATTGGACCCCAAGAGTTGAGGAAGCAGTACCGACCCATCAGCAGTGAGAGGCATCCTCTCCCCACTACTCGCTCACAGGATCCTCCCCTTCAGACACCCCACACAGCTCCCCTTCCCCGTCTGATGCCTCACGCAGCTCCCCTCTCCCCTCAGACCTCCCACTCAGCTTCCCTTCTCTCTCAGATCCTTCTCAATTCCCCTTCCCCCTCAGAAACCCACTCAGCTGTCCTCCCCCCTCAGAACTCCAATTAGCCCCCCCTTCCCCCTCAGATTCCTCCTTCAGCTCTCTTTCCTCTTCAGATGCCCCACTCGGCCTCCCTTCAGGCCACATACCTTGGTGGTGCCAATAGTGCACTGTCTGCTGATACACTGGCACTTTGGCTTCAAGGGGGCTCAGGAAGGTAGGTCCAGTGGCCTTTTGGCCCTTTGTTGCTACCAGGCTGGCAGCAAGGCGTTGATCTCATTACTCTCTGCCGGGATGAAGTACCATGGCTGGACTGCCCCATCTAGTGCAGGCACTCCTGAAGATCACTCCTCGTATGATGATTTCAGGCAGCTCTGTGATCAATATCTGCATTCCTACTGACAGCTGTGAAAGTTTTGATGTGGCCAGGTCACTTTAATCTCAATGCCCCCAATAACCTGGCAGAATTTTAAATTATTACAGCATTCTGCAGCAGAGATTTTCCTTTCTCTTTTACGGAAGCTGCAGGTAAGGGCAGATATCTTTGAAGCCCTCTAACAGAGGAGGTCAATGTCACGTGGGGGGGTGTGGGAGACGCTGGTGGAACGTTTCCAGTCTGCACAGTTGTGCACACAGCCCCAGGGCTTGCACAGCTTTGATTTGAAATTGCTGAGGCTTTCCCAGAAACCATTAAAACCCTCTTTATTGCACTTTTTTGATCTATAACTGGTTCAACATACAGTGCCTCGTAAAAGACATCAGTTGATTTCTATGGAGGTTCTGTCGCAAACCAAAGTTTAAAGTTTATTTCTTAATGTCACAAATAGGCTGACATTTACACTGCAATGAATTTACTGTGAAAATGCCCTAGTCACCACACTCCAGCGCCTGTTTGGATACACTGAGGGGGAATTCAGCATGGCCAATGTACCTAACAAGGACTGTGGGAGGAAATTGGACACCCGAAGGAAACCCATGCAGACGCAGGGAGAGCATGCAAACTGCACACACAGTGACCCAAACCAGAAATCAAACCTAGATCCCTGGTGCTCTGAGACAGTATGCTAACCTCTAGACAACCCATTTATGTTTGTTGTGGGAGGGAGGCCTGATATATGAGCACAGAGATCAGATCACCATTTAAAAATGGTGGGCTGGTCTTGGAACAGTGGGGCTGGCTGGCAGACTTTCTACTATGAATAAATTATCATAACTAGTTAGGATTCTCCCACCTGATAGATGCTACCGACACCATGGAAAGCTCCCCAAGTTTCCCAAAGCGTGGGCACCGAGTCCTAATTTGGGAGAATTGTAGCACATCTAGTCAATTCCCTCAGCCAGTCTGATTTTTGATACAAAGAAATGTCAGTTTCAATCCCAGCAGGAATTGTTGGTGCTAAAAAATACATTCTGTGCGCTGCTGAATCGACAAACTCTGCTGTCACAAGTGGAATTAACTGGATTTTATTTGCAATAAAATGACAGAATTCAATTATTTTAGGTTTGACCATCAGCAACTATTATTGAGACCCTGGGAAGGAAACAACATGAGGCTTTCAAATTATGCCACATCAAATAAAAGTCTTGGGTATTTTATGAATCCAAACTAGTTATTCTTTCGGTAATAAAATGTACACTTGTGTTTTTCTCATATTTGGAGGACTGGCTGTTCGAAATTTCTTTTGTAATTTATTCCAAAGAACACTGCCCTCCATCTGGCTGCAAGAGAAGGACACAGTGAAGCTGTGCGTCTACTCCTAGCTCGTGGAGCTGATCTAACACTGAATAAAAATGAAGCTTCCTTCTTCCATGAAGCAATTCGCAATAAAAGAAAGGAAGCTACTTCAGCTATTATTCAAAGTGACAGGTATGAATAATATGTTGCAACTATCACTGCACAAGGCAGGTAGGGAATTAGGCTTGTTAAGGGTCTCGTTAATCAGGGATAGAATTTGGGATCTAGACACCGTTCAAATGCTATTTCCTGCCCCAAATCAGACGTTCAGTCCAGTATCACACACTAGGCTTTGTGCATTACATTTTTGTTAGATAGATGAAATGCAAATACAAATTCCTTTATATATTGCAGTATGTAATAAACTGCACTGCAGATTTGTACAGTTATAGGGAATATCTGTAGTTGTCTATATAAAAAACTTGCAATTTATTTACATATTTAAGATAAACCCTTCGCTTCAGAAAGCATAGTGGGAATACTTTCACTGCAGTGGATCAGCAAATATACCTACCTCACCTCGCAAGGAAAATTAGGGATGGGCAATAAACACTGGTTTTGCAAACAATATATGCATTGTGCAAATGAACTTTTGAAAATGTTCTGCCATATTGAATCACAGCATACTAATGCTGCCAGACTTGCTAAGTTTTTCTTGCATTTTTCTGTTTTTGCCATATACACTGCCAATTGGCTTCAGATTTGTTGCGGGAGACACAGCTCCCAGTCCCACAGCCTATACTATTTGAGAAGAAGATAGAAATACATAGGGGTACCATCTTCACTATTTCTCATCATCCTGATGGACACATGTCACCACTCTTTCAAAACCACCCTAACATTTCATACCTAAAGCCCTGCTAGAAGCACTGGAAAAACTGCAGTAGTTCAAGGAGAAAGCTCAGCGCCACCTTCAAAGTGATTTGGGATGGGAAACAAATGCAGTTTTGTTCGTATCACCAACATTCCACGTAGAAACTTTAAAATTTTCTTATACAAAATTCAGAAGTGTGTGATTGGCAAATAGATTTGTTAACTGTGGAGTATAAAAATCATCAAGCAATATTTCAAATATTGCACAATTTAATTACATTTGTCAATAAATAAATAAACAATTGTTTCACTATCTGAGGAATTACAAATGGTGCTGAATATTGTGCAATGATCAGTGAACATCTCCACTTCTGACCTCATGTTGGAATGAAGGTCATGGATAAAACAGATGGTTAGGCCTAGGACACTACCCTAAGGAAGTGCTGTCGTGATATTCAGAGACTGAGATGATTGAACCCTAATAACTCCAATCATATTTCTTTGTGCTAGGTTTGCCTCCAATAAGTGGAGAGTTTTGCTGATTCCTATTGACTCCAGTTTTACATGGGCTTTTTGATATGGCACTCCATTTAATGCTGCCTTTACATCAAGAACAATCACTCTTGCCTCATTTCTTGAGGTGAGCTGTTTTGTTCACATTTGTATCAAAGCTGTAATCAGGTCAGGGGCTGAATGGCCATGTCAGAACCTAAGCATCAACGAGCAGATTATTGAAGAGTAAGTGCCACTTGAAAGCACTGACAATGACACTTATCATCACTTTGCTGATGACTGCAAGAGTAGAAAAAATGTTACTTAGTTTCCAACCTTCACGTTTGGCTAGCCATTCTCTGCTGATATGTTCCAGTTTAGAAAGCCAAATAATGAAGGATGGAACTGGACCTAAACCTTTATATTGTTCATAAGTTTTTATTTCCAGGGGACGTGCATTACAAATATGTACCTCCCAGTAACATAGAAAACAAATCAAACACTCACAGTTTTAGTTTGCTCCTATGTATAAAAGAAAATAAGTGAATCCTCAGTTTTTGCCTTTACCTGAATACAATTCAATATTCAATGAATATACAGTTAAACCAGCTTCAGCGTACACAGAGCTACTTTCCTTTCTCTGTTCATGATGTTTATCACCATGTCCTACTTTAATTTCAAGTTTAGTAATTGCTGTGAGAGTTCTTCCCTTTGTATTTGAATCCTCTCTCTGATCCTGTGCCAGCAATCTCTGCAAGAAAAGCAAAGCAATTTAATGTGTACTCAGTTGAAGGGTTTTGAAAATGTGTGAAGCAGTTTATATGTGCATGAAGAGGGGAATATCTACATCTACAGGCAGGATTTTGCCCTTGAGGGTCTAGATCATGAGATTGGGGTCAAATGTACAGTACCTATCTGTACTGTGGAAAACAGTTGCCTAGCAGTGACTTTTTTGTGAATTAGCCAATTAGTGGTCAATGAATAGGCTCCCTGCCCAATTGAGGATGGCAGCAGAATTTGAAACTAGAGTACCAAGAGGACACCCTTCAGCTTGGAAGAAGCAGCAGCCCACTATTTCAATGAATGTGTTTTCATTATGAGGCACTCTCTCCTCAACTTTATAAAGTAAAAATAAGCGCCTGGCCTGTTGTTGTTCGTCCATCATTATCGATGAAGACCTCCAGACCATTAGTCATTTTGAGCCTGGTTGCGGTGTGTCTGAAAATGACTGATCAGGCCAATTCAGGCACGGAATCTCCTGGCACACGTTGGACAGACTTGTGTAGATACTGTAGTTGTTGCGCTGGTGGCTGTGGACTTGCATGGCTCGAGCTTAAATTGTGCTTCAGCGATACACTTTGCTTCGTAAGCTTAACAGCCTTTGTGGGTGACACAGCGCCAGGTAGGGTGGTTCTGTGCCAGTGTTTCCCAGGTGGTTGTGTCAATGTGAAGCGACTTCAGGGAGGCCTTCAGTGTGTCTTTGAAACATTTCTTGTGCCCTCCATGCAAGCATCTTCCAGCAGAGAGTTCTCCAAAAAGGAGCTGCTTGGGTATGCGCTCGTCTGACATACGGATGACATGACCTGCCCATTGGGTCTGCGCTCTTATCAGCAGTGTGTGGACTGATGGTAGACTTGCTCTAGAAAGAACTTCAGTGAATGGTGCTTTGTCTTGCCATCTGATGCGTAATATTCTGCAAAGACAAGTCATGTGGAAATGATTAAATTGTCTTGCATGCCTTTGATAGACAGTCCACATTTCACCACAGCACACTAGATCTTCAGTTTTGTTGTTGGACTGATTCCTTGATGTTCCCGTACAGTGGAGTGCAGTCTACCAAAAGCAGAAATTGCTTTTGCCATATTGCAGTTAACTTCTGTATCAATAGTCACTCCTTGGAAGAGGGTGCTGCCAAGATAAGTGAACTTGTCCACTACCTGTAGTTTCTGCCCTTTGATTGTGATTATGGGTTCTGTGTACAGTACATAAGGAGCAGGCTGGTGCATGACATCAATCCTCTTGATGATGAGTCCAAAGTTGTCACAAGCCGTGGAAAATTTGTTCATGCTGATTTGCATCTCTGGCTCTGAGCCAATATGTAAGGCACAGTAATCTGCCGAGTGTCTCTCAGAACAGTCTCCTTCACTTTGGTATTGGTTGAAGTCTCTTCAGGCCTGGCTTATAGTCCAGTCATCATAATCACAATAGAGTATGAATCATTAGCTGTAAGTCATTTGCAGGCAAATAGTCCTGTCAATACCAATCCTGCCACCAGGAAAATAGAATGAGGGCAGGAAGCAGCATGCTGGTCAGTAGTATTTATTTTCACTCTCTCTCATCTCTATGCTTGCCCCAAATGGGGTTGAAAATCCTGCATGTAAGGTCAAGGAGGGCAAGTAGTTTTGAAAGAAATAGATCTTAATTGTTTGAAATGAGGTGCAGTGAAGTATTCTATTGTGATTGGGAAAGAATGCTGGGAGAAGAGGGAAGAATAATTGATAGCACCGAGGATAAAATAAGATGCCATAAGAGTGTGTAGTGGAGCCCCATGAGTTAAAGTATTTCCCTCCAGGTGAGTGAAGCAAAACCATCCACACATAAACTGAAAAATGCCACATAAAACACCAAACATTCTGTCAGAGATTTAACTATTAATTTTTTTAATCCCTTGCATTTAGACTAGTTGAGGCTACGGTAGCTTTCCTTCATGGTTCCTCCATGCAATGTCCAGTCCTGGAATTGATTGAACATCTCCCAGAAGCTTTCAAAGTAAGTTAATTTCTAATGATTTTAAGAATGTTCATTGTTAATGGGTCAGGTTGTTTGTATTGATTTTAACAAAGGAATTCAGCTGCTTTTGGCTTTCCCAAGTGGGGTATGATTTTCTTCATTAGGTAATGAATTGTTTCGATTAATTAACAAAAAGCATGCAAAAAATTTCCACATGTATCTAAATGTTCAATTTCTACATGTATCTGGGAGATGGGATCCAGCTGTTATGCTAAGATTATGCAGAGCAGTGACCTTGGTCAACAGCCATATGAGATTATGCAGAGTCAATAGTGTCTTCAACAAATGAACAAATTGAATATCACAGAATCACATAAGTGTCATGACACAGAAGGAAGCCATTTCACCCAATGTGTCTACACCAGCTTTCTGAGTGAGCAACTCACCTTGTTGCATATTCATTCTTTTCAAGTAAGTCTAATTCGCTTTTGAATACTTCAGTTGAATTTACACACCTCACACTCTCAAACAGAGCATTACAGAAGCTAAACACTCACTGCCTGAAACAGCTTTTCATCAGATCACTATTGTTTTTTTTACGAGTTAGCTTAAATCTATGCGTGCTCATTCTCAAACCTTTCATGAGTGGGAACAATTTCTCCCGATCTACTCTGGCCAGACTCTTTATGATTTTGAATACACCTCAGCCTTCTTTTGTCTAAGGAAACAGCCCTAATTTCTACAGACCATTTTCATAACTGAAATCCCTCATTCCTGGAATCATTCTCCTGAATCTTTTCTGCACTCCCTCCAATGACTTCATGTCTTCCAAAAGCACATCGCCTAGATTTGAATGCAGTACTCCAGCTGAGGCTAATCTAGTGTCTGAGACAAGTACCACACAACTTCCTTGCTCTTGCACTCTATTCTCTTATTAATAAGCCCAGGATATTGTATGTTTTTTTTTAACCATTTTCTCAAACCCATCTGCCACCTTCAATAATATATGTACATATGCACCCAGATTCCTTTGTTTCTGCACACCTTTTAGAGTTGTACCCCTTGTTTTATACTGCCTCTCTCCATGCTCTTTCTACCATGATTAATCACCTCACATTTCTTCAAATTGAAATTCGTCTGCTAGCTTGCTGCCCATTCCAACAGTTTGCTTATGTGCTTTTGAAGTTCTATAGTATTTTCCTCATGTTTCACGACGTTTGAGTTTTGTATCATTTACAAACTTTGAAATTGTACCCTCTGCTCAGGTTCGGGGTTCCCAAAGATTTTCAGCCATGGAACCCCTTTAGCATCCCAAGAGTACTGAAGAAATATTCTTATTGTATTGAAGAATTAAACCACAACAAATTATCAATGTACAATAGGTACAAACATACAAAAATAAACTTAAGAAATATTTCTATGTCAACATTTGTAATAATAGAATAGTTCTGTTATTCAACAAATACTTCAAGTCTTACCTTTTGTCATTTCTATTGGGAGCATCCACTTACCCAATCATCCTTACCCACATTCTCACCCCTCCTTCAGCCTCAGAGCACCTCTTCTTGGGCCCCCTTAGTTCAGCTGTTTTTCCACCCCCTCCCACCCCAGCTCCACTTCTTGGACCCCCAACCTTGGTCCTGCAGTTTAGATGGATTGGCCATGCTCAATTGTTCCTTAAAGGCCAAAGATGTTTAGGTTAGGGGGATTAGTGAGCTTGGGTGGGCTGCTTTTTTTGGAGAGTTGGTGTAGATTCAAAAGGCTGAATGGCCTCTCTCTGCATTATAGGGAGTCTATGGATTCTACGTCTAAACTAGTAAAATATTCCACAATGCTGCACAGGAGCCTTACCAAATAAAAATTGAAATTCTGTTACAATTTTCAATAGTGTGACAAATAATCCAAGTCTCGTATTTTGTAAGTCAGGAGCTGTGGTAAACCAGGTAATTTTAACACTTCAGCCAGGTTTCTAAGTTTTTGACAAGGCAGGGAGAGGGCATGTTTTTAAAATGAATGGATAAAATTTGGAGCTGGAGGTTTGGGCTCAGTTTTGGGGATAGGATGCTTCGATTGGGAGGAAAAGTGGAGTACAGCCTGGCCAAGGGCATGGGAAATAAGATGAGTTAGATTGAGGGTGACGGAGATTGGAAATTGGACCTTTGGAGTGTTGGGGTGTAATGTTGGGATTTGGGCTTTATGGGGAGAGTAGGTTCTCATGGTGGGGATGGGGGATGGTTGGAGGTGACAGAGTGATATGAGTGTGAGGAGTTTCCCAGGGGATTATAGCGTCCTAAGGCATTGGAGAGTCTATGGGGGAAGTTGAGAGTGGGGTGGTGGTGATGGAGTGTGATAATCCAGGGATATAAATCAAATATTTGGATGATTTCCAGTGCAGAGCAATTGCTGATTGGAAGTATGTACTTACTGGACAATGGCCATGCAACCCATATTTGGCATCTTTGAGCCATCAGTTTCACTGCCCTGGAATTCTGAAATTGGAGTCCAATGTAATATTAACCCAAGTGTCCAAAAGCTTGGTCAAAACAATAGGGTTTGAAAAACATCTGAAAGGAGAAAGAGATATAAAGTAGGATTTTTCTGCCCCATTGTGCTAATCAAGTAGTACAGCAGGGCAGAAAGTGAGTGGGAGATGAAAAATGTAGTGGATCGAGGCGCCTATGCAATGGCACCCCGAGCAGTCTGCAGTTGGCTTCCCAGTGTGAACAGGTTGAACAGGTTCCACCCTCCTCACCGCCCCCCCCCACCACTTCCCCCAGCTGGCAGGAATCAGATTGTGGCCTCTGTAATGCACAGTGCAGTAAGCTCATGTAACTTACCTCACTGGAAAAATGGGTAAATACTTAGCATTTTTCTGAGAAAATTCTGTCCAAATTTGAATACAACTTTTAAATTTAATGTTTGGACAAACCAATAACTCAAATGATTTGTTATGTGAATGAATTTGCTAATATATCGTTCATTATTTTCCTCCTTGCATTGGAATATGTTCTGTGTTTCCATTTATTTAAAACTATTGTGTAGAAAATGTGTTCACAAATATTTTAAATTGTTACATTAGTTTATTTCATACAGATTATTTTGGGAAGGTGACTTTGGGATCCATTACTGGCATATTTGGTACATATTTTGGTTTTGTGCCACATAATGGAGTTTTAAATATTTGAAACAGCTGAAGATAAATGTAAACTATTAAATTTATGTTGTGGTTAGTTCTGTGATACAATTTATCTTCATTTGAGATATATACTATTTGAATCATTCCTTTCTCTTTTGCTCAACTTCAGTCTTGTCTCAGGTTCCTATTTTACTATGCTGCCCTATCCAATAATTCCCTTCCCCCAATATAACACTTGCATAGAATTCTTTCTTTTCATTACTTTTGTGTCTCAACTAATTACTGTGATCATCCTGACAGGTTTAGTTACTCAGTGTGTGATCATTGTATGCTGATATCTTGCAATTTTTACAGCTATCTATAGGAGATTTTTACATTTATTTTCAGGAACTTTTGGACAGGTGTATGACAGAATCATCAGAAGATAGGAAAAGTATTGACTTCTCAGTAAGTGTCCATCTTACCTGAATCTGTGGTTCGTTATATAATGATGAAGAGGACTAAGCTGGCTTCCATTTATTCAACTTTGTCAGCTGATTACAATGAAAGATTTTTTAAAAAATGTTTTCCCAAAAAATGCTTTTACAATCCAAATGTATTTACTTGTTAAAAAGCAGCCAGCCAAACCAGGGTTTCTTGAGTCAAAGAAATAATAAACGTGATCTTACCTGATATTCATGTCCCCACTGCAGTGAGGTCAGAGAATTGGGGACCAGCCAAATCTCTGTTCAATGCAGTGGGATGGGAAAATCCTGCTGATGTAATTGGTGATAACATCCTGGCCGATATGTTTATTGGTTACTAAACTCAACACACACACAGACACACACACACACAGACACACACACACACAGACACACACACACACAGACACACACACACACAGACACACACACACACACAGACACACACACACACACAGACACACACAAACAATTCAAATACAAATTAAAGGAATATACAATTGAGTCCTTTGCTAGTCCTTGAGACATAAATTTTTGAACATTACAGCTGGTCCTCTTCAAAATCTAGGAGTTGGATTGCATGAAAATGCACCTTGCTGGACGCAGAGAGAGGAAGGTTCCATATTGCTCTCTTTAGCACTATTTTCCAAGTTATTTTCACTTCCCTCTCTATTTATGGGTTGGCAAACCCAATTATTAAAACCCTACCTGTATATTCCCGGAAAGGAATTTGATTAGCTGTCTTACAGCCATTGCTGTAGGATGAGTAATCACATTTTTGATCTTTCATCTCAGAAACATTTGGCACGTTTCAAAATAATAAAAGCAAACAGGAAATGGGATTATTTTGTCTTCCACAGGACATTTTGTATGTTTGTTAGGTATCTGGCTGGTCACACTTTCCACTATTTTAATGAAATTGCAATTAACTAAAGTCCAAACATTATAGTTTTACATTCATTTCAAGAGTCCATTCTTAAAGTAGACATTGAACCCTCAAATGTGGAATTCTAGGAACAACATGTCAGCAGTACAGTCCATATATCCATACAATCCCAGAAAAGGTCAACTTACAATTTCTGACATCAGGTGATTCATGACAGCTATGTTTGGTCTTGAAATTTAAAAAAATCAGGTCCTTTTGAAAATAATTCAGTATGTCTTTGGTCAGCTGGTGAAGTATTAAATAGATCTCACTTAGTCACAATTTCCCATTGTCAGAACAAACATTTTACTTCATATCATTTTATTATACAGATTGAATACAATTTCAGTTTTTTACAATGTCCACTTAAATACAAGAAACAGCAGAAAGAGGATGAAAATGTTCAATACACACCACTAACAACTTTAAATGTAAGTATGTCTTTTTGTACCCGAAAGTTACTTGTAATAATAGGGCAATCCAGCAGCAATTGTTTAGTTGGATTTCATTATTGCTTGCTAAGGTACCTTACAATTGGAATTTTGTGGAATTAATGGGGAGATATAATAGGTTAAGACTTAATTGAATTCCCATAGACAAAAAGTTATTTTTCATGGCTGTGGACCTGTTTACAAACTGGTGACTAGCCTTATCCGAAAAAGGGTTGTAACAATCGGTTGCAAGTGTTTGCCTCTATAGTTCCTAACCTACTGTGTAGGTCCTAAAGGCCTTCAGTAGCACTGATATTCCAGCTTATCACTAGGTACTCGCCTCAAAGCAGTTGATTTGTCTCCTCATCACATTGGAAAAATGGAGTTTGACTGTAAAAAGATCCCTGATATCTGCTTTAATTCCTGCTCATCAAGGCCTACCTCCTGGGACCCTCAAGATGTGACATAGTGAATGTGTTAAGGAATATAAGACTTAGGGATAGTCAATTCAACCCCTTGAGCCTGCTTCGCCATTTAATACCATCATAGCTGATCTTGTCTCGGCCTCAACACCATTCTCCTGCCCAAACTCCAAAACCTTTCAGCCCATTACTAATTAGAAATCTGTCTATTGCCTTAAAATTACTCAATGACCCGGTATTCACAGCATTCTGAGGTAGTGAATGCAACAGATTCATGACCATTTGAGAGAAGTAATTTCTCCTCTGTTTTAAATTAGCTACACATAATCTTAAAACTATGACCTCATGTTCTAGATTGTTCCACAATAGGAAACATCCTCTTTATGTCTACCCAAACCTCTTTAGCATTTTATATATCTCAATTGATCCCCCCTCAGGCTTCTAAACTCTAATGAGTATTGGTCTAAAGTGCTCAACCTCTCTTCATAAGACAGATCCTTGAATCAATCTGGTGAACCACCTCTGAACTGATTCCAATACAATTGCATCCGTTCTCAAGTAAGAGGACCAAAACTGTGCACTATATGCTAGCTGTGGTCTCATTAATGTACAGCTGTAACAACACCCACCTACTTTTTATACATATTCCTTTCGCAATAAATGCCAAAATTCAATTTGCTTTCCTTTTTAACTGCTGTACTTCCATATTAGTTTTCTGTGATTCACGCTCGAGGACACTCAGATCCCTCTGCATTGAAGCACTCCGAAGTTTCTCTCCATTTAAATTTTAATTTGTCTTTGTATTTTTCTGACCAAAATGGATAACCTCACATTTGCCCACCTTAAACTCCACCTAATGTGTCGTAGAGGTTTACAGCATGGAAACGGGCCTTTCGGCCCAACTTGTCAATGCCATTTTTTTTAAATCACCAAGCTCGTCCCAGTTGCCCTCATGGTTGGCCCATATCCCTCTATACCCATCTTAACCATGGAACTAAATTCATTTTAAAAGACAAAATTGAATATGCCTTAACTACTACTTCTGGCAGTTTGCTCCAGATACTCTACTGTCAGTGTGGAAAAAACTGTCTCTCTGAAACCTTTTGTATCTCTCCCCTCTCAGCTTAAACCTATGCCGTCTAGTTTTAGACTTCTCTATCTTTAGGAAAAGCTGTTGACTATCTACCTTATCTAGGCCCCTCATTATTTTATAGACCTCTACAAGATAAGAACATAGGAATTAGGAACAGAAGTAGGCCTTTTGGCCCCTCGAGCCTGTTCCACCATTCAATAAGATCATGGCTGATCTTTTTGTGGACTCAGCACCTGCTCACCACACTTATTTACCCACCTGCTCACCACAACCCTTAATTCCTTTACTGTTCAAAAATTTATCTATCCTTGCCTTAAAGATTTAATGAAGTAGCCTCAACTGCTTCACTTTCAGAGATTCACAACCCTTTGAGTTCCTCCTCAACTCAGTCCTAAATCTTCTTCCCCTTATTTTGAGGCTATGCCCTCTAGCTCTAGTTTCATCTGCCAGTAGAAACAACTTCTCTACTTCTATCCTATCTATTCCCTTCATAATCTTATGTTAGTATAAGATCTCTCATTCTTCTGAATTCCCATAAGTATAGCCCCAGTCTACTCAGTCTCCCCTCATAAGCCAACCCTCTCAACTCCGAAATCAACCGAAAGGATCTCCTCTGCACCTCCTCCAGTGCCAATATGTTCTTTTTCAAGTAAAGACACCAAACTGTACACAGTACTTATCCTAAGTAAAGCCTCACCAGCACTTTATACAGCTGCAACATAATCTCGCTGTATTTAAACTCCATTCTTCTAGCAATGAAGAACAAAATTCCGTTTGCCTTCTTAATTATCTGCTGCACCTGCAAACCAACTCTTTAAGGTTCCTGCACAAGGATACTCAGATCCCTCTGCACAGTGGCATGTTGCAATTTTTTTACCATTTAAATAATAGTCCATTTTGCTCTTATTCTTACCGAAATGGGTGACCTCACACCTAAGATAGAATCATCCCTAAACCTCTCTCAGTCTCTCCCTATAACTCAAACCCAGTCCCAGTACCATCCTAGTAAATCCTTTCTGCACTCTTTCTAATTTAATAATATCCAAAACTGTACACGGTATTCCAACTATGGCCTGTCCAATGTCTTGTGCAACTTCAACAAGACATCTCAACTCCTATACTCAGTGCTCTGACCAGTGAAACCAAACATGCTGAATGCCGTCTTCACCACTCTGTCCATCTGTGACTCCACTTTCAAGGAGCTATAGAACGTAGAACATAGAACATTACAGCGCAGAACAGGCCCTTCGGCCTTCGATGTTGCGCCAACCAATTAGGAAAAAGCAATGACCCTCCAAACTAAACCATTCCCTTTTCGTCCATAAACTTATCTACTAACCTCTTAAATGCCACCAAACTTGGCGCATCTACAACTGCCGCAGGCAGGGCATTCCATACCTAAACCACTCTCTGGGTAAAGAACCTACCTCTGATATCCGTCCTCTAACTACCACCCCTTAATTTAAAGCTATGTCCCCTCATGCTAGCTTTCTCCATCCTAGGAAAAAGGCTATCACTGTCCATCCTATCTAAACCTCTAATCATCTTATGTTTCAATAAGGTCTCCTCTTAGCCGCCTTCTTTCTAACGAAAACAACCTCAAATCCCTCAGCCTCTCCTCATAAGACCTGCCCTCCATACCTGGCAACATCCTGGTAAACCTCCTCTGTACCCTCTCCAATGTCTCCACATCTTTCTTATAATGCGGGGACCAGAACTGCACACAATACTCCAAGTGCGGCTACACTAGAGTTTTGTACAGTTGCGGCTCCGAAATTCAATCCCCCTACCAATAAAAGCTAAGACTCCATATGCCTTCCTAACAACCTTATCGACTTGATTGCCAACTTTCAGGGATCTATGCACATATACCTGTGATATGAACCTGTACCAAGATCCCTTTGTTATGTAACTCTCCTCAATGCCTTACCATTAACTGAATAAGTCCTAATTTGATCAACAAAAAGCATCATCTTGCATTTATCTAAATTAAACTCCATCTACCATTCATCTGCCCACTGGTCCAGTTGATTCAGATCTTGTTGCAATCATGGATAACCTTCTTCACTGTCCATTATGCCACCAATCTTGGTGTCATAAGAACGAGGAACAGGAGTATACTATCTGGCCCCTTGAATCTGCTCCACCATTCAATAAGATCATGGCTGATCTTTTCATGGACTCAGCTGCACTAACTCGCACGTTCACCATAACCCTTAATCCCTTTACTGTTCAAAAATTTATTTATCCTTTCCTTAAAAACGTTCAATGAGGTATCCTCAACTGCTTCACTGGACACTTGGGGCTACCTGCAAACTTATTAACCATGCCATGTATCCTAAATTTCTATTCAAATCATTAATATGAATGACAAATCACAATGGACTCAGCATCGATTTATGAGGTGCACCGCTAGTCACAGGTCTTCAGTTTGAAAAACAACCTTCTGGTTGTAGATGTCTTCTGTTATTAAGCCAATTTCACATCCAATTGGCTACCTCACTCTGGATCTTTTAAGATTCTGCCACATCTGCTAGATTTTGGCCCACTCATCTAACCTATCCATTTGTAAATTGCTTATTTCTTTATCGCAACATGCTATTCCACCTATTTTAGAATAACTGCAAACTTGATTATAGTATCTTTATCTCTGTATGCAAGTTATTAATATTGATTGTAACTAGTTGGGGCCCCAAGGATCACATCTATGACATCCCCCTAGTTACAACTTGCCAACCAGAAAAATACACATTTATCCTGACTCTGCACTTTCTGTTGGTTAGCCAAATCTCTATCAAAGCTAATAAATTATCCCTAATGACCCCATGTGGTCTTATCTTGTGTATTACCCTTTTGTGTGCACCTTTCCAAAGGCCTTCTGGAAGTCCAAGTATACTACATCTACAGGATCTCCATTATCTACTTAGCTTGTTACGTTTTAGAAGAACTCTGGCGAATTAGTCAAATACGATTTACCCTTCATAAAACTATGTTATCTCTGATGGGTTGCGTTTTGACTTTCCAAATGTCCTGTTATTACTTCCTTAATAATTGAATCTAACAATTTCCCAACAACAGATGTTAAACTAACTGGTTTATTGTTCCCCTCTTTTTGCCTACCCCCCTTTTTGGATATGGATGCTATATTACCATTTTTCCAATCTACTGAAACCTTTGCTGCATCCTGGGAAATTTTGGAATATGATTCACCATTTCCACTACCATTTCCTTTAAGACCCTAGAATGTAGACCATCAGACCTTAAGATCTTGTGTGCCTTCAACCTTAATAGTTTGCTCAGCACTTTTTTGTTATTGATGATGAGGATTGTTCTATATTCCTTCCTTTGCATTACCCTTGCATTACATGTTATTATTAGAATGGTACTAGTGTCCTTCACTGCGATAACTGAGTTAAAATAGTACCTCCACCATTTCTGTGTTCCCCATCATTAACTCTCCAGTCTCATTCTCCAAGGGTCCAACATTCACTTCAGCTACTCTTTTCCTTTTACTTATGGAAGCTTTTGCTGTCCATTTTAGAGTTTTGCACCAGTTTCCTTTCATAATTTACCTTTGTTCTTTTCATTACATTTTTAGTAGTCTTTTGATGATCTTTAAAAGTTTCCCAATCTTCCAATACACCATTGGCCTTTGCAATATAGAACACCATATTTTTGTCTCTATGTTGTTTTTAACATTTTTGTTTAGCCATGGATTTTTTTCCCCTCTTGCAGTCTTTTTTCCCCTCCGCGGTATATTTTAATTGGAATGGCTTGAATATCTCCTTAAACACTGCTCATCAACTATTCTACCATTTAGTTTTCTTGTGCAATCCTCTAAAACCAAATCTGTCCTCATGCCAATGTAATTACTTTTGCTTAACTCCAGAATGCTAGTGTGGGACTCCAATTTCACACCCATAAACTGAATTAGAAAGTTTAGCATTATTTTTGTAAATTAATTAATCCTTGCTCATTACATAATACCAAATACCAGAAAAGCCTGCTCACTGGTTGGTTCTAAAACATATTGCTCCTAGTAATAATCCCTAATAAGTTCAATGAACTCTCCCTCAAGGCTATCCTTGCCAATTTGATTAATCCATAAGAACATAAGAAATAGGAGCAGGAGTAGGCCATCCAACCCCTTGAGCCTGCCCTGCCATTTAATAAGATCGTGGCTGATCTGTAGTGGTTCAGTACCACTTACCCGCTTTCTCCCCGTAACCCTTAATTCCCTTGTCACTCAAAAACCTATCCACTCTTGACTTATTCAGCGAGAAATTACCATTTGCTAATGGTAGGGCTCTTAATAGTGTTGAGGAACAGAAGGATCTTGGTGTATGTGTCAATAGATCCCTGAAAGTAGGCAGTCAAGTGGATAAAGTTGTTAAGAAGGCATATGGAGTCTTAGCTTTTATTGGTAGGGGGATTGAATTTAGGAGCCGCAGCATCATGTTGTAACTGTACAAAACTCTAGTGCGGCCGCACTTGGAGTATTGTGTGCAGTTCTGGTCGCCACATTATAAGAAAGATGTGGAGGCATTGGAGAGGGTACAGAGGAGGTTTATTAGGATGTTGCCTGGTATGGAGGGCAGGTCCTATGAAGAGAGGTTGAAGGATTTGAGGTTGTTTTCGTTAGAAAGGAGGCGGCTAGGGGGGATCTTATTGAAGCATATAAGATAATTAGAGGTTTGGATAGGGTGGACAGTGATAGCCTTTTTCCTAGGATGGAGAAAGCTAGCACGAGGGGACACAGCTTTAAATTAAGGGGTATGAGTTATATGACGGATATCAGAGGTAGGTTCTTTACTCAAAGAGTGATTAGGGAGTGGAATGCCCTGCCTGCAGCTGTTGTAGATGCGCCAAGTTTGGTGGCGTTTAAGAGGTTAGTTGATAAGTATATGGATGAGAAGGGAATGGTTTAGTTAGGAGGGGCATTGCTTTTTATTTTGGTCGGCACAACATCGAAGGCCGAAGGGCCTGTTCTGTGCTGTATTGTTCTATGTTCTATGTTCTAAAGCCTCCACCACCTCATCAGGCAGAGAATTCCAAAGATACACCACCCTTTGCGTGAAGAAACTCCTCTGATCTGAACCACCACCCCCCCAGTCTTGAGGCTTTGCCCTGTAGTCCTGCGATCTTTGCTAATTGGGAAGAGTCTCTTAGCCTCTACTCTATCCATCTCCTTCATTATCTTATACATCTCTATAAGATCTCCTCTCAGCCTTCTAAACTCCAAAGAGTACAAACCTAGCCTATTCAGTTTCTCCTCATAATTCAACGCCCTCATATCTGGTGTTAGCCTAGTAAACCTTCTCTGCACCCCCTCCAAGGCCAATATATCCTTCCTCGAATGCGGCGACCAAAACTGCAGACAGTACTCCAGCTGCGGCCTCACCAAGACCTCACCTATTCAGCTGCAACAGTATGTCCCTACTTTTATATTCTTTCCCCCTATCTATAAAGGCCAACATTGCATTCGCCTTCTTAATCACCTGCTGCACCTTCATACTGTGTTTTTGCGATTCGTGCACAAGGACTCCCAGGTCCCTCTGCACTATCGCATGCTGCAGCTTTTCGCCATTAAATAATAATCCTTCTTACCCTTATTCCTACCAAAGTGGATAACCTCACACTTGCTAACATTATCTGCCAGGTCCTCGCCCACTCACTCAACCTATCCAGATCCCTCTGCAGACTTTCTACACCCTCCACGCAATTTACTTTTCTACTCATCTTCGTCACCCTGCACTCAGCCCCTTCCTCCAGATCGTCTACGTAAATGGTAAATAGTTGAGGCTCCAGCACCGAACCTGGGGCACTCCACTAGTCACCAGCTGCCAATCAGAATAGCATCCATTAATATCTACTCTCTGCTTCCTATTAGACAACCAATCCTCTATCCAGTCTAACACCCTACCCCCAAATCTCTGCACCTTAACCTTCTGCAGAAGTCTTTTGTGAGGCACCTTATCAAATGCCTTTTGGAAATCCAAAAACACCACATCCACCGGTTCCCCTCTATCTACCACACTAGTCACTTCCTCATAGAACTCCAATAAATTCGTCAAGCACGACTTCCCCTTAACAAATCCATGCTGCGTCTGCTTGATCAAACAGTTCGTATCCAGGTGCCTCGTCATTTCTGCTTTGATGACAGATTCGAGCATTTTTCCAACTACAGATGTTAAACTAACCGGCCTATAATTCCCTGCCTTCTGTCTGCTATCCAGCCCATGTGCATATTGAAATCACCCATGGTTATCGCATTCCTTTTTACAAGACCCCAATATTTTCTGATTAATACTATGTCCATTGCAAAACTACTGTTTGTGGACCTATCAATTACCCCCACCTTGAATTTCTTTCCCTTACTATTTCTTATTTTGATGGAAACTCCAATCCATAAGTTGCAGAGCTGGGCCGAGAAGTGGCAAATGGAGTTTAATGTCAAAGTGTGAGGTGATTCACTTTGTTAAGAATAATATGTGTGCAGAATATAGAACATAGAACATTACAGCGCAGTACAGGCCCTTCGGCCCTCGATGTTGCGCTGCCAGTGGACCCTCTAACCTAAACTATTCCAATATCATCCATATGCCTATCGTTTGACCATTTGAATGCCCCCAAAGTAGGCGAGCCCACAACTGCTGCAGGCAGGGCATTCCACGCCCTCACCACCCTCTGTGTAAAGAACCTGCCTCTGACATCTGTCCTATAACTACCACCTCTTAATTTAAAGTTATGTCCCCTCATGTTGGTCATCACCATCCGAGGAAAAAGGCTCTCACTATCCACCCTATCCAGTCCTTTGATCATCTTATGTGCCTCAATTAGGTCACCGCGTAACCTCCTTCTCTCTAGTGAAAATAACCTCAGGTCACTCAGCCTTTCCTCTTAAGGCCTTCCCACCATACCAGGCAACATCCTGGTAAACCTCCTCTGCACCCTTTCCAATGCTTCCACATCTTTCTTATAATGCGGCGACCAGAACTGTACGCAATACTCCAAGTGTGGCCGCACCTGAGTTTTGTACAGTTGTAACATAACCTCACGGCTCCTAAATTCAATCCCTCTACCAATAAAAGCTAACACACCGTACACCTTCTTAACGACTTTATCAACCTGGGTGCCAACTTTCAAAGAGCTATGTACTTGTACCCCAAGATCCCTCTGCTCTACAACACTATTAAGGGTCCTTCCATTAGCCCTATATTTCATATGCCTGTTATTCCTACCAAAGTGAATCACCTCACACTTATCCGTATTGAATTCCATTTGCCACCTCACGGCCCAGCTCTGCAACATATCTATGTCCCTCTGCAAACTGTAACATCCATCCTCGCTGTCTACAACTCCCCCCACTTTGGTATCATCAGCAAATTTACTAATCCAACCCTCTATACCCTCATCTAGGTCATTTATAAAAATGACAAACAGCAGTGGCCCTAAAACAGATCCTTGAGGTACACCACTTGTAACTGCACTCCAGGTTGAATATTTCCCATCAACCACCACCCTCTGTCTTCTATCAGCTAGCCAATTCTAATCCAAACTGCTAAATCACCTTCAATCCCATGCATCTGCACTTTCTGCAGTAGCCTACCATGGGGAACCTTATCAAACGCTTTGCTAAAATCCATATACACTACATCAACTGCCTTACCCTTATCTACCTCTTTGGTCACCTCCTCAAAAAACTCAATAAGGTTTGTGAGACACGACCTACACTTCACAAAACCGTGCTGACTATCCCTAATCAATTTATTGATTAGGCCTAATGGTAGGACTCTTAGTAGTGTAGATGAGCAGAGAGATCTCAGTATACAGGTGCATAGATCTCTGAAAGT
The DNA here is from genome assembly GCA_024679065.1 of Sphyrna mokarran. Taxonomy (NCBI): domain Eukaryota; kingdom Metazoa; phylum Chordata; class Chondrichthyes; order Carcharhiniformes; family Carcharhinidae; genus Sphyrna; species Sphyrna mokarran. The sequence continues at coordinate 73,338,520 of JAGIQG010000007.1, read as the reverse complement.
TGGTACTCAAGTTGATAAGGTTGTTAAGAAGGTGTATAGTGTTTTAGCATTTATTGGTAGAGGGATTGAATTTCAGAGCCGAGATGTCATGTTGCAACTGTACAAAACTCTGGTGTGGCCGCACTTGGAGAATTGTGTACAGTTTTGGTTGCCACATTATAAGAAAGATGTGGAGGCATTGGAAAGGGTGCAGAGAAAGTTTACCAGGATGTTGCCTCATATGATGGGTAGGTCTTATGAGGAAAAGCTAAGGGACTTGAAGTTATTTTCATTAGAGAGAAGAAGGCGAAGAGGTGACTTAATTGAGACATATAAGATGATCAGAGGGTTAGATAGGGTGGATAGTGAGAGCCTTTTTCCTCGGATGGAGATGGATAGCACGAGGGGACATAGCTTTAAATTAAGGGGTGGTACTTATAGGACAGCTGCTAGAGGTGGGTTCTTTACTCACAGGGTAGCAAGGGCATGGAATGCCCTGCCTGCAGCAGTTGTGGACTTGTCAAGTTTAAGGGCATTTAAATAGGCAGTGGATAGGCATATGGATAGCATTGGAATAGTTTAAGATAGAGGGTCATAAAATTGGTTACATTGGTCGGTGCAACATCGAGGGCCGAAGGGCCTGTACTGTGCTGTAATGTTCTATGTTCTATGCTGTGCTGCTCGAGGGCTCAGAGCAGGATTTGCAACTCTAGGAGACCGATCATGGCCATTTCTTTTGATGTAAATCAGTTCCAGGCTAGAAATCAGTGCGAGGCTGGTGCAACATGAAAATAGATATTTGATAATATGGAAATTGATATGGTACGGTATTCTCTGGGCTCGCTAATGTTTCCCACCTCATCAGGAGATGTTTCCGCTAGCAGGGATTAAAGCTGGTCCCATCAATGAGGACCAGGCATGATCATCCCACTGGTAGAGACAGAACTTTTGAGGGTGGCATGGTAGCACTGTGATTAGCACTGCTGCTTCATTGCTCCAGATTCCTGGGTTTGATTCCCGGCTCGGGTCACTGTCTGTGTGGAGTTTGCATATTCTCCTCAGTCCAAAGATGTGCAGGTTAGGTTGATTGGCCATGCTAAGAAATTGCTCCTTAGTGTCCAGGAATGCCTAGGTTAGAGAGATAAATGGGTGTAATATGTAGGGATATGGGTGTAGGCCCTGGGTGGGATTGTGTTTGGTGTAGGCTCGATGGGCCGAAGGACTTCTTTCAGCACTGTAGGGTTCAATGTTCTCGGTCCTCCAGGGTGCTCGGGAGAAGGAGAGTGCACCTTGGGCAGTGCCAGCCTGACACCCTGATACTGCCCACTTGGCACTGGGAAATGCCAAGTAGACAGGGCCCAGTTGCACACACTGCATTATGGATCAGTGAAGTTGGGAGGAAAGACAGCGATTGGGCCCAGACAAGGGAAGAAAAAAATTGGGGCTAGCCAGCAGTTAGGTGGCCGGCGATCAGGAGGCCAGTGCACATGCACCAATATCCCTACTGACAGATCATTGCATGTGCAGTGGCCCGCTCAGTACGCTGATTCAGCCTCCCAGGTGGTAATAGTCTCCAACTCCACTGCAAGAAATCATGTTAGGGACTCTGAGATGCACAGAATCCTGGAGATTCATTCTCCTTAACTCAGCCAAAAAAAAGCAGGTGGGAAAAAGTCCTGTTTTCTCGTCTGATGGGCACTTACTTTTTTTTTGGGGGGGGGGGGGGGATTGCATCCACATCTGCACCAACCCCCCCCCCCGCCCCCAACATATTACACAAAGAAATCATCCCAAACCTAAAGGCTTTGTAACTGAATGCACAAAGCTCTCGGAATAAAATTGATGAGTTAACAGCATAAATAGGGAAAAATGGGTATGATTTGGTGACAATTATTGCTACATGGTTGCAGGGAAACCAAGTTTGGGAATTGAATATACAAGGGGACAACATTATTTTGGAAGGCTAAATAGGAAGGAAAAGGAGGTGACGTAGTTTTGTTAGTGAAGAAAAGGGCCAGAGCCTTCATGAGAAATCACATAAGCACTGGAGATTAAAAAATAGTTTGGAGTTTGCACCAAAATAAGAAATAGCAAGAGAAAGAAAATCCCTGGGAGTAATCTGTAGGTCCACAAGCAGTAGTTTGCAATGAACATAGTATTAATCCCTGTTGAGTGTGATAGCCAAGTTCCGTACACATGAGAATGGTCTTAACAGGGATCTTCGCTTCATGTCACACTATCTGTAACCCCCATGACTTGCCTGGGTTAGCAAAAAACCTCACTTATTGTGTTGTCTCCAGACAGCACAATATCTCTTTAATCTTGCTCAGTGCTCCGTCCACTCATATTGTTAGCCACTTTAAGACTTGAATAGCAGGTTAGATGTAAAGATTTGCATTCTAATCAGTAATCTGTAAACTGTCTGTGCTATTATATGTGCTGTTTGAGACCATAATACCTCATTCACCTGACTAAGAGGATGAAACACTTCAAAAGCTTGTGAATTTACTCTCAAATAAATTGGTTGGATTTAAACCTGAGTTCAAGCACATATCAGTTTTATCTTATGGATCATCTAAATAAATCCTTTACATCTTTTAATGCAAAGATGAATCATAGAGGATAATTCCAAAGGTTCATCTAATCATTTAAACAATCATTTGGTAACTGTTGTTTATTAATTTTTAAATTTGATTCTGTCACCCTACTTCTGTTTTATTTTTTAGGCAATGATGCGCTTTAATCGAGCAGAACTATTGAACCATCCAGTTTGTACACAGTTTCTTAAAATGAAATGGTATGTAGGGAGTTGGATTATGAATATATTATCAAGATGTCTTGGTATAATTCTTTAATATATATGGAAGGGAGATTCTCAACTGAAGTGTAAAGCTATTATTAATGTAAAATTCTGAACTTGTATGCATTATTCATACATTGTGGCATGTTAACTTTTAATTGCAAAAATTGGGCAGGGCTCTGGCATAATTGATAAACTGAACCTTTACTGCTGGCTCATAGTGAGAACAGTAACGAAGAGGTGGTGGGGTTGGGGAGGGGGAGAAAAGGGAATTCTTCCAAAAAATTCTAAAGTTTTGAATTTGCATAAAAACTGAAGTAAATCCCAATGTTTTCTTCAGTGGGAGTTTAAAAAAGAATCTCCCACACTTTGTGCCTCAGCATAAATCCCATTGAAATCAGTAAGCAGGGCCTATTCCTGCTGGAAAGGCTGGCAGCATAGCTCTGAGTGGGCAATTGTACATGTAGCAGTCTGTCAGCGGCAGGATCCCCGCAACTGGAGAACTACTGTATAAACCCTGCAAGACTGAACCACTCCTAGTGGGGCAGAGATGCTAGTGGGCTCAGAGATTTCAGTCCCAGGCTTGCTAATGGCATGGAGATGGTATGTAAATTCGCAGAGAAGCTCAGGAACTGAAGTCTTGAAAGAAACCAGTGGTGGGTGGATTTTCTCAGACTGCACAATATGTTAAATGATGTGTACAGAGTAATCCCAAAATATTATTTTAATATTTACAAAAAGATTAGGAGCTGATGAAACAAGCTCATTTAAACATGATATGAGAAAGATCTCTTCATATAAGGAAAATTCATGTTTAAAATAAATTCACATCCAGGATATACAAAAATCATTGGAGATATTCATGAACAGCAGATTAGCTGTAAAGACTTACATTCTAATCAGTATTCTGTAAACTGTGTATGCATTTTATATGCTCTGTTTGAGACCAGAACTCTACTCACATGACAAAGGGGCAAACTCCAAAAGCTTGTGGGAGTACTATTAAATAAACTGGTTGTATTTTAACTTGGTGTTGTGAGACTTCTTACTCTTCAAAGCCCTTCAGACATTGGAAAACCTCCATATAATACTACTATGCACATTGCTGGGGTGTTTGACATACATGCAGCAATCAAAAGAACAGCAAGATCAATAGGTTGCTTTGCAAAAGCCATCTTGTCAATCCAAACAGTGAGTAGGGGGTGAAATTTGGGGAACGGAAGAGACAGATGGAGAGGTGAAAGAACTCTGCTCACCCCCAGCCCAGCAACACATACACCTCATATGCTCACCCTTCCACAGACCCACAGCAACACACACACATTAAATCCTTCCCCATAGACTGTCAGCAACACACTTTTCTCATACTCTTTCCACAGATGCCCAGCAACTTACATTCCCTATATCTCCCAACTCTCCCCCCACAGACCCAGAATGTCAACACAGCTCTCCAACCACCCACCCTCCCTCCCACTCACAAACACCCCCTCAGAATCCATGCAGTAGAGGCCACAGACAGTGCTGCTTGACACTGACAACCACGTGGCTGCAGCACTGCCACTTCAGAGAGTTTGCAGCCCATCCCCATCACCAACAGTGCTTGCTGCTACCCCATTTGGACCCAGAGCAGTAAGACTCGAGATCAGTGCTCAGACCTGGGTCTGTCTTGAGAGACTGAAGTCAGACATCCTGAAAAACTAAAACCCTGTCTCCCCAACTCAAAATGCAACATGGCCACCCGAAACACCCATTCCTCCCCTTCCGCCCCCACAACCAAACAGCGCAGAGCAGTTTGAGTGTTGAGAGTTATCTCCTCATTCACACTCACTGCTCTAGCGTCCGAATGCAACTTTTATACATGAGGTGTTTTCTGGCCAATCCAACTGCGGTGAATGCGGTGGTCCAGGCGGGTTAGCTGGGACAACTGGGAGTGAAACTTGCTAATGACGTTATGATGAGTGTAAAAAAAATGCAAGCTGACATTTCTTCTACTTTGGGTGAGGTCCCAATCGTGCTGATTTTGTTTTTCCCTGGTAAAATGGGAATGGGCGCGAAAATGGGCATCATTCATGCTAGTCACATCATGCCTGATTTTATGATTTTTTTTTCCTGCCGCAAAACAGGTGCTTTGAGGTCAGAAAATCCTACTCAGAGATTTACAGCATGGAAACAGGCCCTTCAGCCCAACTGAGCCATGCTGCCCCATTTTTACCATTAAGCTATTCCCAATTGCCCATGTTTGACCCATATCCCTCTACATCAGTCTTACTCAGGTAACTGTCTAAACGCTTTTTAAAAGACAAAATTGTACAGGCCTCCTCTACTGCCTCTGGCAGCTCGTTCCAACCGCTTACACCCTTTGAACCTTTTTGTATCTCTCCCCTTTCACCTTTAACCTATGCTGCTAGTTTTACTCTATCTTTGGGAAAAGATGTTGACTATCTACCTTATCTATGCCCCTTATTATTTTATTGACCTCTATATGATTACCCCTAAGCCACCATACTTAACTGTATTCATTGCCAGATTTAACTTTCTATAAAGTTAAATGGACAATTAACATGCAAACAATGAAGAGGCTAAGAATGAATGCAGTTTGTGCAAAAGTAAATGGTAGAGTGACGATAAGAATATTTTGGAGATTCACAAATCATTGGATAGCCTTCTATCTTCTTAACTTGCTGGCTGTTTAACATATTAGTAATAAGAAAGATTGTTATTTTTCCAATAATTTCTGGTATTTCATGTTACTCAGTCAGTATCATTAAAACTGAATGATCTTTTCACAGTTTTGATTTCCTTTTGATGACAATTATTGTCTGGTTGCAAAGCAATTTACAAATATAATAGTTCAATTTTTCATGAATGTACATGTTATCTAGTAAATCTTCATTTAAGTGTAGGCATAGAACAGTGAAAGGACAGTTTTGTTTTTTATGGTTAGTTTTGATATTTACAAAAGACTCATGTATTTGACTTTTTTTTAATAGGCAAGCATATGGACTTAGAGCACATATCATTAATATGGCTCTCTATTCGGTTTTACTTCTACCATTAACATTCCTCATTATTGTTTCACGAGGACACGCTTTTGATGATGAAGCACCGACTTCTGTCAATTTTACTCAAACAGTGATAGAACCCTGGAAGAAATATCAGGTGTGTTTATGGGAAAGCCTTTCTTTCTATCTTTCAAGATAGGGATTATTAATGTATTATCTAATTTTTGCCCTGCTCCTAATGAGCCAGGTATTTTACACAATTAATAAAAATCTATGTATTTTGTTCAACGTATTCTGTATTTTCTTCACTGCATCTTTGATTCAGCTGCCCTTCCAAGTTTAGTATTATCTTTAAATTTGCATTGACATCCAGGTTATTTATGTAATTAGAATGAACATGATCCTAGCTTGAAGCATTCAGCTTAATTTTTCCTCTCATATTTTTCTAATAAGTAGATGTTGTAGTAGGTTATTATCATGTGAGTAAATCTCAGATTTACTACTAATGACCAATTTCATTATTTTACATGACATGAAATTGAGACCAATGAGTAGTGGTAGCCTGAGACTATTTTGTCACTATTTCTGATTCTGAGCACCAAGTTTGCTTATTCCAAAGTGCAGATTCTCTTTTCATTGGCTTTTTTTAAAATGATCATCAATTCCTTAATAATGTCCTTCTCTTTCAGCATATTGTAATAATTACCATTTGAATATGTAATCAGCACTTCATTTAAGAAAAAATATTATCCGATTTTCTATCTTCCTTTTCTGGACAGCTTTGATTAATACAAACAGAAGACCACAGAGATCAGATTTTGCCCTCTCCCAGCTATCATGTAAAGGAAAACTGGATGAGCGTATTATAAGAAGCTGCTTTAATATTGTTAGCATTTTGTTAAAGTTCACGTGAATGATTCACACTGGAATGAATTTGCATTGGAACTGCCTGCTGATATCTTGGTCAAGTTACCATTCATACGATTGAGCCTAAACAGAGTAGGCATCAGAGCTATGGATGATTCTCCCATTATCTGACCTCTGACGTATTTTATGAAAAAGATCATTGGAAAGCAGATAGGAAAGGAATCTTGAATAATTTCTCGTTGTCTAGTCAATTGAAGCATTGACACATAAATTGGAATCTCATATTTCCTACATTAATCAGATTTAGTTCCAGGTTAAGAAATGTATTTTACTAGTGTAAGAACAATATCAGTTTCACCTTCTAAAATCACCACATATTGTGTAGCGTTTTAATGATTAAGGTCATCTATGACAGAATATATTGGTGTCACTCTGAAAACCATATAGGACAAACCAAGTGAAAGAAATAATTGAGCCTCATTATTTCATTTTAGTAACATTCTCTGTGCCTTTCATGGACTAGTAAGTTGGCTTAATTGTTCAAATCAAGTTGACAGTGCAATGAGATGCATTTGGCAATCAGCCGTGCCATGGAGGTTCTCTTGAGTACACCTCCAGAGGTTGCTGCCTCTGCCTCCATCACTGGATCCTGCTGCACACATGGTTCCTCAGTCAGAGGACTGAAAGAGGCCGAGGATGATGAGGGTGCACCATAATAAGGACATCCTTGCTCTCCTTCATGACCCTTGTTGGGTGTGATGGATGCATGGCAGAAGACACCAGTTGGGTCGGAACTAGCACCCTCTCCAAAGATTTCTACACCAACAACACTGATTCCTCCATGTGACCTAGCTTATCACAGATTCCATGGATGTCAGCACCTGCTTCCTACACTGGTGAATAAGCACCATCACTTGATGTGACATGCTCAGATATTAGCATCGGATATGCCCTGAAGGCTAACGTTGGGATCTGCATGTGGTGAGTCACCAAGAAAATGTAGGCTGCAGTTAGACCAGAAGAAACAAATGGTTCAGTTTCCAACCACTGGAGAGTGATGTCGCAGATATGTTCTGTTTTAGTGGAATTAGATGATGATTTTAATGGGGTAATATTGAAGTAAACACTGATGAGGATAACACTGAGACACTTGATGCATTGGGTATCCTGCAAGACTGTCTTCTTCACTATCAAGGAGAATAGCGGAATCTGGATCCAGAGAGATTAAAATTTTCCCTCTCCAAAGCCTCTCTTCTCTGCTCCTGTTGTGTTGCAGATTCATAGGCATTGCTACCTAAAGCTTGATGTAGCATTTAGTTGAATTGGTCTCCAAATCAGTGAGGATACAGCAACACTCTCTCCTAAATCCAGCAATTTACTACGACACCTCCAAAAATATTCCATAGCATATCTAGAGACTTTGCAATAGCAGAAGTTAGTGTGAATCACCTGACCTGCAGGTTGAGTGACTGGGTTTTTTAATAAATTTAACGCTGACGTCTGCATGTCCTTTGCTGAGTGATAAGTGAATACGTTGTGTGGTCCAAGTTTGCAAATCGTGCTTCAACCCAGCCAGTATAGCTTTTCAATGACCTGATCTTCCAATTGGAAAACTTCTGGTGCAAGTATAACGTGCTGCACCAAAAGCAGACAGAAATACATGTGCCTTGTTGGGAGAACCTCTGCCTTTTCTTGCATCCTCAATCTCTTAAAAAGCAGGGTAAGGTGCCTGGACTGAGTAGAATTTTATGTTCTGGGGATGAAGTCTGCTGATAGGTGGGATAATCAGTTTGATTCCTACTGGATAGCAGGGTGGGTACTCTGCCAGATTATCTGCTTTTCAACTCATTATTTATGCATCAACAAACATCTCATTGAATCTGATGACAGGGTGGGCTGGGAATTATCCACCCTGTCTTTACATCACTGGTTTGAAGGTCTGGGTGCCAATTAATTCACACTTTGCAAACAGGACCTGATGTGACAAGTGATAGCCCTCTGAAGAAACAAGCCCACCACTGCAAGTTCAGTGACAGTTTTCTATCGCAGAGATGGCAGAAAGGGATCCATCAACATCACCATTCCACCTTGGGAAGTCAGCACAAATGGGCCATTGATATGCAGGAAGAGGATGAATGATCACATCCACTCTGCCAGGGCAAGTTAACCTTCTCCTCATTCCTAATTCTCAATCTCATAAGGCCACCAAGTATTCAAAGGATTATAGTCCACAGGAATCTCACACACCACCAGCAGAAAAGATCACTGATTGGCTGACAATCATCTGAAAGCCATCTTTAACATTCCAACAGTATGCTCAATTGAGGACTGTTTTGCAAAATGGACCTTTCCTTTGAAGCAATCTATGGCCGACAAATGTTGTTTATCACTGAGTCAATCTGGAATATTGGATTTGATTTATTATTGTCACATATATTAACATATAGTGAAAAGTATTGTTTCTTGCACGCTATACAGACAAAACATATTGTTCATAAAGAAACAAACGAAACAGTGCAGAATGTAGTGTTACTGTCATAGCTAGGGTGTAGAGAAAGATCAATTTAATACAAGGTAAGCCTATTCAACAGTCTGACAGCAGAGGGAAGAAGCTGTTCTTGAGTCGGTTGGTATGTGACATCAGACTTTTGTATCTTTTTCCTGAAGGAAGAAGGTGGAAGAGAGAATGTCTGGGGTGCATGGGGTCCTTAATTATGCTGGCTGTTTTGTTGAGGCAGTGGGAAATGTAGACAGAGTCAATAGATGGGAGGCTGGTTTGCATGATGGATTGGGCTACGTTTGCAACCTTTTGTAGTTCCTTGCAGTCTTGGGCAGATCAGGAGCCATACTAAGCTGTGATAGAATCAGAAGAATGCTTTCTATGGTGCATCTGTAAAAGTTGGTGAGAGTCATAGCTGACATGCCAGATTTCCTTAGTTTTCTGAGAAAGTAGAGACATTGGTGGGCTTTCTTAACTATAGTGTTGGCATGGGGGGACCCAGGGCAGGTTGTTGATGATCTGGACAGGTAAAAACTTGAAGCTAAACTAAAAACTTGAATATATTGAGCCTTCAAAGATTTGTGAGTGACTTAAGGTATAAGAGTCATGAAAATCCTTAGATTACGTTGCTTAGACCTGCATATTTTCTTTTGAATCACAGATTGGGGAAGATGATGGTCTAGTGGTAATATTGCTAGACTATTAATCAAGGAACTCAACTAATGTTCTGGGTGACCTAGGTCTGAATCCCAGCATGGCAGATGGTGGAATTTGAGTTTAATATATTAAAAAATCTGGAATTAAGAATCTACTGATGACCATGAAACCATTGTCAATTTTGGAAAAACCCATCTGGTTCATTCATGTCCTTTTAGGGAAGGAAATCTGCTCTCCTTACCTAATCTAGCCTACATGCGACTTCAGAGCCACAACAATATGGTTGACTTTCAATTGCCCTCTGAAACGGCCTAGTGAACCAGTTGAGGGCGACTAGGGATGGGCAATAAATGCCAGTCAGCAACACCCATGTCCCACAAATGAATGAGAAAAAGTAAAGCTGCATGTTGAGAGAGTGGAAGCCTTTTCTATTGATAAATCTTGCTGACTATTGGCAGGGAGTTCTTAAGACAACATTTGTATGACCAACAGTACTCTGCATCTATGGAAGGGAACCTGTAGGTTGCTGAAAATTTCACTGCTCCTCCAGTTTGGTTGACTTCATGCATGGGACACAAGAGGTAATTGTGCGTTATTGAAAGGACATCAGTGACCACTCTTGAACATTTATGAGTGGAACTCTGGAATGAGCTACTTGCAAAGATGTTGAGTGAAGTGATCACCTTTATAGCCAGCAGCAATGAATGGCACCCCTGTAGGATCAGATCCATGCAGAAAATGTGGCAAGTAAGAGCTATCTCATCTCTTTAATGAGCAAAGCATCTGTGCCACTGTCTTTTGCTCATCTCCAAGCAGGGGAGGCATCCTTGGTACACTCTAGATCATATCAAACACTTTATGAGATTGGTGTCTCTTCCTCAGCTTCTGGGTTTTCATGTGGACTCAATGCCCCATGTTCTTCCGAGTGATTCTTTCCTTTACCCTGCAAGGCTGTGAGGGGCCCTTCTCTTCCTTAGTTGTATCAGAGCCACTCAGTAATCTATGTTTGCTACAACCTACATTCTGCACTCCTCCTTGTATTCTTGGAGGAAGAGATGAGGGACATGATTGGACCTTATCTTGCAATTATCACCAAGCTAGGGGGTCATTAAGAAGCCCCGTGCTGCCCACATTCCACCCTTGAATCCTCCCTTGTAGCTGAAGAACATTCTGAAAGATCACAGGTAGCTGGCTACACTCACACTCACATCACCCCCCCACCCCCCCAATTCCCACACCACTCCAGGCATGATAGCATGTTCGAATGAGTATGGTCATGTGCTATCAACCACTGTCAGGGCACTATCAGGCTCCTTCCTTCTGAATAGACTGAAATTCAGCCTTACACCAATTTAGTGACTGAAAGTATTGAAATCTGTAATTCCTGAACGTCCTAGCTGCAATGTGTAGAGTAGTTTGAGGCATGTTGCACATGTAGTGCAACAATAACTCCTTATTAATTTGATCGTTCTGATCTTCCACGTTCCTTTGTGTAGAACTTCGGGGCATTCTCAGGTGATTAAGACTATTTCAGAATTTTAAATATATGCTCTTCTATGTACCTTAGTCCTAATGTTAATCAGAATCTCTCACAGCAGGCAAACAGGTTTCAACCCAAATTTCTCCACTCTTATCCTAAATGTGGCAGAATTTCTAAACTTCTTTTTAAAAAAACATGAATACTATTCATTCAGCTGGGATGAGCATGGCATGGAAGAATCACCTAATTTCAACTTCTGATTCCTTCCACAGAAATCAATTTTGTATCAACTATGCACAACTGCTGTATTTGTCATGAGCATTCTTGGCATATGTAAGGAAGTTTATCAACTTTTGCAACAGGTAAGATGTGCAGAAGGGAAATTTGGAGTGTATTTCTTTTCCATTTATTGACCTCTGCTCATTAGTAACAAATTTTAATGAATTAGTTGGTTATGGTTCAGACCAAACTGTTGAAAATGAAAGTGTACCTTGTTTCAATTGTTTTCATTAAATTAAAGTATCTCGTGTGTTTTGGCTCACAATACCACCACAGAATCATTTAATGTGACCGGATCTTATCAGCAGAAATAAGCAAGCATTGGGGCTAATTTCAGAATATTTCTGTTCCGAGAAAAAATTCTCAGAAACCAGTGGGAAATTCCTGTTTTCCTTTCTTTAATGTTCTACTTTAGTTTTACACGGTATATGGGCATCACTGGCAAGGCTAGCATCCCTAATTGTTCTTGTTCAGAGGGTTGTTAACAGTCATCCACATCACTAATGGTCTGCAGTGATTTGTAGGCCAGATCAGGATAGAGTGGCAGACTCCCTTCTCTGAAGGACATTCATAAACTAGATTAAGTTATGAAGACATCAATTTGGAATAAGACAAGATGAGCCAGTACACTAGGCCCATGGAGCTCACCCACTTGGCAGGCATGCCACGTCTGTATCCATGTGACTTTGTGTTTTGCGTGGCGGCTTGAGGTTTATAAGTTCCCTCAATGCCCAAATTATCTGTGACCACACAATATGCATGATACAAGTATGTGCCTGTTTCCTGATGAGCATCCATAATAGTTACATCTTGGGCAACTCTCAGATCCTAGGTATCTTTTAGTGCTTGGAGAGATGACTCCAGGGGACAAGGAGGCCACTAACACCTGCTGAGACTTGCTTTAATGAGGCTCATGCATCAACGCACGTGCAAGTCAAGCAGGTATTGGACTGCTGTAGATGCAAATCTGCTGCCTGGACCAGTCGAGGGGAACCATCTAGTACAGCCCTCAGAGGGCATTCATAAAACAGATCAGGTTTACAGATTGGGGCAGGTTGGTAGCACAATGATTAGAGAGCGGCATGGTAGTGCAGTGGTTAGTGCTGCTGCTTCACAGATCCAGAGACCTAGGTTTGATTCCTGGCTTGGGTCATTGTCTGTATGGAATTTGCGCATTCTCCTCGTGGCTGTGTGGATTTTCTCTGAATACTCTGGTTTCCTCCTACAGTCCAAAGATCTGCGGTTTATGTTAATTGGCCATGCTAAAATTGCCCCTTAATACCCTGAGATGTGTAGGTTAGAGGGATTAGTGGGTAAAATATGTAGGGATATAGAGTAGAGCCTGGGTGGGATTGTGGTTGGTGCAGATTCGATAGGCCAAGTGGCTTTTTTCTGTACTGTAGGGTTTCTATGATTCAGAGGGTGTCCCAAATCATTCTGGTCTACTGTGCTCTCCACAACTTGGCACAACAATGGGGAGACCCAGAGGAGATGGGGAGTGCTATCTCCTTGAATGAGGAGGAGATCAAGGAAGGTGATGAGAATCAACACGTGGAGAAGGAGGCAGACTCTTCAGTGATGGCCAGAGCTTGTTTGGAACAAAGAGCTAGGAATGCTCCTATGGCACCTTGATTTGGGGATGACTATCACTAACTAGGGAATGAAGAGCTCTTCCAGCATGGAGTCCAACCAGATCACTAATGTGAAGCCTCTGGGAAGTACTCAGATAGTGGCAACCTTCATGGGCAGAGTGCTAAAGTCATTGGCCAAACTGTACAGGAGAATGATGATAATGCTTGCTTTAGATTAGAGTGATGCTCAGCAATCTGTCTGACTAGCAGACAGCTGAATACATTTTGCCAATAAATGGGCCTGGCATGGGGTCCAGAGAAACCGAATGAATTATCTCAGCTACTAATGGGGTTGGAGGCCAGGGGTCCTGGTATTTTTCTACAACTTACATTCAATGTGGGCAGCCTCTCAACACTTCATCAGCTCTTGGCCTCCTCATCACTGGAATAGAGTGACAGACATGAGAGACCTGAGTATTGATGCTGGTGGTAGGATGAATTTGGTGGGGACATCTATGAGAACATGAGTGTAGCATGTCCTGCTTCTGGTCCACACTATCTGCTGGCTTCTTAGCAACCACCCTCCTGAGTGGATCTGAAAAAAGAGCTGGGGTTGCATTTAAGTCACTTCTCATTGATGAGGAGTGAGTGAGGAGATGAGTCGTAAACATGGGAGAGGGGGCTGGGAGAGACATAGCGATGCCATTCTCACACTCCAAAGGGATGAAGCACCGATTGTACATGAGGGTTTGTGAAGCCTGGCACCATGAAATGACAGGATGGAGGATCTGTAGCTGAACATAATGATCTTTAAAAGAAGAGCTACATTACAATGGTGACCTATGTCTACTGGTGCCTAGATTCACTTGTGCCCACTGGGTGCCTCACATCCCTTACACACCCTCACCCTACCACTATGTCCAGGTGTATCCCCACAATTCACAGCTGAGTTTGAGGTGGCCTGTTAGCTGAGGTAACCTCAGTAGTTGTCCCTTTCGGAGCTAGAACCTTGAGGATCTGGTCCTACTTTCAAGCTACACCCACTGAGGTGTGAGTATCTGCACTGGTGGAGGTTACAGGTGACAGATGTGATGCTTCTTCTGTGCTAGTCTCCGGTGTCTCCCTTGGAGATACTCAGGTCTGTGGTTTCCAGAGGGCACAAGGTCAGTCCAGGCTGGTTGACTGACCTGCAAGGGAAGGGAGATGAATTAATGCATCATAAGGAATAATTGATGGGTGAAGATTAAATCATGTGGAGTTTGCTTCATTACTTGTCTCTTGAGCATTTTCACATTTGTTTGTTGCTTTCACTTCGCTATCTGCACAGGTATGCTTTTCCTCCTCGCTGGTCTATTCCAGGCTTCTTTCCTCAAAAGGCATTAGGTTTACCAGCTTGGGCATTACATCAGCTGGCTGTGCCCACTCATTGTGATTGTCCTCAAGTTTATCCTGTAAAGGGGCAGATGGGGACAATGTACACAGGAGTCCTGCCAGTTAAGATGGTGAAGTCTGGCATGTGTGAGTCTTGAGTGGGAACAAGGTATGAGGAGCACGTTAGCTACTGGGCGAACTTGGTGAGTTGTGGGGGAGGAGTTAGCAGAGAGGGGACCCATGATATATGTTGGGGACCAATGAGCTGGCTAGATGACAGATCACCATGGAGGTGCAAAGGGGTGCAGCAGCACACATGAGCAGGCAGACTTTATCCTGGCGGCATGATGAAAGTCATTCATTTTCTTGCAATACTGTTGTCCCATCCTCTTTTGTAGTGAGCTGGTGCTCACTAATTCTATTACTGCCTCCCGGTGTGGGCGGTGACCTTGGTAGAGATGCCTTTGGGAACATGGGTATAGGACATCCTGCCTCTGGTTTATTCTATCCAGGAGCTTGATTAGGGTTCCCTCAGAAAATCTTGGTGCCATCCCAGTAGCCATCCTCCTGAATGGATCTGGAAAAAAAGTTGGGGCAGCATTTAAATGGGGCACCTTACTGATTGCAGAGGTGAAGCTGTCTGAAGTGAGTGAATCAGTGGCAGGTCACCACAGGTGTGACATGATTTACATGAATAGGAAAAATCTTTGAGGCTCAATATTCTGGGAGATTTCCCACCATTGGCACCAACAAGATTCACATCGACTTTCTTAGCTGAACTGCCACTTTGAAAAAGTATGATAAGATTTTGCCCAACTTACATGCTGTCCCTCCACCTGGAAGCCATGTAGACTCCTGGGAGAGATGAAAAACAGTTAAAAACCGGGCCAATTAAAGAAAGAAATCTGAGAAGTTTCTGTCCAACCTCTTGGGTGATTGGAACTAGTCCAGAGACTACTCTGGTTGTGATTAATTTTACGCAGGAGGTGATCTTATCCCAACCAAAAATGGGTCCAGACCTTGTCTGAAGGAATTCAGAACCTATTACATGACCAAACCATAAACTTTTGCCATAGGCCAATTATTCTCGAAATTAAGAACCATCATCTAAGCTCATCTAGTCACCTCCGTACCTGAGATTATGACCCTTGAACTTCCTTACTGTATTTAATTGAAGCAAACTGTCAAAGCAAGCATAAACTAATCTTTCATTGTATAAAAAATATTCCTAAATGTTGTGCTGCCTGATGATGTAGAGTCACATGGCCAGGATTTTTAGGATGGGAGGGTTTACAAAGCTTTACAAGAAATCCCTAATTAAGGGCAATTAGGGATGGTCAATAAATGTTAGCCTTGCCATTGATTATATACAAATAAAAATATGACTTATATTGGTTAGGAAAAAGTGAAGCAGATTATTCTTCCATTCTGGTTACTGATCAGCCCAGTGTGGCACATCAACCCTTCAGGGCTTGACTAGTTTAATCAGAGATATGGTTAACAAGGTAATCTTGGTGTAACTTCTTATAATTTGATCCTCTCATGAATTATGATTCATATTTACTACTGCACAGTTGCTATTTATACTGATACATGTTGCTACCTTTAAATACAGTAAATGGATGATAAAATGTAAATTAAATGTTAATTTAAATTGAGCCATTAATTTTATTTTAATTGGTGAGACTTTGTTAAACCTGAATACAAATCCAGTCACGGAAGACAATGCAATAATGATCCTAAACAGTTTCTAAAGATACATTTTCACTGACTCCTAATGAGGAATTATCCAAAACAGATCACTAAAACTTGAAAGAAGCCAAAGTATTTGTAACAGCAACTAGATTAACAAAAAGAGTGCATTTGGAGAGCAGTACCTTAGAAGGTATCAAATCTTATGTTGATCAATCCCTACAGTAATTCATGAAAGAATAAAATAATATTGTAACTGTTCCTCTGATTGTGTTAATTGCCACTATGCTAATCTATTTTTTCTATTTGAATAAACAGAGATGGCAATATCTGCTTGATGCAAGCAATCAGCTAGACTGGCTTATATATGTGGCATCCATTCTCTTTGTAATTCCCTGGATTTTCCATGTCAGAATTCTAATACAATGGGAATGTGGTACCTTTTGTGCATATGCCACATGGTTGAACTTTCTATTATACCTCCAAAGGTAGAGTATTTAAACATTTTAATGATATTTTAATTTACTAATATTAGTATTAGCCCTTAGCAGGATGTAACAGTGAAAACTACAATCTAATGAAGTACTTGTGTGTTAAATCCTTAACACACAAGTACTTGTGTGCCGAATTACTTGTGGGCCGAAGGGCCTGTTTGTGCTGTAGTGTTCTATCCTTGAAACATCCTGTTGCACTGTAAGAAGTGCTGGTCTTTAACTGATCAGTGTTGATATAGAGAGTATGCATTTTGTACACATAGATATGCAGCTCTTCAACATTTGAGAAACTATGGGGTTGAATTCATTCTGCCCATTTGATGGGTGTAAAATGGGCATGACAATAATAAATTCAACAGTGGGAAGATTATATCCATATGTCACTGCTGAAGCAGTAGCCCTTGCCTGAGAGGAAGACAGATCTTGTTTAGTCTGGAAATAAGGATCCTGTTTTGTCCTTCCTTTGAGGTGAAGATGATCATGCTTGTTAGCTGGAGTGTTTGGGAAGATTCTAGTGGGTAGATAGGTGATTGCTAAAAGCAATCTATGCGGGTTCTGCTGCAAACAGAACAAGATATTGCAGGTGATTGAGCTTTGGATAAATTACTGGCTTGGGGTTTTCTCACAGCCTTTGATTATATATCTGTCTTTTATTTGATTGTGTTAGCAAAGTGATCCCTGGTGATCTTCTCTCAGGGTTCGAAGTCAGTATCAAAACTCCTAAATGATACTTGCGAAGTGTACATGTAGTGCGCTGTTGTTTGGCCACATGACAGTGCACCCAAGACTCATTGCCTGTAGAAGATTCACTTTAGTAGATGAGAGTCAGGCATTCTGGCCACATGACCAGCCCAATTCAGTGGTGACTGTCTCAACATGGTATAAATGCTTAGCAAACCAGCTCAGGTAAACATCTCTGTATTCGGTATTTTATCCTGTCGTCTGATGTTTAGAATCTTCCCAAAGGTAGCTTATGTGAAAGTGTTTGACCTTCTTGACATGACTTTGATAGAGTCTCATACCTGTAGTGCAGAGGAGGCGGGATTATTGTTCTATCATCTTTCAGCTTGCTAGATAGGCATCCTCTTCTTCACTCCCAGACAGATGTTTGAAGCCTGCCAAAAACTAAACTTTCTTTGGCAATTTTTGCATGTGTCTCATTGTCAATATAAACAACTTGAAGTGTGCTGCCAAAATAGATGAACTTAGTTTTACTTTTATAATGGATTAGAATAGCTGTTTGTACAATACCTCTACTTCTGGCCTTCTTGGGGTGGCTCTCACCAGAGAAATTACATTAGATTTTCAGCATGGATTTGCTGTGGTAAAATGCAGAGGAGGAATGATTAGCTATCTGCTGGAAATTTCTCCTCCTGGCCGTTGGATCAATGTAAATCTGTGCCTTAAGAAGATTGTTCCACGGAGGTTATATCTGCTGGGAACATTGCACTACGTGTTCAATGGTCAATCAGGGCAAAAGTCAAAAAACATGTGGCTGAATTATAGAGGGTCCTGTGGTTCCTACCCCTTAGTTCAAAGGTCAAGCTTGAGAGAGAACAACCATCCCCCAGTCAAGGCAAGCTTGAGGTGAGATTTCCACTCCTTAAGGACTGACAGTCTCACCTCATCAAGCTGCTGGACACTCAGAAGCTGGCAGCATCCTTGTGTAATGATAGAGCTAGAGGGAGCAGGACTATTGCTACTGCATGCAGGTGTGAGGACACAAGTGACCATGGATCAGAACTTGTGTTTGTGGTCAGCAAAGGTGAGTCAGTGGATTGGGAGGGGGCAAAGTTTGAGGGCCATGGGGAAGGACAAGATGGGCGAATTACACGATGGGTGTAGAAGGTCAATTAAGAAGGGATGTCACACCTGCATCCCAGTGTTAGAAGGAAGCAGGGAAACAGCAAAGGCAGCCTTTAAGACCATAATGTAATAAGTTAATTGGCTGATCCTCAACATCACCTCCAATTTCCTACCCTATTTGAGATCCGTTGGTGCTCTTTAGAGTCCAAAAATCTGTCAAAATCCATTTTGAGTATATTCAGGAGTAGAGTATCCACAGCCCTCTGCAATAGAATTCAAAGTTTCACAAACTTTGAGGGAAGAAATTTCTACTAATCTAGATCCTAATGGTACCTTCAAAATAAAATTACTCCTAGTTCGAATCTTCCCAAAACCTTTCAGCATCTGTTCTCTAAGGCCTTCTACATCTAACCTCCAGTGAATATGAGCCCTGTGTACAAAATCATTGCTCATAAAATAATGCTCTTATCTCTAGAATCAATCTAGTGAACTTTTCTTGCACCCAACAGAACTGTATACAATGGCTAAGATGTGGTCTCACCAAAGCCTTGAACAATTCCAGAAAGACTTCCTTATTTTTCTACTCCAAGCACCTTGCAAACACCAAAATACCATTCGCTTTCCTAATTGCTTTCTCTGACATTTAAAAATTATTTCATGGGATGTGGGCAGCACTGATCAGGCCAGTATTTTTATAGTCCATTCCTAATTGCCCTTGAGAGGGTGGTAGTGAGCTGCCTTCTTGAACCGCTGCAGCCCCTGTAGTGTAGGTACAGTGATGTGAGTGAAGGATTCCAGGATTTTGATCCTGTGACAGTGAAGGAATGATGATATATTTCTAAGTCAAGATGGTATGTGGCTTTGAGGGAAACTTGCAGGCAATGGTCTTCCATCTGCTGTCCTTGTTTTCCAAGATAGTAGAAGTAGCAGGTTTGGAAGATGCTTTCGAAGGAGCCTTGGTGAGTTGTTGTTGGAGTGTATCTTGTAAGTAGTACACATTGTTGTCACAGTTGGTAGTGTCAATATAAACAACTTGAGGAAGTGTGCTGCCAAGATAGGTGAACTTAGTTTTATATCTGTAATAGATTATAACAGCTGTCTGTACAATACCCCTATTGTGAAATACCTGATTTGTGGATGAGCTGCCATGTCAAGCGTGCTGCTTTGCTCTAGATGATGCTGAGCCTCTTGAATGTTGGAACTGCACTTATTCAAGCAAGTAATTAATATAAATGAAGAAGTGACTTATGCATTGTAGATAACAGACAGACTCTGTGAGTCAGGAGGTGAGTTAGTCTCCTCAGAATTCCTAACCTCTGACTTTTCACATTAACATTCTATGTTTCTTAACATGGACATTTATATCCTTCGGAACTTGCTACCTTTGAACCCTCTGGGATGTTCTAGTCCGAGGCAATTTTTGAAAATCATAACCAGTGCAACCATTATCTTTATAGCTACCTCTTTTAGAATCCTAGGATGTACATCATTAGGTCCAGTGGATTTGTTGGCTTTTAGACCCAGCAAATTCTCCATTACTTTTTTTCTTCATTAATAGTAATTACTTTCAACTCCTTATTCTCATAAAAGACCCTTGGTTCCCCATTATGTCTGATGTGCTATTTGCAGCTTCTATTTTGCAAAGCCAGGTACAAAGAAGGGACTTTAACTTTTAAAAAATGGCAGGTTTGCATTGAATGTGATGGGGGTGATGTTGAGGTTTTCTGACCCAAACCTACCCATTTCCAATTAGTTGGAACTTGAAATATGATAATGAGGCTGTAAGTCCTTTGGCAAAGTGCAATCCTTGAAGATGATGAAGCTGTGGAATGATATAACTTATTGGAGGAAGAAAAAGGAGAAGCTGCAGAATACAGAAGTGCCCCTGTTTCACAGCAAAGTGACTGTGTTGGTGCGCACACTGCTGATCTGTATACAAAAAGACACACTACTCAGCGAGCTTAACTTTTTTTAAAATCATGAATTCCCTCTCATTTGATAACTCCCAACCCCAATCTCTTTTTAGTTTAAAGATTTACATACAACCCTGGTTATGTGATTCACCAGGACGTTGTTTCAGCCAGGTTCAAGAGGCACCTTCCCAATGGAAAAGCTCTTTCTTTTCCCAGTAGTTCTTCCAGTTGTCCATGAGAAATTTAATATGCCAGGCTGCAAAGCCAAGTCCAACTTTGACATTTCTGTCACTTTTTTTATTCAGTGCTGAAATTCATGGTGAAATAAGATCCAGTAGCTCAGTAGCAGAAAGCTGTTTCCTTTTTGGATACAACAGACAATGATTCTGGAGAACGGTCTGATTTAGAAATGAAACTAACAAAGTTAAAAGTGATGAAAACTTTCATTTAGTTTTATGGTTGCCTTTGTGTCTACCTTTCAGATTTGATATTTGTGGAATCTATGTCGTAATGTTTGGGGAGATTCTGAATACCTTGTTTCATATTATGATCCTGTTTTTCTTCCTTATTCTGGCTTTTGGATTGACCTTCTACATTCTTTTATATGAGCAGGTAAGTGTGGCCACTGTCAGGCATTCGTAATCAAGTATAAAGGGAATATAAAAAACCGAATGAGTGGCAGTGGGCTTTGAGCCTCAGATACGTAAATGCAATTGCAGCAATTGGGTATGTTGACAACAAGTAAGCTCCCCTCCTCCCCCACCCCCTCCAC
This sequence comes from Sphyrna mokarran, assembly GCA_024679065.1. Lineage (NCBI taxonomy): Eukaryota > Metazoa > Chordata > Chondrichthyes > Carcharhiniformes > Carcharhinidae > Sphyrna > Sphyrna mokarran. The sequence continues at coordinate 73,317,337 of JAGIQG010000007.1, read as the reverse complement.
CGCCTATCATATTATTCAGTGCAGAAGGCACTGGTGTAGTTTGAGAAATTGTTAAAAGTATTTTGTTAGACATGATCTGCCACTTTGGATGTGATTTTACATTCTTCATCATCAGTTACAGTTTTTATATTTTCCATACTGCAAATGAATACCATCAACCTGCAGAGAAAATGTAATACAAGTATACTTAATTTCTTATTTTTACTTTCCACATATTACAAGTAACTACATTAATGACACATTAATGGTAGCTTTGGTGCAATGAGAAGCAGCGTCTTCTGTACAGTTTTACAGCTGAGAATGTTAAATTCAGCAGGTCTTATTTCATGCAATTTTTTTATAGAATCTTTTGGGTTATAATTGGGTGGAATATTTTATTTTATGAAGTATGCTGTAGCAGATGGGTTTTGCAACACATTTCCTGCTGCTTGGAATGGTGGGAAATCGTGTTTGATTCAGCACTTGGAAACTCATTAATTATGCACAGAAAAATATCTTTCTGAATCACCTAGCAGGTCAGGAGCCGATCTATCCACCCCATTGTTAGCAGGTGGGTGTTGAAGTACAGGCACCATATTTAAGCATGGCTCGAGCACACACATCTTACCTTCTCCAGCTGAATTGTCTTCAGTAAACCCACAGAGATGGCTCAAAATCAGAGGAAGAGGTCTGCAAGCCACAACAAGAAGGCAGCACTCTGATTCTGCCACAACACCCTCAAAGTCTTGATTTCAGGAGTATGGTAGCATTGGGATGAGTGTACCCAAGGGATGGCTGCAGAAAGCACACCAACTTTGCCTCTCTAGCACGGGAGGATATTGCACAAGTCAACACAGCTGGCCGCTGCACTCAAGGTGCCATCCAGTGCAGGAAGAGAATGAATGATCCCATCCGCTCCATTAACATAAGTCATTCATCAACTCTCCTATATCAAATTCTCATTGTGGCATTTTGTACTCAAAGGAATCTCACACAATCTTTAGCAGGAGACCGCTGTCACCACTGACTGTCATGGAAATTTTCACATCTCCATCATCTCATTGACATGCTGCTGATACTCTATCCTCAGCCCCCTGTGTAAGGGCACAGAGAATGTGACAGACTGGCTTTCATCGCTTCTCATTACGTTCCTTTCTTTTGCCTTCATGCAGGGCAAGCTGGCTCCCAACAGGTGGGAAAGATCCAAAATTGGAAGGAGGGAAAGAATTCTCCTCATCCTGTTTGAGCGGAATGCCACCAAAGTGCCATGATAGGAATAAAAGAGACTGTCTACTCTCTTATTCCTATTGTGAGTCCAAGAAGTGACTCTACTCTCTGACTGACTGCTGGCCCCAGACTAAGGACTTTGACTTTCAATGAGTTCACCATTGCCCTCATGACTGAATAGTAACTATACTGTCTCCCTTCCCACCACAGCACCCCCTCGTGAGTCTCAGTGTGATCCATCCCTTATGTGTCACAGCAACACACACTCCACGCCCCTCCCTTCCTATTCCAGGGTCTGTATGCAACCCTCCCGATTCATACATGTGGAATCCCATCCATCCTCTTGTTTGTCAGCATCATAGTTTCTCTTCTCGGACTACAGCTTCCCATTCCTCAGTTTTCCCATTGCTGACCGTCAATCACCCTCCTCCTCCTCCTGCCCCTCTGGCTTCCAGCATTCCCCCTCCCCACAATCCCTTTCAATGCCACCCTACCCCTTCACCCTCACCCATGTCTATTATCTTTCCCTCTCCCCCTCCACCCCCGCAGTCAATATGCTAATTTCTCTCTCAACGTGGAGGCTATTTCTGTATAGTACTGGACTACTGAAGCATTTAACATGAACAGACCAATCGTACATCCACAGCAATGTGGCATGGCAACAAGACTTGTGCAGCACTGTGGCAGGTAGCTATGAAGCTGCAAGTGAGGTCTGACTGCTGCATGCCATCCTTTTTCAAATTTGATTCAGATAGGCATGATTTCCCACTGACAAGATTGGAAGGTGCCACGTGATTCTGGCAAATAGCAGGTTTAATGAGCATTCATGAGATTATAATTAATGCAAATAGTGTTCATGCCACTAGTCAGCGGGATACACAACCTACCATTAACCTGCCATCAGAGGAATTGCAAGCTGTTTTCACACTGGCAGGATTTGATTTTTTTGGCTTCTGCTGGATTCTCTGATCCTGTCCCTTATGTATGCATTCAAAATACTCGATTTTCTGCTATTTTCACTTATTTTTCTACAAGCGTTAAGTATTTATATTTAAAAGCATTTAACCTTTAAGCACCTATTTGTCAGATTTTTATGTTATTGAAATAAATAACACAGAACAATAGAGTTTTAAATTAAACTAACATAAGTGAGGTTCAGAACAGCTGGATTATTTGCTTTAAAGGAGATGAGAAATTCCTGTTTGATTTTTGCTCAATGTTCTAATTGCTGATGAAACTAATGTTTATGCTTTCATGATGGTAGCATAGTGATGATGTCACTGAATGAGTAATCCAGAAGTCAAGGCTAATATCTTGAGGACATGGGCTCAAATCCCACTATGGCAACTGGTGGAAATTCAATTCAATTAATAAATCTGGAAGGGAAAGCTAGTTTCATTAATGGTGACCATGTAGCTTTCATTGATTGTTCTGTGCCTGTCTTAGACAGAGAAGGAATATATAATGTTTTCGGTAATGTAGAAAACTGCCCCAACACATTTCAAATAGATAGCTTTCTGAGCCAAGATTATTTGCTTTCTAAAATTGATTGACAAGATATTGTATTGTTCCATTTTCTCCTTTCAGATGGCGTACGAAACCCCTATTCTTTCCTTGATGAAGACACTTGCAATGATGACGGGGGATATTAACTACAATGAGAACTTTCTTATTCCATATAGCACAAACAAGATGCGGTACCCTATTCTGACCTTTGGAATGCTAATTATGTTTTTGCTGGTTATACCAATCCTCCTCATGAATTTACTGGTAAGTTTATGTATAACTTTGCTGAAAAACACCTTGTGCTTATCAAAAGTGATTTGGATGAATTACTTTGAGCTGTTGCTCAGATATGGGAGAGCACATAACATAAATTTATTTTAAATTCATTATCAACTGTTTTCTGTATAGAAATAAAAGTTAAAATTATTCCCAGTATAACCAAGATATCAATACATTGTTGGTGCCTCTAATTTTCACTCTGCTTTCCTATTTAACACATATTAATTTATTACTTTTTAATTATGCTATCGTGAAAATAAATGCCAGTCCATAATTAAAGATTATTCGGTACCCTGAGAACTTTAACAACAGTCATTATTGCTTCTAATTTTACAATAATTCATCTCATACCTCTCTTTTGGGAACTGTGGGCTGGAATTCATCTCCCCTTTCTCGGTTCCCAAACTCATGGTGGGATTAGAGTGGGGGCAAGGAAGTGCCGGAAATGGTGGCCCCAAAATCAGGCATTATATTTTTGGCACCATTTAAGGTGCCTATCCGTCTGTCCCCGCACCTCTGCAGTTTTACAAGTGTTAGGGGTGGCATCTGATAGCACGCTTCCCTTTGTGCCAATTGAGGTCCTTAAGTGGTCAGTTAATATCCACTCATGCGTTTTCCAGTTACCAGTACGATTTTGGGGCTGCATGATAGCACAGTGGTTAGCACTGCTGCTTCACAGCTCCAGGGTCATGGGTTTGATTCCTGGTTCAGGTCACTGTATGTGTGGAGTTTGCACATCCTCTTCATGCCTGCGTGGGTTTCCTCGGGTACTATAGTTTCCTCCCACAGTCCAAAGATGTGCGGGTTAGGTTCATTGGCCATGCTAAGAAATTGCCCTTCAGTGTCCGGGGATGCATAGGTTAGAGAGATTAGTGGGTATAATGTGTGGGGATATGGGAGTAGGGCCTGGGTGGGATTGTGTTTGGTGGAGACTTGATGGGCCGAAGGGCCTCTTTCTGCACTGTAGTATTTTATGATTTTTCTATGATTTTACCCACAACAGGAATGACCCATGCCTGGTCACCATGCCCAGTAAACCTTGGTGAATCTTGGTGCCAGCCTGATCGGGGTGCTTTGTTGAAAGGCACCACATGCCCATTCTTACTCTTACTTTATATTCCCAAAGGGCATGAACCCCTCCTGTGTTCCTTCTTTTTATTTTCCAATCATGCACCTGACCACCCTCTTACCCAAGATCTGGGACTTAACTTGCACTCTAGCACCAACACTGAAACACATTCCTCTGCTGTCTGTACGGTGAACCCTACTCACGATAGCTTTGCTGGGAGAAGAGAATTACCATTTCTCTGATTGGTCAGAAGCACTCTGAGGTGGTACTTTCTCTTATTTGAGGAATAACATCCTTACTCAAGCCAAATAATGGGCCTTCAGCCACCCAGAGTAAGATAGAAATTGAGCTTAAGGGATTGGCAGGTGGCAAATATTACACCTCTATTCGATAAAAAAGAAAAAGAAAGGAAAATAATAGTATAGGAGCATAGTTTGACAAGAAAAGACCAAACTGCATTTTGTTCATCTTCGGTCAGTCTGGCAATGCAATGATAAGGGAGTGAAGGCTAATCAGAACACTCCCTATCAATTAGTCTATTATCAAACACTGACATGTCAGCAAAATGATATGTCAATTAATCTTACCTCAGTTTTCAATAAACTTCAAAACAATTATTTTACAAATACAGATTTGTGCAAGAAGATTCAGCCACTGTGTATGAAAATCTTGGCTGCTTGCATTCCTATTCACAATAAGCACTTCCCACTCTTAAGATTCAGTTTTCAGAGAAAAGCTTTGTAAAATCACATCTCTCAAGTGCATATTCTGGATTAAATCAGTGATTACTTAAGGTTTCATTTAATCAAAGGAAGTCAACATAGTTAGGGAAAAGGCTGATCCTGCTTGACTAATTGATTATTTTTCAAGATATTCAAGAGAGTGGGTAGCACAGTGTTTAGCACTGCTGCTTCACAGCGCCAGATTCTACTCCAGCCTTGGATGACCTGTCAATGTGGAGCTTGCATGTTAACCCCATTTCTGCATGGGTTTTTTCTGGGTGCTCTGGTTTCCTCCTCCATTCCAGAGATGTGTGGGTAAGGTTGATTGGTTAATGCTATATTGTCTCTTAGTGTCAGGGGATTAATGGGGTAAATACATGGATTACAGGGATAGAGTCTGGGTGGGATTGCTGTCAGTGCAGGTTTGATGGGCTGCACAACCTCTTCTGCACTGCAGGTGTTGTGTTATTGCATATTTGAATGAATGAATAAATATTTATATATGAAGTTAAGATGATGTGTGATAGTATAAAACACATAGAAAAATTAAGACACCCATGGAGCTAGCAATTTGTTGGTACCAGTTTTTAGGTATGTGGAACATGAGTAAGATTGCTGGAGGTGATATAGACAGAACATAAAGGTCATGCTACTTGCTTGTTTAAATAATTGTATTGTGTTGCTGAATGGTTGCATGGTCAGCAGTGAGCCCACGTTGAGTTATAGCTATCTCCCACTTCTTAAATGCAGTTTCCATTTCTCGAATGGGGGGTGATTGGTCACACCAGCTGGTGGAACCATCTGCCAAAGTGGAAGAGGGCTAAGAGAACCAAAGAGCAGTAAGTCATAGATAGGATTCCTGCTTTTTTGATGTAACTCTGGAGGCCTTAGCCCAGCTGGTGGAAAAGAGGAGAGAAGCCATATTTCTCTGGGGAAGCAGGAGGCCTTTCAAGTATAAAGTGCAGCAGGAATGGGTGCAGACAGCCATGGAGGTCAATCTAAGGAGTATTGCCCTGAGGAACTGACTGCAAGATGGGAAAAAGTTCAACAATCCCAAGTGTTCAAGGTCAGATGGATGATGAGGGTGGGGAGGAGATAATTGTGTGGGGTCAGGTAATAGAGAGTTGCTTGGGGGGAGTCAGCTGAGGGTAATCAAGAAGAGGCATAGTCGGGTGGTGTGCTCAGAGTTGTAGAGGATATTTGGGGCTGTAAATGGGGATGAAGGGGTTAGTGGGGGATAGGGGTGATCAGTGGAAGGAAAAGATGGGGGAAGAGGGTTGGGAGGGTAGTCAGTGTTCATCCAGCAGTAAGGATACTTAAGTTGCAAGAAATAAAAGAACTAACTTCACAAAGTAAATCAATGAAAAATGTTTAATTAAGAAACTTCATTACACTACTACTTGGGCCACGTCCTGGGCCACAAATGCTGCCCATAATTCCTATCTGCTTTCTATTTATCATTGGTTACATTATAACGTGATATGGAGATGCTGGCTGTTTGGACTTTAAACTTGTAGGATTTTTTTGTGTTTTACCTCAGTCCAATGCCAGCATCTCCATATCATGGCTACCATCGACACCGCAAACTGCCGGAATCCAAATGGAGAGGATCTCCAAAAAGCTCGCGCACATCAACCCTGTTAAGACTCTAAACTGGTGTTATAGGATTTCTTTACATTGTAACAGTCAGGGATTGCAGTTGGGTGGTTCATTTTTGAGGATCAATGAAGGGGGCCAGTAGAACAGTGATCCAGGATTCAGAAGTGGCTTAGATCCTTCTAATCTTTTGTGGAGAACTATTCTGCTAACAGGGTTGGAACTAGGAACTATCCAACATCTTTGACTTTAATGAATAGGGAAGAAAGAGAGGATACATCCCAAATAAGGGCAATAGGTTTTCTGGTTTTGTTAGGTCATCACTATCAGCACAGGCTTGGAGGGCTGAAGAGCCTGTTTCTGTGCTGTATTTTTTGTTCTTAAATTGAAGTTTTGGAAGATTCCAGATAAAAAATGATTCTCAATTGGAAATGTAAACTTCCTCAGTAATTTCCACACAGTCCTTGGTTGGGGATGTCTATGGGGTACTCCAAAACATCTTCCAGGGCACCCTGCAGGATACAACTTTCTGAAGACCCAAAGACTTGGGGTCCCTGTAATATGCAGCAAGCCACCAGAAATTCAGAGGCATTCTCTGGAGCGTATTGTAGAGTTTCCACGGCACATCAAAAGTGTTGTGAACTACAGTTTGCTTGAGCCGCTTTTTGGAATACAAGGTAAAAGATTCTCCTCCTCCCCCATGTTAAGGTATGTCCCGACCAATGTTCATGCCACTCATACCAGACACCCCCCCTCGCCCCATGTCAAGATATGCTTCCCAAATAGAGGACATCCACAGTATCTTCATCGCAGTGTGAACGTAAACTTACTTGTGACTAATAAATAAACTTCTTAATAATCCATATGGCTTTCCATTACCCCTGTACTAAGTTACAGCACTTATATGCCCATCCATTCACTATGTACTGTATAGAAGCAATTAACTGTGTAGTGACACTAGGATGTATAAAGGACGTAAAACATCTACTGTAACTTTACACTTTGTTTTAAAAAACTCTTAACTGCAGCTTAGTGAAAGTGCCAATCATCCAAACCCATTAAAGTATCAATAGCTGAAGCTGCAAACACTTTATCTTGTGTAAATAAACATTGAAATTGACAGCATAAATCAGAGAGCTGGAGCTGTTAATCAAGCGATGTTTGTCTAGGGGTTTTAGTACCCTAATAGATGTCGGAGCTTTCAGCTATGAATGCATAAGAAGACTTGAATCAGAGCCCAAGAATCCATTATGTTGTTGGAAGATTTTAACCATAAAATTTGGGTGCCTGAGCCCATTAATTTCAACATCAGTTTATCTCCCAAATGGTGTCCACAGTACATGCACATAGTTGTGATGGATGACATTTTAATGAATTAGGTCCAAAAGGAGCTTCAGCTGGAAATCTGCTGAATAAGCAGATGATAAAATCAATTAACATATAACTCTGATAGCAATATGAGCTCAATGCCCCAGTTAACACAAATCTTGCCAGGTTGAAGATACATTCAGCAGCAAGAAGAACACCTGCAACAACATTAGTTAAAGGAAACACCAGCTAATTTCAGTTTAGTTGCTAATTGATACTAGTTCTCACTTGAAGCAGTCATCATCACTTCAGTGAAAAGCTATAGTAGCTAGTGAGATGAGAACGTGCTTGGGGATCTCCTCCTCCGTCTATGTTTTCTCCGTCTATGTCTTACCACACTGAACAGACACAAGTGCTGATAAGATTGCTGAACTGTTTTATGAGGAGGATGGGGTTGCAAACATTTAATATCTTCATTGGAAATGTGTGGCATTACCCTTTGACATCATATAAATGTACAGATATTATTTTCAGTGAGATTGACATCACATGAATGTAAATCTCAGAAAGGAAGATTATCACTGGTAGAATGGCTATGCCTTGAGATACAAGGATTCATATATACATAATCAAAATACTTTCAGTTCACTAAAACATTCATGCAAACATAAAATGTTTTAGCTATATTTTCATAATAGTTTCTTACCCCTAACCCAAAAGTGATTTCAATATTTAACTTTCCTAACCTTACACTATGCTTGGGTGCAGCCCTGACATCAGCAACATAGGTGGAGATAGCCTACTAAATGCTATGCCTTGATATTTTTGAGTTTGATGGATCCTCTAGTGGCTTGAGGTCTGGAAGACACTAAGTTGATAGGGTTCCCCTGCTCAGGGGCAAAAGCATCCTCCTTGCTATGAGCAACTGAAGTGAATGGGGTCAACTTGCAGCACCTACACATCCTTGGAGTGTCTTGAGAGGAGCCATCAGGATATTCAACATAATGCTCAGCTAGGTGCCTAAGGGCTTATTCCTTACTTCAGGATCAGAATGGACATGTGGACAGAGGTCAAGAGGTTTAATTGCCCTCTTACCTTCACATTGATGATGCCCACTAATGGGTGTGACCATGGAGTCCAGGGTTGAACGCAAACCCAACAAAACCTGCTGGTTTTCTTGATGGTTGTCAACCTTCCTTCTATCATGTTCTCCAGTAGGTGAGCCCAGCCTAATTTGGAATTATGTTCACTGAGATGTGTGTCTCTGCACTGGTGGAAAATTGTGGTGAGAACAGTAACCATTTTCCTCAACTACTTTATCTCACCTGGCCAGGGAGATAAGATTTATGTTGGTCTGATCTGTGGGCCTTGATCTGCAGGTGCCTAAAGAAAAGAGTGTTAGTTCATGAACGCGCAGATTACAAGATTGCATGTCACTCAGTTATTGTCAGGATGTGATGAATTAATGGAAGTTCATCGCATCCTGACAATAAGCAGGTTGCTGAGACAATCAAATTTTCCCCGCCCTTACCAGCAACTTACCTGCATCACGGAATCTCACAGTGCAGAAGATGCCCTTCAGGTCATCAATCAGCACTGACACGCGAGAAACACTTCACCTACTAACCTAATCCCATTTATCAGCACTTGGCCCATAGCTTGAATGTTATGATGTGCCGTGTGTTCATCCAGGCACTTTTTACAGGATGTGAGGCAACTCGCCTCATCAACTCAATTCTATCACTTACCCAGGCAGCACATTCCAGACTGTCACCATCCTCTGGATAAAAAGATTTTTCCTTGCATTCCCCTTAAACCACCTCCATGCTCAGATTGAACTTGTGTCCTCTCGTGACTGATCTTTCAACTAAGGAGAACAGCTTATCTACTCTGTATATGCCCTCATACTGTTGTGAATTTTGATCAGGTCGCGTCTCATCTTTTCTGGCCCAATGAAACCAACTCAAGCTTATCCAAACTCTCTTCATTACTTAAATGTTCCAATCCCAGGCAACATCTTGGTGAATCTCCTATGCACCTGCTCCAGTGCAATCACATGCTTCCTATAATGTTGCGACCAGAACTGCACACAGTACTCCAGCTGTGGCTTCACCAAAGTTCTATACAGCTCCAACGTGACTTCTCTGCTTTTGTAATCTATGCTTCAATTGATAAAGGGATGTATCCCACTTGTCTTTTCACCATCCCACTAACGTGCCTTTGGGAGAAAGTGATTTTCATTGGAGGGGCATGGGTGCAAGCTGCCATCAGGTCAATCCATCTGGAAGAAAGTTCAGAGACAATCATATAGGCTGCTGGCCGCAAAGGTGGGTTGTTTAATAGGCTGGCCTTGGGATATGGGTTTTCATTCCAGATATAACAAAAGAAGAAAAGATCCCCCAGCCTCACTCCTTATATCCACTCACATGTCCCCACTCAACCCCTGATAAAAGTAAATTAATGCAGATCTGGCATCTGAAACCAAAATAATGAAAAATCTCAGCAAGTCTGGCAGATGTAGGAAGAGAAAAGAGCTAACATTTCAAGTCCATATGATCCTTTCAGGTTCCAGCATCCAGAGCTTTGACAAAAGGTCACCTGGACTCGAAACATCAGTTTTTTTTTCTCTCCTTACAGATGCTGCCAGCCCTGTTGAGACTTTCTGGCATTTTGTTTCTTGACCCCTACTCAACCCCTATAGGTCATGTCCCCATCCCCATCCCAAGGAATGCCTTGGGCTTTTCGAGCCTGCCATGCCATGCTTTTTTAGTTAAATAAAGTTTCTTCATGTATTTATAGATCATAGAATAGATCATAGAACCCTACAGTGCAGAAACAGGCCCTTTGGTCCATCGAGTCTGCACCAAACACGATCCCACCCAGGCCCTACCCTTATATTGCTATATTAATTCCCTACACCAATCCCTCTAACCTACACATTCCTGGACACTAAGGGGCAATTTCTTAGCATGGCCAATCAATCTAACCCGCACATCTTTGATGGGTGTTTTTATTGTAATCAGCAATTTATGATTAGTAATCCAGTGATGTTTTATTAAGTTTTATTAATATAGCAATATTATTACTCTTAGGCCTTGTTAAAAGATATAAAAAAGATATATCTTTGGGTGGGTCTGTAGTACTTAAACGGGGAACAGTTTATTCCATATCTTTATAGCTTCAATGTCAATCCCAGACTGAGCCTCACCTTACCTGCACTTCTAAAGGGGCAGCATACACCCAACCACACATTTAACGGTTTTTTTAATGTAAAAATGTAAGCATTTTCTCTGAGAGTGTCTAGTCCATTGCTTGTGGGTAATTTAAGTAACTGAAGTTACTTTGAAAAGCTACACAAAATCATTTATTGGTGTATTGGAATACAGTAATCAGTTCTTAGTAAATCATTCTTTTTTTAATGTTTTAAAGGTGTCTATTAAGATCTTTGCACCCAAAATGCAACTTAATTTGAAGAAACTTCACAAGTGCCAACAACTGGGCATAATTAACAAAAGCTGTGGATGGTGATTAACTCAATCTGGGCAAGATATGTCCAGTTTAAAAATGAGGCTGAATTTGAGTGTTTTTTTTTGAAAGCAAAAAAGTTCATAGCTTGCTCTGAATAAAACCTGCACCTGAAATTCCTTAATCTTTTGCATTGGCTTAGCTGAGTTAGGGTGAATTACATTGGAAAAATCCAGAACAGCCTAGCTGAAATTCTACCCTGAAAACTATAATGTCATTTACAAAGGAATTGGATAAATATTTGCAAATTAAGAATGTGAGCATTTTTTTCTCATTCATGGGATGAGAGTGTTGCTGGCTGGGCCAGCATTTATTGCCCATCCTTAACTGCCCTTGAACTGAATGGTTTGCTTGACAATTTCAGAGGGCATTTAAGAGTCACCCATATTGTTGCGGGTCTGGTGTCATGTAGACCTGACCAGGTAAGGATGGCATATTTCCTTTCCTAAAGGACATTACTAAACCAGATGAGTGTTTTTATTACATTCAACAATGGCTTCATGGTCATCATTAAATTTTAATTCCAGATTTTTTTAAATGCCAATTTCGCCATCTACTGAGGTAGAATTCAAACCCTATTCCACATAGAATTATCCTGGGTCATTGAATTACTAATCCGGTGACAATACCATTGCGCCACCACTTCCCCAAATGACACAAAAACAGGAAAATGGGAGCATTGTAAATATCTCCAGTTAATACTAGAACAGTCACATTCCGTGGTGCCAATTCTGCGAACCTATCTTTTTGAATTCTCTCAAAGAAATTATGAAGCAAGTAATGGTTTGAACTTATAATCTTGAAGTTTATTTATTAGTCACAAGTAAAGCTTACATTAACACTGTAATGAAGTTACTGTGAAATTCCATTAACTGCCGCAGTCTGGTGCCTGTCAGGTCAATGGACCTAACCAGCACATTTTTCAGAACATGGGAGGAAACTGGAACGCTTGGAGGAAATCCACACAGACACAGGGAGAATGTACAAACTCCACACAGACAGTAATCCCAAGCTGGGAATTGAACCCTAGTCCCTGGCATTGTGAAGCAGCAGTGCTAACCACTGTGCTACCGTGCTGCCCCAATCTTATAAGTGAGGCTGTTATTGGGAAAGTTGATGCACAGCTTATGTTTGAAAGTCAAGTGTAGATGTGAGGATCTGCACAATTTCTGACGTATCTTTTATTTTGAAATTAGATTGGCTTAGCAGTTGGAGACATAGCTGAAGTCCAAAGAACTGCATCCTTAAAAAGAATTGCAATGCAGGTTAGTCTTCGTGACTCAATGAAGTTTATTCAATCTTTCTGAAGAATGTAGTATTCACATGCAAGCATTTCTACTGCAAATCAATTCTATTTTTATAGATTTCTCTTCACACCAGTTTGGAAAAGAAACTTCCCTATTGGTTTCTTAATCGAGTTGACCATGAGAAAATAACAGTATATCCTAACAAGCCATGTGGCACTGTCATTGAGGTATGTGAAAAATTACAACAAGTTCAATAATCTTGCCTGGGACAGATGAAAGAATTGAGAGATATAGCACGGAAGTGGGTAAACATTTTTAATTTTATTCCTATAAGATTGCAAATATTCTAAATGCTGCAGCCAGTGACATTGGAGTAAATTTTAGTCTGCATTGGAAATAATCTGGCAAACCTGATTCTTCACTCATACAAATGCCAATTTTCATTTAGATAAATTGACTTCTTTGAAGCAAATAGAAAAGAAAACCAGGCAGAGTATATACAAGCTGCCAATTAGAATTATTCATGTTACACCCCATCTAAAACCAATAGCACTCACCCTTGATCCCATTCTCCACCTTGAAGTTTAAGAAGGAATGACCATTCCATTTAAATACTAATCATTTCAGAAATGCATTATAAAAATGTAACACTTTCTCCCTATTTGACACCAAACAAGGATACTGCTTTTGTCACAACTAATATAAAACTGAGACAACAAAAATCCAGTAATCCATTTGTTAAAATTATTAATTGAATATTTGTTGGTTTTGTAGACATTCCAAAAAAGGAACATGTGAATCTTTCAGAATTATCAACAATAATAATTTATATTGTGACTTTAACACAATGAAGGCAGTTCATAGAAATGTAATTAGACATTAAGCCACACAAGATAATCTTGGTCAGCTGAAAAAAACTTGTTCAAAGAAATTGCTTTTAAGAACATCATAAAGCCAAAAAGAAGATGAAGAGGCAAATAAATTAAAGACACAATTCCAGAAATTAGGGCCTAGGCAATTGAAGGCATAACAATCAATGATAGAGCCATTAAAATCTCAAAGGTTCAAAGGTGAGAGTTAGATGGGTGCAGACATCTTGAAAGATTGTGTGACTGAAGAAGGTTACAGTAATAGTTATATAGAAGAATTTGAAAATATGGGATGAGAAACTTGACCAGGAGCCTCATTTAGGTCAGCGGGCAGACATGTGATAGAGAATGAAACTTGATGCAAATAAGGACATGAGAAACAGAGTTTTAAATGACCCAAAGTTTATGGAGGACCAAATCTGGGAGACCAGTGTATTGGAATTAGAACATAGAACATAGAACATTACAGCACAGTACAGGCCCTTTGGCCCTCGATGTGGTGTCGACTAGTGGAACCAATCTAATGACCCTCTAATCTAAACTATTCCAATGTTATCTATATGTAACATATGGAAGAGAAGGGAATGGTTTAGTTTGGAGGGGCATTGCTTTTTATTTTGGTCGGCACAACATCGAAGGCCAAAGGGCCTGTTCTGTGCTGTATTGTTCTATGTTCTATGTTCTATGTCTATCCACTGACCATTTGAATGCCCTTAAAGTTGACAAATCCACAACTGCTGCAGGCAGGGCATTCCATGCCCTTACTACCCTCTGAGTAAAGAACCTATCTCTGACATCCGTCCTATAACTACCACCCCTTAATTTAAAGTTATGTTCTTTCATGTTAACCCTCACCATCCAAAGAAAAACGCTCTCACTGTCCACCCTATCTAACCCTCTGATCATCTTGTATGCCTCAATTAGGTCGCCTCTTAACCTTCTTCTCTCTAATGAAAATAACCTCATGTCCTTCAGCCTTTCCTCGAAAGACAAAGAACAAAGAACAACACAGCACGGGAAACAAGCCCCTTGGCCCAACGAGCCCCTGTCGCCATTTTAACAGCGTGAGTTCCCATTTCCACCCATGACCCTTGCCTATGTTTATGGAAATCCACATTGGAAACCAAATTGAGAAGACAATTTAGGGACAATTTGTTTCACCAATCAGCCTAAGAGCATATCTTTGTGATGTGGGAGGAAACCAGAGTACCCTGAGAAAACCCTCACAACCACAGGGAGAATGCGCAAACTCCCACAGATACTGGCCTAAATCCATGTATCTGCACAGCAAACAGTGATAGTCACTGGATGTCGTGTTGTCTGGTCCAGTTTAAGCGTAGACTAACGACGTGAAGCACTAGGCTACTGTCAAAATCCAAGAGCAGCCCTCGCATGACCCATTGCGTGTATGCCCCTGGTTGGACAACAAGGTGGACTGAAACACCTATAGAATAAAAGAGAAAAACAGTAACATACACATCTTATGCACACATTCAAGGAAATCCCCAGAAGCTCAAAAATAAAGCAAATGAGCCAGAAAAGTATGTTGGAAGGTCCATAGGAATCAATTCCTAGGAACGTCCCAAGGCTCTTGATCCCTATTTAAAACAGTCTTCTATATCCCTCCTATGGGATATAGAAGCCTCCTATGGGATATAGGCTCATATGCCTATCTAAGTATCCTTTAAATAACTCCAGCATGCCTGCCTCCACCATCTTACTTGGCAGTACGTTCCATACCTCCACAACCCTCTGTGTGAAAAACCTCCCTCTAATATCCAAATTATACCTTGCCCCCCTCACCCTAAGTCTGTGGCCCCTCATAATATCTGCTTCCAGCCTAGGAAAAAGCTTACACTGTTTACTCTATCTATACCCTTCATAATCTTATACACCTCTATTAGATCCCCTCTCAGTCTCTACCTTTCTAAAGGAAACAGCCCCAAATTGACCAACCTTTTCCTCGTAACCTAGACCTTCCATACCAGGCAGCATCCTGGTAAACCTCTTCTGCACTCTCTCCAGGGTCTCCACGTCCTTCCGGTAGTAAGGCGACCAGAACTGAAAGGAGTACTCCAAATGAGGTCTAATCAACATTCTATACAAACTGCAACATTAAAGGCCAACTCTTGTACTCTATACCCTTTTTTATAAAGGTTAGCATATCATAAGCTTTCTTCACAACCTTCTCTACCTGTACTGCCACCTTCAAAGACTTGTGCACTTGCACCCCAGGTCCCTCTGTGTTTCTATACTCTTAATAGGTCTATCTTTTATCATACAACTCCCCCCCTACATTATTTCTCCCAAAATGCATCACCTCACATTTATCAGGATTAAATTCCATCTGCCATCTATCTGCCCAAGCTACCAGCCTATCTATGTCCTGCTGCATCGCCTGACAATGCTCCTCACTGTCCGCAAGTCCAGCCATCTTTGTGCCATCTGCAAACTTGCTGATCACACCACTTACTCCCTCTTCCAAGTCATTTATGTATATTACAAATAGAAGAGGTCCAGTACTGAGCCCTGCAGCACACCACTACTGACAGACCTCCAGCTAGAAAAAGACCCTTCCATTACTACTCCCTGTCTCCTATTACCAAGCCAGTTACTAATTCATTTAGATACCTGTTCTTGTATTCCATGAGCCTTGACCTTTTCAACTAACGTCCCAAGAGGGACTTTGTCAAATGCCTTATTGAAATCCACATAGACAACATCAGCGGCTCGGCCTTCGTTGACCGTTTTTGTCACCTCCTCAAAAAATTCTCTCACATTCATAAGGCACGACCCCCCTTTAACAAAGCCATGCTGCAAATCCCTAATCAGATCACAACGCTCTAAATGCGTATACATCCTATCTCTAAGAATCCTCTTCCCTACCACTGACGTCAAACTCACTGGCCTATAATTTCCAGGGTTATCCTTACTACCCTTTTTAAACAATGCTACCACATTCGTTATCCTCTAATCCTCTGGGACCTCACCTGTGTTCAAAGAAGGGACAAAGATTTGTGTCAGAGATCCAGCAATTTCATCTCTTGCCTCCCTAAGCAGCCTGGGGTAAATGCCATCAAGGCCCTGAGATTTATCAGTTTTAATGCTACCTAGAAAGTCTAACACTTCCTCCCTCATAATGGATGTTTCCCTCAACTAGTCTACAGCTCCTCCAAGACAGTTGTGGTTAACAAGCCCTTCTCCTTCTGAACACTGACGCAAAGTATTCATTCAGGATCTCCCCCATTCTTTCAGACTCTAAGCACAGTTCCCCTCCTCTGTCCCTAAGAAGACTGATTTTTCCTCTAACCACCCTTTTGTTCTTAAATTAGAAGTAAAAAGCCTTTGGATTTCCTTAATCCTGCCTGCCAAAACTACTTTATGCCCCCTTTTTGCTCTTCTAACTCCCTGTTTTAGCTCCCTCCTACTCTCTGTATTCCTCCAAATCTCTCTCCGTTCCTAGTTGCTTAGATCCAACATACGCCTCTCTTTTCTTCCTAACCAAGTCTTCTATATCCCTAGTAATCCACAGCTCTCTAATCCTATCTTTCCCATCCTTCCTCTTAACTGGCACACATCTTTACAGCAATCTTTTCAGTTTTCCCTTGAAAGACTCCCACATGCCAAACATGGACTTACCCTCAAACAAACTTTCCCAATCAGTTTCCGTAAGTTCCTGCCTAATCTGACTGTAGTTAGCCTTCCCCCAATTTAGCACCCTCCCCTTAGGACAGCACTCATCTTTTTCTATTTATATCCTAAAGTAGACAGAATTGTGGTCACTGTTAGCCACATGCTCCCCTACTGCAACCTCAACCACCTGACCAGGCTCATTGCTCAGAACTAAATCCAGTATAGCCCCCTCTCTGGTTGGGCTAGCTATATACTGCTCTGAACAGCACACATTTTACAAATTCCTCCCCATCTGAACTCCCAGCTCTTGGCACCTTCCAGTCCACCCTAGGGAGATTAAAATCTCCCACTATAACAACCCTAATCTTTCTGCACCTATCCAAAATGTCTTTACATATGCCTTTTTCCATTGCCCGCGGGCTGTTGGGTGGCCTATAACACACCTCTAGCATAGTAATTGCTCCTTTCCTATTCCTCAACTCCACCCACAGTGACTCAATTCCTAACTCCTTTTAATTGGCCTCCCTCTGCACCACTGTGATGCACTTCCTAAGTAACAACGCCACTCCCCCACCTCTTTTCGACCCTCCTCTATATGACCTTCGCACCATACCAGGCAACATCCTGGTAAACCTCCTTGCACCCTTTCCAATGCCTCCACATTTTTCTCACAATGCGACGCCCAGAACTGTACGCAATACTCCAAGTACGGCCGCACTAGAGTTTTGTACAGTTGCAACATGACCTCACAACTCTGAAATTCAATCCCTCTACCAATAAAAGCTAATACACCATATGCCTTCTTAACAACCTTATCAACCTGGGTACCAACTTTCAGGGAGCTATGCACACGTACATTGAGATTTCTCTGCTCATCGACACTACTAAGAGTCCTTCCATTAGCCATATATTCTGTACTCCTGTTACTCTTACCAAAGTGAATCACCTCACACTTTTCTGCATTAAATTCCATTTGCCACCTCTCAGCCCGGCTCTGCAGCTTATCTATTGTCAAGTCTAAAAGTAAGAAAAGCATTAATGAGGGTTTCAGCTACAAATAAACTGAGATAGTGGCAAATCGTATTGGGGCAGAAACAGGCATTCTTAATGATGCTGTTGATGTGGTCAGAAGCTCATTTTGAGGTCATCTAAGGCGCCAAGTCTATGCATAGCCCAGTTTAGACCCTAGCAAGTGTCATGAAAAGGGATACAGTCAATAGCTACGGACTGGAGTTTGGATCAATTTCCCAATATTTAATTTGAGTCAATTTCTGCTCATCCAGTACTGGATGTCAGAAAAGCATCAGTAATTTATTAACAGTAGAGGAATTGAGTGAGGCAATGAGGAGATAGAGGTAGGTTGTGTCAGCGTGAAAATTAATGCTGTATTTTCTGATGATGTTGATCAGTGCATTAATGTATCTGTGCCATGCTTTTCACACACAATAAATAATTCACTGGATTTTTTTTAGTATGCTAGTTTCAATGATGTACAAAACAAGATAAATTAATAGATGGTGACTCATTTTTGCTGGAAGAATAGGGAGAAATAGTACAAAATAAAGGGACAAACTCAAAAGGAGGTGTGGGAACAGAGGGACCTCAGTCACATATACGTTAGTCATTGAAGGTGGCAGGGCATCTTGAGAAAGCAGTTAATAAAGCATATGGTATCTTAGGTTTTATTAATAGCAGCATTGGGTACAAGAGTAAGGAGACCATGTTGAACTTGTGTAAAACACTAGTTAGCCCTCATCTGGAGTACTGTGTCCATTTCTGGGTACCATACTTGAAAAAGGATAGCTGGTATTTTACAATCTCGCTCGGGTGAGGCTCGTAAAATCCTGCCCCAGGCCAATGGAGAATTTCGTTCTGTGAGCCACTTTGGTGGGCATTCCAGCAAAATATTGGCCGATCTGAAAGCATTGCAGAGAGCATAGAGGAGGTTCACAAGAATCATTTGAGGGATAAAGAACTGTAATTAAGAGGATAGATTGGAGAAGTTGTGGTTCTTTTCCTTGGTGAAAAGAGGATTGAGAGGACACTTGTCAGAGACAAGTTCCCTTGGGGTGTGAACAGGGTAAATAATGAGCAGATGGAACATCAAGAATTAGAGGGCACAGGTTCAAAATTATTGGTAAAATGAGTAAAGGTGATGTGAGGAAATTATTTTTTCACAGAGGGTGGGTGGAGTCTGGAATGAATTTCCTGAGAGGGTGATGGTGACAGCAGGTTTAATCGAAGGAATTGGATTGCTATTGTGCAAGGTTACCAGGATAAGGTAGGGATGTAGATAGACTATTCTTAGAGAGCTAGTGCAGACTTGATAAGATGAATGACATCCATCTGAACTATAAAAATTCTGTGATTCTACTGTCAATTCTTAAAATTGCACAGCTGAAATCTGAAAAATTCTTAAGAAAAATTTACTGTTGTATAAAGTTAAAAGATTCATATTTCTTTGTTTCTTCAAACTGGCTGTTCTTTCCATGCAAATATTTCTGGGCATACGATATAGAGGCGACAGGAAACTACATAGAGTGGGTACATACATTGATATTTCTTTCAAATGTTCCATTATTACACGATGTATTGTAACATTAATTCATCTTAATGTCAATTTGAGTCCCTGAACAGAATTCTGTTGTCTCCTTCTAAACCATTTTATTTAGGTGAGAATGAGAGAAATGACAAATTGAATTTTGCAATTTGATTTATTACTATCAGATGTATTCTGTGAAAAGCATTGTTTCTTGTGGGCTATAAAGACAAAGCATACAGTTCATAGAGTACACAGAGGAGAAGCAAGGAGACGATGCCGAATGTAGTGTTGCAGTTAGAGTGTAGAGACAGATCAACTTAACATAAGATAATTCCACTCAAAAGTTTGATTGCAGCAGGGAAGAAGCTGTTCTTGAGTGGTTGATACATGACTTCTGACCTTTGTACCTGGAAAAGAGTATGTCCAGGGTACATGGGATCCTTGATTATGCTGGCTATTTTTCTAAGGCATTGGGAAATGTAGACAGAGTCAGTGGATGGGAGGCTAGTTTGCATGATGGACTGAGCTAAGTTCGTAGCACTTTGTAGTTTCTTGCACTCTTGGTCAGAGCAGGAGCCATACCAAGCTGACAGGCCAAGTGATATTCCATTGTTTATACATTGTAGGAATGATGGCATCAAAGCAAATAGGGGTAAATATTACTTTTGGATGACTGGTGGAAGACACTGGACAGCTGACTGAAAGGACAAGTGGAAGGCCTGGTACTATGTCTCTGGGCATTCCACAACAGCCAGCCTTGTAAAATACAGGGCTGAATCAGGCTGGCAGGATAATAGATCTGGAAGGGCAGTTGAGAGCTAGGCTTTATAGGTAATGTAAAAATCACTGTATGGCTGCCAGATGATTGGGGCTGTTTGGAGACCAGTGACAAATTCAGATTCAAAGTGTAAATACTGATGGAGGAATTGCTCCCACCACTGAGATCCATTTGGGAACATTAAGGAGGCGATCCTGCCAAAAGATTTTAGGTCCCAAATGAATGTAAAAATGGGATAGTTTCAGATGCATTTTTTTTTGGCAAGGCTACAAGTCCGATCATATGCTACTCCGTTCAAAATGTAATGCTAAATCTGTTTCCCACCAGTTGGGGGAGCACAGGCACTAAACTCACCTGAAAGCCAGCAGCTGACAGTAGAGATTGAAATTGCACATGCGCAGATCTTGCTGTTCTGTGCAACAGAGACATCTGTTAGTCGTCTCCATCTACCTAACCAATGTCCCCACACCATTGCTGACCTCTCCTGCTGATTATTGAGCATCCCCCACCCACACATTGGTCTGGTCAATTGCCCATCAGGACCCTCTGTCCTGGTCAATCACCAGGTGCAGTGTGTACAGCTTCCACCTCTCCCCTGTCCAATCTGCACTGCAGAGTGCACAGCTACACCACCTCAACTCCCCCACCCCAATCCCAATGTGGTTGACTGCCAGTTGTAGAGTGTGCAACTTCTTCACCGCTCACCGCCCCCCACCCCCCACCATTCCAGTTGAAAAATGTACATTTTTCCACTCCTCACCTCCCTTTTAGACCCTGTCCTCCTCAGGCCCCAGCATCTTGGCATTACCCCCCCTTCCCCCACCCCTCTCCTACCCCCCTCCCCATCTTCGATCTTTCACGGAGCCTCAACGACCTTTGGTCCTACCAGTGAGGCCATCATGACAGGGCTTCATACATGATCCTCATCAATGAGGACCTTCACCGACAAGACTGCTAAGGCAAGTGAGCCCAGATGATTGTGTCTAATAGTCCAGTGCGCAATATTTAAATTCTATTTAAAAGAAATTTAAATATTATAATCCATCTCACACCTGGATTTCACTGGATATCTAGGCCTGATAAGATCCCAATTGTCAAGAAATCCAGTGCAAACCCAATTTTTTTGCCTCCCTTGTGATTTTACTCGCTCACACCATCCATCAACTGTGGGATGAGAAGATAAGATTGCCCCCCTCTGAATTACAAACATTAGTGATTCTGATAAAATTGAACTTGGCTGAATTAACACACAAATACATCATCATTTTGTGAAGAATTAATACAAAATAATTAGTCTGTGAAACACTTATTACATTTTAATGTAGCATTAAATGCTTTAAATATTTCTGACAGAAATGATAAAATGCTTTTTGGCTGAAACCTAGTATTAATGAACAAATTAGAAACACTAACATCAATGGGCTAGACTTTCTTACATCTGTCCATGTTTGACAGATGCCTAAGGATTTAAAAATGACATACAGGATCTGATTCCAGGGTTCGTATCCTCATTCCACCTGGGATAAGGCTGTGGATAAGTGAGGATGCACTCAGCAATCTTACCCTTGTCTATTCCATTTCAGTGGCGAACATTTTAAACTCCCCACTATTTCTATGAAGTGATGTCCATTGTTAGGAGACTTATGATTCCCATCTCAAGAAAGAAAATCTGGCCCAATGTCTTTGATCCCTGCCATAAGCTCCTTACCCGAGCCATTTATTCTATCTCATTCTCGAGCTACTTGTTTGAAATAAGCCAGACTATTTACAACCTCAGCAATTAATTTACATCCTTGTACTCAAATTCTTCCATGGCCTCACCTCCTCCTAACCACTGTAACCCTTACCAGCCCACAAACCTGTTGAGAACTGTTGGAGAGTAGGTTAGAGGAATTTTAAATTATCAGGGATTTAAGTCACTAACAAAATACTAGCAGTAAGTGAAATGACCTCAGATCAGACTCACAATCTAAAAGGAGAACTGTTTACATGAACACAAGTAAGAAATTTAAATAAGTATTAATTTTAACAAGTAGTTCTGATTTAAACATGTATTTTGGTATTTTAAATGTATTAATTGTATTTTATAAAATATAATTGTGCATTTTAGCCAAGGGCAGTCTGCTGCAAAAGATAATCGAATGAAGCCTTAACAGACAAGATCACATTCTTTAGAAACAGTGAAACCTCAGAATGTGCAACTTTTTATCAGTGAAAATTGCTAGCAGTAAGATTTTCAGGGCTACTTATGAATAGGGTTTTTCACACTATTCAGATAAGACAGGTCTCTTCTCAAAGTGAGAATGTACTTCTGTTTGCTTCAGCCGTCAACGTAAGCAAGAGTTGGCGGAGTTAACTTTGACCTTTATAGCTAAGCATCACGGGTTATGAGAAAACAAAGAAAGAAGAATCAGCGATAGGAGGAGGAAACATCTGATTCGGCGGACTAGTGAAATCTGATGATGTCAGAGAATAGAATGCAATTGGTTAAAGTATCTGACAAGTGTAATTAATGATTAATTTATATTGAAGATGATTTGATCATATGAAATTGTCTTACCTTTCATGAGTTATGAAAAATGTATAATTGATCAATCTGTGCACTGTAACCTCAGAGTTATATAGGAAAGCTCAGAGCCTTTTCATTTAGAGAGACATCGGACTAACCAATGTTATCTCTTCCTTTGATCGTTGGTTAATAAAGATGCATCTTTAACTGGGACGCTAGCTTTCATGTGTCATTGTATTGGCTGATGTTTTGGCGATCCCTAACCTCCAGAGAATCCCACAACAAGAACTCTGTCCTTCAAATTTGGCTTGTAATGCAACCTAATTTATTTTGGTCCATTAGCTATGGCCCTAGCACCTATACTTTGGAATTTCCATTCTAAACCTCTCTCCTACTTCTTTTTCAAAAATCTTCTACATAAAGTTTTTGATCACCAGTCCTACTTGGTGTTAAATTGTGTCCAGTAATGTTCATGTGAAATATTTTAGAAGATTTTTCTGTGTGGAAGGTATATAAGTTGAAGTTTTTGTATACATTTTTCCTGTTAGAGTAAAACCAGAGATTAAAAAGGAACAGAATGTTCTGGAATGGCAATTCGGGTCATATAACAGTTCCAATCCTTGAGCCTGCATTCATGCCTATCCTCCTTCATTACTATGTATTAGTAAAGAATTTTACACACTTCCCACATGGAATTCCCACACTTGCTTAACAATTATGCACAAAGTCATCCTCCATTAGCATGAAACTTAAAGTTCTATGCATAATTTTTGTCCACTTATTTATTACAATCAAGTTCTATTGAATTTATTTGTCCCATCTAATATGCACAATTCTGCTCAAATAACATGACTGGATTTAAAAATCTGTTGTACTGCTCAACTGGATGAAAGATTTTGGGGCTTGCTAGGCAAATGGGAGGGCAACTTGAGTTATAGTTTGAAGGTCTAACGGTTATTACAAAGTGCAGCACAATGGTAACATATTGGTTAAAACTACTTCTCTTTGCAGACTTTGTTGCGGAGTTTTTCTGGACCGCAACTCTCTGACACATCCATTGAGTTGAAAAATAATGGAACTGATCACAAAAGATTTGAAGTACAACTGGAGAAACTAAAGCACAGGTCCATAATCATCAATTATAAATTCAGACGATGTTTCATTGACATCATACTTTGCTATGCTGATTCATTTCACCTTGCTAAATTTGCAGGTTGAAGGACGTGTCAGCAACAATGCGGAAGCAACATGAGCTTCTAATGCTCATTAGCCAAAAAATGGGAATTCATTTTGAGACAGGAGAGCAAGACCATGAAGAACGTGAATAAACGAGACAAAAATCAAAAGGCAACAGGAAGAAGGCTGGTGGAGAGATTGGGATCTGGTGTTCAAACAGATGTGTTTAATCACACAGAATACATTCATAGTTCAGATACTTTTCACACTGTATCTCAGCATAAATAGATGCTTTTTATCAGATTGTAATATTATTTAAAAACTATCATTTGATGAGCAAAGCAAAAGGGCAGTGTTTCTGTCTAAATTTCAATTTAAATTGACTTGCTTAGTATCCATATAACTGGGTAAAAATGAAAGAAAATTCCTTTAACATATAATAGTGCAAAAATGTTGCTATATTCAACATCAAGTGTGTGCATGTTAGGCTGTGTTTACTTTAACTGTTGTCATATTGGCCAGTATTTTATGAATCTGCATTGAGCATTGTGTGCTTGGATTCTGGCATTATATCTTTCGAAGTAAATTATTCAGAAATAACAATTAAGGTAGTACAGAATTACTTGACAATGTGCTAAACTTATTATTGGGGGTAATGTCCAAATAGTATAAATTCTATCTGTGCTATGGTACACATGTACTTTATCTGAACTATAATTTGCCCTTTCATTACAGGTTTGTACTGATTTTCATTCTGCTGTAACTGAGGGTCTCGGAGAAATATAAGGAGCAGAAAGAGAGGGGGTGAATTTTCTTGGAGGTTCTTGTTGATTGTACGTTTGCTGCACAAGGCTTTGGAATCCTGAAAAAACATATAAACTGATATATCATTCTGAATATCAGCACTCATTGAGCAAAATTCTGGAACTGCAGCATATTATTAATATATCAAACAAAAGGAAAGTTTGAGGGAATCAGATAGTAAAGGATCTAACAATCACATCTTCATGAGGCCAACATAAGATATGTTGTTAAAACATGGAGGGTGGGATTTTATGGCCTTGCTCTTACCATAACCATAGAATGCCGTCCAAGGTCAACAGAAGTTTCCATTGTCCGTCCCTCACCCGCTCCAATTCCCATGGCAGATGGGGCAACGACATTCAGGCCATAGTTATCTTTAAATGAGGAAATAGATGTAATTAAAGATTGTTCAACTAAATTTATATGTGTTTTGAGGAGTTGTTTGAATGTGACTTATCTTGTCCCATCTGTTGCACAAAATAATGTGCGCACTATTCCACGATAAATTTTGTAATATTGTCTAGTTTAGGAACATAGAAGCAGATGGCCATGTCGCCTATACAGTAATTCAATTCAATGGTTGATCTGTATGGTATCTAAACTCCATTTACCTGCCTTTGATCCATATCCTTTGATACCTTACTCAACCAATACCAACCTATTTCAAACTTGAAACACTTTAATTGATTCAGGATCCATAGATTGGGAGAGCAACTTCCTGATTTCATTTGTAAATAGCCTCATTCTTGAGATAGTGTCTTCTTCTTCTGGATTCCTGTACCAAAGGCAATATTTTATTTTGCATGAATTCCTTAATCATTTTAAATATTTTGATTAGATTATTCCTTGACCTTCTGAACATTAAGTAATGTAATTCATGTTTATGCAACCTACTAACATAATTTAGCTTTTTAAATCCTGGTGTATCTGGATTCTCTCCTTTTCGAGGTTAATTTAACATTCCTGAGATTTGATGTCCAAAATTGAATATAATATTTTAAATTGGATCTGATCAAGACTCTGTATAACTGAAGCACTACTTAGTTACTTTTTATTCCAGGCCCATCGCGATAAAGGCCAACATTTCATTCATTTGATTATATTTGTGTTGCCATAATTTTGTGATTTGTGCATGTGGACACCTAAATCTCTTTGCCTCTCCATTGTTCTTAGATTCTCACCATTAAGATATTTCAATTGTCTTTCATAAAAAGGGAGGGAGGAACTCGGGGAAAACTACAATCACCAGAGAAATGGTACTGAATGAAATGCTGGAATTGTGGGCTGA
The DNA here is from genome assembly GCA_024679065.1 of Sphyrna mokarran. NCBI lineage: Eukaryota > Metazoa > Chordata > Chondrichthyes > Carcharhiniformes > Carcharhinidae > Sphyrna > Sphyrna mokarran. Next base: position 73,291,280 of record JAGIQG010000007.1, on the reverse strand, counting down.
CAAGTGCCCAGGTCGTTATAGACTTCATCCAAGGGTCTTAAAATAAGTGCCAGGTGAAATTGTTGATGTATTGGTTTTAATAAAACCATAAGAATTAGGAACAGGAGTACGCCGCTCAGCCCCTTGTGCCTGTTCTGCCATTCAATAGTATCATGTCTGCTTCTGTGGTCTTTCTCCATAATTCTTGATTCCCTTACTGATCAAAAACCTATCTCAACCTTAAATATACACAAGGACTATGCCCACACAGCTCTCTGTGGGAAGGAGTTCCAAAGACTGAGAGGAGAAATTCCTCTTCATTTCAGTCTTAAATTGGCACCTCTTTATTCTTAGACTATGTCCTCTCATCCTAGATTCTTCTTGAGGGAAAACATCCTCTCAACATTTATCCTGTCAAGCCCCTTAAGTATCCTATATGTTTCAATGAGATCCTCTTTTTCAATGATCAGAGCTCTTCCCTCCTTCCCTCTTGCAGTCATAAGGGTTCTTCCCTCTCCCTGTCCCACCACCACCACATAAAAGGAACCTGCTCCCACCTGCAGAACAGAGTAGGATTCCCCTCCAGTGCCAGAGCCCCCTTAGCATGAACACCTTTCACGTGCTCCCTTGACAGCTCAGCTGGCAGTGCTCATTTGACAGTGCCCTCTGCCAGAGGGCAGTATCCAGTATCCCCAAACCCAAGGGGCTTCCAGGCACCTCTGCATTCCCAGCATAGTCATCGTAACTGGTTTTCACATAAAATTTTAATATAATTTCAATATAATTAAAAGACTTTATGCCATAGTGTCTTTGACTTTCCACATTTGAAAACCAGCAGTGATTCACAGCAGCGTGGGATCATGCCGCAACAGAGAGGACTTGTATTGTGGGCAGACATTATGGAATAAAGTCTTTTAATTATACTGAAATTATACTAAAATTTTATGTAAAATCATGGAAATCAAGTTCATGCCCTATGATCCTAATTACATCACCGGCAGGGGGCAGGGAAGAGCTCAAACCAAGATCTCACTGGCACAAATCCAGTTTTGGCTGTCTTGAGATTTGATAGCCATAATGGGATTTGCACCTATGGTGAATGTGACTGCTAGATCGCAGTCTTTGAGTTGTTTTCATTACCACACTGGAGCCATATAATTTTGTTGTTTAATTTTTATTTGTACCTGTCATCTTGTTGATTAAAACAAGAATAAAAAAAATTGAAATTAATCAAATATTGTTGGAAGTTTGAATTCACTTTATAAAGTATGCTTGGGGGTTGAAACAAATTCCATGTGGAATCCCTGCTTTTTTTCTATAATTCTGATTTTGTGTTGTACTGCCATTGTGTTTTAAGTGATTTTCCCACTTTGGTTTCTGTGCCTTTGATTTCCTGAACCTTTCCAATGATAGGATCTTCCTCATAGTCCTGCTGAAGATGGCCTCCCTCCCCCCCTCCCAAATGGGTTCCCTGGCAGCAGGACAAGCGAATCATTCAAACACAGTAGAAATTGATGGCACCAGAAGATGCCAATGGTGAATCACCTCCATCACTGGAAAACACACTAATTTTGAAAGAGAAGTCACGATATTGAGAAATTGCAGATCCATCCAAACCCTATGTTGATTCTGGAATGTGTCACTGGCAAATTGTCGAAAAGAGTTTACAATCATGGTCAACTATGTTCACTTGCATTCTGACCTCACACAGAGTGAATATTCCCCAAAAGCAATGCTCCAGTAAATGTCACATTCATTCTTGCAGAACTGCAGAACCAATACAAAACACAGGAGGCAATTGGATACTAAGACAATTTATAGACTACATTCTCAGTTTATGAGAGACAATATATGGCTCAGAATGTTGGTGTCCTGGCCGTTCAAAAGTTAAAGCTTTTCCCATTTTCACTGAAACCCATTTTCTCTTTTAAATATCCGCTGCTATTGGGACCTTAATCAAGTATCACAGAATATTTGTCATAATATTTTCCTTTAGTTGCATGAGAGTAAGCAAAAAATGTTTTAAAAAATGGATTGCTTGGATATTGCTGCACTAGCTGGCAGTGATATCAGAGGAATACAGCCAAGAATATAACAGTATAGTGTAATGTTATGGAGACTTCACTTTTTAATATTACGTTATTCCAATTCAGTTAACATGTAACGAACTGGATTAAACGTTTATCACAGAGGCCAAATATTACTCTTATTATCACAGTGCCTATTCTTGACAGCCTCTTAAAGCAGGTATTAAACCTTTGCTTGTATTGAAAGGAAGCATTATATCTTTGTTCAAATCTTTCATGAAAACAGACAGCGCTGAGCATTTCAGACACCAGCCTGTTCAGCTCAGGTTTTGTGGATGCAACCAAACAAGTAGCCAGCCAACAAAAGGTCAATTAAATAATAACCTTTTTCAGGAGCCCAGAGGAGCTGCATTGCTCCTTCTGGCTCTACGGGCACCTGAAGACAACTGCCAGCTCTGATCACCCTTAACGTGTTCTCCTCTCCCTGCCCAGGTCTTATCTGAAGCAACTGCCGATGAGGTTAACACCCTAAATTGGATGGATAGAAATGAGTGGGTTGCTTCTGAGAACAAAAGGCACAAGCAGCTCATTTGAATTATTATGAACAGATCCAAGACTGAACTCACAACTATATTGCCTTTCGTTTTAGATACAAGCTCTCATTTAAGTGGTGTTTTTCGTTCATGTGAATACATTGCAATTTTCTGCACCATGTGTATGAAAGAGATGTATTGGGACTATTTTGGGTGACACTGCTTCTATTACCTTGGAATATAGAAACTGCGATAGAAGTCCCTTAATTAAGATGCAAGGATCTATAAATTAACAGAATTCTGCTGTCACCTGCCCTTTTCTGTAAAATGAATGACTGTATGTATGAGTAAAGAAGAACATCTGTCGACATCAAACAGCAATGCATGAGGAGGCTATCCTGCATAAGGGAGGCAATACTAGAATTCCATGACCTTCAAAGCAGTGACTCGTAAACTTCTAAAGCAATGGCACTGTTTGTTGCTGGATCGTTCCATCTTTGAAATGTTTTGTCTTTGCTTCCACCTTCAGACTGTCATGGGGATTACAGTCACAGTCCCAATGTGAGTCTATCTGGTTTAAAACATGCGACTGGAAATAGCATAACAGCTGTGGCCATCCAGATTGCTGGATTTGGCAAAATCTGGAATGTCATTCATTACATACAGTCAACTCCGAATGTTGCTACATATGAAGCATCATGAACTGCAGGACTTTCAGTCCATTTATGTGCAATTCCTCTGTGTCTATTGCACAGGGTGAAGCAGATTAATGCCAACTAGGTAGTTGAGCTCTCCATTCCATCCCACTCCTGAAGTTGTTGCTGATCAGTTTTAAACTGACATTGTACAACTTTGGTGTCTTGTTAGTTTTAGTTTATAAACCCTAAAATATTCAGATACAAAACCACCTATTTTCATATCTACAATGTTCACCTTGATCCTTATTTTACAAAATCAGAGAATGGTTAAGATACAGAAGGAGACTATTTGGCCTATCATGTCTGCACCAGTTTCCATTGCTATTAGAACCCCCTATTTATGTTCTGTTGATGTTCAGTCCCACTCTCTATCAATCCTTACATTGCAAATTTCTGGCCTATAAATAGTGCAATCATTTTGTGCTTTGGCCTTAACCAGTGGAGTGATTTTGCAATATTTCAGCAGGATGTTATTAACAGGGATCTCGCCACATTGATGGAGGAAATGTGCTGGGAATCCCCAAAATGGGGAATAAGCAGGTTAATTAGGTTTCTATGCCACTGACAGAAATCCATTTTTAATCATCTCAATATGTCATTCCCCATGTGCTACCATCCGGCATCCTCAGCATTGCTATTTAAGAATATCAGACATGACATATAAATATCATGTATAGTAGGGTCGTGGTTATGTTATCTGGCTAATAGGCTAGAGAATGCAAGTTCAAATCCCACTGTAGCAGTTTGAATTCATTTCTTTAAATATGGAAATAAAGTGCTGTTGACAACAAAACTGACCAGTGAGCTTGTACAAGCCAGTGAGAGAGAGATTGCAGCCAGAGTGAGATTCAACCAGAGTGAGGATATCAGGAATTTGGAGCTGAGTGAAAATTTGGTGCTGAGGGAAAGAGGTGCTCATCTTTAGAAGGAGCGGAGAGGTGGATCTGCGAGAGAGACTTGAGGGCAAGTGAGAGATAGAAAGAAATTGAGCAATGCCATCATCACAGCCAGTGGGAGGTAAGTCATTGGCTGGTGACTGGTAAGCAGTTTTCCCTTATTTCTTTTTTGATCTTGGCATTGTAGTTGTACACTCATGGCAGGAGATACTAGACCCATGTTATGCTTCTTTTGTGCAATGTGGGAATCAGGGATTCTCCTGCTGTTTTTAGCTCTTTCAAGTGCAAGAAGTGTGTCCAACTGCAGTTCCTGTTAGACCACTTCACGGCTGTGGAGCTTTGGATGCTTTCACTTTGGAGCATTCACATTGTTGAGAAAGACATGGGGATAGCACGTTCAATGAGTTGGTCATAGTCAGATAAAAATTACTGAGGGAAATAGGGTGACCACCAGAGAGAGGAAGAGTAGGAAGACAGCGGAGGGGTCCCCTTAAGTCATCGCTCTCCAAAACAGATATACTGTTTTGGATACAGCTAGGGGAGATGTGTCACCAGAGGAAGGTGGAAGGAGCCAGGTTCATGGCACCATAGCTGGCTGTGCTGCACAGAAGGGCAGAAAAAAGAGTGAAAGTGATAGGAGACTCAATTGTAAAGACAATAGATAGGCGTTACTGTGGACGCAACTGAGACTGTAGGATGGTATGTTGCCTCCCTGATGCAAGAGTCAAGGATCTCTCAGAGCAGCTGCAGGACATTTGGGAGATAGAGGATGAAGAGCAGCTGTAGTGGTACATATAAGCATCAATGATATAGGTAAAAATGGGATGAGATCTTACAAACCAAATTTACAAAGCTAGGAGTTAATTAAACTGAAATGTAAGACCTCAAAGGTAATAATTTCAGGATTGCTATCAGTGCCATGTGCTAGTCAGAGTACAAAGAACGAAGAACAACATAGCACGGGAAACAGGTCTTTCGGCCCAATAAGCTCGCGCCGCCATTTTAACGTTCCCACTTCCACCCATGACCCTTGTCCGTGTTTACAGAAATCTGCATTGGAATCAAATTGAGGAGATAATTTAGGGACAATTTGTTTCGCCAATCAGCCTAAAAGCACATCTTTAGGGTATGGGAGGAAACTGGAGCACCCAGAGAAAACCCACAAAAGCAAGCTCCCACAGATACCGGCTCAAATCCCTGTATCTGCACAGCAACAGTGATAGTCACTGAGCTGTCATGTTGCCCATCAACTGATCAAGTTTAAGCGTACATTAACAACATGAAGCAATAGGCTACTCTCGAAAAATCCAACAGCAGCCCTCTTAGGACCATTGTGTGTATGCCCCTTGTTGGATAACAAGGCAGACCATGTACCTGTGGAATAAAAGAGAAATACATCAACAACATGCACAACTTATGCAATTCCCAGAAACATCCCAAGGCTCATGATCCCTATTTAAAATCAGTCTATCATATCCCTCCATCCCTATTCCACTCATGTGCTTATCTAAGTATCTCTTAAATAACTCCAGCTGCCTATTACCACCTTACTTGGTAGTGCATTCCATAACCCCACAACCCTCTCTGTGACAAACCTCTCTCTAACATCCAAATTATATCTTGCCACCCTCACCCTAAGCCCATGGCCCCTCATGATATTTGATTCCAACCCAGGAGAAAGCTTACCACTGTTTACTCTATTAATATCTTTCATAATCCTGTATATCTCTATTAGATCCTCTCTCAGTCTCTGTCTTTCTAAAAAAATTTGCCTAACTTTTCCTCATAACCCAGTCCTTCCATACCAGGCAGCATCCTGATAAACTTCCTCTGCACTCTCTCCAGAGTCTCCACATCCTTCCGGTAGTAAGGAACCAGAACTGGACACAGTATTCCAAATGAGGTCTAATCAACGTTCTATATAACTGCAACATTAAACGCCAGCTCTTGTACTCTATACCCTTTCCTATAAAGATTAGCATATCATAAGCTTTCTTCACAACCTTCTCCACCTGTTCTGCCACCTTCAAAGACTTGTGCACCTGCACCCCCAGGTCCCTCTGTGTTTCTATATTCCTAATAGGTCTATCCTTTATCATATAACTACCCCCTACATTCTTTCTCCCGATATACATCACCTCGCATTTATCAGGATTAAATTCCATTTGCCATATATCTGCCCAATCTATCAGCCTATCTATATCCTGCTGTATCGCCCGACACTGCTCTTTACTATCCGCAACCCAGCCATCTTTGTAATCTATTGTCCATTTACAGAAGTGTAAGAACACTAACAATTATAGCACGCTCTTGCAACCTTCCTAATCTTTCATTTCCTATCTCCTGGAACCTGCTGACCAGTTTTTTCCATTGTCTTGGGTGACATTGGTGGGTGTTTTCTGGAGACCTAAGGCCTGGAGGCCCCCTGTTTGGTGATGGATGGCCATTTGACTCAATGAGATCAGTGACAAAGACGGTGGTTTGATGTTTGCTGGTGAGGTTGTGGTAAAGATAGAAGTGTCAGAGAGTTGCTGTTTAATCTCAGCAAGGTGAAGGTCTATTTGACAATAGCACCATTTTTGAGACAATTTTATTCACACTGAAGAAGAGGCACTGTCATTTGATCTGACACGCACAGATACCAGTTCTGATCTTGAAATCTGTTGTATCTTAAAGGAAGTGGAGAGTTGATGTCAATATGAATGGGTTGCAACCAATCCAAAGTTGAAAGATGATTTGATTAACACCTCGCCAAGGCGAGGTTGCGGATAAAGTCTGCTACAGGGGACTCAAATGAGAATCCTGCTGGAGTAACATACAGGAGAACACTGATGAGCATGTACACTGAGATGCCAGGCAGATCCTGTCGTTAGTGAATGGATGATCCAACTCCAAGTTGGAAGAGGGCATTGCACTGAGCTTTCCCTCTCTACTCCATCTCCTGTTGTGCTATAGAGCCCAAGGCACTGTAACTACAGCACCCGTAAGTGATATAACAGACAACCAGATCCCCCTCACTCCCTGCGTTAATGCAGCAACACAGTCAAACCCAGCAATTCACCACAATATCTTGAAAAAAACTTCATTGTGTGCTTGGTTGGCTGATTTTGGGCAAATTGTGCCAACAAAAACAGCACAACTAAGGGGAAGCTCCATTTTGTAATGATAAGAGTTAAAATGTGACCATTCAGATTTCCAACAGTAAACAGAGACTAAACAATCATAGAGCCAGGCACTGGATCTTTTCCAAACACACTTCTGTGGAAGCCACTTATTTAATGCCTTCATTTAAAAAAACAATTTAACCTTTTTGTGTGCTTTTATTGAACAAACTATTCAGAAAGAATTCTAAATCATAAAATTTAGAAGCTCCTTATCTTGCATTTGAAAATGTTTTATTAACACAGCTGTGCTTGAGAAGCATTACCAGATGGCTATATTGCTAACACCCTGTCTGTTTTTCTAAGTCATCAGAACTTACAGCCTCAGTGACAGGGATTACATCTTAGCGCACTACCAAAGACACTCAGTTGATTTGGATGGTTCCCATTACTTTCTAGATCCCCATAATTTTCTTCAACTCACAGCTTTTATTATGATAATCCCTGGTAATTAATTCTGTATTATGAGTGAATTCCTTACTCCAAGAATTGTTTCCACACTAATAAGTTCACCTTTCTCTGACCTTTCGTTCTGCAGACCTCTCTGAATTTTCAGCGAAACTTCTATCGCGTCACAGAAATACGTTTTAAAAAAACTTACCTCTTTTTGCCTAGTCGAGGGTTGTCATAAATCCTGATGATTAACTGATTCTCTGCTTTCAAAGGCTTGATGAATGATGCAAGGCTGAAAATGTATTTCAGTTGTATAAACACACTCAGAGTGATATTTATACTAAGGAAGCCTACAGTGCCTTCCTTAGAGATACATATATTACAATGTATCTGTGTCCTCGCAAGAATGTTTATGAATACAAACCATAAACACAGGTGCATCGATGGTTTTTGTGATCAAATGAAGTATATGCTCCATTCAGCTTCATAGAATTGAACATATTTAAAAGAAATAGTTTGTTGGATAAGCTGAATTTTCTAAAAGAAAATCTTATCTTTATTTGGGCGTTCTCTTTGATTTTAAGCACTTGAATATAATGCTATTCATAATAATTTGACAGTTCAAACATCAAGCCTGGAGGAGTGCCTCAACTAAAGAACAAGTGGGCTCATCTAGTTGGAGTTCTAATCCAGGAATCCTGGACTGTTTCATTGGCTCTCAATAAATTCATTGTGTATTTATTAATATTGTAATTATTGTGAGGAGGTGGTAGCATGGCAGAAATGTCACTGGATTAGTAATCCAGACGCCTATAGACAATGGAGAGAGAGGGTGGGGAAGAGGTTTAGTGGAGGCAGTGGGGGATTGTGATGGGGAAGGTGAATACAAAACTGGTCTGTGGGAACTATTTCAGTAAATGAGTGGCTAACCTATGGAATGGGGAATGATGCAGACAGGTAACTTTGGTATTTCTTAAGTTCTCTGCCTGAAGGTAGGTTGACAGTTAATCAACAAACCACTGCAATTGCTGTGACTTTTTCTGTATTCTTAATAGGTCTACTCTTTATCATATAACTCTCCCCTACATTCTTTCTCCCGATATGCATCAGCTCGCATTTATCAGGATTAAATTCCATCTACCATCTATCTGCCCAATCTATCAGCCTATCTATGTCCTGCTATATCGCCCGACACTGCTCTTCACTATCCGCAAGTCCAGCCATATTTGTAGAATATAATCTATTTACAGAAGTGTAAGAACACTAACAATTATGGTACGCTCTTGCAACCTTCCTAATCTTTCATTTCCTATCTCCTGGCACCTGCTGACCAGTTTTCTCCATTGTCTTGGGTGACATTACTATGGATAGGGCAAATCCTGAGTTTACATCAGCTGGAATAGGGATTAAAATCCTTACTGTTGGTGTTAATCTAATCCAACTGTTAGCAGTCTAGCCAAACGAGAAAACCTCAACCACCCAATCAACATTCCACTATTTTTGTGTCATGTGGAGAATGTGGTGAACCTCATGGACCTTGACATTTTTCTCACCCAGATGCAAATGATGGGGAGCTCACCATGTAATGAGTGTGACAAACAAACCTGTACAGGGTATCTTACAGGCAACTGGGATAGGGGTAAGGGGATGAAGGGCAAGCACCTGGTGTTGTGCTAAGTGGAGAACAATTCCTCGAGATCACCAGCACTGAGAACCTGAAGGTCTTTGGAAATGGTTTGACTTTATTTCCAAGCTCTATGGTATTTTGACTGCGAGATATGCCAAGATATGTTGGGAAACCTCACCCAAAAGTCCCCAGCGAAGAATTGCACAGGAAATGCAATTAGAACCATCCAAAAAATAATATAAATTGCAAACTTTGGATGGTTCCAACTGTCCAACAATTGTAGTTACCCACCATCAAAAAGATTAAAGCTACTTCTAACTTCTTGCTAGCTAAAGAACTGACCCATCCCCAACTTCCCACAAGACTTTCCAAATCCCCCAAACCTCCCCAAAGGGCACCCCTGACCACAGTCCAAAACCCCTCCCACTGACCGTCTAAAACCCCCTCCAAATGAGCACCTGTGCTTCCCCCCCCCCCCACAGTCCTAACCTCCCAAACTCCACTTCTCCAACCAATTGAGCCTACCCACGATGTGATTCTGCCCATTGACCTCTTGACACCCTGATCATCTGGCCCTACCTGACCAATCCCCTGCCATTGACCATATGCAGCCTCAACCACCTGAAACAACCTGACCCCCAATATCAGCTGATATCCCTGATCACTGGAGCCCCTTACTACCCAACACACCAGATCAACTGACCTCCTCAACCACCCAATCACCCTCTGACAAAATGACCTCTCCTAAACACCCAATCACCCTCTGACCAACTGACTTCTCCAGACCATCTAATTACCTTCCAACCAACTGACCTCCCCTAACCACTCAACCCCTCCTGAACCAACTTCCTGACCCCTCTCCCAATTCTGGGGACCAATTCAACCCTGACCAACTGACCCCCTAATGATCTCACCCCCTCCAAACCCCCCAAAACTCAACCCAATGATTTGTCCCACTGACCACCGAACCCCCTATCTCCATGATTAACCAGTCCACTTGACTGACCACTCTCCACTATCATCCCAACCCACATATGACTCCTAACCAATATCACTCTTGACCAACCCAGCAACCACTAACCTTCCCTGCACTGACCATCAGTAAATCCATCCCCAACTAACTGATCCCACTGATTGACCAACCCCCTCCCCAACCACCCGACCTATACTTGACCTACACCCGCCCAACCCATTGACCTGCGCCCCCCTCCCAAACCAACAACTCCACTGACTACCTGAACTCCTCCACCCCCCCCCCCCCCCCAGGAGCTCCTCAATCCCACCCACTTACTTTACAAACTTATCTTTTCCTTGTTTCTTTTAGTGACTGAATCTCTAAACTTAAACTTTTAGGACAGACAGTGCCAGAAGAAATGGGGTGTGCCTTCCTAACCTCTGACTCTCCACCTCTAAACTGAAGGTCTTGGGAACTTGCAGCATTACACAGTTCTCAACAGCCTGAGTTGGAAGTGAGGTAGCTAGATTTCTAGGTAGGAAACTTGGAGCAAAGGGGCAAACTGATTTTTCTGACAATTCACTTTCATGTCATCATTCACTCCTGTTATTACTTCTGGGTTCAGTAGATTTTTAGCTTTGGTGCAGTTGTTAGACTGGACCACTTTCCATACCTTCATTAGCTGTGTTTCTCTACTCTGACTTTGCCTAAAACACAGCTGTGCTGGATCTAATCAACTCTTTGATGATGACATTGGCAATTTTTGTCCCTTTCTCAGCTTTTCCATTTGACTGGGAATAATATGGAGCTGATGTATGGTGTTAAATTTCCCAATTATTCATGAATTGTCTGAATTCCTCACTGGTGAATTGAGGGTCATTGTAGCTCATGATGTCTTGAATGCCATGATGACTGAATTGTGCTTTCAGTGCTCTAATATTTCTTTGGTAGTTGTTGACCCACCAGCTGATTTAATTCCCAATAGTCCAAATGACTATGATGAGGTAGTCAGTTTAATTGTCTGTTGGTCTCAGGTGGGATTTTATATGTCTTGCACCAAGCAAGGATGTAAGATCCGCCCATGGTGTGTCTGGGATATTTTGAATCACGAGCAGCTCTATGACTTGATTAATTTAATCTTCATTACAAATACTGCACTGGTCTTCATCTCATTGCTCATATTTGGCCATGTAATGCGACTCATTTACTCTTACATTCATATTCATGTACCCATTCACTACAAATGAAATGAACCTTTCTGAATTTCCTGGGAGTTTGGGAGCCTATAGATCCCCACTGCTGTCTCCATGACAATATCTCGGCAAATCAGATGTGATTTGCCAATCAGCATTCCTTTCTCCAGCAGTGTCAATTGTGATTGTTTGAAACTCGGCATTCTTGCATTTGTCCTGGTAAGTGCAGGACAAAAAACTTCAGCAATATTCAAACTCTGTACTGCCAAGCAACTGTTGGAATGACTAAAATATCATATCACTTCATTATTAATATCATAATTTATTAAGACCAACCCATTGCTGAGCAGAATTATGTGTAAATCCAGAAGGATGGCTCCCTGTCCAACCTTCCAATTCCCAGCCAAGTCACATTGGAAAATTGAATCATGAAGTAACATTCCATCCTGAACTTGATGATAAATTTTCCTGCTGACTGCAACACAAAAGCTTTTGGCTCTCCTTTCATCAATGTTCAAGTTCACTACTATCAAGTGCCTTTAATGTAATAAAATATCATGAAGAATTTTACAGGAACATTGTAAAACAAAATAAAGTCACTGAACCACATAATGCAATATTAGGATAGCACAGTAATTGGCACTGCTGTTTCACAACTCCTGGGACCTGGGTTCAATTCCAGACTTATGACTGAGTGGAGTTTGCAAGTTCTCTCATGCCTATGTGGGTTTCCCCCGGATACTCTGGTTTCCTTCCCCAGTCCAAAGATGTGCAGGTTAGGTGGATTGGCCATGCTAAATTGCCCCTAAGTATTACAGGATGTGTGGGTTGGGAGATTTATGTTGTGTAATTAAGTGGGGTTATGCGAATAGGGCCTGGGTCAGATGCTGTTAAAGAGTCTGTGCAAATCTAATGGGCCAAATGACCTCTTTTTTCATTGTAAGAATTCAATGAGGTCAGATGGCTAGCAAGTTGGTGAAAGAAGCAGATTTTAGGGCAGATCTTAAAAGTGAAAAGCAAAGTATAGAAGTGGAGAGGCTAAAAGAGGGAATCCCAGAGCTTAGAATTTAGGCAGCTGAAGGCATGGCGTGACTAGTAAAACAATTAAAATCATGAATATTCAAAAGATCAAAATTAAAGAGTTGTGGGACTGAACTAGATTAGAGTGATAGGGAGTGGGGAGGATATGGAGAGATTTGAAAACAATGATGAGAATTTTAAAGCCATGACGTTACTTAAGTGGGAATCATTGGAGACTGGAAAAACAGGCGTGTTAGTGGAATGGGATTTGATGTGAGTTTGGACAAAGGCAGTAGAATTTTAGTTGTCCTCAATTTCCAAAGAATGGAATCTAGGAGTACCAACCAGGAGTTCGTTAAAATTATCGAGTTTAGAGGTATTGATGGCATGAGTGAGTAGATGAGCTGAGGCTGGGGCAAAGTCAGGCAATGTTATGATGGTGAAAATAACAATGGCATACGTATGGAAACTCATCTGGGGATGAATTAAAACATCAAGGTTGGGAACAAGGTTGGTTTAGTCTCTGATAGTTGCCAGGCAGAGGAATGGATTTGATAGTTAGGAAATGGAATTTGGAGCAGGGCCTAAAGACAATGGCTTCAATCTTGCCAAGATCTTTCTAATCTTGCTCTTGAATCAGAGGGCGGCAGGGATATGTCATTGAAAGGAATTCTGGGAGACATCGATGCAGTCACCATGACTAGATAGCAGATCTTAGCAGGACACCCTCTGTGATTAATGTGAGGAAGAGCATCAAATCAGAGGAAAGCAGAGAGACATCACTGAGAAGAATTCTGGAGACATACTGACCAGAAATGGGACAGAATTTCTGCATCCAGGTCCAGTCAATCATTTTTAATGGCCTCTGGATTCATTTCCATACCAGGAAAATCTGGTCTCTAATCTATTTTCTCCCAAAATTGCACTCTTCGCCATTGGATTATTAAGAGAATAAATAGCTCATTAACCTTTGCTCAAACCATGGTTAGACAGTATTTTTTCATTACTGCTACAAAAATCACATGTTATACATTTGAACATTTCATGCAAATTTGTAAGTTGAGCTTGGCAATGAAGCCATTCTGCAGAAAATAAGAATATTAATTCTATACTTTTGCATTTCTTTAATCGGATTATTATTTAGCTATCTTCTGTCAGCTAGAAGTCTTTACATTTTCTTCCTGAATTTTCATATGCCACAGTATTATGCCATATGAATGAAAATTGCGTAAAAAGAGTAGGCCTGAGAGAATAAGATTACTGTAATAAACATACTAAGCAGTAGATGCAGTGTGTGTCATTTTGAATCTCTGTCGCTTGTTGAGAAGTACATTTCAATTTGTGAGAGTTTTTTCGAATGTTACTGTCAGAATCTCTAAGGGATGTTTATTATTTCAGTTCAGGGTGAATATTCTGCTTCTTGCAATCATACACTTGTCTTATTATAGCTGGCTTATATGAATGTGATTTTACAATTTACATATGACAATCACTGACAGAATTAAATGCACTGTTAATCTAATTATTTTGGCAGGGTCCCATTCTACTGATTCTGTGTGATTGCAAACCACGTGAATATATAGTAAATTATTGTACCAGTTGACATTTTGATTGATAAAGGCAATGATAAGCTTTTAAGGCAATTTTACAGCAGCCAGAAATAAAATCCTCAGTGGGGTCACAAATTATTATTCAGTTTTGCTATGTCTGACTAAGATGCTAGGAATGTGACAAATGTAAGTAAATTCTATGTTTTGGGAGATATAGAACCATTTCATTGAGCCCTTACTCTGATTGCGACATGCCAGCAAAAAATATTTCAAGCTTTTCAGAAACATCCTTCAATTGTTATGGAATTATGGGTTTTTAACACACAACTTTTAAATTTCTCACTAAAATGCATCAAATCCAGGGTATCATTATTCCATTACTCAATCATAAAGCCATCTTGTTCTCACAGCTGAGAATGGACTAGAAATGCTTTTTGATCATTTTTGTTTTATAGCTATCAAGCTACTGGCAACCTTCACAAGACAGCTGTGAACCTCTTGGATATGTGATTTAGCCAATAATAACCCGTGAACTGGAGATTTACAGATAAAGATCTAAATCTGGCAGGCAGAACCATCAACTACAGCAACAGCTGGGGAACTCACACAGAGACATATCAACATTTCCAACAAAACCAACTGAGCAGCTAATAACAAAATGGACACCAGCAAACAGTCCAGTTTCCAACAAGAATCAGAAAACCTCTATGTTGAATCTCCATTAAACAGAAGAATATGTTTGGTATTCTTCTGTGAGATTCTACATGGTAAATGCTCAGGCCAAGACACTTTTCAGAAATGCTTCTCTTTTGCTGGTATTACTTTGTCAAAAGCATGGCAGTAGCTCCAAAGGAGTTTGTCAATGTACTTGAAGTCTCCTCCTAAAGCTGAAAGAGGCGTAGTAAACATTTTTCTAATAAATCTTCACATCCCCATTGAGGCCTCCTGCAAGCTCCAAATCTTTACCAAATCTGGAGAGGATTAATTAACTTTCCTGCTCAACTTCAAAATAGGACTGTGCAATTTTTTACATTCACCTGGGGAGTGGACTGGGCCTCAATTTAACAACTCATCCAAAAGCTGGCACTTCCAGCTACACAAATCACGATGAATCAGGCAATGAGACTTGGTAATCAGGAGATGCTCTGACTTACCCAAAATATGCCTCTTGGATTTAGTCTAGAAACAGCATAGTTTTAGCACTGGAGAATGCTTTGCAGCCCAACTTCTTCGTGCTGGCTCTATTCAAGAGCAACTCACCTCATCTTCTTAGGCAGTCCCTCAGGATTGAGGGTCTGAGGGCTCTGGTTCCTAAGATGACTAGGAAATCCAATGCTGGATCCATACACTCTTCCACAGGTGGGGCAAATAGCATTTGTTGAGGCTATTGAGTGGGGTGCTCAGGTATCGATCTTCTCCTATTTTTTGCGTTTGATCTCCACCTGGGCCTGTAGAAGACAGTTGGAATAGTTGACATTTTATAGATGCTTTTTCTCCAGTTTGGACAATCTTGAACAAGAGATTACGACATATAGACGGGGTTGTTGCATTTTTTCAGTGAAGCTTTGAGGATATCCCTGAAACATTTTCTCTGCCCCCTGGTAACTGCTTGCTGTAGACATGATGTAGAGATGCCTGACAAAGTGAACTTGTTTTGGGAGTCTTGTGAAAGGAATGCAGATGAATGATCTGCTCAATGTAAGATTAACTGTAACCGATGCTTTAATGCAGAGGATGTTGTCCTGAGAGAGGGATGCTGGTATTGAAGTGCCTGTCCTGCCATTGAATTTGGAGAAAACAGAAAATATTGTAAATTCTCAGCAAGTCTGACAGTATCTGTGGAGAGAGAAAGGTGCTATCAATTTGAGTCCAGATGACACTTTGTCAGAGTTGAAGAAAATAGAAATTAGGATGAAAACTATACTGCTAGGGTAAGACGGGGAAGTGAGATTGACAAAGATGTCATGGAAAAAAAGACAAAGGGACTATGATACCCTGTTTACCTTTGATCTACAACTTACAAATTCTGATTTGTAAGAATCAGGGCTGCTTTCAGCACTTTCTTAGCCATGTTCACTACCATTTACATTCTCTTTGTCTTTTTGTCAATGACATCTTTGTCAATCTTCACTCACTTCCTCATCCTAGCACTATAAATATCACCCTACTTCCTATTGTCTTCAGCTCAACAAAGGGTAATTCAGACTCAAATAGTGGTTAACACTTTTGCCTCATAGTGTCAGGGACCCAGGTTTAATTCCGACTTGGGTCATTGTCTGTGCGGAGTCTGCCTTTTCTCCCTGTGTCTGAATTGGTTTCCTTTGGATGCTCCAGTTTCTTCCCACAATCCGAAAGACATGATGGTTAGGTGCATTGGCCATGCTAAATTCTCCCTCAGTGCATCCAAACAAGTGGTGTGGCAATGAGGGGATTTTCACAGGAACTTCATTGCAGTGTTAATATAAGGCTACTTGTGACACTAATAAATAAATAAAATGAAGAGTGGAACCATTGATTCTATTCTCTCTCCACAGACACTGTCAGACCTCCTGAGATTTTGTAACATTTTTTTTTTCAGATTTCAGTATTGAAACTAATTTATTTTAACATTAAATATAGAACATAGAACATTACAGTGCAGTACAGGCTCTTCGGCCCCCCAAAGTTGCACTGACCAGTGAAACCAATCTAGAGGCTGTCTAACCTACATCATTCCAATATCATCCATATGTTTATCCAATGATCATTTAAATGCCCTTAATATAAAGGATTTTGCTGAAGTATCATTGGTGATATTTCTCCAGGATTTAAGATGCCCGCTCTATGTTGTCTATATCTTTGACGTAGGTAGCATTGCAATCCAACAGACCATGAGTTTAGTGCTGTGTTTAAGGTCTTTGTCATCAAATATTCTTTTCCTCAGATGGCTGAAACTATGCTGGCACACTGGTGGAAATGTTGAGTCTCATTGTCAATGTCTATCCCTGCTGAGAAGAGGTTCTCAAGGTTTAAGAAATGATCAATGTCCAACGATTTGCTGTGGATCATAGAATCAGCATAGAGTCAAGGAATCCCTACAGTGCTAAAGGAGGTCATTCAAGTCCTCATTTACCACTGTCTTACCCAAGATCTATTCCTGTAACCCCACATATTTACTCCACTAATCCCTCTTACTTACACATCCCAGGACACTAAGGGTCAATTAAGCATGACCAATGTAGCTAACCCACACTTTGTGGGTTCCACATCTTTGGACTGTGGAAGGAAACTGGAGCACCAGGAGGAAACCTATACAAACACTAGGAGAATGTGCAAACTCCACACAGTCAGTCACCCACACTAGGAATCAAATCTAGGTTTTTGGAGCTGTGAGACAGCAGTGCTAACTACTGTACCACCATGGCAATATTGATGGTCGGGGGAATGTGTTGCACAGAGGAAGCAGGTTGATAGAAGACACCTACCTTCCAGATGTTGAGGTTAAAGTCCATTCTTTCAAATGTCTCTATGAATGTGTTAATGTTAGTTTGGAGCATGGCATTTGAAAATCCTTGCGTATGTGCACAATCGCCACACTGCACCTCATAGACAGAGACTGAGTTGACCTTGGCTTTGGAATGGGGGTGTCATAGGTTAAGTAGTTTTCTCTCCATTCTGTAGGGTAACTCCATTGCAACTGGGAACTTCATGGAGATGGGGAGGAGGTGGGAGTGTTTCTGCGAGGATGATGGAAAAGTGTGTTAGTGTGACAACACAGCCTTGTTGATCCCAGTTTACACTTGTATTGAGTTTGTAGAAATTCCATTGCTAAGGATTGTGTCTTACATGTCATAATGCATGTCATTGTTTCAATTCCAGCCTGCCATGATGTTGAAAAGGCTTTTTGACAGCTAGGAACCAACAAGCCACCAGCACAGCCAGAATCCATAATGAGATATTCAAATACGATGGAGAAATTTCTGGAAGGAGAAGAAAATGTCAGGGGATCTCTAGGAAGCCCTAATTATGAGTATCTTCAAAACAGAAGCCAAGCCTGATTGCATTAGCTACAAAGGGATTTCTCTGTACCTACAGAGAGAGTCCACCACAAAGAAAGTCATTGCAGAAGTCCTTCTCAATCATCTCCTCTACTATGGCTGAAGAGCTCACTGGAGTCACAATGCAGATTCCCTCCACATTGTGGACATAATCTTCACAGCAAGACAAGTCCAAGAAAAATGCAGAGAGTAGCAGCAAACTCTATTCATAACCTGCTTTCACCTCACAGTGACCTTCAAATCTATTAACCAGGAGGAGCTGTTGAGTTTTTCTCAAATTTGACTACCTGCAGAAACTCGTTATCATCTTTTGCCTGCTACATGATGACATGCAAGCAATTCACTCAGTGCTGTTTTTGCTCATAATGCACCAATGTTTCTCGTCAGATGACTCTCTTTTGAAGGATTATTGAAGCTGCTTTCACCATACCCTGAGGCAGTGCATTCCTGATCCTAAACACCCATTGAGTAAAAACATTTTTCCTTGTGGTGCTGTTTATTCCTGTGCCAACCACCTTAAATTGTTGAGCTCTGGTTCTTGATGCTTCTTTCAATGGGCTCAGATTTTCCCTATTTACATTGCCAGGTTCTTCGTGATCTTGAATACTTCCATTAAATTTCTTCCTAATTGTCTCTTTTCCAAGCTCATCTTCCCCGATCTGTCCACAGGGGCAATTCTCCCAGATCCCTGCACAGATCTAGCAGCACACTGGGCCAGGAGACATCAGTGGGGCTCATCTTGCGGGCTTCCCACTGTGCGCTCAGGCCTCTGTACATATTCCAGCCAAAGATTTCCTGCGTCATCAGCTCCGTGCTGGAAATTAGTGTGGAGCTGATTAAAATATGGAAATCTTCATTTTCATATCATTAGCAGGCTCAGGACAGAATTCTCCGGGCCCATTAGCGTCTTCCACATCTGCGCCGCCCCCCCCCCCCCCCCAGCCTGGCCTAAGGAATACCTTGGCACTACTCATTAAGCAGTGTCAAGGGGGTGAGGCCAGAAGGAGTGGGCATTACTGAGGACCCTACTGGGGCGATCATTTGGGGGAGACCAACGGCTATTCTGCATTTGGGATTGCACAGTAAGAAATCTCACAACATCATGTTAAAATCTAACAGGTTTATTTGGTAGCACGAGCTTTCGGAGTGTTCCTCCTTCTTCAGTTGAGTGAAGAGTTGTGATTGCAGGCAGACGGAAGGAGGATGGTGATTGGATGCTTATTAACCGTTTTCTCAACCTGCTTCGCCACCTTCAATAATTTGTAAACATGATGCCACAGGTCCCTCTGCCTCTGTGCCTGCTTTAGAATTTCATCTTTAGTTTACATTGTCTTTCTTCCCTACTGAAATGAATCTCTTGACATTGCATTAAATTTCATTTTCCTCCTGTCCATTTTACCTATGTTTTCTTGAAGTTTCCCCAAATCTTGAAATTATGTTCAAGTCTAGGCCATTAATATAGATCAAGGAAAACAGGGGTCCTAACACTGACCCCTTGGGAATCCACAATATACCTCATGCAGTCTCAAAAAAAATGTTCAGAGTTATTTTAATTCCTGTCACTCATTTTGTATCCATGTTGCTGCAATCCATTTTATTACATGACATTAAAGTTTTCAGCTAAGAATGTCAAGTGGTCCTTTATCAAATATTAATAGCTGATATTGTCTTATTTAAGAATGTAAGTATTTTCCAACATTTTAGGAATTAAAATTATTCAACTATTCTGAAATGTGCTTTTTATATTCTTCCTGTCTTTCAATCTCTACTCTCACAGAATTTAAAATGTAGTATAAAACTTCTAATATTTTCCTTGTATGTTTGGTATTTGCAGTGCAAAATTTTATTAATGCCAAGCAGTTTATTATTTTGTTTAACGTGTGGATGGTTATGGAGGAAAAAAATCTTCACAAAAGAGTGAAAGTACGCATGCTGCCCTGCTTGATGTTTTTTGTGGTTTCATCATGAAATCATGGAATATGATTAGTGAACAAAGTTCATCAGATCATTCAGAAAATGCAGAATCTCCAAATCAATGGATGAAGAGATTGATGAGTGGATGGATATTTATAAAACTTCTGATCCAGACTGTGATCTTTACTATAATGCATTGTCAAAATGACTCTGAATTAATTTGATGAGCTTTTTATGTCAAATGAAAAAGATAATGAGGTTGATGGGTTTTAATAAGTTTTGATTGCAGGTAAAGGTATCTTTGTAGAATTATTTCATTTAATAAACCATGCAACATTCATTTAATATAAATTAGTGGGGTTTTTTTACACACATTTCAAAATGCCCATTTCCCTGCCTCCTATACTGGTGGTTCACATTTTACATAGATAAGTTGACTTCTGATTTTTAGAACAATTTTTGAAGGCTTCAAAGGTCAATTTATGTATCACAAGTAGTGGTATGTTATATATTTATTTCACACAAATTGTGAATAAAATTTTGCTTTAATCCACCATCACCCAACTTTCTGATAAATATTAAATTAAGGTGTTGTTACAGTTAGAATTGTGACTTTGCCTTTTATGATAATCCATCCCAATTTTCATAGACTGAGACTATAGATTTCACCCTGCTATGTGCATTTTCTTTGGCCAAAAGTGCTTACCATTTCAGACAAAAGTTGTTACCCTGTTGTTATAATCAAGTGAGATAGGGTGATCTGACATCCTTTGATTCAACCTACTTGACTGGTCACAACAAAAATTTAAATTTATTTTCACAAGGATATGTCTTTTTCAAATTACTATGAGCAATAAGGAGCCAGTCAAACAAAATTTCCTTGAGTCAAAGGAAGTGCAAATTTATTAATCACTAAACTGAATAAAAATCATAAAAATGCAACCTTAGCATTCAGCCCTTATGTAAGTATTTGCCCCCTACTGTTAGCTTCTTTGAATTGTGGGTGGACACCCGAGCACGCAGAGGAAACTCATGCAGATCCAAGGAGAACATGCAAACTCCACACAGACAGTCACTCAAGGAAAGAAGCACACCTGAGTCCCTGGCACTGTGTGGCAGCAGTGCTAACCACTGCGTCGCCCATAATGAGTCATGTTCATCATCTGAGGCTTTTGTTCTAGTTCTGATGGTTATGTTGGTGACTTCTAGGACAGCGAGAATGAAAAGCTGTATTGCAAATAAGACAGGATAGAACAGGTGATTGAGTTTTGGGCAAGTTTCTGGATCAGGATTTTTTCTCAGAGTGTTTTCTTTCTGCCTGAGTGGAGACCACACTGTATTAGTTTGTACCAGGTGCAGAAACCGAAGGCGATCATCTCTCAGGACCTGGAGTGAATAGAAATACACGGGGTTCCTCAGAATGTCCTTGTTGTGATCCCTTTGTTCACCATGATAGCACACTTAACTCAAGCTCTTTAATGATTAGCTCCAGAAGCAAGTATTAGACATTCAAACTATTTGACCAACCCAATTCAGATATAACTGTCTAAACATGGTGTGGATGCTTGGCAGACCAGCTCGAGTGACAGTGTTTGGCATTTTATCTTCAGAAGATTCTGATCATCAAAAGCATCTGAAGGCAGCTCAAGATGGACAACTTGACAGATGCTGCCAAACAGTCTAAGTCCCATATGCAAACAGCAATGTGACCAGGTATATTGCTCCGTAGACTTTTAGTTTAGTAAGTAGACTTACTCCTCCCTACTCTTTGACTGATATTCATGTTCTGAAATGTTAAGCTTGAAATAGGGCTTTCCTGAACTAGGCAGCACATTATTTTCTTCATGCTCATCGCAAGGCTAAAGTTGTTGAATGCTTTGAAGGGTAAGTCCATGTATCTCCAGGGTTGAGCCTGGATGGTATTATCATCGGCAAACAGGAAATTACAAAGCATGTCATTAGAGTATGTCTCAGAGTAAACGCCTACCCATCCATGCAATATTGGATTTAGATATAGATTATATTTCATTAGCATATGAAATATAGTCTAATATAATATATATAATCTAATATATTATTAGATTATATTTCATTAGCATATGAAATATAGGGCTAATGGAAGGGCCCTTAATAGTGTTGTCGAGCAGAGGGATCTTGGGGTACAAGTACATAGCTCTTTGAAAGTTGGCACCCAGGTTGATAAAGTTGTTAAGAAGGCGTACGGTGTGTTAGCTTTTATTGGTAGAGGGATTGAATTTAGGAGCCGTGAGGTTATGTTACAACTGTACAAAACTCTGGTGCGGCCGCACTTGGAGTATTGCGTACAGTTCTGGTCGCCGCATTATAAGAAAGATGTGGAAGCATTGGAAAGGGTGCAGAGGAGGTTTACCAGGATGTTGCCTGGTATGGTGGGAAGGCCTTATGAGGAAAGGCTGAGGGACCTGAGGTTATTTTCATTAGAGAGAAGAAGGTTACGCGGTGACCTAATTGAGGCGTATAAGATGGTCAAGGGATTGGATAGGGTGGATAGTGAGAGCCTTTTTCCTCGGATGGTGATGACCAACACGAGGGGACATAACTTTAAATTAAGAGGTGGTAGTTATAGGACGGATGTCAGAGGCAGGTTCTTCACACAGAGGGTGGTGAGGGCGTGGAATGCCCTGCCTGCAGCAGTTGTGGACTCGCCTACTTTGGGGGCATTCAAATGTTCGGTGGATAGGCATATGGATGATATTGGAATAGTTTAGGTTAGAGGGTCCACTGGCCGGCGCAACATCGAGGGCCGAAGGGCCTGTACTGCGCTGTAATGTTCTATGTTCTATGTTCTAGATGCCAGCATAATTATCTTGATGTGGAGATACTGGCAGAGAAAAATCTGCTGCAAAGGGTTGGCCTCTACTGACAAGCTCACCAATCTTGTAACAATCACAGAGTAATCTCACTCCTCTCCATCACTAGCAAAATTTTCAATAAAATTCTTCTGAACCATTTTGTGTAACATCTGGACTAAGATCTGCTGCTCAAGGTCAATGAGGTTTCAGGAAAGGTCAAGGAACTACTGTGTGGTTTTTGCAATTAGACAGTCTCAGGTAAAGTATCAAAAGCAGAGTATGGATCACTACAATGCGTTTGTGGACCCAAACAAGATCTTTGATGCACTAAATCATGAAGGCCATTGGAAAATAATGGAGAAATGAATCTGCCTGAGACATTTATCAGAATGATTTGATAGTTCCAGGACAGCATGTACACTTCTGTCCTGGATGATAGTGAATCTTCTGAGCCATTCCTAGTCACTAGTGGAGTTAAACAGATGACTGTTCTAGCATTAACTCTTCAGTATTTTTATCTTGTAAATAGCACTAGCTTGAGAATGAATTGTGTCAGTGGTGACTGTTCAGATGATGGAATGAAAAGGTGCAGAAAGAGAGAGAGAAAGATGGAAGAAGTAGAAAGTTTTTGATCTGAGGAGTCTGTACATAAGAAGGCTGTGGATGTCCAAATGAGGTTGTTGACATGAGAATGTTGATTCCCATTCATCCTTCCCGCCGCTATGAGGTCATGGAACAACTTTTGGCACAGTACTTATGTGAAAAGATCCACATCCCTGATGTTGACTCGTTGCATCAGCTCCAGCCACATCTGCTTTGTTATAGAGGCTAGCCCCCACCTCCTGTCTACTGGGAAAAATATCTCTTTGGGAAAAATCTCTACTGGGAAAAATATCTCTGCAAAAAGACCTCCAGATATGCCTCAAGGAACTGGGGATGTAGGCTTTCACATTGAGACTCTATCATTGCACTTGCTCCATCTGCCCTGACAGTTCTATTCTGACCCCAGCTGGGATCCCTTTAAATAGTCAGCCTATAATAGCAAGGAGTAGGTTGTCATTGAGCCCGCTGCCAATTGGCTGGCAACGTGGAAGTGTGATGCTAATGTAACGGCTAAGTTAACAAATCATTTCAAAGCTCCCTGCACTAACGTTTGGGTGCTTGTCTCCCCTACTGTAAGCAGATCTAAAGGTTAAAATTCTGCACATCCCCATCCCCCCAAAAATGAGTTAAATACCTTAGCATCAACCTCATTTAGTACTGGCGCAGGAATTTGTGAATTCTCTAAAATAGGAAACAATCTTGGAATTTGATACAGAAATACGTTAACTTAAAATATTATAGACTTGCTGCTCCAGAAACTGAATTAAATTTTGTAACCTTTTGTGGAAACAGATAATGCTTACAAATGCCTGGAAATTTGTTCTTATGTTTTATAATGCTACTGGAGTCCATTATTAATGCCTCAGCCTTGCAATTCAGACCTGATCATTCATAGTTTTAAATACATTAAGTATCATCAGTGGAAATACATTGTAGGATAAAGTGCAAATTCAATTATTTGAATTCATTCTTTGAGCAATGGTTCATATTTTCAGTAAAAGTTGGTCAGAGTTACTAGTTACAGAAACAAAATAAACTGCATGATTTTAACCTTGGGAAATTTTTAGATATCATACTACCATAAATGTGTTCAAATTCCACGTTTTAAAGATTAAGCCATATTCCATCTGTAAATGAGCCTGCACACATGTCATCTTGTTAGAGAAATATGGGAATCTACTTTGACACCAGAAGATATAAAAGCAGCATAACATCATCTAATACGAAAATCTGATCTCATGTTAGCTTTTTCCCAGGAATATTCCCCTACATTCATTAATATGTGTAGACAAAATTCCACACAGCATGCACCTGCAGAATGGTCAGTTTTCGACACTGGCTCCTTATACAAATGACGCATTCAGTAAGTTTCTCAGAGACCACCATCTGTCAGGGCTTGACATGTGCATCAGGATGTTACAGCCTTCAGTTCTCCACAACATAGCCTTTATTTTACCCTTGGGTAAACAGTAGTAATGGGCAAATAATTCAGGATTGGATTTGCCACAACTATTAGCCAAGTTTAACAAATATGAAATCAGACTTGAAAAGATTCTTACTTTGGATGTATATACCTGTATTTGATTAAAATATGGCAGGAGAAAAGTATTCAAAACAAAATGCAAAAAAAATGCAATTCCTGAAACATTAGCTAGCCTTTTCATTCTCAATGCTGACTGATTTACCTGCTGTGAAGTTCAATGTATGGGAACTAAAGAAAAGAAAATTATTGAAATACAGCAGTGATTGCACATTGATGTATTCCAGCTGATAGTATCAAGATGTGTGTCATTAGTAAAAAAATGACAACCCCAATGATCTTTAATGAAGAAAACATGGTGCTATTTCCTGCCACACCATTACCATTCACAAGTTTGCATTCATTATCTTCTCAATGCTTGCCATTTATGCTACAACTCTATGTTTCCTGGTTAGCAATATTCTGACTCGTGTTTGCCATAAACTAATTTCTTTCGCCCTCCCATGAAGGAGATTCTGTAAGAAAAATGCATTCAGTGACTATTGCTCTTTTTTCCCAGTGGGAAGACGGCTATTACATGCTATACTGCAAATCCAATTACACTTGCACTAAACATTGCTGGACCATTGCTGTCAATTTTACAGAAACAAAATATTGTATAAAAGATTTTGCTATAACTCAATTTGAAGCATTTAAATCAAGGATGGAATTTTCCTCAAAAATGCCAAACTGTAAGGTTCTAACTGAAAAACAGCCAGGTTTTCATTCCAGGAGAGATTGGCTCTTTGGAGATCAGGATACCCTTTAAAAATGGAACCATCTCGCAGTAAGATGAAAGGCATCCCACTATGGACATCAGGACCCCTGGCCGACAAGGGCAACACCCCCAACCCTCAAACTCAGTGGGTCACCTCCCCCCTCTCATCATCCTCCAAAGCACCTCCCTATGATCAGGTCACCACCACTCCATCCCTCCCCCCTTCTCACACACACACACACACACACACACCACATAGACATCAGGATGACTCAACCCCCTCCCATATCATCACTGGCATTGGAGGGCATTCCCAGCACAACCCCACTATGCCACCACTATTCAGGCATAACTCCCACCTGACCCTCATCATTCCCCCTCCCCCTCCATTCACACAATGGGAAACTCCCAATAGAGAACTCTAGAAGCCCCTTCCCTGGCCCTGCCCCAAATAGTGCTATACTGCCAGGTATCTGCCCTGCCATTACTTTTACCACCCTTACTTATCTCATACCCTCTGGCATCACCACAACTGATTTTTGTTTTTGAAAACCAGTGCAAGTGTGATGTCAGGCGTGAATGTCAAATGCCTCATGGTGAATGGCCACTGAGAATCGTGGCCCTAATCTCCAGATAGGTTACTGTAAATCTGCACAAATTACTGCACGCACATTAAAAGACTAATGATTACCAAAATAAATGTATGAATTTTAGTTGTACATATATGCACTAAACAATTTAAAATAATATTAATTCATATTATTTGGTCATTTTACCAGTCCCATTTTTCAATATGTATCAAGGTGGGAGGTCAAAGTTTATAGGTCTGGCTGTAGATGGAGATTAGTGGTTAAGGCTGCTTTCAGTAGAAAAGAGTGTAAAGAACACCTGGCTCTGACTCCCAGAAGTGCATTAGTTAGAAACAGAATAGTGAAACAATCCTTGGACTAATGAGCCCCAGATGAAAATACTGTTTAACGAGCCTGCTTCACTCTTTAAAACTCTTGTTTTGATTGATGAGCAAATTGCCTGGAATTTCAAAAATGCCTCCCACATTAAAAACAGAGCTCTCATCAGATAGTGGATTTTGGAATGTTTAATATATAATGCAGATAACAAATTACACAATTGAAACTGAAATCAATAACATATTCCAACTGCCATGTGGACTATTTACACCCTGTGCTGGCTTAATCCTTTTTTGCATTGCTGTCAAATTCGATTAAAGGTAAACACTTGAAAAGTAAAGGGAAAGGGCCCAAATAATCCTTCAAAAACCACCAATTACAGATATTTTAACAGAATAATCATTATTGTTAGTTGTTGTTAAGTGATTGTGCTTGAATCCGAAGGCTTCAATAGAATACCGTTTGTAATGTGAAAAAGGTAAGAAGGTAATTAAATAACATTCCTTTCATTTTAATAGATTGTGAACTTTTTAAACATAAGAAGTGAATGGGTATCGTATGGAAAATGGAGCAATTTGTAACTCCCAAATGTATTTCCAAATTCCTCTAACGTATGGGCCCCAGTATTGAAAACAACTAAATGCTGTGGCAAGGCCAGTGACTTGGAGCTCCTGCCGATTTTAATTGCATAGTCTCTTTCATTTGCATTTTGTTGCTTTGCCTCCCACCTGACAGCCCACAAAGTAGACAAACTTGTCGGCGATAACATGTGTCACTAGCAACAGAAGGCATCAGCTGGGATAACTTCCACAATTAGTCCCAATTCATAACACATCGTAATTCATTTTATACTCTGTAGTATGGCACAGGGAATTAAGCATCTGAATTGTGCCATTCTTTGGTGCAGAATTGAAGGAGTGCTGTATGGTTAATGGTTCTGTCTTTCAGATGAGATGATTAACCAAGGTCCTCCTAGTTGGACGTAAGAGATTTCTCTGCAGAGTTCCCTTTTTTCCTCCCCCCATGGAGCTTTTCCCTGCCTTCTCCCCCCCCCCACCCCCACATCATGGCCCTGCCCCTCAGGCCCTGCTCTCTCAAGCCCTACCCTTTGGCACTGCCCAGTGGATACTCCTGATTATGTCAGGTGTTTCATTGACTTCTATTCCCATCAGCAAAGCCATCACATCCAATCCCATTGATGGGAACCATACATGATCCTCACTGGTGATGTCCTTGACTGGGGAGCAGATAAGGGCAAGCCGATAACATCCTGGAGATTCACTCATAACATGTGATGATATCATAAATATTTGAACTGACTTGATGTCCTTTCTGAGCAGAAAGCCAATTTTGCCAGTAAAACATGGCTGGTAAGATCATGAGAGGCAATAAATTGAATGTAATCTTCATTTTTCATCCCTTGCCCAATCTTACCAGCCAACCTTACTAATTGATTGGTAGAATGAGCCAATAAGATAGCCTGTTATATGTGCAATACACATGTAAAGACTGACTAGTAGAACAAGCAAATTGTTAGTGCATGAGAACAGTGGGTATGCAGTGGGTAACTTGGGTAATTCACAATCGCACAGGATCATGCATGCAAATTTATCTTTTATCTCCTAAGAGAAAGGAAATGCTTGTACCTTTTCTTTGGTGTGATAAGGGAGATGTTTGGGTTTTGAAATTATAACCGTACTAAATGTACTACTTGGCTTGCCTGCTGACTCTGCCATGAGACAAGCTGACTGTAGGCAGCTATTTCAAACTAGTTCAAAAAAACTCTCACTGAGAACAAAGTTCATTAAAATCTCTCACTGAGAATGCATTAAAAAGGTACTACTGTCCTTACACAAGAAACAATGAAGGCAGTTCAAAGCAGATTGCTTATTTTCTTCTTGCATGGCACTGTATTCCTTCTGGTTATGCTGTTTCTGCTGAACACCTCAGCCACCATTTCCCAGGCATCTGCTATTACTTTCACATGAAATCTCCTGCCCACCCTGCACAAAGGGGTGGAAATCTCTCATGGCATCTAATATCAAGTCCACGACAGCCATCAGGAACTTTGGAGAAGCTTGTCTTCCTGTTATTTTGGCTGTAAAGTGAGTGTCGGGGCTGTAGGGAATGCATATAAGTTTAAGTTTATTTATTAGTGTCACAATTAGGCTTTAACACTGCAATGAAATTACTGTGGAAATTTTCTAATCACCACAGTCAAGTCCCTGTTTGGTAAACTGAGGGAAAATTGAGCATGGCCAATTTGGATTGTGGGAGGAAACCAGAGCACACAGAGGAAACCCACATAGACAGGGAGAGAATGTACAGACACCACACAGACAGTGACCCAAACCAGGAATCAAATCTGGGTCCCTGGCCGTGCGAAGCAGCAGTGTCACTGTATCATTGTACCATCTTACAAACTGCTCCCATTTGTTAGTTCTAAGGGGTAATTCCCAACTCTAGCAAATTAGCCACCATTGGAGTCGGATGATTCATGTGTTTCATGTGGGAGCTAGGTTGAGCCATTAAAATTGGCTGGATAGCTTCTGCTCAGCCTTGCTAGGGCAAATGTGAATCATTCCCAATTTCATGCTAGTGGGAGTACTGAAAGTGAAGAATCGGAAGAATTGGGCCCATACAGTGCAGAAGGTATCTGTGTCAACTGTAAAAGAGCTTTCACACCTTAAGTACCTTTCTGAAAGTCTACCAAAGACCAAATCTATGTCTTACCAAACCAATGGAATTTCAGGCAGAATGACTGCTGGAAGCACTTTCCTTTGCTAAAATGGAAATGCTAAAAATCTCACACAGAAAATAAGAATAGCGTGTGAATAAAACTTCTATCATTGTTCAAAATGTTTATGCTTCATTTTTAATCATCAATTTGATCTGAGCTTGTACATTTGTGCAAGTAATAGATTACATTTTCTGGTGTATTTCCTGTACACTTCTCTATCCCTTCAATAAATGCTCATGTATGAAATATGATTGATCACAAAATAGCAGTAGAAGTGCTGACTTAGGGATGGTCTGGTTTTTAAATATCAGCACTGAGGGCAAACAGCTACAGTAAAACTTTAACCAGGAGAGTCCATATGAACTACAACATTGGAAGCCATAGCCAGTCAGAATAAACTGGTAAATGCTAACTGACAGATTGACATGCTTAATGTTAACAATTTAGTATGAAAACACCCATAACCAGCACTAAAATATTGTTTAAACACAGCTGTGTCATCTTTAAAATCCTTATTCAAAACTCCAGTACTTTTAACTCTTGAAGTTAATACAACTTGCAGTAAACATACCCAGCTGTAAAAGGCCTAATGGTACATTAAGTCAGTTTTTCAAAGGGAACTTTCTGAATGTTGTAAAATGCCAAGGAGCTGGATATGCTGTGGGGTCCTAATTTGTAAGTTTACTGTTTGCTGTTTTAAATAAACTCTCAGCTAATAATCATCTATCAGAGTCATTGTCTGAGCAGTGGTGCAAAGGGCAAGATTTCCCTGCCACAACACTTGTTCCAGATTACTTTATTCTATAGCTATTTACAAAACATAAAGGTTGAAGGCATCCTAGCGTTGTTAAAAATAATGAAAACCTGACTTATTTCTATTGCCAGAATATAGAAATTCTGGCTGTATAAATTTTGGTAGCAGCCAATTTTAATTTTCTACCAGTAAAACTGATTGAAGTAACAATATCGAAGTTAATTATTTGAATGTCATCACATTGCATTATGTTCTTTGTAATTCAAATTTGGATGATTAACGTTGAAAAACTGTCAGTATCCTTCTAACCAGCACTACATACTGAATGTAAAAATGCTGTTCACATGGGAGTAACTGTTAAACATCAATGTCAATACGGTTCAGATCAAGCTGCGTCAAGTTTTAATTGGAAACAATTGGTTTCACACCTTAGTATTCCCTATACTCACTAAAATGTCTTGACTTTTAATGAATAGAATGTCAAAAAATAAAATAATGATGCCATATTAAATTGAAAGCTCTTACTGTTATTTCTCCAATTGTACTGAGAAGGAGATGTTCATCGTTGTCATTTGGAGCACAGGTTATCACCAAATTATTTCTTGTTAAGATGCGCTTTGAAAAAATACATTCTCATATTTATCTTTTTAATATAAGGAACAAAATAAGAAAACGAAGAAAATAGCCATTTGACTTTGGCACTTATAGAAGCAGAAAAATATATTTACGTGTGATGTGCAATAATCAAAAGCTATGTGGTTGTATAATGACATGACAGTTATTTGATGTATAACTGATCAATCCACCAAGTCATTATATTAAATATGAGGGTTAGAGCTGGGGTTGGGAGAAGGGGGGGGGTAATATCAAGAAGGCTGGAGGCTGAGGGGAGAGATGAGGGAGAATAACTAAATATCAGGAAGAGTGGGGAAACAAAGCAGGTTTTCAAACTGGGGGAAGAGGTAGAATGTTGTGAAAAACCAGCAGAAGTTTATATATTAGGCAGAAGGGACAGAGAATGAAAAACACCATAGGAGATAAGAGCAAGTTAGAAACCAGAGTAAATTTCTAACCTGCTGCTCCAAATAGGCCAGGATAGTGCAGCTCATTGAGTTTGGGATGAGTTTCTAGCTCAGAATTTCCTCTCCTTGTATTTTTTTCTCCACCTCAAAGGAGGCTGCACCGTTTTTTATTTGGGTGTGCCTAGCTCAGCAATATTGGGCAAGTGTCTTTATAGCATTTCCTTTGGCAGGCTTGAGAGCGCATCCCAGACTAAAATTGTCCAGAGATAATTGGCTTTGGTAAGTGACTGTCAGGTATTCTGGCTATGTGACCAGGTCAATTGAATTGTGACTGTCTCAATATGGTGTGAATGCTTGACGTTTCAGCTTGGGTGAACACCTCAGTTTCTGCTATTTTATCCTATCATCTGGTCTTCAAGAATTTCTGAAGGCAGCTCAATTGAAAGTGGTTGAGTTCCTTGATATAATGCTTATAAGCAGTCCAGGCTTCTCATTTGTAGAGCAGATTGGATCAGACTATTGATCTATTTACTTTCAATCTGGGAGGCTGACTTCCTTCCTTCATTCCCAGACTGGTGTTTCAAGTCTGCCAAAGGCTATTGATGCTTTGGCAATTCTTGCATTTATCTTGTCATCAATACGAACTGCACAAGAGATGCGCTGTTGGGGGAAGTGAACTTATTCACAGCTGACAGGTTCTGGTCATGGACTGAAACCATGTGCTCGAGGTAGGACTTTTCTGGAACAGACTGGTACAGCATTTCAGTTTTCTTCATGTTGGTTGTGAGTCTCAAGTTGTTGTGTGTATTGGAGAACAAGTCCATGTTACATTGTGAAGTTTATTTTTACTAGTGTCACAAGTAGGCTTACATTAATACTGCAATGAAGTTACTGAGAAAATCCCTTAGTCGCCACTCTCCAGTGTTCAGGTACACCGGGAGAATCTAGCATTGCCAATACACCTAGCCAGCACATCTGGAAGCAACCACAGCACCTGGAGGAAACCCACAAAAATACGAGTAGAATGTGCAAACTCCACAAAGTCAGTAACCCAAGCTGGAATTGAACCTGGGTTGCTGACACAGTGAGGCAGCTGGGTTACTGTGTCATTATGCCGCTGTAATAAGCTGCTCTCCCTTGTTAGTTCAAAGAGGTATTTCCCAACTCCAACAAATCACTATGTATGTCTACTTCTGAACTTGCATCCAGTAATTGGCAAGCAGCAAGTCATGAATTATATGTTTGGAGATTTTAGTCTTTGCCTGGACCATCTCAGAATGAGATTCACACACCATCTGATTTCCATGTCAAAATCACCATCATGGAAGACATCGGAGAGCATAGCAGAAAAAAATACACTGAAGAGAATTGTTGCTCATTTGCAGTCCTGTTTAACTCCATTGAGAATGGGTTAGAAGGCATATGTGAACTTGCTGTCCTGGAACTGTCAAACCACTAGGAATGTTGTAGAGATGCTGCCGTTGGACTGGGGTAAACACAGTAAGACTACTAAAATCACTAGGACACCACTTCTCAGGCAGTCAAATTTCTCCATTAAGTCTCTCATAGCTGGCTTTGTCAAAGATCTTTGTCAAGTCATCAAACACAGTGCAGCTGTCCATTTTTGTTCCTAGCATTCCTCCTGGACCTTTCCTTGACCTTTTCTGAAATTGTGCTGGCTCTCTGGCAGCAAATTCTGGTAAAAATGCTGGGTGGTTTCTGGTAAAGGTTTTGCAGATGGTGGAGGAGAGTGAGTTTTGTTTATGACTGTGGCAAGTTTGGTGAGTTCCTCTCTGCTTTTACAGGCAGACAATGGAGGCATCTTTCTATTCCTGTGAAATGATTCCTTGCTCCCATATGGACTGAAAGAGTCCAATAAGCTTTTTGACCAGGTATTGATCTCTAGCCTTGTAACTCTCAGCTGGGATAGCATTAGCCCCTGGAACTTTACCATTAGTCAGGAATTTAGCTGGTGTTCATCATTTCTAACAGTGTGGGAGGGTTATCAAGAGAGCAACTGATCACTACTGTAGCAGCCAGTTGATCGTTCTTCAGTGATAAATGAAGGCTGATTGAGGATCAGGTTAAGGGGTTGTGCCCATCTTTTTAGAATCTGGGCTTTTCTGTGAGCAGGGTTAACCCACCACTACTGAGGATTGGAGATGAACCTGTGGACTAAGGATATCCACACATTTCAGAACATTGTATCATCTCTTTCAGTCTTTATGGTCTGTGTGTGACTGAAGTTTGTCTACTTTCTGATTCAGCCAAGTAACTTGCATCTCTTTGATACGCATTGTGTTTGGATAGTGATCATTTGTCCTTAAGTAAGCCCTGTGGAGACAATGTTTTTGCATTATTGCATTGATTTCATTGAACCAATAACATTTATGAAGTTCAGAGTGACTTACTACACAAATAAAAGAAATGGATTTTGTTCAGTGATTTAACAGATAAATCTTTTTCACAGAATGACAGAATTGTTACAGCACATAAATAGGCCATTCGGTCCATCATGTCTGTGCCAACTCTTTGGATAAGCAAAGCATCTGATGCCATTCCCTTACTGTCTCCTCAAAACCCTGCACATTCTTCCTTTGCAGGTAATCATCCAATGCCCTCTTGAACATCTTGGTTGAACCTTCCTTCATTATACTCCGGCTATGATTCCAGTGTATTGTCGTATAAGGGCAGCACAGTGGCACAGGGGTTAGCACATTGCCATGGACCAGATTTGATTCCGGCCTTGAGTGACTGTGTGGCATTTGCATGTACTCCCCAGCCTGCTTGGGTTTCCTCTAAGTGCTCTGGTTTCCTCCCATAAGTCCAAAGATATGCAGGTTAAACATAGAACATAGGACACTAACAGGTCCTTTGGCCCACAAGCTGCGCCGATCATATCCATACCTACCAGGCCATAGAACTATCTATAGCTCCCAATCCCATTAATTCCCATGTACTCATCCGGAAGTCTTTTAAAAGACCCCAGCGAGTTCGCCTCTACCACCACCGACGGCAGCCGATTCCACTCACTCTCCACCCGCTGAGTGAAAAACTTACTCCTAACATCTCCTCTGTACTTGCTGTCCAGCACCTTAAACCTGTGTCCGCTCCTAGCAACCATTTCAGTCCTGGGAAATAGCCTCCGAGAATCCATTCTATCTATACTTCCCAACATTTTATAAACCTCTATCAGGTCGCTTCTCAACCTTTGTCTCTCCAGGGAGAAGAGACCTAGCTCTCTCAACCTATCTTCATAAGTCATGCCCCCCAATCCAGGCAACATCCTTATAAATCTCCTCTCCACCCTCTCAATAGCTTCCACATTCTTCCTGTAGTGAAGTGACCAGAACTGTGCACAATACTCCAAATGAAGTCTGACAACGTTCTTGTAAAGTCGCAGCATTACCTCCCGACTCCTAAACTCAATCCCTCAATTAATGAAGGCCAGTACATCATATGCCTTCTTGACCACATCCTCCAGCTGCGAGGCCGATTTAAGAATCCTATGGACTTGGACCCCAGGGTCCTTCTGCTGCTCAACACTGCTAAGAGTTCTATCCTTGATATTGTATTCCTTCATCCCATTGGATCTGCCAAAATGGACCACCACACATTTATTCGTGTTGAAGTCCATCTGCCACTTGTCTGTCCTGTCTTGCATCCTATCTATGTCATGCTGCAACCTCTGACCTGCAACCTCCAGACTATCCACAAAACCACCAACAGTCGTCTCGTCTGTGAACTTACTAACCCATCCCTCCACTTCCTCATCCAGGTCAGTTATGAAAATAACAAACAGCAAGGGTCCTAGAACAGATCCCTGGGGCACTCCACTGGTGACTGACCTCCATGCAGAAAAAGACCCATCTACAACCACACTCTGTCTTCTGCAGGCAAGCCAGTTCTCAATCCACAAGGCCAAAGCCCCTTGGATCCTACCTTCCCAAGAAGTCTTGCATGGGGGACCTTATCAAACGCCTTGCTGAAGTCCATGTAAACGCTCTTCCTTTGTCAATGTGTTCAGTCATATTTTCAAAGAACTCAACTAGGCTCGTAAGGCATGACCTGCCCTTAACAAAGCCGTGCTGACTATTTCTGATTATATTAAACTTCTCTAAATGCTCATAAATCCTGTCCCTCAGAATCCTTTCCATCAACTTACGAACCACTGAGGTTAGACTCAATGGTCAGTAATTTCTCAGGCTATCCCTGTTCCCTTTCTTGAAAATAGGAACCACTTAACAAGTTAAATGGATTAGCCATGCTAAATTGCCTCTTAGTGTCCAAAGATGTGCAGGTTAGGTGGATTAACCATAATAAATTGCCCCTTAGTGTCCAAATATGTATAGGTTAGCTGGTTTAATTATGGTAAATGCATGGGTTAACATGGTTATGGGACTTGTGTAAGATGTTCTATTAGAGAGAAAGTGAGGGGTTAAATGACCTCTTTCTGCATTGTAGGGGTTCTGTAATTATTTTAATTTTGTAAAACAATCTATTGGGATATCTTAATAGTTTGCCATCTAAATAATTAAACTGTGTTCTCAAAAAATCTAATTTGAAAGATTTAATCCTTATATCAGTAAATAAGTACTATAGCAATTTGAGTTTTGGTTATGATGACTGGGTAGGTGGGAAGATATAATTACATTCTGGCAAGTTTACACAGAGTTTTTCCATTAATGTGAACATAGGAATTTATAAAGAAAAAGGTTTACAGACTTGACAAAAGAATCCTAACAAGAAGTGAAGTTTTACAGCAGTAATTGTGTGCAGATGTAACATTTCTAATATGATATATGCAAGAGCATTATATCCAATAACATATAGTACGAGCAATTTTCCAAAATGGCAAACCTTCCTGACAGGAATGCACACCAGGAATTCAACCATACGTCCCTAGAATTAATAGATGGAAAACCAAAAATTAATAGTGGAAAATTGTGTGATTATGTGCCTTAGTTCTGAATATGAGATCCTGGCTACTGAGGCTCCACATCATATACTCAATTTAGGGGAATAAAGTTTGACTATATTGTACAACTTTATATCCCATAAGTTTACTTATTGCAATTTGTTTAAAGTGTCCCCTTGTAAGTATGTGTTACTGTTTGACTTCTTGCTATTTTTTACTGTTTCTTGGTTTTTCAATTTTCTTCCATTCTTTCTACCTGTTTCTTTGTCTTTAATTATCACTTGCGCATTTTTTCACATTGTTGTATCTGCAACTTTCCGTTTGTCTTCAAATCATTGTTCCGCTTTCTGTAAATATACTCTTTGCTATCCATTATATCTTCTATTTTCTCTGTAGGCCTCTGACACTACAGTTGATTGAGTGCTTTATTGGGAAGCATTGATCTTTTGCCTGAGTCTGCACTGGGATGTGATTTACAAACAGGAAGCCTTATCCCACTTTATGAATGGGTAATTGTACAATCAATTATTAGAACATCCTAAGTAGAAATTTTAAATCATTCCATCTGTCCATAATGGGGCAGTAGCAGCCCGAAAAAGTCTCAGTATGGTACTAGCCATCTGTTCCAACTATACTTGTTCTGTTTCCACCTGCTGTCACTTTTCTTAGGATACCACTTTCAGCAGTGCAACCCAGATGTTGTCTGAAGAAGATGGGAACCTTAGGTACCTATTTAAATCTAGGACCTTTGATGTGAAAAGGCTTCAGTGCCATTTTCATTGGAAGAAATTGCAGTAGTGTGAGGTTCACAATATTATGGCATGAAATGATATTTGGAAGCACTATTTAAAACCTTATCTACCTCCAAGTACCCAGAATATTTATTCACTCGGATGGATTTCTTCCTAAGATTCTCCATTGCGTATCACTGAACTTTTATCTTCTTCTAACTCTACAGGGACGTCTTACCAAAAACACTTGAAGTGCCGAATGACTGTGAAAATGGAGAGAATCACACTCACGTTTTGGGTGAGCACCCGGGCACTATCTTATAATACTTTGAAAAAAAATCCCAAATGTGATTCCCACCAATAAGGGAAGTGACCAGAGTCTATTTACACTAGGAAGCTGACCGAAGATGGTTAGAGGGTGTTATCGTGCGTGCTCCCTGATCACATATCATGCACTTTGTACACACACAGTGCACTAGGAAATTGTTACCCCCTCCCCATTTAAGTACATTTACATTTATTTAAAGGGTCTCCCTTCCACATTATCCCCCCTCACAGAATATTGAAACCTTTCACAACATGTTTGTGAAGATAGGAAACAGTTAAGGAGACCCCATTGGGACCGCCAATTAAGCATAGCATCTGGTAAGTGAGGGATATGCCCACACAGTGCCCTGACATTGCCTCCTGGCACAGGTTAACATTGACACTGTACCGGATCAGTGCCACGGTTGCCCTTCTGGAAGGTTGCCTCATGTGTGTGTTAGGAAGAGCTGATACCCGCGAGGGGAGAGAGAGCACCAAGATTGTGGTGATGGGGATATGGGCACGCGTGCCTGAAAACAAGGCCAAGGAAAGAAGGGAGAGACCTGATGCTTGTGAAGGAGGGGAGAGGTGGTGATGTTGGCATTGTGGTGGTGGAAGAGCCCTATTGCTTGGGCTGTCATGGTGTATGGATCTACATAGGAGAATTGGCACTGTGCATGCAAAAGGCAGCTTTAGCTTGAGTACCTCTGTGGTCTGGAATCATCACCTCTTTTGCCCACATCCTTCCTGATGAATTCAACCAAGGGTTTTATGTGACAAATAAAAAGATCAAAGGAGAGAGAGGGCAGTCCTGCCTGACTCCAGATTTAGCACATAGAACATAGAACACTACGGTACAAACAGGCCCTTCGGCCCACAAGTTGTGCCAATCATATTGGTACCTACCAGGCCATAGAACGATCTGTAACTCCCAATCCCATTAAATCCCATGTACTCATCCAGAAGTCTCTTAAAAGACCCCAGCGAGTTTGCCTGTACCACCACTGACATCAGCCGATTCCATTCACTCACCACCCTCTGAGTGAAAAACTTACCTCTAACATCTCCTCTGTACTTGCCCCCCAGCACAATAAACCTGTGTCCTCTCGTAGCGACCATTTCAGCCCTGGGAAATAGTCTCCGACAATCCACTCTATCTATTCCTCTCAATATCTTATAAACTCTATCAAGTCACCTCTCAACCTTCGTCTCTCCAGGGAGAAGAAACCTAGCTCTCTCAACCTATCTTCATAAGGCATGCCCCCCAATCCAGGCAACATCCTTATAAATCTCCTCTGCATCCTCTCAATAGCTTCCACATCCTTCCTATAGTGAGGTGACCAGAACTGCACACAGCACTCCAAGTGAGTTCTGACAAGGGTCTTATAAACTTGCAGCATTACCTCTCGACTCCTAAACTCAATCCCTCTATTAATGAAGGCCAGTACACCATATGCCTTCTTGACCACATCCTCCACTTGCGGGGCAGATTTAAGAGTCCTATGGACCCAGACCCCAAGAATCTTCTGCTCCTCAACACTGCCAAGACTCCTACCCTTGATATTATACTCCTTTATCTCATTGGTCCTGCCAAAATGGACCACCATACATTTATCCGCACTGAAGTCCATCTGCCACTTCTCCGCCCAGTCTTGCATCCTATCTATGTCTCGCTGCAACTTCAGACATCCCTCCAGACTATCCACAACAGCACCAACCTTCGTAGAGTCGGTGAACTTACTAACCCATCCCTCCACTTCCTCATCCAGGTCATTTATGAAAATGACAAACAGCAAGGGTCCTAGAACAGATCCCTGGGGCACTCCACTGGTGACTGACCTCCATGCAGAAAAAGACCCATTCACAACCACTCTCTGCCTTCTGCAGGCAAGCCAGTTCTGGATCCACAAGGCCAAAGCCCCTTGGATCCCATGCCCTCTCACCTTTGATAAGGGGACCTTATCAAACGCCTTGATGAAATCCATGTAAACCACATCCACTGCTCTTCCTTCGTCAATGTGTTCAGTCACATTTTCAAAGAACTCAACTAGGCTTGTAAGGCACTATCTGCCCTTAACAAAGCCATGTTGACTCTTTCTGATCATATTGAACTTCTCTAAATACTCATAAATCAGAATCCTCTCCATCAACTTACTGAGCACTGAGGTCAGACTCACTGGTCGGTAATTTCCCGGGCTATCCCTGTTCCCCTTCTTAAAAATAGGTACCATATCCACAATCCTCCAATCTTCTGGAACCTCTCCCGTCTCCAGCGACGATGCAAAGATTATCGCCAGGGGCTCTGCAATCACTTTCCTCACCTTCCACAGTAACCTGGGGTACATCCCATCTGGACTCGGCGACTTATCTACCTTGATGGAATTTAACAGTTCCAACACACCCTCTTTCTTAATGTCCATATACTCAATCTTTTCAGTTTTCCGCAATCCTGTAGTACAACCCCACAGATCACTTTCGACTGTGAATACTGAGGCAAAGTATTTATTAAGCACCTCTGCCATTTCTTCTGGTTCCACACAGATTTTTCCCCCTTCACCTTTTATAGGTCCTATCCCTTCTCTTCTCATCCTTTCACTCTTCATATATTTGTAGAATGTTTTGGGATTCTCCTTAATCCTACCCACCAAAACCTTCTCGTGACCCCTTCTGGCTCTTCTAATTTCCTTTTTAAACTCCCTTCTACAAGTCTTATACACCTCAAGATCCTTAACATCCCCTAGCTCCCTGAACCTATTGTACAACTTTCTTTTCTTCCTAACTAGGTTAATTGGAAAGCTTTCCAATTCCCACCCATTGATTGAAACTGCACTACTGATATTTGTGTAAAGCAATTAGATCCAATTGCAGATTCCTTCCCCATCCCCATTTTGGAGAGAACATTCATCATGCTCTTCCAAGATGCTGCCCTGATTTCTGTGGCTTTACAAGTTCTATCAGACACCGCAATCCCCCCCACCCTATCCCCCACTCCCACCTCCCACCTCCAGACATAAACCCCACCCGGAATGCCCTGAAAACCGGGACAAAAAAAGTCAGCTGCACGGTGGAGGGCTGCACAGCTGGAGAACTGCAAAGCTGGAGAGTTGTACGCTGGAGAGTTGCACAGCTGGACAGCTGCATGTTGAAGAGTTGCACAGCTGGAGAGTTGCACAGCTGGAGAGTTGCACAGCTGGAGAAGTGCAAAGCTGGAGAGCTGCTAGTTTTCAGTCAGAGCCTGATATTCTGGAATCAATATGGGAAGATTCTGCCCTAATCATATGTATCAGTAGTCACCAAAGTCAAACTGAAGTATATTACAGATGGTAGACAGATTTCCTTCACTATCTTAATATACTTGATATGAATCAATCTAATAAACTACAAATAAAACACATAGGGAAATGCTGAATATAAATAAATATGAATAAAGAAATAAATATAAAGAAATATGAAGAACATGAATATAAAGAATATAAAGCCGCAATGGCTAAAAGAAAATAAGGGAAACACTGAGACCTTATTACAATCAGTCACTAATTTGAGATTTACAATTGCAGCTTACAAGTGCAAATTCTTCAGAAGGAGATCTAGACCAAAAAACACATGAATGGAAGGGTAGCTCTCAAGTCATATCCAGTCCCTTGCCTCAAGCAGCCCTCAGGATTTGGAACAAGACAGGCTTTTCCTGATACACAGGTAGAGATGTATCTAGATAAGTGGTCCCTTGTGGATTTACAGAATACTTAGATCATGCAGCAGTAAAAAAGTCAAATTACCTGAGTCTATACCTCCATAGGCTACAAGGGGAAGAATCATTTATTTTCCTGATTTGTTTGGGGAATAGAAATTAGCCAGGACACTGCCAGAGCTCAACTGTTACTCTTTGAAATAGAGCAAGATTGAATTTTTTTGTCCATTTGATGCCATAAATGTTACTTTGATATCAAGGCAATCACTCTCATTTACTCTCACCTCATTTAAATAGACAAAATACCCAGAGCTTCGTCCAAAGCCATGGATTAAATTATTTAAATAATTTAAATCATTGCATAGTAGTATAAAACTTGAGTATTGCTGAAAAATGAGACACGTGTTTAATGTTTTCTTTGTGTTCTCATCAGGACAGATGCAAGAATACCAAATTTCAAAGGGAGCAATATTTATATTGCATCAGAAAAGGGTGTTAATTGGTTGGCAAGTCAGCTCTGATGGGTCAAGATGGTGCTATTGTGAATGCACCAGGAATCTATTACCTTTATGCTTGTGTTTATTTGAAACAGATTCAGTATCTGGTCAGCCTCCAGAGGATAGGTCCCTGCTA
Source organism: Sphyrna mokarran (assembly GCA_024679065.1). Lineage (NCBI taxonomy): Eukaryota > Metazoa > Chordata > Chondrichthyes > Carcharhiniformes > Carcharhinidae > Sphyrna > Sphyrna mokarran. The sequence goes on along the minus strand of JAGIQG010000007.1, from coordinate 73,249,926 downwards.
ATAAATCTGTGTAGCTATTTATCATGTGTAATTGGGCTACATTTGTGGGTCCAATTGATAATCTTATACTGGTGGTTAGTATAAGAATTGTTCAGCAAGATTGTTCAGCTATCCAATCACAAAATTACATCCAATGTTAGACAATGGGCAGGATTCTCTGGCCATTCATGCCAGCAGGATTCTTTGTCTGCTGCAGTGAATAGAGACTTGACTGAGCGCCAAATTCTCTGTCCTCTCTGGCAGCAGTGATGGGTGTTAATGGCCAGAGAATTCCATCCCTTTTCTTTTGAGTTCTGCAAGGACAGGCTAGTCCATCCTGTGGAGTGCAAGATGAAAGTTTTGACATCATGGATGGAATTTTACGGCCTCGCTCGATCCAAGACCGGAAAATCCTACCCAAGGTCAACTGACATTTCTACTGTGCACTCTTCACCCACTCCGATTTTACAGCAATAATTCAAACACAAAAAAATGAAACTCATTTGCCTGTAGCATTGTTTAACCTCTGCCTCAAAATCACTGTGTTAGACTCTTATCATATTGGCACTTAATATTAACAATTTCTTGTGAGACAGAACTAGGAATTGAAGCAATTGTGTGACATGAGAATTGGACAGGATGTAGAGACTGAAAGACTCTACAATCAGATTCTGTGGATGTTACACAGAATTCACAGAACAGCACAGAAACAGGAGGAGGTTATTTGGCCCAACATTTATAATACACAAGAATGCCTCCCAAGAAAATGATTCCTTTTCTCTCCTCTTCGATCCATCAATACCATCTGCTTCAACCACTACATACGGCAGTAGGTTTCTTAATTTTTTAATTTGATCTGCTTATGATCCCTTATTTTAGATTCATGCACAAATGGAAAAAATTTATTCAGAATCACCCTATTGAAACTCTTCAAAGTTTAGATCTCATTTAGATCTCCTCTTAATCATCTATTTTCCAGCTGGCTTAATGTAGCTACATCCTCTTAACTCTGGTACCATGCTTGTAAATATTTTCTACACTTTCTTCAACATTTCAATATTCATCTTGTCAAGATGAAATCAGAACTGGAAACAATGCTGCAAGTGCACTCTAGCAATGTTGTATATAAATTTAACATTACCTCCCTTTATTCATAATCTGGTGCTCAATGGTTGAACCTTAAATACATGACCATATCAAATTGCATTGCCACTTTTAGCAATTTAGCTATCTGTATTTCCAGAACTCTTACTCCTCTACCATCATTTACATTTTTACATTCCAACAATATTATTATATCTCAAACAAAATAAAGGATAAGATATTGGGTGATCGCCTGTTTAGTGAGAACATGATGAAGGGAACTGGGGCAGGGGCTGGGTGTTGTGGACAAAGATGAGCTCAGAGTGAGTATGAGGGGAGATAGAAGCTAGAGAAAGATGCAAATTCAACATTGGACAGCAGGGAGCATGAGAGGACGACTGGTCAGATGGACTAGTGGAAGGGAGGATTGCAGGAGAGGAGCTGATCAGATCATCTTTATCTTACTGACAAAGAGGTCCATGAGTTCCTCCAATTTACTGTTGGAGGCAAAGGTGGAGGAACAAGAGGGAAGGGTTTAAGAAGCTGTTTACAGTTGAGAAAATAAGGTGGGAACTATTTTTGCATTCCACGACAGTGAGCAGGAAATAAATGGTCTCCTTAGTAAAGTAAACATGTTACACCTCATGATGTTGAATTATTTTCCCCATTTACCTGCCAACTCTGAAACCCCTTTTACAATCAAGACAATGTTTGACCATCATTTAATTGGGTCAGCAGGCACAGGGGTTATAGGGGAACAGGCATTAGTTAATGCATGGGTAGCAGAGTTTTGAATGACTGCAGGTTTATGGAGAGAAGTGGGAGACCAATGAAGAGTGTGTTGGAATAACCAAATCTAGAGGTAACAAAGGCATGAATAAAGGTTCAACAGCAGGTGTGCTGAAGCAGGGTTCACACAATTTCATGAAGGTGAAATAAACATTTTTAGTGATGATGTGGATACAAGATTAGAAGCTCATCTTGGGGTCAAATGTGACGTACAACCATATATGCAAACATATGAATTAGGAGCGGGAGTAGACCATTCTGCTCCTTGGGACTGTTTTTCAATAGGGCCACAGCTGATCTGATTATAACCACACTTCGATATAAACTTTCAGCCCCATGTCAATTAAGAGTCTACCTAGCTCTGCCTTAAAAATATTCAAACTCTGCTTCCACTGCCTTTTAAGGAGGATAGTTCCAAACACTCACAACTATCAGAGAAAAAAGATCTGTCCACCTCTGTCATAAACATGCAACCCTTTATCGTTAAACAGTGAGCCTTAGTTTTAGATTCTCTGACAAAAGGAAACATCCTCTCAACATCTATATTGTCAAGAGCTAGGACAGTGAGCAACATTGGAGGAAGCTGGGTTAGTGCAAAGGAGGAACATGTCAGAGGGAGTTGTTTTGATGGTCTCAGTTGTGCACAAATTTCAACACAGTATCTTCAACTCCTGAATCCCAATTATTTAATGATTTATAATGAACAACAGTTGTTCCAGTACCAACCTCTGTTGGACTCTTCTTTCCATTTTTGTCCTTTTGAAACATTCCTTTCAAACCATATAACCCTCTGCTTTTTAGAATTTTAAAAATCCGTACTGTCACCGGATCTCTGACTCCAAATGTACCAACTTTTGTCAGAATATTTTCTTGTATTACACTAGCTAAGGCTTTTTGAAAGTCCATATACATCACATCCATTACATTTCTCTTATCTGCTCTTTCTGTTAGCTCTTCAAAAGAATTTGGTAAGATTGGCTAAAGAGAGTGTTCATTTAAGAAACTTATGCTGATAATTTTTTAAATTTTGTTCTCTGCCTCTAGCTATTTTATTACCTGATCTTTAAATGAAGGTTCTACTCCTTTCTTCCCAGTATTGTTCAGTAAATTCTCTGGATTAATTTTATCTCAATTTTGTTAGATAACAATTGCATTTACTCTTTATTGATAGAAACATAGAAACTAGAAAAAGGAGCTGGCCATTCTGTCCTTCGAGCCTGCTCCATCATTCATTTTGATCATGGCTGATCATCACATTCAATTTTCTGATTCTGTTTTCACCTCGTCCCCCCACCCCCCCAACACCACCATATCCATTGATCCCTTTAAAACCAGATAATCCTCAGATTATTTTGTCTGTTTCTTTATTTCCTCTTTGTGAACTTCTTTGGTGAAAACAGAGGCCAAGTATTTGTTCAGTCTCCTCATCATATCAGTATCATCTCCTGTAGGTTTATTGTGCTGTTCGATCATTTGGGATTGGCAAGGTCCAGAGCCTGAGGTGAACTGGAGTTTTCATGGAGCTGCTCGGGGATTGTAGGCAGAACCTTAAGTATCAAGTATTAAGTGACAAGTGCTGATAAGATTGTGCCACACTTAGCCTATTTGCACCAATATTGTGTTCAATACTACAAACTCTTTCATTTGATATAAAATATATCAAAGCAGAAGATATTACAACCACGTTGCAGCATCTGTCAACATCTGTAAAGACAGGATATGATATCTGTGTTATGCTGAACTCATACATTGACTGGACATATATAGATTGAAATTATTGTTCAGCAGCTTTTCTGCAGAACAATATTTGTTTAAACCATAAAAAGCTAAAACTTCCTGCAATCCACACATTTTATGTTAAATATGTAGTGTAACAAATTGTAATATGGTAAATATCTTATTTTGCTGCAGTGTAAAAGTTTGCTGATTCAGTCTTTATCTTACATGCCCTATAATGATAAATATCTAGTTATTAATAAATTTTCAGTTTGTCTGATTATGATTTAAAGACTTCAAATTTTATAGGTTTCACTGAGTCATGTCTGGAGTGTTACATGAACAGGCCTAATTGTCAATATAGCCACCTCTGTGTTTACTGCAAATCCCAGAATATGTCTTTTATGCATTTTCTTTCCATTACCAACGAAGTGAGCAAAGAAGCTTTTACTCCAGAAATAAGCTTGTGCCAAAAATTACCTAATAGCACATCAGTTCTGAGTAGATCTATAAACTTTACAATCAATATGAAGCTGTTGGAAATGCTCTCCTACCCAACATACATTAAATTACTGAAAACAATCCAACACTCATCATAGTGATCATAGTATTGAAGACTTGTCAAAAAGCGCACTCTTATTGAAACAGTGCTATTAGTAAACAATTGCAGCATTTCTTTATTAGCACTTTCCCTGTGGAATTTACAGCAAATGTCTTAATGGAAAGAAATGCTATTTTATGAGTCATTGTTCCAAACACACTAATCATTGGAAAAGCCCATATATTCTATATGTGCTGCCAGGGAGTTGAGGTACCCACTGAACAAACTGTTATACTTAAAGTACTTTATTTTGTGGAAAGGTTTGATGTGTTTGATATTTTGGCAATTTTGAAGCCACTGTTGCCCTGTACATACAGAATCAAAGCCTGTGCCACAGTGGTTAGCACTGCTGCCTCACTGCACCAGGGACCCAGGTTCAATTCCTGGCTTAGATCACTCCCTGTGCATATTCTGTACATTCTCTTTGTATCTGCATGTGAGTTTCCTCAGGGTGCTCTGGTTTCCTCCCACAGTCTGAAAGATGTGCTAGTTAGCTGCATTGGCCATTTTAAATTCTCCCTCGGCGTACCCGAACAGGCACCAGCATGTAATAATTGGGGGTTTTCGCAGTAACTTCATTGCAGCATTAACGTAAGCTAATTTGCGACACTAATAAAAAAACTTTAAACATTTTTACTGCGCTCTATGGAAATGAATGTTCTCAACTGTCCTTTCAGATTCCTACCATAAGGACTTAAAAAAAAGTAGGGACCTGGCTATTCCAAATTCTGAGGGCTAATTTCCCAGCCCGCTGTGCTGATCCAACAATTCAATGCGCTGAGAGATATCAGCAGAGGTCATTCACTGGACTCCCCACTGGGTGCAAAGGCCCCTGCATGTCTCCAGGGACAAGATTTCATCATCAGTTCTGTGCCAGAAATCAACGTATACCTGATTTAAATATTAAAATTCAAATCTGAATCCTATTAGTGGGCCCAGACTGAAGTCTCCCTGCCCACTCAAATCTCCGCAATTCCTACCCCGTGCCAGGAGAGGTTAATTCCAATCGGGTTTAGAACAACTCCCCACTAATAGGCAAATGGCAATCCAATCCTGTTGGAGTGAAGGGAGGGCACGAAAGCCCCTGCAGAGGAGGTTGGAGGTATGTGGGGTGCCTCTGGTCATTGTGAGCCTGGCAATATCACCCAGGTCCCTGGCACAGCCCAAGGAGCAAAGTGGCAATGCTCAAAGAATACCTTGGCATTGCCCATGAAGCATCTGGCAGTTCCAAGGGGGTGGGGCCTATTGGGAGGCCTATAAGGGGTGGGATCTTTGAGCAGAGATAATTGGACTGGGGTGGGTTCCAATGCCACTCTACATAGGGAGCGCTGATCAGGGCTGGCCATCGGGGCGTAGGGTGGGGGAGGTGGGACTGCCAGGGGATTTGGGATTTTGTGGGGAGGAGGGAGTTTGGCAAGATGGGGACTGCTGGGGTGTGGAGGCTGGCCTGGAGATGTCTGGGAGGGCAGTGATTGGGGTGGGTGGGAGTTCTGCAAACCAGCGATAGGGGGTTGCTGTGCTAGCCAGTGATCAAGATGGTCAGCAATCGTGAAGCAGCAGTGCGGAGCTACTGCACATGTGCCAATCTCCACTCTGACAGACCGGCGCATGTGCAGTGGCGCATTCAGTGCTATGCTGTCAGCCTCTCCAGTTGGAATAGGACCTGTGTCCCTCAGGCACAGTGCAGTGTAAAGTGTAGAAGAATCACTTTGAAAATACCACTGAAAAAAACAATGGGAGTTAATCTAATTTTTATGCAAATTCAGCCTTTAGAATTTTTTGGGAGAATCCAGCACTGATCTGTGCTCAGAAAATGCTATAGGGCCTGGTAATGGGCAAGTTTTTCACAGACCCATACAAGGCCAGTCAGAGAGCATGTGCCAAGCACTGAAACTCATTAGGCTGGCCACAAGGGATCCATTCTAAGACAAGAGGCCAGTAAATCCACAACGAAATGGCAGAATACGTTTTGAGATTTGATTAAATTTGCTGTGCAAATCAGCTGACAATTAGAGACCATGCACTACAAAGACCAATGACTGCCAATTAAATGGTTCAGAATGATTGAGCACCAGAACAGTTGTCGTATAGCACCCTCACTTATAATGGGTTTATCCTGCTGGCGTGATAAGATGTTGACGGAAGAGTCTTTGTTATTGATGGGAAAGCTGTTGTTTGTGTCCAGGCAATAATTATCTCAATTTAAATGAGTTGGGAATGCTTTTGCTTAGATTGCCTGAGTTTTGTCCCTGATCCGATGTCTCATAGAACTGTGAATAGGTCTATCTGACAGGTCTCTTATTCTTAAATTCATTGGGTTGGACATTTTTAAAATCTATTCATGGGATGTGGGTATTGCTGATGAGGGCGGCATTTTCCCCTTATTGTTCTTCAAAGGTACTGGTGAGTTGCTGTCTTGCCCTATTACACCATGCAGTGAAAGTACTCCCACATTTCTTATAGGAAGGCAATTCCCAGATTTTCAGTGACAAGAAAATAATGGTGACATACTTCTAAGTCAGAATGATATGTGACTAGGAGGTTCTGTTCCCATGCACCAGTTACCCTTTTATTTCTTGCCAATAGATTTTATGCCTTTGTGAGGTGCTGTTGAAGGAATCTTGAGATGATGATAGAGTGTATCTTGTAGAGAGCACATATACAGCTTCAGTGCAGATTCATGCTTCAGTGGTGGATGGAATGAATGAGGTAGCCAATCAAATGGGTTAGTTCATCCTGGAAGGTGTCCAGTATCTTGAATATTGTTTGAGATGTACTTTTCCAGTTGCTGGGTCAAAATTCTGGAACTCCCTCCCTAAAAGCACTGGGCACATGCATACACTACATGGACTGTAGCAGTTCAAGAAGGTAGCTCACCAAAAACTTTTCAGTAGGACTGGGTAACAAATATTAGCCTAGCTAGCGATGCCAATATCCTGCGATGTTGTACTTTCTCCATATTCTTCTCGCCAAAATGAATCACCTTACACTGAACTTCATTAAACTTCATCTTCCTCTTGTCTGCCAATCCACCAATACATCTTAATAAGAACAATTTCTCTTTTTTGGAAAACTTTTTTTTTCCTAGTGGCAGTGCACCTACGATGTTTGGTCAAAACAGCAGCTGTGAATATAATATACAAGAAAAATCATTGAGAAAAATGTCCAGATCTACAGTTAACAGTATTACTGATTATGGGATTATGCTTTGAATATTGATCAATCACATCTAGGCTCAAATCAGGATCTACTAAATAAGATTCATTACAAAATAACTAAAATTATTCAATTTAGGCTTAAAGCAAGAGCAAGACAGGAATAAATTGTGGATATTAGTGACTGCAGGCCTCAGGCAAACACAAGGAGGTCACGCTAAACCTTCACAATTCTTACACTTCAACTGACTATTATAGATAATTGAGCACCCCATACTTGAGGAAGAATGTCAAAATCCTTGAAAAAGTATAGAGGAGATTTATTAGAATGATACCGTGGATGATTAAGTTCTGTTTATGGAGAACTTTCAAAAGGACATGAACTTAAGCCTTCACCGCCATTATTCCCACAAAGTTCATCTCCAAACTCTGTGGCCTGAGGCTTGGCTCCTCCCTCTGCAACTGGATCCTATATTTACTAACCCACAGACTGCCATCAATAAGGAGAGGCAATAACATCTCCTTCACTGTTACCCTTAACACCGGTGCCCCATAAATCTATATCCTCAGCTCCTTTCTATACTCTTTATACATCTATGACTGTGTGACCAAATTCACCTCCAACTCGATTTTCAAGTTTGCTGATATCACCATCTTAGTGGGTTGGAGCTCAAACAATGATGAGACGGAGTACAGGAAAGAGATAGAGAATTTAGTAAATTGGTACAACAATAATCTCTCTCTCAATATCAGTAAAATGAAGGGGATTGTCATCCACTTCAGAAAGCATGTGGAGAACATGCCCCTGACTACATGAATAGGGATGAAGTGGAAACAGTCAAAAGCTTCAAGTTTCTAGGTGTCCAAATCACTAACAACCTGTCCTGGTCTTATCATGCCGATGCTATAGTTAGGGAAGTCCACCAACATCTCTCCTTTCTCAGGAGAATTGCTAAAGAAATTTTGACATATCAACGACAACTATCACCAATTTTTACATATGCACTATCAAAAGCATTCTTTCTGGCTGAATCACAGCTTACTATTCTCCTGCTCTGTCCAAAAAAACTACAAAGGGTTGTGAACATAGCCCTGCCCTTCACATAAATCAACCTCCCATCCATTGAATCTGTCTACACTTCTCGCTGCCTTGGAAAAGCAGCCAACATAATCAAGGACCCCATGCACCCTAGACATAGTCCCTTCCACCTTCTTCCATCGGGAAAAAGATAGAAAACTCTGAAGTCATGTACCAACCTACTCAAGTACAGCTTCTTCCCTGCTGCTGTTAGACTTTTGAATGGACCTACCTTATATTAAGTTGCTCTTTCTCTACATCCTACCTATAACTGTAACATTAAATTCTGCACCCTCTCCTTTCTTTCTCTATGAATGGCAAGATTTATCTGTATAATGTGCAAGAAATAATACTTTTCACTGTATATGAATACATATGACAATAATCAAATCAAATCATGAAGAAGATTATTTTACTAGCTCACTTTACTGTAGCACTAAGTCGGATAGCTATTTCAAAGGCACATACATATTGGACCAAATAGCCTCTTTCTCTGCTGTAAGATTCTCTGGGAAAGAAATTTACTCACTTTCTTGTTTCTGCATGGGCCTTGCAGCATTCTTCACTGATATCATTTCAGTGACAACCCTGGGGAATTGATGTAAATGTGTACATTTATGTGTTCAAATTTCTCCCTCTAGGATCCTTTACAGTAGATAGAGTCAGGACTAATGAACCAGTAACTTGCAAAATAAATGTTTTGATTTATTGAAATCAATTTTACAAGTTATGGTGAATTAAAATGTATAACCTCTGTGTTTCCAATCAGTACAATAGCTTCTATATTATTGTTATACTCTAGCTATAGATAAACTTGTTAAGAAATTACTTCAACTTTTTAAGATTTTTGTAAGTTTCTTTCAACATTTTACATATTTTGTCTTTTGTATTATGTTCAATATTATATACTGAACCACAGTAAAATAGATTTCTCCCTTAATTTCCATTTGTTCACTGTTATAAGAAAAAAGATGAAAAGATTTGATGTGATTATAGCAGGGATGGCAGGCTGAGTAGCCACCACAGGAATATAAGATAGATTGTAGATCCATTTGAGACTACTTCACCATGATCCTTGCCCAATACTTCAAAAGGCTGCACCTCCCTCGTGAAGTCATAACTGAGTTGTGCCAACTGCCAGACAGCTGCAGGCATAGTTCACCAGGAAAACGTTCAACTGACGAAGGCTATCGTCGACTGTCAAACAAATTATCTCATCATGATCTCCTCTAGCAACAGACACGTCTTCAGACTGATAGGTAACTCTCCCCAAGCATCCCAGCAGGAGATTACTTTCCTGCTCCTTCATCTAAGCTGTTCCCTACCTCACCCTAAATTTATCAGCTACAAAAATATTTCCCTGAAAACAATGCTGACAACTTTTGTGCTGATGAAAATCACAGTGCCTCCCTGTGGGGTCAATAATTACATTGAAATTACTACACAAAAACAGACTGTTCAACACAGCTCGACTGTGTGTGTTTTGTTTTATCACTGACAAGGCCAACATTCATCGCCCATCCTTAACTGCTCATGAGAATGTGGGACCTTCTTTATCCACAGCTGTCCGTGTGGTGAAGAACACTAAAGGAGTATTTCTGAGCCCACATTCTCCATCTGCAGGAATGGCGGCATATGCTCAAAATCTGGAGAGCGTGATTTGCATTGGCGAGTTTCAAGTTCCAATCTTCCCAGCCCCTCGCCAGTGGAATGGCTTGAAATACTGCCATGGAACCTCAGAAAACTCATTTGAATATATTTGCATGTTATCAGCGAGCACTTCCCCCCTCACCGGACATTCAGTGAGTTCCAGTGTGACATTACACTGTCATTTACAACAGCTCTACATAAATAGGAATCTGGTGCCTTCACTCCAAGGGGAATTTCAGAACTGAGTGCTCAGGCAGCTAGCAGTGCAGTGTGCTGTGTGTACCGTACAGTGAGCAACGGTGATGATTCGGTGGAGCTTGGTTAAGTTCCACTTGAGGCTGGGGATGTGGATGGATGTCCCAGAATCACCATTTCAGGAAAAGGGTTCAGGCGGAGTCACTTGCAGCCTTACCATCGCTTTATGTCAGAGCACTCTTTGCTTTAAAGGTTTTGTGAAGGCTGGTATGCAGCAGTGTTTCCTATGCCATCCTTCCTGGATTCCTGTCCATCTCGCAGCTAAGGGAGTGCCCTTCCTTAGTGGGACTGGCAAGAAGGTGGGAGGAACATGGCACTACCATTCTCACACTCCACAGGGACAAGGGGCTGAGTCAAGCTTGGTGGTCTCAACAGACAGGATGGAGGCTCTGTGGAAGATTGAAGTGAAATTTATTGCCAAACATTCAAAATAAATGGTGGTCTGTCTCTAGTATTGCCTATATTCACCCGTACCCACTAAGTGCCTCCGGTTTAATGATCTTCTTGACCCTCCCATTGTGGCTGGGTTTATCTCCAGGATCCCTAGTTCAGGTTAAGGCCGCCTGCTGACTTCCACACCCTTTCACCTGAGTTAGCCTTTGTGGGCATCCCCTGGTGGGCTGGGACCTTGAGGATCCAAGCCTGCTTTTGAGCAGCACAGATGTCTGACTGCTGCCCTCCACAGTATCAGGGGCTGGAGGTGTGTCGCTCACAGGGAGTGAGGGTCAGGTGTCTGGAGATGCCCAGAGTGCCTGGCTGGGATCCTCCAGCTTACTGCTGCCAATTCTCTTTCCTTTGGCTTCCTAGGGGTCCATGGGGTGGAGGGCCAGCTAGAGTGAGATCCAGAAGCTCTGCCATTCTCTAGTGCAAACACTCAAGGAGTCCCACCAATGTAGCACCATGCAGTCGAAACTCTGCACCGCGGTGCAGTTACCTCGTTCTATGGTATGCTCATGCTGCACCAAGGTCTCCACTGTGAACATCAAACTTGCGGTATTGACCTCAGTGCCCTTCAGTGATGGTACCATCTCCTCGGATAGAAGGCAATGGAACTCTTCCAATCGGCCTTGCATTCCAAGGAGGAATGTTGTCATCCCATTCTGATACACGTGACTCTGCCTTTGCAGCCCCAGCAGCTGTGAGATGACTGGACCTAGGAACATAAGAACATAAGAAATAGGAGCAGGAGTAGGCTATCTAGCCCTTTGAGCCTGCCCCGCCATTCAATAAGATCATAACTGATCTGAAGTGGATCAGTTCCACTTTCCCGCCTGCTCCCCATAACTCTTAATTCCCTTGTCTATCAGAAATCTAGATATATAATATCTATATTATTGAATATTAAACATATTCAATGAGGTAGCCTCCACCACTTCAATGGGCAGAGAATTCCAGAGATTCACCATCCTCTGAGAGAAGAAGTTCCTCCTCAATTCTGTTCTAAACTGCACATCCCTCCACCCCCACCCCCCCCACCCCCTTATTTTGCGGCTGTGTCCTCTAGTTCTGGTTTCCTTTCCAAGTAGAATGAATCTCTCTACCTCTACCCAATCCAGCCCCTTAATTATCTTATATGTCTCTATAAGATCCCCTCTCAGCCTTCTAAATTCCAAGAAATACAGGCCCAATCTATTCAATTTTTTCTCATAAGCTATCCCCCTCATTTCCAGTATCAACCTGGTGACCTTCTCTGTACTCCCTCCAAGGCCAATATATCCTTTTGCAAATAAGGGAACCAAAACTGCACACAGTACTTCAGTTGCGGCCTCACCAGTGCCCTGAACAGTTGCAGCAAGACCTCTCTGCTTTTATATTCTATCCCCCTCGCTGTAAAGGCCAACATTCCATTCACCTTCTTGATCACCTGCTGCACCTGCAGACTGAGATTTTGCAATTCGTGCACAAGGACCCCCAGGTCCCTCTGCACAGTAGCATGCTGCAACTTTTCACATTTGAATAATATTCCATCCTTCAATTATTTCTTCCAAAGTGGATAACCTCACTTTTGCCAATGTTATACTCCATCTGCCAGGTCCTCCCCCACTCACTGAGCCTATCTAGATCTCTCTGCAGACTTTCCACGTCCTCCATGCAATTCGCTTTTCCACTCATCTTCGTGTCATCAGCAGACTTTGTTATCCTACACTCAGCATCCTCCTCCGCATCTCTATGTACGTGGTAAACAATGGAGACCCCAGCACCGATCCCTGCAGCACACCACTGGTCACCAACTGCCAACTGGAAAAGCACCCATTTATTCCAACTCTCTGTTTCATCGATAAGGGGCTCAGCAGAGCCCTGAACTCCAACATCCTCCGAGTGCTGGTTCCTTGGGATACCCCTGCCTCCGCTTGCTCATTGGTTGCTCACCAGTGAATGACCCAGAAGCCAATCTGTTTAGTGAATCTCCCAATGTGTGAATATTGGAGAAGTTTCCCTCTGAGCTGCTGGAATTCAGTAGATCTGAGGAGTATAATCAATGTCTGGCCTGTTCCGTGTGCTAGCCTGCAAGAGAAAGAACATGGGATCAGTGCATTACAGGGGATATGAAGGAATATCGATTATTCTTTTGATACTTGAGGAATGATAGCATATGTATTGAAGATCGTTATGTTTCTCTGCTGTCCTCACTTCACCAGCATCACAAACACACTCTTCTTCCTCTTTGGTCAGTTCGAGGGCTCATTCCTCAAAATGTGTGAGGGTTCTCAGCTCGTGCAAGGCTTCAGCTGCCTGAACCTGCTCATGCCTGTTGTGGTTGAGTTTGTTCTGCAACGACACAGGTAGGGAGAGGATAGGTGGGACATTTAAGATGCTAATGAGGTGTGGCAGGTGTGGGGCTTGTATGGGAGCTGGAGTGTGGGGGAGCATGGTGATATGGTGCCTGGTGTTAGCAAAGGCTGAGATAGCTCAATGAGGAAAAGGTTGCGGGTGTGATGGATGTACCAGAAGATGCTGTGGGAAGCTGGGGGGTGGTTCACTTATCCCGGCTGAGTGAAGAAGAGCATTCATCTGTCCTATCCTCTTCTGAAGGGCACTTGCACTGATAGGGTGTCACTGCATTCCAGACAGGGGTGGTGACTCTGCTGGAAGGCTTCTCTTGGGGTTGGGATAGAGTGTATTCCACCTCTGCTCCACTCCATCCAACAGCCTTCTAACTGGCCTCTCTATAGAACCATAGAACATTACAACACAGAAACAGGCCTTTTGACTCTTCTTGGCTGTGCCGAACCATTTTTCTACCTAGTCCCACTGACCTGCACCTGGACCATATCCTTCCATACCCCTCATCCATGTACCTGTCCAAGTTTTTCTTAAATGTTAAAAGTGAACCCGCATTTACCACTTCATCTGGTAGCTCATTCCACACTCCCACCATTTTGTGTGAAGAAGCCCCCCCCCCAATATTCCCTTTAAACTTTTTATCCTTAACCCATGTCCTCTAGCTTTTTTCTCCCCTAGCCTCAGTAGAAAAACCTTTTTTGCATTCACTGTCTATACCCATCATAATTTTATACACCTCTATCAAATCTTCCCTTATTCTTCTGTGCTCCAAGGAATAAAGCCCTAACCTATTCAAACTTTTTCTGTAACTCAGTTTCTCAAGTCCCAACGACATCCTTGTAAACTTCTCTGCACTCTTTCAACCTTATTAATATCCTTCCTGTAACTACATACAACTGCACACAATACTCTAAATTCACCCTCACCAATGTCTTCTGCAACCTCACCATAAACATTCCAACTCTTATACTCAATACTTTGATTTATAAAGGCCAATGTACCAAAAGAACTCTTTACGACCCTATCTACCTGTTACACCACTTCTGGGAATTCTGTTCCTGTATTCCCAGATCCCTCTGTTCTATTGCACTCTTCAGTGTCCTACCATTTACCTTGTATGTTCTACCTTGGTTTGTCCTTCCAAAGTGCAATACCTCATACTTGTCTGCATTAAACTTCACCTGCCATTTTTGAGCCTATTTTTCTAGCTGGTCTAAATTCTTCTTTGAAAACCTTTCTCACTGTCCACTACACATCCAAACTTTGTTTCATCAGCAAATTTGCTGATTCAATTTACCACATTATCATCCCGATCATTGATATAGACGACAAGCAACAATGGATCCAGCACTGTGGCACACCATTAGTTACAGACTTCCACTCACAGAAGCAACCTTCCACTACCACTCATTGGCATCTTCCATTGAGCCAGTGTCTAATCCAATTTAATACCTCTCCATGTATACCTAGTGACTGAACATTCCTAACTAACCTCCCATGTGGGACCTTGTCAAAGGCCTTACTGAAGTACATGTAAACATCCACTGCCTTCCTTTCATCCACTTTCCTGCTAACTCCTTGAAAAACTCTAATAGATTGGTTAAACATGACCTACTATGCATAAAGCTGTATTGACTCTCCCTAATAAGTCCCTATCCTATCTCTTAGTACTCCTTCCAGTAATTTACCTACTAGTGACGTCAAACTTACCAGCCTATAATTTCCCATATTATTTTTTGAACTCCAAAAAACATGTGCTGTCATCTTGGCTGCCATCTCCTATAGTCATTATGGAACAAATGCTGGGAGAGCTATTTACATGGAGCTTCCCAATGTTTGCAATAGTTAAGTCATTGCAGGCTAGATGAATCAGAGAGAGAACATGCTGCAGAAACAGTGTGAAACTCATGGACATAGTAAAATTTATTATTAATGAGGCATAAGATTCGGCCTGAAAACACGCGGGAAACATTGTTTTACATGCCCAAACCAACATTCTGTCATTTTGTGGTGAGGTATTGCTCTTTATTGTGGCTTTAATACGATCGAGCCACTGTGAGATCACTTCAAAGGGCAGTTCAGAATTAACCACATTGCCTTTGTTCTGGAGTCAGATTTTAGCCATACCAGGTTAGGACAGCAGATTCCCTCCCAGAAGGATTGTAGTGAACCTGGTGAGTTTTATGATATAGATCCTGTTACTGGAACAAACTTTATTGAATTTCAGATTTATTTAACTAACTGAACTTAAATTTCTCAGCTCCTGTGTTGGGATTATGAGAGTAAAGTTTAGAGTGGGAGTGATGTTCCTGCCCCCAGCACAGAGGCTGAAACTGCCTGGCTGGAAACTCTGTAGCTCATTGGTTCCTGTAGCTTCACTGGGAGCAGAGGTGACTGATGGAACTGAAACAGTCCCTGAGAGGAATGTACTGAGATGGAACTAACTTTAAAGTAAGACTGCCTAGGTTGGCAGGTCCAGGAAAGGGATATGGTAGGGGGCGGGGGCAAATCCAAGTGGTGGCGGAGGGACGACCTTACATGAACAATCATTGCCCATGTAAGGGCCTCAATTGGCCCAAGGGCAACTGAGCCTCCCAAAGCCTCCCCCTGCCATGGATAAAATTGCAATTGGGGGAGGATAGAGATAGTAAGCATCGGGAACAGTGGCACTGGTGTGATACCCAATTTTATGACCTACCACCCACTCTAAGGCCATAAAATTCAGCTCATTATCTCCAGGTCATTGCTTAGATCTCTAGATTACTTGTAATACAACAACCACTACATACGGTTCCATTTAGGAGACAGTTTAATGGAGACCCCTTATGTATAAGGTAATCCCAAATAAATATCCAACATAGTTTATATACTCCCTTAACCACCCCCCTTTCCTTTACCCATCTACAGCACATATTTTAGTGCATATATTTTACTTGCAGTAAAACAGACTAATACATGGTTAGAAAGATGGTGCAGGAGGGAGATGGAACCTGTACAGCCAGAGAGTCCGCACCTAAATACTGTCAGGACTGAGTAACTTACGAATGCACTGCCAAATGTGGTGGTTCAGGCAATTACATTAGCCACATTTAAGACTTATCTTGATGGGCATTTAACAAAAAGAGAATAGAGAGATATAAGCTGTTGGTTTAGACAAATAAATATGATCGGTGCAGGCTTGGAAGGCTGAAGGGCCTGTTTCTGTGCTATACTGTTCTTTGTATTAATGAGTTATAGATTATAGTCAGTAAAAATCTCAACTGAAGAGTCTTTAGATTGATGGCCTTGGTGCTCTACAGTAATGAGACACAAATAGGCTGCTTTGGCCTTTTTAGCTGCTGCATCAATCCTGGGGTTTCTTCCATTTTGACAGAGGGTGCTAATCGCATTACAAACAGATTATTAATAGTTATTAAAGGTGCACCAAGGATTCTCAGTGGTACAACTTGTGCATCGTGCATCTTTTGATGTCCAGCTCACAGCCAAAGCCATCCACAACCTTAAAACTGTGATGCTTATTCCTGTGAGCAATTGAGGAGTTGAGTTAGCTTGAACATGCATTGGACTCCTATTTGAACTGACCCTCTGCTTCATAATGAATGCAACTCTGTCAGTACCTTGCCCATCCAGCCAATCCATTCTCTGTTTCACATGTGGAAATTGAGCAATAGAAAACTGCTAGCACCAAAGCTGTTTGAGGTCATCCTCTAGGGCCTTCTCTGGTCTTTCCCAATGAAAACTGGCAGCCTTTCAACAGCCATGCTGCAGCCTTGGGGTAGTACTGCATTGGAACAAAGGGATAGGCATGCCGAGGACAGGTACTAAGGGATTGCCTGATTAATTGACATTTATATGAAATGTGGTACAGTTTGGTTTATAAAGTTAGTTTAGAATATCTGTTTTGTGGTGGATGTTATTTTGGCATTGTGGCGTCACCAGGGCAAATCTTAACATGTGCTCTGCTGACTACAGCTCCTCTAGAGTGGTTTGAAAAGCGTAAGTGCTATTTAACATCAACTATCTTCTCAGTCACATTTGTTTGGCTTGGGCTGCACACACGGATCACGAGCTGGATGATCAGGGATCATCCTCATTCTGTTGTTTCCACCTCTGGTTTGTCTTGATAATACAATGCCAATGATACAGCAAACTTCCGCATAATAAAGATTTCATGACTGCTGCCAGCATAATGCATGATACACTGTGTATGATTGCACACAAGCTGAATATTGAGGGGTTGGAAGCCCTCACCATTCCAATAAATCTAAGAATTGACATGCGTACCTGCAAAGTGACATGTGCACATTCAATAGCATCCTATACCATGGATGGACACCCGTAATCCTCACAAAGCCAAATACTCACTCCAACTGTATAGAATGTAATGCATCTGTTCTCTTGAAGCACAGAGCTTCAGTGACCTCCCTTATGCAACAGTGGATGGCAAACTGCAAGATATTGTAATTGCCACTTGCTCGAGAGGAGGCAAGTGCATAAAACTAAATGTCCACAATCACTTTTATTAGCTGTAGGCAGGGCCATCCTTGCCTTGCTTTGAGTTGCTAGTAGTGGCTGCAGCATATGGTGGATTTCAGTAAGACTGTCCTTTGTGAAGGAGAGATGTCTGACACACGTTCCTTACTAAGGTTGAAGAAGGAAAAGATTTTCTTGCGTGTTCTGAGCTGACTTGACCTACTGTTCTGAGCCATTTGCTCCTCTCTCTTCCAACAGCTTGTCCTCTTCTATGTTCCCTCTGCTCATTCTCCCTGACATACTACAGGGTAAGTGGGAGACACATGAAAGGAGTATCTGCATATAGTCAGGCAGTGCTACTTCTCTGATGCCAGTAGCCAGACAGGTCTAGGACCAAGTGTTCATGGTAGCCCAAGCTTTTGAGAGATGAAGTATTCATATAAAGCTATTTAAAGAGCTCCTCAAACGTGCAAGAGACAAATTTATTGCAGTAATTATCTGACTTTATACTGCTGGCAAGAACTTTTCCCCATTAGAAATGAGTATAGAAAACTTGTACGTTATATTTTCCAACAGTTAAATTAATGAAGTGGATATCTGATATAGATTTCAAACAGGCTTGGCTCTCCTCCAGAAATACAAAGTTAGAAAGTTACCTATTTTAAAAAGTATAATGTTATTATTGTGAAATATGCAATTTTTATTGTTCATATTATACTGGAAACATTGTTAAAACTTCAGTAAATCAGACTGGAAAGTGACAACTAAAACATGGAAAAAGCATTTCAATAGATCAATGGGATTATTTTGTCTTTCAAGAAATTTGTATTGGACTGCATTCTAATGACTAAACTTAAATAATAATTTAGAAATTTTATTCAGCTGTTTAATTTTTTAAATTAACCTCCCTATAAATATTGAATTTGAGTTAATCAGGTATTGAGTTGCAGTTTGCTTGAATTTGCTGCTGATTAAATGTTTTGGAGAAATGTGACTCAGATATATGACACCTGCAGCGTGATGAACATGAATTATGGTCAGAATTCTTCAATCTTGTTCATCCCGCCACAAAACTCCATTCATTGCAGCGGCGGAGAATCCCAGCTGTGGGCAATACTGGAGAATTCCAGCCTGTATTGGACCATGATTTTTTTTAATAGATTACAAGTAAGTCTCCAATTGCACTGTTCACAGTAAATCAGAATGCTATTAAATGGCAAGAGCATTGTGCCATGGAAGGCATTTAAAAACATTATATTAAGGGAATAATTTTTCAGGGCCATGTCCCATAACAAATTGTGTAGTTTGAGCTGGTGCTTACCTTGTTCTTTAAATCTCACAACTGATTATTAGGGTCCTGGACCAAGATATGAAGCCTGACTAGACCCCAACAAGTTTTGTATTTTGGTGTAAGTTTGAGGATAGGATGAAGGAAGTGGGATTTTCAGGGCTATGAGCAAATGCTGACAGGTGGGATTAGTTGGGAGTTCAGGTGCTGGTGATATATTGGTGCAGACTCGATGGACCAAAGGGCCTCTTCTGAGCTGTATGATTCTATGATTTCAAGTAATTATAAATTAATGACAGTGAAAGTGAAACAAGTATTTCAAATAACTTGTAGCCTGATTTTGAAAGCGTAAAGGTAAATTAAGCTGGTGGAAACCAGGTGGACTAGGAATGAGCCAAATGGGAAGAATTGACAAGCCAGAAGTAAAAGAAAGAATTAAAGATCGTAAAGACAATTTCTCTCCACACTTGCTGAGTGCAAGTTGTCTGAAGCTATATCTGAAGTAACGTGAAGTTTGCAGATTTATGTTGTTCTTTTAACACTGGTGATGAACAGGAAATACCTGTTAAACAGAATTTATATTGATTTACTTTTTATTTATTTTTTATTTAGATTGGATAGGGTGGATAATGAGAGTCTTTTTCCTCGGATGGTGATGACCAACAAGAGGGGACATAACTTTAAATTAAGGGGTGATAGTTATAGGATGGATGTCAGAGGCAGGTTCTTTACACAGAGGGTGGTGAGAGCGTGGAATGCCCTGCCTGCAGCAGTTGTGGACTCGCCTACTTTTGGGGGCATTCAAATGTTCGGTGGATAGGCATATGGATGATATTGGAATAGTTTAGGTTAGAGGGTCCACTGGCCGGCGCAACATCGAGGGCCGAAGGGCCTGTACTGCGCTGTAATGTTCTATGTTCTATGTTCTATATCCAAAAGTGAGGAGAAAACTGTTACATCACAGGAAAGGGTTGATGTACATAAAGGTTCATGTACACAGGACATTAAATTCAGCTGCATCGGGATTCCTGGAATGTTATGAAGACCTATTGAGATTGTGCAAACAATATGCTACGGGTCTGTTTCCACACGGGGTGAATGAAGTGGAGGGATTAAAGTGGGCAGGTGCCCCCCCAAGATAGGAAGCAAGATGGATCCTAGTTTGGAGATTTTTAATAGATCACTCAGCAATTTCTAGCGAAAATACTTCTGAATTAAAACATCAGAAAATGCTGTAAATTTTCAGCAGGTCAGGCAGCAGTAGAGTTAAGGGCTGGATTTTATTGGGAGGGGGGTGGAAATTGGACTATTGCACTCCGTCCCCCTCTCTGTCAGCCTAGAAAAGTCAAGGCACCTTTCAGGATGAGAGTGAGGAATGACAGGAAACATTACATAAGACGCAAGTTATCATTTTTCCCAATTGCTTCAGCAGAGCCAAGTGACACTGGTCCTGTGACATTAGCTTTGACAATTCTATGGACTATCTTCTAGATGACACTATGCAGATATAACTATGCTAATCCTTCACTGGTCCTGTGGGACTCCCTCCTGTTGTGGGCCACTTTCTCCAGCAAAAGAAAGCAGAATGCCAGGATTGAGTATTACATGCTTGGGTGATGTTCCTGTTGTAGCGGGATAGCTGTATTTGTTGGATGTATAGAAAGATGCCTTTGGAATGAATGGATGGAGGAGCTGAGGTTAGAGCTGCAGTATACGGATTTTAGAGTGATTCTTACCTGTCAGGCAATGAGGGATGTGATTTATTGAGAGTGCAGAAGGAATAGTGTGTGGCGGGAAGGAGATGTGATGTGCAGATGCAGTCATTCACCTTGATCACCCATGTGAGGCAATTAACTTTCTTTTGATGTTGCTGCCATGTGCTGGGTGGGTACACTGGGCATTTAAAACCATCCTCTCTTGCTTCTTTGTCTCTTCTGAATATTTCTCCAGAAGACTACTTGCTCCGAGGATTTTCTGGAGGCTTCCTGAATGATAGCTGTGGAATTTAGCCGAGGATGTGCCACAGCAGAGGGCACTGAGGGACAGGGCTGGCCACTGTCCTGATTGCACTGCCTATTGATTGGCAGGTAATTAATGGCTAGTCATTGGCCACTTTCCACACCCATTAGAATTTTACCGGCATCAGGAGTGGCAACTGTTGTCCGGAAGAACAACCAGGTAAACCTATTAATTGCTATTTATAAATTCATATTTTGGGCATTACTAAATTTTAAGTTTTGAAACTGATAATTACAATTGAACAAATCAGCTCTTAAGTAGAATCAGAATGCATTCTTTGTTTCATTATTAAACAGATGATAATGATTTTCAGGTCCGCATGAAAACTGATAATGTAATAAGAGATCCAGAATTTAAGAACTCAGTTGCAAATATCAGCATGCGTCACGAGGAGGAAGACAAGGCATGAACTAGAAGAAGCCAGCCTCTAGTACAAATCACAACTCACCATGGTGGGTAGGAGATATAAATTGTAAACCAAGAGAATAATTTAGCTTTTTGAAGGCAGAAGAAGACTACAAGTTGAGGAGGTTAAGAACAAATATGAAAACCCACATTAAAAAAAGGTCATTGCCACGAAAGCACTCAATAATCCACCCATCCCTCCGTCAGACCAACAGATATATTGGTGACATACAAACCGGATGGCCTTGTGACTCTTGCTTTACCGTCAGAAAGTAGGTGTAGCCCAGATATTATGCAGGAGAGTTCAAACCCAGGCATCTTTAGGAATGATACATAGGCAGAATAGCTTGACAACAAAATGTCGTGGAAAATCAATATGTTATATACAATATGTATACGTTATATACAGGACGTGAAATATTTTCAGAATCTCCATTTTTGGTTGTGGTTCTTCCACCAATTCAGAGGATATGTTGTTCTACAATAAATAAGAGTGTTATCAACGAAGTGTGACATTTATAGCAAATACGGGCCAAACATGTATCTTTTAATATGTTATAAACTGATTTATAAATTGCATCTATATATATTACAACCCAATTTGCAATCAATGTACTATATAATGTTGCGATTTGTTAATGCAGTCATTGGAATAAATTTAATGAAACCTTATATAATTATTTCTTAGGGTGGGATTTCCCAGCCCTTTCCATAGTGGAATCTCTGATCCCACCAAAAGTAATTTCGTAGTGATGGGTTCCCTGGTGAGACAGAGAAAATGACAGATCTCAGCAGGTCCAAAAGATTCCGTGGGTGGCCAGTAGTGGACTGCTGGAAAACATGCAACGGGAGAGAGGATGGAAAATTTCAGCCTTAGACTGACACTGTCTACAAGATATAGATCCAAAACTGGTTGAAGCAGAGAATTTTGTGTGTTCCACCAGTTGGAATTTTTATCTTATCCTTCAGCCCAATTTATTTTTAGTTGATGGAGATGTTATCCGATAATGGCATGGCAAGGGCAACTGAGGCACTAATGATGGGGCAAATAGTCATCTCCTTAACCAGTGAGATATAAGGATTGAGAAAGAAAGAGCAATGAGAAAGGAGAGTGAATTAATTACATTCAATTCAGAAATGGAGAAAAAGAAAACAAACAGGAAAAAGATCATTGAATGCAGAGAAAGAAATAGAGGGAATGAGGCTGAAAAAAAGGAAAAAAAAAATATTCTTAACTGTAAATTTAAAAATCTCTAATAATAATTTACAGCCAATAGTAATGAGACACCACTTTTTTAATTGTTCTCTTTCTGGGCCAGTAGGTTGAGATAGCAGAAACATAAATCTCCTCATGAAAAAGTATTTATAACTTCACTACTTTACAGATCTAATCTCTTTCTGATTAATTTAATTGCCAATTAACTTGCAAATATAACAACTGTATAAAACTCATAGGAAATCTGAGGATGTATCATCATTTTCGCAAAGCTAAAAACAGAGTGAAGAAAACCACCCAGCAATTTACGTGGCTATCTCTTCCTCACCATAATTTGCCAGATAATCTAAACATTAATCACAGCATGTACACCAAGTGCACCATTATTTTGGCTGCTAATTCTGGACCTTGATATTGTTTGATAGTATTATGTAAAAATGTTATGGCATGTATAATCACCAATACTGTATCTAATGAGTTCAAGCAGCATAAAAGGAACAACACTTCACTTGTTGTTCCCACAATATTTCTCATCTTTCATTTTCTCATTCTGTAGGAATGCATTCTATTTCAAGGACACAGGCTCATGCATTCATTAATCCATGTGCTCTAAAATGCAGCATAAATGGTTTGTAATGAAAACATGAAATCAGTAGACTTCATACATTCCAGTTGTGTTTTTGTAAAATGGCTAGCCTTGAACTTTGTCATCTGCAGCAGTATTAGTTTCCAGCTTTCACTAAGCTATATGATCTGCAAAACCTAGGCATTTGGCAAAACTCCCTTTCCCATTGAAAATTGATGAGATAATTCACTACTCTCTCCATTTCTCAGTAACCACTTAATGCAACTGCTTTGTCCTGTTAAAATAAACCAAATAAATATATTTATTAAAATATTTCTAAAATATTAGAGATTCAATTTGAAAACAATACCCTGTTGTTCACCAAAAACACAATCATTGTGTACTCCATAAAATATTCAATCCATGAACAGAAACTCCTGAGATTCCTTTACTCTACAAAATGATGAATAATGGATATATTGATGTTAATCATACTTCAGAATTTAAAGTGACACTTTGTGATATTTGTAACAAATGCACTTCCATTCCCTGCTAGTTCATCAAATTTTGAGGTTAAGTGAATTAGTGGTGCAGAATTTACTGACAAAATAATGATGAGTTTATTGTGCTCACTATGATTACTATGTACATTGTTCAATAACTTGCAGTGAGGAAGGGATATCTCATGAATTGCAAATCATAGCTGATTACAGGACAATTTGTGCCATTCCACTGTTAACTTCAAATAAATGGCAACTCAACCTAAACCTCCATGTGGATATGAGAAAATTGCTGCATTCATATATTTTGTATATATAATCTGGTACCTCTGCAATGTCATCCTCATCCTTACACATTTGTGGGTGCATTCCATCTAGACTTGGAGTTTAATTTTCTTTTGCTATCTTGTCAATTATTTTATTTGTCTCTATCCCAACTAAAGTAATATTCTTTTGAAACTCATCCTCTAGTATTTTCTTACTTTCTTTAGTAAAAACAGAGGCAAATTTAGTATTGAATACTTCTATTCTTTAACATTACCTTGAGATTATCTTACTCATTTTTTTACTGTTCCTACCCTGAGTTTAAATTTGCTTTTAATTTTATGTATTTATCAAGTACTATCATTCATTTCTTTATTCCTTGCTCATTTGAATTTGCAATTTCTTTTTGCCTCCTTTTTTTTCACTTTTCTCCTAAGTTCTTCATACTCCTTTCTGTCCTCATTATTTAGAATAATTCTTACGTCTTTTTCTTTAGATTGAATGTTTTCTTTCATTGTTTATTTACCTATGGTGCCCAATAATTCCTTATTTTTGCTCTGATGCATTATCCATAGGACCATACAATATAGGAGCAGAATTAGACCATTTGGCCCATCGAGTCTGCTCTACCTTTCAATCATGACTGGTAAATTTCTCAATCCCATTTTCCTACTTTTTTCCCATAATCTTTGATCCCATTATCAATCAAGAACTTATCTATCTCTGTCTTAAATATACTCGATGACTTGGCTTCCAGAATCTTCTGTGACAATAAATGTCACAGATGCATTACCATCTGGTTGAAGAAATTGCTCCTCATCTTGGTTCTAAAGGGTCAGCCCTTTACTCCAAGGCTGTGCCCTCATTTCTTCGTCTTTTCTGCTAATGGAAACATCTTTTCCATATCCACTCTATCCAGGCCTTTCAGTATTCTGTTAAAGTTTCAATGTGATCCCTCCTTATCCTTCTAAATTCTGTCGAATACAGACCCAGAGTCCTTAAGCACTCCTCAGATATCAAGCTTTTCATTCCTGGGATCATTCTCATGAACCTCCTCTAAACCCTCTCCAAGGCTAGCATATTCTTCTTTAAACATGAAGCCCAAAATTGCTCATAATATTCGAAATATAGTCTGACCAAAGATTAATAAAGCCTCAGCAGTACTTCCTTGATTTGTATTCTAGTCTTCTCAAAATGAGTGTAAACATTGCTATCAATTAGAGCGTAGAGCAGTAATTCTATTCTTCTTGGACATCTTACATGCTGGATAAGAAAGGAATCTTGTATTCACCTGTAAATACACAATTTCCTTTTGGTACCTCTTCCTGTCAATTTGTTTGAGGTAACTGATCTCTCCTCTGGTTATTACTTTGTGCCTGCAATTCACAACATTGGTGCCCATACATTTCGTCCACCAATTCCCTTCCAAATTTTTGATGGACTATAGTATACTCTGATTGGTGTGATGGATCTGTCCCCATCTTAATTCCTTCCTTTAATTTGTCCTATCCTGATTATTTTATTGCTAGGTTTTTGTAATTTCTAGTAGTTTGCTCCCCCGGCCAGTTCAACTAATAAAATTGTATTCACAGCCCTACCTGCACTTTCTGCTAGCACTTGGCTCCAGTCCAGTTCAGGTGCAGCCTGTGTCAACAGCACCGTTCATTCTTGTCATTGTATAGGAGCTAGTCCCCCATGAAATTGCAATCCCCTGATTTGCAATCCCCCGACTTCTTGAGAAGGTGAGAGGCCATGGGATCCAAGGGGCTTTGGCCTTGTGGATCCAGAACTGGCTTGCCTGCAGAAGGCAGAGGGTGGTTGTGGATGGCTCTTTTTCTGCATGGAGGTCGGTCACCAGTGGAGTGCCCCAGGGATCTGTTCTAGGACCCTTGCTGTTTGTCATTTTCATAAATGACCTGGATGAGGAAGTGGAGGGATGGGTGAGTAAGTTCGCCGATGACACGAAGGTCGGTGGTGTTGTGGATGGTCTGGAGGGATGTCAGAAGTTGCAGCATGACATCGACAGGATGCAAGACTGGGCGGAGAAGTGGCAGATGGACTTCAACGCGGATAAATGTGTTGTGGTCCATTTTGGCAGATCCAACGGGATGAATGAGTACACTATCAAAGGTAGGAGTCTTAGCTGTGTGGAAGAGCAGAGGGATCTTGGGGTCCGGGTCCATAAGACTCTCAAATCGGCCTCCCAGGTGGAGGATGTGGTTAAGAAAGCTTACGGTGTACTGGCCTTCATTCATCGAGGGATTGAGTTCAGGAGTCAGGAGGTAATGCTGCAGCTTTATAGGACCCTTGTCAGACCACACTTGGAGTACTGTGCGCAGTTCTGGTCGCCTCACTATAGCAAGGACGTGGAAGCTATTGAAAGGGTGCAGAGGAGTTTTACAAGGATGTTGCCTGGATTGGGAGGCATGCCTTATGAAGACAGGTTGAGGGAGCTGGGACTGTTCTCCCTGGAGAGACGAAGGTTGAGAGGCGACCTGATAGAGGTTTACAAGATGTTGAGAGGAATAGATAGGGTGGACTCTCAGAGACTATTTCCCAGGGCTGAAATGGTCGCGAAGAGAGGGCACAGATTTAAGGTGCAGGGAAGCAAGTACAGAGGGGATGCTAGGGGAAAGTTTTTCACTCAGAGGGTGGTGAGTGAATGGAATCGGCTGCCGTCGGTGGTGGTCGAGGCGAACTCGCTGGGGTCTTTTAAAAGACTTCTGGATGAGTATATGGGATCCAATGGGATTGGGGGTTATAGATAGGTCTATGGCTGGGTAGGTTTTGATGTGTTCGGCACAACTTGTGGGCCGAAGGGCCTGTTTGTGCTGTAGTGTTCTATGTTCTATGTTCTATGTTCTATGAAATGCAATCTCCTCCTTCCTACACCACTCCTATGGCCTCATGTTGACTTCGTTAATCTGTTTTCTTCTGTGCTAGTTTTCATGTGGTTCCAGTGATGTCTGTGATTATTAGCAGTCCTTTTTTCTTATTTTAGCTCCTGACCCCCGGTACTCCCTTAGCAAATCTCTTTCCTATGTCATCTGTTTTCTCACAGAATACAACATATCCTTCCCCCTCCATTTCCAACTATTGAGAAAAGCATCTCTTACCCTGACACTGGGGAGGTCATGGACTTTTGGAACTCTCAATCCTGATCAGAAGGAATACTATTTATCGTCTAATTATAGAATCCCTTGTAACTACAAATCCTTCTCTTCTCCTCCACTTTCAGAGAACAGCCACTTAAACTTGTCTTGGTTGGCATTCTGGCCATCTTGACAGTCTTTCTTATCCTCATAGTTGTCGAGTACTTTCTGTCATACAGAAGTATCCAATGAATTCCCTTCACTACCTCTCTTATGTTTCCCTTACCTAACTGACAGAGAGACAGACATTACTAAATAGGTGGATTTAACTTGATGTTAAATAAATTAGTAATTTGGAACCATGATTAATTGCTTAGCAGTCATTAGTGTCTTTGCTGCAGTGAAAATGTAATCACTTAGTTTGTTTTCCTTTGACTTGTACTTTTACTAACATAAAATCCTTACTGACTCAAATTTAATACTCATTACTAAAGATACTAAATACACAAGGTACCTTTGTAACTATACTTAATGCCCTCCAGTTCTGATGTTTTCTCTGTGTATCGATTATAAGTTCATTTTTGTTCTTCTCCTAGTATGATGATTTCTTTATTTACTGTTTTCTCTTGGTTTAAAGTATTTAGCAGGGATTACTTAAACTTCATTGGTAAGGGAGACGGACAGTTAATCCTATTGTTCAACTGAAGTCCCAGATGCCCTGTTATGCTCAATGTTGTCAGCCCATATTTACAGCACCTTGCCACATAAACAATTGCCTCGCTGAAGGGTGAGTGGATGGTTGCTGGACTTCAGGAACATCGAGATGTCTTTGTTCTATCTTACAACAGTGATTAGACTTCAAAGGTCATGAATTTCTGTAAGACACTTTATAATGTCCTAAGATTTAATGCTAAGTTTTTTTTTGCTTTCTTTCACATTAGCTGATAAGAGGAATTCACATGAACATGCTGATGCATTAGTTAGTAACATTATTCAATACATTTTTAATCCACTTCTAAGTGTATCTAATATCCCAATGGTGTCACTATATAAAATAATTATGGGACATATAACAAAAAAGAGGTTTTAAAATATGTTAATGAATAGAAAGGTAGAGGAAGGAATTCTCTATTTAATGGGAAATATGCTGTGGCCAGGAAAGTCCTAGGCTTGACCCTGAGTCTCTACTCAATTTGTTGTGAAGAAGGTGGGAAAAAGAGTTTCGTCGGCTGAGAGGTGAGCAAAGTCAATCCGTTTTCTTGCTGCTGATTATTCTGGTTGGTATGCATGTGTATGTGCATATATGTGAAAGAACCGTAGGAAAAAAACAAACAGAATTCTGGGTTTTAACTATATCTACATTGTGTATAATTACAATCGTGAATTTAGAAGAGAGCGACATGACAAAACTGCAGAAGATGTCTGCAATGCTGACTGGGCCCCAGCTCAGCACTGTGACTAATTCCGTGCACAACACTTTGGAAAGGATGTCAAGGCAGAAGAGATTTGGTCAAATAACTCCAAAGATGGAGGACACAGTTATGTGCACACACAGTGAGGAACTGGGAGTGTACTCTTTAGAACAGAGATTAATGGGAAAGTTGATCGGAGTGTTCAAAATTATGAAGATTTTAAGTTAAGGACAAACTGTTCCCACAGATAAAAATGGCAGGAACTAGAGTACATGGCATAAGCTAATTATCCAAATAAATAGAAGGGAAAAAAAATTCCCAAATTGTTTTGATCTGAAATTTACTGTCTGAAAGAGTATGGAATCAGATTCTACGCTGGGTTATGGAGAAAGAGCATGGCATTCTGGGATGCGTTGAAGATGCCATTTTCTGGAGGTTGACCTGGTTCAAAATTTCCCATAAAACAAATGGGGCTAATTAAATAGATCTTTCAAAAAGCTGACATAGGTATGATGGGCTGAATGTCCTTGGTATATGTGGTATCATGCCGTTATTCATAATTCAAATAAATGTTGCTGTGACACTGCTAAGCACCATCACAATGATCACATCCTATGTGCCTGTTGGGCTGTGTCAATGTAAATCTGAGATAGTGAATTCAAAAGTACTCACAAGCAAACAGAATGAAGTGAAAGTGATAAGATGAAGGAAGTAGTTGATGCTTGGCTCATATCCTAATTCTTCTGAAGAGGCTGATATTTCGCAGCCCTAATGCTTAAAAAAACTTACTTTTAATTCATTTGTATAACATGAACATCTCTGGAAAGGCCACATTTGTTGCCCATTCCTAATTGTCCTTGAGAAGGTGATGGTGATCTGAGTAACTGCTGTAGTCCTGCTTTGCTGTTAGGTATGAGTTCCAGAAATTTGACCCAGTGACAATAAATGTGTAGAGTATAGGGCTAATGGTAGGATTCTTAGTAGTCTTGATGAACAGAGGGATCTTGGTGTGTATGTGCATATATCCCTGAAAGTAGGCAGTCAAGTCGAGAAGGTTGTTAAGAAGGCATATGGAGTCTTAGCTTTTATTGGTAGGGGGATTGAATTTCGGAGCCGCAACGTCATGTTGCAACTGTACAAAACTCTAGTGCGGCCGCACTTGGAGTATTGTGTGCAGTTCTGGTCCCCACATTATAAGAAAGATGTGGAGGCATTGGAGAGGGTACAGAGGAGGTTTACCAGGATGTTGCCTGGTATGGAGGGCAGGTCTTATGAAGAGAGGCTGAGGGATTTGAGGTTGTTTTCGTTAGAAAGGAGGTGGCTAAGAGGGGACCTTATCGAAACATATAAGATGATTAGAGGTTTAGATAGGGTGGACAGTGATAGCCTTTTTCCTAGGATGGAGAAAGCTAGCACGAGTGGACACAGCCTTAAATTAAGGGGTGATAGTTATAGGACGGATATCAGAGGTAGGTTCTTTACCCAAAGGGTGGTTCGGGAGTGGAATGCCCTGCCTGCAGCAGTTGTAGATGCGCCAAGTTTGGTGGCGTTTAAGAGGTTAGTTGATAAGTATATGGAAGAGAAGGGAATGGTTTAGTTTGGAGGGGCATTGCTTTTTATATTGGTCGGCGCAACATCGAAGGCCGAAGGGCCTGTTCTGTG
The DNA here is from genome assembly GCA_024679065.1 of Sphyrna mokarran. NCBI lineage: Eukaryota > Metazoa > Chordata > Chondrichthyes > Carcharhiniformes > Carcharhinidae > Sphyrna > Sphyrna mokarran. The sequence continues at coordinate 73,219,940 of JAGIQG010000007.1, read as the reverse complement.
CTGTAATGTTCTATGTTCTATGTTCTATGTTCTATATTTCCAAGTCAGTGTCTTGAGTGTGAGACCTGAAAGGGAACTTGACGTCCACTATTCTTGTCTTTCTGGGTGACAGAGGTTGTAGGTTTGGCTGGTGCTGCCAAAGAAGTGTTGGTGAGTTGTTGCAGTGCATCTAGTAGATGGTATTCACTCATGCCGCTGGAAACCGGTGGTAAAGGGAATGAATAAAGTGATGGTTAGATTGCCAATCCAGCAAACTGTTTTCTCATAAGAATATAAGGAATAGGATCATATAACCCCTGGAATTTGCTCTGCCATTCAACAGATCGATGTCTGATCTTCTGTCTCAGTTTCACTTTTCTACCATTCCGTGTATCCTTTGATTTCTTTTCAGAACAGGCCTTTATCTAAACCTGAATGAATGACCCTTTTTGAGATGGAGAATTCCAAAGATTACTGAATGAAGAAATTTCTCCTCAGCTTAGTTCTCGATGACCAATGCTTTATCCTGAAGTTATGTCCAAATGTTCTAGAATTACAAGTGGCAAAAAAGAATATATCATGGCTTGAATTAATAATAAATAACCAGAAATCCTTAAATGATGACAAATGCTGTCCATGGCATAAAATCTATAGATCCCAAACTGGCCTTGTCAGTCGTTTTTGGATTCATGGAAGACGATCATCCATGCCAGTGAGAAATATCCAATAATTACCCCCAACTCCACAAATCTTTATCCTGTGTGTCAACACTTTTATTTGACACTGCATGTGCAGAGGCCCAAAACTGTCAGCCTCCCATTTGCTGGCAGCTTGGTCACTAACCAGCTTGGGGCCCTGCATTGCTGCCCCTACAGCAACCTCCCACAGCCTGGTCATGACACCCCCCCACCACCATCCATTCCTGAGCCAACCCTGACTCCCCTCCCGTCCTGGAACACTGCGATCTCCAGTCCCCCTACCCTCACACCGAGCAGTGATGAGCACCATCACACCCAACCCCAGAAGACCCCACTGCCCAGACCCCAGCAGGCAGACCCCCTTCCCGGAAGATAGTCCTCCTCCCCACCCGGCTCCATTTGCTGACCTTCCTCCAGCCTCAACTCATCCTCATGCATTGTGGTAGCTGGAACCCTCCCACCCCCACCGATTGTGTCTAAGCCCCATCCATAATAGGCTGCCTCCTTGGCACTGCCTGATACCCAGTGGACTGTGCCAAGATGGCCGTGGGCATGAGCACTTTGCCCCTTGGGCAGTGCCATGGACATTGGCTGGCACTCCTGCGGTGCCCATGTTCGGGAGCACCACCACCCCCATTGCTTGGCCCCTTGGTGGACTCAGATTGCCCCCCCCTTCACTCGAGCAAGCTCTCCTGCTAGTTCCCCGATTGTGGGGAGCTACTTTAAACCCCAGAGCGAAATACTCGTATTGGGGTGGGAGATGATCTTGTGTCCAGAGAATTCAGTCTCAAGCCCAATAATGACATTTAAATTCCATGAAAAATATCTTGTGTTGACTTACCTGATCTTCCTGCCTGTTTCCAGTATGGTCTCGACCACACATACTCTCCAGCAGTGGGAGATGCGCATGTGTCGGGAAAGCATGCATGAATTCCGCAAAATGGCCGACACATGTGTCTCCCAATCTGATGCTCCAAAAAATTAGAGTGCCGTGATGGGAGAATCAAGCCCCTTATCAAATCACTTTTGGAAATCAAATACATTGGCTCATTTCCCTTTACCTATTCTGCAAGTTATATCATCAAAAAACTCTGATAGATTTGTCAAATCTTGTCAAACATGATTTCTTTTTTGTAAAATTATGTTGCCTCTATCTGATCCTAAATGTATTGTTAATAATAGATTCCTGTTAACTGGTATCATGTTCTCCAACATATATTTCCCTCTTTCATTCTCTGTCCATTCTTGAATTGCAATGTTACATTTGTTAATTTCCAATTGGTTAGGACTGTTCTACAATTGAGATAATTTTGAAAAATAACTGGTGTATCCATTGTGTCGAATAATATGCTTACCCTGAGGTAGGCACAGCCTTTTGACTTCTGGGCTGCTATTCACACTTGCTGTATAATGTTATTTGAGCCAGCTGTGAACAGAGGTTTGAGACATGTAGGTGGTAGACTTCTGACCTAGTGATCATTTTTTGATTCTAAGTATGGAATAATGATGGGCGTGGATAAGGTAGATAGTCAACATCTTCTTCCAAAGGCAAGTGAATCTAAAACTAGGGGACATACGTTTAAGGTGAAAGGGGAGAGATACAAAAGAGTCCAGAGGGGCATTTTTTTTCCACACAGAAGGTTGTGAGTATCTGGAATGAGCTGCCAGAGTTGTAGTAGAGGTGGGTGTAATTTTGTCCTTTAAAAGGAATTTAGACAGTTACATGAGTAAGATTGATATGGGTCAAACGCAGGCAATTGAGACTAGCTCAGTGGTTTAAAAAAAGGCAGCATAGACAAGTTTGAACCGAAGGGACTCTTTCCATGCTGTAAGTCTCCGTGATACTACGGCTGGAATTTTACCAGCTTGCCCGCACTGGAATTGGCTCAGACAATGGCATTCTCCATTGGTCTCGGGAGGGATCATACGAACCTCAGGCAGGCATGCCGGTATTTGAACATGGGTCCCTAGAGCATTACCGTGGGCTTTGAATTACTAGTCCAATAACAAATCCTCTGCACCACGATTTCCCTGTGGACGGGATGTCCAACCTCCTATGTATTGTCCATGACCAGGAACAATGTCATCACCTGCAATTTAAAGGGCTCCCTGGCATGGGACCCAACAAATATTGACATTGTTCACTGGAGGATCATTTGAACTTTAGCCATTTCCAGACTTTTAAGGTGAGTGTTTACTTATCTCAGTTCTTCTATTTCCAAACTTTGCCACTAAGCAGAGGTGACATTTGCTTTGAACCCGAAAATTTTTTCCACACCTTTATATGGTAGTGTTATCTAATTTTTGCATGTTTCCTCCACAAATAATTGTGCCATTGGGGCAAGGGGAGGGGTAAAGGAAAAGGTCGAATCATTCTCTCAATTTCATGAGAATTTCCTCAGAAGCTTCTTACAGTGCAATGTTCAGTTGATGTCTTTTGATGGCAAGAGGATGAAATGGAGCCAAACTCCTACTGCCTGGAAGCAAATGACCAAAGGGATCAACAGTACTGGGCTAGTGAGGAGAATCTGGTCTCAATGCTCAGAGGAGGCTCAAAGAAATCATGAGGATGGTCAGGGTGAGTAAGAGCTCAGTATGTGCAATCTTGTGTCAGTGAGCTGGCTGGAATGGTTACCAAGGTAGGAGGAAAGTAATTTTGGCTGGATACCCAAGGCAGCATGATGCAACAAAGCCTTAACTTTCAGTGATGATGTCCATGTATTCTCAAAACTTTGTTCAGCTGGAAGGTGGGGATAGTAGAATATGCATATGAGACATGACTTTAGCATCCAGCTGCCTGGCACATTGCTAATGGAGAATCAGCGAGCTGCATGCCATTAAAAAGGCTGAAATTGCTAATGAATGAAATCTTCTCAGGAGAACTAAAACTCATTTTTCTCATCTATTCTATAGCCCTGTATAATAGACAAGAGGGTGGCATGGTGGCATAAGGCTGGTTAGCATTGCTGCCTCAGTGCCAGGGACCCAGGTTCGATTCCCAGATAGTGTCATTGTTTGTGTGGAATCTGCACATCCTCCTTGCGTATGCATGGATTTCCTTTGACTGCTCGGGTTTCCTTCCATACTCCAAAAGACGTGCTGGTTAGGTGCATTGGCTGCTAAATTCTTCCTCAGTGTTCCTAAACAGGTGCTGGAATGTGACAGCTGGGGGATTTTCACAGTAACTTAGTTGCAGTGTTAATGTAAGCCTACATGTGACACTAGTAAATGAACTTTAAAACGTGTACTTAAATAGAGCACTGAGCAAGTAAGAAAAGGCCTCTAATTTATATAGACTTGCAATGAAAAGTCTCCCTTTCCTTGACCCAGCATTACATCTTCAAACTGTTAAAGGAGATGTTAAACTATTAAACTGACTCGGGACTCAGCTGAACCTTTTGAACCTGCCCAAACAAGCTTCTCCTTTAAAAAAGGACATCCCACATGGCATAAATCAGACTCTGCAGGCGTATTATTATAGTCATGCCATATTATAGCCGTCAATTGGATTGCTAACTTAAATAACCACTTAAATGTAATTTAAATAATGTGGTCAGGTCCCTAATTTTTAAACCTATTTGTCTGCCATATTACACGAGACTGGTGTGATGAAATTGCCCAATGGCATCATACCCAATAATACATCTCCAGAGGCAGGGAATGCTCCTGCTTTGAGAACATACTAGTCAGCCCAATATTTCTGTAGTTTAACTATTTTAGAATCTGAGGATGTGGGAGAACAGGTTCTGGAGACTTATTGGTTTTTATTGCTTTGAGTTTCTTTAGTAGATTTCCTCTGCTTTCACTTCCACTTCTGAACTTTAACACTCCTTATTGAACCAAGGTTGTTTATTGGCTTAATGATAAAGGTAACATGAAATTTCTGCCAGCCTGGCAGGTTATAGGTTGTGGTTGAATACAGTTTTGCTGTATGGATAGTCCACAGAGGCTCACAGATGCCTGATGTTGAGCTGCTAGATCTTCTCTAAGTTCTTAATTTTGTGCACCAGCAATTTTCTAATGCACTGTGCTGCCTGAAAAATACCAAAATCTTACAAAGGTGATTGAAGAGATAATACTGGTATATTTGGGTTTCTCAAACATGGCATTAGTGCTCTATAATAATCTCAATTGCCATTGCTACTAAACCCTCCCTCAGGAATTTGTGTTGCTAGTTAAAGCCTTTTTTGTGGATGTTGTAGCAAGGTACTTGGAAAATCACAATGGTCTTGATCTTCTAACCAAAGGCAACACCGGGCACATTGCTACTGCCGGTGAAGTTTTCTCATGTTGTATAAGTTATTGCTGTCTTTGAAATTTAACAGTCTTACATCTATCCTGATGAATACAAGACAAAAATATTCAACAGCAATGCTCAAGTTTCATATTACCAAGTGACAACTGTATTTATCCACATACAGACTGGGATAATAATAGTGTAAAAAGTAGAGAAAAGGTTCTGTGATGTGTTCGGCAGAATTTTCTGCATCAGTATATTTCTATTCCAATGAGAAAAGAGACCTTACTGGATCTGGGTCTAAGGAATGAGGTAGGGCAATTCGTTCAGGTATGAGCTGGTAAACACCTAGAGGACAGCAATCATAGTATAAAAAGGTTTAGGTTAGATTTGAAAAGGATGAGAAGTAATGGAGAGTAAAATAGTTATTTGGAGGAGCTACAATTCCAACAGGGTGAGAATGAATGAGGCCCAGATAAATTGGAAAAGAATATAATGCAAAACTGAATTAGAACAATGGATTGCCTTTCAACATAGTTAAGGTACATTCCCAAGATAGGAAATGAAGCATAAACAAGCCAAATATCCCTGGAAGGCAAAAGAGATAGAGATATAGATTAACCAAAAAAGAGGGTATAGGTGGGGCAGCATGGTAGCACAGTGGTTAGCCTTACAATGCCAGGGGCCTGGGTTTGATTCTGGTCTTGGGTGTCTATGTGGAGTTTGCAGGTTCTCCCCATGTCTGCGTGTGTTCCCCCCGAATCACCGTGGTTTTCTTCTCAGATGCAAAAATGTAGTTAGGTGGATTAGCTATAGTAAATGCATGGGAACATGGGGATAGGTGATAGGCCTGCTCTTTTAGAGAGCTAGTGCAGACTCGATGGGTTTAACAGTTCTTCTGCACTATAGGAGTTCTATGGATTTTGTGGTATATCAGGTTGATCACACAAGTACACACATGGCTGAACATAAAAAGTTCAGGGGAAGTGAAAAAAATAAGAGAAGTAAAAATTATATGAAGTATCTAGCAGCTAAATGCCTTCTACTGGCGTGTAGGTAGGATACAAAGGTTACACAAAGCATGCAAATATTAAGAAGTGATAGACTGAAATAAGACATAGACAGATTGGTGAAGTGAATGGATGCACAGATGAAATTTAATGCGGAGAAATGTGAAATGATTCATTTTGGTAAGAAAAAAAGAGAGATATATAGAATAAAGATAAAATTCTAAGGGGATGCACAAGAAAGAGACATATGAGGTACATATGCACAAATTATTAAAGGTGTTAGGGCAGATTGAGAAAATGGTTAATAATGGTTAATCCTGTATGTTATAAATTGAGGCATAGAGTACAAAAGCAAGGAACTTATAATGAACCTTTATCAAAACATTACTTTGGCCTCAGCTGTAGTATCCAGTTCTGGGCACCGCACTTTGGGAAGGATGTTAAAGCATTAAAGAGTGCTGAAAAGTTTCACAAAAACACTTCCAAGGATTAGAAACTTCAGTTACGTGAGTAGGTTAGGGAAGCTGGGGCAGTTCTTAGAAAAGACCAAGTTGAGAGGAAATGTGATAGCAGAGTTAAAAATCATGAGAAGTTTGGACAGAGTAGATATGAAGAAACTGTTCCCATTGGCAGAAGGGTTGAGAATCAGGAGACAAAGACTTAAGGTAAATGACAAAAGAAACAGGTGACTTGAGGAAAAGCTTTTTACACAACTTGTAGTCAGGATCTGCCTGGCAGTGTGGTGGAAGCAGATTCAATTGCAGCTTTCAAAAAAATATTTGGAAAATTATCTAAATATTTAACATTTACAGGAAAAGGCTAGGAGTGGAATTAAATGGAGTTGCTCTTGCAGAGAACTGACTGAGAGACACCAGTACATGGTTCCTTTCTATGTTTATTGATTTTATGACAGATTCTTGTGCAATAATAGAATCAAGGAATATAGGAATAAGAAGGAAAATTATAGCTGATGTCAAAGCTCAACTATGACCATTCTGAACGATGGAGCAGCAGGGCCCATTCCTGATCTCGTATTCTTTCTGTTCTCTCAGATGAGGCTGCATGTTGCTATAATTCTTAATTTTTACTTTTCATATAATGGATCAATATTGATCCCATATGCATTTAAAGGTATTTCCCTGAGCACAAACTGAATACTAAAATAAAAAACTGCAGCATTCCCTCTGAAGACTTATTTTCATTGTAGGAATTCAATTTAGTGGTGAAAATTGTTGAATGGTTGTCAGATGAAACATCCTGTGACTGACAGTAACAAACTTACTTTTCTCATGCAGTGAAAAATTGCTCATAATTCACTAGAATGAAAGGTAACAGAAGAAGGGCCCAGCATTCATCTGCGATTTAACCCAGCAGGAAGAGGCATTAGAAATCCTGGGAACTCACTCAGCTGAAGTTGTAGGAGATGAAATGTGAGATGGCAGATCTGTTTGTGCTACTCAAGTGCTGAATTATCAAGCTTGAATATCAGATTGCCTTCCTCTTTTTTTTGGAAATATTGGAAGGAATTTTAAACCATAGAAGCGGGTGTATTTGCTTTGGGAGGGAAGTAAAAATGAATTAAAATCTTGAACCCAGACCAAATCCACCTACTTCCAGTTTTATCAGAGGTAGAATGGGTTGTAAACAATGAACCTTATTCACAAAATATGGAATGGACACTTAAGTAAAATGAAGCTGCATGTCTTAATTTTTATTCATCTTCCATCTTTAACACTGGCCAGCTGGTTTTCTCAGGTCTTAGAAGTCCAAAAACTAAACAGTAGTGCAGATTGCTGTGTTAAAGAGTTAAGTTATTTCATTCTCATGGATTATGAAAAATAGGTATACTTCCCACCTGTAGAATCTGCTTTTGCCTCTTGAAGGTCATAGAATCACTCCCACAGAATTGCTGACCATCCCTGAGGAACACCAGCTTCCCCCAGGAACATCAGAGTTGCCAGCCTCCCTCTCCAGAATTGCTAATTCTCCAGCAAGATCCCCAACCTCTATGTACAGGGCTGCCAATCCCTTCACCAAGATCAGAGAGGAAGACTGGGAACTCAAACTGGAAGAATCAAAGAGAAAGGAGAAAGTAGGTTCTTGAATTGGGAGCTATTTTATCATGGACTGTTTTCCTATAAACAACTGCTGAGATAATGACCAGAACAACACAATGGGTGGAATTCTCTGTTTTTGAGAGTAGTTGTAATGGCTAGTGGATCTGGTAGCAACTTTCTCGCTGGCTAGAAGAGCAGGATCCCATGCAGGATTCTGTGCTTGGAACCTCATTAATTATGCACAAGTGAGCTCCCCTCTCAGTCACTTGGCAGGAAGGTAGCTGAATCATTTGCCCACCATGAGGTAGCTGGTTCGAAGGTCCCAGCACCATATTTAAACATCGGTCAAGCACACTCATATCACTCTCTCCAGTTCACTTGCTTTCAGAGTGTGCAGGATGTCAGCAGCCCAGAGAAAAGGCTAGTGCACCCAGGAAGAACCCTGTCCCACCTTTCTCCTGACCACATAACCTACCCCATTTGGACTCTACACACTACATCTGGAGTTTTTGTGCAGCCCCTGTAACTAATAATATAGTGTCTTTTTGAACGCCTTGTTTGTGAGGTTTTCATGCAAAATTTGTTGGGGTCCAGCTTTCTTCTCCTTGGTCTTCTTGGTCTTCACTCTGCCTTCCATTGTTCATCTTATTCATCCACCTCCTTTCCCCTCTACCTGCCATCATGAGCCCTTGCCCTTCCTCCCCTCCTTGCACGCCCTCCTTCCACATTTACCCTGCTGTTTTCATCAGCCTTCATTTCCCCCATTCTTCCACCTTCTACACCACCCCTGGTCATACTTTGGGCTTTTACTGTGGTAGCTGCAGCACAATGCTGCCCAGATAGACAGCGGTGAGAGGCAGTGTCACCTTTACATACAACCTCATTTCAAACCAAACAATTCCACAACAATTGCAGATGTCAGCTGATCAGGTGTCACATCATAAAGCATCATGTGATGAGACTTCATATGATCAGGCATTAACTAGTTTAACATCATATGGTGAAAAGTCATATGGTCAAAACTCCAGCACTGAAACTGTCCCGTCCAACCTGCCACAGAATCAGAGCGGGCAAGGAGCGGACAATGGAAACATCCATTAACGTGGGAGGGAATTTCCAGTCTTGCTCAAGTGAGGCCACAAAATCCCACCCCAGGAATACCTCCACCAGAGTTGGCAACATGATATTAAATTGAAATTTGACATGTTTTAATCTTTAATCCTTTAAAGCCAGTAAGAAATTTCATAAAATGTTCTCTTCCTGAATCCGTTATCTGTGGTTATTGACAACTCGAGTAGATTAAGTCAGGATAGTTGAAAAGAGTACAAACTATACATTGTATATTTCAAGGAAAGGTTTAGGGAACTGATTGTCCTTTCCTAAGTTTGCACATTAAAAAAAATAATCTCTTTAGTTTCTCCCAATTTTTCAAAGGACATTTACCAAAAACAGAGAAAATGCCAGGTTGTCACCTGCTGCTAGGCCAGTGCCACTCTGGGTCAACCACAGGAAGATATAAAAGAGAAAAGTTGGAAGAACATTGGGTGGTATTTAATCCAGATGGCACGAGTCTTACTTATTGGCAAGAGAACCATTGGGAGCCTTGACTCACATCCTCTGGAGAAGGCCAACTGCATTAAGTGACAATTGAGAAGTGACCAAATGTGAGCTTTCCCTAGGATCAAGGAATCTGGAGGTGGAAATCTCTTCCACCCCCCCCCCCCCCCATCACCCCCCCCCCCCCCCCCCACCCCCCCCACCCCCACCCCCCACCAATAGCTGCCAGCCAATCAGAGACTAGCAGCTGTTTGTTGCAGGCAGCAGTGACAGTGTTCAATGGGCCACCTCTTCCTGATCAGATATTGAGTTGTTTAAATGAGGGACTACACTCCCCCACCCTCCACCCTGCACCCTCCACTCTCCACCCCTCCACTCCACCCACCCCCTTTACCAAATACCCCACCAGGGGCAAAGAACAAAATAGCACGGGAAACAGGCCCTTCAGCCCAACGAGCCTGCGCAGCCACCCCGATGTTCCCACCTGTACCAGCGATCCCTGACCATGTTTGTAGATCTATGGATTAAAAATCAATGTTCACCAGCTTGATACTGGAAAAGAAGGGATTAGTTTATGAGGAGAGATTGAGTAGATTGGGCCTGTACTCATTGGAGTTTAGAAGGCTGAGGGATGATCTTATAAAAACATATAAGATAATGAAGGGTCTAGATAGGGTAGAGGCAGAGAGATTCTTTCCACTTAGAAAGGAAATCAGAACTAGAGGACAGAGCCTCAAAATAAGAGGGGAAGGCAGAGGGTAGTGAATCTCTGGAATTCTCTGCTCATTGAAGCAGTGGAAGCTGCCTCGTTGAATATGTTTAAGTCACAGGTAGATAGATTTCTGATCAATAAGGAAATTAAGGGTTATGGGGAGCAGGCTGGTAAATGGAACTGAACCACTTTTGGATCAACTATGATCTTACTGAATGGCAGGGCAGGCTCGAAGGGCTGGATGGCCTAATCCTGCTCCTATTTGTTATGTTCTTATGTTCTTAATTGTGTAGGAGAATAATTAAATAAATGTCTCATCAAGAACTAAATCCATGTAACTCAAACAGGAAAAAATAATGTTAATGAAACATTGAGGAATAATCATCTTTACCATTTCATTAAGAACATGACAACAACAATACTGAATTTAATAAACACAGGCATTGTTGAGCACCTTAGAACTCAGCTAGACACCAAATGGATATCATCGACTCACAGATCATCATGTTATTCTAACAGACTAGGTTAAAGTATTTGGAGTCACAGCAAATAGAAATGCTTGCAAAATGTCTGCAAAGGATCACAAAGGTATCAACAGAAATCAAACATTAATGATGCATTAAATAACATTGGACAAACACTCATAGACAGATAACTATTGAAAAAAATCAATGCAGTAGAGTTAATTAAAAACAAAAAAGAAAATGCCAAAAAATCTGAAAAATGAATACTGTGTTCTGGCAAATTAAGTTTACCACAGCAAAATGTAACACCTCCCTTTCAGACTGGAATGTCCAAAATGATTGAATGGGCCATCAAGCCACCACCCATTTTAACTGAGCAAGGAGACCAGTTGTACTTCCATGGGATTGCAATTGGATTTTGGGGGCAATAGATTGTTTCTATAAATCTGCTATAGATATTGTGGGGCAGATCACCTTGGGCTTTTCAGGCTCTCTTGTACACAACTTATATTCCATGCATAAAAACCGAAGTCAGTCTACTTCATTATTTACCTCATGTCCCATTTGCAGATTCCCAGCAATGTGAAGCATTAAACATTAATAGTTAGTGACATAAGGTGCTACTTTGAGAGATAGAAAATCCTGGGCAGGGTTCCTGCAGTAGTAGCAGTTTAGGCAGAACACAAATATGTTTGGTTTCCGTCAATTAACAGAGTGGTCTTATGATGCCAAGAATTGTTTTTTTTTTAAATGCTGCAATAGTACTTATGAATCAATGTATTCATATATATTCCATAGATAGTTTTGTACTTATTCCACACATCTAGTTAATTCAGAATGTGTATAAAAATGTCTGTAACAACATGCAGGTATTTATAAATTACCCTTTACACAGTATAACATCACATAGCACATTCTAAGAGGAAAATGTTACATAGGTGAAAAGGAGAGCTATAGAGATGGTGGAGAGACCTAAGGAAATGTTGAAGCTAAGTAAACATTGTGCACAGTTTAAAGTATACACTCCACAAATCATCTTTTTTGGAAGACTGCATTATGTTCCCATATCCAATATCCTCCAGATATGGTTCTGAAATCTTTAGTGTGGATACCAATAATTTGGGTTTGATAACTGACATAAGCTTGCTTGAGAAAATATCAAGAAGGTAATTTTTTTTGAGCCCATGCTTGCTGTCAACTGGAATGGGGGCGCAGTGGGGGGAGGAGTCAAGATCCAGCGCAACTCAGAAGTCACGAACCTCGCCAGCAAGATCGGGATCTCCAATTTTCACTGCCCCTTGTGTCAACATAATCAGATAATCAGCAGCTGTGACCTGATTTTAATACTTTTTTATAAACTTAAATGCAATTAAAGACCCTCCCACACCATTTATATATTCAAATAACAGGTTCACCCAAACATGAACCTGTCATGGGGACTCCCCCCCCCCCAACATAGAACATAGAACATTACAGCGCAGAACAGGCCCTTCGGCCTTCGATGTTGTGCCGACCAATTAAGAAAAAGCAATGATCCTCTAACCTAAACCATTCCCTTTTCATCCATAAACTTATCTACTAACCTCTTAAACGCCACCAAACTTGTCGCATCTACAACTGCAGCAGGCAGGGCATTCCATACCCTTACCACCCTCTGGGTAAAGAACCTACCTCTGACATCCGTACTATAACTACCACCCCTTAATTTAAAGCTATGTCCCCTCGTGCTAGCTTTCTCCATCCTAGGAAAAAGGCTATCACTGTCCACCCTATCTAACCCTCTAATCATCTTATATGTTTCAATAAGGTCTCCTCTTAGTCGCCTTCTTTCCAACGAAAACAACCTCAAATCCCTCAGCCTCTCTTCATAAGACCTGCCCTCCATACCAGGCAACATCCTGGTAACCTCCTCTGTACCCTCTCCAAAGCCTCCACATCTTTCTTATAATGCGGGGACCAGAACTGCACACAATACTCCAAGTGCGGCCGCACTAGAGTTTTGTACAGTTGCAACATGATGTTGTGGCTCCGAAATTCAATCCCCCTACCAATAAAAGCTAAGATTCCGTATGCCTTCTTAACAACCTTATTGACTTGATTGCCAACTTTCAGGGATCTATGCACATATACACCAAGATCCCTCTGTTCTTCAACACTATTAAGAGTCCTACCATTAGCCCTATACTCTACACCTTTGTTATTCCTGCCAAAGTGAATTACCTCACACTTTTCCACATTAAACTCCATTTGCCACCTCTCGGCCCAGCTCTGCAACTTGTCCAAGTCTCTCTGCAAACTATAACACCCCTCTTCATTATCTACCACTCCTCCGACTTTGGTGTCATCCGCAAATTTACTAATCCATCCTTCAATACCCTCATCCAGATCATTTATAAAAGTTACAAACAACAGAGGCCCCAAAACAGATCCCTGAGGTACACCACTTGTAACCAAACTCCGCGATGAATATTTTCCATCAACCACCACCCTCTGTCTTCTATCAGCCAGCCAAATCCTAATCCAATTAGCTAAATCACCCTCTATCCCATACATCTGCATTTTCTGCAGAAGCTTTCCATGGGGCACCTTTTCGAATGCCTTACTAAAGTCCATATATATCACATCAACTGCCTTACTCCCATCCACCTCTTTGGTCACTTTTTCAAAAAACTCAATAAGGTTAGTAAGGCACGACCTACCCTTCACAAAACCATGCTGACTATCCCCAATCAATTCATTTCTCTCTAAATAACTATAAATCCTATCCCTAATAATTCTCTCCAATACTTTGCCCACAACAGAAGTAAGACTCACTGGCCTATAATTCCCAGGAAAGTCTCTCTTCCCCTTCTTGAACAATGGGACCACATTCGCTATCCTCCAGTCTTCCGGCACTATACCCGTAACCAACGACGACCTGAAGATCAGAGCCAGAGGCTCTGCAATCGCCTCTCTCGCCTCCCAGAGAATCCTAGGGTAAATCCCGTCCGGCCCAGGGGACTTATCTAACTTCAAACCCTCAAGAATATCTAGCACATCCTCCTTATCTACTTCAATACTTTCCAGTTTACAACTCTGTATCCCAGTGTTCTCCACAACTACATTTACATCTCCCTGCGTGAATACCGAAGAGAAATATTTGTTCAGTGCCTCTCCAATCTCTTCAGGCTCCACGCACAACTTCCCACTGCTGTGTCTGACTGGCCCTAATCTTGCCTTAACCAATCTTCTATTCTTAACATATCTAACGAAAACTTTAGGATTCTCCTTGATCCTATCAGCCAAAGTCTTCTCGTGTCCACTTTTAGCTCTTCTCAACTCACTCTTTAGCTCCCTCATGGCTAATGTATAGCTTTCCAGTGCACTAACTGAGCCTTCAAGCTTCATTCTGACATAAGCCACCTACTTGAAGGGTATGAAGATGAGTATAGTCCCCAGGGGGCTATGACCTGACTTCAAGGGCATGAACCCCCGACTTGAAGGGCATGAAGATGAGTATAGCCCCCAAGGGAGAAGGGCATAGCTGGAAGTATCCATCCCAACCTGGCAGTGCCAAACGGTGCCAAGTAGCAGTGCCTGAGATGAACCTTAGTGAGGCACTCATTAACTCGTAGTGGTATGGGGGTACAGACATGGGAGATGTAGATACTAGTGATGGCTTTTTGCGGGGGTGGGGGCAGGTCTGATGCTGGCAATGATTGTGGGAGGAGGTGATTTGGTGGCATTGACTGTTTGGGAAGGCAGAGAGCACAGTAGGAAGGCGTCTGGTACCAGTGATGTTCCAGAGAAAGGGGGATTGTTTCTGGCATTGATTGTTTTGGGAGATGTGGAGGGGAGGGGTCTGATGCCTGTGACATTCGGGGTGGGGGGTTGGAGGGGGAACTGGGGCTGCGGGTGGGAGCTCCTGGGACCTCCATGGTGGAGGGGGAGAAATGTTCTGCTTTGCTCTGATCAGGACACCTTTTGTAAAAGCATCCCAATCTCAGTTTAGGTGGGCTTTGCCAGCTTGTTTCAGCCCTGCCACTCAGTATGACAGTGTGAATTGTTTTAACAAAGTGCCATAAGATCTGGAGAGAGAATCGACCTGTTTCTCTCCAAAGATAATGACACATTATCATTTTTTGGTAAGATTCTGCCTTTAAGATATTTAAAAATTTTGTAACATTGATTCCTGGAAATTAATATGTATTAATTGTTTGATAGTAAACTCACAAGCTTTCGAGGTTCCCCTCTTTATCAGGTGACGAAAAGGGGGACCTCGAAAGCTTGTGAGTTGACTATCAAATAAATCAGTTGGAGTTAAACCTGGTGTTGTCAGACTTCTTACTGTGAATGAGATCAGCCAGATGATGTGCTACAGTTTTAGATATGGTGATGAATCCAATCTATTCAGCTGAGTGAATGCAGTGGAAATTTATTCCAGAATGGCTCTGCAGACTCACCGAAAGAGCGGGAATTCAACAATTTGTTTCTGGCCCCTTCTTCTTCCTAATGTGGTTTTAGTTATTAAAATCGGAAATGTAATCCTGGGAGAGTGATCTTGATCTTTTGTAGCTCAGACCAAGAACGATGTTAAAGATATAATTGAGAACATTTTAACATATCTAACCCATTAAATTAGGAATGCTAGAGGCAAATGTGAGAGAATACCCTGAAATTACACAACCATTTTGTTTCAGACTTGGCGTCCTGTATATGATGGAGAATACAATTAAAGTTGTATTTTTGTAGCCTATCCTTTGTTGTATAGGCAAAACTAGGCAAAAGTGGCACAGTGACACAGTGGTCACCACTGCTGCCTCACAATGCCATGGACCTGAGTTCAATTCCCAGTTTGGGTTACTTCTATGTGGAGTTTGTACGTTCTCCCCAAGTCTGTGTGGGTTTCCTCCAGGGGCTGTGGTTTCTTTCCACAGTCCAAAGATGTGTGGGGTAAGTGGATTGGCTATGCTAAATTAACCCTTAGTATCAGGTAAACTCACAAGGTAAATCCATGGGGTTACTGAGATAGGACCTGGGTGGGATTGTGGCTGGTGCAAATGCGATGGGCCAAATTACCTCCTTCTGCACTGTAGGTATCCTATGATTCTAGGATTCTATAAAAAGAGCGAATCTAATAAACTTTTAAAAATGTTGACTTCAATTTGGAAGTACCAAGGCACTCAGGGATAGAATTTAATTCTTGCATGGCATGATATGGTGTTTCAGAAACACATCGATTCACTCAGTAATATGTACTGGTATTTGAGGGAAAAAATGAAAATTGCGGATAGAGTTCATAGTCTGGAGTTGTTAGATTTAATGTTAAGTCCAGAAGATTGAAAGGTGTCTAATTGGAAGATGAGGTGCTGATACTTCAGCTTATACTGGGATTTACTGGAACATTGGGTGGGAACTTGAGCCCAAAATGGTTGTGAAGCTGATTAACACATATTATAATACATTTCCATGTAATTAAAGATGTGATTATTTATCTTTGCTAAATATTGAACTCCTGCTGTATTGTCAAAGCACGCCAACATGGCGAGATTTACAACAGATTCATGCAAACGTGAACTTATTGTGGACAGAAAGGTTTGCATAGCCCTGGGGCAGAGGGACATGGCCAGGCATTCATCTGGCAATGCCCCTGGCACAGGTTGGCATTGCCAGGCTGGGGCTATGCCAAACTGGCAGTGCCAACCTGTGCCAGGGTGGACCCCAGTGATGAAACCCATGAGGGAGGGATTCATTTATATGTTGTGGCATGTGGGAGTGGATATGGAAAATATGGATGCCAGCAATAGCTGATTTGTGGAGGAGGATGTGAAGGTGATGGCTGTGTGGATGGTGGGGGTTGGGGAAAAGGAGTCCGATGTTTTGAAGGGAAGGGGGTGGGTTTGCCACCTCTGATTGTTGGAGAGGGAGAAAGAGTTTGATGTTTGGGAGAAAGTGGTGTGAATGCATGCTCTCATCACGGGGCGGTGAGGGGAGAAATCCCAGCCTATACTGGAATAGGATCCCTACTCAGAGATGGTCCAGGTATTTTCTGACAATCTTGTCCTGTGCTTGGACTGTATAAAGCATGAGCACTAATTTCTCCATGATAAATTTCTCTAGTGCGCTGACAAATGGCAGATGGAGTTTAATTTAGATAAAAGCATGATGATGCATTTTGGTAGATTAAACCAGGGCAGGGCTTATTTGATTAATGGTAAGCATTGGGGAGAGTTACAGAACAAAAGGATCTAGGGGTACAGGTTTATAGCTCCTTGAAAGTGGAGTCACAGTGGACAGAGTGGTGAAGAAGGCATTCAGCATGTTTGGTTTCATTGGTCAGAACATTGAATACAGGAGTTGAATGTCTTGTTGAAGTTGTACAAGACATTAGTAAGACCACACTTGGAATACTGTGTGCAATTCTGGTCACCCTATTACAGAAAGGATATTATTAAACTAGAAAGAGTGCAGCAAAGATTTACTAGGATGCTACTGGGACTTGATGGATTGAGTTATAAAGAGAGGCTAAATAGACTGGGACTTCTTTCTCTGGAGCGTAGGAGGCTGAGAGGTGACCTTATAGAGGTCCATAAAATAATGAGGGTCATAGAGAAGGTAGATAGTCAATATCTTTTCCCAAAGGTAGAGGAGTCTAAAACTAGAGGCAAAGGTTTAAGGTGAGAGGGGAGAGATACAGAAGTGTCTAGAAGGGCAATTTTTTTCACATAGAGGGTGGTGAGTGTATGGAACAAGCTTTCAGAGATAGTAGTAAAGGAAGGTACAATTCTATCTCTTGAAAAGCATTTAGATAGTTACATGTGTACGACAGGTATAAAAGGATATGGGCCAAATATGGGCAATTGCGATTAGTTTAGGTGTTTTAAAATAAAAGGGCTGCATGGACAAGTTGGACTGAAGGATCTATTTCCATGCTGTAAACCTCTATGATTCTGTAATCCCGAGGGCCCTGGCTGAGGCAGTCCCTGATGGGGATTGGGTCGCTGGTTTTGAATATTCTGTTTGTCCTTACAGAATCATGGTTCTTTCTCTGGATCACTTGTTGGGACTTCACCCTTCCTGCCAGTTTGGGAATAATAGGCTTAACCTTTTCTGAAGCTTCCATCCCAGTAACAATGTTGTTGGGGTGATTCCTATCATTGTGTGAGGGTTAATCCTGTCATTGAATAAAAATTGCACCAGCTTAGTCTCAAAGGATGCTGTAGGTTGCTTCTTCATGCTGAGCTTAAAAGTTGGCACTGCTTGTTTAGCCGACCCATTTGACGACAGCTATTAAGGTGCTGTCCTAATGTGTCTGATTCCATTGGAAAGCAGGAAGGTCTGAAACTTGGTGCTTGTAAAGACAATGCCATTTGCCAAAGACCAGGCTCTGCAAGCTCAGGAGGTATCTGAGCTTGCAGAAACTTGGTCACAGTTTCTCAATGTTAGTGTGGGAAGTGGTGGAGTTCAGATAATGGATCTCCAAACATTTGGAATATGCATCGACCATAATTAAGAACATGGAACCCAAGAAAGGCCTGGTGAAGCCCATTTGCAGGCATACCCAGAGCCTATCAAGCCACTCCCATGGATGTGGGGAGGCTGCGGGGGGAGTTATCCATTAAAAATAGAAATGGATATGGGAGGGCCAGGGTGCTGCGGAATCCATTATTGGGGAGTAGACGTATAATCACTCCTGGACTGGTATTCAGCTCCTAAACACAGAAAACACAAAAGCCAGGCTGTCTCCCTCCCCAGCCCACAATGGAAAAGGTGACAATCTGCTAACCAGCAGATTATCCCCAACTCCTCAGTGGGACCCTCATCCCCTCCATCACTGAGAGAGTGTGTCAGCAGCAGCCACCTCTCTCCACACCTCCTCTCCTCCAGCCCTACTACCACATGTCATTCAGAGAGTAGGGTGACATGTATGTGCAGATTGACACACTTTAATACACTTTATTTCAGTTGCTTGTATTGATGTAATGGGTTGTCAATTTCACTTAGTGTTTGTTGAAAAGCCAGTGATGACAACATGAAATCTACTTTGGCTCTGATGTGCTGTTTTTTGTATTATGAGAACAGTGCATTCCATGCAATACATGGGGATGGGATAGCCTAGGATCAAAGGATCCCTACAGTGCAGAAGAGGCTTATTCGGCCCATCAAGTCTGTACCTGGCCCCTGACAGAGTACCTTACCCAGTCCCAACCTCTGCCTTGTCCCTGTAACCCCACACCTTTTGCACGGTTTTTCACCTCAACCTGATGGAGGATAGCATTTGCCTCTCTTGTGGTAACACTGGCTCCCTCCTGAGACTAATCTTCATCATTCTCACGATTTTAGCTGGGAATAAAGTGATATGAGAATATCAAAGGTCTTTTCCATTGTGTCCCTCATGGCTTGAAAACCAGAGGAAATGGCAGCAATCTAACTCTGGGTGAAGTTTTGGAGCTGCTGTCAAAAGGCTCCACAATATGGGCTTCATTGCAGTGTTCACAGAAATTACCATGGATTGCTGTGTTGAGTCAGCTCACATGAGGATGTTGAACAGATCTGAGTCTGTGCTGGTGAGTAGAGCTGTGTGACCAGATACACATAGAAAAGTCTTGGTTTACAAACATCCAGTCTGGGAAGTCATGGTTATCTACTACCAAAAGAGAAAATGCTGGAAAATCTCAGCAGATCTGGAAGCATCTAGCAGAGAGAAAAGGGCTGATATTTCAGATGACCATTTATCAAAGCTGGTTATCTGCTGTGCCTTCTGCAGCAGGGGGCTCAGATGTGAGTCTTCTTTGAAAATCTGCTCCCTGGTTAGGTAGATTGGATATGCCTAAACAGTTGGGGTGGGCTAAGCTTTATCATTCCTACTGCTCTAACATGGTGTCACCATGGGAGAGGCAAATGCTATCCTCCGTCTGGACTGCGGAATATTTGTTATTCTGCCAGCCTCTCAACCAGTCCCATGTTGATGTCAACTAGGCAACTGAGACAGAATGACCCAGCCATAGTTAAGATGCAGAGTTCTTTATGATTGTCCCCACAGCCATTTCAAGTCACTGTAAATGGAAATAAAATCAGGTGAGAAATATCTGCAAAGAGTTAGGCCCCAAGGAGGAGGTGGGCACCCAATACCAGTAGCTGTTAAGGTTGCAGTTAGTTTAGCTCCATCTATGAATATATGTGGGCATCGTCTATGAATCTATGTGGGAAATAGCAGGCACCCATCAACAGCAGGATCGTTAGGTAATTGATTCCCTGTAAGAGACAACACTGAACTTAATAACACCAACCACACAAACCAGTCAAGCATACAGGGCTATAGGGAAATAGCTTCCAAAGTAGAACTCCCTCAAGTTCAGGACATGATCAGCTACACCCACGTGATCATCAAGATCCTGTTGATAAAGACCATTGTTGTATGAACAAGAAGAAGTTTCACTCATTCAACTTTCTGCTGTTGTGCAAGCATCACAAATGTTTCCTCCAGTGTGCACCAGGTTTCCTGGTACCTCCTTGATACATTCATTTGAGACAGTCACAGGTGCTGTTCATGCCATGATATAGCCCTCATGAATTTTCTTTGCAGAGCTGGCTGCTGCCATCTGTGCACAACCCCATCTGTGAACAACACAAGTCCTGCCATCTTAGCATATGGGCCACCACCAAGTAACCTATTATTGCCTTGTCCGATTTAGTGGGTGTGGGGAGCAACTTCACTACTTCCCTACAATGGGTATTCTCCAATGCTCTACACAACATGATCCTACAGAGAGGGACAGAATTGTAGAGCAATGCATGTGGAAGAATGCTCTGCTCCATTGAAGTAGCAGGAGGTCAATAAAGACTAGCAAGCACCACTGCAAGACCAGCTGGAGCCCGTATTAAGGGAGGAACCTAGGTTGCCCTGATCCATGAATTCTTCCCAGATCTTATCATTTGTGACCATTATTAATATTCCAAAACCATGTAAACTTTTCAGTACTTTTTAAGCAGTATTTCTCTAACAGTCACATAGTGGCCCCATCTACTCACAATCTTCTCACAGGTGGAGCACCCAATGATGCTATGGTATGTCTCAATAATAAAGTAATGACTATGTAAAGGTGCAAATATTATTGTTTAATTACACATGCATATAGGCTATCAACATTATCAAACTCCATAGAATCAAAGAACTCTGCAGTGCAGAAAGAAGTCATTTGGCCCATTGAATCTGCACCTACCACAATCCCACTCAGGCCCTACCCCCATATCATTACATATTTTACCTGCTAATCCCTCTAATCTACACATCTTAGGACATTAAGGGGCAATTTTAGCATGGTCAATCAACCTAACCCGCACATCTTTGGACTGTGAGAGAAAACCCATGCAGAAAGGAGGAGAATTGCAAACTCCACATAGACAGTGATCCGAGCCAGGATTCAAATCTAGGTCCCTGGAGCTGTGAAGCAGTAATGCTAACAACTGAGCTATCGTGCCACCCAAAGCTTGTGTTTGTGAAACCAAAGCTCTTATGAGAACTTTTCTGGACTGCAGCGAAAACAGATGTGCAGGCAGGCTGCTCAGCTGTACATCTGAGTGGACGAAATACTCTTGGTACCCATTTTCATCATTGAGTGCCCATGAGGGCACTGCAACAGACACCACCAGCTTTATCCCAGGCAGCCTCAGTCATGTGGGCTTTTGATGTATCACACGTTTTGTCTTAGAGAGGCCAAAGTGACAGCATCAAGAGTGATCGCATCAACCTTAGCCCTATTTCCTCTGATTCCTTACATAATTCACCTCCCATCTTCACTGACCAGGAGCCAGAGCGATCCAACTGCCCACACATGACTCCATGGACTATCACTGCTGTCAAAGCAGGCAGAATAAATTATACATTCTGTTATGCCATTCTACTGCTCCTATCTCCAATTAATGGGCTGTCATATATGAGTCTCCATGGAGCTGGCTAATCTTCCCTTGAACTAATACGTCCGAAACACTGTGGAATTCGTAACATGAATGGACTCATTCATTCCCTCCCCAAGATTCCACGTGGCATCAAGGATTTCTGATTGTCTAATATTCCTGTCCACTTGCCCGCTTTGTAGGTGACCTCTAGGGTCACTATCTGCAATAGAGACTGTCCACAGCTATTGCTATCTCTGCTAATGCCCACATGGCATGAAACTCACCAAGTGTTCCCTGTTGTAAATATGTGTTATTTCTCTCTGCAGTGGATGTATTTGCACTGGTCAGGAATGAGTTTATCTCCTGTGACACTTTTTTAGTGCATCTCTTTCTCTGCAATTATCGTGGTCTTTAAGCATTGTTTGATGCTGTTTTTCCAACATCAGCCCTATGGAAAAGCTGATCTTCTGCATAAGAACCTCCCATCACTCAGTAACTGCTTCATCATCTGGCTGACAACCAACTATGAGTCACTGCAAATTAATATACAAAATGAGGAAGTTGCTCCAAGGTGTTTTGCATGAACAGGGCAAGAAGCTTTCACATTCTCTCTGCTGGACACCCATCTCATCCTCAACAACAGCCAATCCTGCTGCCACTTTGCCAATGTCAAGGACTCTCCTCCATCAGTGTCAATGCTGTTAGGTGGGCCTATCCATGCTGAGCTCCCTCACAGATGCCACGTGCTTGTTTTTCCAGTGAAATATACATAAAGTGTGTAATGACAGTATTTCTCATCACAACATCATGAGGCACATGCACATGTAAAAATCATGACAATTTACTGTCCATGGGTTAAACTCCACATCATCCAAAAGCTCCATTCCTATGAGGAGTGGGTCTGGTCAGACAGGTGCTCAGTTCTCCTGGGCCAGGCCCTCCTGCTCAAAGATGAACCCAGCAAGCAATGACTCTGTAGCTACCAGCTGGTCATTACACATTACTTTGCCAGACCTTAGAAAGTCATTGAAGCACTTCCTGCACTGGATCCACCTACACTGTGACTGCTGACCTCTCTTGCAACTTCCATCCCTAGATGTCTGGATGACAGGCCTGTTCCTGCTGTTGTCAGGATTAAAAAAATACTCCTGCGGACTCTCACTGCCTTTGCCTCAATCAGATCATCCAGGGGGGCATTGCTGCATCACAGGATTTCCATTGCATGACTTCCTGCCATGTTGTTACTCCTTATTACTGCACGCTCTTCAATGATACAGCCTACCTGCTGCCACATTGATGGTTGATGGATTCTTTAAATGGGACCCGCCACTGCTGGCACTTGCTTCCTGAATCCATCCCTGTCAATCGTGCAGAAGAACTATTATTGGTCATCTATAACAAATTGTTGACAGACATCACACAACGACTTTGACAGACTTGGAAATAATCCCAATGTCAGCTTCACAAATGTGCTGTTAAAATCCAGTTCATAGTTAACAGATCAAAATGAGATGAAGGTAGTGGAAATACAAAAGACTGTCTAGAAGACTAATCAGATGGTTAACTTATTTCTACACATTTGATTCAGATGCCTGAGAAAATGAAGAAAGTAACAGGCTATCTGCTCGGTATTGGAACAATAATAAAACAACTTCACCTCATTGATAACAGGAATAAATTGTGAACTATTTTCTTCCTAAGTAACCAATCTTAACATGGGTTAGCGTTAACATCAGGTCCAGCTATAACTATTTGAGCTTTCCCTTTCAAGTCATACCTTGGAAACAATATTCAAGCAACACTTTCTCGTTAATCAGAATTTAGAATATCATTCTTACTTTATTGTCACTTGTCTAGTTTCTAACACAACCAGGGGGAGTTATTGAATGACCGCCTAAAATAATTCACATTGCAAAATGCAAATGGTGTGCAAAGGATTAATTATAAATCAGTATAGTTATCATTAGATCAAATATATTATAGTATGTTTTTATTTAAAAACAAGTATTTACCCAACAATTATAATTTAGAAACACAATTGGAAAGTGCATGTGTGTAGAGTAATATTTATTTTTATCTCACTCTATCTTTTAGGTGGTATTACATATCATTTCCCATCTGAGATTGAGGAACTTTGAAATGTGAAACTCTGTGTAGCATGTCATTTCCCACTGCTTGCTGTTTGCTTATCTCAACTAATTATTTCAACTGGAGCAGTTTGTGTGGTTCTAGTCATTATAGACCACCATTAGTTTCAATCTGTTGATACCAACCAGTCATCGAAGCAATTAAATTATGAAACAAGTTTAATTTTTATATGCAGTTAAATCATTTTATCCATTTTCTTGGAAAAAATGTATTAAGACCAAAATGGTTGATTGACGAAGTGCACAGAACCTGAGTTTTAACACCGAAAAGTATCTATTACATGAGAACTTTCTTCTGGCGCCAAGAGGTATTTAGGTCGTTTGCTCAGCTATTCCACAGGGGAAAGCATACTGAAAGTTGTTGATACCTGAGCAACACAACCAGGGTTTCAGAAAGTAAATGAGCTTGAACAATTATTATAAGTCATTTCCTCCAAGGTTATTGAATTTTGACTGTGTGGAAAAGCAATGAATATTTTGACCACAATTTTCCCTTGACAAAAGACAGCTTTCTTAAGCAAAAAGGCATGGAGAAACTTTGAAACAATAACACCAATAAGTCAAAAGGGAAATATCTGTGTGACTAATAACACTGAGATAATATTTTTCAGTGCTGGCACATATTATTTTGAACACTGATAACTAATAAGATACTTCCATAAATTACTTTTTCTCTCACCTTTATGCAGAGATGCTGCAATGTTTTGATTCTTGTGGCTTTACCACTGCTGGACAGATGTTGCAACTAAATTCTAAAATAGAAAATTCATTCTTGACTATTCTACCACACACCCTGCTTCCCCAAAGAGGGGCTATTAGGGTTTATTTTCCAAGTTACAAAGTTGTCAAAAGCTACCTATAATTATAGAAAATTGATTCATTTGTAAAGAAAGCTGCACCACTATTAAACTATTAAAGTTATCCATTAGGACAGAATTTCGAGTTGCTAAGTCAGATTCCTCAAAATCAAAAATGCCTGCAGTATCAAATTGGTCAATTACACTTCACACATTGTGTGGTTGTAGAACAATTTTAGTTTTGAATGAATGCAAACTGTGCAATGTAGACCAGGTTTGGAGTTGCAGAGAGGATTTACGAAAGAAATGACGACCACCATCTTCACAAATAGCAAAATGTTCCAGGGTGCTTCAAAGGAGCATTATCAAACAAAATATGACACTAAACCACATAAGGATACACTGGGGCAATTAATCAAAAGCCTGGTCAAAGAGATGAATTTTGTAGTATGTATTAAAACAGGGAAAAGAGATGGAGAGACAGAGGTTTAGAAAAGGAAATTGCAGAGAATAGGGCCTTGAAAGCATGGCTGGCAATGGAGGAGCACAAATATCTCAAAGAGCTGCAGGAGGTTCCAGAATAGAGAAGAGCAAAGCCATAAAGGAATTTGAAAACAAAGATGAGAATTTTTAAATCAAAGAATTGTCAGTCAGATAGCACAGGAATGAAAGATTAATACAACTTGGGTTTGGATGCAGGCAGCAGAGTTTTAGACATTATCAAATTTACAGAGAGTAGAAAATGTGAGGCTAGCCAGGTGTACAGAAGAGCATAAGAACATAAGAAATAGGAGTAGGAGTAGGCCATCTATCTCCTCAAGCCTGCCCTGCCATTCAATAAGATCACAGCTGATCTGTAGTGAATCAGTTCCACTTTCCCACTTCTCCCCATAACCCTTAATTCCCTTGTCTATCCACCCGTGACTTAAATATATTCAGCGAGGTAGCCTCCACCACTTCAACAGGCAGAGAATTCCAAAGATTCACCACACTTTGAGTTAAGAAGTTCCTCCTCAACTCCGATATAAACCATCCCCGTCTTATTTTGAGTCCTGCTATCCTTTCTAAGCGGGAAGAATCTCTCTACCTCTACCCTATCGATCCCCTTCATTATCTTATGTCTCTATAAGATCCCCCCTCAGACTTCTAAACTCTAACGAGTAGAGACCTAGTCTACTCAATCTCTTCTGATAGGCTAACCTCCTCATCTGCGGTATCAGCCTAGTGAACCTTCTCTGCACTCCCTCCAAGGCCAATATATCCTTCCGCAAAAGCGGCAACCAAAACTACACACAGTACTCCAGCTGCGGCCTCACCAGCACGCTGTACAGTTGCAACAAGACCTCCCTAGTTTTATATTCTATCCCCCTAGCTATGAAGGCCAACATTCCACTTGCCTTCTTGATCACAATAGAACAGCCAAGTGCAGTACGTTAGAACAGCCAAGCCAAACTAACAAGGGCATGAATGAAAGTTTCAGCAGCAGATAAGCTCAAGCAGGGGAGGAATCAGGTAATGTTATAGTGGTGGAAATGGGTGGGCTTAGTGATGGCATGAATAAGCCATTGGATTTATCTCAGCATCAAATTTGACAGCATAGTTGTCAACAGATTGGTTCAGAAAGCTGCCAAGGGGTGAAATTGAGTTGATAACTAGTAAACCAAATTTGTGGTAGGAACAGAAGACAATAGCTTCAATCTTCCTATTACTTAGTGGAAAGCAATTTCAGTTTATCAGTGTGGGATATTGGACAAGCAGCGTGACAATTTAGTATTGACGCAATCGAGAGAGGTGGTGATGAGCGAGAGCTGGGTGTTTTCAGTGTACAAATGGAATGTTTTGCTGTGTTTTACAAACGATCTTGACGTGAAACAGCAGGAAACCAAAGATTGATCCTTAGGGAATCTGGTTAGAAAATGATCAAGGGTGGGAAATAAATATTCACATACACAATATTTCGGAAAAACAAACAATGGCAAAGGAGTAGGCATAGCTCTGATAATAAAAGATTATGTAAGAATAAAAGTGAGAAAGGATCAGGCCTCAGCAGATCATAAAGTAAAATCAGTTTGGGTAGAAATTAGGAATAGCAAGAGTCATAAAGCTCATAGCTTTATTTTATAGGCTCCCATTGGGCAGAGCGTTAAATAACAAATTATTGGAGTTGTGACAAACGCAAAGTAATGAATGCTGGAGATTTTAGTCTTCACATAGACTGGGACAACTGAATTGGCAAGAGTGATCTAGAAGATGAATTTACAATATTTTTGTCACAGTTTCTTGGAAACTATGGAAGCAACCAGGGATAAAGCTATCTTAATCCAATATTGCACATTTAAAAGGTGATAGCTCTTCTATTATGAATATACAGGGCTGGCTTGCTGAATTCTTTATGGCAAACTGAGTGTTGTCTGTTGCTCCGTGGTCACGAGGGAAACCTATTATTACTGCAAAGCCTGTGGCTCTTTCAAGTTGACTGTGCTGGTCCATAGAGAATGCAATTCTGAACATTGCATTTGTAAAGACCATAATATAGTGGTACTACTAAAATGTCAGGCTGTTTAAAAGGATCCGGCAGTAAAGAAATTCAGTGCATAAGTCACATTTATTGCCATTGGCATTGGGAGATCACAAATGCAGTTGGAAGTTATCTCCCCTGGCAGAATCTCACAGAGTGAAGTCACTGTGGCTCTGGAGAGCCTGAATCTCTACCTATACATCCGATTGTGATCAGAGCTCCTTCTGTGTCCCCATTGCATTATGCATTATGCCTCCATCAGCTGCTGTCCTCATGCACCAACAATGCATCGTGAACATCAATGTCAGATGAATTAAATTGAATAAAAGAACATATGAGCAGCTTCAAAGTGTTTCTGTGGCAAAATGGTCACAAAATTCAACTTTGCAGCATCATGAGGTGCAATGCTACAGAAGGCCAAAACTTCAGAATTGTGAGACAAAACCCTGCCAACTATTGGTGTTGAGGCCTGTATAGGATGCAGGTGTGTTTTGTGTGGATTAGAAACATGCAGGTTGAATGGATCTTGACATTAAATATTGTCCAATGCCACATTGCTGCACTAACTGCCATCTTGAGCATTCCCAGCAGATGGCTTTGCAGGATGTTTTCGAGCAGCTCGGAGCCTTCAAGGCTGGATTTTAGCCTATCCCACCTTAGTGTGAGTGGCAGCAGACTGGACTGGCTGGTTAATGAGTGATATTGTCAGATAGGACAGCATGTTCATGCATCCTCCTATCACATCTCTGCACAGCATCTCAGCAATCTTCATAACTCGCTGGAACACAGGTTGCTGGTCTGCAGGGCATATGGGATCAGACCCAAGGAGGCAATCGGTGGGAGTGGGGGAGGAGGGAGGGGTCCCACTGTCACTCTGCAGTTGGGATCGATGGGGGAAGGATGGAGGCCGGCAATCAGGACAATCTGGGATGAGGCCAGGCTGCCGGGGCTGTGGGGGAAGAGGAGTTTGGCACTGTGGGAGGGGGAGATGGAGGAGACTGTGGGGAAAATCAATGAGGAGGAGACTGAAGATGTTGGGACTGTGCCTGGGAATAATCGAGGGGCCAACAATCAGGCCACGAGGGGAGCAGAGAACTGGCATTGCGTGAGCCATGGGACAGGCCAGCGATCAAACTGGCCAGTGATTGGGAGGCTGGTGGTGCAGGGCCAATCTTGGCCAATGTTGGCACTAACAAATAGGCGCATGCGCAATGGCCCACTCAGTGCACTGACTTCAGTCTCTCCAGCAGGAATAGGCCCCATCCCTGAAATTTAATGATATTCATGTTGGTGGCCTCTGCAGTGCATGGAGTGTGGGAAATTCTTTTCTGAACTCCCACCACTGAAAAAAACATTGTGAATTACTCCAGTTTTCAAGCAAATTGGACACTTTTTTTTGCAGAATTTCTCTGACTCTTCAATACAGTATTGAGGAAGTGCTGCGTTGTTGAGGCATTGCCTTGCAGATGTGATGTTAAACCAAAGTCCCTTTTATTTGTTCAGGTAAACATAAAATATCTCATGTCAGTGTTAACAAAACAGCAGAGATGGTCTTCCAGAGCCCTGGCCAAAATGTGTCCTTACTAACGAAAGCACTAATGAAAGAAGGTACTTTATTCTTTGTGGCTATGCTTTGTGTGTGAAGCGACTGCTACATTTGCCTGTATGTGAGTCCAGACCCACAGCAATGTAGTTTTAATGACCTTCTTAAAATGGCTTAGCAGTCCACTTGGTTCACGGACAATTAGGGATGAGTAACAAATGCCAATATTGCCAGAAAAGTTCACATGCCATGTAAGAATAAAAATAAATAAATACAAATTCTTTAATCTTAATTTTTTTTGTTTCCTTAACTTCATATTTTAAATAAGAACAAATATTCAAAGAAATTGATGCAAAGATCTCATCACCAAATTCAAATTTATTAAAAAGATTCATTTTAATTTTACCAAGACTATAATCCTTTTGATTTTCTTTTTAAATCTACCCAGGTTCAATTTCAGTGTTGGGTGACTGTGAGGAGTTTGCATGTTCTCCCGGTGTCTGCATAGTTTTCCCTAAATTCTTTGGTTTTATGTCACAGTCTAAAGATGTGCAGGTTAGGTGGATTGGCCATGCCAAAATTGTCCTTTACTGTTCCAAAATTAGTAGATTAGAGTGATTAGTGAGATAAAAACATGGAAGGTTGCAGCGATAGAATGGGAATGGGCCTGACTAAGATGCTCTGCCAGAGAATTGGCACAGGCTCAATGGACTGAATGGCCTTCATCTTCACTGTAAGGATTCTATGATTCTAAAATATTTATGAAATTAGTTTTTTTTTAAGTTTGCTATTTAATCCAGGAAAGCTTGATTTGGTCAAAGATGCATTTAAAAGAAACTTAATGCTAGAGATAATGAGTAAGTGAACACTTACCTCCAAATGCTTCAGAAAGGCTTTTAACAAGCTTATAACATTTACAACACTGCCCCATGAGGACTGATAGTCTGTAATATATTACAATTCTAATGCAGTAAACAGTGAGGTGGCGTGAGCTGAAGGCAAAAAAAGAAACAAATCCCATCAAAACTATTTATTTAGTAAAGACAAAATTAGTATTAATTCATTTTTCTGATATTTGGTAGCAACTCATTGTGCAACTCCTCTTGACACTTGTGCTCCTTGGTTAGAGTGTTGGCCAGATTTATAAAGCAGTTGAACCATGACCTTGATAATTGTTTCCCATAATGCAACAGTTACAAGAGCAGACTGGCCAAATGGAAAATTAAGAGATTTCAAAAGTAGCCCATGAATAATTCAGTAGTCCTGTACTTTTCTGTGAGAATCCCAAAGAATGTTGAGCACTTTCATGGGGACCAGTTGGCCCCTGAACAGTTAGATTGTCAAATCTGGACATCTATCCTCTCTCTTCTTTAGAAAGGCAATACAATTTGCCTTTCTATCTTAATCATGCATGTTCAAAGATGATAACTCACAAACCAGTTAAATTTGAAACTGCGTTAAAAATACACGTCCAGAAATGTTACTTGTTAAATAGGCAATTTACTGTAGCTTTTGTAATTCACACATGCATGATTTGAAAATATGTGAAACCCATTAGAGAATCTTTATATTTAAAATGGTTATATCTTCAAACCAAAGAAAATAAAGTTTCTTTAAAGCCTGCCCATAAATCCACATCAGCAAATTTGCAAACCTTGATCGGGAGTACTGGAAGCATTTGGGTCCTACAAAATTTCCATGATCATTAAATGCCATTTAACCAATGCATTCTAATGGAGGCCATGGAAATGTAAGCCCATGTTTCAATCCCCTGGGTCAAAAGATTACATAAATTCCATCTCATTACCTTCTTGTAGCACTATATCAGCTCCACAATAAAAAAGGTTGAGCTTTTAGAACATACATGCTAATTGTCTTAAAAGTACATGGAACAATTCTGCAGTGACATCAATATTATTATTGTGTCATTCACCTGATGGATTTGGCCATGTAAAATGGAAGTTTAATTTCTTGGTTACATTGCTGGCAAATTCAGTGGAATAAAACTATTAAGCCATGTTGATTTCATTTGCTCCTTTATTGAGCAGTTTGGGAGTTCAGGAAGGTAGCCCAATTATATCGCTAATTTTGCACTGATGCTTAGTTGTTCCAGGTGCTTGAATGTGTGAAAATAGTAGTATAACCTAGGAGTTATGCCAGCATACTGCCACTAGAAATTGTGCAACTGCTTTTAATGGTTGTCCTCATATTTTTTAGCAGGTTGGCTCATACCATCTGGCTGCGCCAAACTGCATTTTGGAAGTGCTCAGGCAAAACCTCTTCGGAACTTTCATTCATCTCAATGTTCAGAAAAGGTAGATTCTCTTGCAATGTTAAAAAACAACTAGCTGGGAGAGGCTGTCTATGTGTCTCAGTGCACAAAGTTGATTTCATACTAATGGCATTCATCAAGTGAGCATTTTCCTCTCTTGAGCAAGGATCTGTGACATTATATTTTTGTGACAGATTTTGAATGAATTTGCCAATATTAGAAGTGTTGCGCACAAGTGAAAGCATGTTTATACAAAAGGAACAGTGATTAATGGGAACTAAATGAAATCTGACAAAATTGTCCATATATCATAAAATCAGTGCTACAGAACAGAAGCAGGCCATTCAGCTCACCACATAAATATAATGGCATGTATTTTGCAATTGAAGTAACAGTTGTGTTATCAGCACTTGCCATTAATAAGGAGTAAATTTCTTAGCAACTCCTAACATCCACATCTGTGCAGTTAGACATGGAAGTCAAGAAACTCTGGCCAATTTGCCTTACTTTTCCAGAGCATTGCTATACCAGTACCTGACTGAGACCTTCACCATTGAAACACATGACGGATGTAATGCTGCAGTATTTACTCACTGGATGTCCAGTAAATAAATCAGAATAAAAGAACTTGTCCATTTAAGTGTTAGCATTTTTCTTAGCTGTGAAATACGTCTTAATTATTGCTAGATAACCTATTTAGCCCAAAAAATCTACTTTTACAGATGTGGTATTTCATTTCTTTAGATTTTAATTGTTGTTGGTATTTTTAAGTTTTTGCTTTTACTTCTTTTAGTCTTCTGGATTTCTCTTTTGCATATTTCCATCCTTTTCTTAGTTTGCTTCTTCTACATGATTTCACACTGAATAAATTATTCCAATTGTTGCACCTTGCTTTTAAAATGCTCATTAGAATTTTTCAAACAAATTGGTTGTCTAGTTCACACAGGTCTCAGATCCCCTGTAGATGATGCTACTTTGACAATCTGATAACCTTAATTTACCTGTAAAAGCCCATGGAACTTCTGTGGACAAGTAACCATAATGTATGATGGACCCATTTATTTGCAACTGACTGCAATTATAAAGAAGAGGAAAAATCAGTTCATCCAACATGTCCTTTTCCAAAATGGTACAACCCCTTCACAATTACCTAGGCCTTTCATTGTAACAGTTCTGGGAACAGCAGGAGCAAAATAAACACAGAAATAAGGTTTTGACAAGTCTTACTCAATCAACCCAGGGAAATTCTTCAGTGACTCCTAAAAACAATTAGAAAAGCTCCACAAGACTACAATAACTGGCATTGTCACCTGGTTTCCAAGTGTCTTTCATGTGCAGGATCTTTCCTGAGTCAATTTGGGGAGCCTGCATGAGTCTTAATTCTCTGCATGTTCCAGAAATTTAGACCAGAGCTAAGTGACTGATGGGCATGCCCTATCATTTATTCTAACTCACTGACCCCATTTCCTCTGTTGCCTGTCTAGATCAATAATCTAAAAGTTATAAATTATTTTATATAGCATAGTTTCATCCATAAACATTGGGACTGTTTTCCCAAAACTTTCGTCCAGGTAATTAATAAAGACAGTGAAAAGCAAAACATTCAACATATCAATAGGGACCAGTTCCCTCACAAAACTACTACCATTAACAATAATGCTCCATCTATGCAAACTCAACCAAATAATAATCTAGCCAAATATCTGTCCACATATTCTCATGTACGACATTTTTTTTGTGTGTGGCACTTTACTATAGACCTTTTGAATATCTATGAACTGAACACCTACCAGGAAGTGTAACTTTCCCATAATATTGTTTCAAGTTGATAAGCTAGGACCAGAAATAAAAAACAGAAGATGTTGGATAAATTCAGTATCTGTGAAGAGAGATGTTTTGAGTATGACACTTCAGTATGACACTTCTTTAGAACCCCGATTTCCAGCACCTGCAGTATTTTGCTTTAATTTAGGTGAGATAGAACTTCCCTTTCCAGAAGCTATCTTGTTCTCAAACCGTGCTCGTCATGTTAGCTGCTAATCTTTCTAGATTATCATACAGTACATCTTTCTATTACATTCTAACAATTTGCTAAACGACTGATGAATAATTTCCTGTATCTAATTCACTGCCCTTTTTAAATATAGAATAAAAAGAAAGACTTGGTTTATATGGCACAGTGACTGACCTCCGGAGATCCCAAAGCCTTCATAGCTAGTGAAGTACTTTTTTAATGTAGTCAATGTTAGAATGTAAGAAACACATCAGCTAGTCTCTGCACAGATAATGATAATGTGTTTTTTTCAGTAACGATAGTTGAAGGATAAATGGAAGAAGTCTCATGTTCTTTTTCGAATGGTATCCACAGAATTTTTTATGACTACATGATGTCATATGGAGCCTTCATTTAATAACTCACTCGTAATTTTCTAACTCCCTCAGAATGGCATTGAGTATGACCCTGGATTTTGAAAACATAATCTTCAAATAGAAGGGTACTATAGATATCATACAACATGGGTACTTTCGGTACATGGGAACAATCTTAGTAATCTGTTCAAGATATCAGATATTTAATTCACACACTAGACTGAATACCGTTAAACCTGGAACTAGTTTGCATTTATTTTTCCATGTTCAGTTTTAGCATCACCTCAATGCAATGACATTGGTGGCTCTGTATCATGACATTGGTGGCTCTGTATCATATTTAGCATTGAAGATTGATGCCCTATCCTAATGGGTTCCTTTGCCTGAAAGCTAATAACAGATTTGCACCAATAGCTTGACAAGCATGTACATAAATTACTTCTATTCTATGCTGCATGCCATTGGTTCCATTTAATTATCCATTTACACATCAAATATAATCTCTTCATTTGTCTTATTCTGTTCTTCTAGAATTCAAGTGTTCTTCTCCGCACAAGCCACCAAATCAAATTCCTTTCATCCTTTGACTCCGAATCTCTCAAGCAGTTTATTTTCAAGCAGTTAATTCCATTTTAAACAGATTAATCAGTCATTCTTCAAAACTCATTGATGCAGATAATTCCACATTCTAATTGTTTCTGGTTGAAAGAAAGTTCTCTTAAATTCTCTTCCAATTCTTTTTATATTCATTTTAAATTGTTCCTAGCTTGCTGACTAATGGAAACAGTTGAGCGCTGGTTAACTCATCATAATCCTTGACAATTGAGTTCTTTTGTTCTTAGATTTCTCAACCTGAAAATTTTTTTATAACTTATCACTGGCAATGCAATAGTAAAATGAATTATACCTT
Source organism: Sphyrna mokarran (assembly GCA_024679065.1). Taxonomy (NCBI): domain Eukaryota; kingdom Metazoa; phylum Chordata; class Chondrichthyes; order Carcharhiniformes; family Carcharhinidae; genus Sphyrna; species Sphyrna mokarran. The sequence goes on along the minus strand of JAGIQG010000007.1, from coordinate 73,185,791 downwards.
TTCAATTGTTTTTAATCTCCTTCCCTTAATAAGCAGCTAACTTATATCTTGTACAAATTCAATATCACCTCTTTGTCCTTGTATTCCATTCCTCCGAGTAAAATGTTGAATATCTTACAGTGCTACCTACTCCAATGAACTACGTTTCTGTACCAATGTCCCTCTTTATCGCCTACATTTTCTGACTACATTGCAGCCTTGGTACAAACATAGACAAAAGAGATAAACGCAAGAGTTGAAGTGAGAGTGACTGTCCTTGACATAAAGGCTGCATTTGACTGAGTATGTTATCAAGCAGTCCTAGCATAACTGAAGCCAGTGGGAATCAGGGAGAAAACTTCCACTGTTTACAGTGATATCTAGCACAAATAAAGATAGTTGTGGCTGTTGGAAGTCAGTAACTTCCATCCCAGATATCAAGTCAGAAGTTTCTCCCGATAATATCCAAAGCCCAACCATTTTCAGCTGTTTCATTAATCACCTTCTCTTCATCCTAAGATCAGCAATGGGGATGTTAACTGATGACTGCACAAATGTGCAGCACCATTTGTCACTCCACAGATGAAGCAGTTCATGCCTATATGCAACAAAACCTGGGCACATTCAGGCTTAGGCTGACAAGTACCAAGTAACACTTGTGCCATGCAGGCACCAGGAAATGTTACCTACAACACAAGAGAATCCAAATATCTCCCTATGACATTCAATAACATTAATGTCACTGAATCCCAATACCCCCCCCCCACCCTCCAGCATCATGGGGGTTACCATTGACCAGAAATTGAACTGGACCGACAATATAAATACTGTGGCTACAAGAGCAGAACGGAGGCTGGGAATTCTGTGACAAGGAACTCACCACCCTGCCTCAACAACACCTGCCCATCATCTACAAAGTATAAGCCAAGAGTATGATGGAATACTCTCCACTTTCTTGGATGAGTGCAACTCCATCAAGAAGCTTGATACCATCCAGGACATTCAGGACAGGATGAGTGACACCCCATCCACCACTTCCAACATTTACTCCCTTCACACCTGATGCACAGTGGCAGCAGTGTGTACCATCTACAATTGAAACAACTCACCAAGATTCCTTAGACAGCATCTTCCAAATTCATGTTCTCTGCCACCTAGAAGAACAAGGCCAGCAATTCCATAGGAACAGTTCTAGCTGCAAGATTCCTCCCAAGAGTCACTCACCATCCTATCTTCCAAATATATCTATCTGTTGTTGGATCAAAATCTTGGAACTTCTTTCCAGCACCTATACCATTGAGGTTGATACAGATCAAGAAGGCAGCTCATCACCAACTTCTCAATGACAACTAGAGATAGGTAAATAACATTGCCCTAGCCAGTAATCTCTATGCCTTTATTATTTTAAGATTACTAATTAAGCAATAATTCCTTTCCTTTTTTTTACTTCCAGGATCCAATTCTGTATTTTACAACTTACCATGTGGAACAGAATTTGCCATCCTGTTAATCTGTCTTCCTTCTGTAGGGAACCTTTAAGATAGGAAGACGTCAATCTCTGAACATGGGTCTTTCAAATTATTTCAAATAATTGGTGTGGGAGTTTATCTCCAATCATCATCTGGACTCAATTGACTTCATTAAATCACTTCAGTATAATTTTATTTCTATTTTAAAGCGTTTTAATACCCCAGAAAAATACCTTCTGTTTCCACCCTTCCCGAAATCTATTTCTATCACACAAATTGAAAAAAGTGATGATTGTAGGGAAGCAGTGGACATGCGACTGTAAAGTGATCTTTACATTAAACTCTAGGTGATATCGTTTAAGTAATGGAAGTGGAGTCAACAGGTTTCACATTTAAAATGTGAGCAGCATCAGTAGAAATATTTACAGGTTTTCAGCGCACTATTTATGCTCCCTCTGATACAGGGACTGTTTCTGCTCTCACTCGTTGAGTTTTTTTGCAGATGTGTACTGTACACATGGGGTTTTAGAAGGCCGCGGATGAGTCCTTGAGTTTCTGAATGAATCAGGTTCATTATTTCTTGGGATCTTTGATTGGCTGCATGGCATCGTAAGGGCATTTCTCAATAGTGTTTTCCACCCCTTTCTGCTCTACAAGACGAATCCGTTTATAACAGAGGTGTCCTGCTTATCAGATGAGCTTCAGTGAAAGTCATTCTGTTAGTCTTCAGGTATTTCCAGGCTAATCTGAACTGATAGGGAAACAACACTGCACATCCGGAAAATTATTTGCCCATAAAGCATAAATGACACCACGTAGAGAAACCATGCCCTAAAATAAAACGTGCAGTAGCTAAGTGACTTGTAACGGTAAAGGCCATCAAAACACTTGAGACGTGTTTTCCTTCACTGCAACAAAATCTACAGGAGTAGATTAACAATTAGCACATGGCTGGATGGTTAGATCGGTATCCCAATAACTGAAGGCTTAGAGGAAGTCACTGAAACACTATCTGATCGTTTCTCCGAGTTTAGACACGATTCTAACGGGATTGGAAAATGAACGTCCTCTCTCGTTACTCAGACCTTCATAGCACTAAACATATAATTGATAACATTAACGTTCCGTTAGAATATTGTTAGCTGAAGAATATTTTTTTTCAATGCAAGCCACATTTAATGTCAATCAAATGAACTTTCTTCATCATTACATTGAATGTCTGCATTATGATGTTCCTCTTTCTTTCCATTGTTTGCTCTTTCTGCCGGATTTACAGTGCAGCGAGGGTGCAGACTGTAATGTGCCACTTATAAACTCTAATGTATTTTTGTCAAAAGCAGTAATCAGTATCTTCGAACTTTATGTGAAATATCACTAGTGTCGTCTTATTTGGTCGAGAAATGGAAAAAAGACGCTAGAGTGTATTTTGTTGAGACATGGTGTAATTTTCTGAGCAACTGCAACTTTTTTGGATAACCATAGCAATGTTTAAAAGGACACCACACATCCAATTCAAAATAAACCTTCTGACATATATTTGGTATAATGGTGAATACATTATATTCTCCTTACAATGAATACGGACACTGATTACAACTCTGATTTTAGCACAGGATAGATTCATAAGAATGATTTTCAGATTAGGCGCTTTTGTTGCTGCATCTATTTCGCTATTTCCATTGTGCTCCAATGGAAATAGCGAAGTGCATAAAGTTCAAAATTTGAAGAAAACATGTTTTGAGTTTTTAGAGGGAATAGAAGTTAGTGGAAAAGACTATCGGTGGAAAATAGCTAATATTTTAAATACATCTTCGTAGCATAGACAATGATCCAGGCACACAGCATCATAGGTTTTAAGGGGAAATTAGATGAAGAGGAACATACTGGGAAGGACTCTGGAGAGAGCAAGGCAGTGGGAATAATTTGGGGTTGTTGAAACATATTTTTTTAATTTTATAATGTTATAGTATATATTTGTATTATTTTATTATTAAAATGTTTTTATAATTTATAATTTTTACATTAATATCACAATTTTTTACTTGTTACACATTGAAACCTGGTTTGGTTAATTTGATACGTTTCCGTGTGTACTATTGTACATTATTCACGCTGTAAGGAAATAAATCCAAATAGGTCTTTCTAATGACATTAAACAGCTCCGTAGCTTTGCAAACAGTCCAACCCTCTAGGTGTTGTTAGTTCGCCGATATCACACGCAATAACAAAATTCGTTTATAGTTCAACATTCTGTGGTCAGCTTTTCATTCGCAATTTCCGATCATCCTTAAAACCTGAGGATGACCTTTAGTTTGTATATTCTTCCGAAATATCTATGGCTTCATCCAGGCGTCATTCTTGTAAAATACAAATTTCTGTTAGAAATGGATGGGTTGTGTAATTGTCACTTATTTAAATTTAAACCGTTTAATTTATCCTCCGCAACAGATTGGTGAACAGGAATTGCCGACGTGGACACGCTTTAGGTCCACGTGTAGCAGGTTAGAGTGCTTGGGTGTAATTAGTAGGGAGCTGCAGTTTGTTTAGAAGTTAGCCTCTGGAGTATTTATCCATACCTATGTCCCAAGAAAAGCAAGCTTGACCTCACTGGAGACCCTGAACCAATCGATTTTCTGCTTTCTTAAGACTTTGTCTCGGTAGATGTAACTGAATCTGAAAAACGTGGGGCAGACGCAGCATCCAGCATTTTGCGATATTAAGTCATTCATTGATTTCCTTGGTCAATGGAGAGTTCCCATTCTCACGTTTGCTTCGGAATGTTCGCAATTTATGGTGTTTTAATCTCTGCCTCTTTCAGACAATATGTTAATAGGGAAAAAGTTGTCACTATCAAAAGTAGCCGTGCACCAGAGAAAACGTCTGTGAAGCACATGCTTAAGTGCTTTGACAATAAATTGTAATGAGTTTGATTAGTTTTACCTTTGTGCACACATTCACCCAAGTCTACATAGGCTGTGTTTCAAATAGATCTATCGTCATCAAACTTCTCGCAATAACAATTTCATCCGAAACAAGTTTCTGCACCAAGTTCTCTAACAGAAGCCTTGTTTATATAACTGACACGAGATGAACAGACCGTATAAAGAGTGTTTTCTTGCGTTTTTTTTCATAAACTGACCATTTTTAAAAGTGAGAAGGTGATTCATTTTGTGAATGTGACTCACATAAAGCATAATCCATTATTTCTGTTGTCATATAAATTATCCGGATATTATCATTTCCACTATTAGGTCAAAAAGGTTTCCTAGTGAAAACCGTAGAAACCAATAAGGTCTCCTTTACTCTGGGGACCGGGGGGCGGGGGAGAGGAGAGTGTGTTTCCATTTCCACACGATGATTAATTGAAGGGACTTGTTCCCTCTCCTCGGATAGATCATTGTGATGGCACTTTTTGGTTCCGTTCGCCGCCAGAGATGTGACCAGAGTCCTGTACTGTCCCAGCGGCCGGTTACTGAAGAAGACCCAACACACGAAAGTAAGATTCGAATTCGTTCTGGACTCGATAGGATCCCTACAACTGTTTACAAAATCAATCAATTCTGCCATAAATCTCCAGGAAAAGGTCGCTTCAGAACACACCTGCACAAACAATCAGGGGTCTGCCAACATTTTCAAACCTTTAGAAATAAATGTCATGCATTTAGACAACAAAATACGTTGCAACGCTTAAAAGAAGACGATATGTTACATACTATAATCTATCTTCCTCATATTCAATTAGATGCATTTGTATTTTCGTATAACAATAGTGCGCACGCTACACATAAAGCAAATAGGTATGTCAAACTTGTTGAATAAAATATTAATCATAAGTCTTAATAAATAATATTGCAGAATGAGTTTGGTAGTAATTTCTCGATCTCATCTTTAGCATTGTAGAGACATGAATTAATATTGAAGGAATATAAGCGAAATGTGTAAGCCTAAGGCATCAAACAGTAGGACATGCAAAACAGAAACCACAGCAATACAAACAGGACAAGGATTTATTCAGAAAACAACGAAACGAAGAATTACATTAAAAAAACTACAAATAACTTTGGGTAAATCATTTTTGCGTTTGATTAATGTTGTCCCAAATTCGTTATTACTTGGCGATAATTAAAGCTGCGATTGTTTAGTCATGGAAACATTTTTTCGGGAAAATATAGCAAGTTAATACTGATAAGTATCAAAGACTTTAAATGGAGTTTGACTTGTTTAGGATTGGAGAGGTGTAATGCTGTCCTAAAATTTGAGAAAAGAGCTGACGTTTCGAGTTCATATGACCCTTTGTCAAAGCTTTGAAATGTCAGCTCTTTTCTCAGTTTACAGATGCTACCAGACCTGCTGAGATTTTCCAGCATTTTCTCCTTTGGTTTCGGATTCCAGCTTCTGTCCTATAATTTAATAGCTGGTAATTGAAGATAATTAATGCAAAATATATATTTCATTCATTGAAATTAAATTACTCCTACTATTCCATTTACTTGTTGAGATATCTTTATTTATCCATACACTTTACAAATGATTAAAAAAAACAAATGAAGGGGAGGTATCTGATTTATTTTTAAATTGTTACGGTAGTATTCACCTCTTCTCTGAATAAACCATTTAATTACACTGCTTCAAACTAATTGATTGAAGGCTTCCAATTCAATCCCAACTCAGATGGACCATACCATTGAGGGCGAATATTTCAGTGTCGTCTGGAAGTTCAGATTCCAGGAGTAAATGTAAGGAACGGGGATTTGTTGACCAATCTTTAATAACCTGAAACAATAAGTACGCAAGAAAACTTTTTCTTCGTGTAGTTTTTTGTGGGATATGACTGTCAGTGTTTGCTAATCCCGTCTTTGAATGGTTAGATCCAGATACTTCCTGTTTAAAAATGACATGAGAAGCCGTCAAAGCCACTGGGGGTGGGATCTATTTTCTCGACAAAGGAACTTTTTGCGTCTGTCTTTAGTATTTAACAAATTTGAGGGGAGACCCCTTTTCATTTGAGGTTCATTTCAGTTTTCCAGAGGATTGGTGCCATGTCTACTGGATCTGTCAGTGACACTGAGGACATGCGGGAAATAGAATTGCAGGGACTCCATCTCCAGTGTAACGGCTTCAAACACGAGTCCAACGACGCTGAATTCTACATCTCGGCTGAAAACACCGACGAATCGAGCTCTGACTGCGGATCCAAGAGAAAGAGGCGAGGGAGTATCAGGAAAAAGCAACTAGCCAAGCTGGGCAAGGAAGGGAAACAATCACAGAGAAACGCTGCCAATGCTAGAGAGAGAGCCAGGATGAGAGTGCTGAGCAAAGCCTTCTCCAGATTAAAAACTAGCCTTCCCTGGGTGCCATCAGATACCAAACTCTCCAAACTGGACACCCTCAGACTGGCAGCCAGTTACATCGCACATTTAAGGCAAATCTTAGCAAATGATAAATATGAAAACGGATTCGTCCATCCGGTAAATCTGGTAAGAAAATGCGGATGCTCCGTAAATCAGAAATTAGTGGGAATCAAATTTTCTAACGACCTCAGTGCATAAAGTGTAAACAGTATTCAAAATCGACATGAGAGTGTTATAGTGTTCTGTACGATGCGTTTTCTTATTTACAACGCTGCTAAAATCAATATCAGCACTAAGTTAATAACCAGTCACAACATAAATATACTTTTAGACTATGTTGTACTGTTGTACAAAGTATGTTGTACTTTGCAAGGAAATGATTATTTTGTGCCAGTCGATATATAAGTACTACTGTAATAAATAACTTCCCATCAATTAATTTGTGCCGGACCTGCTTCCAAAATTCCACGCGCTTCTGCATTCCACCACAAAGAGGAAACTCCACTGACCAATCGCCAAATATTCTTAGCTGGTGGCCAATCTTAGAAAACAGACAGGTGTGCTTTTCCCGGCGACATAACACTCTAAAACTTAACTAAAAATAACGGACGTATAAATCTGTTGACACAATTCCAGAACTCATCTGGGATGATATTAGTTGCACAAAGTTATTGCTCAAAGTTATGAATCAAATTCGAGCTGTCCCACACAAACCTCACCTTTCTACAAAACTCGAGAAAACAGAAAGTGAACACCTTCGGGAATGTTTTGCCGATACATCGCGACCAATGTTTGAGAAATGTTCTCTGTGGGGAAATCTGAAGATAAGAAAGATCAGGCTTAAGTGGCAGATATCATTCAGATAATATGGTCAGTTAAGTTATGTTAGTTAGTTATTACGTTGACTAGATAGATTTCGTTCGCTGTCAACTCCGAAAATGGCAACTATTCAAACGCAAATTGTCCAGTAATTTCTTATATTTTGATAGATACTATTTAGATAGTTTTCCATGATAATCCTTAAAAGGTTAGACCTTTCGTTATTTTCTTTAAATACGAGATAAAGTACTTCAACTTCCAAATAATGTTTAACTTGACTTTATTTTCCTTTTACATAAATACTTATTCATTTCTTTAAAAAGAGCTATTTTGTGAGCTATTACCATTGGATGTTGTATTTTCAATCTATATGTATATAATATGTCGGAACAATTACCTTCTACGCGATTAATGGCTGAGTCATTCTCGGGGACAGTCACTGAGACTGAGCGGGACAGCTGCATCTTGTAAGTACGGATCTTAAAGGATCGACATTGTTTTGGAACTGGTGGAGGAAAACATTTCCTGCATTTCGATTCGATTAGGATGTTTACAGGAAGCTAGTGTTATTGAAGAGATTTCTTCAAGTCCGGTAATATTTGGGGAAAAGGGATAATTCTACTCCAAATATTAAATCCTGCAGGCAGCATTTCTCAAACTTCTGAAGGCAAGTTTCAATGATTCATTCTGGGTCTGGAACGCACTTTTAAAAATTGCATTCGAACGGTCAAACTCAAAATATGGAGCATTACTGAAACGTCTTCAGGTTGCGACTCAAGATGAAATATTTAAAAGTCCTAAGTTCAAAACAAAACAATTCGCTTTTAGATTTTTATCTTCCAGAGAACAGTTTAACTGATATCTCCGCAGGTTTCATTATTTACAAGATATTTTAATAAATGTTTGTGCATTTCCAATCGTGTAACACCATATAGCCAAGAAATGGTTGGTAATTTTAATATAATGGTCTGAGAAGCTATGAATGGATGCGGACATCGCAACATCCTTTTCTGGTTGTTAGCCCGATTACCAAAGGTCCGTTTTACCATTCAAATCTGCCGCTTGATGTTAGCCAAGTCACAGAAGTTCTGACAATCATTTTCTGTATTAAGTTTATTGCATGTTGTGTGGGATTGATTTTCTGTATAACTTGACCTGTGTCCCTTTCGGGTGTTACTTGATGCAGAATTGATGAAACTGAGTTCAAAATCTGAAGCAAAAGTTTAGAAAGGCACTGCCTAACTGGTAGAAAGAGTTTGCGGGGCAGCGGAAAGTAAATTGTTCTCCTCTCTCTGTCATTCAGGGCCAGTGTATTATTATTTCTAACCTTTTATATTTCACATTTCAGACCTGGCCTTTCGTGGTTTCGGGAAGATCAGATGTAGACAGCAAAGACCTCGCTGCAACGACCAGACTGTGTGGGACTACAGTCTAGCAGTACCAGCCAGCGCCCACTTCTACTCCCTCCATGAGTGGGTTTTAGGATGGTATCACTTCGACAGTCCCAATGGGAGGCATCAGCAGCCCATCACGTCTCCCTTTTGTTTTTGAAAAAAATCGTGTTTTAACTGCATGCTTTGCAGGACAAAGCTCTGACTCGCGGCATAACGAGTGGATGAGGGAGTGGGAAAAGATGCACTGTCGCTGCCGTAGCAGGATCTTCCAGAGGGCTGCTGAAGATATACAATGGACACACAACATGGACCAAGTATGCACGTTCCGTTACACAGCATAGGGTCAGACCCCAACATGTTGCCCTTCACGCACTGAAAGCACATTCAGTATTAAAACAAATAATAATTTAGAGAAGTAGCAATGTTATCTCGCGATATAGAAATTGTAAAATAATGACCACAATAAGCAGAAGGGAGAAACCGCTTTCCAACAGTATTGCAGTTATTTTTACAATCTTGCGTCTTGCAGAGTGGATACGTTGTTACAAATTGGTATTTTGCGTGTTCCTCACGCATCTTCAGCTTTATTTTATGTGGTTATTCTTTAAAATGTACATTTTGGGTTTGTTTTTATAAAAAACGGTTCTCGTTGTAGCTTTATTTGAAAAATAATTTTTATAAGCGGAAACAATAGCACTTTACATGTAAACCTCAAAATGTTAGTTACTGGAGGATTTTATATTGAAAAGAGCAACGCAATTAAGGTTGTTCCCTTCAATTCCTACATTCCTGTGGAAATGTTAACTCAGATATCCAAACGTATAGTCCCGATCCATCTTAACGAAGGTGGTCCCAGTTGGTGGAACTACCTTTCATTTTTGAAACTTGACTGATTATTTTATTTTTAGTTTTGTATAAATACTTAGTTGAGTTCTGGTGAATTTTTATAATGAAATAAATGTGTGTATTATCTACAGAATGAACTGCAGCAACTTGTTTAGCACCTCCCAAATCCGCGACTTCCTTAATCACAAAGAAACATGGAAATACCATCTTTTTCCATGTTCCCCACCATTTGTTGTCTGTTCCAATTTGGCTTCACATCATCAATGCTTCATTGTCAATGGACCAAAATCCTGGACCTCTCTGTCAAACAACACCAGGGGATGCACTCAGCCTAAGAACTGCACAAGGACTTCACTATGTATAGTATGTGGTCTATCACCCCTGTATCTTTATATTTTATTTTTGCCACATAAAATGGGCAAATAAGTAACTGTGAAGTTGTCTCAAATATGTACCAGCTTTGTACTGAATCAGATGGAATAAAGGCCAGCCAAACAATAGGGTTAGTAAAAACCATTGTGGCCAACTGGATTCATATTTGAATGAGTGAAAGAAGCAAAGTAGCTAATCATTTTTAAAATGAATCATTAAAATATATCTGACATTCAGGACCAAATTGTACCTCACTCATGTACACAGAGTTAAAACTGGTTCTTCAATCTCCAGAAAGCTGAATTTCACAACTTATTCTTAGAGCCTTGGATTCCTCAGCTTTGTTCATTCCAATGGCAGTGAACAGTAAAGATATGGCTTTCCATTCAAGTTTTAATGGGAAGTAGAACTAGCAACATCTGAAAATATGATTGTGGCTACCAGCTTTAATACACTGCAGTTAATATAACATTCCAAATTTCAAGCAGCTTTTGTATCTTAACATTTCATGCATAATAGCCACTCACCTGACAAAGGGCAAAGCCCTGAAAGTATGGTGTTTGCTACCTAATAACCTGTTTCACTTTAACCTGGTGTTTTGAGACTTTTTACTGTGTAATAGTCTACAATCAACAAGGAAGCAGGTATCGAATAAGCCAGCGAATGAGTCAACAATTGAACAAACGATTTGCAGTCTATTTTTTATTTGGTTTTCATTTTAATTAAAGTTAAAGAAAACATTAATCCACAATAGAATCCTAAATTAATTTGCTCTGAGTGGTTCTGTACAATAAATAATGTCACAGGTTTCAGATAATAAATGTATTTGCAAACGTTGTGTTTTTTGGTCTCGTTTGATAAGTATTTGAATTAATTAATCACTTAAGTTAACCACAGGATAGTACACCATAAAATTTGTTTTCTTCTAAACTTATTTACAATACTTCATCATGACCCATCATTGAGATGATTCATATAACTTAATATGGAAACAATACACAGTTAAATTATATGACAGCATAATTTTTTTTAGAAAGATACTTTGTTTATTTTGGGACTACAAAATAAATAACTGAAAGAGGTACGAGTGAATCTACAGTGATCAAAATTAGTGGTTATCGATGTAAAATGATATATACAGGTGTCAATTTATGCACTGCAGGTAATAGTTTTTGCAATAGGAATAAATATCAGAGTTGTGCCAATTCCTCAGGAGAAAGTGCAAACTGATCCCTAGAAGTAACTTTTCCTTTCTATAAGGTGACAGCTGCAATGTAAATTAATTAGCAATCCAGAAACTAAAGATAAACTTCACCTTAGTTAACTACGTAAATACAACAAAATTGTCTAACATATGGCAGAGCATGTTCAGTTTTGGGACTGCAAAATATGGGATGGTGGATGGTGAAATTATGCAAAGCATACGTGGTTGCAGGAGGTGCCTCTATCTGAAATCTCACCGGGTCAGAGGACTGAACAGATTTATCCAGAAAACTGTCACACCCTGGAGGAAAGCACAGGTTTAGGAAAGGGTGGATGTGACTGAAATGAAACAGGATAGGGAAAGTTGAGAAGGAAGTCTTGAAGACACTGCAATGTAGGTGCAATGTACTCACTATTTGTGAGAACAAGGAGGAAGACTGCAGGAGACAGTCTCATTGCAAATCAAAGTTTGTGGCTCAGACAGTATCCGGAAAGGGATGGAGCATTGAGAACAGAACAGAATAGAAATTAATGGTAGGAATAGGAGACTCCAGGATTAGGAGGATAGTTAGTGTCTTCTGAAACCAAGGACAAGAATCCTGAACAGTGTGGTTCTTGTTGAGTACCAGGGTAAGAAATATTACACAACAATTGGAAAGGGAGGCAGTAAGTCTAGTTGTTGTGGTTCATATCAGAACAAATGACAGGGTCCTACCCAGATGTATCAGAAGTTAGGCTCTGAAATAAAAAGGAGGATCACATGAGTAATGTGAAAATTGACATAGACACAGATAGGCAGAAGAATTAACATGTGGCTAAAGTGGTGGCACCGATTCTCTAACAGGAAGGAGCTGTACCAATGGGATGGGCTCCACCTGAACTGGGATGAGACCCTTGTCCTAGCAGACAGGATGAATAAAGAGATAGAAAAGACTTTAAACTAGCAAGTGTGGATGATGAATGTATAAGAAAAGAAATCAGCCTAAATGTAAACAAAACAAGGTAGGAGAGCATAGAAAAATATATAACAAGGAAAAAATATTGATGGCAAGGGAATAAACTGAGTTACAGAATAGGGACTTATAAAGAACACCACACAAGAAATAGGAGCAGGAGTAGATTAGACAGCCCGTTAAGCCTGATCCAACATTCAATATAATCATGGCTGATCTTGGTTTCAATTCCACTTCCCTACCTGATCCCCAAATCCCTTGATTAACAGAAGTGATCTAAAATCTATAATGCCATTCTTAAAAAATGGCTAGACATAAATTGTGAGGAAATCCTATTAAAAATGAGTCTATCAGTACAGTGATAAACATAAGTCCATTATAAACTAGAGGAGTTGGAGGTAATTACAAGTTATGTAGAAACATTCATAGAAGCAGGAATAAACCATTCTGCCCCTCAAGTCTTCTCCTTCATTTATTACAATCATGGCTGATCATCAAATACAATAATGTGAACCCATCTTCCCATTGTGGGCAGCACGGTGCCACAGTGGTTAGCACTGCTGCCTCACAGCACCAGAGACCAGGGTTCAATTCCCATCTTGGATGAGTGTGCAGAGTCTGCACGTTCTCCCTGTGTCTGCATGGATTTCCTCCAGGTACTCCAGTTTCCTCCCACAATCTGAAAGATGTGCTGGTCAGGTGCATAACCATGTTAAATTCTCCCTTAGTGTATCCAAACTGGCACCAGAGTGTGGGCAATTAGGGGATTTCCATGGTAACTTCATTGCAGTGTTAATGTCAATCTACTTTTGACCCTAATAAATAAACTTTTTTTAAAAATCCTTTGATCCCTTTAGTCCCAAGAGTTATGTCTAATTCCTTCTTGAAATCACACAATGTTTTGGCCTCAACTATTTTCTGTGATAGTGAATTCCACAGATCAGGATGAAGAAATTTCTTTCCTCCTGTCTTAAAAGGTTTGCCCCTCATCCTCAAACTATGACCATTTGTTCTGGACTTTCCTACCATTGGGGACATTCTTTTTAAATCTACCCTATCTAATTCTTTTAGAATGTTATAAGTTTCTATAAGTGACATTGAAACCGAAGACCATCTCTAACTCTTCTAAACTCCAATGAATATAATCCTAATCTCTCTTCATATGACAATCCTGCCGTCCTAGGAATCAACATGGTAAATCTTCGCTGCACTTCTTCTATAGCAAAGACATCCTTCCTCAGTTAAGGACACCACAACTACAAACAATACTCTAAGTGTGGCCTCAACAATCCTGATACAATTGCAGTAAAACTCCTATACTCAAATCCTCACAGCAAGAAGGCCAACATACCATTTGTCTTTTTTACTGCTTGATGTACCTGTGTGCTTACTTTCAGTGACTGATGGATGAGGACACCAAACTTTTGTTGAGTATCGACCTCTCTCGATTTACACTCATTCAAATAATAATCTGCCTTCCTATTATCGCTACCAAAGTGAATTACCTCATATTCAATCACATTATACTGTATCTGTCATGCATATGCCCACTCGCTCGTGTCCAAATCACGCTAACGTACCTCTGCATCCTCCTCACATCTCACTCTCCCGCCAAACTTTGTAATTTAGTTTCCTCATCCAAATCATTGATATATATTGTGACTATTTGGGCTTTTAGCACAGATTCTATGCAGTACCCCACTCATCACTGCCTGCCAATTTAAAAAAAAACATTTATTCCAACTCTTTGCTTCATGTCAGCTAATCAGTTTTCTATTCCTCTCAAGATACTACCTTCAATCCCTTGTGCTTTAACTTTACATGATAACCTGACAGTTGAGACCTTTCAAAAGCTTTTCAAAAGTCTAAATAAACCACATCCACTTGTTCTCCCTAGTCAACTCTACTACTCAAAAAATTCCAGTGGGCTGGTCAAGCATGATTTCCCTTTCATAAATCTACGCCAGCTTTGCCCATTTATACTATTGCTTTTTAAATGCTGTCCTATGAAATCCTTGATAATGGACTCTAGCAACTTCCCCATTACTGATGTCAAGCTCACTGGTCTACTTTGTCTCTCTACCTCCCTTTTTGAATAGTGATTCATACTAAAATGATTGGTTCATGTCAGGCTAGGATGAGCAAAAGAGGTGGGCAAATGATTTTTGAAAAATGTGTATTTGCAATTCTGATAACAATGCAATGTAGAATAATTTAGCTTCCCCAAATTGTTCACCTAAGTGCATGACCAGGCCAGGGCAAGAAGCTACATCTTCAAACAGAATTACTGTCCCTGTGAGTTTTTTGTATTTGCTGAGCTGTAATTAATAAAGACAAATCTCTCGTGATAATGCCTACATGATGCATAGGTCTCTGAAAAGCTCCTACAGCAAGACAAAAATTGAATTCTTGGATAAAAGTAAAAAATCGTAAATAATCATATTAATAGTGGAAGGGAGGTTAAAAAAGGAAAATATTCAAATTAGGGGAATGAATCATACACAAAGAATAATAATCATTTGGAATTTCAACTATCCCAATTAACTGGACAAAAGAACTAGCCAGCTAAAGGGAATGGAGTTCCTACCATATGTGTAACTTGATATTGGAGCTAATAATGGGCAATTAACCAGGCAATAGCAATAATAATATAAAGATAGTGATAGACAGGAACATCCATACGACAAAAGCCAATAGATTGGACCAAAGCTGATTTTAAGGGGATGAGAATGGAATTTGGAAAAGTAAAATGAACAATGGTATTGGCAAAGAAAAATGTGGAATAACTATGAAAAACATTTAAAATGGTATTCAACAAAATGAAAGAAAAATATGTTCACCAAAAGAAAAGAACAGACTAAAGTACCGGTAAAGCTTCCTATATGAATAAAGACATAAGAATAATTGATGGTCAGGAAAGGGATGAGATCAGAGTGACAGCCCTTGACATCAAGGTGTTTTTGACTGAGTGTGGCATCAAGAAGCCCAAGCAAAACTGGAATCAATAGGGTAAGAGGGACAAACCCTCTGTTGGTTGGGATCATACCTAGTACATAGGAAGATGGTTGTGGTCATGGAGGGTCAATCATCTCAGCTCCAGGACGTCTCTGCAGGAGTCCCTCAGGGTAGTTTCCAAGCCCAACAACCTTCAGCTGCTTCATCAATGAACTTTCCTCCATCATAAGGTCAAAAGTGGGGATGTTCGCCGATAATTGCACAATGTTCAGTACCATTTGTGACTCCTCAGATATTAAAGAAGTCCATGTTCAAATGCAACAAGATCTGGACAATTTCCAGGTTTCAGCTGACAAGTGGCAAATAACATTCGCGCCATATAAATGCCAGGCAATGACCATCACCAATAAGAGACACTCTAACCACTGCCTCTTGACATTTAATGGTGAAACCATCATTAAATCCCCCACTGTCAACATTGTTAGGGTTATTATTGACCAGTAACTCAACTGGACTCATCACATAAAGACAGTGACTACAAGAACAGATCAGAGGCTAGGAATACTGTGGTGAGTAACTCACCTCCTGACTTTCCAACGCCTATTCACCATCTAAAAGGTACAAGGCAGGAGTGTGATAGAATACTGCCACTTGCCTGGATGAGTGCAGTTCCAACAACATTCAAGAAGCTTGACACCATCCAGGACAAAGCAGCCCGCTTGATTGGCACCACATTTACAAACATTCAATCCCTCCATCACCAACTCTCAGTAGTAGCAGTGTACTATCTACAAGACGCATTGCAGCAATTCACCAAGGATCTTTAGAAAACATCTTTCAAACCCATGACCACTTCCATCTAGAAGTACAAGGGCAACAGATAAATGGGAACACCCACTACTAGCAAATTTCCCTCCAAACCACTCACCATCCTGACTTGGAAATACATTGTCGTTCCTTCGCAGTCACTGGGTCAAAATCCTGGAATTCCCTCCCTATCAGCATTGTGGGTCAACACACAGAACATGGATTGCAGTGATTCAAGAGGGCAGCATACCACCACCTTCTCAAGGACAACTAGGCTTGGGCAATAAATGCTGGCCAGACAGAGGTGCCCATGTCCCACGAATAAATTAAATAAAACATAAACAACAGATGAATACACGGTAAGGAAGGATACAAGGAGATTAGGAGAATGTCAAAAAACAATTGGGAAGGCAAAATGGTACTATTGCAATGATCCCCATACAGACAAAAAACTTTTAAAGAGATATTTAAACTTCCAGTTGATAGATGAAAGAATGGAATGATGTGATTCTCCATTTAAAAACTTTTACTGCAATAAATGACTAAAAGTATTAGTCAGTAAACATTATTTTTTCTTCATTGACAACTCACATTTTAAACCACAGAAATTGATTTGCATTTTTATTCTTACCGGTCACTGTTCTGCACAGGATTATGGGTTTTTTTTAGCAAAAAAAGCAGTTTGTCCCAAATCGAATGGATTCCCACATGGCTATTTCACCAAGCAGTAATTTTGAGAGTTTTCAAATAGTTCCTTAAATTCACCTCGAGCATTAAAGGCTGTTTCAATGATTATTCTTCCTCAGAAACACCAGGACCAGTCTCCCAGAGATTTTAGGTAGCTGCTGGATGTGTCTCTTCAGCCAGAGACCATCTCTGTCTCACATCCAACTCCAATAGCTCACAAAGCCGAACAAACTCTACACTGTGCTGACCACACAAAACCTGTTGTCTGTCTGTGATCATCATTGATTGAAAGTTTATAAAATGTATTTATTAGTCTCAAGTAAGGCTTATATTATCACTGCATTGAAGTTACTGAGAAATTCCCTTATCTGTAGGGGCAGCTGTAACCTGATTGCAAATATGGCCTCCTCTCTCCTCCTCAATGGTAATGTGAAACACATTAACCTTGCGCTGAAGTAGAAATGCTGACTAGCTATTCTCAACTACAACTGTCTTCCACTTTGAAATAAATGAACAGTTTACAGCAGAATTGTTTATAACCTAATGCCTCTAATATCATTTGAAGACTGAGACCTGAAACAGATCCGGGTTGGGATAGAAGACCCAGAAGGAATGGAGAGCTAAACAGTTAGGAGTATTAAAGTGAATTATGAGTGTTTAGATTATAGCTCATTTTTGAATTATTTTGTTAGCTTAGATAATTTCAGGAGGTTAAAATCTTTGCAGAGGCTTTCTGCAGATAGGCCCCTTCATTGTTCAAATCTGCGCAAACATAATGTTTGACATGGATATGGTGCATTCCTTAGATTAAGAAAAAAAGGCAAGAAGGGAGAGGAGTTCAGTTGGCAACAGACCTCAGGACCAAGAGGCATAGCCAGAACAAAGAACAAGAAACAAAGAACAAAATAGCATGGGAAACAGGCCCTTCGGCCCAACGAGCCTGTGCTGCCACCTCGATGTTCCCACTTCTACACGCGATCCCTGTCCATGTTTATAGATCTATGGATTAAAAAACCAAATTTGAGACAATTTAGGGAGAGTCAAAGACCAACCAGCCTTGCAATAGAGATGGGTCTTAAGAAGTGGTAATATAAGAACATGAGAATTAGGTAACAGGAGTAGCCTATTTTGCTCCACCATTTAACAAGATCATGGCTGATCTTTTTGTGGACTCAGCTCCATTTACCTGTCTGCTCACCATAACCTTTAATTTTTTTATAGTTCAAAAATTTACACACACACACATCATATATTTATATATATATATATATATATATATATACATGTGTATGTATATTATATATAGTATACAGGCTACCTGGACATGACAGAAGTATAATGCAGAAGAAGGCTCCACCTCTTCAAAAAAAAGGTCACTTCTGTATGATTGGCCCAAGATAGCCTCAAATTGTCGATGATCACCCTATGCCAGTGGCGCTGGAAGTGACAGTTGCTCTGAACTTTTATGCCTCAGGTTCTTTCCGGGCAACTGTGGGAGATTTCTGTGGAATGTCACAATCGCAGTGCTCAGCTGCCTCAAAGTAGTGACAGGAACACTGTTCCGAAGGGTGATGTTTATTCAGTAGAAGATGAATATGACCAGCCAGGCAGAGTGAGCCAGAGATATTGCAGCAACAGCGGATTTCCAAGAACATAGGGAGAAAATGCCTGCACACATGTGCCCACCAAGAACAAAAGAAACAAAAGAACAAAAAAGAACCCTAAAAGAACAAGTAAATAATTCACTGGAGAAGAAGGCTCCACAAATATCTCCATCTTCAATGATGGGGGAGCCTAGCACAGCCCTGCAAAAGATAGCCTGAAGCATTTGCATTAATCTTTAGCCGACCCAGCGCGACCTCCTCTGGATTTCCCCAGCATAATGTGAAGATGCTGGTGTTGGGCTGGGGTAAACACTGTAAGAAGTGTCACAACACCAGGTTAAACTCCAACAACTTCGTTTGATAGTAAACCCATAAGCTTTCGGAAATGCTGTTCCTTTGTAAGTTCTGACCTTAATGTGATACTGTGTTTTCCCAGCGTCACAGAAGTCAGTCTTCAGGCAATTTGATTTACTTCACGTGATAATAAGAAACAGATGAAGGCACTGGGTTTTGCCAAGGCTCTGAGCCCTGACAAAATTCCAGCAATAGTACTGAAGGCTTGTGCTCCAGAACCTCTGGCCAAGCTCTTCCAGTACAACTATCATACTGGCATCTACACAGCAATGTGCAAAATTACTCAGATATATTCTATACACAAAAGCAGGACAATTCCAATATGACCAATTTGCACCCCATCAGTCTATTTTCAATCATCATCATCAGGGTCATCAGTAGTGCAATTCAGTGGCATTTGCTTAGCAATAACTTGCTTACGGACTCTCAGTTTAGGTTCCTCTAGGGCTATTCAGGTCTTGACCTCATTACCTAGCACAAACGAAGATGGTTGTAGTTGTTAGTTGCCAGGCATCTTAATTCCAGGGCATCACTACAGGAGTTCCTCAGGGGAATGTCATAGGCTTGATCATCTTCAGCTGTTTCATCAATAACCTTCATTCCTGTTACATACTTAAAAGGGTTGCAGATTGCTTTAAGAGCCGGTCACATGATTTGATGGGTATGTTTTTCAAGTGTTGGTGTCTACTGTGCAGTGCAAAGAACAGCTCTTCAATAAACCTATTGTTGTTATTTTGAATCCACATGTGCAAGCCACAGCTTTTCTCTTTGTGTAAAACCCACAACCCTTAACATAGTTAGGCCACTATACGTCCATCATAAGGTCAGAAGTGGGGATGTTCACAGATGGCTGTACAATGTCGAGTACTATTTGCAACTCCTCAGATACCAAAGCAGTCCATGTCCAAATGCAGCAAGACCTGGGCAATATTCAGGCTTGAAATGAGAAGTGGCTGGTAACACTCAAACCATGAAAATGCCATCTCCAACAAGAAAAGATTTAATTATTGCCCCTTGACATTCAGTGGCATTACCATCACTGAAACACCCACTAACAAGATCCTGAGGTTACCATTGACCAGAAACCTAACTACACTAAGAATTCTGCAGTGAGTATCTCACCTCCTGACTCCCCAAAGCTTGTCCACAGTCTACAAGGCATAAGTCAGGAGTATGATGGAACACTCTTCACTTACCTGGATCAGTGCAGCTCCAACAACATCCAAGAAGCTCAAACCATTCAGGATGAAATAGTCTGCTTGAAGGCATCCTTTCCACAATTATTCAGCTCCTCCACCAAGATGAATTCACCAAGGCTCCTCAAGAAACATCTTCCAAGCCCATGACCACTACCATTTAGAAGAACAAGGGCAGGAGATACATAGGAACACCACCACATAGAAGTTCCCCTCCAAGCTACTGACCGTCCTGACTTAGAAATATATCATCATTCCTTCACTGCCACTGGATCAAAATCATAGAACTCCCTCCCTACAGCATTGTGACATACCTACACCATTGGTACTACAGTGGATCAAGAAGGAAGCTCACTACCCCTTCTTATGGGCAACTGGGGATGGAAATGAATGCTAACCTAGCCAGCAAAGCCCTTACCCTTTGAATGAATCACAAAAGAAAATTTATGCTTGCCCAATGACCCTAAAATTCAGACATCAGCAACTACTCATTACGAAGTCAGAGACTGCTGGTACTGTACTGATACATTTTCCTTGGAGCTCTAATAATCAAACCATCCAGGATTATTGTCAGGCATGCTACACAACAAATCACATGACACCCTTTCATTTACCCTAAATTTAAAGCTACAAAATATAATTGCCTCATAAATGTAACATTATGAAATTCGATTATCAAGGCAAGTAAAAAAGATTGCTCAAATATTTCATAGGCAAGTTAATAAAAAAGGCTGTGATTGGGAGCATTAAGGGAATTCCATTTCAATTCATCAAATTCTCTCTTCCCTGATTCCACTGACCTTTCATCCTCCTTTAATTTCTCACTCTATGTAAAGTCCCCCATAAAGCCAGCTCTGATCAGTTCCTTGTATTACTCTCTGCCCACATCCCATTTCCTCCTCCAATGTTTACCTGCATTAGTACCAGCCTCAATTGTTCTCCAATTTACTTAGAACTGTACTCCCAAAATTTCAATGCTATTGCCTTTGTGTTCACCATAACATTTCTCCAAATACTGATCTTTTCAACTACACCTTTACCTCAATCTTTGATGTCCTTATTCCATTAAAACCATGATACTCTTTAACCCTGACTAATGCCTCAGTGTGGATATCATATCTGCTCCCTTAATTCCAAACAACACAGAATTAAATGTATATGATGGCCAATTACTTTAGTCATTCGCCACAAGATCCAGCTGGACCACATAAAGCCCTTACTCCTGATTGCTAAAACTGCTCACTATTCATGGAATGAAAAGGTAATCATTGATTCCTTTTCTCAACTGTAAATCATTTTCTTAAACACTCCTTCCCTGCAGCCTCGACTCTCTTTGCCAAGAAATGGTTATGAGGAACTTCATTGCCACCACGATTGAGACCATTCAATCAGCTGCCTCAGCCACTTCCTTCCCTTTCAAATAGGCCACCAACCTAACTTCCTCTGACTCTCCCTTACCCTTGCCCTGAACTTGTACCTTTCGCTAGTTTTTCTCCTGTGTCTCATTATGCCCTTTTCTAACTTATCCCCACTATTCTATCTCCTAGATATTATTCCAACTAAACATCTTCCCTTCCTGCCTCCCATGTTAACCAACGTTGTTAACTCTTCAGATTCTGTCCCTCTCTCCTTCAGGTTTGCCATCATCAACCATTTCCATAAAACCAACCTTGAGCTCTCTGGCCTTGCAGGCTACAATCCCACTCTAATATCCCATTTTTTCTCCAAAGTCCGTGAATGTGTTGCCACCTCTTAAATTCCACATTTCCCAAAACTACATATGTGAACCTCTCCAATCAGATTTCCTCCCCTGCCACAGTTTCTAAATGGCTCTTATCAAAGCAGTCAGTAACATTCTCAGTGACTGCGACATCAGGGCACTCGCAGGGAAAGGGTTGACTCTGTCTACACTTCCCATTGCCTCAGCAAAGCAGCCAGCATAATTAAGGGCATCACGCACCCCAGACATACTCTGTTCCACCTTCTTCCATCGAGAAAAAGATATTAAAGTCTGAGGTCATGTACCGACCAATTCAAGAACATCTTCTTCCCTGCTGCCATCAAACTTTTGGAAGGACCTACCATATTAAATTGATCTTTTGCTACACTTTAGCTGTGACTGTAACACTATATCTGCACTCTCCCCTTTCCTTCTCCCCTCTGTATTCTATGAACAGTATGTTTTGTTAGTATAAAGAATAAGAAGCAACACATTTCACTGTATCTCAATATAGTTGACAACAGTAAATCAAATCAAATTAAAGAACTGGAACCAGGTAGTCTTAATGACACCAACTTAAAAGCAAAATACTGCGGATGCTGAAAACCTGAATTAGAAATCAAGAGCTGGAAATATCAGCAAGTCTGTCGGCGTACGTGGAGAGAGAAACAGAGTTATTGTCTTGAATCTGCATGACTCTTCACTGATGCTGCCGGACCTGCTGAGTTTTTCTAGCATTTTCTGGTCTTAGTGATACCCCAGATTTATGCATTGTTATGATCATGTGTTGAGAGATGGAATGATTTCCCTTTTCCTTATTCCTCATTTAAACACAACAGGTTTCTCCAAAAAGGGTATTCTTGCTGTTTCAGTGAATATTTAACTGTTCTTATATTCTGTGACTAAAAAAGACATAAATAAGTTTTTAAAAAGGAGAGAATTATATTTATTGCACTGAATCTGGTCTATACAAATTTTTAATCAGTAAGGAAATCAAGCGTTCCAGACTTAAGGCAAGAAAGTGGAGTTGAAGACTGTCACATTAGAGAGTCAAGATTTACTTGATTGGTGGAGCAAATTCAGTGGGCTAAATGGCTTACTTCTGCTCCTATGGCTTATGTTGTTCATCTCTACCGACACACAGAGAAATCGGTGTATACCATTTACAAGATGCACTACAGCCACTTGCTAAGGCTCCTTTGACAACATCTCCCAAACCGGTAACCTTTACCATCTAAAAGGGCAAAGGGAACAGATGTACAATAGCATCATCACCACCTGCAATTTCCCCTGCAGTTCACATCATCATTCCTTCACTGTGGCTGGATCAAAGTCCTGGACCCCCTCCGTAACAGCACTGTGACCATACCAACACCACATGGAAAAAAGAACAAAGAACAGTACAGCACAGGAACAGGCCCTTCGGCCCTCCAAGCCTGCACTGATCATGATGCCTGCCTAACCTAACACTACATGCACTTGCCTTCAGTGGTTGAGTATAAAAATTTGCAGGTCATGCTGAAGCTGTACAGAACTTTGGTTAGGTATGGGATCCATATCCTTCCATTCCCATCCTATTCATGTATTCGTCTAGTTGTCCTTAATTGTCGGTCTTGAACTTTCTCCCATCACCTACCCGGGCAGCACATACCAGACATTTGCCATCCTCTGTATAAAAGACTTGCCTTGCACATCTCTTCTAAACTTTTCCTCATGCACCTTAATTTATGTCCCCAGTACTTGACTTTGCTATCCGGGGAAAGAGCATCTGACTAGCCACTCTGTCCATGCCACACATAATCTTGTAAACCTCTACCAGATCAGTCCCTCCACCCCAACCTCCATTGTTCCAGTGTGAACAAACCAAAGCTAATACCCTTCAGACCAGACAACATCCTGGTAAACCTCTTCTATACCATCTCCAAAGCATTCACATCCTTCTGGTATTGTATACAATATTCTAAATGAGGCCTACCAAACTAAGATTCTGTACAGCTGCAGCATGACCTGCAAATTTTTATACTCAGTGCCTTAACCGCCGAAGGCAAGCATACTGTATGCCTTCTTGACTCCTTATCCACTTGTATTGCCACTTTCAGTAATCAGTGAGCATGTACAGATTTCTCTGCCTGTCAATATTTCTAAGGGTTCTATAATTTACTGTATAATTACTACATACATTGGACCTCCCAAAATGCATTGCATCATACTTATCTGGATTAAATCCCATCTGCCATTTCTCTGTCTAAGTCTCCAACTAGTCTACATCTTGCTGTATCCTTCGATAATCCGCTTCATTATCTATAATTGCACCAATTTTAGTATCATCAGCAACCTTACTAATCAGACCAGCTACATTTTCCTCCAAATCATTAATATATACTACGAACAATATAGATCCCCGAACTGATGTTTGTGAAACACTGTTGCAGCAGCAGCAGCTCAAGAGGATAGCTCACCACCATCTTTTTAAGAGCATTGAGGGATGAGCAACAAATAGTAGCTTAGCCAGTAAAGCCCACATCCCATGAAATAATAAAAAAACTGGGTCCAGTTTCTTTACTATCGAGTAGAAAATGGCAGTTTATGGGGAATGGGGAAATCTATTTGGAATTTAATATGGGCATTAATGTTCAGACACATATTTTGTGTTAATAGTCCCATATATTTATATTAATGTGCTGTAGTGTACATCAGTCAACAAAACCTACCTGTCAACATTGGTGCTAACTGTTGTCATTAAACTGGACCTTAATGTAATGATGGATCAGATTGGTCAATAATCAAACAATATTTGACCATCGATGTTATAATGGATATATTTGCTAACAATAACAATACCATTTAGCATTTTACTAACTGTTCAAATTTTGAAAAAAAGATTAGTGCTACCTTTTTAAAACAATTCTTTGCAGCATGAGCAATCCAAAATTTCCACAGATTTACTTGAATCAGGGTCATTTGGAAATATTTGGAATGCAGAATGTAATGCTGCAAATGTGATTTATTTTCCAGTAGCAATGGGAGATTTAAATCAGGGCATATATCTTCACAACATTTGGAACCAGTTATCTGTCAGTTGACATGACATAACTCCATATGGATGACTCCAGTTACAGTTATACATCCTCACTCATGAGAAATAGATAAAGACAAAGCTGAAGGAAAAATGATTGCCTAGTAATGTGGTGGTTTGATCAATGAATTCAGGTTCCTGTCAAAACCAAATGGCATCTATGATTTTATTCTTCCAGTTTAGAGTCTCATTTAACCGGATAATGGATCGTATTTCGGTTTTGAAGGTCATTGTTCCTGGTTTGCAAACCTGATGTTCCCAACCATGGCCGGGATTTTCTGTAAAAAAATTCAAAGTGCCGAATTTGTGTAAAAACTGGAGCAAATCCCACTGGGATTTTTTTAGCCGGGTTTTCAAAATGATTCTCCCACCTGAGCACTGCAGAGGGAGATTCATATTGAAAATCAGGAATTGGGGCCCATTCCCATCGGAGAAGTCAGCAGCAAAGCGCAAAGCGGACCAGCGAGCACGCGCCAATCTGTCGACTGCTGTCCTGTCTCATGAACCCTCGACACTGCCCATCCCACCCCACTCTGCCTGATTGCTGGCCTCCCAGATGTTTCAGGGCCAGCCCTTGATGTCCTCCCACCTTCTATCAACCCCAATTTTCTGTCTCACCGCCCTTTCCCTACAGTCCCAATCTCCCAACCTTCCCCCTTCTCTGCCATCTCATTCCCTGACCCCCACCCCCACCAGGCAGCCACACTCCAATGGCCAGCCTTGAGCAGCCCCTTTCCTCCCTCTGCTATTGATCCTGACTGCAGAACAGCAGTGGGACCTCCCCTCCCACTGATCGCTCCCATAGATCCCCGTTTGGCCACACCTCCCTCTCTGGCCCTGTCCCCTTGGCAGTGTTCAGTGCCCAGTGGACAGGACTGAGGTGCCCCTTGGGCATTGCCACTATGTCCCTTGGGGCAGTGCCAGGCCGGCAGTGCTCAGGAGCACCTGCCCTTAGCTCCCCGATCTCCTAGGAAGGCAGGTCATGAGGGGGGAACATCGGGGTGGGGAGTATCTGATGCCAGTGACCTGTGTCAGGGAAGGGGTGGGAAAAATCGTGCTGCTGTTAAGATGGGGCCGTGTTGGTCCATGGGGGAAGGCAGAGGATCTACCAATGCACTGAGGTTGGAGAGCCATTATGAAATAACGTCTGGTTCCCCACACTATGCGGGTGTCCTGACCCCCACTGCCCCTGATGTTGAGGTCATGACCCAATATCTTGCCCTCTGTGGTAGCTGGAAAATCCAGGGGTTAAACAAATCCTATTGAATAAAGATTGTGTCTATTTGATGTTCTTTGAGTGCCATCTTGTGGCAATAAGTCATAAAATGTTGTCAAACCTGATATGATAGATGTTAGCAGCAGATGGCACTCCTTAACTTCAGATAACATTTGCCTGATCACTGCAATAGATTTTTGAAAATTATTACTTTGCACAGATACAATTAAGTTGTGTTACCTTGTGTTGTGCTATCTAACACAGCAATGAACTGTTCTTTTTCAGTTAGCTCCTCCCAATGCTTCTAAACTGCATACACTCCTACAAATAATAAGATAAAGCATTTGTATAAATCAATTTGAAGAACACTGCCTTTCATCTGTAGTTATTTCAAACTTTTCACTTTCACCACTTATGGGTTTAGTTGTTCACTGCATAAATATTCACAAAATGTCAGGTTAACATAATCTTTGTTCGACAACTAACTGGTTCCAAATGTTGAAATTAAAACATGATTAAAGTCTGCTGCTTAAAGTCTCTTTGCTGTACAGGTTGTAATTTCATGATCTAATTCTTCTCAAATGAAGAAAATGCCAATGACATTTAACAACAAACATGATTCCAAAACTTCAACAAATTAAATAGTTTTTGATGGATATGCTGCAATCCAGAATAACAAACTCAATTGTAACCCATCCCATGTAGCATGAAGGAATGGGTAGTTAATGCACTGTGTTTTTGCCGTATTCCCTAATGCTGTCATTTTAACCTGGAACATTTCAGGCAAGGGAGAGACGCCTCTCACAGGCAGGCAGGGTCCTACTTGATATGCTAAAGTCATATCCCAGTGATGGATTTTTATGTGAAATCACTGGAGGTCCCAAAATGCCAAAATGACCAGCAAAGTAAGGTGGTTAATTCTGGTTGAATAAATTCCCATGAGCTCATCACATAGTTTCCTGCCTACAGTTGCCCGCTCTCTCCATCCAGCCATCACTCATCCAAAATATCAACTTTTACAACACTCCACTTTCCAATACAATTAGAAATCTGTAATAAGTCCTCAGAAGCAGAAGTCCCTTCACCAAAATTCCTTTATTTACAAGTCTGACAACAGCATACAGAGTGCTTTCAGTTAGCAGGCTACGCAAGGAGTTCCAGAGGAACTGACACTCCTAGATATGTACAAAGCAAGAGGCTCCCTGATTGGCCCATCAATTTGGCCCTTAATCAGGGAGTTCATATTTTAACAGGCCAACCTCAATTGCCTAATTAAAGTCATTACAAAATCCAAATTGTTACAAAATCCAAATACAATTTGTTACCCAACTGTGTTTAGCACTACTTTCTCACAGCACCAGGGACCCAGGTTCCATTCCGACCTGGGGTGAATGCCTGTGTGTGGAGTTTTCACATTCTCTCTGTGTCTGCGTGGGTTTCCTTCAGGTGCTCAGGTTTTTCCCACAGTCCAAAGATGTGCGTGTTAGTTGGATTGGCCGTAATAAATGCACTGGTTTACAAGGATAGGACGGAGATGTGGGCTGGATCAGAGGCCCTTTTGGAGAATTGATGCACACTTGATGGGCCAAATGGTCTTCTTCTGCATTGTAGGAATTCTATTTTTTGGAATGATTCATAATGTCAGCTGGATTGTCTATTTTCCCATCTCCAATCTCTTAATAATAAATAATGAGAGAAGTAATAATAAAAAAAATGATTTATATTAGCATCCCATTGCGTTCTCTCCAGGGTTGCCTCTAGCAACTTTTGCAGGATTTATTTTCGATTTATGGAGATGTCACACTAGACCTGGATGAAACCCTGGAGATTGTAAGCTGACAAAAGGAGGCCAGACATAAGTATTTTATGGGCTAAGCAAAGAATCTTTGGGCCTCTTTACAAATTTGATGTAATGTTTTGAAGAGGTGACTAGACGTGTAGCTGAGGGCAGTGCAGTCAATGTAGTTTATATGGTTTTCGGCAAAGCCTTTGATAATGTAAATTCACATGGGACACAGGATTAATTTGATAAAGTGGATTCAAAATTAGCTCAGTATAGAAGACAGAGGGTGATGAAACAAGGCTGCTTTAGTGACTAGAAGCCAGTGTCCAATGATGTGTCACAGGAATTTGTGTTGGACCCCCTTTTATTTGTCATTTATATAAATGAATCGATGATTATATAGTGCGTAGAATTGTAAATTTGCAGATGACACAAAGGTTGGGCACATGGTTAACTGTGAAGTGGAATGTCTTGGGCTACAAGAAGATATAGATGGAATGATTAAATGGGAAGATATGTGGCAGATGGAATTTAACCCTGAAAAGTGTGAGGTGGTACACTTTGAAAGGAGTAATTTGATAAGGAAATACTCAATGAATGGCAGGACACTAGGAAGTTCTGTGGAACAAAGGGACCCTGACCTGTTTGTTCTCAGACTTCTGAAGGCAGAAATGCATGTTAGTCGGGTGGTGAAAAAGGTTACATGGGACACTTGCATTTATCAACTGAGACATAAATTACAGAAAAAGGGAACTCATGTTAGAGTTGTATAGAACTTTGGTAAGGCCAAAGCTGGAGTACTGTGTGCAATTCTGGTTACTACATTATCAGAATGATTTGATTGCATTGGAGGGGGGAAGAGGAGATTCACCAGAATGTTGCCTGGGATGGAACATTTAAGTTATAAGAGAGATTGGGTAGACTTGGATTGTTTTCATTGGAGCAGAGTAGATTGAGAGGCGACCTGATCGATTTGCATCAGATTATGAGGGACACGGATAGAGTGGCTAAAGAGCAACTGTTCCCCTTAGTTGAAGGGTCAGTAAAAAGGGGACATAGGTTCATAGGACATAAGTGAGGGACAGGAGGTTTAGGGGAGATGTGAGAAAAAACCTTTTTTACCAGAGAGTGGTAATGGTCTGAAATGCACTGCCTGGGAAGGGAGTAGAGATTGGTTGTCTCACATACTTTAAAAAGTACCCAGATGAACTCTTGGCACATCACAACATTCAAGGCATTGGACTAAGTGCTGGTAGATGAGATTAGGTGGGAGTTCAGGTGTTTCTCACGTATTAGTGCAGACTCAATGGGCCCAAAGGCCTCTTCTGCACTGTATGGTTATATAGTTTTATGATTCTTATCCTTGCCTTTCCTTTCCTTCTGACAATGACAACATCTTTGGACATCACACTACTAGCACTGACCAGACTTGGAGGACATTACTATAGATCCAGGTGGCATTGACAACTGAATTCCCACTCCTGCCCACCAGGTCTCACATTATTCCTCTGGCTTAAAATGAAGAGATCTAGACTTATATGAGGCTGGGAAGTGACCTGGGCTTCAGTCTCTTTTCTCCATCAGCATTGCCCAACTACTGCATACCTGACAGGGAGTGTTTCCAGTCTGCACAGCTGTACGCTCAACCCCAGTGCATGCACACAGCCTTGATTTGAAGTTGCTGAGGCTTCCCAGTACCTGAAATCATTGAAATTCTCTGCATTACAATTGCAACCTTTAATCTGTAACAAGTTCAACATGCAGCGCCTCGTAAAAGATTCAGCTGTCAGATCAAGATCTATCCTAACTGACAGCCTGTGGTTTCACTTCCCTTTTTGCAAACCATTTCAAAAAGGGAGTGAAATAGTGCTGGCAATGCCAGGCTGGCACTGCCAGATGGGTGATTCCCAGCCATGTCTGCAACTGTTGGAGGCTTCTCTGAGGTATGCCCATTATGCCTGGTCTCCATTTTTGGAGACAAATAATATTCTTGCCAGGCTCCCACTGTATGCAAGGATCAGACAATCGCAAAAGCAGGGAGAGATCAGGCCTCAAATGGACTCATTATATCACCTGCGATTCTGCGGCCCCTCTCCACTCTAACAGTGCACTGGGCACAGCATGACTGGAAATCTGCTGTGGTAAGTGTTTTGAAGATTAGCCTTTTGCAGTGCCTGCCTCTGTCAGTTGATATTTGGCCCATTTATTTGCAGTGTTAATGTCCATGAAACTTTTTGGATTTTATATTTAATAAAAGTCCTTCTGGAGGGGATTTTGATCTTTCAACAGCAGCACAAAATCCAGGTCATTTAAAATTTGGAACATTAACGTGCAAAAGGAACAGAACTGGAGGCAGAGATAAGAAATAAGTGTTTATACTTCTTAAGGGAGAAATTTGATCAGATAGCTTCGAGTGCCACAACATGGAATTCCATCATTCCCCAGTGCAGATAGTACCCATTCTTCATTGATATGAATATACGAAAACGAAACAGTGTAGACTATTTAATTTTATCACTGAAGAACTCTGTGTTGGACATGCAGATTTGCTGCCTGCCCCACAGAATCAATGTAGTCTGCATACTGCCACTCAAAGCTAAAATGACAAATTTCACTCCACATAAATCCCTTTAATGTTGAATGCAAAGTCAGTTTTCATTCGTATTTTCAAAGCAATACACATGCTAGTTTATTTACTTTCACGACATTTAATACGGTGGCACATTGATTAGCACTGCTGCCTCACAGTGCCAGGGACCCAGATTCAATTCCAGCCTCGGCTCGCTGTCTCTGTGGAGTTTGTATTTCTCCTCATGTCTGCGTGGGTTTCCTCTGGGTGCTTTGGTTTCCTCCCACAGTCCAAAGATGTGCAGGTTAGGTTGCTTGGCCATGCTAAATTGTCCCTTAGTGTCACAGGATTAGCAGGGTAAATATGTGGGTTAACGGGAATGGGCCTGGGTGGGATTGTGGTCAGTGCAGACTCAATGGGCCAAATGGCCTCCTTCTGAACTGTCCTATTAAAAAAAGTATCTAAGTTTAAAAATGTATTAACATTAAGTAGCATGATAATATTCCAAATTCACTCTACTTAGTGGGAAGATTTAGCTTTAATGCGCACTGAAATTTTGACCATTAATTTCTAACCATGTCTTAAAACATCAGAAAACTACATTGCTCAAACAAAATCTTCTCCAGCATAACCTGTATTTTTCTTTCATAGCAGTGATTGGCTTCCTGGCAAAGATACCATTGGGAGCTTGTCCTGTACACATGAACTTCCCAGTCCAGGAAAATAGATTGATTGTCACAGCAGAGTTAGATCAGTGGGCAGAAGTCCTGCCCTGAATGTCCTCTGGCAGAAGGAGTTCAGAACTGAACCGTGTTTTTATATTCACTTAGGACAGCATTGCATATTGGGCACATCTTTTGGTTATTTAGGACTGCAGTTAATGGAAACTTCAGGCATGGCAGAAATATTGATGCCTCCAAGGCATTTCTTTTTAAAAATATATTTGTACTTTTACATAATGCTTTTATTTCTGTTTTTATTATTAAGTTTTGTTACTACTTATTTCAAGTAAATAATACGCTCTTTTATTTTGGGGACAATGTATCTCTCCTATAGATGTACAATATTTATTCTCAACATGAAGTAATTGAATAGTTGCTGGATTCACCAGAAAAACAAATTCAGAACATTTCCAATACTTCAGCAGAACAGGAAGAGCTGAGAAAAGTGGGATGTGGGAAAGTAAGTGAGCTTTCACATGAGCTCAGGTGGTTAGATTATTAGTGAACTATCACACATCCAGTATTTCAAAGTTGTGAAGTACGACAATATGAAAGAAGGTATATCAGGAAGATCTGTAGGTCCTGGAGCTAAACTAGTCACTGCTGCCAATAAGCTATTACCCACACTTGCTCTACAAAACTGCCAAAGACTGGGGGCCAAATGATTCCACATGCTCCATTTTGGCAATGGAGTGAGATAAATATCCAAGTCAACATCTGCGAGATAAGAAGCCTGACAACACCAGGTTAAAGTCCAACAAGTTTATTTGACAACAAACACCACTAACTTTTGGGGCTTTTCCCCTTTGTCAGGTATCTGCAAGGACAGATGGTATCAGGCTTATACAGTATATCTTTCCCCGAGTTCCACTTAGATTAGCCTATTAACCTATAAATCATTTGTTTCATCAGCATTCAACTGGAGAGATCTTTTAGGTTCAGAGGTACAATAGTAGTTTCAAGCAAAATGCACACAGGGTTGGGATTTGCACAGGAGTTTTCCCTATCAACCATTACTATCTAAAATCTCAGAGAAATGACATAAATGTCATATGCATTCTTTCGCTGATGTTTCTGTAGATCATTTACCAAAAGAACCTCATGGAAACTCAATCCCAGTAAATACCCAATGACACAAAAAGTGAAAGTCATTTTATGAAGCAATAACTTATGTGCAGCTCTCTTTAAATGGTCATGGTCAGAACAAATTTCTGTTCACAATTTATTATTTTCCAGATTACAGAGAATTTACATGCATCTATCTAACTGACTCCTAACCCAAGGCATCTCAGATTTCACCCATTAATGAATGAGCTATTTATATTTACAGCTTTAAAAAATCAGCAATGTAAAGAAATTCCAGATATAAAAGGGTAAAAACATCCCTAGCCAAGTTCAACTCTACAACATAAGATTCCCTGGTTCAGGGTGATTTTGTTACTAGTCTCAATCAGTATTCAATAGTATTTCATATTTGTATTCTACATCTGTGGGGAACTGGAAGGAATATGATAAAAAAAACTTGTCAGAACCAATTTAAATTCTCCTAAAGAAAATTTAGAAAATCAGAGACCTGATGACTTTTAATGTGTGAATCATTTAATCAATTTTGAATAATTGGGGAGACTTCAGAGACATAAAACCTCAAATTGTTAGGCTCATTGTGGAATTTAGGTTTCTTTAACGGAAAGTAATGCACATCCCTCTGTTAACCTGGCAGTCCTTTTTGTTATCTGATAACAAAGTTGAGTAGTGGAAGGTTTCAATGGACAATCTTTAACCTTTACTCTGTTTAATAAACAGGGACTCTGTGTACTTAAAGCAGCAAATCTCCTGACGCTTTCTTTAAAGGTTAAAAATACAAGGGAATTATAATCTAAATGTCAGCAACCTTTGCTCTGATTTATCACCATGCAAATATGGTTTTCTGGCTCTAAAAATTCATGTTCTAGTATTTATGGTGCCTCAGAATGTTCAGCATGGTTTAATGTAATGTTACCACAGGAACCTCACCCATTACGGAGGTAAAAAAATCTGTATAAAGATGACTGTTGTAGAGGAGTTGTTACAGTAATGGAGGCAGGGAAATTTGGAATATAAACAATGTTAGTGAAGCTCAGAATTAGGGGTTTAAAGCTTAGTTCAGAAATGAGAAGGAAACACAAAGGCTAATTTAAACCCCCCGAGCATAGTGCATGAATAGATGGTGGGGGATGTGCGCATTGTGTTTCCGAAGCATTCCCACCCCCACCATTTATAACTCGTCTATCTTCAGCGAGAGGAAGGCCATTTTCAGGTCACATCTCAATAATGTCATCAGAACATACACTCCCTTTTAATCACAAATCTATCACTTGGTCTTTCAGTAAAAAATATCTGTGTGCTGGTAAGATTTCAATAAAAAATATAAGGTTGCTTGTGGACCAAGTGGAATTGGGGTAAACTTCCTTACGCCACAAAGATATTATAGCTCTCCCCGATCACTAACTTGCTGACGATCTACTCGCTCCTCCCAATTCCCGTCACAAATCCCCCCTTAATTGCAGAGGTCCACTCCCACGGTGGCCTCGTCCCTCTGCCACCTTTTAGATTCCTAAAGACTAACAATTCCTGTTAGCTTTGGGAGTTTGTACATCTATGAAAATTCTGCCCAGACTTTAAAATGTGGATCTCACACAATGGGGGTGCTGGATCATTCATTTCTCAATTTAGCCCCTGGATTTTCCATCCAGGTTAGAATTAGTTCTTAATGTTTGACAAAGGGTCATCTGGACTCGAAACATCAGCACTTTTCTCTCCTTACAGATGCTGCCAGACATGCTTTTCTCTTTTGGTTTCAGTTCTTAATGTTATAGGCAGTCTGATTCAGGCTAAAAGCATGGCCATAGAGGGTGATGATGTCAGTGGCAGGAAAGGGGATTTGAAGGCAGGAGCTGAAAATAAACTCTACGCTCCCTGATGTTGAGTTGGAGGAGGGTATGGCACATCCAAAGCTTGAAATTAAGCAGTCAGTCATGCACTCTGAGCAACTGTAGAGGGGAGATTGCTCAGAGAGTGGGAATCAACAGAAAATACTGCATCAGCTGGTGAAATGGTAATGCATTGCAGCTGGAGAAAACTCTAGTGCATCTTGAATCATGTCATTCGCATCCATGGCGCCGGAGCTCTTTATATGGCCATAAATCGAATTATCTTACTGCAAAGCAAAATTAAATCTGCACCCTGGAGGTGGGAGGTTTTGCTTCATAGCAGATTAGCAGTAGGCAAGTACACAGCATTTACACAACCATGGTAATTCAGAACAGCTGCTAATTTGCAGAAAATGGAATGAGTAGCCGCTGTATAAACAGACTGTGCAATAGCAGGAGAATCAAGGTCAATCTGTGTTGGTGGATGGGTGGGGGTGGGGAAAGTGGTGACTGATGTTATAGCATCTGTGACCTTTCATCCAAGATTTTGCTTCCCTCATGCTCTCTCAGTTTTATTTATGTGATTATTCATTTTATACTTGGTCTCACTAGACAAACAAAATTTTCCTAACATTCTGTTGTGCAAATACTCCAAATTTAATGCATGCATAGAATTTCTAAGAAATATTTGAACTGTATAGTGTCTCTCCCATTGTAGTATAATATTTATGTAAAGAGTGAACCACATGCGTGACACAGGGAGGTTACAAGTGTACTTTGCTCAGTTGAGTCCATAAACCTTGTAATTGTGAAATTATTCCATGCTCGGCCTTTTGGCTAAGGTCAAGTGTACACGCTGCTCTTGGTTGAAGTCATTAGGTTACATTTCAGCTTCATTTGAAGAAATTTTTTAAAGTGGCATCTAGGCCTTTTGGCTAAGATGCAAATAATATCAAGCCTTGGAGAACGAGTTACACCTACTCCAATCAGTTTGGATCATAAAGATCAAGCCTAAGGCAGGAAGTGAGAGCCCTGTCGTGTCAGCTTGGATCGGGAATGTCCCAACTTGTTGGGACTCTGAATTGGCTTTAGTTTGACTTGATTGGATTGGAATAAAGATTAAAAAAAAATTCCATGCACCCACCCGAAACTTGCTGATCTTCCAGTTGAAAGAATTGTCTTCAGCCGAGTGTTACAGACTGGCATGTTCCAAGGAACAGGACTACATGCTGGGGGATGCACTGAAGCTTGGGGCAACCGCCGCAAAGTCACAGTGGGGAAAGGCCATGCTGCAAAACCTTTCAACGGAAGCAGACCGAGGGCCTGGAAACTGCAGAATATTCTCAGCCTGAGTGACTGTGTACCAAACTGAAAAATAACAGCAAACAGTCAAATCTGAGGCATGTATACAGTATTAAGTTTTAAAATGTAATGATTGTAATTTTGTGTAAATAAGGTTGTGTAGGACTGTAAAAATATTTTTGCACTGCTTGTAATGTTGGTTTACAATGGTTTATTTGAGATTTTTTATGAATAAAGTATATTTTTGATATAAAATATTCCATGCTCTAGTTATACATTCAGTTATGAATTAAATAATTCATGTGATGGATGTGCTGAGAAATAAAATGTTTCTCCTAAAGTATGAACTTTTATTGTGTACTCATCATTCTGTGCAGTGGTGCCCAACAGTCGAACAATGTAATTTGTAGCGACTGTATAAATCTTGTAAATTTCTATTTTCTTGTGTCTGACCAACAGAGGGCATCATGTGTATATTTTTAGTGAGGTTTATGACACTGGAGCTCAACTGAACTATGACTGTTTTTGTTATAGTTGGCTGAAAAATCTTGTAATGATGCCCTTCTCACAGATGCCACAGGTCCCCTGCACAGGGAACAGATGCTCACTGATAGGAAACCTCTCCTCTAAAACCAAATATTTTGCGGACAGCAGTCAGTGAGATGGACATTGAGCACCAATCCTTCACAATTGACCACAAAATCCAAGCCATTATCTTGTTTAGTGTAAACTGAGGTGAAATAGATATTCAATAAATCTTCCATTTCATTGTGATGATCAATAAGTTCATTTGGTCCATGGTGTAGTGGATCTATCCTTACTTTAGTTTTCCATTTATTACATTTGAAAGTCAAGAATATTCTAGGCATGAAATTGGGTTAGTTTCATGTTTTTTATACGATGAGGTGATATTGGAGCAGAGTAGGTCATTCAGCCCATAAAGGCTGCTCCGCTATTAAATATCATCATGGGTTGATCTGACTGTCTGTATCTCATGACCCTCAACTCCCTTTCA
Source organism: Sphyrna mokarran (assembly GCA_024679065.1). NCBI lineage: Eukaryota > Metazoa > Chordata > Chondrichthyes > Carcharhiniformes > Carcharhinidae > Sphyrna > Sphyrna mokarran. The sequence goes on along the minus strand of JAGIQG010000007.1, from coordinate 73,149,490 downwards.
ATGAAAAATCTGTCCAATCAGCCTTGAATGTACTCAACAAACCAGTTTTCATTGTTCTCTCTAGAACAGGATTCCAAACACTAATGATCCTCTGGAAGAAGAAATTCTTCCTCACGTCTGCTGTGAATGTGAAACCCCTCATTTTTGAACTGTATCCCAAATTCCTCATTCTCCCATGAGGGAAACATCCTCTCAGCATCCACCCTGTCAAGACCCTTCACAATCTTATATGTTGCAGTAAGTTCAGCCCTCATTCTTCTGAACTCTAATGAGAACAGGCACAACTTGCTCAATCTTTCCTCATAAGTTTGGCTTCATTTTGGCTTCTGTGATTGTCCCTAAGGCTTCAAAATGACAAATGTAACGCGTGCACATTTTTGAGGTAACTCACACAAGATGCCACGGTGTTCAGTGTGTTAGTGTGAGCACAGTGAATAGTCACCAGAAGAATGCAGAACAGGTAGATTATGATGCTAATCCACCAGCAAAGCTGATGTGATGCCTAAAGTCCCATTTTGGAGCAACTGGAAGCAACTGCTTTGTGCAGAAACACTGGCATCAGTGAGGATGTCCTTCAGTATCTGCCAGCCTTTTGTAATTTCAACTCTACATCAAGGAACTCTATTTCCTCAGTGTCCAGCTGCCATGTAATCATATACAAATCAGGCAGGTCAGTGCCCAGTGTCCTGGCTGCCATTATGGCATCTTTATTCTGTGGCAGTATGCTGGGCTAACTGCATTTGAGCTTCCATGCCAAACCATTGGGTGTGCAGTGGGAGACAAGGGCTATCCTTTGGCAACATGGCTCAAGATTCATGTAAACAGCACACATGTAGTGACAGCTATGTTGCTACATGAAATAAGATAGACCAACACTGTGGTGCTCTTAAATACAATTTCCATTGCCTGACTGGCAAGGGTATGAGCATTTCTTCTACATATCATTCACCATCTAGCAGCAATCTGATTACTTCATAAAGACACATAAACAATCTCTTCTTTTTCCTACAGTTTACCTAGACACATTACTATTTATTATTCATCATATCCCAGTACCCAGCAGTATCTCTTTCAGCATGCCAGGACTGTACTCATATAATTTCTGCCACCTGTACACTGCACATGTTCATGGCCTTTATAGAGTTCTCCTTCACAAATGTTAGTCATCCAAGTTAACACATTTCCACCTTATTTAATCTTGCTTTTTATTTTCTAGGAGAGAGCAATGCATAACTGAAAGATATATCTGCAGTAGGAAGGTACTCCAGTTTGACTGTACAATTAAATTTTGTGTGAAGAGTGGGCCTCACATGATCAGGGCAAGAAAAGAACAGGGATGATGATGTTTGAAACCCATGAACTTCCCCTCCTATTTCAGCCTTAATCAACCCACAAGCATTAATACATACGTTGACATAAGCAAGACCATTACAGTTAGCAAGGCCTGCTGCACATTGCATTAAATTCCTTCTTCGAATATTTGTCTCCTTCTGTCTCAACAGAAATGATAGATGAAACATTCACTTAACAGCTCACCTGACAGCGCCATCATTGCCCTCATTCCACCCCAGAGACACCCTGAGATTTTAAATAGTCAGGTGGAAACAGCACAATGAATGATGAGCAGAGCATATGAGAAGTTCATATGGATTAGAAAGCACGTTGACATGGAGTGAGATTGCCTCCTCCACCATTGGAAAGGGCAAGCAACTAGGTCTCTGGTTCTAACAGAAGAATACTTTTAGAGGTCAACAGCGCACCCTACTGTTTCAACATAGCAAGAATTCTTCTTATTAACATTGAAGGTCTACTGCCAAAATTGGGAGGGCTGCTCCACAGTTGAACAACATCCTGACATAGTCACACTCTCAGAATCTTACCTTAGAGCTAATGTCCTAGATGCCATCATCACCATCCCTGTGTATGTCCTGTTCTATATGGAGGACAAACCCAACAGAGATAGCGGCACAGTGGTATCTAGCTGGGATGCTCAATATTGACATCAGACCCTTTGAAGTCTCACAGCATCAGGTCAAACGTGGGCAAGGAAACCTCCTCATACATCTTAGCATCCTCTCTCAGTTGATAAATCAGCTAAAAACCACTTCCAAGAAGGATCAAGGGTGGCAAGGGAACAGAATGTACTCTGGATGGGGGTTTCAAAGTCAATAGTGTCACTACTCAGTAAGCTGGCCATGTTCCGAGGAACGTATCTGTGAGACTGAGTCTGCGGCAGGTGGTAAGGTAAACAGAAAGAGGGAAAAGCATATTAGATCTCATTCTCATCAAACTACTTAATGCAGATACATCTGATTCTGACATCATTGCGAGTGACCACTGCACAATCCTTGAGAAGACTTGGCCTCAATTTTTCAGCCATGTTATGCATGGTGGATCTGGGAAAATTGCATGCAATTTAAAGATCGTTTTATGCCAGGCAGTTCCCTTCTGTTGGCACAAACAGGGGTGTGATGGTGGGGGAGTAATTCTTCCAAAAATGCGTTGAATTCATGTAAAGCCTGGAGTAAATCATGCTGCTTTTTCAGTGGGAGTTTCAGAATAAATTTCCCACACTCTGTGCACTGCAGAACACACCAATTTGAATATCATTAAAAATCAGTGGGTGGACCTGCAGAGGCTGGCAGCATAGTGCTGAGCAGGCCATAGCGCATGTGCCAATCTGTCAGTATTGAGATTGGTGCATGCATAGTGGCTCTGCACTGCCAGCCTTGCAGTTGCTGGCCAATCCCATGACCCCACGTTGCTGCACCTTCACTCCCTCCACCATGGTCCAGGCAAGCCTCGCCTTTACCCCCCAAATCCCTCCCTCCTCAACCAGCGCCCCCAACCCACTCACCATCAGTTCCATCCCCCCCACCTCGCGGCCCCACTAGCCCCCTCCAGCAGTCCCAATCTTCTGATTCTCCCTCCACCTGCGGCCCTTACCCTCTCCCCTCAGTTCCGACCCTTCTTTGTCCCTACGACCCCATTGCCCCCCTGCTGGAAGGCCATCTATCTCCCTATCCCAATGTCCAGCCTGATTGCTGGCCCCCCTCGCTCTGTCACTGATCCCTCTGCAGAATGGCAGCAGGACACTCCAACCCCACCAATCACCCCCATGAGGTCCCAACCCTCTGGCACTGCCCAGTGCTCAGTGGACATTGCCAAGGTGCCCCTTGGGTAGTGCCAGAGAGACTAGACTGGCACTGCCAAGCTAGCAATGCCCATGGGGCACCTCCCCTTTATCCCTGACCTTTGGGGGGGCCTCGATGGCTTTTCTTCACTCCAGCAGGGTCAGGCCACTAGTTCCCCCTCAAGTGGGAAGCAGTCCCGGGTCTACTTATGGGATTCAAATTGTATCTAAATGAGAATTTACATAATTTACATAGCTCCATGCCAGAAATCAGCATATAGCTGACAACGCCAGAAATCTGGCACTTGGAGGTTCACGAGGACTGTGGTGCCCAGTGGGAAGCCTACTAAATGGCCTCCGCTTGAGTTCCCTGGCTCATTGCATTGCCTATTGTATCTCCCCCCCCAAAATCTGCTGCACACTTTCCTCTCCCAATTTACAGTCATTCAGATAGTAATCTGCCTTCTTGTTTTTGCTTCCAAAGTGAATAACCTCGCACATATCCAAATTATACTTCATCTGCCATTGATTTGCCCATTCACCCAACCTGACCAGATCATGCTGAAGGATTTCTGCATCCTTGTCCTAGTTCACCATCACCTCCACCCCCATCCAACTTGGTATCATCTGCACACTTTGAGATGTTTACATTTTCTTCCCTCAACCAAATCAGTAATAAATATTGTGAATAGCTGGAATCCCAGCACCAATCCCTGCAGCACCCCACTAGTTACTGCTCTTTGTTTTTTTTCTGCCAACCGGTTTTTTATCCATTCTAATACATTGTCCCAATCTCATACGCTTTAATCTTGAAAGTCCAAATAAACAACATCAACTGGCTCCCTCTTGTCAACTCTACTAGTTCCATCTTCAAAGAATTCCAACAGATTCATCAAGCATGATTTCCACTTCATAAGTCCATGCTGATTGTGTCTGATCCTGCCACTGTTTTCTATATGCTCTGCTATAAATTTCTTGACAATGGATTTGAGAATTTCCTCCACCACTGACGTTAGGCTTACTGGTCTATAATTCCCTGTTTTCTCTCTATTCTCTTTTGAATATTGGAATGACATTAACTACTCCCTAATCTGCAGGGACTGTTCCAAAGTCTATAGCATCCTGGAAGATGATTACCAATGCATCCACTATTTCTAGAGCGACTTTCATAAGTACTCTGGGATGTAGATTATCAGGTCTTGTGGATTTATCCATCTTCAATCATGTCAATTGCCTCAGCACCATTTCTCTACTAACATTGATCTCCCTCAGTTTTTCCCTTTCACTAAATCTTGCATTCTCCAACATTTCTGGTATCTGATTTGTGTCCTTCTTTATGAAGAAATCACACAAGCATAGAATACTGTCAGTTCCTTGAAGCATAATCAATGGATTGCAAGGGCAAGTGAGGAGGTGAGTACCACTTAGCAGTAACTCACAGTGTGCAGAAGAGCAAGTCAACTGTTATCATGGTGCAGGGTGAGGTGGGTGCAGAGGCTGGGGAGGGGGCAGGGGGCTTGGTGGGGCTGGAAGTCCACAGGTTGGGACCTGCTGTTGGGTTGGGGCTCATGTGGCAAGTAGCAGAATGCACCTTTTCTCTCACCCAAAATGACACTTACAAATCTCTGCCCGAAATCCCATCTTCACATTGAGGATACACTTTCTTCTGTTATATGGCACTATCACCATGCCAAATCAAATAGTTTCTGAACAGATCTAGTAACTTCAAGCTGGGTATCTAAGAAATTCTGTGGACAATGAGCAACATCAGAATTATGTTCAGAATCTGTAATCTCATGGTCCAGCACATTCCTCACTCTAACATTACCAACAAGCCAAGGAATCAACCATGGTTCACAGATATGCAGGAAAATATGCAAGTAGCAGCACCGAGCATGAGGTATCTACCTGGTGAAGCTACAATATAGGTCTACTTGCATGCCAAATAGCAGAAACATCATGCAATATACAGACTTAAGTGACCCCACAACCAATGGATCAGATTAAAGCTCTGCAATCCTGCCATATCCCATTTTGAATGATGATGAACAATGAAACAACTAACAAAATATTGAGCTCCACAAATACCCCATTCTTAATGATGCTCCATCCCAGCACTTCAGTGCAAGAGACATTGTTGAAAATTTTTAAACATCTTCTGCCAGAAGTGCTGAGTATCCAATATTACAGTTGCCAGTCTTCAGTCAATTCAATTCACTTCTCATGGTACTGGGAATCAGCTGAAGGCACTGGATACTGTGAAGGCTATGGGCCCTGACAATGTTACGCTCCAGAACTAACTATGTCCATAACAAAGCTGTTCCAATACAACCACTACACTGGCACAAAATAGATAATGGCCGAATCGGAATGGGCTCTCAAAAAGCCTGACAATGGACATCTCCATCGACCTCGGGTAAAATTTTCCAGTCTCACCAGAGCGAGACCCTAAAATCTCACCCAATGTGTAAAATTTCCTCAGTATGTCCTAAGAACAAAAAGCAGAACAAGTCCATTTCAGTAAATTACTGTCTCATCAATCTCCTCTCAATCATAGCAAGGTGAGGGAAGGTGTTGGAGGTTGTCCTATCAGGTGGTGAAGGAAAATGGCTGTGTTATGAAAGGCCAATCATCCAAGTCCAATGACATCACAGCAAGGTGATACATGCACGAGATTTTCAAAAGTGGTTCTATTATTTGGACTGTGTTCCCGACATTTCTTCATGTGATAATAAGCCTCGTCAGGTCACTGTTGGACTTGGCAAATGCTTGCCATGTTCCTTAGGGTGGCCTTCCTCTGCCCAGAAATCTTTAGCTATTTCAGCAATGATCTTCCCTCCATCATAAGATCACTAGTGCGGATGTTCACTGATGGTTACACAATGTTCAGCACCATTTATAGCACCTTAGATACTGAAACAGTCTGTTTCCAAATGTAGCAAGATTTGGATTACATTCAGGCTTGGGTTGGCAATTAACATTTGTGCCACAGAAGTGCCAGGCAATGGTCATCTCCAACAGGAAAGAATCTAACTATCTCCTTTTGACATTCAATGGCATTATATCACTGGATTCCCCCCGCTATCAACATCCTGGCTTTGCCATTGACCAGAAGCAGAACTGAGCCAGCCAGATAATTATGGTTGTTACAAGAGAGGGTCAGACGCTGTGAACCTAGCAGCAAGTAACTCACCTCATCTCTCAAAACGCCTATCCACCCTCTGCAAGACACAAATCAGGAGTGTGTTGGAATACTCTCCACTTGTTTAAATGAAATTTCCTCCAGAAGTACTCAAGCACTCTTTACTCAAAGAGTGATTAGGGAGTGGAATGCCCTGCCTGCAGCTGTTGTAGATGCGCCAAGTTTGGTGGCGTTTAAGAGGTTAATTGATAAGTATATGGAAGAGAAGGGAATGGTTTAGTTTGGAGGGGCATTGCTTTTTATTTTGGTCAGCACAACATCGAACGCCGAAGGGCCTGTTCTGTGCTGTAATGTTCTATGTTCTATGTTCTAAGAAGCATAACACCATCCAGGACAAAGACCCACCACCTTAAATGTTCACTCCTTCCTCAGGGTCTATCATCTACAAAATGCACTGCAACAACTCAAAGCTCCTTCAATCTTCCAAACCCAGAAGACAAGGGCAGCAGATGCATGGAAGCTCCACAAACTGTAAGTTCCCCTCCAAACCGCATACCATCCTAACTTAGAATTAAATCTCTGTTCCTCACTGTCTCTAGGTCAAACTCCTTCCCTAACAGCACTACAGGTAGACCCACACCTGATGGACTGCCACAATTGAAGAAACCAACTCAAGTAACACCATCTCAAGGTCATTTTGGGATGGGCAACAAATGCTGGCCTTATCAGCGATGCCCACATGCCAGTAAAGAGAATTGTGCTTTCCACGTGGCTTTTAGTCATATGGTTGCATTACATTATCACTGACTCTTGCTGGTGCAGGTCCTGCATTAAAGTTGACCCTTTTTTTTAATACAAATTCACTTCTAAAAATCAACAGTCAATGTACACTAGTCTGTTATCACCTTAAGCTTTTAGAAGACTATGTTCTTCCAGAACATGTTTCAACTGATCTTCAGCATCTGAACTATTTATGAGGTTTCTTTTTGTACAAAACAATGTCATGTTCTTTCAAAGACAATGTTTAATAATTTCCCACTGTCAAAAGGAAAGCTTGCAATGTTTAGGTTTCAGAATTCCAAAGACTTCCTGATATGCTATCAACATGACAAGAGTTTCATTCAAGACACAGATCCAGTTACTGGCCTGAAGCTGCTCCAGCAGCTCTGATAGCATTGCTGTTCGATTGTTTTCTTTGATGTTTTTTAATTGTCATGTTGCAAGCTGAGAATTTGTATGTCAACCTTCAACCAGGAATTGTGCCCAAAGCACTTTTTGTCATTACATTTGCAAACTGACAATCTGTAAACTTTCTGATGTTTTGCCCTGATGTGATTCCCCATGTTTTGATGGATTTCTCTAATGACTTTGTCTCAGTAATGGAGCCACCTTTGCACATGTAAAAGTGGGACAATAGTCCTGAGTGGCAGCATCCAAACACATCCAGAAGCTGTTCTGGCTTGTACTTCTAAATAAAATAGAATGAGGTTTCTCACTGCCAAATCTGATACTCTTACACCTGCATCTGATATTTTATCACTTTAATATAAATCACATTTTTAGGTTATATCCTGAATGGTTCATAATGTAAGCATTAATTTCACTAAATGCCCTGCCTCAAACTCAATGCCAGCTTTTAAATTCAAAGAAGAATATTCTTATTTTGAAAAATGCTGACTTTCCACTTAAGAAAGTACAGGAAAATAAAATGAAAAGCATCCACAGGATAATGAGAACTGTGCAAGAACATTGCACTGTGGTTAAACTGAAGAATATTTAAAGAGATGTGTCTAAGAATTTCCATTTCAGAGTTTTTGTTATTCTTACTGCCACACATTTTCTAATTAAACCATTTGTGCAGCTTAATATAATACAGTCAGCTTACTGGTGACATTGTCTGTTTCCAGCCATCTTCTGCTGGTGAATGGCTTCATGACCTCTGCTACCACTTCTTGTCTTTCTGTCTTCCTGGCATCTAATATTGTTGAAGTGATAGGGGAGAGATGGGGGTGGAGGGGGGAAGAGGCTGCAGTAGAGGGGAGTTTTAAATATTGAAGTGGTGTCTTGCTGATTATGAAGTGTGTAGCTGACCATACAAAGCTGGACCTAGTTCTGCAGTAATTATTTGCCTTGTCTACCTAAAGCAGTCAACTTGGTGGCAGCTGTAGTACCACGGAAAACACTTCTAAAAAATTACATCAGCCAAACCTTGATCAATCCAGTAGACAGGAATGAATTGTTGAGGACAATACATTCTTCTGATTGGATTGGGGAAAGTAGACCGATGAGCACTTGTTCATTATAGGAACATCGTGAAGCTGAAACTTGTTATTTTCCATTTTACGGCTTTTGCATTGCTATCGGCTGACATTTTATACTAAGTTGCTTTGATAGTGATCTGCTGAAACTAGTTTATTCAGTGCTTTGAAACTGTAATTTACTTCACTGCCTGAAGTCATTTATGGCAGTGATGGTGAGCAATGGGATTTTATTTTCCCCGTTTTACTGTCTACTATTTTAAAAATATTTTAAATGTTCTTTTATTCTTTCTGACCTGCTCGTTCTTCCTTAGTCACTTTTGTACTTTCTTAGTTATTCATCTTCCTTCCTCCATTGATTTTTGTCACTTCCTATATTTCTCTTTTTAGCAGTATGTAAATTATAAGGGCGACACAGTGACACAGTGGTTAGCACTGCTGCCTCACAGTACCAGTGACCCAGATTCGATTCCAGCCTTGGGTCGCTGTCTGTATAAAGTTTACACATTCCTTTGTGTCTGTGTTGGTTTCCTCCAGGTGTTCCGGTTTTCTCCCACTGTCCAAAGATGTATGAGTTAGAGATTGGCCTTGCTAATTTGTTTTTATTTTAGGGGACATTAGCAGGTAAATGCCTGAGATTATAGGGATAGGGTCTGGATAGAATTGTGGTCAGCGCAGACTTGATGGATCAAATGGCCTCCTTCTGCACTTTATGTTATTTTCTCTCATTCTTGTTGTCGCTTGTTCACTGTGCACCATTCCCCAGCAGAGCAGGGGACAGGAAGTGAGGAATTATTCTATCTCTGCAGCTGCTAACAGCAACCGTCTGCTAAACAATGTAGGGAAGTCCCCAAGTTAACATTCACTGATTTTCATTCCCTCACTGCTCTTTTTTAGAGCAGGGGAAAACTCCAGTCTGCCATAAGAATAACATTAACTTGCACTCTGTCTTTAAAATGTTCCAAACTGAACCAATTTCAAAGTTTAAGTTTATTTATTAATGACACAAGTAGGCTTACATTAACACTGCAATAATATTATTGTAACAATCTCCTAGTCGCCACAGTCTAGCACCTGTTCGGGTACACCGAGGGAGAATTTAGCATGGCCAATGCACCTAACCAGCATATCTTTCCAAATATGAGAGGAAACTGGAGTATCTGGAGGAAAGCCATGCAGACTTGGGGAGAACTCCACACAAACAGTCACCCAAGCCAGGAATTGGACCCAGGTCCCTGATGCAGTGCTAATGATCGTAAAATTTCAAATAAAATTTCAAATCCTGCTTATGTCAGGATGAGGATTGAAGGCTCGGTTAGTGCAATGGATAGCTATAGATTAGCCAGGAGGGAGCTAAAGAGTGAATTGAGGAGAGCTAAGAGAGGACACGAGAAGACTTTGGCTGATAGGATTAAGGAGAATCCTAAAGCTTTCTTTAGATATGTTAAGAATAGAAGATTGGTTAGGACAAGATTAGGGCCAGTCATAGACAGCAGTGGGAAGTTGTGCGTGGAGCCTGAGGAAATTGGAGAGGTACTGAATAAATATTTCTCTTCGGTATTCACGCAGGGTGATGTAAATGTAGTTATGGAGAACACTGAGGTACAGGGTAGCAAACTGGAAGGTATTGAAGTAGATAGGGAGGATGTGCTAGATATTCTCGAGGGTTTGAAGTTGGATAAGTCCCCTGGGCCGGACGGGATTTACCCTAGGATTCTCTGGGAGGCAAGAGAGGAGATTGCAGAGCCTCTGGCTCTGATCTTCAGGTCGTCGTTGGTTACGGGTGTGGTTCCGGAGGACTGGAGGATAGCGAATGTGGTCCCGTTGTTCAAGAAGGGGAAGAGAGACCTTCCAGGGAATTATAGGCCAGTGAGTCTTACTTCTGTGGTGGGCAAAGTGTTGGAGAGAATAATTAGGGATAGGATTTATAGTTATTTAGAGAGTAATGAATTGATTGGAGATAGTCAGCATGGTTTTGTGAAGGGTAGGTCGTGCCTTACTAACCTCATTGAGTTTTTTGAAAAAGTGACTAAGGAGGTGGATGGGGGTAAGGCGGTTGATGTGGTATATATGGACTTTAGTAAGGCGTTTGATAAGGTGGCCCATGGAAGACTTCTGCAGAAAATGCAGATGTATGGGATAGAGGGTGATTTAGCTAATTGGGTTAGGAATTGGCTAGCAGATAGAAGACAGAGGGTGGTGGTTGATGGGAGATATTCATCGTGGAGTTCGGTGACAAGTGGTGTACCTCAGGGGTCTGTTTTGGGGCCCCTGCTGTTGTAATTTTTATAAATGATCTGGATGAGGGTATTGAAGGATGGATTAGTAAATTTGCAGATGACACTAAAGTCGGTGGAGTGGTAGATAGTGAAGAGGGGTGTTATAGTTTGCAGAGGGACTTGGACAAGTTGCAGAGCTGGGCCGAGAGGTGGCAAATGGAGTTTAATGTGGAAAAGTGTGAGGTAATGCACTATGGCAGAAATAATAAATGTGTAGAGTATAGGGCAAATGGTAGGATTCTTAGTAGTCTAGATGAACAGAGGGATCTTGGTGTATGTGTCAATAGATCCCTGAAAGTAGGCAGTCAGGTCGAGAAGGTTGTTAGGAAGGCATATGGAGTCTTGGCTTTTATTGGTAGAGGGATTGAATTTCGGAGCCGCAACGTCATGTTGCAACTGTACAAAACTCTAGTGCGGCCGCACTTGGAGTATTGTGTGCAGTTCTGGTCCCCACATTATAAGAAAGATGTGGAGGCATTGGAGAGGGTACAGAGGAGGTTTACCAGGATGTTGCCTGGTATGGAGGGCAGGTCTTATGAAGAGAGGTTGAGGGATTTGAGGTTGTTCTCGTTAGAAAGGAGGCGGCTAAGAGGGGACCTTATCGAAACATATAAGATGATTAGAGGTTTAGATAGGGTGGACAGTGATAGCCTTTTTCCTAGGATGAAAAAGCTAGCACGAGGGGACACAGCTTTAAATTAAGGGGTGATAGTTATAGGACGGATATCAGAGGCAGGTTCTTTACCCAAAGGGTGGTTCGGGAGTGGAATGCCCTGCCTGCAGCAGTTGTAGATGCGCCTAGTTTGGTGGCGTTTAAGAGGTTAGTTGATAAGTATATGGAAGAGAAGGGAATGGTTTAGTTTGGAGGGGCATTGCTTTTTATATTGGTCGGCGCAACATCGAAGGCCAAAGGGCCTGTTCTGTGCTGTAATGTTCTATGTTCTATAAAATTAACCCATTTTGGTAAGTACAGTGCAATTAACCTGCATGTTTTGCATTAAAGCATTACTGGCACATTAACACAATGGGCCCTATTTTACCATTTTGGTCTTCAGTGCTGGGCGGACTTGAAACTGGAGCTGTTTCAGATCCCACTTTTAGAGCCATTCTCAGGCGCCCTCACACATACTCTGCCTGAAATTCAGAATCAATGATGAAATGCTCATCTCCCCCTCAATACTAATAAGCAAACTGCATGTAATTTGCTGGAATGCTCTGCCAAATTACCTGCAGCTGATCTGCCCAACAAGAGGCAGTTCCTTTTAAAAACTTAAGAACGGGCAGACAGGTAGGCAGTACAGGACAATGTGTGCACAACCAGCCCCACATTTTTCAGAGGGCGATGTGGGCAGGCTACTAAATCAGCAGAGGCGAGGCAAGACACTGCCTTCTCCCAGGAGAACGCACATTCAGGGTACTGATGGCAATATAGCCTTGGACGAAGTCACCGCCAGTCCCAGGGCACTGCCCCCCTCTGAACTTGAGCAGTCCGATGAAGAGTCAATGACCTCACCCATGGAGCAAGGGTAAGTGCTGAACCCCATCTTGCATCTTCTCCCAATTGCCCCCAGATCCTCTCATCCCCAACACCCTGCATGCTTCCAGCTCCTGATCCCCAAGCAGCTCCTTCCTACTTCCCCAAGAGCTGCATTCTGCTTGCCCTCTAAGGGCCATCATCTGATACTCTACAGGAATCACACCACCATTTCTTTCATGATTCTTTCTGTTTCCACAAGAGAAGACTGACCATAACACCGTGAGACAGCGAGGGTAGTGAGCCTAACTTCTAAGTCTCACCCTATTTGAGGCGTAGGCACTGGAGCTGTCAACGGAAGGGGGATCTGGGCTGTCAGCGACAGCATGGTTGGGCTGGAATGAAGACATAGAACATAGAACATAGAACATAGAACAATACAGCACAGAACAGGCCCTTCGGCCTTCGATGTTGTGCCGACCAAAATAAAAAGCAATGCCCCTCCTAACTAAACCATTCCCTTCTCATCCATATACTTATCAACTAACCTCTTAAACGCCACCAAACTTGGCGCATCTACAACAGCTGCAGGCAGGGCATTCCACTCCCTAATCACTCTTTGAGTAAAGAACCTACCTCTGATATCCGTCCTATAACTCATACCCCTTAATTTAAAGCTGTGTCCCCTCGTGCTAGCTTTCTCCATCCTAGGAAAAAGGCTATCACTGTCCACCCTATCTAAACCTCTAATCATCTTATATGCTTCAATAAGATCCCCTCTTAGCCGCCTCCTTTCTAACGAAAACAACCTCAAATCCTTCAACCTCTCTTCATAGGACCTGCCCTCCATACCAGGCAACATCCTAGTAAACCTCCTCTGTACCCTCTCCAATGCCTCCACATCTTTCTTATAATGTGGCGACCAGAACTGCACACAATACTCCAAGTGCGGCCGCACTAGAGTTTTGTACAGTTGCAACATGATGCTGCGGCTCCTAAATTCAATCCCCCTACCAATAAAAGCTAAGACTCCATATGCCTTCTTAACAACTTTATCCACTTGACTGCCTACTTTCAGGGATCTATTGACACATACACCAAGATCCTTCTGTTCCTCAACACTATTAAGAGCCCTACCATTAGCCCTATACTCTACACATTTATTGTTCCTGCCAAAGTGCATTACCTCACACTTTTCCACATTAAACTCCATTTGCCACCTCTCGGCCCAGCTCTGCAACTTGTCCAAGTCACTCTGTAAACTATAACACCCCTCTTCACTATCTACCACCCCACCAACTTTAGTGTCATCTGCAAATTTACTGATCCATCCCTCAATACCCTCATCCAGATCATTTATAAAAATTACAAACAGCAGGGGCCCCAAAACAGACCCCTGAGGCACACCACTCGTCACCGAACTCCACGATGAATATCTCCCATCAACCACCACCCTCTGTCTTCTATCTGCCAGCCAATTCCTAATCCAATTAGCTAAATCACCCTCTATTCCACACATCTGCATTTTCTGTAGAAGTCTTCCATGGGCCACCTTATCAAACGCCTTACTAAAGTCCATATATACTACATCAACCGCCTTACCCCCATCCACCTCTCTGGTCACTTTCTCAAAAAACTCAATGAGGTTAGTAAGGCATGACCTACCCTTCACGAAACCATGCTGACTATCCCCAATCAATTCATTTCTCTCTAAATAACTATAAATCCTATCCCTAATAATTCTCTCCAATACCTTGCCCACCACAGAAGTAAGACTCACTGGCCTATAATTCCCAGGAAGGTCTCTCTTCCCCTTCTTAAACAAGACATGAGCACCCATCATTCCTCCACTCTGAGGTAACTTCTTAGGGCTACAAATTTTGGGTGCGAGGGGCCAGGTTTAATGGAAATGTAGGAAGCATGTTTATTTACACAGAGAGGTTAATGGGTGCCTGGAATGCGCTGCCAGGGAAGATCATGGAGGCAGATGCCAGGGAAGATCATGGAGGCAGTGACCTATGAGGGGCTTTCTTATAGTTATGTGAATGGGATGGGAATAAAGGCATATGGTCCCTGGAAGGGTAGGGGGTAACAGATCAGTTAGGCAGCCTGGTTGCTACAGGCATGGAGGGCTGAAGGGCCTGTTCCTGTGATGTAATTTTTTTGGTGCTTTGTTCTATGTTCAGTGGAGAAATGTGAATCATGTGTTTTGCATTCCAGATTCCTCTCCATCCCTTGCACTTAATCTTGTGTTCTGTGTTGCAAGGACAGATCAGGGTGCCCTGGGGCCTTCTGGACTCCAGATCCCTACTGCAGCTCCCACCCATCCTGGTCCAGACAGCTCGGATGAGTCATCAGAGGATATGGTGGAAGGGACTTCTGAGGTGGCACTGTTTTGGCATCAGCTTCCACTTCATCCCAGGTATTGACACATTGGTGGGTCCAGTTAGTGGAATACTCGTTTCAGACATGAAGACTGATAATAACTGTGCGAAGGGCTATGTCTGAGGCGGAGACCTGCTATAATGAGGCCCACATAGCCACACACACGATAGTGGAGAGATGCATTGGGCTTCTGAAAATGCAATTCCAGTGTCTGGACTGATCTGGCAGATTCCTCCAATACAGCCTTGTAATCTCTTCTCACAATGTGGTCATGTGCTGTGCCTTGCACAACCTGGCTGTATAGAGAAGTGACGTATTGGAGGAGGAAGAGGAGAAGGAGGATGTGGAGGCTGACCAGCCGGGCATTGCTGAGGAGGAGAATGATCAGCAGGAGAAGGAGGAAGATGAGGAAGAGCATGCCTTGGAATATATCCAGGCACTGGAGGGCTGGCAGCTCAAATGAGGCATGTGAGGGTGGCTAGGGAAGTTCTGATCACCTGGGGTTCAGTCACTAGGGACTCGCATCTTCCATCACCCCCCCAAAGTCCTCTATCTCCTGCAACATTGTCATACCAGAGTGGTGGGTCTGAGTACTCTGTGTTAGTGAGTTTCTTTGGCAGACAGGAGGATGATGACGACTAGCTAAGAGCTATTATGATGATGTCCTGAGGCAAACTAGTCTGATTCCTACCTGAGCTCTGCATGCACACTGGCACCTGGGCCCATGTCTGTGTAGTGGATAAAGGATCTGAAAACCCCCAATACAGGGCCCTGGAAAAGTAGGTGGGGGATGGGAAGGAATCACTTTTGAGGAACCAATGGCTTTCTTTTCTCAGTGACACAGCATTGAGGGGCCTCCCTAGCTGATTTCAATATGAAGCATCCCTCCGGTGATCATCAATGGAAAAGGATACTACCGCAGCCTCCCCCCACCAAACCCCACTCCCCCTCCCCTCCCGCATGCCCCCCCCCACCCCCTACCACCACTGCCCCCATCTCTCCCCTATCACTTTAACAATATTAGATACCAGGAAGACAGAAAGACAAGAAATGCCAGCAGAGGACATGAAGCCATTCACCAGCAGAAGGTGGCTGGAAACAGACAATGTCACCAATAACCTGACTCTATTTTATTAAGCTGCACAAATGGTTTATTTAGAAAAATTATCATTTCACTTCCTTGTATTTTCTCCAGTGCAAAGTCAGCATTCTTCAAAATAAGAATATTCTTCTTTGACTTTAAAAGCTGGCACTGGGTTTGAGGCAGGGCATTTAGTGAAATTAACGCTTATATTATGAACCATTCAGGATGTAACCTAAGAATATGTGATTTACATTAAAGTGATAAGATATTAGATGCATGAGTAAAAGCATCAGATTTGGCAGTGAGAAACCTCATTCTATTTTACTTTAGGAGTACAAGCCAGAACAGCTTCTAGATGTGTTTGGATGCTGCCACTCAGGAACTATTGTCCCATTTTCACATGTGCAAAGGTGGTTCCATTAGAAGCAGGAGTAGGCCATCTAGCTCCTTCAATAAGATCATGGCTGATGTTTTTGTGGACTCAGTTCCATTTACCCACCCATTCACCATAACCTTGAATTCCTTTACTGTTAAAACATTTATCTATCCTTGCCTTAAAAACATTCAATGAGGTAACCTCAACTGCTTCACTGAGCAGAGAATTCCACAGATTCACAATCCTTTTTGTGAAGAAGTTCCTCCTCACTTCAATCCTAAATCTGCTTCCCCTTATTTTGTGGCTATGCCCTCTAGGTCTAGTTTCAGCCCTCAGTAGAAATAACTTCCCTGCTTCTAGCTTATATATTCCCTTCATAACCTTATATGTTTCTATAAGATTTCCCCTCATTCTTCTGAATTCCAATGAGTATAACCCCAGTCTACTCAGTCTCTCCTCAAAAGCCAACCCTCTCAACTCCAGGATCAACTAGTGAACCTCCTCTGCACTCCCTCCAGTACTAGTATATCCTTTCTCAAGTAGGGAAACCAAAACTGTACTCCAAGTGTAGCCTCACCAGCAGCCTATACAGCGATAACATAACCTTCCTGTTTTTAAACTCCATTCCTCTAGCATCGAAGGACAAAATTCCATTTGCCTTCTTAATTAATTGTTGCACCTGCAAATCGATTTCTTGAGATTCCTGCACAAGGACACCCAGGTCCCTCTGCACAGTGGCATGTTGCAATGTTTTACCATTTAAATAATAGTCCATTTTGCTGTTATTCCTACCATAATGGATGACCTCACATTTATCAATATTGTATTCCATCTGCCAGATCCTCACCCATTCACTTAGACTATCTATATCCCTTTGCAGACTTTCAGTGTCCTCTGCACACTTTGTTCTTTCACCCATCTTAGTGTCATTTATGAATTTTGACACACTATACTTGGTCCCCAACTCCAAATCATCTATGTAAATCATAAACAATTGCAGACCAACACTGCATACTGTTAGTCACTGACCGCTAACCAGAGAAACACGCATTTACCCCACTCTTTCTGTTAATGAACCAATTCTCTATCCATGCTAATACATTATCTGTGACACCGTGCATCTTAACCTTATGTAGCAGTCTTTGGTGTGGCACCTTGTCAAATACCTTCTGGAAATCCACATCCACAGGCCCCCATTGTCCACTGCACATGTATTGTTCTCAAAGAATTCTACCTTTCCTTCATGACCCATGCTGCGTCTTACCAATGGGTCAATTTATATCCAGATGTCTCGCTATTTCTCTTAGACTGAAACATTTTCCCTGCTACAGAAGTTAAGCTAACCAGCCTGCAGTTACCCGCCTTTTGTCTACCTCCTTTTTTAAACAGCGGCATCACATCTACTGTGGAAACCATCCCAGAGTCCAACCAATTTTGGTAAATTACCACTAGTGCATTTGCTGTTTTTGCTGCCATCTCTTTTATTACCCTGAGATGCATTCCATCTGGATGAGGAGACTTGTCTATCTTTAGCCCCATTAACTTGCCCGACACTACCTCTTTCGTGATAATGGTAGTTTCTAGGTTCTAACCTGCCATGGCCTTCCTGGCACAGTCCCTCCTCCAATTCCCCCAGCCACATACTCCCCACATTCACAGCTCCTTGCAAAGTTGAGAGGCTGCAACAGTGCAGTTTGCAAGGGCTTTCTGCACATCCTTCAGCTGAAAAAGGATTGAATGCACTGGGACTCAGCAGCATTGCAAGATCTGAGGTCAGTGCTGAGACGCGGGTTCGTGCTGCAAGTCAGATATTGGAGACTCTGCAGAGCAACAGCAGCACCCCATACCACACTTGCAGAGCTGTCACCAACCCGAGGCAGAAAATGGCTGCAACAATAGGACACCCATGAACAGCAGAGAGCCATTGGATGCTATACACTGATTTCCTCATTAATCCTCACTGATGAAATGCCTGAATCAGACTTTTATGGAGCATATCTGTTTCATGATGATTCTGGATGGGTAAATGTGGTGTAAAGGAGGAAGTGCCAATAAAGTTGGGCGTGCAGTCCATTAGTTCAATTTAAATGCATTCAATAGCGTTTAAATGCCCATTTCGGCTGCAGTCCCAATCACAGCCATTTCCATGGCTTGCTAAAGGGGGAGTCAGTGGGTGGGTGCAGATCACACTACTCACCTCATGCCTGACTTTACCAAGTTTTTGCACCTGTAAATGGGTACAATTTGATGGTAAAATCAGGTCCAATGAATTGAATTCTTTCATAGCTCCAATGGCGGGTTCAATGGTAGGGAAGGTGGTGGGGCAGGATTGGGTGAAGAATTTAGCAGGAGTGCAAGAATTGATTTTGCACTGGCATGGATTTCCCATATTATCAATTCCTGGTGCCCATCATTGGAAAACTCACTGGGGGCTAGCGTGAAACTGATTTGCAACCTATTAACAGATGCAGATGAAGGCCCGACTCAAATCTTGCCATCCATGCAGATTGTCCACAATGCCAGTGGGACAACAGGCTGGTACAAACCACGTCTGCAACAACAGATGTCAGATCTCACGTGAACAATACCCGATGCTGTCTCTGGAATTTGGAATGGAGACCAGCAGAACTGGATCCAGGAACACCACAGCAGTATGTGGAGGGTCATCTATAGGTGGATCTTCTAGATTCAATGTCCTTAGAATCCATACAGTGCAGAAGGAAGCCATTCGGCCCACTGGGAGTACTGACCCTCTGAAAGAACATCTTACCCAGCCACCATCCTTCCTTATTCCCTTAACCCAGCATATTTACCATGGCTAATCCACCAACCTACAATCTTTGGACTGTGGAAGGAAACTGGAGCACTTGGAAGAAACAGGAAGAATGTGCAAACTCCACACAGATAGTGGCCCAAAGCCAGAATCAAATTCTGACCCTGGCGCTGTGAGGCAGCAGGGCTGATTACTGTGCAATGTCATTGACGATCTCCATCTTTCAGCCTCAGAATATTCCCAGTGATCCACCTTCTCTCACCTCAAAAGTGCTCTCCAAGATTCGTCTCCACTTTCAGGATATCTATCTTCTTTCTTCAACAGTGGATCAAGAATAAAAACAGAAGTTTCTGGAAAATCTCAGCATACCTGACAGCATCTATGGAGAGAGAATAGAACTAACATTTTGAGTCTGGATAACCTTTTGTCATATTCCAATAGTATTTTGCCTTTGTCTTAGTAGGTCAGGAATATTGGATGCCTTTTCAAGATGGCATCAAAGACAATGGAGGACTGCACTATCAGAGCTGACCTGCCATGAAATACGGAACAAAACACTCGGATGCATATTGAAGGAGGTTGACGGAAGATATGGCGAGGTTTCCTGCCAGCATCCGTGGTGGGAAGCACTCCATGTTCCTGCTCCCACCACGGGAGTTAGTCCCAGACAGGAGAATTCCACCCAACATCTGTACAACTTCATTTTCTTGAATCGTGTGGTTGTTGTTCTGCCATGAAATAAGGTTTTAAATGTACGGTTGGCACTGGAGCAGAAGTAGTCTTTTAAAAAAATGATGTTATTTTAAAATACTAGTTTGGCCATTCAGATGTTGTCAGGATTTACAAGGGCCAATTATTTTCTTCAATAAACATCATTTTCTCCACTGATAACAATGTGGCAATGTATTTGAACCCTATTCTGATATAACTCAAGAGTGTCAAATGAAAGTCCTCGTCTACAGCTGCCTCAATCTGAATTTACAATCTGAATGTACAAAACAACGCTTCTTGAAAAGGAAGGATAGAACTCCAAAAGAATGTTCCTGAAGTTGGGGAATCCAGAACTAGGGGTCATAGTTTGAGGAAAAGTCCCTTTGGGACTGAGGTGAGGAGAAATTTCTTCACTCAGAGGGTAGTGAATGTGTGAAATTCACTCCCACAAAATGTAGTTGAAGCCAATTTGAAGAAGAAATTCGATATAGCTTTGGGGCTAAAGTAATCAAGGGATATGGGAGGAAGACGGAAGCAGGATATTGAATCTGATGATCAACCATGGTCCTGCTGGAGTGAACCCAAAGGGCCGAACAGTCTACTCCTGCTTCTAATATATATATTTTTATGAAGAAAAAGTTGAAAAGCCAAATTTCCAGAGTCTCTAGCTGGGATGTTAAGGCCAACATGGCTAAGGCTTGTAAATTAATCTTCAGACCTTCCTGTCAGGTAGTTTAGATATGTAGCATGAGGACATTTGAAGACTCAAACATCAATAAAATAATTAAATAACCAATAAAAATATATTTTTAAACTTTGTTAAAGCTCTTACTCCTGAGTGTCTTGAATAGATTCATGTCACTATCTTCAATAGTTAATAATGTAGTACAGTTTAAATGATTTCCTGCTGAGCATATGGTCAGGTACTCTAATGGACAACTAAATAGAAGTTATGGATTTGCATTTCATTTAAGTTAAACCAGTACTTTGCTTGCTTGTTACTGCAGTTGTGAACTGTTTGAGTGACACTTCCAACTTGGCTTTGGATTATTTAATGCAGACATTAAATTCCAATTTTGCCAGTTGAGAAGGACAGCAAATGAACTCTCAATAATTTCCGTGTGCAAGCAATATCCCAGAGTTTGCAGAAAATGAGAGGCAGACTCAGGAAAGGGATAACGGCATCCAGTTTAATAAATGGGACCCGCAGAGTAGGGCTTGATTTTCATTTCCATCACAAACAGGGTGATAGGGTAAACCCAATGTAGTGGAAGAAAAAATGGAGGCATCATCAGAATTTTATCAGTAGAATTGTGATTTGAACAGTAGTCAGAAATATTGGCAGCACCTCAATTTTACTGGCAGCAGCTCCTTCATGAACTACTGATGGGCCTGCCATCCTATTTAGAATGACTTCTCATCCCCTGGAGCTGCCAGATCTATCAGATAGACTTGGCAGCACCACCAAGAGTGACAGCCACTGCTGAGACCGACAGGTGCCTTGAGACCTACACCTGCTAGGCCCAAACCAGATAAATTTAAATAACATTTAACTGATGAAGGGAAAACTTGTAAGGGCCGAGTGCCAGGGGAGCAGGGAGTGCCTTCCCTGAGTGCAATCCTCTCTTTAAATTTGAAAAAGAAATCTCCATTTGCTATTGCCAGGTGGCTGCCTGTATCTGTAGCCCTTCCAGCCATCAGTAAAGTTCATTGATAGTGAGCCCTTGTCAGGAATTGATCCAACTCAGTCCCCTGCAATTTTATTGCCCCGGCAATGGTCTTCTTTCCTTGGGGGCTGATAAAATTCTCCCCTTGTGGGGTAAGATGAAACTGCTGATCTCAGTGACAGGGAAATTTAAGGAGCAGAAGGGAGATTAAATTATGGGAGTTTTTTAAACTTAAAATATTCAATGGTGTGAAGAAAAATGAATGCCAGACCTGCTTCCACATTTTCCTTTAAATCCTAATCCAGTGACCCAGGTTCTCAATGTGGCACAGTGGCACAGTAGTTAGCACTGCTGCATCACAGTGTCAGGGACCCCGATTTAATTCTGAACTCCGGTCACTATCTGTGTGAAGTTTGCATGTTCTCTCCGTGTGTCTGTCTGAGTGGGTTTTCTTTGGGTGTTTTGGTTTCCTCCCACAGTCCAAAGATGCAGCATAGGTTGATTGGCCATGCTAAATTGCCACTTACAGTCCAAGGATGTGGGGATTAGTGTGGTAAGTGTCTGGATTTACAGGGGTTGGGTATAAGATCATCTTTCAAAGGGTCGATGCAGAGTCAATGGGCTGAATGTCCTCCTACTGCATGGCAGAGATTCAAGGGGAGTTTAAATAATTTTATAAATGGTCACCATCCAGCTTGCATTGTGCTTATTGTTAATTCATAGGTGGGTTAAAGATGTAGCCGTAGCAGTGCTGATTGAAATAGAAATGGCACTGAGATTCTTAACGTTAATCTTAATTACACTAACGAATATTGCACCCTATTTGTTTTCATTGGGATTATTGGCTATGTAACATGGTATAGACAGCCTTCCTGCAATAAGTCAGCCTTTTTGTTTTGTTTTTTCCAAACTTTGGCCCCATTTATAAGTGTAAATGAAATAGTAGAGAGACTAAAATCAACCCTCATATCTCTGGGCTGAAACTTTTCAGAAAATTGCACCTTAAAGTGATCCCTTTTCTGAAGGAAGCAAATTTCTAGATGTCTTGCTCTTTTAATTTGTCCCCACCTGCTGAAATGATGTGTGGTTGCTCAATACCCTATGTCCTGCTTTTCCCACTAACTGGAACCCAAGGCCCGCCTGTACTTACACGAGCACCTTTATGTACTCTGCATGTGTCAGCAACATGATTCCCAAACTACCCATGTTCAGCAGCTAAGCAGAGCTGAAGATATTTAAGATCAAAATATGAATTAATTTGCATGCCAATTTCCATTCACATCTAAGAACATTGATTTACTAATCCAAGTGATTGTTGCATCTTTCAAAAAGGCTGTGTAAATCTGAATTCATGCCTGGCACAAAGTGAGAGAAAGGCACAACAACACATTGACTATCTGCAAGAAAGAATATACCAGAAGAAAATTCCTTCCTTAAGAAGCCAAAATATAAGCTTAGTGAAAGGTGCTGTTCATCAGGTATATTGCCTCAAATGTTGCCAGGCAAACTGGTACCCACTTATTACCACATTGTGATTTTCCAGCCAGTTCCACTTGTGGGATTTTCTGGTGCCACTGACAGCAAACCCCTGCCATGAGTACCCAGGTGGTGGAGATATGAACAAAGGTAACTCCGCTGACAGTGGTGGAACTAGAGGATCCCTTTGCTGGCCAATGATGGACCATTGCTGCAAACAGTGAAAATCCCATCCATATTATTACAAAATGATTACAGCACTAAAGGAGGCCACTCAGCATCATGTCCATGTCAGTTCCCTGTCAGAGCAATTCAGCTAGAGCTACCCTGCCACATTCCCCCATCATTCTGTATTTCTTTTCATTTGGATAATTACCAATTCCCTTTTGAAAGCCACAATTGAATCAACACTACCACCTTTATATACAAGTTTATTAGTTACCTGATTTTCAAATTGGATGGCTCTGTAGTCCCTGAGGGGAGTTTGCAGAATAGTTTAGTAAACAAGCAGGTCATCGTATAGATTTTTGGAGCAATGAATTGATCCTGGCCACTAACATTAATCCAAATGCAAACTATCTGATCTGAGAAGCTGGAGGTATGAACACAGAGTGCAAACAGTGCCAAGAGATACAGCAGGTGCTGCTTAGCATTTTATAATGAACAAGAATCATTTGTTTTTCTGGAAATCTGAACTCAGCCTGCTATAGCCTAAACCTATCAAACCAGTCAAATTGATCTCAAAATTCTGGGTGAAGTATTAGTTATAAGACTTAAGGCTAGATTAAGAAATGTATACGCTCCAATTATGCAAAGTTTCTTAATGGGAAAATTACACAATGTGGTTGAAGGCTTAATCTGCTAAACAATGTTGGAAGTATTTACCTCACATGCATTTGGAAATTATTGCTGGCATGAGAAACATTTGCTTCCCAATATCACTGAGGTGGGATTCAGCCATCTTATTTGGCAATTTGTGATCAGATGATCATAGAATTTTGCATTGCAGACATATGCACAAACTAACCTAGCACACTAGCAATCTGCATCAACTCTTCAAGTTTATTTATTAGTCACACAGGCTTACATTAACACCGCAATTAAGTTATTGTGAAAATTGTCTAGTCATCACACTCTGGCACCTGTTGGGTACACTGAGGGAGAATTTAGCATGGCCAACCTAACTTACACATCTTTAAACTGTGGGAGGAAACTGGAGCACCCAAAGGAAATCCACACAGATACAGGGAGAATTTGCAAACTCCACACAGACAGTGACCCACGTCAGCAATCGAATGTGGGTCCCTGGTTCTGTGAAGCAGCAATGCTGGCCAATGTGCCATTGTGTGCCACCCTTCATGAAAGGATACAGATATTGTTATCATCAATTTCTCTTGATGTTTGTCAGTAATTACATTTTGGTATTGTAGGTTTAAAGCAACACTGCGGAATAATACCTTTGTGCAGAATTTATATTTTCTTTCATCAGACCTTAAGGATGCACTATGGTGCTTAGTTTTATTGCCAAGGGGGTGGCACATTGTTAAAGTGAGACCTAATCATGACACTAATAAATAAACTTTTTCTTCAGAGTTATTCGAACTTGCTTGACAATCTAAATTCATAAATTCTTGGGGCTTTGGATGTTCCCAGAATAATATGCTATGTTATTGCAGAATCTCACACACCGTTGTGTCTGCATGAAAACTTCATTCCATCCTTCTGGTTATTTCCTACAATTTTATTTCCCTTCTTTATTTGTATCACACACTGGATTCAAAGGGTCAGATGTTCCACCCCTGGTGATGAGCAAATAGATGTTGGGATTGCAATTTTATATTGACCAGGCTCGGGGATTTTGAATGGCTGATTGTTTTTTTTTTATTTCCTGAGCATTTTTGAAATATGCCAGTTTTATTATATGGCTCATGAGTTCAGTACATAGTGAATGCTAGATGAATAGGCATTGAGGATAAATGGGGACCTAGAGGGAGGCATGGGAGATATGAGAATCATGAGGGTGGCAATAGGAGATACAGGGAGATAGGGGAGATATGAAGTAGTAGGGGAGTAAATGATTGTAAGAAATAGATGTGGGGTAAGGACTAGAGATGCAACAAGCATGAATAGAACTGGCTTCATATCCCAGTAAATATAAGTGGCTCTTCTAACACATTGTTTTTCACACTGGGAGTCACAATCTGCATCTAGGTTACAGGATATTGAAAAATGAGTGTCAAAAAAATAATTCCCAAAGATTGCCTGCCCTTTTTTTTCCATTTTCTCTCTGGGGAACTTCTTGCTGCAATACCACATGTGATCACATGAGGCAAGAATGAAGAGGTTAGCTCTCTCTATATGTACCTTTGGTACTAAGTTTTCTGAATGTATGGGCACCGGGGCGGGGTGGGGGGGGCGTGGATTGGGAGAGGGCTTAAAAGGTAGTTAGTACATGGGGAATTATGCAAGATGCATCAGCGATTGCCAGCTTATGATCAACTGGGGGGTATGAATGGGGGTGGTGAACGACTGGGAGGATGAATGGGGGCAGTGATTGGCTGGACAGCAATAGGGGGAGTCGCAGTTGGGTGGGAGGAACTGCAATTGAGGGGGGTCACGATCATGGGAGCAATCAAGGAAGTGATCAGGGGTATGAGGGAGGCAATTTCTGGAGGAGGGTGCAGATAATCTCCCAGTGCACTATGTACTCTTGACATAGTGCACTGGAAGACTAGGATGCATGTGCTATAGCACTCTCTAGCAGCCAGCAACTGGATTCCTGGCATAACCTTTTTTCCTAAGTATCATAAGATTTGAATTTTTTCTCTTGCTATAGAAAGGGTCTGAAAGTGTCCTGCTTTCATGCTCGTTCAACACTTAGAATATTGTTGGTGAGAGCACTCCTTAATGTTATCAAGGTACAGTTAGATATAGTTCCTGGAATCAAAGGATATGGGGGGGAAAATGGGATCAGACTGTTAAGTTGGATGATCAACCATAATGAATGATGGAGCAGGCTCAAAGAGCCAAGTGGCCTCCTTCTGTTTTCATGTTTCATAAAAGGTCCAGACAGTAGAAAAGAGACGCAGCAGAAGGAAAAGAACAACAGTCATTCTCAGTCCTAACATTATTCATCTGTGCCAAAACTGGAAGGAATTGTCAGTCATCTCTCAGCCTCCACAGCCACAGCAATATCCGCTCCAAAAGTGACAGATGCCCTGGAAATAGTCTATCATCTTCAGACAAATGCTATCAATATCATAATAAGTAACTTTCTGTAGCTCGGAAACCAGGGCCTAAGAAATTTGTCAAAGTTAGCATACAGTGTTCACTAAACCTTCAGTTCTTGTCACTTATGAAGGCTTTTATCTAACCAAAATAATCACAGTTACACTTGAAAGAAAGCTGGAATTCAGCTATTGAAAAAAATCTATTTTTCAAGGAAGTACAATGTCACTTTGAAATGAGATATCTCGAATACCATCTTAAAAAGATACCCATTATTAGCTTGAAACAAATGTTCTAATAACATATTTCTATATTCTTTACCTGAGTTCAAAAGATACAAAAATAAAGTAGAGATTAAGAGGGTTATCCAAAAGATTAAAGGAAAAAGGATGCTAGTCAGAAAATAATGGCTGTAAAACCCTACCCCAGCCATGCTGGAAATTAGGGGAGATGATTCTCCCATCGTGACCCACAAATTGTCTGGAGAGTTGGGTTGGGAGATGCGCATGTTGACCATTTCACGGATGTCGCGCGTGCATCTCGACCATGCACATCTCCCAGAGTCAGAGAACAGTCGCAGTCGGGACCACACTGGAAACCGATGGGAAGGGGTAAGTGATTTAAATCTTTTTTAAATGTATTTTAAATCTATTTTACATGTGATGTTCAGCCCAACACGAAACTTGCCAGGCCCAATAGCATCTCCCATCCCATCAGGGGTACTTCACTCAGGCAGAGTTTAGAGTAGCTCCCCACATTCAGGAAACTAGTGGGAGACCCCACCAGAGTGAAGATGTTGCCAATCGGGACCCTCCCCAAGGGGTCAGGCGGCAGTTGGGTAGTGCCCCCTGTGCATAGGCATCTTGGCAGTTTCTGCCTATGATCTGACAAAAGCAAAGTACCCATCCTGAGGGGACACCTTGGCACTACCCATCAGGCATCAGACAGTGCCAAAGGGCAGGTCCTATTGTCAGCAAGGCCTAGGGGGCAATTGGTAGGTCTGGGGGTGCCGTATTGCTACTCTGCGTGAAATTGGTCTGGGTTGGAGGGAGGCTAGTGATCAGGGTGGGCTGAGAGGGTTGGTTGTCTGCCTGGGAGGCCTGTCTGTCAGGGAGGGGTCAGCATCCTGTTGAGGGTTCTTCCTCTGGGGGTGGGGGTGCAATGCTGTGGTAGGGGGTCTGCTGGGGAGAGGGAGGGTCAGGGGATCACCACTGCTGGGGGGAGTGGGCTGGACATCAGGATGGAGTGGGGTGTGTTCGGGGCTGTACTGGGAATTGTTGTGGTGGCCAAGATCAGGGTGTGTGTGTGTGTGTGTGTGTGTGTGTGTGTGTGTGAGTGTGTGGGGGGGTGGGGGGGTGGTGCTGGAGGGATAGCATTGCGATGGTCCCAGTCTGGCCAGCAATTGAGTGTATTTGCCAGAAAACATTTTGTTGGTACATGTGCAAATGAATAACTCTGCCCGCTGTTATCCACAAGATAAAACTATTTAAATTTCAGATGAATGCTTAAACTGTTGTAAGGATCAAAATTGCCCTTAAAAACTTTAAGAATCATTTCTTTAATTTTCCACTAATGATGCAGCTACAATAGATACAACAGAATGCTATCCATGAATACTTTTGTTGTACTTCTGCCTTGAATTTACAGAATTCTCTCTCCATTTTTCAATGGGTTAAGGATTTCACTAAGAAAACTGAGCTAAATTTCAAATAAACCTATTTGCAAATGTATACAATGTACGGAATACAATTTCAGATCCTCCAGTTTTGTGGCTGCTGCTCCACCACCAGGTGGTGCAAGTTTATCAAGGGGAGTGAAAAAGCAAGAGTGTTTGAGCTTCTGTAGAGGTGATTGTCTTTGAAATATACATACCAACTCAAAGAGCTACAGGTTGGATCCTGTTCTGCATTTTTAACAGGCTTCAAACTGGTGTACCAAGGGCCAGGTTTGCAGAGCAACACTCTGAGCCCTGTTAGCACCAGAATTACTGATAACAATATGGATGATGTAGAGATGCCGGCGTTGGACTGGGGTAAACTCAGTAAAGTTTTACAACACCAATTTTAAATCCAACCAATTTATTTGACAGTAAATTCACGAGCTTTCGACTCTATAGCCTTCGTCAGGCAAATGCAGTGTTCTGGTCTGCAATAGCACTCATATCAACACAGACAGTCACAGATTGCTGATTAGAATGCGAATCCTTACATCTAACCTGCTATTCAAATGTTAAAGTGGCTAACAATGTGTGTGAAGGAAATCCTGAGCATTGGTTAGAGAATTGTGTATTTTCTCCAGACAGCACAGTAAGTGAGGTTTTTTGCTTTCCCAGGCAAGTTACGGGTGTTACAGATAGTGTGTCATGAAGCCAAGATCCCTATTAAGACCATCCTCATGTGTGCAGACCTTGGCTATCAGTCTCTGCTCAGTGACTCTGCGCTGTTGTGTGTCACGAAGGCCCCCTTGAAGAACATTTACCCGCAGGTCGGAGGCCAAATGCCCATGACTGCTGAAGTGTTCGCCCACAGGAAGGGAATTGTTTTGCCTGGCGATTGTTGAGCGATGCTCATTCATCCGCTGTCGTACTCCTTTCACACTTGCTGGTTTGCGCCAGTAGAAAGGTTCCAGGTCGATTGAAACCATTTGACGCCAAGCATGGAAGCGATTTCTAGGCACACATGCTGTTTTCCAGGATTAGCACAATCTGCGTCAGGCACAATGAGGTCAAAAAATTCAAAATTACACAAAGCCCTCATTTTCAAAGTTCCAAAAGAACTTTTAGTCCCACTTCAGGCATTTATTTGTAACTTTTAATTAACATTTTGTCTTGTATGGCATTATTGTTCAGATGTTGGAATGTAATTTTACATCATTTTTCATTCTTTGAATTTCATATTCACTGAACATTCAGTAACGTGCCAGTTGTATCTCACCTGACATCTCACCTCCTTACATAAAAGTAACAAAATTAAAATGACACCCTCTTGTAGCTGGCTTTACTTTTCATGCATCAAATATATTACTGAGCATTTGCTGTACATCAATAGAGAGGCATAAACTGAATACAGATATAAAATTTAATAAAACATCCTCAATTGTTGTAAAAATCTATCTGGTTTACTAATCAATATCCTATAGGGAACGAAATCTGCCATGTTTACCCAGTCTGACCTGCATTTGACTCCAGGTCCACAGTAATACACTAGGTTCTGAAATGGCATTGACAAATACTTAATTAAAAAATAGTTAGGGATAGGCAACAAATGCTGGCAGGGATACTCACACTTTACACACAGATAAAATAAATTCTATACCTTAATCCCATTTTGCTAAGAGCCTTTTCTATTTTGAAGTTTTCTATCTTGCACGCATCAGAATATTCCCAAATGTGTACATTGTATTCTTGTGAATCTTCTAATGAGTGCCAGATGAAAAGCTTCCACAAAGAGTGTCTATTTTTTTCATTAATACTCAAAAGCCTTACATATGAATAATATTGATATTGGACTGAATATAATTGTTCATTTGGGTCACTTTGGCTTGCTCCAAACATTATACACAAAATGAATTCCACGTTACATATTGATCACAGAAACTACTTTAATGACATCCTCTTCATTTCATCGTTTTCTCTTTATATTTTTGTTATTTTTAAAATTAGACTGCCCTCTGGTTTTTACCCTTGTTTAAGGCAGTCCTGGTGATGTGGTGGTTATATTACTGGATGAGTAATCCAGGATTCCTGGCCAATATGCTGAGGATGTGTTCAAATCCCATCCCTGAGAAAATTCAATCAGTAAATTTGAAATGTAAACCTTATCTCAACAATGGTGACTATGAAAATATCCTCAATTGTTGTAAAAGCCTATCTGGTTTACTAATTAATATCCTATAGGAAAGGAAATCTGCCATATTTACCCAGTCTGACCTGCATTTGACACTAGGTCCACAGTACGTTCTGAAATGGTATTGACAACTAGTTAAATAAACTACGTATGAAAGATGTATAAGATTATGAAGGGGATGGGTAGGGTAGAGGTTGAGAGACTCTTCCCACTTAACAAAGATAGCAGGACTAGAGGGCACAGCCTCAGCCTTAAGATGGCGGGGGGGGGGGTTGCGGTTCAGATCAGAGTTGCGGAGGGGTTTCTTCACACAAAGGGTGGTGAATCTTTGGAATTCTCTGCCTGATGAAGTGGTGAAAGCTTCCTCGCTGAATATGTTCAAATCAAAAGTGGATAGGTTTTTAATTGACAAAGGAATTAAGGGTTAGGGGGAGAAAGCAGGAAAGTGGTACTGAACCGCTACAGATCAGCCATGATCTTATTGAATGGCGGGGCAGGCTCGAGGGGCTGTATGGCCTACTCCTGCTCCTATTTCTTATGTTCTTATGTTCTTAAATAAAAAACAGTTAGGGATAGGCAACAAATGCTTGTTTTGGCAGAGATGCTCACATGTTACACATGAATAAAATAAATTCTACACTATAATCCTTGATTCACACCAACAAATTTTTTGCTTGTCTTTTCAAAGTATCAATTAAAATATCTTATTTCATTATAAGTTCTGTCAGTCTTCACCTCCAGAGGAATTGCATATTATTTGTTGAAAATGCAAGCGAAATTGACCCACACTCATGCAATTCTTGTGGCTAAATGATTATGTGGAGCATGAACTACTGTTAAACAATGCCTCTACCATTGCACCTCTCTGTAGAACTCCAAATGCAATATGTTAATTAGATTCAGGTCCCTACTCTTAAAATTGGTTTAAAGGATGGGTCCATTTTCTCACAAATGACAGAGATCAGCAGAAGCAACAGCAATTCCTAGAGCCTAAAGGCTCGCTATGCACATTAGAGATACTCATAGAATACACAACAATCCAAAGGTTTTAGTGAGCTCATCTTTAAAAGAAAGATGATTTTTGTGTATCAGCATTGTATTGCTTGCAAAGCAGCTTTCACATATGGAAGAGTTCAATACGAACTTGTGTGGGGTTCTGGTGCCTCGTATAAACAAGTTTCAGTCAACCATAGAGTGTATGGTAACATCAATAGACTCTCCAGCCAAGCCTTACCCACAGGAATCTATTACATCAGTTACATCACCTCTGGTCCAGTTCCCTCCTCCTCCTCCCTTCCCCCACCAAAGAATGATCGGGCTTCCCTCCTTCCCCACTTAACAGAGAGTGATCTGGCCTCCATCCTCCACCTTCCCCCGTCAGAAATACATTTGATCCGCCTCCTCCTCTCTCCCACTACCCAGACAATGATCTGGCTCATCTCCCTACCCACACACCCCAATCCCCCCAACACTCCATCACCACCAATCTGAGTTAGAGATTTGTTGGAAGCTCTGAACTTACCTCTTCAGATGCTGGAGTGCCCGAAACAGACATTTGCCAAGCATATCCGTTTTGCACTGAACCTGGATGGGGGAATGTGATGGTAAAGGGGGAAATGGAGGTAAAATTGGACATCCAGCTGATTATGTCAATTTAATTTCATGCAAATGTATTTAAATTGATATTGTGCTGGTTCCGAACACGACTATTTTTGGACTTTGGTAAAGTGGGAATCTGCACAGTCGCGAGCGCATGAAGCTATTTGCTTCATGCCCGACTTTACCAAACTTTTGCACCTGAAAATGGACGCAACACAATGCTAAAATCAGGCTGTTTGTCTATATTTGTTAGAATAAAAAGTTTTGTTATCCAACATTATTCTACTTCGAGTGAAGGCAAGTGTCCAGGAGGTCAGCAGAGCAGTGAAGATGATAGCAGGTAATGTTTGCACAGGTGCACACACTGTGACTAGAAGGTAGGTTTCCAGAAGACACCTTCCTATTTTGAGTGAAGGCAAGAGTCTAGACGAGGGCAGCAGAGTGGTGAAGGTATTTATCGATTACAGGTAACATTTACATTAAGTGCAGTCACTGCGACCAGAAGATGGTTTGTGGAGGAGCTGCTGTGAAGGGACAATTAAACCCCAAATATTACTTCAGGGTTTCTCTCCCTAACTCCTCTTCTAACCAAAAAAAATGTTGGAAGCGACCCAGGCATCAAAGGGGTGACAATCCCAGGCAGCAGAAGCACGCAAGTCAAAGCCTTCCTGTATATGGATGACATGGCTGTCTTCTGCTTGGACCCCTTGACTGTTTGCAGGTTCCTTTAGGTCTGTGAGCAGTTCAAGCTGGCCTCGGGAGCCAAAGTCAACCAGGGTAAGAACGAGGCCATGTTCTTTAGGAACTGGGCTGACAAATCCTTTGTCCCCTTCACTGTCAGGGCAGATTACCTGAAGGTGCTGAGGATATGCTTTGGAGCGGCAGGGGCATGCGCCAAAAACTGGGATGAGCGCATCGCAAAAGCTAGGGAGAAATTGGGCTTGTGGGAGCAACGCTCCCACTCCATCACAGGAAAAAACCTGGTGATCCAGTGCGAGGTGTTGTCCGTGTTATTGTACGTGGCGCAGGTATGGCCTATTCCCAAATCCTGCGCTGCAGCAGTGACGCAGGCCATCTTCAAGTTTATCTGGAGATCAAAGATGGATCGCGTCCAGAGGGAGGCGATGCACAAATCTCCAGAGAACGGAAGAAAAAACGTTCCCAACGCCGCCCTCATCCTGATGGCCACCTTCGTGTGTGGCTGCATCAAGCTGTGCGTAGTACAGTAACAGCAAGTGCCACTACTTTTTGAGGTTCTACCTGTCCCAAGTGTTGCGAAGAATGGGTCTGGCCACACTGCCGCAGAACACTCCAAGTAGTTGGACTGTTCCGCAACACCTGTCCTTCCTGGAGAAATTTTTCCGCAAACACACCTTTGACCACACAGCGATTAAGCAGTGGTCAGCGCGTAACATCTTTGGAACCCTGAGAGAAATGGAGATGGCGGATCCTGTCGGATGGTTTCCTGAGCGGACTGTCAGTGTCATTTGACAGAACACTTCATCACTTGGTACAAACAAGCACCAAGATCTGGCTTGGCTGGTGATGAGAAGGGCACTCCCCATCAGATCCTTTATGCACACTTGAGGTCTCAACAGCACTGCACGCTGCCCTCAAAGCGGCTGCGGGGCTGATGAGATGGTCTCATACCTCCTTGTGGAATGTGCCTTTGCAAAGAAGGTCTGGAGTGAGATGCAATGGTATTTGTCGAGGCTCGTCCCGAGTAGCTCGGTGATGCAGGACTCTGTGCTCTACGGGCTGTTTCCGGCGATGCACACCAAGACGAATATCAACTGTTGCTGGAAGGTCATCAACTCCGTGAAGGATGCACTTTGGTCTGCCCGAAACTTGCTGATCTTCCAGTTGAAAAAACTGTCTTCAACCGAGTGTTGCAGATTGGCACATTCCAAGGTCCAGGACTACGTGCTGAGGAACGCACTGAAGCTTGGGGCAGCTGCCACAAAGTTCAATGGGGAAAGGTCACA
Organism: Sphyrna mokarran; assembly: GCA_024679065.1. Classification (NCBI taxonomy): domain Eukaryota; kingdom Metazoa; phylum Chordata; class Chondrichthyes; order Carcharhiniformes; family Carcharhinidae; genus Sphyrna; species Sphyrna mokarran. Next base: position 73,116,075 of record JAGIQG010000007.1, on the reverse strand, counting down.
CTATAAGGCCTTTTAACGGAAGCAGACCGAGGGCCCCAGAACTGCAGAATACCCTTGACCTACGTGACTGTGTACCAATCTGAGCAATAACAGCACATGTAATTTTTGAGGCAGGACTTATTCAGTTAATGATAGGGCATTGGGGGGAGTTACAGAACAAAGAGATCTAGGGGTACATTTTCTTAGCCCCTTGAAAGTGGAGTCACAGTTGGACAGTGTGGTGAAGAAGACATTCGGCATGTTTGATTTCATCAATCAGAACACTGAATACAGGAGTTGGGACGTCTTGTTGAAGTTGTACAAGACATTGGAAAGGCCACAGTTGGAATACTATGTACAGTTCTGGTCACCCTATTATAAAAAAGATGTTATTAAACCAGAAAGAATGCAAAACAGATTTACTAGGGACTTGATGGTTTGAGTTATGAGAGGTTTGATTGACTGGGACTTTTTCCTCCGGAGCATAGGAGGCTTAGAGGTGATCTTATAGAGGTCTGTAAAATAAGGAGGAGTACAGATCAGCTAGATAATCAATATCTTTTCCCAAAGGTAGGGGAGTCTACTGTTTCCCTTGTTTGGCAAGGCTGTAGTCCTGTGGTATAGTTCCAATTAGGTTAATACCTCACTTTTAGCCATGTCTGATGCTGCTCTGGACATATTCTCTGACACTTTTCACGGAACAACTGTTGGTCCCCTGGCTTGATGGTAACAATACAGTGACATGCTAGGTCATGAGGTTAGACATTGTGATGAAATACGATTCTTCTGATGCTGATAGTCAACAGGGTTTCATCGATGCCTAACTTTGAGCTGTTAATGTCTCACAACACAATAAGTATATCCTTCATATGAAACCAGGACTTGTCTCCACAAGGATTGTGTTGCAGTCACTTATACCAATAAAAACATGGAGAGACGTGACAGATAGCTTAGTAAGAATGAGATCAAGTATGTTTGTCCCATTGTGTTGATCCTCTAAATAACTGCTTCAACCCATCTGGGATCCATGGCCTTCAGGACTTGACCAGTTTGATTAGAAGTTGTACCAAAGAATCACACTTTTTGATGGACTTTTAAGTCCCAATCCAGATTGGAGGTGTTCATGATAGATGATGCACATGGCACTAGTTCATCACATTGACTTAAAAGGATCACTGAAATTGCTGATGGCACAGTTAAGAGCGGAAAATTATACATTTCCCCTACAGTTGGAGGAAACAATGTGGTTCCCACCAAGAAGACATAGTTGGAAATATCAGCAGAGATGAGCAACAGATGCTCATGGACAAACCTTGAATACAATGCAGGAAGTGGTTTAATGACCTTTTAATGGAAAATTGAAAATATTTGTAGACAACCGACTTGTGATTTATGCCGCTGTTGACTTTCACCATCTCATTCTCTATCTCATCAATCCATGCCTCCAGTCAACTTTCATCATTACCTAGATGTCACTTTCTACATACTTCATTACCTTCGCACTCATCAATTTACTGTTTCCATTCACTCCAACCCTTAGGCAACTTGATGCATCCATTGTCTGTTTACCTTCACCATAATGTACAGATGCCGGCGTTGGATTGGGGTGGTAAGAACTCAGTAAGAATTTAGCAACACCAATTTATAATCCAACCGATTTATTTGATAGTAAAAAAGCGAGCTTTCGACTCTGTGTCTTCCTCAGGCAAATGCAGTCGAAAGCTCACTTTTTTACTATCAAATAAATCGGTTGGATTATAAATTGGTGTTGCTAAATTCTTACTGAGTTCTTACCTTCACCATATGCAGAGATGGACAGACAGGCAACTCACAGATGGTAACAGAATTCCAAATAACTCGAACATACACATTCTGGCTTTCCTTCAGCAGTGACTGGACTAGGAAAAGATTGAGTACGATAATTGTCAGGACTATGAATTTTACCGTGATTAAATCATATTCTCTTTGTGATATGTCTTCCATGTTATATAAGAAGTCTCTCATCAGCAGGTTAAAGTCCAACAGGTTTATCTGATAGCACAAGTCACTTGCTTTCAGAACGCTGCACCTTCATTAGGTGGGTGGGACTTCAGTTCACAAACAGGACATATAAAGACACAAACTCAATTTACAAATTGGAACGTGAGTTTTTACAGGTAATCAATTCTTAAAGGTACAGACAATGTGAGTGGAGAGAGGATTAAGCACAGGTTAAAGAGGTAACATTTCACATTATGGACAGAGAGAGCTGGCAAGATAAATTTTCCCCTTTTTCCTCATACTCAGTTGTTTGCAAAAAGAAGTATGTTTTAAAGAGAGGATTTGAAATCTTTTGAATGTTGTGACTTTAAAGAAGATACATGAAATGGGGTTTCTGTTAAGTATTAAATCAAAAGAAAAGATAATTCACACAACACTTAAAAATGTAAACACACACACACACACACACAAACATGACTTCTCGAGATGAAGCATACATTTAGTTTATAAACAGAATAACAAGAAAACAATTATGTGTTTTAAGTTAGTTCTTTAAGTTGGAAAGCATTGCAACTCGATAGGTTCCTTCTCATGCTTCTGTGACAATGTAGGTTGAAAATGTTGCGAAGCTGGTGGTTGTAAAATTCTGTTAAAAAGGTAATACTTTTTCTGTACTTAGAGTTAAAAAACAGTTTAAAAAAAGATGCAGGTGTATATGCGGTACACAGACTGCAACAATGTATAGGGAGGCCAGGAAGTAGTATTGCCAAGACAACAAGCTGTTTTTGAATTTTAACCTATTTAAATTAGGTAGTTGGATAACAGCAACCTGTCAGATTTGAATTTGATGTTTGATTGGGGGAACTAATCCTATTGTGGGGATGTTGGCATGTCATCAGAGGTATAAGAGATGAGGGCAGTAGCACAAATAGGTGGGGAGCACCTGCTAAAGCTCACAGCTTTAGAGAGAGAGAGACAGCTCTCAGCTTCAAAGAGACAGTAACTGCTCTCTGCCATAGCTAATAGCTTTTAGCTCAAACCCTAACCTGAATAGCAAAGATAACAAAAGAAGACAGAGATTCCAGACAGAAGAAGACAGAAGATTCCAGAAGACAACAATACTGGTTGAAATTTTGAGAGTGACTAAAAATTCTATTTTTTGTTAATAAATGGAATTTTTTTTTAATCTAAACATCATTCCATTAGAATAGTGGTTTATTTGGTCTGTTAGTAGTTTGCTTAACTTGTTCACTAGTAGTTAGGCAAATAAAGTATTATTTGTTGATTTTACAGAGGGAGTCTTAGGTAATTATTTGATTTAAGCACAAAAAATTGTGGAAGAGCAGATCGCGCTACTTTTTAACAGGTTATGAGGTGAAATACTCCTCTTTGAGTGTTTAGATATTAATTCTCAGAAAGGGGGAGTCAATTTCCACTTCATAACAATGGCCTCTGAGTTTTATACAAAGCTCTGGGTGAGCTTTTGTAGAAGTGAGATAGATTCTTGCAGATGAAAATAAATTATGCCTCCTCTCATTGTCTGAATTATGAGGAAAGTTCTGTACTTCTTCTTGTTGAGTGATTGTTCCCTGCATTGCTGTTTGTCCCAGATTGACCTAATTAGGGCTGGTCATTGGAATATTAAAATTTATTATCAAGTCAGCTTCTATCATGCAACATGATCAAAACTTATATCATCCATAAAGATTATATGATGTCAGAAGCCACTATCACACAATGGAGGATGAATGCTGGCTCTTCACATCTGCTTGAGAAAAAAGTAGTTTCTTCATGCCTCTCATTGTTAGGTTTCAAAATTGCAGATACTGAGTCTGGGATGCTATTGTATTTGAATTTCTGTAAATACCCAGACAATAGGAGCTGTGAATATGACAGGTGGCCGCCATCCATAGACATTTGGAGCTTAGTGAATTATCTTTGTCTGAACAAAATGTCACCTGACTCACCTGGATTCCATCTTCAGTTAGGGTAAATTGTCCATTTATCATGCCCTTTCCAAAAAGTAAAACTTTCCATTGTCTCCAGAAACTCACAGGCATAAGACACAAGTCTCACATCCTGAGCCTTCACGTATAAAGCAAGTCTTATAGAAAATCCATGAGAGTGATTCCTCAGAGGAAATGCCTCTTCTGTGGGTGCACTGTCACAGGACCTAAAATCATGCAGCAAACAGAGAGTTGGGAATGATTTTCTCAGCTCACTGTGCTGCTTTAACAGTGCAGTGGGCCAGGAGATTCAAGTGGAGGCCCTTAGCGGGCTTCCTGCTGGGCGCCATGGCCTCCAAAAGTCTCCTGGCGTTGGATTTCCAGTACCATCAACTCTGCTTCAGGAATCAATGTGGAGCTGCAAACATTATGTTAATGCTCATTTTCATATTATTTGCGTTTCATTAACGGGCCCAGGACTGAAGCCTCTGGGCCCACTGACCTCTCTGCCCCTCTGCCAGGAGTGTTTTACTGCAACAGGGTTTTCAATAGCTCCTCTCTTGTGGGGAGTGCCCTGGCACTGCCCAAGGGGCAAAGTGGCAATGCCCAGAGGACACATTGGCACGCCCACTGGGCAGTGGGCAGTGCTAAGGGTGCGAGACTAGTTGGGATGGGGCCTTATAGGAATGAGGCTTCTGGGGGGAGGTCAGTGAGAATATGCACACGGGGTCCTGCTATCACTCTGCAGTCTGGCTGGCTGACAGAATGAGGGAGGCCAACGACCAAGGCTGGTCATTGGGCTGAAAGGGACTGTGTTGGGGGTGGGGTGGGAGGGTGTTGGGGGTGGGTTTGCTACTGACAGAGGGGGGGAGGGATCAGGAGATTAGGGTTGTTGGAGGTGAGAGAGGGGGCAGAGATTGAGGTGGGCCATGGGGGGGCTGGAGGCAGGGGTGCAGGGCTGGAGCCAGGGGTGCAAGGCTGGCCTGGACCAAGGGACCTGCAACCGGTTGTGAAGGGTTTGGAGGAGCAGTGATGTAGGGGCCACGGAGTTGGCTAGTGATCAGGTGGCCAGCAGTGTGCAGCTACTGCGCATGCGCCAATCTCAGTCCTGGCAGATTGGCACATGTGTGGTGGCCCGCTCAGCGCTGTGCTGCCGGCCTCTCCAGCGGAAATAGCCTTGCCAACTGATTTTTAGACTGATTCACACCAGTGCACTCTGCAGTACACAGGGCGTGGGAGATCTGAAACTCCTGCTGAAAAAACTCGCATGATAAACTCCAGTTTTTATGTGAATTCAACACTTCAAATTTTTTTGGGAGAATCACCCGCTCACTCAACCATAGATCACTCAGAGTGTTAATTGGTGTTGCACCTGTTGAGTCAAGCCTCACGAAGTGAGCATGAGCAGACAGTGGTGGCTGTGGCAGCTGTGGAGAATCCTCATCAGTGGGTACAAGGAAGCAGCTGTGCAATCTCACTCCTTAAAAGCTTTTAACTCTGTCTGTTTCATTGATCAATGATTCCCTGCTGTTCTCTTACCTTGTTGACCTGGGCAAGTTTCACTCAGCTCAGGAAACCTATGCACAGGCTGCTAAAGTCAAATTGATTGTCACTCAACATATTTAAATTGGGAGCTTTCCTACATGTCCCTGACCACAGTCCGGGTAAAAGCCAGAAGTGAGTGGATAGGATGGGATTTAACATTCACATCCCAAACCCTTTATCAGTTAGAATTCAGTCCAGTGGTGTGAGTGCGGAAAAGAGAATACTGGAAAGGAAATCTGTTTTATCTTCTGAAAATTTGTTCTGACATGAAAGATAGTGTATACTGAATGGATTGTTCTTTTACAAGAAAAGAACTTCATAAAGAACAAGAAAAATGCAGAATTAGTTGGACTTCCTCTGGAATCATAATGACTGTTAACCGGGCATGATTGAATATCAAGCCCCCTTCCCTCGCCACAGCATACCCCCAACCTAGCTTGATTGCTGCTGTCCCTCCACCATCCTTCTGACCTGCACTCGTTGATGTGGAGATTTCGGCATTGGACTGGGGTAAACACAGTAAGAAGTCTCACAACACCAAGTTAAAGTCCTCTTGGAAAGTCCTGTTGGACTTTAACCTGGTGTTGTGAAACTTTTTACTGCACCTGTTGGACAGTCTGCAGCACCTTCCTGACCTACCGCTGGCATCTGCTGGAAGGGGAGGCGGGCTCAGATAGATCTCTGGTAGGGAGAGTTGGGGTGGTGGAGATTCTCCCAAGTCCATCCTCCCCCCATCCTCCACCATCTTCCCCCCCAAGCTGGGCACACAGTTCATTAAGTTGATTTAAATGCATGCTAATGCATTTAAATTGTCAGGCCACCCGATTGGGGTAAGGATTGGACCTGTGCCCAAATCGGTTGTTGGTAAAGGTGCGATCTGCCCGGTTTCGGGTGCAGATCACATTGCAGGCCCGACGCCCAAATTTACTGTGATTTCGAGAGCATTTTTGATAAAATCGTGCCCAATATTGGTAAGTTATGCTATTGGAAACTTACTTCAAATACTGGAGTCAAATTGTGCTTGAATATTTTTTAGGGAGCTCTATTATTCTATTATATAACTTCATGTCTTCCTTCAGGACTGTCATGGCTGCTGTTTATAGTCTACATGGAGAGTAGGGGTTAGCTCTCAATGTGACTCATTGCTGTAGCACATTGACTAAACAGCATTTAAGTTGATGTGAAAAGTGGATATTTCTTCAATGGTTACAATCTGATTTTTATTTTCTTTAGATTGTGATTATTAGCCCTTTGACTGCAAAGTTTAAGTCAACAATAAAGTTTCATTTATCTCTAGCAGAGCTGGTATTTCAATTTTGTTCAGTTGCTGCACTATGCTTCATCACACTCTGCAATTATACTGATCTCTACGGTGAACAATAAAATGGTTAAATACATTTTGCACACATCCACCTGGATATTTGTCTGAAAATGCTAAGAACTATTTCTCAGAAGTGAATTAAGAGCAATGTCTCATTAATATTGTGTTATTTGTTAGTTCTTTTAAATGTATATGTATGTGATGACAGCTTTGAGTTAGGTTTGTGCTTCATCTCAAGTTTATGGAATTGATGCTAAATCAATCAGTGGGTGGCACCCAAGAGCCAGGAAAGGTCTTTTGAACAGCAGACATACAGTATTATAATACACATATTTTAACAATTTCCTCTTCCTTCAGCAACATTTTGCAAATATTTTAGTTGAATTTCCCAGAAGTCTGGAATTCAAATTAAGTCTGTCTGTTTCACTTTTATGACTGCAAGCTGAAGTCTTTCGCCAGTAAATTTTAGTGACGCCCTGGGTACAGAGAACTGCAAGATTTATATTCACAAAGTTATGGAGGTGAAGCATATCCCATGGAGAGGGAAAGGCACTTTTTTGTGGTTTTTGATAATTGAAATAAATCAAATACCAGTTACAAATCAGCCAGACATCCACTTGATATTTTGATAACATATGAATTGAGATCTTAAGCATATTCTGTTGAAACTATATATCATGGTTCAGGGAAGCAACCGATTTCCATCCCATAAACTGATGAATTCCATTGCTCTACTCTACTAAATGAAGGTTGAACCCTGAAAGGTAGAATCATAGAATCCCTACAGTGCAGAAGAAGCTATTCAGCCCATTGAATCTGCATCGACTCTCTGACAGAGTATCTTACCCAAGCTCTCTTCCCCATCTATCCCCTTAACCTTAAACATCTATCACAGTTAATCCATCTAACCGACACACTTTTGGATACTAAGGGACAATTTAGCATGGCCAGTCACTTAACCTACCCATCTTTGGACTGAGCTTACCTATTACCCAGAAATTCTAAAATATTCCAAGAATTTTTACAACTAACCACATTACATAGCATCATAGGGTGGAATTCTCGAATGCTCCTGCTGGTGGGATCAATGGCAAGTGGGGGAAGGTGAAATTGGGCAGAAGGTACAAAAATCACTTTCATGCTGGTGTGGAATTATAGCGGGATCTACCAGTGCTGTCCACTATGGCAGATCGGGAATCCCACTGGAAGCTGGCATGAAAGGATTTGCATTGGACTATTAGATACAGATAAAGGCCCAACTGGAATCTTCTCCCATGTCTGATTCTCCATTATGCCAGCAGAAAAACATGCTATCCAGAATACAACTAAAATACATTGTATAGTGTGGCATGCAAACATTGGGATCAACCATTAGAGTCCTGCTGCTTAGATTGCTGACATCAAAAGAGTGAAAATGATGGAGGCCAACTCAGGCATCTTTCCAGGAGCTTCACAATGAAATTCAAAATTCATCCAAGAGTTTTGCCAAGGACTTAAGGATAATTCCAGGAAAATCATCATGAACTCAAGAATATTTCAAGGGATTGTACCTTGAACCCAAAAGTTTTTCTGGAGATTTCACCATGAATGCGAAGATTCTTCCAGAGATTTCACCATGAACTCAATTTTTCCAAGAACCCCATCATGAACTCAAGAATTCATCCAGGGATATCACCACATCCTCAAGAATTCTGCCAGGAACATCACCATAAACCCCTCTTCCTCCTCCTCGGGCCTTAGTCTCTTCCTGGGGGCACCTGTAAGTGAAAGAAGAGAGTGCAAGTGACAGTATCAATTGTCTTTAACATGGAGGAACATTCAACCCACTGGTTGGCATTGAATGGATAAATCTTGCAAGTTGGATGTCTCAACTCCATGCTTCCCATTGCCAGTGGATCAGTCCCACTCCACCTCTGCAAGCTCAAATGCCCTCTCCTCGACCTCGGTGAGAGACATGAGAAATGGGTCTGTCTATCACTCCCATCATCTCATGCTTTCTTCACGTGTCAGATCTTTTCCTGTTCAAAGAAACTAACATGTTTGAGAGGAGTTTTATGAATTGAAGCAATGGAAATTGGTTCATTCATCATACCTTCCTTTGTAAGATAGCCCACTTTAGTGGCAGGCCATCACTGGTGTGAATTAAGCAGATGGGTTGTAATCAGTTCCCCCTAGAGTGCTGAGCACATCCACATGTAAGGAGAATGCTTAGACAATCATACGCCTCGCAAAAGTTGCTGGAACCTTCTGCACCTAAACCAGTTTTCTTCATTGATCGTCTCCCCACACCTCCCTTAGTCCCAGAGAGGAGAATTCTGCCAAACTGCCCTGCACCAGCCAAACACATTGAGTAGGAGTCTTCAAGTGAAGAGGAAAGTCAAAGAAAGAAAATGAGATTGACACAATTAACATAAAATCAATTATGAAAACCTTTTACCAGTGTATGGAAATAATAAATAGCAGGAAGAAGCCTATTAAAGTCAGCAATAAATGCTTAGAGGTACAAGACAAGGCTAGAATATACCATGAGTATTTTATTAAGGAAGAGAGTGCTGATAAATTATTGGTAGAAATGGAGATAGTCATGGTAATGGATGGGATGAAAATTAAAGGAAGGATTTACTGGGAAGGCTGACTATGCTTAGAATGACTTGTATCTCAGTCACTAAAGGAAGTGGGAGTGGAGATAATGGAGAGGCTTGCCATAACTTTCTAATCGTCACTAGAAATGAGGGAGGTGTCAGAATTTGGAGAGCGGCCAATGCGACACCATTATTCAAGAAAGGATGTAAGGACATTCTTGATAACTACAGACTGATTGGATTAACGTCAGTAGTTAGTAAGGTTGTAACCATCATCTCTCCAACTCCAAGGTCCAAGAAGAATGAGTTAAGTGTTCAAGGCCAACCAGATACAACACTAAAATATAAAGATAGAGACATTTTAGAATATTGTATGTAGTCAAGAATGCTCTTTGTTGAACCAAATGTCCACCTCCGGAAAAATAACACGAGTGCTTGCATAGTGACTTTGGGTCGTGTTTGTTCATTTTACTTTTTAAGAGTAAGCTTCTTCTATGCACTATTGAGGCTTTTGAACTAAGATCATAGTAATTTCTACTGTTACTGCTGTTACTGAAAATAACAATTAAGTTATTTTCTGGGTGACAGATTTGTACAATGTAATGCCAGCAGAGTTGAACAATTAATCGCAAATTACAAGTTGGCATTTCCATGGTAACAGACTTCAGGGAGACACCATAATACTGAAGTACGTCCATTGATCGCTAAGACACTTCAGCTTCCTGCCAGCCATTTTCCCCTATTTCTGAGCAGGAAATGTTCTAACAATGGATATAATATCTACGTTTTCCCCATAAGAGAAGTATTTGCGGCGCAGTGGTTAGCACTGCTGCTGTCTCACAGCATGAAGGACCCAGCTTGGGTCACTGTGTGTGTGAAGTTTGCACGTACTCCCTGAGGCTGTGTGAGTTTCCTCCAGATATTCTGGTTTCCTCCCACCTTCCAAAAAACATGCTGGTTGAGTGAATTAACCATGCTAAATTCTCTCTCAGTGTACCCGAACAAGTGCTAGAGTGTGGCGACTAGGTGATTTTTACAGTAACTTTATTGCAATATGAATCTAAGCCTACTTGTGACTAATAAACTTTAACTTTACTTTTATTCACAAATACACACTGTATGTTGTACATGAGCAAGTTAGGAAGGTGATATCCTTTTATATCAAGTCAGTCCTCTATGCTTATAATTTTGATTAAAGTAATGAAAATCTCTATTTTCTACTACATTTTCTGCAATGAATAATATTGAAAATTGCAGCTAACGTAAGGCCAGACAATAATATTTTTCTTTAGATGGAAATCCAAGTCAGCTTGTCATGCATTAAGAATGCTCTAGAAATGATTTAAGATGAGAATTGAGGCCAAGTGAAACATGATCTGTAAGAATTTTCTAATGTGGTCTTTGGTTATGCAATTATTTGCAAATTATTGTCAACTACAAACATAGGCAGAATATAAATATTATGTTTATTCAATATAATATTTTTGGCTCTGATTATACTTTTCAATCATTTTTATGCATTGGGAAATTAGCAGAAAGGGGGCTAATAACATTTTCCATGCATACAATCCTGTGAATTAGTACTATATTATAGAGTGAGAATGCAAGAATCTATTTCAGTGAATTTGGCGTTTCACATCATTTTCAGTTCAGTCCTTGGGGGTGAAGTTCTAAGTGCTGAATTCGCATGAAAACTGAAATAAATCCCACTGTTTTTTTCAGCAGAAGTTTCAAAATGAATCTCCCACACTCTCCACTGCAGAGTGCCCTAATGAGATCATGTTGAAAATCAGTGGGTAGGGCCTATTACCGCTGGACAGGCTGGCAGCATAGCACTGAGAAGGCCACTGGGCGTACACCAGTCTGTAGCACTGAGATCAGGGAATGTGCAGTGCTCCCCGTCAATTGGCCTCCTGATTGCTGGCCAAATCAGTCACTGGCCAATCCTGTGATCCCTGAATCGCCAGACTTGCAAGCCTTCCCATGGCCATGTCAGGGCCCAGCCACAATGCCCTTCCCTTCTCCCCCCACTGACAGTGCTGACTCTCGCCAATTGCTGACTGCTGGCCTTTCTCCTTTCCCTACTTATTGTCTTGGCTGGAATTCTCCCTGAAAAATTCTAAATGTCAAATTTTCATGAAAACTGGAGTAATTCATACTGATTTTTCCAGTGGAAATTCAGAGAAGAATCGTCCACGTTCTGTGGACTGCATGTATATCATTAAGATCGGGGGCAGGGTCTATCGCTGCTGGAGAAGTCGGCAACAGAATGCTGAGTGGGCCATTGCACATGTGCCAATCTGTCAATGCAGAGATCAGTGTATGGATAGTTAGCCTCGCACTGCTGGTCTCCCGATCACTGGCCAACCTGGTGATCCCCACATTGCTGGCCCTCTGTCCCCAGTGGCCCGATTGCTGACCCCACTTCTCCCTGACCATTCTCGGGCTAGCCCTGAAACCCCTTTCCCTACCCCCTGCAGTTCTGCCCTGCCCTCCAATCCTGAACCCCCTCCCCCCCAGCAAGCTGACCCACTCATCCTCCCAGCTCAGCCCGATCACTGGCCTCCCTCCTTCTCCTGTCTCAGAGTGGCCGCGAGATCCTCCATTACCACTGACTGGGCCATAATGCTCTGCTCCCAATAGATCCCACTTCCTTTAGGCTCTGCCTTGAAACTACTTCATGCCCAGTGGACAGTGCCAAGGTGCTCCCTACGCATGGGCACTTTGCTCCAAGGGGCCCAAGTGGCACTGCCAAGATGGCAATGCTTCGGGACACCCACCCACCATGTGGCCCTGTGGGAGGCCCCGATTGCTCCCCTTTCACTCCGGTGGGGTCAGGCCAGTAGTTCCCTGTTAGTGAAGTGCTGATGCACTTACTCCTTGTTGGAGTGAACCACTCTGGCAGACTTCAGTCCTGGGCCTGCTAATGAAATTTAAATTATATTTAAATGACTATTTAAATGGTCTTGGCACTCCCACAACGGCTTCCAGCACAAAGCTGACGCCGTCGGAAATCCGGCACTGGGAAATGCTGTCAGGGTGGGATCGCCGCAGATCAACTAATGCAAGTATTGCCCAACTCACTGCAATAAAGAAATTAACACAGTGGGATAGGAGAATCACAGGTCTGTCTACAGAGTTGCAGTGGGAGCCCCCACCGCACCCCCACTGACCGTCCCACCTCCATCAGGTTGTGTCCCTAGGCCATGCCCCCATATCCCTGCCTCCTTGGCACTGCCCAATGGCTGATGGGCAATGCCCAGCTGCACTTGGGTATTGGCACTTCGCCCCTTAGGCAATACCAGGAGGCACCAACTGGTACTGCTTGAGTGTCCATACCCAGAGGGCAGCTCCCACTCTGCCCAACTGGTACTGCTTGAGTGTCCATACCCAGAGGGCAGCTCCCACTCTGCTCTGGGGGGCCCCAATTGCACCTCCAGTCCAGCAGGGTCATGCCATTGATTCCCCAAAAGTGAGGAATGACGATAAACCCTTTGCAGTGAACCACTACTCCTATGAGGTAGGAGAGGCTGGCAGGCCCAGAGACTTCAGTCCTGGGCCCACTAATCATATTTAAATGATGTTAAAATCTCCCCTGCAAACCTAATGCAATTCCGTGCCTATTTCTGGTGCAGAGCTGACAGTATCAGAAATCTGTTGCTGGGAGAGGCACTCAGGACCGGATACCCAATGTGGATCGTGCATTAATCTGGCCCCGTTGAAATCTCCCAGCCTGCTGGGAGGGCTAATAAATTAGCATAGTGAAATGGAAGAATTGATCCCCTGCCACCCCATATGTACATTTTCAAGTGATATGTCAATGAGATTTTTCAGCCTTTTAGCTATATTTGTTAATATTTTTCAATTGATCATCATGTAGGTAAGGCATATGCTTAGGTTAATTTATTTTCCCTACTAGAAATACCTATCCACTAATTCTGGTAAATACATTTCCAATTGAATGATTTTATGATGCAAAGGTAATTTCATGAAATAACTTGGATCGTTTACTTGCTTCTATGGCATTGTTCTTACGATTTATCTTCAAATTATTATTTTCTATCCTATAATGATTTTATTATTCATAAAATATATTTACAAAGACTACATTAAATCAAAATTATTTTAAATATTTTTAATTCTTCTCAACAGAACCCCCTACAAACTTAGTCGAAAGACGAAGTCAAATTGGTGAGTGTCATATTAAAAATAACTGCAAATATGGGCAAACTTTGGTGCTACACTTCAAAAGAAGAAAATCTGATTGTTAATTAAGCAATTCTTATCATTACCTTTTATTGCCATTGATTGGAATACATAACAGGCATGGAAGTATGGTCCAAACATTTAATTATTGATATCAATAATCAAACAATATAGTTTCAAATGAAGCTTCACATCAGAGATATTGGACTGCTGATTCAATAAATATTTGAAATCAATGTGACAGACACTATAGTTAAACCTTCAATGGAATTTATCCTTATTGACAGTAAAAGGGGGAAATTGCAACTTTGCTTTTTGCTTCTATATTATTCAGTTTTTTAAACTTGGAGGATTGGAAACCAAACAAAATAATTATTTCACACTAACTGTAATGCTAACTACATTTCAAAAGGGTTTGCATCTGCTATTTGGAAATTTATCATTATTAATTACATCTTTCATTTTTATGAATTATTCCCTCACTTGTAATCTGAAAATGTTTTTGTAGATTGTTGTTTGAATATTATTATTTTACTTGGCTAATTTCTTGGAACTCAGAGTAGACTATGCAATTTATTAATTGAATTATTGAATATATTGGTTGTATATTATCAAAAGCAAGTGAAAATTGAGAGTTTGTAACATGGTGGGCAGTCAACAAAATATCGAGCATCAACTTCCCACACTCCAGCTCTGAACTATAAGGTAGCATGCAGTCTGTTCTTCTCAGCATCTTGTCTTTTTTCCTTTTCTCATTGCGCCCCAGCAGTTTTTTGTCAAGGTTTAAGCTGTTGACCTATGAGACTGTGGTTTATTTTTTCTGTGCTGTTCCCTAGAGTGAGACAGTGTTCTGATAGTGCGGCATTGCTTTTCTCCAGGGAGCCGAATAAGGAAGATCAAATATTCAAGAAGGGAAAAAAGAAAATAGTCATTTTGGGTATGGGGCAGCAGGTCAAGCAGAGCTAAGTGTTTGGTAGATCAAAAGCTCAAAATGGAAACCAATATTGTAGTTAACTAAAAACGTGGAAAAAAAGCCTTAATACTAAGACACAAAATTATTTCCAAATATTTATTAGTGGTTACGTCTGCCTCAAAATACATGGTGGTTAATCCAAAATGCAGCAGTACCTAAATGTTTTTAATTGAAAAAAATAAAAGTCTCTATTAAAGAAAATAATTTCCCATTTCCAGTGACAAGGCTTTACTAAAAAGCTGCTTTTAAATCAAATCTAGGTCAATTAACTCATTTGTTCTAAAGCTGAAAAAATGTTGTTTCCTTTAATTATAATCCAGGAACACTCTTCATGTGGTAGCCAAATAAAGCAGTGTGTTTCAAGTAGGTAAAAAATTTACTGAACTGCTAACTAATTGCTAAACAATATTTGCAATAATACAGGATGTTTTCAGAAGAAAAAGCCAGCACCACTTTTGATGATTTTTGGAAAACAGAGGTAACTTAGTTTAGCAAAATATTTTTCAATAATAAAAATATTAAACTGTTAAATGGAAAACAAGCATATCACACTAGTCCACTAAACTAACTAGACTGAATACATTCGACAGATTTAAATAAAGAGCAGCCTGTGGATTATACGTAACTTTAAATTTTCATTAAATTCAAGTTATTTTTGTACATTTTACTTCAAAGAATTGACATTATTTCAAATTGTAATTTAATGCACACCTATGTCAAGAATTATTTGCTGTCATAAGGCGACAGACCAGAAACCACGATAAGCTCTTAGCAACAGCTCCAAATAAACTTTTGATTTAGTCTAAAATAACAATAAGCAACTCTTATGACCATTATTACTTCTACCACAGATGAATTCAATTTCACGAACAGTATAGTTTCAGGTAATTTATTTTTGTGCATTTACACACTTAAATAATACATCAGAAAAACTACAGGCAGGATTTTTCTCCCAGTCTGCAGCGTGTTTTGAAGTAGTGTTACAAATCAGAGTTACAAATTAGCCAGGAAGAAGCTAAAGAGAGAGTTAAGAAGAGCGAGAAGAGGACATGAGAAGACCTTGCTGGATAGGATTAAGGAGAACCCTAAAGCTTTTTATAGGTATGTCAAGAATAAAAGATTGGTTAGGGCAAGATTAGGGCCAAGTCAGAGACAGCAGTGGGAAATTGTACTTGGAGCCTGAAGAAATCGGAGTGGCACTGAATGAGTATTTTTCGTCAGTATTCCCATAGGAAAAAGTCAGTGTAATCGAGGAGTATACTGAGATGCAGAGTTATAGACTAGATGGGATTGAGATACATAAGGAGGAGGTGTTTGCAATTCTTGAGAGTATGAAAATAGATAAGTCCCTGGGCTGGATTGGATTTACCCTAGGATTCTCTGGAAGGCAAGGGAGGAGATTGCAGAGCCTTTGGCTTTAATCTTCATGTCACCATTAGCTACACAAATAGTGCCAGAAGACTAGGGGATAGCAAATGTTGTTCCCTTGTTCAAGAAGGGAAGTAGAAACCATCCTGGGAATTATAGACTAGTGAGCCTTACTTCTGCTGTGGGCAAAGTTTTGGAAAGAATTATAAGGGATAGGATTTATAATCATCTAGAGAGAAATAAATTGATTAGGAATATTCAACACGGTTTTGTGAAGGGCAGGTCGTGCCTCACAAACCTTATTGAGTTTTTTGAAAAGGTGACCAAAGAGATGGATAAGGGTAAGGCAGTTGATGTGGTGTATATGGATTTTAGTAAAGTATTTGATAAGGTTCCCCATGGTAGGCTACTGCAGAAATGCAAATGCATGGGATTGAGGGTGATTTAGTAGTTTGGATCAGGAATTGGCTATCTGATAGAAGACAGAGGGTGGTGGTTGATGGCAAATATTCAACCTGGAGTTCAGTTACAAGTGGAATACCGCAGGGATCTGTTTTGGGGCCACTGCTGTTTGTCATTTTTATAAATGACCTAGATGAGTGTGTAGAAGGATGGGTTAGTAAATTTGCGGACGACACCGAAGTCGGAGGAGTTGTAGACAGTGAGGATGGATGTTACAGTTTCCAGAGGGACGTAGATAAGCTACAGAACTGGGTGAGATGTGGCAAATGGAGTTTAATACGGAAAAATATGAGGTGAATCAGTTTGGTAAGAGTAACAAGAGTACAGAATATAGGGCTAATGGAAGGACTCTTACCAGTGTTGATGAGCAGATTCTTGGTGTACATGTATGTAGCTCCCTGAAAGTTGATACCCAGCTTGATAAGTTTGTTAAGAAGGCGTACAGTGTGTTAGCTTTTATTGGTAGTGGGATTGAATTTCAGAGCCATGAAGCCATGTTGCAACTGTACAAAACTCTGGTGCAGCCGCACATGGAGTATTGCACACAGTTCTGGTCACCACATTATAAGATGTGGAGGCATTGGAAAGGGTGCAGAGGAGATTTACCAGAATGTTGCCTGGTATGGCGGGAAGGTCTTATGAGAAAAGGCTGAGGGACTTGAGGTTATTTTCATTAGAGAAAAGAAAGGTAAGAGGTGATCTAATTGAGGCATACAAGATGATCAGAGAGTTAGATAGGGTGGACAGTGAGAGTCTTTTTCCTCGGATGGTGATAGCTAACACGAGGGGACATAGCTTTAAATTAGTTATAGGACGGATGTCAGAGGTAGGCTCTTTACTCAGAGGATAGTAAGGCATGGAGTGCCCTGCCTGCAGCAGTTGTAGACTCACCAACTTTAAGGATGTTCAAATGGTCAGTGGATAGGTATATGGATAACATTGGAATAGTTTAGGTTAGAGGGTCATTAGATTGGTTCCGCTGGTCAGTGCAACATCGAAGACCATAGGGCCTGTACTGTGCTGTAACGTTTTATGTTCTATGTAGTGGAAGGAGATGCGCTGCTCGCTGGTGGTGGGACCTTAGTATCCCACCGTTCTCAATGGGATTTCTTGTTGAATGCACTCCTCATTGCCGGGAAGGATGCAGCAATGGTGTACTATCAACCAGACTATAAAATCATACTGGCATGAACAGTAGCAAGATTTTGCTGTAGCATGACAAGGTTAAACCAAAAAAAATCAATTTATGAAACCTGACAATCAAAGTAAAACTATCTTCTGTTTCAAAATATATCCCACAATGTGAAGAATTTATTAATTGAAATACATTTGTATAAGAATATTTATCCCAAGGATGAAAAAATTTCCCAGCCACCACTCCTGTTCCTCACCCTCACAACACACTTCCCCAAACAGGCTAAAGGGTCAGAGGTTGAGTCCATTGAAGGGAACCATTGGCCATTAACGGACAGAAGGTGGGACTTGTACTTATGGATCAGAAAGTCCTACCTCAAAGAGGTTCTAAGCTGACAGCACTCCAGTACTGATGGCAGGTACTGCCATCAGGAGTTGTGGTTACTTCGAGTACCACACTTGGGGCTTGAGGACATGAACTGTGCTAAATCCCGCCCAGCAGGTGAGTCAGAGGGCTCTCTGGGTGCCATGCTGGTAGAAGCCACTGAAGAAGGGGATGGGGTAGGCAAGGTTTCAGATGTCATGGGAGAAGAGAAGTCTGAGGAGATAAGCCAGGAGCCATATTCAGGTGGAATAACCCCATATCCATCCAAGATAACATGCCATGCTGTGTTCTTAGTTTGGGCCTCTCTTGCTGCTATTTAAAACTTGGCAGTGGTGGTAAAAGATCTTTAAATGGGCTTAAACTACCCAGTCAAGAGTCTCAATTTGACTCTGGTGGGTGAGCTGCCAAAAGCTGGTAAAAATGTGTTGGGGCAGGAGCCAACAGGCAAACCGCCCACTGGAACTGAGCATGAACTGGCTGTGGGCGCTTGTTGGGGTCAGTGAGGGTGGGTTACTCTCAGGATGGCAGATACCATGCGCTCACCATCTTTAAAATCAAACCATCATGGTTTTGTAGAAGGAAAATCGTAAATAACTGATTTATTTTTTAAGGAGGTAACAAATCTGATGTGAAAAAGGGGAAAGACAGTGATTCACCCATATCAGGTAATTGCCTTTGCCAGCAGGAAAGCCAGAGTGTTACCTGTTGACACTGGCAGCATTTGTCAGATGGGATTCAACCATTTGTAAAAAGGATATAAGCTCATCCCAAGAAACGCTTTGGCCAAACTATTCAGAGATTGGCATGCTGCTGCAGTTGGAGACAGGCCATTCCAAACCCCAAAAATGGAATTGATGATTTAATGATTTAAAAGCCTGCCAGGTGACCTGGGAGCATGGAGGTTAAAGTGACCTGGCCACTTCAGATTTTTAATTGCTGAGAGGCAGGACTGAAGATGTTGATCACAGAGCTACTGCCTGAAATCACCATAAGTAAGTTCTTACTGTGTTTACCCCAGTCTAACACTGGTATCTCCACAGCATGGAAATCACCTTGCCAGGAGACCCCCATTCCCAGGGAAGAGTAGAGAGGTCAAACCTTTAGAACATAGAACATAGAAGATTACAGCGCAGTACAGGCCTTTTGGCTCTCGATGTTGCACCAACCAATGGAACCAATCCAATGACCCACTAATCTACATTATTCCAATATTATCCATATGCTTATCCAATGAACATTTGAATGCCCTTAAACTTGGCGAGTCCACTACTGCTGCAGGCAGGGCATTCTTTGCCCTTACTACCCTCTGAGTAAAGAACCTACCTCTGACATCCGTCCTATATTTATCACTCCTCAATTTAAAGCTATATCCCATCATGTTAGTTATCACCATCTGACAAAAAAGGCTCTCACTGTCCACCCTGTCTAATCCTCTGATCATCTTGTATGTCTCAATTAAGTCATCTTGCCCCGATCCAAGCCTACCCAACCCCCAGGGCCTTTGGGAGATCCTTCCTCTGCAACCATCCAGTGACAGAGATCTCATGGGCACTGGATCTGCCTCCTCAATCCACCTCAAAGCCC
Source organism: Sphyrna mokarran (assembly GCA_024679065.1). Taxonomy (NCBI): domain Eukaryota; kingdom Metazoa; phylum Chordata; class Chondrichthyes; order Carcharhiniformes; family Carcharhinidae; genus Sphyrna; species Sphyrna mokarran. The sequence continues at coordinate 73,096,610 of JAGIQG010000007.1, read as the reverse complement.
AACGTGCCAAGCCAGGGTATCAGTGCTAGGCAGCCAGGGGGCAGTGCATAATTGGCACTGCCAAAGCACATGTTCTGAAGCTGGGCCTCAGTGGGGATCCGAGGTGGGGGGAAAGGGGTTAAGGGACTGTATGATTCTGAGGGGAAGGAAGATTGAAGAGGGTCTAAAGAGGAAGGGGTGCTGAAGGTTATCTGAGTGGAATGGGGCTAACTGGGAGTTGGAGGAGGAGTGGGACTGAAGAGGGGGGATGGGGCAGGTCATCCTCATACCAGCCTGGTGTGGGGTGGAGTGACCCATTATTTGAGTGTTGGGTAATGAATCAATAGAGACTGGATAGAATATTAGCGATAGGTGGAGGCTGGGGAGAGATTGGCAAAGTTGTCATGGACAAAAAAAGTCAAAGGGAATTAAAATGGTGGTGATCAGGCCTAAGAAGGGTGCTAATAGGTGCACATTCAGAAGTTAGAATGTGTAAGTGGCAGAACAAAGGTAAACCAGCAACAAATGGCTCTGGTGGGATGAGAAGAGGGAACACAGTGGAAAGGAAAAAAGAGATAGGAAACGGAATCAAATAGGAAATAAAGAAAATAATTAATGGAAGAAATGAAAATAAATGCATAGAAATAAAAATGGGGTGAAGACAGAGGGGAGAGTTTATGCTTTGAAGTTGTTGAACGCAATGTTCAGTTTGGAAAGTGCCCAATCGGAAAATGAGGTGCTGTTCCTCCATTGGGCTTCACTGGAACATTGCAACAGGCCAAGGACAGATAGGTGGACAGGAGAGCAGGGTGGTGTGTTGAAATGACAAGCAACAGGAAGGTGTAGGTCCTGCTTGTGGACAAATTGTCCAGTAAAGAGGTCACCCAATCTGGGTTTGGTCTCTCCAATGTAGAGTAGACCGCACTGGGAACATCGAATGCAATAAATCAGATTAAAGGAGATGTATGTGAAGTGCAGCTTTACCTGAAAAGAGTGCTTCGCCCTTGGATGGTGGGCAGGGAGGAGATAAAGAAACAGATGTTGCACCTTCTGTGAATGTATGGGAAGGTGCCATGGGAAGGGAGTGAGATGTTAGGTATGATGGAGCAGTAGTACCAGCATCTGCAGTAATTTGTTTTTATCTCATATTTATCTTGTTTTACAGGCTGTTTAACATCATAATCTGCCCATTGTGTTTGTTTCCAATGTATGCTCAACACACCTGCATTCAGTCACAGTCCGAGTGCACGACACAAGCTGTGCTAGAAAGGGCCGGAAGCACCCAACTGACATTTTTCCAATTTTAGCTTTCTGTAGCACCAGACAACTAATAATAGAATCATAGAATCCTTACAGTGCAGAAGGAAGACATTCAGCCCATCGAGCCTGTACAGACACAATGGCCCTATTCCTGTAACCCTACACATTTACCCCTCTAATCCCCCTAACAATAGTCAATTTAGCATGGCCAATCAACCTAACCCACACATCTTTGGACTGTGGAAGGAAACAGGAGCACCTGGAGGAAACCCATACAATGTGGAACCCAATGTCATAGTAATTATTCACATTATTAGGACAATCACCTCAGTATATATAACAGAGCACAAGTACTTACAGTGCTTATTGCATCATTGAATTGAGCATTTCAGAGTGACAGAACACACCAATTCAAAGGCACAAAAAATTGACGGACCAATTATTAGATGGGTTTACATAGGATATATAGCACAGAAACAGGCCATTCCAAGCTGGTGTTTATGTTCCACTCAAGCCTCCTCTCTTTTCTTATCTGAATCTGCCATCTTAACCAATGATCCCTTTTCCTTCACTCCACATTCTCACCACCTTTCAGGTACAGAAGCTTCTTTTGAATTTCCTGTTGGATTTCTGCCACAGAGCGTGAGACGTGGCTGCCAACCATTTCCTTGTAACTGAAGGCTAAAAACACTACGGAAGAATTAAAAAGTGAAAAATATAACTTCATTGCAAATAAACATATGAAATAAAGCAGCCAATTTTTTCAGCAATGTATTGCAGATGATAAACTGTTCAAGTGCTTTATCGATTTATAGCCGTTGAAAAGTTCATGAATATTGTTTGCAGCAATTTGAAAATATTCTGAAAACAATTTTAAGGTGTTCACTGTTTGCAATGCATTAATAATGCATTTAAAACCTGTTTATATTTGTCACTCATTGACATTGGTATAAGTATTAAAACATTTGGCTCCAGCATGTTTAAATTGTCTGATTCTAACAATGAGTACTTGGAATTTACTAATTATATATTTGCCACTTTTTCCACCAGCAAATGTCTTTGCATAAGTACCAATAACATGCATCTTCTTACTGTTCAAAAAGGAAGTTGTTGAAATATTTATATAACTTCAGATGAAATAATCCCACTATTTTTGGCGACAGAATTTTTAATTAAAAGAAAATCTCAATTGTGTTAAATCTAAATTCCTTTTGTCTTCTGTGAGGAGGAGTAACTACTTTTATCAATTATAAATATTATTTCTCTCAAATAGGCACTGATAAGAATGATTAAATAATTTGCAGTTTTGCAGTTGTCCACATGAGGGTAACAGTGCAGCAAAGACAGGCCACAATGATTTAACAGTGTTTGAAAAGACACAATGTCAGTCACATATCTGCCAAATAAAACTTATTTATCTCTTTTCAGTAATCAAATTTTATCAGTAAACTGGCAAACATAGTATTATTATTTATTTCATGTGCTCAACAAAAGATTAATCTTGAATTAATTTAGAATGTTTATGTTGCTAAATATAGTTTATATTTATGGTTTATGAGTGTTCTTGGTTGGACATCAAAATGATTAATACAGCTAATTCTCAATAGATTCAGCACCAGTTCAGCTGGAGAGAGAACTTGACATTGTTGTTTGTGTAACTAGATAACATCAAAGCAACCTGCTGCTTGTGTTAAGCAAATACTGAATTCTGGGTCAGTGAAAATTAATCCTTGAGGAGCAAGAAATAGTTCTGGTTAATGATGGTTTAGTTTATTCTTCGTTATTTATACAGCGTTGAATAGTTAATAATTATAAGATTTGCACACCAATTGTTCCGACCTTGCACACTATATGATTTAATTGGACAATTATTTTGGAATTTAATGTACCCTTTTTTTCAACAGATCCATAAAATGTTCCTTTGCATCTGAGTTACATTACATATTTCTAGAAGCAAGGATCTCGGTACTTTCTGACAATGTGTTTTGCTGTCCATAATTTTTTTGTGAATTGAATCATTGGTTGGAATTCACCCAAGTCCCTGCCAGCAGTTTCAATAGTGGGTGGGAACAATTAGAGGTTGGGGGGGGGGGAATGTGGGCAGGGAGGGAGGCGGAGAATTAGTAGGACACCAAGCTGTCTTGAACCAAGGTATGTTGGATGGCTTTGAATAGGTTTTACAGTACAGTTGGGAACTTAATCAATGTTGGTTTATTATCACAGCAATAAATATCTTCATGAGACATCAATTAAGACATTTTAATTTGAATTCCATTGATCCATAAAGTTAATGGGGACAATCTTACTGATTTATCATGGCAATCAATCAGTGTGGTGAGCCAGTAATATCATGAGAGAGGTGAATCTTGTGATGATACTGGTACTGAATTGCTAGCATAATCAGCCTCATGCCTGGGAAGGGCATAAGGCTGATTATAATATTCATAAACTGATTTAAATGTTATTAAAAAGCTGGGATGTAATAGCCTGGGCTCACATGCCTTAACAGCCAAGCTGGTGAAGGTTCTCACTGGCAAGGATCACATATCGTCCCCCAAGAACAGGGACCTGATGTGATGACCTTGAGAGTGGAACCAGAGGCAACTGAGGCCCTTCTGGGTGATCAGGGGCAGGGGCGGACAGTGCCTTCATTGACATTCTGAGATCATGCATTCCCCACTAGTCCCCTTGGCACCGCCAGGTTGCCAAGCTGGCAGTGCCCACCATGCACACTGATGGGGTGAACAGCAGTGGCGATAGAGCAGGAGGATGAACAGGGGAGCAATTGACTGGTGGAGGGGAATCAGAGGTGGAGAATTAGCATTGGCCAATTCCCAAGGTTCCAGTGAGCGCTCGCTCCACATTCGTATCTCCCAGCACTGGATTTTCAGCACAGTCTGCTCCATGCCAGAAATCGGCTGGGTGGCAGGGTCAGCATTTAAATAGTATCTAGCATATTTATTTAAATGCTATTAAATGGGCCAGGGACTGGAATCTGTGGGCCAGCTAATATTTCTGACTCTGCTAGACTGTTTTACTCCAGCGGGGTTTACACAAGGGCAATTGGGGCTTCACAGGAGGTTCAGACATTTGGGGATGAGCACCCTGGCACATACCAGCCTTTGTCCCCAGCATTGTCCAAGGTAAAGTGCCCATGCCCAAGGGACACCTTGGCTCTGCCCATAGGGCAGGGCGTCTGGGGCGATCGGTAAAAGTGGAGAGTCCTGCTGACACCCTGCCATTGGGATTGATTGGAGCAAGAGGAATGTCAGCGATCAGGATGGACTAGGGGTGGGGGTCAGCTTGGGGATAGTCTGCCTGTGGTGGGTGGAGGGATTGGCACTGCGGGTGGTGGAACTAGAGATCAGAACAGTCCAGGATGGGTGGAGTGGAGGCTGGCCTGGCAATGGTTGGGGAGGGTGCGCTTGGGCCGTAAGAGGGGTGGGGAGGCAGCACTGCGGGGTGCGGGCAGAACAATGACTGAGCTGGCCAGCAAATGGGTGACCATGCACAGGGGCCCACTGGTTTCAGTCTCCCAGGTGGGAATAGGCCATGCCCCCTGAAATCAAATGATCTTCATGCTGATGGCCTCTGCATTGCACAGAGTGTGGGAGATTCTAGTCTGAAATCCAACTGAAGAAAACAGAATGAATTACTTCAGTTCTCCCCTGAATTATAATTTTTGGGAGAAATTCTGCCCATTAACTCTGTTTTTCTTTCCAAGATGCTGTCACACTTGCTGAGTTTATCCAGCATTCTCTATTTTTATTTCAGATTCTCAGCATCGGCAGTATTTTACTCTCATTGCTCCTATATTTGTCACCTACTGAATATATTGCTCTCTGCTCCCTTCCAGTGATGATCAGGCCCCTCACCCCTCAATACATTAATTGTGAACTGCACTGTATGAGTTGGACAGGTTAAGGATTTCAATATAATTGTGGATCTTGATAATCCATCTCTCCAAACTAAAATTGCTAAGCCATCTGCCCCTTTTCTAATATAAAAAGTGCCATACCTTTGAATAAACAGAGAAAAGCAATTTTTAAAAAGAAAGTTAGCACATTTGTCGGTTATTCCGCTGCTCCATATTTGCAAAGTTGTGCTAATATAACTAAAAAGGCCCTTAGTTTTATAAACATTTAATACTGCAGAAAACTTTGAACTTGAATGTATTGTGGTTCTGCCACTCTTTAAGAAATTCAATCATGTTGATTGAGGAAACCAGAGAGTCTCTGTTCCTTCCTCCAGCTCATAATTGCCCTCTGGACCATTTAATCATCTGAAAATGAAACAAAGCTCTGCTGTAGAGTACCGGAAGAAAGGTCATGTGCTTATCAAATGCTTCCCTCTCATGAAGCATAGCCAGGGAACCATCTCCACTTTTCAGTTTGCCTGCTATCAAACCTGAGTTGAAAGCAAATGAACTCTTCCTGTTGTCACCATGGTGGCTTTCCTGAATGACTTCATTTTATCACTGCACCTTACACGCAGCCAAATTCTGAATAATGGATATATTTTTCACAAAGAATGAAACTTCTTTGTAAGTGAACGGAGGACAAGTATGCTCACTGTCCAAAAGCGTCTCTGAATTCTTGTGACATGAAGAGAAGATAAATCCAGAAACTTCCTTCAAAAGAAATGTTTGAGGAATTCAAATTAAACCTTTATTCTGAAATGTGTAAAAGCCTTATAAGAAGATTGAGTCGTAGAAAATCATTTGAAAAGATTCTTATTTCTTTCTCCTTCCTTGATTGATGCCAATTTCTGTGAAATGGCTCTGTGAACAGTATTGAACTTAAACTAAGGAATTTATTGCAAAAAAAGTTTCAGTTTAATCAAAGCACTAGACTTGGACTAAAATGTGATGAGATTTGTGAAAAGTGAATATATCTCAATTCAAAAGTTCCCATTACCTGTTCCTTCAGGTAGAACACCAGTCACCACTTTTGCCCTTTCCCATGCTTATATGCACAATCCTTTGCTACAGAAAACAGTAGGGTCAACTGTTTTCCATTCAGAGATAGCTAGCAGCTGAAATCTTAAGAATGGGTTCACTGTTGAAAGTGGACCAAGTGATAAGACATGTTCTATGACAGGTAGCAGAAATTTGATAATGAAATGAAAAACGTCTAATAGGTTAATCTTGTGTGATTTGCCAAAGCATAGAAGATTACTGACACTAGCAATAAGTAGCTCTTTGTTTTGTGCATAGTCCTCACTTATCATTGTATTCCTTATCTCCGTAAGAAACATAATGGTTTGGTTGTTTACGTGTGAGAAGGATATTCATTCCTGCATCCGGAAGCTGTGAACTCCCTTACATTTTGAAAAGTTTCCAGGAATTAGGTTATTTTCTGAGGAGCTTGGGCAGTTAGATATGCAAAAAGTCCAAAACTCAATTTTGTTTTGATTAACAAAATTGAATGTTGTTTCATTGACTGGGCAATTGTTTTCCTTCCTATTTAAATCCCTTTGCAAGAAAATTAGAATGTTTATGTTATCGCACATGCTCCCCCATGCCTAGTCTGGTAGTGGGGGGGTGCACTTAATCAGGCATGAAGACGGCAGAGTCAGGACCCTGCCATTTTCCCACCTCTATCTCAATTATGCCTGTAGAAGAAAGGGCCCACTGCTAATTGAAGCCCTCAAGTGGGCTTTCAAGGGATCCCTTATTCAAAGTCAATGACTTGATCGAGGGGTCAATATTGGGAAGAGTGGAGTGATACTGAGAGCCATCCATCTGCTTTTGCTGTCAAACTTCCTTCTCCTGTTTCCTCCATCCCTCCCTGCAATCACCACCCATGATTCCCCTCCCTCCTCATTCACCTGTGGCCTGGATCCAGAGATGAACCTAGGTCTTGAATAGGTGTCATACCAGCAACAGCTATCATCTGTGATAATGGCCTTCAATAGAGCTGCCAGGCCTCTCATTGGCCTGCAGTTCTCAGCAGGTGGAGCTTTCACCACCTTGGTCCCAGGGGAAGACCTGCCACAGGTTTATGAAGTGCCTATGTTGGACAAGGTGTGGTACGTGCTCCTGAAAGGAGGTGATGAGTGAGTTTCCAGCTTTCCAGTTGGTGGCCGAGAACCCTGCTATCTTACAAGAATCCAGCCATAGTATGGGTGGTTATGAAGTGTTTTAACCTCATTTAAAAAATCTTTTCTAAACATAATCAATCAAAATTAATTCTGCAGTATTGAGTAATTTAAAATTATTGTTGGAGTGAAAATATACATCCGGTAAAAAGACAAGCTTGTTTCTTTGGAATTTTGAATTTGGGTCAAATTTCAGTTTAGGTCAGTCAGACAAACTGATGAACAGCTTATAGTAAAGGCCATGCAATTGACAACTGATTGAAAGATTGTTAAAATAATTCTAAAAGTTTGTACCAGAATTTAAACATTGAAACTCTTTTTCTGTTGTATTTATGAGTACAAACTGCTTTAATGCCATCATGTTATTTTTGATAGGAACCATGAATAATAGGAAAATGCTGGCTGCACGTAATTAAAAATTCTTGCTACAAAAACAACAATTGTACCTCAAAATCTGCCAACAAGCTTCAAAGTAAAGAAAAAATACATAAACTATATCACTTGAGGGCAAATTTTTTTCCTACTTGCTGAATATGCAGTAAAACTCACACCTGAAGAAGAATGGGGAACTTGAAGTAGACAAACAGGAGCCAAGAGGCCAATTTAGACAAAATTACAGTCAAATAGGCTACAGGAACCAACATTTTGGACTGAGTCTTTCAGTACAATGGTGTCCCTGGAGCTTAAACCTTCCTTCACTTTACAGCGGGAGTCAACAGACGCATGATTATCTTGAAATCTTTAACTTTCATGTTTACATATTAAATAAGAAATAATTCAATAATAACATACATAGCTAATCATGTTTGACAATAAGACATTAATTAAATTTCAAAACTGTTAGCAAAGTGTTGAAATAGTAGACCACCCATAGATAAATACCTTCTACCTATATGTTAAATGTATTCGCTCCTAAGACTTAACTTGTTAATTTTGGAACTGAAGTGTAAGAATTGTTGGGTCTGGCTATGAATCTGTTGCTAATTAACCAAAGTTATAATCTTTGGCCAGATGTAAAATGTGGGGCTAAAAATTCTCAGTCCTGCTGTGCCAGCATAAATGCAATGGTGCAGTGATGGTGACTGACATTCACAATCCCTTGGAGTATCCTGGAATAAGCAAGGACCAGTTAATTTAAATAGCATAGATGGCACCTTCATCAGAATAGGCAGATCTTGAGTGACCAGGAGTGTGTGGAGGATGGGGATGGGGGTGAGGATAGTATGGAGAAAGAGGGTTCGAGAAAGAAAAGTTGATCTGCTTTGTGCTCTTTAATCACTTGAAAAATAACATAATGCTGCCAAATAAATCTATTTTAAAAGGGACCTAATAGTACTTATCCTTCAGACATTTTTATGGGGAGTCCAGCCTTCTCAAAAACACATTTGAGTGGAATTTTCTCATTTTTTTTGGAGTGTTGTCTTGGATGGGAGAAGTAGCTTGTAGCACACTGGCTGTGCAGCCAGCTTTTCCTGCCAAATTTTGAAACATTCTGAAAAAGAATATTCTGGGGGTGGATCTCACAACATCCTACTGGCAACATGGGCTCTGAACGAACCCACTCCTGACAGATTGAGGCATCATTTTTAATTTTTAAAGATCCCACAGACACAGGATTCCTATATGAGAGATGATATAACGGTGAGGCCTGTGAAATACATGTAAATGTAAACAAAATGTAAATCCTGCTGGCTAAAATCCATTTTGGAGCTTCCATTGGATTCCCTGTTCCCTTTGGCTTTCCCATTCACTGAAAATTGGAGGGGAATATCCCCCCTACTCCCTCAACGCTCGCCCCCCCACCCCCTCCAAACCTATCAGTTAAACTTTTGGTCAGTTCTCCCAAAACTTCTTCCAACTCTGTGTTTGTATGCTTTCCGCACAACAAAGTACTCTGAGACACACCAAGCAAAACTTTACAGTCCCTTACTGGCAGGTTTACCTGCTGGGGTTGGGAGGCAGGCACTATATAATTCCTTGTATTCCCTCCCCACCAATTTCCCACCTGTCCCCTACTTGTCCACAAATACAGGCAGCAGAGGTGGTGGGGGAAGGGAAGGTCTAGGATGGCCCTAAAAGAGGCTCTTAAGTAGTAAATTTTGACCAGACACAAGAAGTCTAGCAGAAATGGAACAAGGCCTCATTAATTCCCAGATTAGTTGTTCTTCTCACAAGGCCCATAACCCTACTCACACCACCCCAGGTGCTTACGCTTCCCTGCCATCATGAACCCCTTCTCTCCAATAGCCTCAGGCCTCCGCTCATGTTTCCACCTCAGAACCACCACACTTATTCCACCTTGACTCCAGGACTTAGAATTTAGAGACTGCTTGGGATCCCAGCAGGGACCATTGTTGTGCCTGTTAATTCTCAAATACTTTTGACCACTTTGTTTACTCCAATGTTTTACCCTGGTGCCCTTATTTGCAAGATGGACAAAGGACAAACACAAGTAAAGGTTCAACAAGTTTATTAACAATAACACTACTAACCCTTAAATTACCCCCATAAAACAAGAGAATACCCCAGATTCAAATATACTACTCGCAAAAATGGTTTGGTTAAAACTGCAGCTCGATTCTCTGAGTCCCTCTGGTCTGTCGTCACAAAGTCTCGATGACAGCCTGCTCCCTTCTTTCCTTCTCTAGTCAGTCTTCTGAATGGTCAAGAGTTGCCTCCTTCATCGAGTCTTCGCTGCTGGTGTCTGAAAATGTGTTCCTTTATCTCCTGCCTGCTTGCCTTTCCAGAAACTTCTCTGGCTTCCAGCCAATAAGGTCCTAGTGGATTTCTTGATGTTTGTCTGACAGGACACCAGGGTCCGTTCCGCTTACATGTAGCCTGTTATCAGATTAAACCAACTGCAGGACCTTGTGGTGACAAAGAGTCTGGCCCGATCTGGGCTTCTAACAACAGGCTGGTGCATTTCAATGGGGTGCAATGATCTCCTACTAAGTTTCTGTAGGGTGCAACAACCTTTGATGGGAGATCGATGAATCTGACTCAGACAGGGTTTGTGTACTGTACAATTGACCTGCCTGAGGTTTGACTGTGTTTGATTTTTAATACGCCCAATTCTTTAATTTAGGATATCCAATTTTATCAGCCTTAAAACTAGGCCCTGTTTATATTACACCATCACTCCCAGTAATACTGCTACAGAGCTACTGGCCAATCAAGTTAGCTGGCAGCTCTTACAGGAGGGCAAGCGAGGGGCAGAAGTCTCGCCTCCAGTTCCACAGGATGTTAAACAGCTGGCATTGTCTTGATTTTTGTCAAACCTGTTTGTTATGAATTCTTGTACCAAAGTGAAAGAGTGAATGTTTCCAGGTACACCAGACACTAAGCTGGCAAATATAGGATTTAAGTTAAAACACTGGCTTAGCCCATATTTAAAAGAAGATGACATCTTGATAAAGGAGTTGAAGAGTGAGAAGAAACAGCTACCAGGAGAATGATAGAAAATCTGATTGACATTTAAGTTGCCTGCAAATGCTCATTAAAGACACTGTGAGCCATTTTGGTTGGGAACACTTCATTTAATGACTATGTTTAATAGTGACCAACCGAACAAGGACAAATGCTTAATGCTTGGGATTTTGATTCCCTGCTCAACAAAAGAGGGAATTCAGCCAGGCAGAGCAACTGTACCCATTGAAGTTTGCATTAAACTCCAGGGGCAGAAAGCAGTTAGGAATCTCCTACCACCTACCAGACCCCCTGCCCTCCCCTCCCAGTAGTCTGTGCACAGAATCGTATGCTGTAATCCTTAGCCCACCACAATAAGACTTGCCTTCGTCACCATTATTATTTTTTTTCAGGTGTACCAGGATCACAATTCCTACCGCCAAGACTCTGCATCAGGCCAAACTTGAAACCAACATGAAGGATGCCCTCATGCAATGCAGACTGAGAAGCCAAAAGCACACTACTATTGATAGCCCATAGGCCTGGACCTCGAACACCTGATCAAATAGTTAGGATCCAGACTGCACGTGACCATGACCAGTGGTACAGTGCCAAGCCCACAACTGAACAATTATGTACGTGATTGCCTTAGATGGTACCCACTCTGTGTGTAAAGGCCATCACCTCTGACAGTTATCAAAACCAGCACCAAATTATGATTCAATGCTTCAATAACCCAGTTTATGGTAAAAGTCTCCTACACCAATAGGCATGCAGACTACTCCAGAGACGAATGCAGCGAGCCCTGTACTCCAACATGCCAGCAGAATGCTCTGGGCCATCCACATGAAGTACACCATCCGGGGAAAGGCAACCTATATAAACACACATTCAGAGTGCCCGAGCACACTGTACACTCAGTTCTAGGGCTATATTGTCACTTAGCCTAGAAATGGCTTTTGAATCTCATCATTTTATAATGAAAAACAGAGTGAGAAGGAAAAGCATTAGGCTAGGCATTAGCAAGAAGCTAAATCCATATTTCACTCTGTATGTATATAATTATGCATTTTTCACTCGTTTAACTTGCACATTACACTATGGTCTGTACATAGTTATATATTTTGCACACTGTTACATCTTACGCCACTGGGTATTCCAACTAAATGGGGAAGAAGTGGATCGAGTGGTCACTTGATAATGTAATGGCATGCCTAGAAAAGCGGTCATATGTCAGGAGCTTGGGAGTTATCCCCAAGAGCTCAGGCAGAGTAAAACTGTTGAAATAGCTGCTAAACTAGTGAATAAATTACTCCTAGTCCTTGCGGTCTCTGATTCGGAAATCCAGCACATTTACAGTATCATGCAGCCAGTATTAAGCTTGGTGTTGAGCAGCTGTACACCTGAACAAGTGGTACAAAACTATGGAAGCAAGTACCGCTTCAAGATAGTCTACAACAATTAAAGATAGCCCACACCACTTCAAGATAGTTTGCACCACTTAAAGCTAACCCACACTATGTAAAGCTAGCTTACAATAATTAAAGCAAGCCTGCACCACTTAAGTTGCTGGAAACTATTTGCAAAAAAGAGTCAATGAACAGCAACATAGTATAATTTCAGAACATGGCAGTGAACAGGCTCCGAGACTTTTCAATACCGCATTAAGAGATTTTGTTAAGAGGGTGCAGAGGAAATGAGATGTCATTCATCAAAAGGGGGGGCAAGATGCCCTCCAAACAAATTTTCAGCAGGCACTGGGACCAGATAGCTGTAGTGGTGAATGTTAGGAGTCTAGCCACAGCGACCTGGATAATAGGTTGAATGATCTCATCTGAATGTTTAAGTCATTGTCTGCATCTTCAAATGCCATATCTCACAAACTGCCCATTAATCTTACACGCTGCTCTGCATATCACACATTCATTGTTCACCACAAGCCATCTCCACAAGTCAGGTCTAACATTCATATCTTCACGTCACCCTCATAAACGTAACACTGCTCAAACCTCACCACCTATCTCACAGCTTGCATACACTATGGACTATTCAATCATGACAGCTACATCACCAAAACACATTGCACCACAGAATTGACACATTTATCTCTTTCTTGGACAACATGACACATAACCCGAGGCAGCAGAAGTGCTCCAGGAGTTGAGTGGAGCTGATTGGGGAAGGCATGCCTGCACATCCGTCTCCCATGGAGAAAATGGTATTCACTATTACTGGATGTCTTGGTGGCTGAGTCCAGTTGTAGAGCTGGAATCGTCAAAAATGATATTATACTCAGAATTGCTCCTCCTCATTTCCCACTTCCTCCCCATTCCACAATCCCTTCTGATTTATAAGATATAGATGATGTAACCATACATCTCTTGTTTTCCCCACCCTCTGTCTTTCTATGTTCAGATATGCAGACAGTGCACTTTGGCCAGATAATGCTGGAAGAGAAACAAGTGGCTAAGCGGGAAAGCAAAGATGAGGGAGAAATACTATCATTATTCTCATACTTGCTTGATGTGCATGTTTTAGGGATAGCTTATAAGTGGAGTCTGCATGTTGTGTCAAGAAATTGTGATAAAATGAAAATGAAGGAATCTAAAAAAAGGGAATTGGTTTGACATATGGATAGGCTGAAGGTTTTAATAAGTGGCCTTGACACCATAAACAAATACTCACCTCAACAAAATGGTTCATATTAGGGCATAGCATTTCAGAAATTAAAGCACAGATGGTAAATATTCAAAAGGAAGATGAAGGCACAGATTTATACTTGCATTCTAAGAGGGTGAGCTATGCAAGGACTGCCATTAAAAAGAGTCTCTAAGGAAAGTAGTTCAGGCTAAAAAAAGATCAAAATGAAAAAGCAGTATGTCAGTAGCAATTTCATTCTAAAAGATGAGATGAATTAAGCTGTATTAGTCTGAGCAGAGCTGGTCCAAGATTACAGCCACACATTGCAGAAAACTGTGTTAGCTTCAAACAAGCCATTGCCTGGGGAATGCTGTTTGAATGGACATTTTTGCTATTCTAAGCCAGAAGCAATTCCCAAAAGAGATAGGTGCTGAATATGGTAACTATTGCTGGATGCTGCTTATAGTGTTAAATCCTATCAATATTGTTTTGGAGAGATTTAATTCTGCATTTAGAAAAATAGAGGAGTTTGGAACTGAGTCAATTTAATGATATTGCATGTAGTCATTATTGTAGTTATATGTATGTTTTTTAGTCGCCTTTTTTGTTGTATGTTTTACTGTTTATTAAACTCGCCGATGTGAATTGTGCTTTCTGCATCTTGAGCATGCGTTGCCATTCCCGCAGACGGAGAATATGGGCACAAAATCACCCCCATTTTGTCTGTCCCCTCAGAGAAAGGATCTGCCAAGTGCTAAACACAGGGTCCACTATCAGCTTCCTGGATATTCTCACATTCGGATACTGCTGTAATAAATTTCGAGAAAGAATCTCAGAAGACGGGGATTGCCACTGCTACCTCACATAAGTGACATTGTTTCACCTTTATCTGTTATACACAATAAGTAGTCACTCAACACCAGGTTACAGTCCAACAGGTTTATTTGGGAGCATGAGCTTTCGAAGCACTGCCCCTTCATCAGATGAGTGGACAGTTAGGTTCACAAACAGAGCATATTTAGACACAGACTCAATTACAAGATAATGGTTGGAATGTGACTGTTAACAGGTAATCAAGTCTTTACCGATGCAAACAATACAAGTGGAGAGAGGGATAAGCACAGGATAAAGAGATGTGAATTGTCCCAAGCCAGGATAGTCAGTAAGATTTTGCAAGCCCAGGCAAGTCGTGGGGGTTACAGTAGGGTGACATGAACCCAAGATCCCAGTTGAGGCTGTGCTTAAGTGTGCAGAACTTGGCTATCAGTTTCTACTAGGCAATTCTGCATTGTCATGTGTCTTGAATCCCACCATCAAACTCACCATGGACTACTCTTCAGAATTGATTGCATTCTTAGACATATGCATCTCCATTAAGGATAGTCATCCCAGCATTTCACTGTACCACAAGCCCACAAATAATCTCTCAATACTCCATTTCTTCAGCTTCCACCCTTAACACGTTAAGGGAGTTATCCCCTACAGATAAGCCCTCCGTATATATAGGATCTGCTCAGATGAGGAGGAATGCAACAGAACCCTACAAACATTGAAAGATGCCCTCGTAAAAACAGAATATGGCGTTTGACTCACCGACCAATAGTTCTGAATACCACAGTGATAAACCACACCGACCTCCTCAGAAAACAAATACAAGATGTAACGGACAGAGTCCCCTTCATAGTCCAGTCCATCCCCTGGAGCAGAGAATCTATGACATCTTCTTCAGAGCTTTCAATATGTCATCAATGAAGATGAATATCTTGCCAAGGATATTCCTATACCCCCAGTACTTGCCTTCAAATAACCACACAACTTCAAACAGACCCTTATTCACAGCAAACTACCAGCCTTCAGGAAAATGGTGACCAGGGCATCACGCAACCTTGGCACAGCAACTTCTGCAAGACGTGCCAGATCATCGACACAGGTACCATCATCTCAAAGAATAAAGAACAAACAGCACGGGAAACAGGCCCTTCAGCACAACGAGCCCGCCCCACCATTTTAACGTTCCCACTTCCACCCATGACCCTTGTCTATGTTTACGGAAATCTGCATTGGACCAAATTGGGGAGACAATTTAGGGACAATTCATTTCACCAATCAGGCTAAGAGCACATCTTTGGGATATGGGAGGAAACTGGAGTACCCGGAGAAAACCCACACAACCACAGGGAAAATGCGCAAACTCCCACAGATACCGGTCCAAATCCCTGTATCTGCACAGCAACAGTGATAGTCACTGAGCTGTCGTGTTGCCCATCAACTGGTCCAGTTTAAGCATGCACTAGTGACATGAACAATAGGCTACTCTTGAAAAATCCAAGAGCAGCCATCTCACCACCCATCGCGTGTATGCCCCTTGTTGGACGTACCTACAAAGAACAAAAAACAAAGAACAAAACAGCATGGAAAACAGGCCTTTCGGCCCAACGAATCCGCGCCTCCACCTCGATGTTCCCATTTCCACCCATGATCCCTGTCTATGTTTATAGAAATCTGCATTGGAACCAAATTTGTGAGACAACTTAGAGAGAATTTGTTTTGCCAATCAGCCTAAGAGCACATCTTTGGGGTGTGAGAGGAAACCGGAGCATCCAAAGAAAACCCACACAAGCATGGGGAGAATGCGCAAACTCCCACAGACACAAGCCCAAATCCATAGAACATAGAACATAGAACAATACAGCACAAACAGGCCCTTCGGCCCACGAGTTGCGCCGATCACATCTACCAACCACAGACCTATCTATAACCCCCTACCCTATTCTTTTCCATATACTCATCCAGAAGTCTCTTAAAAGACCCCAGTGAGTTTGCCTCAACAACCTCCGACAGCAGTCGGTTCCATTCACTCACCACCCTCTGAGTGAAAAACCTACCCCTGACATCTCCTTTGTATTTGCTTCCCTGCACCTTAAATCTGTGTCCTCTCGTAGTGACCATTTCAGCTCGGGGAAATAGTCTCTGAGAGTCCACCCTACCTATTCCTCTCAACATTTTATAAACCTCTATCAGGTTGCCTCTCAACCTACGTCTCTCCAGTGAGAAGAGTCCCAGCTCCCTCAACCTATCTTCATAAGACCTGCCTCCCAATCCAGGCAGCATCCTTGTAAATCTCCTCTGAACCCTCTCAATAGTCTCTACATCCTTCCTATAATGAGGCGACCACTGTGCTATGCATGTATCTGCATAGCACAGTGATAGTCACTGAGCTGTCATGTTGCCCATCAAATGGTCCAGTTCAAGCGTACACTAATGGCATGAAGCACTAGGATACTCTCGAAAAATCCAAGAGCAGCCATCTCACGACCCATCACGTGTATGCTCCTTGTTAGACAACAAGGCGGATCGAAGTACCTGTAGGATAAAACAGTAGGATAAACATTAATATCATTCACAATTTACACAATCCACAGGAAACTCCCAAGGCTCATGATCCCTATTTTAAATCAGACTTCTACATCCCTCCATCCCCATTCTGTTCATTTGCCCATCTAAGTATCTCTTAAATAACTCTAGCGTGCCTGCCTCCACCACCTTACTTGGCAGTGCGTTCCATACATCCACAACCCTCTGTGTGAAAAAACTGCCTCTAGCATCCAAATTGTACCTTACCCCCCTCACCCTAAGCCTATGACCCCTCGTGATATTTGATTCCAACCAAGGAAAAAACTTACCACTGTTTACTCTATCTATACCCCTCATAATCTTGTACACCTCTATTAGATCTCCTCTCAGTCTATGTCTTTTTAAAGAAAATAGCCCTAATTTGCCTAACCTCTCCTCGTAACTCAGACCTTCCTTATCAGGCAGCATCCTGGTAACCCTCCTCTTCACTCTCTCCAGAGTCTCCACGTCCTTCCAGTAGTAGGGCAACCAGAACTGGACGCAGTATTCCAAATGATGTCTAACCAACGTTTTATACAACTGCAACATTAAAAGCCAGCTCTTGTACTCTATACTCCTTCCTATAAAGGCTAACATATTATATGCTTTCTTCACAACCTTCTCCACTTGCTCTGCCACCTTCAGAAATTTGTGCACCTGCACCCCCAAGTCCCTCTGCGTTTCTATACTCTTAATAGGTCTACCCTTTATCATATACCTCCCCCCTACATTCTTTCTCCCGAAATGCATCACCTTGCATTTATTAGGATTGAATTCCATCTGCCATCTATCTGCCCAAGCTACCAGCCTATCTATGTCCTACTGTATCGTCTGACAATGCTCCTCACTATCTGCAAGTCCAACCGTCTTTGTATCGTCTGAAAACTTGCTGATCACACCACTTACTCCCTCTTCTAAGTCATTTATATATTTTACAAATAGAAGAGGTCCCAGTACCGAGCCCTGTGGCACACCACTAGTGACCAACACCCAGCTAGAAAAACACCCTTCCACTATTACTCTTTGTCTCCTATTACCAAGCCAGTTACTTATCCATCTAGCTACCTATACTTGTATTCCATTAGCCTTGACCTTTTCAACTAACCTCCCATGAGGGACTTTGTCAAATGCCTTACTGAAATCCATATAGATGACATCAATGACTTGCCCTTCATCGACCGTTTTTGTCACCTCCTCAAAAAATTCTACCAGATTCGTAAGGCACAACCTCCCCTTAACAAAGCCATGCTGCGTATCCCTAACCAGATCGCAACGCTCTAAGTGCCTATGCATCCTATCTCTAAGAATTCCCATCAACAGCTTCCCTACCACTGACGTCAAACTCACCAGCCTATAATTTCCAAGGCTATCCCTACTACCCTTTTTAAACAACGGTACAGCATTAGCTATTCTCCAGTCCTCTGGGACCTCACCTGTGTCCAAAGAAGAGACAAAGATTTGCGTCAGAAGCCCAGTAATTTAACCTCACGTCTCCCTAAGCAGCCTGGGATAAATGCCATCAGGCCCTGGAGATTTATCAGTTTTAATGATATCTAGAAGCTCTAACATTTCCTTCCTCAGTATGGATATTTCTCTCAACTAGTCTACAGCTCCCTCAGAGACAGGACCGGTCAACAAGCCCCTTTCCTTCGTGAATACTGATACAAAGTATTCACTCAGGATCTCCCCCATTCCTTTGGGCTCTAAGCAAGTTCCCCTCGTCTGTCCCTAAGAGGTCCGATTTTGCCTCTAACCATCTTTTTATTCCTAACATAGGAGTAAAAAGCCTTTGGATTTTCCTTAATCCTACCTGCCAAAACCATTTCATGCCCCTTTTTGCCCTTCTAACTCCCCGTTTGATCTCCCTCCTACTCTCTCTATATTCCTCCAATGCTCTCTCTGTTCCCAGTTGCTTTGACCTAACATACGCTTCTCTTTTCTTTCTAACCAAGTCTTCAATATCCTTTGTAATCCACGGATCTCTAATCCTACCTTTCCCATCCTTCCTCTTAGCTGGCACATATCTTTCCTGCATGTGAGAAAACCATCCACCAGGTACACAATACCTACTCTTGCGACTCAGCCAACATTGTCTACTTGATACACTGCAGGGAAGGATGTCCCAAGCCATGATACATCAGTGAGACCATACAAATGCTATGACAAAGGACAACTGGACACCGCTCAACCAGGCAGGAGTGTTCAGTTCATGTTGGGGAACACTTAAGCAGTCAAGAATATTTAGCCTCTGTTCTTCAGGTAAGTGTTTTCTGAGGCGGCCTTCAAGACACATGACATTGCAGAATGCCAAGCAGAAATTGATAGCCAAGTTCCGTACATATAAGGACTCAACCAGGATTTTGGATTCATGTCAGGCTATCTGTAACCCTCATGGCTTGCCTAGGCTTGCAAAATCTTGCTAACTATCCTGGTTTGAGACAATTCACACCTCTTTAAATTGTGCTTAACCCTCTTTCCACTCACATTGTTTGCACCTGTAAAGACTTTATTACCTGTTAAGACTCGCATTCCAAACATTACCTTGTAATTCTGCCTGTGGCTATGTCTATATATGCCCTGTTTGTGAACCCAATTCTCCACTCATCTTATGAAGAGGCAGTGCTCCAAAAGTTTGTGCTACCAAATAAATCTGTTGGATTTTAACTTGGTGTTTTGGGACTTCTTACTGTGCCTACCCAAATCCAACACCGGCATCTCCAACGTTTTGTTTATCTGTTATAGGTAGTGTTGGAACTCTTGGGGGAATTTGGCAGCTGAGGCCTAAGCCTCAGTCCTTTGCAAATCAAGAACAAATATTGCCTAGACACCATAGTCAAATAATACCTCCTATTTCAAATTTAAACAAGCTATAAGGCTTTAATTCCTCTGACATTCCTCCTAATTTAATCTCCAACTATGCATTGTTTTCAACAAGCAATAATGCCTTTAAATTAGCAATGTCATCATTTCTGATGCTAAAAGTTTGCAGTACTGACTATTTTATTGTAAGATATATGTTTACTCATTAGGACTGATTCTGTAGCTGCATCTTCCTGGAAATGCTGTCTGGGAAATCATACGACAAAGGTACTTCATTTTCTGTTCAGACACTGCGGACCCAAATGTCCTGATTAGTGCTCACAGTAAGCACTGTTCCATGGCATGAGTACCTGGTGGTGGAATTAACCCATTCAAACACTGGGGATAAAATGTGCTACAAAGTGGAGTATTCTTTCTGTTATTTTTCATGAAAAACATACACTTACACTAAAATGGTTGAACATTCTTATGGGAAGCCGATTCTCAATTTGAAATGAGACATTTCAGATACCGCTTTAGAAGAACATATTTATGTCTATTGTCAATCTAAAGTGAAAAAGCATGTTGAGCTTCTTCATATAATCAGTAACTAATGTCAGTATCAATTAGGAGTACCGGTTCAGGCTCGTAAATTCAAAGCAATTAAAATGAAATGGAAATTAAAGCAATGGATTTAGGATAATTCCAAAAGGATTAAGATCATTATTAAGTGCATCAAAGTAAAGGATTGATGGGTCTACAATGGGTAGTAGATCCAGACATCAAATAATCCGTGAATACAGTGCAACAAGATTTCACTGAGAATAGAAGAAAGTTTGGAAAATTACAAAAGAACTTCAATAATGAAAGAGTAGATAGGAGCCTCAGTACTCTGCATCTAATGTGCAGAATGTTGTGCTTTGATGGGTATTAATTGGCTGGAGGTGAGATTTCCAACACAGTCCGGAGACTGTCTACCTCAGAGACATGCTGGTCAACCTGATAGCTGGCAGCCCTGTAGTCCCAGCAACATCACTGGAACCATTGGTTGTTGCAGGGACTACAAGCAGTCTCCAGATGGCCAAGTCCCAGACCAGGTGTAAGTTTTAGGGTTCTGCAGTGGTTGGGGAGACCCAAGGGATGAGCACCGTGTTGAGAAGGGTGTACATGAGCAGGGGGCATACCTTGAGAGGATGCCTGATTTGGAAAGGGGGCCAGTGATTGGACGTGCCCTTCCCCCCTCCTTCACCCCCTCATCACTTCCCACTTTTCCATCTAAAGTCAGCATAATAATTTGCTGGGCTTTCCCCACACCCATTGCTACCACCAATCCTGAACTCCTCATGCCAGCTGGGCAGAAAGTATCTATTAAATGGCCAATAATTATCCATGTAAGGGCTTCAATTGGGGTGAAGGTGGACAGGTCAGCCTAGGCCTCACAGAAACCCTCATAAAACTGCAGACAGATCAGAGGCTGACAAGAGGGTGATGAGAAGGTCACCTGTCGAATTTTATGGATCCCTTCTGCCTACAAGTTCTCTGGTGGGATATGGTAAAATTCTATCTAGTAAATTGCAGATTGAGTGTTCCTGTGGCTATCTTCTTGTCATCTTTATTAGCTCTCATACCTTTTTTGTGGTCCGATAGGAATCTCTTGTAGCAGCCAAATTTTGTGTACAATTTGCATCTGTCTCTGCTTGGAAAAGTTGGAGACTATGTGAAACTATGATAAACTTCAAAGAAATATCTTAGTTTAATGGTGGTTTTGAGCCCAAAGATCACAGCCCAGATTTTCACCATGACATAGAGGATTTCCATTGTTTCAAATAGTGGAAAAGGCTGAAAACCGTATGTGCCACCCCAACATGACACTTCCCATTTTCACAGCTGTGAAAATGGGGGTGGAGTGCACTCATGTGCATTTCACAAAAGCAGTTGGCCATTTAAATCAGCAGCTGAATCCACTGCAGTTGGATTTTGGTAGCTTAAGAGTGTGAAACCCAAAGTGTACAAAGTAGACCTGATAAGAGCAGATCTTCACTTGGCATACTTCTTTTGGATAAAGACTCTCCATCAGGAGCACACAATGGGAGAAAGAGATCAATCGCAACAGCAGACATATTGCCATCAGGAATACCAATGAGCAGGCAATTGACATCTTAAAGATGCACTACAGAGGCTTCAGTTGTTCAGGTGGAGCTCTGGAACATGGGGCACTGAGAATATTTGTGAAGTTTTCCAAGCTGTACAACATTGTACGGTGAGGGGGCATACAAATTGAAGATGACAACACAATGGGCAAAGCGTCAAATTCTGAGGAGAAGGAAGATGAGAAGGAAGCCCCTCTCCACGTGGAAAATTCCAACATGGATAAGAATGTGGAAGCTGCAAATGGCAGAGCAGTGGGAGGCATGGCTGTGGTGAGGGCTGAATGTGTGCAGATCATTGCCAGATAGGCCCTCATGGATAATAAATGATCTTGAAGTCTTCTCATTACTTCAGCCAATCTCTGATGACATAATTCTATTGAAAGAAAGTTGTACATTAACTCTATAATTACACAAGGGATTGCTCATTCCCTCACAAATGAGAGAATAAATACCAATGAGTTGGGTTCAGTCACAGTTATGTGGCTGAAAATCTCATCACCATAACCATGGGTTTCATCATGTTGTAAATAAATATGTCATTCTGATTCCCTTGCCAATGAGTGTAAGCGAGAGGTCAATAATACCAAATTGTCCATAATCAAACCATATCCACAATACTTCAAGTGAGACTAGATTAGAATTCAAACCCTGTATGTTGTAGCATATGTACAGATGAGGCAGCTCAAAAATGAAGAGTTGTAACTGTTTTTGAAAGAAATTGTACACAGTTTGTACATTTGTACAATTATACGCAATAATCCAACAATCCAGTTTCTGATGTGGGTTTCAAATGCAATATTTTTGGTTTCTATATACCTCTGCTTACTGCACAAAGCACATCCTGTGCACCCAACATTCATACTTGAGAGGCATGCGATACCCAACATCGTTCATGGAGTTTGATCATTGAGTCTTTTTCAAATCAAGTTTGGAAAGTCAATGAAACTTACACAAGAAACATCTCATTGCTTGAGCTTATGATCCCTAGAATCTTATATGATGGAGAAGAAAAGGAAAAAGCCCTCCAGAACATCACAATTCAGCCAACAACCTTGATCCTGTTGGCAGATAGTTGAGATTGACCTTAGCATGCCACCTTCACTATTACTGATAAGAACTGCCTTCATAATGTTACCAACCCTACTGAGCTCCCCAGTGTACAAGCATGGACTGAGTGATGTACAAGTGTAAATAAATGTATTCAAGAAGTACTTAAATGTGCAATACACAATGTGGAAAATGTAACCATAGTGAACCCTTAGTGCTCTAGGTGAGATGGTGTCCTTTACTTTCGTCCACTAAAAAAACATCTTAATCACACTGTTTATGTGCTGCTGTGAGGAACCTAGTTAGGTGTCAACAATATAGGTGTCAACAATATAGAGGACAATTGGATAGGTTAATGAGCATGGCAGTTCATCATTCATCCACCACTGACTCTTGGCAGCTAGCAACATTACTGTGTAATATCAATACCAGGTAATGATGACAAGACAATGCTGTCACCATGGCTGTCTTGTGAATTTACTCCATGCTTTCAGAGCTTCAATGATATACATTTTGGTTAGGCAGCAACAATGACATTGCTGTCATAGGGTCAATTAGTATTTGGGTATCTCTTACAGTTTGAACATTCACCTGACAAAGCAATGACATCTCTTCAGAGGCATAGAGGCTTCAGCATTGATGACACACCTCTCAAATGTGTCTTTCTGAAAGGCTGCTTTTTAATCTGTGAACACATTGCCCAACCCCTACTGGGCCCACTTCTGATCCCTCCCTACTTCTGGGATTGCCCATCCTGGATTGAAAATCAGAGGTTCAGACAGATATTTTTAGAAGTTGGACACACAGAACTGAGAATTTTCCTGTCTTTTCAGACCTTATCTGAGAATGAAAATCTGGGCCCAAGTGTTTAATTTATGCAGCCACTATCATATACGTATACTATACTCTGAATGGATATGAAGGCACTATATCATTTAAGGCTACTATAGGCAATCTACAATATCATGCACAAAACAGGTCACTGGGTCTCATTACAGGAGGGAAAATTCAGCCTCTTCTGCATCACAGCAAGACAACAGGAAACGTGGTTTAATGGGGCTGATAGTCCTAAGATCAAGGGTGCAATCTTTTGCACATAATTGCGCAAAACACCCCATCAAATACCTCACCGTAATGGGCTGCCGCACATTGAAGTAACAGACTATATGTGACAAATACAGAAGGTCCATGTCAATGTATAGTGCACTGAAAGTTATGACAATGGATTCATATTGCAAAATCCAGCCTTCCCTTTCTCATCATGGGAGAAAATCACATCAATGTGTAGCTTTTATACGACAGTGATCAACTCCACTCCCATGACTAATGGCAGGAGTTAAATACGTCTCAACAGCAGGGTATTTCTACAATATAGCACATGCCTCAACAAGAATGGTCAGAGGATAATCATAATCTTAAAGGTATATTTTTGCTGCAAGTTGAGCTCTGCAGTATTTTCCAGAATTGTATCGCAAATTGAATTCTAGTGGCAAATTGAATTTAATAGTAGCATTTCTAATTCCCTTTTCTTTTCCACCAAATTGCACAACAATGCTGTTTAATTTGTAATCCATTAACAGCAATGATAAAGCACTAAATACAGCTGTAACCATGTGCTTTTCATGTTACACAGTTGCAAGATCGATAAGTAGATAAAATGGGAGTGAGAATCACGATAAGTTTGCCTCGAAACTACCACTTTGCACACAATAAGAACATAAAATAAAATAACATTTTGAAATAGTCTCTCAGAGAGATTTTTATGTCTCTTTCAGAATCCTATATCATGTTTGTATACAGAGGAGTTTCTGGTGATGTGTTGATTGAACAGATAATCATAGAACCTGCTTAGCATTTATTGTCATTATTTAGAACAAAAAAACTGTTTTGAACAAGTTGGTACTTGACATGTATTTCTAGGACTGCCACGGCACACTGAGGTAAAGTTTACAAAATTTGTAATAAAGATCAGCCAGGATTTTACTTAATGACAGAGCAGACTTGAGTTTTCCAGTGGACTACTCCTGCTCCTAATTCAAATGTTCATATAATTGATGCTATCAAAAAGTAACTATTTTGCAAAACTATTTTGGAAGGGTCTTTTTTCCAGTTGGAGGTCTGTGATCAGTTCCACGGGACTTTGTACTGGGATCTCTGCTATTTGTGATATATATAAATGATTTGGAAGAAGGAGTAACCGGTGTGATTAGCAAGTTTGCTGATGACAGGAAGATGGCTGGACTTGCCAATAGCGACTAACATTGTCGGACAACACGGCAGGATACAGATAGGCTGGAAAATTGGGCAGAGAAATGGCAGATGGAATTTAATCCTGATAAATGCGAAGTGATGCATTTTGGAAGAACTAATGTAGGGGGGAGTTACACAATAAATGGTAGGACCATCAAAAGTATAGAAACACAGAGGAACCTGGTGTGCAAGTCCACAAATCCTTGAAGGTGGCAGCACAGGTGGAGAAGGTGATGAAGAAGGCATATGGCATGGTTGCCTTTATAGGACGGAATATAAAGTATAAAAGCTGGAGTCTGATGTTGCAGCTGTATAGAACGTTGGTTAGGCTACATTTGGAGTACTGCATCCAGTTCTGATCTTCACATTACCAGAAGGACATGCAGACTTTAGAGAGAGTGCAGAGGAGGTTTACAGGATGTTGCCTGGTATGGAGGGTCTTAGCTATGAGGAGAGATTGGGTAAACTGGGGTTGTTCTCCTTGGAAAGTCGGAGAATGAGAAGAGACCTAATAGAGGTGTACAAATTTATGAAGGGTATAGATTGGGTGAACAGTGGAAAGCTTTTTCCCAGGTCAGAGGCAACAGTCACAAGGGCTCACGGGCTGAAGATGAGAGGGGCAAAGTATAACTCAGATGTCAGAGGGACATTTTTTACACAGAGTGTGGTGGGGCCCTGGATTGTGCTGCAAAGTAGGATGGTGGAGACAGACACGCTAGGGTTGTTTAAGACTTATCAGGATAGTCACATGAGCAGACTGGAAATGGAGAGATAAATGGAGGGAAATGGAGAATGTTCTAACTGAAGATCAAGAGCTTCCTATCAGTAGTAATAGATTCCTATCAGTCGTCCAACAAATTTCAAGACTCACCTTATCACTTACATTGGAGCTATTGGAGACAGGTGACAGATTACCTACACCGCAAGACAAGCTTGTCACTTGTCAGACTGTAGGGCTCACAGCTCGCTGGGAGGCCATATGAATTTATATGGAGGACTCCATCATTGTCTGTATAGCCTGTTGCATATCTACTTATGTTTATTGATGTCTCCTTTTACATCCACAGGTGATTTGGTCCACCTCGTTGGCCAACAAGTTGCATGCACACAGTAAGTCATGCGAGGATTGCTCTTGGATGTTGCTTCGAGAGTTGCCTAGTTCTTCACGTCGTTAGTGTACATTTACTCTGGACCAATTGATGAGCAAAACATCAGCTCAGTGACTGTCACTGTCTGCTGTACAGTTACAGGGACCTGGGTTGGATCTCCGGCTTGGATCTATTGTCTATGGAAGTTTGCAATTTCTATGGAAGTTTGCACATTCTCCCTGTTCTTGCGTGGTTTTCTCTGGGTACTCCTGTTTCCTCCCACATCCCAAAAATGTGCTTTTTAGGCTAATTGGCATCAGTAAATTGTCCTTAATTAGATCTCCCTTAATCTGGCATACGTACGATTCCCTAAATTTCCCTTTATTGTGGACTTCTACTAGAGGTAGGCAAAAACATCGAAAGTGACATAAGACTCGAATAAGGCACTCACTGAATGTGTTAAGATGGACAGCTCGGGCTTGTAGGGCCGAAGGGCCTGTTTCCTGTGCTGTGTTGTTCTTTGTTCTTTGTTCTTTTAAGCTACCAAGATTGATCTATTTTCTAATTAATTCTCAATGGAAGTAGCCCTTGGAAATTGGCTTGTCTCCAATGACTTTGAACTCTTCAGTCTTTTCAGAATTGCATGACTTCTAAAGCTGCAGCTGCACACAAGAATATTTGCCATTGCATATACAATACCAGTTTCATTGAATCGATGAAACATTGACCTCAGATCAGAACATGTGCAAGCTAAATACACCAAATACTTTTGTGATGAAAGTGAGCAAATTTTATGTATAGAATGTATTTTTTAATGTTTTAGAAGAATATTTTTATGTTCAGCTTTTTTCTACAGGAAAACAGCTCAAATGCTGGGACAGCAGGCTATTTACTCATTCCAATCTTACAAATGGTTATGTTAAGTAAATGGACTTTTGTTTACTTAAATTCCCTTGGGATTTCAGTTAAAGTGATTGACAGGGTCATGTGATATTGTGGTTTCTGTGTAGTGCTGGATTGGTTGCCAAGAAAGAAACAGTTTTTGCAGAAAGGAGTGGGAATTCGGTGTTGTCGTTAAAATTTAGAGAACTTTGCAGGCCAGTGAAAGCTCTACATCTCTTCAAAAACTCCAAGGCTGTGTACATTTATTATATCAAGTATACTTGTGATTGCTAACTATATTTAAAGTGAGTTTTAAGTTTATAGGAAGAATATTGCTTTTTGGAACTGAAACAGTGATAAGTTAGAAATTAGAATTGTTTCCTTTCATGTTTAAATATTTTTCAACTGTTAAGTTGCTTCATTTTGTTCAAGTTATACTTAAACTGTGTTATGAATAAAGCTTGTTTTGATAAAAGATCCTCAGTTGTCAGTAGAAATACTCCTGGAGTGACAAATGCACAATTTGCAGTCAGCTGTCCGTCGGTTATTGTTGATACTTCACACGTTTTGAAGAATAGCAGGTTCTCTAAAGTAGCCAGTGTGACAGTGTTCCAAAAAGAAAATTAGAGGTTTATTCAAAGAGCCAGTGCAGACATGATGGGCCAATGGCCATCTTCTGCACCAAAACAATTCTGTGATCCTGACTTAAAATCCAGGACTCTGGCACTCCTCACTTCTCATGAGGGACAAGGCAGAGCAATAGCAGAAAATATGAAAAGACTAACCCATTTTATTCAATAAAATCTTTCCATTTTTCCATTGACTTATGCAGCAACAGCACCAGTATCTGGGACAAATACTCAGAATTGGCAGAATTTTATACTACATGCACAAAGTGCTAGCAGGGGTGAGAAAGCCAGCATGCAGATCTCCAGTTGCACAACCAAGTTTTCTCTCCAGATTCTCTGGCACTCTGTGCACAGAAAAACTGGGAGCATGGTTTCCCCTATCATGCTGGCAGGGTGGGCCCTAGCAGAGTCTTCAATGCTGCTCCACAGAGTTCGGAGAGCCTTTTTTAAAGAATGCTCCAATCTGTGCTGAAAACTGTACTTTCTCCCTCACAAACACTGGGGAAATCCTATAGGCACCAGGGCAATTCCCCCTTCCGACACAAGAACTGGGGATCCCCCAATCCCCAAACATAAGGGGAGCCACCCCACTGGAGGTCCCCAGAGGGCCTACCTTATAATGCCACTCTGGCAGTGCTCCCAAAGTTTCCATTTCAATTAAAGTCCACTATATAATTATGGTTTTAAGGATTTAAGATTTTAAGGATGCTTCATATTTTGACAAGTGATATGATGCTTTAATTTGCAACTTTGTGTATTAGAATTCTGAGGTGAAGGACCTGGATTTTGAAGTGGAATCCAGAACTTCTAGTTCGATCTCAATCACAAATTTGAGGCATATTTCAATTGAGGAGGGTTATCTACTTCTTTTTACGTTTGCACCACTGACATTTGGGCAACACTTGGGGTATGTTTGGGAACATTCTCAGACTAGCTCTCGCAATTTGCTACTTAGACGGCTGTAGGCCCAGCTGTAGGAACATCTGCTAAGAAGATGCATAAGCGGGACATGGTAGCACAGTGGTTAGCACTGTCACTTCACAGCCCCAGGGTCCTGGGTTTGACTCCCGGCTCGGGTCACTGTCTGTGTGGAGTTTGCATTCTCCTCGTGTCTGCATTGGTTTCCTCCAGGTACTTCAGTTTCCTCCTACAATCCAAAGATGTGTGGGTTAGGTTGATTGGCCATGCTAAGAAATTGCCCCTTAGTGTCCAAGAATGTGTAGGTTAGAGGGATTAGTGGGTATTATATGTAGGGATATTGGGGTAGGACTTGAGTGGCATTGTGTTCAGTGCAGACTCGATGGGCCGAAGAGCCTTTTTCTGCACTGTAGTGTTCTATGATTCTATGAAGTGCTTTCAGTCAGTGCAATCTTAATCTCAAGAGTGTTCATTCCATGCAGGTAAGCATAACTTATTGTGGCTGCTTCGCATCATTGTAAAACAAGTGCCGATGTTAAATAAGTCAAGGAAGCAAGAAGGAAAAGAATTTAACCAGAAGAAAATAAATAATTTTTCAGAGCGCCTTAGTTTTAGATCTATATTTTCTTTAATTTTCTATTTTTTACATTCACGGCTGTCGCCAATGTTAAAACAATGATCAGATGATCAGATAAATTCTGTTACAGATGTGCTTTCACAGCTTGATTTTTCTCTATATCCTTCAACTACTTACATCCAAACACAATAAAATAAATCTGCCTTTACAAGTGTACTTCTTTGTTAGAGCTAGAAGTAGAACAAAACATACTTTAAAAGAAGCAACTAACAAATACATTTGTAACAAGTGGCAATTATGAACATGGAATTCATTAGATGTGAGTAGCTTATAATTATTAAAAGTTAAATGCTTTGAATTTTTCCTTAAAAGTTGTTTAATCTTCTCTACAGCAACAACTCCTCCTTACTTTCATATGGTATTTTCATTTGGCAAACTTTGTTCTTCTGATGTTTTTCAATATTTTGGATCGTTAACCTTCAGCTGTCCAAACTGCTTTCTTGTGTCAATGACTACCGTAATATAGCCCAATTAGATTCACAAGGCATTTGTATATTTCCAGGTCTCTAGCCTGATTGCAGTGAATGGTGGTTATTTCCTGTACCTTACCTTCACATATGGATTGAGTAAGGCAGTGGCAGAGGGGCTACAGTTTTCACTTCAGTGCATCTTCAACCAGCTACCAAAAAGCAAATCCTGTTTCTTATTTGTCTTTTTGACTTTGTCAAAATGCTAAAAAGGTTTTAAGCTCATAGGGTTAGACTAAAAGGCCAAGCAATTTTGAAGTAACAATTGTGATGTGGAGATGCTGGCATTGAATTGTTCAGAGTTGCACAGGGACATTAACATCAAGTATGTATATTCCATCACACTCAGTTCTCAATTTTGTTCCAGAAATTAAAAGATTATTTCAATATATTTATAGATTGATTTGGAGTATATCATACAGGAACTGTGAACCACCTTGGTTCTGCAAAAGTATTTAAGTTAATAAATGTGAACCAAGCCCCAGGGTCCCCCAAGCTGAACAATAGATCACCAGTCAATTTGTCATTTGATCTTTACATCTGTTCCAAAAATAACTGCTCTTTCCCAAAACTATTTCATGTGAGCAATAAGTTGTTACCTATTATTTTCTGAATCTGCCTTTAATTATCTTATGAAGATTATGCCAGTTTTAATATACTGTATCACAAAGTGAATCTCCACCTTCATTTCCTGGGCACTGTTCTGACAGAGAGGAATGGCTGATTCTCATTTGATTCTTTTCAACAGGATGAGAATCAGGTGGGTTCTATAGTGGGTCAGTAATCTTTAATGAGGTACTAACTCCAAGGCACTGAAGAATAAAATTATCTCAAAGTGAATTATGCAGTCCTGAGAATGGCAACATACCCAATCATTACATTTGAATTTAGGATACCTCATTTTCATTTAGAATCTAATATCTAAGCTAATTTATTTTGGATAGAAATATGTGGTCTTTTTTCATTAAGAATACTGAAATAATAGAAATCAGGAAATATGATAGGGGCAATTTTCTGGCCTTGATACACTGGCACAGGTCACATCGATTCCATAAAATAATATTTGGGCTTAAAAATTGATTCTGTGCCTGGCACTAGATGGCTTGCAATCGTCCCAGCTTTTTCCATTGGCACATGGCTGATTAGCATGAAATTGACTGGATTTCAATCTCATTATTGAGTACAGCATGTGATCATAGAACATAGAACATAGAACATTACAATGCAGAACAGGCCCTTCGGCCTTCGATGTTGCGCCAACCAATTATAAAAAAAAGCTATGACCCTCCAAACTAAACCATTCCCTTCTCTTCCATAAACTTATCAACTAACCTCTTAAACGCCACCAAACTTGGCATATCTACAACTGCCGCAGGCAGGGCATTCCACTCCCTAACCACCCTCTGGGTAAAGAGGGATCACTCTCCTCCCAGAATGTTCACATCTCCCTGATGGTATGTCACACAGGCGTGAATCACTATTGGTCTCCATCGGGTGCAAAGGCCACTCCAGGATGCCCTGAGGCCATTGAAGCCCCCAGCTGGGTAGGGGCATGGTGAGCAGTGCCTATCGGGCTGTGCCCACCTGGCAGTGCTAAGGAGGTGGGGCCTGAGTGAAGGCTATGATGGGGGCAATCGAAAAGGAGCGCTGAAGATGGAACTATGCGGGGGCAGACATTTGGAGGGCGATGCATGTGAGACCATGCCGGGCAGAGCATGAAGAGGTGCATGATGGGGGAAATGTCAGGGATCAGGCAGGATGATCTTTTGGAAGGGCTCCAATGCTTCAATGTCAGTGACCTGTGTTGGGGAGGGATGGGGGAACATAGCATCAATGAAGGAAGGAGGTGGTCTCCCAGTGCACTCTGCGATTGGGGTGCCCTTGCTCTCTGCAGTTGGTTCACTGGTGTGTTTAGGCCCCCTCTCTCCCAGTAGCAGCATACAGCTCACCACTCTCCCAAAGAGTAACAGAGTGACGATTGTGGTCTGGAGCTTATCTGATGGACCGGTGTGGATCACTGCAGTATTTCTGCCATTATGGCACTTAGACATTTTGGGGGATGTTCTGCCGTCTATAGTTCCATTATACAGAAAATCAAGCATTTCACCTGTTCGCCCTGTTTGCAATTACAATATTCAGACGAGAGGGATCAGCTTAATCAGTGTATTTTTTACAGAAGAGAACGACTATTTGGCCAATATGTGTTGGCCAATCAGTGCTAGGAAGGGGTATAGAATACAAGAGTAGGAGTTTGATGTTGCAAGAACTATTCATTTAGCCTATTCTCAGATAATCACTTTCATCTTTCAAATATACTTCAACTTTCCTCCCAAATATTAACAGTTCTATTTCCCCCAATGTTTCATTTCTGTGTATCATTATATCTGACAGAACACTAAAAGAAGCCCTAAACCAAAGGGTGACTGCAAAGGAATTTCTTGTACAACTTATCACATTTGATGGCCTTTGACCTGGCAGCAGTAGTAGTAATAAAAACATATAATTACTTTACAATGTTTGGAAAAGCCATAATTATTTTTAAAGATGTTTGAAAAGGGTGTTTTAAGGTTTGGGCCATATTTTCCTAACAAGGCAAGCAGCTCAAGTTAGAGAATTTCCCAACTCGACAGACCTATCTCCATATAAATGGTACATGCATGCCTGATTTTTACTCTAGAGAAGTGGGAATGGATTGAGTTGGGTCTACCAATGCTAAAAGCCATTTGTGGATGCGGCCAAGGAGGTTGGCTGGTTAGAGATCCCACTTTGGTTCACTGGGTCTTCATCCCAGTTGTATTAAAGACTATAAGTCCTCTAGCCCTTGCCCTCACTTGTAAAGGGATCAAGTGTAATTTCTGGATAGTAAGAAATACTGGTCCATGTGAGTTAGCAACCTTTAACCCGGATTCCGTACCAACAGGAATAAAGTTAATATATAGACACTATGGCACACAGACAAGAACAAGAACAGAGACAAAAAGAGGAACAAAAGAGTTGGCTGCTACATGTGGAAATTAGCTAAATTCCTGAAGGAAAGGGGCTGGAATTCTGTTGGAAGGATCATGTGGCTAAAATTGGGATAATATAGGTGGGTTGGGCTACCTAACAATGCTGTTATATCATTATTATTATATATACTATTCCATGTGCAAGGTTATAGTTCATATCAACCATAATCTATTTGTTAATTTTTATTCATTAATGGTTACTTTGTATGATTCTGATTTGTGTTAAGTCACAAAAAGTGAAAATTGATTTGGTAAATTTCTTCATTGGGGTATTGTTTGTAAACTTGGTTAGTTTGATTCACAGATTCCCATAGGAATCACGATACCATACAATACTAAAACATGAACAATGACAAAAAATAATTTTAACACTTTTACCATCAAAACATGGCTTTACAAGTTCCTCAAAATGTACGTTTGAAATGGCTGGCTGATTGGTCAAAGCTATCCCCCCCGGTATGTGATGCAAGAATCCAACTTTGTGTGGTTAGCTTATTTGAATAATTAATATAAGCTCCAAGTAAAACTCTGACAAAGTCTGAAGTTGTGACATTGAACTGGGGTATGCACAGTAAGTAGTCTCACAATACCAGCTTAAAGTCTAACAGGCTTATTTGGTAGCACAAGTTTTTGGAGTATTGCCCATTCATCAGATGAATGAAGGTGAGTGAAGCAGCTAGTCTACTGGAGAATATGGTCCACAGTTTAAATCTGAAAGGTTGTTTTGTTCTTTTGTGGGATATGGCAATCCCTAATTGTCCTAAGGAAGGTGGTGGTGAGTTGTCTTGTTGAACTGCTGCTGTCGATTTGGTGTAGGTACACCCATAGTGCTCGTAGGAAGGAATTCCCAGGATTTTAATGCAGTGACAATGAAGGAATGGCAATATAGTTCCAAGTCAGGTGTATGGCTTGGAGGGGAACTTTCTGGTGATGGTGTTCCCATGCGTCTGTTGTACTTGCGTTTCTAGGTGATAGAGGTCATCTATTTGGAAGGTGCTATCGAATAAGCCTGAGGAAGTTGCTGCAATGCATCTTGAGTATGCTATATACTGTGTATATAACGTACTTAAGTGAATGTTGAAGGCGCTGAATAGGGTATTGATCAAGTGGGCTGCTTTGTCCTGGGTGGTTCCTTGAATGTTGTCATGAGGAATATTTCATCACACTCCAAGAGGATACCCGAGCATTTTGAAAGGTGATGATCAAAAACAATAGAGTCTATTTATTATGGCCACAATTTTCTATGCTGTTTTCGCTTGAGCAACATGATATCTTGTAAACAGTTAGTGCCTTCTCTAAATGATGCTTCTTTTCTTCTGATGAACTCATGAACTCAAGGCTTCAGTAACTTGTTTGTTATATTTGTGAACAACTAACTTACCAGTGCTGATTTGAAATACTCCAATGATGCCACAGGATGAATCATTCCTTCGATTTGATATGATTTGATATGATTTATTATTGTCACATATATTAGTATACAGTGAAAAGTATTGTTTCTTGCATGCTATACAGACAAAGCATACCATCCATAGAGAAGGAAACGAAAGACTGCAGAATGTAGTGTTAATGTCATAACTACAGTATAGAGAAAGATCAACTTAATGCAAGGTAAGTCCATTCAAAAGTTTGATGGCAAGAGGGAAGAAACAGTTCTTGAGTCAGTTGGTATGTGACCTCAGACTTTTGTATCTTTTTTCTGACGGAAGAAGATAGAAAAGAGAATATCTGGGGTGCGTGGGGTCCTTAATTATGCTAGCAGCTTTGCTGAGACAGCCGGAAGTGTAGACAGAGTCAATGGATGGGAGGCTGGTTCCTGTGACATAAATAGTCAGTTCTCGAAAACTGGCAAGTTTCTGTGGCAGAACGCTTTGTGAAGCCAAGGGACCAAATACACACCTTCCTTGGCCTGCTCAAAAGGACTGGTTGACTAGCAAATGCAAAGTTAACAGGTATGTTTTTGGTGCATAACACTCTGCTAAACTGAGAATTGCTGTTCCCCTAAAACTAGGTGCTCTATTAGAGTCACAAAGGAATTTTCATCTTTGCAATTCATTTGCTGTAATCAAAATACTGAAATTTCCAATGGAGTGGCAATTGAGTTGGATTGCAACTTCCTCAAAATTCCTTACCTTAAAAACCAAGCAATCCTACCTCATTTGACCTTAGACTTAAGCAATATCTGGGCAATGCAATATGTTCCTGGGCCTAGTGTCAAAGACAGTTAGAGTTGCAAATAAGGAACTTTTTTATGGCAATCTTCTTTTTAAATTAAGTTTATGGATTCAGGTAGGTTTAAAGGTCTTGGGCAAGATTGTGTAAATGGTAAGTGGATCATCGGAAGGGAGGGGTGGAGATGGGTAGAGGGGAGAGGTCAGATTAGGTCAGGGACTTGGGGGAACTGGTGTTGGACAGGCTTTATTTTGGGGGGAGTCATGTTGGATTGGACCTTGGTGTCAAAGGTTGTATTTGGCCTTGGGGGGTGTTGTTTGGGCTTTGGGCATTGTTGAGTTGAACCTGGAAATGTGGGATGGGGGAGCACTTGAAAGTTCAGTGTGGGTCTGTGAAATAGTTACCTAGAAATTAAAAGAGATTTTAATTTGTGTAATTGTTTCTGGATAATTCTTTATGTAACACAGTCGGAACCATCTGAAGTTTATGACTTAAATCTCAGTTTCGGTGGTTCACAGTGAAGGGTTGTTGCCCATTTAAAATTTGCACCCTGGACATTGCTGCTCCAGAGCTAGGAGGGTTCCGCAGTGCATCTCTGATGTACCCCCAGCAATATGATGCCCTGGGACTTGAAAATTACAGTGTAAATAAAAGCAAAGTTGCAAGAAACATATTTGGAAATAAAAGTATTGTAACACAATGAAAAATAAATCAGGTAATAGGAACAAAAAATGCCAACAGCAATCAGAATATTTATTAAAAATTTAATTAACAAAAAAAAGAGTTTTTCAACAATTAAAATGTGAGATTCAGGTCAGGCCATGTGCAAACTGAAGAGCTGTTTTCAAGTTGTCGCAGGTGTAGAGATGGCTAGAAAGCCACTAGAAGCCAGTAAGATGCCTGTTTAAATTACTTTAATGATCCTCAGAAAGGTGTGCTGGTGCACAGCCTAACAAGTGTGTTCACTTTTCTTGTCTGTGAAATGCATCCTGCTGTGGCTCAGGTGCAACCCAACAGGAGAGATTCATAAATCAAGCTTTCAATGTCTTTGAAAAGAACAGAACTGTAAATTTAACATTGTTGCTGCACCTGTTTTAGGGGCTGAAAAGAGATGCAGCAATAAGCAATTTACAGGTCAAAGGCCATGCCTGGTCTGCATGAGAGTTGGGGCCACTGTGAAATTTTATTGGCAGACCTGGTCACTGCTGAAGGGGCTGCAAGTCCGATTTCAAAATTGAAATTAAACTCCTGCACCTTTCAAATTTGGATTCTGAAATTTGTTTTCCCAAATGTTATAGACAGGAGAGGGAATTAATTTAAACAACACTGATTTCTTCTCACATTACCCATCTATAAATAGAACAGTACTTTTTGATTTTTGATTTCCCCTTTTATTAGTGATAGTGTATTTTTCCCAACCCTTACATTTGGAGTGTTCCACACCTTAATGAATAACTTGCATAGCAAACTTGAGGTAAGGTAAAATAAGAGGGTTTATTTCATACACATAAAAACATGAAAAAGAAGTTTTGCAATGTCCACCTCTTTTGCACTCATAAAATGAAAAGAGGGATAAGGGAAAGAATGAGGTCCAGGGTAAGACCATAATAAATATACAGGTTATGGTTTTACATGAATTCAGAATTCAAATTTGAAAGTCTAATTGATGCTTCTTCAGCATTAGTTGATTGTAGGAGGGTGATTATCTGTTTCCAGAAGTAAGACTTCCATGAGGAGAAAAGGTTCATCAAATTGAATTAGGCTCGAAGGCACCAGTTCTAATCTTCTAGTAGTTCATGGTATAAATGTGCTATATGTTTGATGGTAAGATGGTAAACTGCAATGGGCTGTTTGCCTGGAGTTACTGTACTCTTCGGAGGTCAAACGGTGACTAATGATAAGATCCAACAGCTTATTAACTAAAGGAATTTAGTCAGCATAAATCTTAATCACGTGACAATGTGGTTTTGGATTGACTAACAAGATCCCTATTTGAAAGCCATTGCATTTTGGAGCAGGTAACTGCCGGGCCATTAACCCAACATGGATAATAGGAGTCACAAATCTTCATCCTTGGAGATGCAGTGGGTAGGATTTTATAGCCTTGCTGAGGCAAGACTGGAAATTCCACCTGAGGTCAACAAAGATTTCTGTTGTCGGGCTCTCACCCATGCCGATTCTGTGGCAGGCAAGGTGACAGATTTCTGGCCAGTGTCTCAAGTGAACAGAATTCCTCTCCAAAAAGATGAAAAATCTTTGTGCAACTTCAGGAAGGGGCATGAGCACATTTTCTAAAAAGATAATGAGACTCTGATGGTCCTTTCCATCTCAATTGGGACACCCATCAAAGTTTTATTTACTGGCTTTGAGCAGCCTTTCCAGCATTCCTTAAAGGGATCTTAGTCAGAAAATATCTGCACCCTAATCCAATTTTAAATAAAGCATAAACAGAAATTCTGGGAATGCTCAACAGCTTCTATGGAGAGAGAAACAGGAATTAACATTTCAGTGTAATAATCTTTCATCAGAGCTGGGAAAAGTTAGAATGTGACAAGTCTTAGGTAAATGAAAGGGTAGAAGGTAGGACAAAGAACAAAGAAAGTTGTGGCAGGATGGAAAGTAGAACAGATTAAGTGATGCAAATGTGATGGTTCAAAGACAAAGAGAATGTGATGGTCCAGGTACATGCAAAAAAAATTTTAAAGATTTACCTACAGATGGTGAGGTCAAAAATGCAAAATCATCATCGGCTGAATGGTTCATGCACAGAGTTGGCGTAGATTTGACAGGCCAAGTTAACTCCTTTTGTGTTGTAACCATTCTATGATTCAAATATACATTAGCATATATTATACATACATTCAAACATATATTAAAATACATCCTTCATTTCCATTTTTTGATTCACATAATGGCTGAGGTCACAGCTACAAACGTTGCAAATGATAATATATTTACATAAGAGATCTCATAAGAGTCAAATATGTGATGATTGGCTTGTAGTGTGTTAACAGATACACAACACAGCGCCTGCTCCCCCCTATGGGGTGCCTTCTTCGCTCTTCCATTAAGGGATCCTGTATTGGTGATGTTTTTAGTGCTCAACCTTCAGGCTATGTATCTAATGAACTGCAGTAAAGATGTCACAATGTTGCACTCATGTGCATGCTCAGTTAGTGATCTGTAAAACCATGACCATGCTGCATATGCACAACAGCAAAAGTAGTTCTCATTTCCTAAATATATGCAGTGCCTATTTATTATACTAAAGGTTTTGTGTCTATATGATAGCATGATGAATAATCAGTTTGTATTTCTGATTAATCTCTGAAGGAAAGCTAATCAGCATATCTACTTGGATACATAGTCCATGTGATTCGTGTTCCATGATGCTTTGAAATGAGAAAGATAAAGGGGAAGCCATAGTAATATCAGGTTACAGGTTTTCTTGAAATATCACTGAATATCACAAACAGGTTAATCTTCCAGACTCCAGGAGAGAGAGAGAGATAGAGAGCAAGAGCTAGAAGTTGAAAGTATCCATGCTTCACCAAGCCAAAATGGATGTGAAAGTTCACACAGATTGTCTCAGTGGGTTCAGAGAGTCATATCTCAGGTGATAACAAGCATTTTCAGCCTTCTAGGCCAAAACTGGCTGCCAACTGAATCTGACAATTATGTTTTACTAATGGCTGTCAAAGTCATCACTGCTCTCAATCTTTTGATCTCTGGATCATTGTAGGGAATATTTAGAGACATTTTCAGATCTTATTGTCAATGGTACATATGGGTGACTGCTTCTTTTCTGAGTGGGCAATTATGTCAGTTTTAGAATGACATCAGTCAGAATGAGAGTGAGCCCAGTTTATGTCTCTGGTTAGCTTTCCATAGATACAGAGTATCAATGACTGCATTCATGAGAGAATTAAGGCACCCATATATTAACCAGGATTGCTCATCAATTACAAGCATTTCACTCCAGCAATCTGCAGCTGGCATGAAAACATGTAAAGATATTTATGCAGATATAAGATTTCTGGGCAGTTTCCCAGAATGCTTTCATCTGCAGCAGTCCACTGTCCTAGATC
Organism: Sphyrna mokarran; assembly: GCA_024679065.1. Taxonomy (NCBI): domain Eukaryota; kingdom Metazoa; phylum Chordata; class Chondrichthyes; order Carcharhiniformes; family Carcharhinidae; genus Sphyrna; species Sphyrna mokarran. The sequence continues at coordinate 73,057,699 of JAGIQG010000007.1, read as the reverse complement.
CCTGAATTACTTGTTGGCTGTTCAGAGACAAGAAACACCTACTTAAACATGCTGGTGATGTCTCTCATAAACCCAAAGAATGAGGCTAAGAATGATACAGAATGTCATATGATAACCAGATATGCCAATGGATGAATGATCACAGACTTCAGATATCTGGACAAATCTGGAGGTATTCTTCACTATTTCTAGCCAGGGTCTCCAGAATGGTCATGTTGTGTTGCACTTTGCACAATATTGCACAGTAATGAGGTTTGGTCTCGCAAAAGGGACAAGACAGATAACATAGTCTCCTTGGATAATTGCAAGGAGGAAAGGGAAGACATTGCTGCCCAGAATGCCCTCATGATTGCAAAATTTAATTATATTCTAACTGTGAACCCATCCAACAGTAAGTAAAATACACATTTGCCTCCCTTAATTCATTAACACCATGCAGCCCTGCAAGCAGCCAAGCCTTCTTTTCACAGCCTCCATTGATCTATGAAAAAAATCACGGCCCAGATTCTCCCCAAAAAAATTAAGTGCCCAAGAATTACCTACCTGTTTTTTGGCCATATGAAGCTACAGAGTGCCTTAGAGAGATTCATGCTAGAAAGTGGAGGCCAGGGCCTCATCCCACTGGACAGGCAGCAGCATAGTGCTGAATTGGCACTACACATTCACTGATCTGTCAGTGGAGAAATCAACACTTGTGCCCCAAACATCTACCCCCCCACCATCGCCGGCCTCCCCGATCACTAGCCTGCCAATGATTTCCCAACTCCACCCCCCACACCTCTCACACCGCTATGCCAGCCTACCCAATCAACCCCCTTGCTTCCCACCCCACCCCCGGGTCAGTCCTAATCACCAGCCCCGATATCCCCCTTTCCCCCCATCCCACCCCCACCCTCAAGCTAGCCAATCTGGTTTTGCCATGTTGGCACTGCCTTTCTAGGCCCACTAATCGGCTGGAAATAATGATTTCTATATGGTAATCAGCTCCACACCAAAATGTGTGGAATTATGTGGAAACAAAGGACATGGAAGAATCTCGATCAGCAGGGCACCAATTGTGACTCCCATTACAGGTTCCCAGTCATGTCTTACTATTTATCATCACACAACGTACACATCAATTACCAGCCAGCCAGCAAACTAAAAAATAATCTTTAAATGGTTCACACATAAAACAGAAACTTAAAATTATCATGTTATCAAGTTCAGATAAGTAACTCTTATACCTCAAAATTTTGCATATCTTATTGTTACAATCTCAGCTGATATTAATACTGGACAAGCCAGATCCCAGATTGGATCTTGGCTTGATAGACCATCAAATTCTTTTAGAAACCGAGGAGAAAGATTACTTAACAAATTCCTTGGAATGTATTGATGAACATTAACTATAGAGATTAAAATATTTATTAAAGCAAGAAAAGTGAACGTACGTCTGACAAAAAGGTTGTGATGATCAAAGGTTGTAATAATCACAACCACAAGAAGTTGATTGAAGTTCTCATATTCCTTTTGCCCAGCCATTTCTTTACAAATAATAGAAACCAGTGAAATGTTACCATTAGTTTAACACAAAGGGTTTTTGCTTGGGACCGATGTGATTGCAGAGGTTTATAACATCTCCTTTTCATCTTCAGAACACCAAAAAAAAGCCAACATGCTCTCTGAGATTTGGCTTACTCAATAACTAACATCTGCATTAATCATTACACAAATAAATAGTGTAAATAATATCATTGCAAGCTCAGGCAGAGATTGAAATTACCGCTGAATCATGCCTAGAAAAGATCTAAGTTCTGACACATTTTTTGGTTTCTTAATATTGATTATAGCCTCTATCTTCTCTTTCACTGGCTGCAGACCTTTTTCATTGATTTTCAGACGAAGATGAACCACTTCAGAAAAGAACACTTGTTCCTTTTCAACTCCACATTGTGATCATTGAGTCTTTTTAGGATTTCAATACTTGAAGAAATTAGCCAGGATTTTCTGGTCCCACCTGTGACAATTCCTGCCACAAGTGAGACAAGAATATCTCAGCCTCTCTTCTTCTATTGCACCATGATCAACATCATCTTCTCTGCACAAGCAATGTGGCACTCCTTGCAAAATCAAATCCATTATAACCGGCAAGATGTTTGAAGAAGACTTCACATCATGATGGAACTTTTTGTAGGTGTATGACATTATGTGTGTTTTTACGCAATACTTTTGGCTCTTTTGAACAGTGCATTAAATCTAACATATGATTTTCTTTGATCGTATTAAATCTGAATGCAAATCTTGAGAAGTGTGTCAAGGATATTATTCATCATCAATAATATTACTGCCTGGATGATCATGACTTTATAGTTCCTGGGTAGTCAATGATTTTGACTACGTGGGCACGATAATAATTGGAGTGATCAGTTTTCAGTAGCATAACATTCACTCTAACTTCTTTAGTTCATCTTCAAACTTTGGTTTAAGAGCATAAGCAACTGCTCTAGCCTTACAATATACTCTCCTGTAGCAGCTCTGATTCGGATGTGCACTTTCACACCAACTATACCTTAATAACTGTTTTTGAATAGCTGTAGCAACATTTTAAATAGCTGATCAAGTTTCTGGGTCATTTCAATTTATAAAACATCTTTTTGTTCTATCTTCAGTTTGCGAGGCCAGTCTTTCCTCAGTAAAATTGACATGTTAACATAGCTTATTACAATGCTATGTAATAAATGCTATGGATAACTTGAGGAACTTGTCCAACTATTCGTTCATGTTTCTAAGATTGTATCTGAGTTTTTTTATTGAATTGTGCTTCCCATTAGAGATACATCACTGAATTTGCTCTCATATATCTCGACTCACCTTTGAACAATCTGCAGGCATATCAATGTGTATGTTGGTGCACTGTTGATTTACCAACAATTTCTGACAAAAGTTTCTGTAATTGAGGGATTGTTCATGATGTAAACACTGTTGCATGCATAAACATTCTGAATTCTCTTCAAGATTGTGATGTTGATGTTCTCTATTCCTACAGGTATGAGTTTATTTTACAATTTTCGCTGTCTTTTGGCAAGCAGCTGAGAAATAGCTTACCTTTAGCAATTAAAGCATTTGGCATTCTTTGTGGACATGCTTGATTTTGAAAGAAGAAAGGAAATAATATCAGAAGCTTCAGAGGGTTTGGTGGTCTGCGTAGATGGAAGGTAGTGATCACTGAAGATCAGGATGGGCTGAAGCAGGAAACAGGGAAGGGAGGATTGTGTTGGAGGATGAACCAGAGACTAGGATTGAAGAAAGCAGAAGCTGGAGACAGTGATTAGGACTAATAATGACAAGCACAATGGTAGGAGAAAGGTGGTGGCAGCAACTTGAGAATATTGGCATTAATTAGATGAAACATTTAGTGGTAGCCAACAGTGGTTTTAGTGTGGGGTCTGAAGGATCTTGGAATGATTTTTCTGTTACTCCTTTCCCTTACAGGAGTCAGCAGCAGCACCTCCAGAGAGAAATTAGAAAAACAAAAGACAACATTTTCCTATTTACTTCTATACCTCAGCCTTTTGTCAATGTAGAGGGCTAAGACATTACATATATGTTTTTATATTTCATAATATGTATCTATCCTCATTGCTAATTTCTAAATTCTAAAAACCTGGACACTGGATTTTTAAAATGTCGGAAGCAATGTCTGTCTATGACCTGAAGGAAAGTGGCTATTTGGCAGTATCAAAGGAAGTGGCCTCTCTGAAGAGACCAAATTCAAAAGGAACAATACAAAGACCATCTGCGCTTCAAAACGCAAGCTCACCAACCAGAGCCTACTAATCTGCTTGGAAAAGGAGCTCTGCAACTTTCCTCAATTCTTAATGGTTTGAAAATTTACAATCTCAGAGACCCAGATGAAGAAACCACATCCTTTGTCAAAGGTAGTGTGAAGCAATGGGAATCATGGGACATTAATCTGGGAGAACTAGTCTTGTTGTACTGCAAACCTCAGTCTGTCATTATTCCATTTATCAAGCAGCATCTAAGAAGAGGCTTGAATACTTTCCCTCAATCTGCACTGTTTCTATTCAAACTTCTGTGCCAGCCCCTAGAAGATGGATACTCTACATATCTATCTCACTGCAGAAGTCATTTTCTCCTGGAAAAGTGGACTTGTGAACCAATAATTCTTTTCTCTGTGGCCTTTGTTCTTTCTATATTTGTCTTATTATATGAGTGAAAAGATGACAACATTGCTACTCCTCCTACATTTGAGCATATGTAAATAAATTAATCCTCAAGAGTTTATCTTATCACAAGTTTGCTATGGCATTATTACTAGAAATTGGATCACACTAAAACACTAATATAGAGGGGAAAAATCCTTTCTGTTTATAAACAAGTGGTGAGAGAAGTCAGGGCTGTTTAAATTAACCTCTCACCTGTCTGTAACAGTAGGAACATGGAGGTAGGAGATAGAAGATCTCATTGAATGATGAAGTAGGCTCAATAGACCAACCATCTATTCCTACTTCTAATTTGTATGTTCTTATGTGACCAAAAAATCTATGTTTGCTGTGTTGGTTCAGGGATAAACATTGCCCAAGACACCAGGGTGAAAACTACCTTCCACAATCATGGAATATTTTACATCCATCTGAGATGGCAGTCATGGTTTCAATTTAACATTTTATCTAAAAGATGTGCATCTGATAGTATAGTACTGCAGCTGAATGTCAGCCTAGATTTTATGCTCCCATCTCTGGAGTGGGATGAATCTACAAACCCTTAACCCACTCAAGCTGTGGTTGATATCAATGGTTTACTTCTGAATACAAGGCAGAGGATCAAATACCACAATTGGTTTCAATACAAAGATTGAAATGGATGGGAAAAAAAGTCAGGCAACTCAAGAAGAAATAATTTGATGATGTATTAGATTTGGCATTTAAATTTTATTGATCATCTTGGCAAGTTGTGTGTTGTTACAGTTAAGGGCTAATAAAACAGGTATTCGAATAAAAACAATATAATTTCAGAACGGTACAGGAAAAAACACAGCTTCTTTCCTGCTTTTGATGTTTAAGTACTAAGTGTTTGTGTAAGGAATTCCTTAGGTGACTGATAATACATCGACTATGGATGATTAAAGTATAACTTTAGTGGTTAGTGTAATAAACATAGGGAGATGGATTTATTAGCTGTAATGCATAAAGATAATGGGTCAATAAAGCACAATTTTCAAAAGATTCGAGGATACTTAAACTTTTTGTTTAAGAGACGTATCTTTGAAGTAAACAACTTCGACTGTTTACGTAAACAGAGAGCTTTCAAATGATTCAGGGACAGATACATCATTCATTTTAACTGTAACATACACATTTGACATTGGCAAAAATAAGCTCTATGGAGGAGGCATTCAACAATTCATTTATGGAGATGCTGGTGTTGGACTGGGGTAAACACAGTAAGAAATCTCACAACACCAGATTAAAGTCCAACAGGTTTATTTGGTAGCATAAGTCACTAGCTTTCAGAGCACTGCTCCTTCATCAAGTAAATGGGAGATCTATTCACAAACAAGGTATATAAAGTCACAAACTTAATCAACATAATAATGGTTGGAATGTGAGTCTTTTCAGGTGATCAAGTCTTGAAGGTACAGACAATGGAGTGGAGAAAACGTTAAGCAAGGTTAAAGAGATGTGTATTGTTTTCAGATAAGACAGTTAGTGAGATTTTGCAAGCCCAGGCAAGTTGTGGGGGTTACAGGTAGTGTGACATGAACCCAAGATCCTGGTTGAGGCCATCCTTATGTGTGCAGAACTTGGCTATCAATCTCTGCTTAGCGACTTTGCGTTGCCGTGTGTCGTGAAGGCCGCCTTGGAGAATGCTTACCCGAAGATCAGAGGCCGAATGCGCATGACCACTGAAGTGTTCCCGAACAGGAAGAAAACACTCTTGCCTGGTGGGTTCATTCATCCACTGCTTCTGCATGGTCTCCCCAATGTACCATGCCTTGGGACATCCTTTCCTGCAGCGTATCAGGTAGACAATGTTGACCGAGTTGCAAGAGCATATACCGTGTACCTGGTGGATGGTATTCTCACGTGAGATGATGGCATCTGTGTATGATTCGGCACATCTTGCAGAAGTTGCTGTGGCAAGGTTGTGTGGTGTTGTGGTCATTGTTCTGAAGGCTGGGTAGTTTGCTGCAGAAAATGATCTGTTTGAGGTTGTGCGGTTGTTTAACGGGAAGAGGTGGGGGGGAGGGGCAGGTGTGGGGATGGCCTTGGTGAGATGTTCATCTTCATCAATGACATGTTGAAGGTGTCATAACTTCTCCACTCCAGGGAAGTATGGGACAACGAAGGCTACTCTGTCCGCCGTGTTCCATGTTTGTCTTCTGAGGAGGTTGGTGCAGTTTTTCACTGTGGCATGTCGAAACTGTCGATTGATGAGTTGAGCACTATATCTTGATCTTATGGGGGTATCTTTCAGCATTTGGAGTGTCTGTTGCCAGTCTCGTCATCTAAGTAGATCTTGTGTTTACAGAAGCTTATCCGTAGGGGATGGCTTCTTTAACATGTTTAGGATAGAAGCTGGAGAAGTGAATATCGTGAGGTTATTTGTGGGCTTGCAGTACAGTGAAGTGTCGAGATCACTGTCACCTTAGATGAGGAGGATTGCAATAGACACCTTCAGAGGCTGAAAGATGCCTCATAAGAACAGGATATGGCACTCTACTCATCCATCGACAATTCCAACATACCACAGTGAAAAACGGTGCCAACTTCCTCAGAGGACAAACATGGGACATGGCAGAGTACCCTTCGTCGTCCAGTACTTCACTGGAGTGGAGAAGCTATGACATCTTCTCCTGAGCCTTCAACATATCAAAGCCTTCCCCACACCCCCACTTCTTGCCTTCAAACAACCGCACATCCTCAAACACACCACTGTCCGCAGCAAACTACCCAGCCTTCAGGAGAACAGCAACCACGCCACCACACAACCCTGCCACAGCAGCCTCTGCAAGACGTGCTGGATCATCAACATGGATGCCATCATCTCACGTGAGAACACCATCCACCAGGTACAGGGTACATACTCTTGCAACTCGGCCAACGTTGTCTACTTGATACACTGCAGGAAAGGATGTCCCGAGGCATAGTACATTGGGGAGACTATGCAGATGCTATGACAATGGGTGAATGAACACCACTAGTTTTTGGAGTGTTCTCTTCCTGTTCGGGAACACTTCAGCAAACACGGGCATTCAGCCTCAGATCTTTGGGTAAGCATTTTCCCATGTGGCCTTTGTGGCACATGACAATGTAAAGTTGCTGAGCAGAGATTGATAGCCAAGTTCCATACACATGAGGATGGCCTCAACTGGATCTTGGATTCATGTCACACTATCCGTAAGCCCCACAATTTGCCTAGGCTTGCAAAATCTATCTAACTGTCTTATCTGGAGACGATACACATCTCTTTAACCTTTGCTTAATGCTTTTTCTACTCACATTGTCTGTACCTTTAAGACTTGATTACCTGTAAAAGCTTGCATTCCCCAACCATTATTTTGTAAATTGTGTTTGTGACTTTATATGCTCTGTTTGTGAACAGAACTCCCACTTACCTGATGAAGGAGCAGCACTCCGAAAACTAGTGGCTTTTGCTTCAAATAAGCCTGTTAGACTTTAACCTGGTGTTGTGAGACTTCTTACTACATCTATGTTTAGTCAGACCAGTAACAGTGCTGGACATCAATATATATTAAACCATCTTTCACTTACTTTAAGCATGCCATGATGAACCTTAGAAGGTAGGAAAATGAATAACTGAATATTAATGATGTTTCCTAGATTATAATAGGAAATGAGTAAAAGACAATGAGGTAAAGACAGTTTTACAAATTTGAGACCTATTGAAGAAAGCTTTGGAGGACAGTACAATGAGACTTAGTTCCAACCCAGTGAAGATGCAGAGAGGAATTTTCGACCTTGTTGCATTATCCACAAATTAAAATTGACTATTCAGTTGAAACATCATAACTAGAAAAATACAATTATTTCAAGTCAGTTTGCGACTTCTCCAATATATAGCAGTATCCAACTGAGTAAGTACACTCAATTTTTACACATTTCTAAGAATTACTTAAGTTAATGCATGTATATATTTCCACCCCATGATCCATCTATGTAAATAATGATGTTGGAAAATCTTCTGGAAAATAAATACTTTCATTGATTAACATGACAGCAAACACACTGTAAATCCACATGACAACTCAATATTTTGTTGAAGCCACTTGAATAGCTCTTGCAGTGCTGCTCAGCAACTCTTTCATTTCTGAATTCACATTTTTTTCATTATTAAATAAGAGAAACTTTCGATCAATGATTTGTTTTTATCATATTTTGTGCATTTTTATATTAAAAATAAATACTGAGATGAAAATGTTATCCAGGAAGAACTTTTTGCTGAGGTCAAAGACTTAACTCAAGCTTAGGTATGGCACATATGCCATAAGTACCTGTGAAATGGATACAGCCCTTGAAGTATCAATTCAATTTGGCAGATAACCCACAGTTGTGTTGTTTAATTGTCAAAAATGCAGGAGAGGATGCCATAACTTAAAGAGATTTGAGTTCTTTTTGCTGATAGAAATAGAATCTTCTGAACCTTTGGATTGCAAATTATATTTCTCTATCCATTTAATTGCCTGGGATGCTGTATTCAAACAGACATGCTTCCACAGTTATTTGGTTGCAAACATCCATCCATGTCTCTACACCTTTCTGGATAGAGGCCCCTGAGGGCACACAAACCATGGTTAGAATTGCAAAATTTAATCTCGTCAAAACATGCTATTAACCCATTCACAAACTCCAGTATTTTGTGCTGAGAAACCTTTCTGTATTTAAGTAATCATCGATTAAAATTAACATAATTACTGTACGTAGATTTAAACCTACCCAAATATGGGAAATACACGCTTAAATTGTTCAAGCCGGAAACATTTCCTTCATAGCATGGCTGAGAATTTGGTGATCCAGAATCCAAGTGTAATTTCGTTGATTGATTGTACTGTATACTTATAAATGTATAGTTAGACAAATCTAAAGAAACGCCATCGACAGAAAAAAATACACAAATGGCGAAGTACTAACTCGATAAACTAGATAATCCCATAAGCGAATTTTTCCTCACTGTAAAGACTGGGCTAACCAAATAATTTGACCCAATATCGGATCAGTGCTACCGCCAGATAATTTTGCTATCTATTTTCAAAAAGACAAATTCTTGGTCATAATTACAACGATGTTTCTTACAAGTTGCTCTTCTTGGTCATTAGTAAGGGCATTCTAATTTCATTTACAGGAAGCAATAATAAACGATTCTTGACGCGTCAAAGGTTGACTCCTGTAAATCTTAACCATTCCATACAAAGTAATTGCCTCGTCCCAAATTATCCACGACGTTTATCCGAAAAGTACAGTAATATAGCTAAAATATTTAAAAGTATGTGTCGAAAATTATCTCAGGCGCTGTGCTGCAAGTTGCATTTTGCACCAATACAACAAAAAACTAAGTGTCATATTTATTCAATGATTAATAACGAAGATGTATTTTTGGTTACTGACAAAGCTTCATAAAAGTTGCTAATGCATCTCAATTGTCTGCAAAGGGAATACGAAATATCAATTTTGCTTCTGTATAATATCGCATTTAAAAATACTTAACCATCTTGATACTGCTATTGTAAACGTAAACCTGTTTTCAGGAGAAACCAAGACAATATTGCTGTAGATGTTTAACTGCAATATTATTTCTGCATAATGTATCATCCCATCTTCAGCTGAAGCAACGCCCAGTGCTATTCTGCTCAGCTCTGCTTCTATTTTATATCCTTAGAGATGTTCAACTTGTTCTTGTAATATACAGAGCGCTGGACAGTATTCCATTTGATCGTTCTTGGTTATTTTCGTAAATATGAGTTATTAAGTTTAGTAAGATTATCCAATATAATGCAGGCATTTTAATAGCCTTTGGATTTACATGATTTATTTACAGGTGAAAAATACATCCATCTATATTCTAAAAATACACACTCCAATATGTTTACCTGATAATAACTGAATTCTGCAAGTGTTGCTAACTACGAAACTGTTCCCATTAAGGTTAAAATATTAAAATATGAACTAGGAAATGACTTCCTTATTGGACAATTTATCCTCATCTGCGTGGAAAAAAGTGCAAATCTAAGTCTTAAAGGACAAATTTAGATTGTCTGTTAACGACGATTTTACCTAAAGATGCTTTCCCATGCATTATAATTTCTCATATCTTATTAATGTCAACATTCTTCAACTTGGCGCGTCTCAAATGTTAAATCACTCTGATAATAACGATAGAGAACCGACATCGCCACGTTACAAGTAAATGCTAGTTTGTTCTGTTATACCAAAGACCTGTTTTTATTGTGCTTACGCCAAGAACGAATATCTGAATAACTTAGAATTAAATCGTAATTCTAATAGAGTTAAGATTACTGACCAGTGAAAACTTGAGGGAATATTATTAATTCTGATAGAAATGATATTCTGAATTAATAATCTCTGCCAAGCGTCTCAATGAAAGCTGTGGATAAACGTTTCAAATAATCTATCCTTAGGGGTTAGTTATTTGTGATGAACCATGCTTTCAAACTAGTTTTCTACCTATAGGCCATATGTAGCAACGCCATAATTGTGCTGTTTCCTACTACTGAACAGCTAGCTGTATTCCGCAAATTGCAAAACTATCCAGAGTATTTTTGCATTCCAGAAGATACGTCGTAAGAATATGCCACCTTAGGGGGAAACAGGAGAAACAAGTCAAGACCGACACGTCTTGTGAAGAATGTGGGGTATAGTTTCACATGACGCATTTAAGTACTGCTTGGAGAGCCTCCGCCATACGCATGCACCTGAAAATACATATTTTTCCTGTTAACAAGCTATTTTAAAAGTTAGGAGCAGACACATGAAACGAGAAATGGTATTTCAATTTACACTATAAAAATAGTTTAAGCTGTTTTGAAAATGTTCATATCATTAAAAGTCAATGTTTTATTGGTATCCCGGCTGCGTGATTGTTTCACTGGTGCAATGTGCTGATCTGAAGTATAACAACGCTGTCCATCATATCGAGTTGGTTATTTTTGCATAACAAACAGTATATGGGTGGTGTGAAATGCAACGAATACAATGGCACATTTCAGTGCGACTATATATATTTGTAAATGATCAACATCAATATTTATCAATGGTTGGATATCGGCAGTCGATAATTTGTAAATTGTAATCCAGGCCGTTTACCATTTCCACTTCGCACTGTTTTCAATTATATGGGCTGGCATTTTGAAACAAAGGCAAGTTTATGTGAATTAACTGCACACAGAACCCGTGTTTATTCTCTAAATGAAAAACAGCGCTCACCCTGTAACTTCACTTTTTATGTTTTCAGGACGGGGCTCAAAGAGCCAGCTTACTGCAGCAGAATATTGTCAACTTTATACAGATTCCAATCAAATAAAGTTATATATTCTGAGACTGAACTGATTTGTGTATACAATTAGATACGGCACTTTTCTGTATTTATTTTATGTATAAAGACTAAACATGCCAGTTACCAATGGAATTGTTTTCCCAAGTCGAAATTATTTCTTGGCGTATCGAACTGCAAATAAACAGGGCAGAATTCTGAAACTCAGAAACTTAATAATACTGTTTTCTTCGAAAAGGAATTTAAAAAATGCAGACTGATAATCATATGTCAAATCAAGAACTTTCCTCCTCAATATTTATTGTGCTTACAAGTACAAGAATGCGTGTGGTATTCATTATAGTTTGTGATAACGAATACATTGAATGAATCGCCTATTGCATCATACTGTCGAAATAATAATTAAACCATTAAATATGTTTGATTCATAAATAGGCGATATAATGTTCCAATGTTACAAGGACTGGATTGTTCAGGCGCTCTGAGCTGCACAGTATCGACATTTGATTTTTAATGCAACTGTACCTCATATTTTCTTAACATGAGATTATTCAAAGTACACAACGTTAAATCTTTATTTGGGTTCATCTGCTTCTTTGAATCAACGGCTACCGAGAAAGTCGCCAGCGATGTTTTCAGCCAAGCCTACTTTAAAAAGCATATTTTTCTTGTTGATTTTCGATCAGGTTACGCTGCCTTTGGAACGATTCAGAGCATTGAGGCAAGAACTCCAAATGATGTGATTTCAATGTAGGAGGCAAGATCAAAAATAGTCTAAAGTACTTCTATGGATCGACAAAACATTTATTTTGATGACCGATTGGGCGAACGAGAAAAATACTTACGCCGGGCATTCCGATAAAAAAAAGCAAGCCAGTCTTGCCGCGATCAGGGTCAAAGGCAAACAAAATCTTCCAATACACGCACAGCTATGCAGAAGGCCCGTGTGCGCAAATTGATTGATATGTCTGTCTGTATGGATAGTAGTGTGATTGCGATAATAACCGGGTTTTATGTGTGTATCTCAGATCCCTACCATCAGGGACACACCGAGGTGGCTCTGCCTCGCTCGAGGAAGCCAAACTCTGGCTCCGCGCATGTGCAGAGGGCTGCTCGGCTCAGAGTGCGCGCGCAGCCCTGAGACGGCTTCATGCGGCCAAATGGACACACCCGCTGGCGGTCTGATTGGCGGCGCGTTGTTCCAAACGGTCAGATTTCCCCCCCCTCTCTCCCACCTTAGTAAGGGGTGGGTGCTGGTCAGCCTGGGAGGTGGACGCATTGCTCGGACATTGCAGTGTTTGCGGTCTTGTCCAACTGATGGCATTGACTCATAATGGTGAGGGACGGCCGGCCGCTGCGGCGCGAGGGGATGCACCTTCAGCCAGGCGCGCGTGCGCGCGCAGCTCAGCCGTTGGGCGCGCGGCTGAATCGCGTGCGCGCGTTCTCTTTATCATCAGAGCCCTTGTCCAAAGTCTCAGACCCCTGACCAAAGTCTCAGACCCCTGGCCAAACTCTCAGACCCCTGACCAAACTCTCAGAGCCCTTGCCCAAACTCTCAGACCCTTTGTCCAAACTCTCAGACCTCTTGTCCAAACTCTCAGACCCCTGGCCTAACTCTCAGACCCCTGGCCTAACTCTCAGACCCCTGGCCTAACTCTCAGACCTCTGACCAAACTCTCAGACCTCTGACCAAACTCTCAGACCTTTTGTCCAAACTCTCAGACCCCTGGCCTAACTCTCAGACTCCTGGCCTAACTCTCAGACTCCTGACCAAACTCTCAGACCTCTGACCAAACTCTCAGACTCCCTGTCCTAACTCTCAGACTCCCTGTCCTAACTCTCAGACTCCCTGTCCAAACTCTCAGACCTCTGACCAAACTCTCAGACTCCCTGTCCTAACTCTCAGACTCCCTGACCAAACTCTCAGACCTCTGTCCAAACTCTCAGACTCCCTGACCAAAGTCTCAGAGCCCTTGTCCAAACTCTCAGAGCCCTTGTCCAAACTCTCAGAGCCCTTGTCCAAACTCTCAGAGCCCTTGTCCAAACTCTCAGAGCCCTTGTCCAAACTCTCAGAGCCCTTGTCCAAACTCTCAGAGCCCTGTCCAAATTCTCAGACCCTGACCAAACTCTCAGACTCTTTGTCCAAACTCTCAGAGCCCTGCCCTAACTCTCAGAACCCTGTCCTAAATCTAATCCCGTTCCTTAATTTAATTCATTTGCCCTGCCTGGTGGACCCCTATCTCTGTTGGGATGGAGTAAGTATAATAACATTCTGACTGTGCATCTGAGTATGTCAGCGGGAGCCTCATAAACACGCTGCAGAAATCCCACCCCAGTGACTGAGCCTGTTGCCTCTCCAGCAGAGTTCAGTATATTTTCGTCATGTCAAACTACCTCTGGACAGACTAAGGCTTGTGTTGCGGGAAGCCTGATTATTTTGGGCTGCATTCCTGTTCCACACTGACGGAGATTTGAATGGGAAGAGGGATCAGAGTCAGCTACAACTAACCCGCAAAATGCTGTCCACTCAGCCAGTTATCAGTCAAGCTGTTTGATAAAGTAGCAGTTTACTGTAAGCTGGTGTCAGGATTGAACTCTCAGCCTGGGTGAGCAGGCTGTCTTTGTACACCAGGCGGATTTCTGTAACAACTTTCTCACCCACTGATGCTTGCCTCGTGTGATCAGAAGCTCTAACAATGACCAGGTTTACTTTGTCTAGTATAGTATGCATCACAAAATGAGGGTGAGAAGAAACAATTTTCCATTTTACAATTTGTTATTTTGAGAAACTGGAAGGAGAGAACCAAAATGTGAACAGTTTTGTAATGATGTTAAGTCATCAGCTGTGCCTCGCTTTGAGGATGATGTCCACTTAGGGGAGTGGGTTTCTGCTATGCCTGACTGAAAAGGCCGATTCCTGACTCGCAAATCTTTTGCACCCAAAGTAGCAAGATTTGCTTCTTTTCTTTTCTGCCAGCACTCTGCCTCATCTTTAAGACATTGTGATTCAAAGCATGGTCCAGTTTGGTGGCCAAATTGTTGCCATTTTGAACAATTGGCAGCAAGCTCCTCTGCCTCATTAATATTGATGTTGCCAAACTTCAAGGAGAGCTTCCTGCTCTCCCTGGAACTGTTTACTTTGTCTTTGCCTGGAACATTGGCATCTTGAGCATTGGGAAAACAAGATCTGGCGGAGAGATGCTTGTCAACAGTCCACTAAAGTTAAATTTACAGGAGTTTTATGTGAATAATTGTGAAACCGACTTCAAGAAGGACACCAGTGTTTGTTCAATGGTCATCCCATTAGTGCCGAAGAAGGATTAGAGGCATTGTTGATGGAATTTCTTTGGCCCTTGCACGTTGCTGATACAGAGATCAGGAGTGGGATTTTCTGCATAACCTGCCATAACCTGGTAATGAAGGTAGCTGGCAGCGGGTTCTTCTGGTTTTGCCTTTGTCATTGGCAAGTTGGATTATTTCTTTCTAAGGCAGTTTACATGTGATACGGAAATGACAAAAGTTGAAGGGTTTTCCTTCTAGGCAGTATTTAATATTGACACTAGAGGGAAGTTGATCTTTGGGTGAATAGCCATTTCTGGTAGATTTCAAATGGCAAGAGGGCAACTTTGCTTGATATCAGTCTGGATTTTGAAGATGTCTGTTTCAATTCCCATCCAGGACATTTACGGTCATTTCATCATGAAGTAATTGCAAGATTGTGATGAAGTTTCTTGGCCATCCAAAATTTTGGAACACAATCCACAGAGCCTCATGTTTTGTGAGTCAAATATTTTGGTCAGATTGATGAATGAAATGGAGAGTTCCAAGTGTTATTCTCAATATTTTTTCTGGATTTGTGCAGCAACAAAATCTGTTGAAGTTTCCTGAGGAAGGTTAAAACTACATTCTGTCCCTGAAAGAATTTCTTCAGCTGCAGGAATGTCAGGATTCCTCCCCTCCCCCGCTGTAGATAAGAGGCAAATTCCTTGGGGTTGGGAATGGGGACAGTGGTTGGTGTGGAGAGGGTTAAGTTCTTTTTCCCCCTAAATTCATAAGATGAGTGCATGGAGTCTTGATGTGAGCAAAAAGGCACCAGTTTTGAAGATCTCAGTTGGGTTATAATTTTTGTTGTTTTTCATCCATTTGATTGCTTGCTGTAGCTCTCCCATCAACTGTAGTTCACTTTTCAATTTTACCATGGTATTAGAGATAGCGTGAAGAGCATCAGATGCATTGTGAATTTATGGTTGGGAGTTATTGAAAATATTATTTTCAACATTGCAGTTAACATTGTTATCTTTAAGAAATGAAACACTATCCTATGAGTAATTTTGTTCACTTGATTGTGTTGTACAAAGAGATGGCCTGATGGTTTTGCATGTTATGATGGTCATCATTTGTTTGGATCTATTTGACTTCATCTTTATGCCATATACCCTTTTATCTTTTTGGCATCATCTTGAGCTGCTTGAATGCTGCCACATGACATGTGACCCTTTTTGTTCTAAGGAGCTTACATATTCCAGTAGAATTCTCAGTATTGAACCAGTCCATGTGACAAGTATGCTCAATCTCAGTGCTTTGGCACAGGAATCTAATACAGCTGCCATGATAGAATTGGATAAGTGAAGATTTTGCAGATCAGCTGTGAGTGGCACTTAGATTTCCTCTCTTTGTTTGGGTTTCGTTAGGGCTGAAACATTGACTTTTCTATTTCTTGGGACTTTTGGGCCTACAATATCTTAGTGTTAAAGAGGATGTTCATCACTGATCAAACAAGTCAGTGATCTGTCTGACTTGGGCATCAGTCATCTATCTAGCAGGCATGGATTGAGTACTGCAGACATCACTTAGATCTTTGATCCAAATAATTGATGTATCAGTGCTTTGACATAGGATACTTTTATGTGGTTTTGTATTTGTTCTGCTGGTGTGAGAGAATTTTTGTTGTAATGAGACCTTGCTGAACACATTTTGTCTGCAGGAGGAGACTATTTACACGGTTTCATGGTTTTCCCAATAGTTCCACTTCAGACATCAGAGTCACAGCAACCCAGACATTAGAATCCCCCAGAAAAATGCTCTTATCTTCTTTTAGGACAGTAGTGAGGACCTCATCAAGGTCAGGATAGAACTTAAGGTCTTCATTGGAGCCAAAAGTATGGGCAGAGTTGCTGATGATGGTAGCATATTGGTTATAACTGAACTGTAAGTGAAAATATCTGATTCATTGATTTGCAGAACTGGGGAGTTCTTCAAAATCCCATTCTGGGTATCAAAACCAAAGGACATAAGGGCTTCTAGCAACCTTTCTTTTACAGAAGAAGCTGCTTGTTATTTCAGCTGTCATCTCCAAGGAGGTGGGTCTCACTGCAGTGCCTCTTGGAAGTCTTGTTAATTCATGTGAAATAATTGCAATTCTTTCCAGATAGTCTTTCCTCAGAAGATCCAGAAGAACGCAGGAGACTGGACAGATGTCTGTGCCTGATGTTGACAAAGTTGAGGATCGGTTGAGGGACATAAGGATTACGAGGAAAGAGGTGTTGGGGCTGTTAGGCAGCTTAAAGACATATAAAGCTCCGGGGCCTGATGGCATTTACCCCAGGCTGCTAAGGGAGTTGAGGGAAGACTTGGCTGGGCCTCTGACGCAAATCTTTGTCTCTTCCTTGGACACAGGTGAGGTCCCAGAGGACTGGAGGATAGCAAACGTAGTACCGTTGTTTAAAAAAGGTCAGAGGGATCACCCAGGGAACTATAGGCCGGTGAGCTTGACTTCAGTTATAGGTAAGCTAATGGAGAGGATCCTTAGGGACAGGATGTATGAGCATCTGGAGCGCTGCGATCTGATCAGGGATACGCAGCATGGCTTCGTCAAGGGGAAGTCTTGTCTTACGAATCTAGTGGAATTTTTTGAAGAAGTGACAAAAACAGTTGATGAAGGACAGGCTGTTGATGTCGTCTACATGGATTTCAGTAAGGCGTTTGACAAGGTTCCTCATGGTAGACTGATAGAGAAGGTGAAGGCGCATGGGATACAGGGTCGGGTATGTAGATGGGTCGAGAACTGGCTCGGGAGGAGGAGACAGAGGGTAGTAGTGGAAGGCTCTTTTTCCGGCTGGAAGCCTGTCACTAGTGGAGTGCCACAAGGCTCAGTACTAGGTCCTCTTCTATTTGTGGTCTACATAAACGACTTGGAAGTTGGGGTAGGTGGTGAGATCAGCAAATTTGCTGATGACACCAAGATGCTTGGATTGGCGGGTACAGAGGAGCAGTGTCAGGCAATACAACAGGACATAGACAGGTTGGTAGACTGGGCAGATAGATGGCAAATAGAATTTAATCCGGATAAATGCGAGGTGATGCATTTTGGCCGGAAAAATGTAGAAGAGAGTTATAGGATAAAAGGTAAAACTATACGGAGCATAGAGACGCAGAGAGACTTGGGGGTGCAGGTTCACAAGTCTCTGAAGGTGTCCTCACAGGTGGAGAAGGTGATAAAGAAGGCGTATAGTATGTTAGCTTTCATAGAAAAGGGTATAGAATACAAGAGTAGGAGTTTGATGTTGCAATTGTATAGAACGTTGGTTAGGCCTCACTTGGAATACTGCGTCCAGTTCTGGTCGCCGTATTATCGGAAGGATGTGGAGTCCTTGGAGAGAGTGCAGAGGAGGTTTACCAGGATGCTGCCTGGTATGGAAGGACTGTCTTATGAGGAACGATTAAATAGACTGGGGGTGTTTTCCCTTGAAAGACGTCGGCTTAGAGGGGATCTCGTAGAGGTGTATAAGATTATAAGGGGTATAGATAGAGTAAATGGAGGTAAACTTTTTCCACCTTCAGAAATGGATAGGACGAGGGGTCATGGCCATAGGGTGAGGGGGGCTATGTATAAGACGAATATTAGAGGGCAGTTTTTCACACAACGGGTAGTGGGGGTGTGGAATGCACTGCCGAGTAAGGTGGTGGGAGCAGGCACGCTGGGGCTGTTTAAGGGTCTCTTGGACAGCCACATGAGCGGTATGCAGATAGAGGGATATAGTAGGACTGTTTAACTACGGCTTTTTTTTCCACAGGTAATTCGGTCCATACTTGACCAACATTGAGCATGCATTCGGCAGGTGGTGCGGGTACAGCTCTTGGATGTTGATTCATGGGTTGCCTGGTACCTCATGTCGTAAATGAGTGCTTTATGTGGACCATCTGAAGGGCACCATGACAGCTCAGAGACTATCGATGTGGCTGTGCAGACACTTGGAATTGGGCCGGTGTCTGCGGGAGTTTGCGCGTTCTCCCCGTGGTTGCGTGGGTTTTCTCCGGGCACTCCGGTTTCCTCCCACAACCCAAAAATTCGCTCTTAGGCTGATTGGAAAACAAATTGTCCCTATAGTGAGAGTCTTCCATATTAGGAATAACCTAAATCTATAATAGGATAATGGAATTGCTACTATATAGTTATGACGGCGGCGCGGGCTTGTTGGGCCGAAGGGCCTGTTTCCCGTGCTGTGTTGCTCTTAAAAAACAAAAAAATTAGCAGTAGCACAGCGGTTAGGGTCCCAGATTCAAATCTGGCCTTGGTAAATGTATGGAGTTTGCATATTCCTCCCACTTCCTCTCACCCTCCACCCACCCATCATGTCTGCGTGAGGTTCTTCTGTGTGCTCCTCCCACAGTCCAAAGTTGTATAGGTTAGGTGGATTGGCCATACTAAATTGTCCCTTAGTGTCCCAAGATATCTCGGTTAAATGGATCAGTCATGGTGAATGTATGACATTACAGGGATAGGGTGTCAGAGAGGACTGGGTAAGATACTCTGTAAGAGAGTCAGTGCAGATTCAGTGGGCTAAATGGCTTTTTCCACACTATGAGGATTCTGTGATTTTGGATGTTCTAAAATTCCAAGTTGCAAAATATTAAGTTTTCACTCTTTGACCACAAAGGCGCTAATCTCAGTCAGGCAAAAATGCATTTTAAAGATCTATGCACCTGAACTCCAAATCTCTTTGAACATCCACTATTTTTAACTTCATGCTATTTGGAAAGTACCACAATCTATCCTTTTTTGGTCCAAAATAGATGACCTCACACTTGCTTACATTAAAATATATCTGCTACCATTTTGCCCATTCATCTAGTCTATCAATGTTCCTTTGTAATTTTATGCTATTATCTACACAGTCTACAATGATGCCTAACTTTGTGTCATTGGCAAATTTGGATATATGACTTTATTTATGAAAGACTTGGATAATAAAGTAGAATGTAAATAATCAAAGCCCTAACCTTGTGGAACATCACCTTGTGTCACAGCCTGCCAATTTGAGCATTACCTATTATCCCTACTTTTACACCTGCCACTCAACCAATTTCCAAGCCATGTCAGTAATTTAACCTCAATTCTGTGGTCTTTTTCCTTAGTTAACAACCTCTTGACTGGGACTATATTAAATCTGTTCGAGAAGTTCATATAAATAACACCCATACACGTACCCCTGTCCACTATCTTTGTCACTTTTTCAAAAAAATTAGTAAGGTTTGTGAGGCATGACCAACCACTCGTGAATCCATGCTGGCTCTCTCTGATTAACTGAAAATTCTTGAGGCATTAGTTAGCCTATTTTTGATTTATAGACTCCAATAATTTCTCCACCAGACATTATGCTAACTGGTCTGTAATTCCTTGGTTTTCCTGTTTCACCCTGCTTAAAATGCAGAGTGACATGAGCAATTTTCCAATCCAGAGGGACGAATCTTGAATATTGGGAACTTTTGAAAGATTGTAGTTAGGGCATTTACAGTGTACTCCCCTATTTCTTTTGTAACATTCTCAGATGTAAACAATCAGGTCCTGGGCATTTGTTACTTTTCAGTTCCATTAATTTTCTCTTTATTGATGTTTTACTTATAGAACATAGAACATAGAACAATACAGCACAGAACAGGCCCTTCGGCCTTCGATGTTGTGCCGACCAAAATAAAAAGCAATGCCCCTCCTAACTAAACCATTCCCTTCTCATCCATATACTTATCAACTAACCTCTTAAACGCCACCAAACTTGGCGCATCTACAACAGCTGCAGGCAGGGCATTCCACTCCCTAATCACTCTTTGAGTAAAGAACCTACCTCTGATATCCGTCCTATAACTCATACCCCTTAATTTAAAGCTGTGTCCCCTCGTGCTAGCTTTCTCCATCCTAGGAAAAAGGCTATCACTGTCCACCCTATCTAAACCTCTAATCATCTTATATGCTTCAATAAGATCCCCTCTTAGCCGCCTCCTTTCTAACGAAAACAACCTCAATTCCTTCAACCTCTCTTCATAGGACCTGCCCTCCATACCAGGCAACATCCTGGTAAACCTCCTCTGTACCCTCACCAATGCCTCCACATCTTTCTTATAATGTGGCGACCAGAACTGCACACAATACTCCAAGTGCGGCCGCACTAGAGTTTTGTACAGCTGCAACATGATGCTGCGGCTCCTAAATTCAATCCCCCTACCAATAAAAGCTAAGACTCCATAAGCCTTCTTAACAACTTTATCCACTTGACTGCCTACTTTCAGGGATCTATTGACACATACACCAAGATCCTTCTTATGTTAAGATCTTATGTTAATTTTATTTGGACCTAATCCCCTACTAATTTCCTGAGGACTTTGGCAAGCTATCCTCTTTTTCTACTGTAAATACTGAGGAAAATTAACTATCTAAAATGTCTGCCATTTTCCATTGTCTTGACATTATCCTTACTTTTGGTTTTACTGGGCCAACATTGCTCTGGGCCACCTGCTTTCCCTTTATGTAACTATAAAATTTCTTGCTGATTTTGATGTTCTTTGCAAATTTCTTTTCGTAATCCCTTTGAGTAGCTCTTAGAATGTAGATAGAACATAGAACAGTACAGCACAGTACAGGCCCTTCCGTCCTCAATGTTGTGCCGAACAATTCCGAACCCAAGATCAAGCTATTCCACTCTATCATTCTGGTGTGTTCCATATGCCTATCCAATAATCACTTGAAAATTCCTAAAGTGTCTGACTCCACTATTACAACATGCAGTGCATTCCACACCCCAACTACACTGAGTAAAGAATCTACCTCAGAAATCCCTCTTATATCTTCCACCATGAACCTTAAAGTTATATTTCCTAGTAACAGCTCCATCCACCCCTGGAAGTAGTCTGTGCACGTCCACTCTATTCCCCCTCATCATCTTATAAATCTCTATTAAATTGCCTCTAATCCTCTGCTCTGAAGATAAAAGCCCCAGCTCCCTCAACCTTTCCTCATAACACCTACCCTCCAAACCAGGCAGCATCCTGGTAAATCTCCTCTGCACTCTCTCCAATGCTTCCACATCCTTCTTATAGTGAGGTGATCAGAACTGCACACAATATTCCCAATGTGGTTTGACCAAGGTCCTGTATAGTTGTAGCATATCCCACTGCTCTTAAACTCAAACCCCCTGTTAATAAAACTAACACACTATAAGCCTTCTTCACGACTCTATTCATTTGAGTGGCAACCTTCAGAGATCTGTGGATATGAACCCCAAGATCTCTCTTTTCCTCCACATTCCTCAGAACGCTATTATTGACCCTGTAATCCACATTCAAATTTGTCCTACCAAAATGAATCACCTCCCACTTATCAGGGTTAAACTTCATCTGCCACTTTTCTGTCCAGCTCTGCATTCTATCAATGTCTCTTTGCAGCCTACAAGAGCCCTCCAGCCCATCCATACTCCACCAATCTTGGGGTCGCAGCAAATTTACTAACCCACCTTTCAGCCCCCTCTTCAAAGTCATTGGTAAAAATCACAAATAGCAGAGGACCCAGCACTGATCACTATAGTACACCGCTGGTAAGTGGCCTCCAATCTGAAAATTTTCCCTCTGCCACTACCCTCTGTTTTCTATGAAATAGCCAGTTACTTATCCAATCGGCCAAATTTCCTTCTATCCCACACATGCTTACTTTCTTCATGAGCCTACCATGGGGAACCTTATCAAATGCCTTACTAAAATTCATGTATATGACATCAATTGCACTACCTTTGTCTACACACTTAGTTACCTCCTTAAAGAATTCAATCAAATTTGTGAGGCAGGACTTACCCTTCATGAAACCATACTGACTATCCCGGATTAAGCTGCATCTTTCCAATTGGTCACAAATCCTGTCTCTCAGGACCCTTTCCATTAACTTACCAACCACCAAAGTAAGATTAAGTGCCTATAATTACCAGAGTCCTTCCTATTTCCTTTCTTGAAGAGATGAACAACATTTGCCACTCTCCAGTCCTCTGGTACAATCCCCATAGACAGTGAGGACCCAAAGATCAAAGCTAAAGTCTCTGTAATCTCGTCTTTTAACTCACAAAGTATCCCATCTGGTCCAGAGGACTTATCAACCCTCAGGTTTTTCAAAATTGCTAATACATCTTTCCTCAGAACATCTACCTCCTCCATCTTATCAGCCTGTATCACACTCTCATCCTCAAAAACATGGCCCTCTCCTTAGTGAACACTGAAGAAAAGTATTCATTCAATGCCTCTCCTATCTCTTCTGAATCTCTTCTGACTTCTAACAAGTTCTCAGTACTATCCTTGATTGGCCTAACTTCACCCTGGTCATTCTTTTATTTCTCACATAAGAGTAAAAAGCCTTGGGGTTTTCCTTTATCTGACCTGCCAAGGACTTTTTATGCCCCCCCTCCTGGCTCTCCTAAGCCGTATTTAACTCATTCCTAGCTACCTTGTAACCCTCAAGTGACTCAACTGAACTTTGTCTTTTCATCCTTACATATGCTTTCTTTTTCCTCTTGACAAGACATTCAACTTCCTTTGTAATCCATGGTTCCCTCACTCATCCATTTCCTCCCTGCCTGCCAGGGACATACCTATCAAGAACACGCAGTATTTGTTCCTTGAACAAGCTCCACTTTTCGTTTGTGCCCACATCTGACAGTTTCTGTTCTCATCTTATGCTCCTTAATTCTTGCCTAATCGCATCATAATTAACCCTGCCCCATTATAAACCTTGCCCGGCTGTGTGACCCTATCCCTTCCCATTGCAATAAATGAAGGACATCGAATTGTGGTCACTATCTCTGAAGTGCTCTCACACAAACAAATCTAACACTTGGCCCGGTTCATTACCCAGTACCAAGCCCAATGTGGCCCCACCCCTTGTCAACTTACATATTGTGTCAGGAAACCTTCTTGCACACACTGTACAAAAAGTGGCCCATCGGAACTATTTGAATTATAAAGGTTCCGATCAATATTTGGAAGGTTAAAGTCACCCATGATAACTATCCTGTGCCCTCCACACCTATCCATAATCTGCTTTGCCATTTCCTCCTTCACATCTCTATTACAATTTGGGGACATATAGAAAACTCCTAACTGATATTTTCTATTTCTGACTTTTTACGAGTGTCTTAATTGATGCCAGAAAGATTTTCTTAAATGAGTGTGTAGTACTCCTCCCTAAAACAAAGTTGGAATCAACATTTATTGATTGTAATGGATGTGCTTACTAGGCTTTCAGAGACCATTCCATTACATAATATTACGGCTGTTGTTGTTCGTCCATCGTCATCGATGAGTACCTTGACATCATTAGTCATTTTAAGGCTGGTTGCGGTGTGTCCGAAGGTAACTGATCTGGCCAATTCAGGCACGGAATCTCCTGGCACATATTGGACAGACTTGTGTAGACACTGTAGTTGTTACGCTGGTGGCTGTGGACTTGCGCAGTTCAAACTTAAGTTGTGCTTCAGCAATACACTTTGCTTCATGAGCTTGACAGCCTTTGTGGATGAGGCAGCACAAGGTAGGGCAGTTTTGTGCCATCGTTTCCCAGGTGGTCGTGTCAATGTCAAGTGACTTCTGGGAGGCTTTGAGTGTGTGTTTGAGATGTTTCTTCTGCTCTCCATGCGAGCGTCTTCCGGCAGAGAGTTTCCCAAAAAGGAGCTGTTTGGGTATTTGCTCGTCTGACATACAGATGACGTGACCTGTGCATCGGATCTGCGCTGTCATCAGCAGTGTGTGGACTGATGGTAGACTTGCGCTAGAGAGAACTTCAGTGTCTGGTACTTTGTTTTGCCATCTGATGCGTAATATTCTGCAAAGACAAGTCATGTGGAAATGATTCAGCTATCTTGCATGCCTTCAATACACAGTCCACATTTCACAGGCATACAAGAGGTAGTGAGTACCACAGCACAGTAGACCTTCAGTTTTGTTGCTGGGCTAATTCTTCAACGTTCCCATACAGTGGAGCAAAGTCTACCAAATCAGAACTTGGCTTTGCTATTCTGCAGTTAACTTCTGCATCCATAGTCACTGCTTGGGAGAGGGTGCTGCCAAGATAAGTGAACTGTCCATTGCCTGTAGTTTCCGTCCTTTGATTGTGATTATGTGTTCTATGTACGATGCATGAGCTAATATTACAGCTAACAGGATTGTAGAGGAGTACTTTTTTTTTACTAGCTATGGACCATCCATTGAAATACAGTCAGACCAAGGATCAATTTTTACATCAAAAGTTGTTTATAAAGTATATTTAAAAGTAGCACAGTATGTGATGAAACAGGAAATGGGTAAGAAATCAAAAATTCAGTTTTGCTAGTGGGGTTAAAGTCTTAGTATTGCTACCAATGGGAGGTGAACCTTTAAAATCAAGATTTAGCTGGCCTTATCAAATTGAAAGGAACTTCAATGAGGTGAATTATTTGATAAGTATGCCAAATAGTGGGAAACCTCAGTGTATGTCTTGTGAATATACTCAAGATGTATTTAATAGAGAAGGAAAGCAGAAGCAGGATGTGTTAGTGATTATAACTCAGTGAAGAACCAAATCCAGATGACTCTGAATTTGAAATTCCTCAAATTAAATTGGATAAGGAGGAAGTTAATAGAAATAAAAACGTAAATTATTGAGTTAACTTGCAGAGGCAAATCAAAATGACCTGAAAAAGCTATTAATCTGACATGACAAGTATGTGGGAAAGTACTAGAATGATTATACATGATTTAGATGTTAAGAGAGTCCACCAATGCCTTTACTTTCTCAGAAGATGAAGGAAATTTGGCATGTCAGTTACAACTGTCACCAACCTTTATAGATGCATCATAGGAAGTATTTTTTCTAGTTGTATCACCACTTGGCTATGTCTCCTGCTCTGCCCAAGATCACAAGAAACTACAAAGGATCATGAATAAAGCCCAGTCCATCACTCAAACCAGCTTCCCATCCATTGACTGTCTATGCTTCCCACAGCCTTAGAAAAGCAGCCAGCATAATCAAGAACCCCATGCTCTGGACATACTCTCTTCTACCTTTTTCAGTCAGGAAAAAGATACAAAAGTCTGAGGTAACATACCAACTGACTCAAAAGCAGCTTCTTCTGCGATCAGACTTTTAAATGGATCTACCACACACTAAGTTAATCTTTCTCTGCACCCTGGCTATAACTGTAACACTACATTTTGCACTCTCACTTTCCTTCTCTATGAATGGTATGTTTTATCTGTAGACCATGCAAAAAAAATATTTTAACTGTACACTAATACACGATCAAATCAAAATTCTTTGAATGTTGATGGTTTTTTTCTTAAGAGGGATGGTATGACATTACTGTACCTTTAAGAAATGTTTTCTTCTAAATCATGCTCTCTGCAGTTTGTAAGTCAACCTTTCGTTTTTATTGTGGCACTGGCTGCCTGCTTAGAAATCCTTTTATTGCTGCTTGAATAGATTAATGTGGGGTTTTGTTTATTTTTATGCTAGTCGTAATGCTGTAACCGGGATTTTTATGACCCTTTGAAGTGTTAGGGGGAAGAGTGATTGATAGGTCAGGTGACAAGAGTTCTTTCACCTCTAGTTTGAGCTGCTGGCTGCTGCTTTGTTAGAAGGTGTTTTATTTCAGGCTAGATGCAATTTTCTGCCTCTCAGTCCCTGGTGTTTTGGGAAATTGTTCTGACTTTAAGCTTGTCTGTGAGCATCCTTGTTTTCTACGTTAAACGTAGTATGTTTATAAAAATACTTATTTGGTTGGAACATTGCATTTAGTTGTTAAGATAAATCATGGTTTTGCTTTTGTTTGAAATGGTAAAAGTTATTGCTAATTTTCTTTCCATATGTTCACTGAATTCTTAAATAAACTTTGTTTGATAAAAGCTCCCTAATGGATCATTTGAATTATACCTGAAGTTAAACATCATATGTTTCCTTAACCAAATTCAAATTGTAAATCTTAAGATGTAGGCGGATTTGGGAACTTCTGTTCTAGATTATAACATTTTAAACAATGACCCAGAGTTCCAGATTCTCCCATAAGAGGAAACAATTTCTCCATGTCCACCCTGTCAAGACCCCTCAAGATCTTTTATATTTTAATCAAGTCACCTTTTATTCTCTTAAATTTCAGCAGATACAAGACTTGCCTGTCCACTTTCCTCATAAAACAATCTGCACCCATTTTAGGTGTTAGTCTTCTCTGAAATTGCCTCTAAATTGCTTCCAATGCATCCTTCCTTGAATAAATAACCAATACTATGCACAGTACTCCAAATGTGGCCTCACATTTGATGATGCTCTATATAACTGAAACATAACCTCCCCATTTTTATATTCAATTCCTTTCGTAATAAATAATATCATTCTATTAGTTTTCCTAATGACTTGCTGCACACTAGCTTTTTGCGATTCATGCACTAAGACACAGATCCCCCAAATCTCAAAGTTCTGCAATTCTCCCTATGTAGTTAATAAGCTCTCTTATTCTGCCTGCCAAATAGACAAGTTCACATTTTCCCATATTAAATTCCACTTATCAGGTCTTTGCCCATTCACCTAAACTCTTTGTATGTTTTTGCCAGCAAATTTGGCAACCATCCCATCTACCAAATCATTTATATAAATTGAGGTCCCAGCACTGATCCCTGTGGCACACCATTTGTTAGATCTTGCCATCCTGAAAAATACCCATTAATGCCTACTCTTTGCTTTTTGTTAACCAGCCAATCTTCTATCCATGCCAATGTGTTACCCGTACAGCAAGAACTTTTATTTTCACCAATAACTTTAGATGTGATAGTTTATCAAATTTTCTTCTGGAGATCACAGCAATGTAGAAGCAGATAGTCCAAGGAAATTCAATATTTTTTTCAAGTTTCTGATAAATCTAATAATTAGCTACCATTCTTAATTTTTGATGGCAGTACCCTGGTCATATTTTCACTTGTCAACATTCCTAACCTCATTTCCCATTTTATCTCAAGTCAAACTCCTGCATTGTTAATCTACCTCCAGAAAATTTGGATTTTTCTTTCCTTTCCCTCAGCATATCATTCTGTAAAGTGCAGATTCGGTACTATTGACACAACTATTTGATTCTTCTGGCATCTTCCTCCCATTTCTGAACAAGTATGTGGGATACTTGCCTTTATCAGCTGAGGTATGGAATATAAGAGCAGAGAGGTTATAAGGGAGCTATATAAAATGCTCTCAGGCCATAGCTGGAGTACTGTGTGTAGTTCTAGTTTCTACACTAGAATGAATTGCACTAAGATGGATTGTACTAAAATTGCAGAGGCGATTCACTGGGTTGTTGTCTGGGCTGGAGCGTTTCAGCTTTGAAGAAATGATGGTTAGGCTGGGGTTGATTTCTTTAGAGCAGAGAAGGCTAAGGGGTGGATGTGATAAAGATGTTCAAAATTACGAAGGACATTGATAGGGTACATATGAACGAACTTTTCCCCTTAATAAAGGCATCAGTAACTTAAAGTAAGAGGCAGGGGATTTGAGGAAAAACTTTTACCGAATGTGGTGGGAGTTCACTGCTTGAAAGAGTGGGAGAATAACTTGCAAAATCTATCTATTGTGGCTTTCTCTTTCATTAGCATTGTAGTTATTATTGTTTCTATGAATTTTCTTTATTTTATTTTTGCATGTTCAAATTATATGTTTCTTTCCATCACTATATTGTCACTGCTGAAATGAAGATCAGCAAAGTGGTTAACACTCACGCTCTCCTAGCACCTCAAAATTGGAACTCCTTAGAGTTCAACAATTTCAGATTTATTATCATATAAATCTTTTAACTACAGTTACCATAAAAAGGCCACTTTTTATATGAGCCGACATTTGTGTCTTTTTTCATATGGAAATTAGCACAATCCAGATTTACAATTAACTCCTTTAATTACACATGTTTCTTAGGCATAATTGGGAGGAAATTAGGTTCAAAGTCCTGAAACCAATTTGTGCCTGTTCAGTGTCAATATTCATGACACATTGAAATGTACAAAGAAAATAGAACCAGATCATTCAGTCCTTCAGGCCTGTTCCATCATTCATGCTGATCATCAAATTCAATACCCTGATCCCACCTTCCCGCCATATTCCTTGACCCCTTTAGCCCTATATTTAATTCCTTCTTAAATTCATACAGTGTTTTAGACTCATCTACTTCCTGTGTTAGTGAATTCCACAGATTCACCTCTCTGGATAAAGAAATTTTTCCTGCCTCAGTGTTAAAATGTTTACCTCTTTATCCTCAAACTATGATGCCCAGTTCTGGACTAACTCACCAACAGGATTTCTTTTAATCTATCCTGTCTAATACAGTTAGAATTTTATAAGTTTCTTTCTGATCCCCTCTCATTCTTCTAAACTCCAGTGAATCTTATCTTAACGTACTCAGTCTCTCCTCCTAAGACAGCTGCCATCCCAGGAATCAGGCTGGTAAACATTCGCTGCACTCTCTCTATAGCATGAACATCTTTCATCAAAGTTAAGGACACCAAAACCGTATATAATACTTCAGGTGTGCTTCACCAATGCCATACCATTGCATCCCTATTCCTATACTCAAATCCTCAAATTTGGAAATAATGCATTTAATTCCCTCTTCCAAATCATTAACATACAATTTAAACAATTGGGGTTCTAACACACCGCTATAATAGTGGGATTGCCACTAGTTATTACTGCCTACCATCAGAAGAAGATAATTTATTCCAACTCTTTGCTCCCTGTCTAGTAGAAAGCCCCCATCTTTCTAGCCATGTCAAGACATGACCCACAATCCCATGCACTTTAACTTTGCATAGTAATCTGCTCTGTGAGAAATTGTTGAAAATCTTCTGAAAGTCTAAAGAAACTACATCCACAGATTCTCTGGTCAACTCTTACTGGTTGCATCCTTAAAGAATTCAAGTAGATTTGTCAAGCGTGATTTTCATTTCATAAATCCATGCTGTCTTTGTCTCATTATAGCACTGTATTCCAAATGCTGTGCTATGAAATCCTTGATAATGGATTCTAGCAACTTCCCTACTCTCAACATTAGTTCTGTGGCCTAAACCTTGCTATTATCTCTGTACCTTCCCTTTTGAATAGCAGGCTTTCATTAGTTACCCTCTAATCTATAGGAACCATACCTGAGTCCAAATAATTTTGGAAAATGACCAGCAATGGATCTACTATTTCTCAGGCCACTTCCTTAAATTTTGGGGATGAAGATTATCGGACCTTGGTGATTTATCCACCTTCAATCCTATTAATGTCCCCAAATGTTTTTTTCTACCAATACTGACTTTCTTCAGTTCCTCACTAAAGCCTATGGTTCTCAGAATCACTAGTATAGTATTCATGTGTCCCTTTGTGAAAGTACAAACTTAGTTCCTCAGTTTGTTTTGTTTCCCATGATGAATTCCCCCATTTCTGACTGTTTGGGACCTACATTTATTTCTATCAATTTTTTTTCTCTTTACACACCTATATAAATTTTACTGTTAGTTTTTATGTTCCCCACTTAATTACTTACATACTAATTTCCCCCTTCTTAATCAATCCCTTGATATGGTTTTCACATGCCCCATGCATCAGTTAGACATTGAATTTGCATTTGATACTTTAATCTACTTTCTACTTCCATTATTTGCATATTTTGTATAAGTATGACACAGTTACCCTTAAGAAGTTAGAAACTGTTACTGAAGCCATTATTTGAATAGGGGCAGCTAACAAATATTTCTAATGTGACTACTGATTGCTTCTGAAAACACAATTACACTGTGGGATTTATGATATTGAACTTGGTTATTTAATTTTTTTCTGATGTGTAAGTAAACATCAGCCAGGAGTGAATGGCATGGAGGTACAATGGTTAGCACTGTTACCTCAGCGCCAGGGACACAGGTTCAATTCCAGCCTCGGATCACTGTCTCTGTAGAGTTTGCACATTCTCCTCATATCTAGATGGGTGTCCTCCAGGTGCCCCAGTTTCCTTCCACATTCCAAGATGTGTATGGTGATTGGTCATACTAAATTGCCCCTTAGTGGGGACTAGGAAGGCAAATACATGTGGTTATGGGATAGGGTCTGGGTGGGATTTTTGTTAGTGCAGGCTCGATGTGCCAAATGACCTCCATTTGCACTGTAAGAATTCTAGTGAGGTGGGTGTTAAAGTGGAGAAGTAAACTTTGTAGTGAACAATAAAATAGGCTACTGAAAGAATCCTGGTCACCACAAAGTTTGGGAGACTCAATTTCTACTGAAATATTATGAATGGCATCCTGTTGTATTTGGTACATTGGGGGAAATGATGAAAACATGTGGATAATTCTTGGTAATGAAGAATGGAGGCAACAAGATGGAAAAGGCATCATCTTTTGCATTCACTGTAACACTTTCCTGAAGCCCAACTGACAACAGTGTTTACTGTATCAAACTTCATAACACATTAGACAGGATTTTACTGCCTCACTTATCCCAAAACTGTAAAATCTTGCCCAAGGTCAACGGACATTTCCATGTTCTGTCCCTTGCCTAGCCCAATTCCCATGGCGTGTGGGATTGTAAAATTCTAATCATTATTCCTGTATAACCTTATTAAAACTGAATATTGCAGGTTGAATTGAAGCTATAGTACAAGGCTGGCAAGCTATTGTCTGTCAAAGTAAAGCACTGCTACCTCACGGTGCAAGGGACTCTGGTTCAGTTCCCGCTCAGGTCATTGTCCTTGTGGAGTTTGAACATTCTCCCGATGTTTGTGTGGGTTTTCTCTGGATGCTCCAGTTTCCTCTCATTCTCCAAAGATGTGGGGGTTAGGTGGATTGGCCATGCTGAATTGCCCCTTAGTGTCGGGGGATTTCGCTAGGGTAAGTGTATGGAGTTAGGGCCTGGATGGGTTTGTGTCAGTGCAGACTTGCACTTTGCAGTGCAAACATAATCCTACAGTGCAGAAGGAAGCTACCCGGCCCATTTAGGATTATGTTTGCATTTGCTTCAGAGTAGGAGGATTTTTCTTTTAGGTAATTTCTGCAATATTTGCCCCTATCCAAGGAAAGATATACTGATATTGGAGACAGTCCAGAGAAGGTTCATTCGGTTGATCCCAGATATGGATACATTTTCTTAGGAGGAGAGTTAAGTAGGTTGGGCCAGTGCTTGTTGGAGCTTAGAAGAATAAGAAGTAATCTTGTTGAGAAATATATGATTCCCAAGGGCTTAACAGGGTAGAGGCTGAGAGATTGTTTTTCCTTGTGCGCGAATGTAGGGCCATAAGACATAATCTCAGTAAGGATTTGATAATTAAGAGAAAGGTGAAGTGGAATTTCTTCTCTCAGAAGATAGTGGATCTGTGGAGTTTTTTTATTGCAGGGTGCTGTAGAAGCTAAGTCATTAAGTATGTTCAAGACTGGATAGACAGACTTTTAATCAGTGAGGGAATCAAAGGTTATGAGGATAAGGTGGGAAAGGAAAGTTGAGGATATATCAGATCAGCTATGATCTAATTGAGTGATGGAGCAGAATCAAAAGACCAAATAGCCTACCTCTGCATCTATATCTGATGATCTTATTTTGGACCATGTGTTTAACCTGGTATTGTGAGACTTCTTACTTATTTTGGACCATCAGTGCTAAACATTGTTTCAACTTACAATTAATATAATACAATTAACAAAAGTATTAACACCGTAAAATTAACTGGATAACAGATAAAGAATTTTTAATGAACACATTAAGAAATAATGTGCTAATATCACATTGTATAATTATATTTGCATAACTTTGAAATTATGCACACCAGATGAATGAATCAGAATGCATATGTTCCCATGAGATCTGTGTCAATCTATATGTAAATTTGATGTATCGATACATAG
Source organism: Sphyrna mokarran (assembly GCA_024679065.1). NCBI lineage: Eukaryota > Metazoa > Chordata > Chondrichthyes > Carcharhiniformes > Carcharhinidae > Sphyrna > Sphyrna mokarran. The sequence goes on along the minus strand of JAGIQG010000007.1, from coordinate 73,024,981 downwards.
AATCAAGTTTTGTAGAAACAGAATTATTAATTGCCATAATATTAAATGCACTCTTTGATTTAGACACAGCATAAGTGTATAAGAGATTAGTTTGTTCTGTTTGCTCTAAAGTCTGCTCTGTTATTCATGAGTTTTGGAAATGTAGATGTTCACCATCCACAATAATTTTCACTTTTTGTCATCCTCCCATAACAGCCTAGGAAGCAATGTGCTAAAACCCATTTCTGTTTGATGCGGCTGATGAGAAAATGCAGCTAGTATACCTCCAGCAAGGTAAGAGGATTGAAATCCTTGTTGATGCAGTGAAGTGGCAATCCTTTTCTCTATTTCAAATTTCTTGAATTCAGATGGAACTGTGACAGGAAATCACTACATTATTCCCTTTCCCTATGTCTGCTTTCATTGAAATGAGTCACGCTGCCTTGGTATATTTGGACAGCATTACGTATTTAGTTTTATAGTTTGCACAATACATAATCTCTGAATAAACAAAAGAGAACTAAAGTGTCCATCAATGAGTTGGAACAGGGTAGTTTCAAATATTTCCATAGATAGTATAGTCTATTGAATTTAAGATAGCAAAATATAAGTTAAAGCAAACTTTATCTGGTATATATTTAAACAGTTTTCTTCCTCTTTTGCATTTTATATTTTGATAGAACTGATCATAGTAGTTTCCTAACTCGTATGATCAACAATATTAATATTTAAAAAATGTTGAGAATGATAACTACAACTCAAATTGCTGGAATAAAAATAAAGATAATTGCATATTTTGCTCAGTTAAATCGTTGAAAAAGGATCCAACCTTGGGATACACACCTAAATTATCAGTTAAGCAGATAGTTTGTCAGATAGTTTAGACTGCTGAATCAAGAGTAAATTCTTCACATGCTCATTAGCAAAACATTTTTGAATTCCATTGAGAATTTTAACTTTTAACAAGTGTAGCAAAGCTAGCTAATCATCAGGGATATAATACTTTTTAATGTGAGGTCAAACTGTTGGGAATTGTGCATATCAGAGTCAACTAATTCTTTAACTACTTTTTGTCAAATTCTGAAATGATTTGAAGTCATAACTCTTATTATCCATAGTGGTTATATTTAATTCAGTATAAATAAGATGTAACACATACTAATATAATATGAAAGTGCAACAGTATTAGCATTATGCAGTAGGTAGAAGCATGATCTCCCCAAAACTACCCCCTAGTCCTGTGGCAGGTAGCATCATATCAGTCAGTGCCACATGTAACGGCTTAATAGTTTTAATGCTCAGGGAATCTCCTCTTGTTATTTCTTTGCGCAGCAAAGCTTATGGAGACTGGGTTAACCTAGTCATTACCTTGCTATTATTTGAACAACCTAATTACAAAAGATATCATTTATCCACCTGCTTGCCCAAACCATGCCAAACTGTCAAGACATCTGGCTTCCCATACTTGTCCATTTAGCTCCTAAACATTCCAAAGCCTCAGCTCTATACGTAATTGTTTGTTCTGCCTTTCTCTAAATCTAGAATTCTGCTAGGGTGTTTATCTTTTTGTTCTTAGGCAGCAACTTATCTGTTTGTGCACTTTGCTAGATTTTTGCAGGAGTTTCTGTTTTTAAGATTTCAAAATCTTTGAGATTAAAAAACATGCCAGTGAAGATCCTTATAACAATTTCCCATCAAGTCACATTTCAACCTCTTTTACCAGAATATATCACACCCAGAAACAAAATAGTTCAGTGATTAAGTATAAAACTAAATAAGTGTCCTGCAAGGTATTGTATTTAAGTGCAAGAAAACCCAATGCAAGGATTTCCCAGGATCCTACAAAATTTTGTTCCACCAACTTGTCAGTTCTCTGACAGTCATTTGGCACTTTTAGACACAAAAAACGTTTTGTTAGTATGTACCCACCTATTTTAGTAATTGAGATAAATGTATATAGTATCTTAATGGTTCATGATAATGTATCAATACCCGAGAAAAATAGAAAGGTAACATATATATATCTATAGATTTGTTCAGTTTTTTAAGTTAAAGCAATGTACTTAAAATTTATGAAATAAAGAACAATTTGATTCTTACCACAATCAAGAGCATTAGTAAAAAAAACTTACATATCCTGTTGCAAGCAAAAAGGATTATTATAAGTTTTATGGAGTATTTTCTGATGCAAATTGTTTAGCAACTCTACCTTGTGGTTGGGAATTTGTATTGAAGGATGCAACAGAATCCTTCTATTCTAGAAGGATAGAATAGATTAAACTCTAAATCTTAGTCATTTTAAGGAAATCACCAATTTATGTAACTTCCCTTTCATTGCATGTTTATCAAGTGCAACACATCAGGATATCATGCAAATATCTAATCATACGTTTGAAATTAGTTAACATTTACAGAGGATGAATACTTATTGCATGTCTGATATTCTTCTGTTTGTTACATTAATTGGTTTATTTTGCATAAGTCAACACCTATGTTAAGTAATAGAAGAGAATGCTACACAACTTTATTGAACATTTGGCCATTAACCTGAGCAACAGCAATTCCTAAATTGATTGATTTTTACAAGATAAGGCTAGATTTTCTAGTTTTAGTACAAAGGAACTAGGACTGGATTTCAGCAAAAGTCATTCATTGATGCTGCAAAGCCCAATGTCACCTTACTTTGTGAATTTACATAAATTTACATAAATATTTGGAATCCCATCATTACGCATGTATGTCTTCCAAGGGGAGAGAGGTAGGAATGCGTGAAATTGAAACTCTTAAAGGGCTGTGGCTAAATTAATATAAGTAGCTACATAAAAGCCTCAATTTTAATTCAGATTATGAATTAAGAAGAACAGGTTGAGCATCAAGCCTCAATGACATTGCCAGTGGAAGACCTTTGTGATTTTAAATTTTATGCCTCATTTTAATATCTCTAACAGTATATCCATCTGACCACATTGGAAACATAACCTGGCTATTTCATCTGCATAGACATGGATTTACTGAGTTCTGTAAGTGGTGGTGTATATTAATGTGTCAGGTCACTTATTAGATGGATGTTGCTTGCTTACAGTCCAAAATGGAAGAGAGGGAAAATCTCCCAAATGCCTCCAATGACTGATTTATTTCCATTTTAATTCCATTACTATTCAGTTTCGAATGGACCCAAAATCTCGGTGTAGTGCCTTGCATTCAATAACACAGCGAGTTAAGTCCTTCACTCTCCCGAGACATCTAGGGCAGGATTTTACAGCTTCACTCATCCCAAAACCATAAAATCCTACCCGAGATCAATGGACCTTCCCATACTCCACCCCTCGCCTGCTCCAATTCCCATGGTGAGCGGGTAGGTAAAATTCTAACCCATGTCTTCCTAGGAATTTACGTTGTTTTCAGTCATTCTTTGAATTTTTCCTGTGGATTTGAGTGCATTCTTGCATTTACTTATCTTTGAGATTTGAAGAATCTGTCTCATTTAGGGAGGCCTTCATTAAGTGACCTTTCTTGCCACAATTATGACATTTGCTTTCTCATCACTAACATTCTGGTGGAGAATGCCACCCATAGGCAAACCTATGACATGCTTGCATGTTGAGAGATTTTCTTTTCTCAGTATATACCTTGCATATTTTGGTGCCAGCTCCAATTTGGGAAGTTTTTTTAGCAGCTAATTCCATGAACACTGCAATCTCAGCAACAAGTTTTAGTTTTAAAGAGCTTTCTTTTAAAGAGCTTTCATTTAGCAATTTTCTTGAATTACCTCATTTCTCAGTCTGCACACAAGCTTGTCTCACAGCATGTTCTCCAGGGTCAGTCCAATTTCTCAATGTTTTTGCTAGTCTCCTTAGTATGGCTACAGATTGTGGGAAATTTTCACTTCTGTTTGGTTCCATTGATTAAATTTGAATCTCTCTGCAATTTATTAAAGTTTTGAGCAAAGTTTTCTTCCAGGGTCTTGGTCAATTCCTTGTAAGTTTTTGTACCAAGCTTGGTAGGATGGATAAGACTTTGTAATAGTGTGAAGGTTTTCCTTTCTATTACACTCAGGGAAGTTGCTACTTTTCTTTTATCTGGTATCCTGTTTGCAGCAAGGTAATATTGAAAACTCTCTTCACAGGTACTTTATGATTCGCATTCTGATTGAATGATTCCATAGCACCATCTTTTCTTGCCACTGCAGTTACCTGTTCTTAAATTGGAGTACTTTCTTTAACTTTTCATCTCCTTGAATTTCTTTTCTCTTTCAATTTAATTTGCATTTTTTTGTTGCTTCTTTAAAGATTTTTTTTTGGTTGGACTATGCCTGAAAGAAAAATAAATGTTTTTTTCATTTTATTTGGAAACATCAGTCTGTTTCAAAACCAGTAGATTTCAGCTTTAATTCTGCTTAATCTAGGTTACTATCTTTTTTTTCTTGAGCAATTGCTTTTCCAAATGCAGGTTTTCACTCTCTGTCTCTCTCTCTCACTGAATTCCAGGACCTGATGCTGCAAACTGCCATGTGTGAAAGCGCATAGCTGAAAAAGACTCTGCCTTTAGTGAGTAAATTTGTTTTTATATAATCTACTCTGTTAGGTATGCTCATTTCTAAGAGATTTCCAATAGGACTTTAATCTGGTGTTGTGAGACTTCTTACTGTGTTCACTCCAGTCCAACGCCAGCATCTCCACATTTGTGAGTGCCAGTCAAAAGGATGGTGAAGGGAGAACAGCAATCCAGGTAGGTTGGGGGTGTGCTCTGCTGAGGTAGGGGGCCTGTCTCCCAAGGGGAGGGAGCCTGATCGCGAGGGTTGGGGGGAGGGACCGTGGTAGGGGGTCTGCAGGGGGGCCTGGGGGGGTCCGATCGCGAGAGTGGGGGGGTGGGGGGTGGGGGGTGCGTGTTGCTGCCTCCCTTGGGAGTCCTATCGGGTGTTGTCTGCCGGTGCGGCCTGCCTCTCCCACTTTGGTTGTGATCGCGGCTCATCCTCCCTCCCATCCCCCCTTCTCCCTGCCCCCGGCTCTCTCTGTTTTGATTTTTTCCGAACTGCACATGTGCAATCCTGAGCTCTGATTGTTATGGCAGTGCTAAGCCCCGCTCACAGTGCTGACCGGACAGGAGCTGGCAAAAAGTGTGCAGGTGTGCTGGAATCAGGATGCCGGGCTCGGATCGGTTTAATGTCCGGATCCGGCCCTTAGCCTCTGATTGGTAAAATCTGGCCCAGTGTATGAAGATATTCAGTGACCTCACAGGAGTAGCAAGGCTGTGGCATCACCTAAACACAGCGCTATAAATGACTGATATTTTGCCCTCTTTCCAATCTTTCTTTTTCCGATTTTTGCAGCAACCAACGTGGAAGAATGAAAGCAACAATATAACACTAATGAAGAGACCTTACCAATTAATCTTACACTCATAACCAGGAACTAAAATACTGGCACTTGCCTTGAAGCGAGTACAATTAGGATCAGAATGTATGAAGCAATTCAGGCATGAGTGGACAGCAACCAAGCCAGGGGCAAAGGATGGCTTATTTGCCAGCCAATGGAGGGTGAGATCAGGAAATCACTCTGTTTGGGTGATGCCACAACCTTGTTACAGGAACTGGATTCAGAAATTGAATCACAACTGACCCTCTCATCCACTTTTGTCCAATCTGCTGGGAAAGAACATATCCTTCATTTTGCAGAGAATTCAGATGTGGACCTCAATGGGAGGCATAAATGATAGCATCGATGGGTATGCACACTGAGACACTGGGTTCATTGGCTAGCCTGCCAGATAGCCTCCTGTCATCATCTAGGAGCGTAGAAGAGACCGGATCAAAGAAGTTGGGAAAAAGACCAAAGTTGAATCCTATAGAACTTAGCTGGTCTGCATCCTCTTCTATAATAACATGTTCAGGCAATTCTCATTCATACCCTTACCCATATTTCACAATTAACCAACACTATTAAGACAAAACTGTCCATTTGATCAATAGCCTAGCAACCATTTTAAGTGTTAATTCCCTCCACTAGTCGTACACTATTTGATATAGACTGTATTATTTACAAAATACAAACAGCAAAAAAAAAACTCACAACACCGCCCAAAATCGCAATTGCTACTACATAGAAAGATAAGCTTGGCAAATGCGTGGGAACACAACAACCTACAAATTCCCCTTCTTGGCTTGGGTATATATTGCTGTGTCTTTATTGATTGATCAAAATTGGGGAACTCCCAATCCAACAGCATTGTGAAAAGTATCTTTACTATATGGAATGCAACAGTTCAAGAAGGTGACTCACCACCACCTTCTCAAGTGCAGTTGGGGATGGACAGTAAATGCTGTCCTTGTTAATGACAGGCTACCCCAAAAGTGTGTAATGCTAAAATATCAGAAATAGATTAGCTGTTCATTGTTTTCATTTGCTATTTGCAATGTCTTGAATGTAAGTTGGCTTCAGCATTCATGTACATCAAGAAATTAATTGATTGTCAAATACAACCTGAGGGCATAATAAGACACGCTCTAAATACAAGCTCTTTTACTGACCATCGAGGCATACCTTCTGTCTTTGGTATACCATTTTAATTATGAAACACAGAAATTAATTTTCAGATATTGTACACCTTGAGTGTAGGCAATAGATGAAATGAAGACTGGCCTGATGATGGGAATCACAGTTGGGTTTCATTTAATGGATGATGCTCAATGAACTGGAAATCTAATGGCTGTTTCTTGCAGCCAATCTGGAAGTCATCACTTAAAGAGGAAGTGATAAAATTCCAGATGTTGGAAGAACATAGAACATTACAGCGCAGAACAGGCCCTTTGGCCTTCGATGTGCGCCGACCAATTAAGAAAAAGCAATGATCCTCTAACCTAAACCATTCCCTTTTCATCCATAAACTTATCTACTAACCTCTTAAACGCCACCAAACTTGGCGCATCTACAACTGCAGCAGGCAGGGCATTCCATACCCTTACCACCCTCTGGGTAAAGAACCTACCTCTGACATCCGTCCTATAACTACCACCCCTTAATTTAAAGCTATGTCCCCTCGTGCTAGCTTTCTCCATCCTAGGAAAAAGGCTATCACTGTCCACCCTATCTAAACCTCTAATCATCTTATGTTTCAATAAGGTCTCCTCTTAGTCGCCTTCTTTCCAACAAAAACAATCTCAAATCCCTCAGCCTCTCTTCATAAGACCTGCCCTCCATACCAGGCAACATCCTGGTAAACCTCTCCTCTGTACCCTCTGCAATGCCTCCACATCTTTCTTATAATGCGGGGACCAGAACTGTACACAATACAAGTGCTCCAAGGGAAGGCCTTTATGCTGAAAAATTTTTGTGATTGTTGACTGTCCCTCAATTCAAGGATGTCTGCTCAGGGTTACAGGAGCTTCATGTGACTTAACAGGTCAGTTCTCAGGATGTCCCATAATGATCCCCCATGAGCAATTCCTAATGCAGGATTTGCTTACTTTTCTTGTCTGCTGCCAGTTTGCCTCATCATTAACATATTACAACTCAAAGCTTAATGCAACTTGATGGATAAGTTGTTGCCATTCTAAATGATTAGTGAAAAAGTCATCCCAGTCATTAATGTCAATGCTGCTCACTTCAAGGGAAATTTTAGAGTGCTTTGAAGGATTTTCTTGATTCTACGTGGAACATTGGTCATTGAGAAGTCATGGATGATTTTTGGGCAACAGGATACAGTATTGGGTCCATTGAAGTTGATTTTGCATGAATTTTGGCTAAATGATTGTGAAGTAGACTTCAAAGAGAACCGTAACATTGATTTGAGTCTGAAGGATACAATGGAGCCATCTACTGCTCGTACATGTCACTGATAGAACTCTAGAACTAATAGTCATTGTTTAAAAGTAAGGGGTGCCCATTTAAAAAGTAAGTGAGGAGAAATATTTTGCCTGAAGGTGGTGAGTCTTGAATTCTCTTCCTCAAAACACAGTGAAAATGGTCTTTGAACATTTTTAAGACAGAGTTAAGTAGATTTTTGATAATGAAGGGGATGAAAGGTTGTATGAGAAAAGTGAGAATGTGGAGATGAGGTTACAATCACATTAGCCATGATCTTATTGAATAGCAGACCAGGCTTGAGGGGCCTACTCCTGCTTCTAATTCTTATATTCATATGATACACAGTTTCAGGTCTCACTACAGTACAAGGGTTTGATAACAACAACTTCTTTGTAGACTAGGGTTTTTATTACCCTAGGTCTTTGTTCTTATACTCTGCCACAGTTTGTAGAAGTTCAGTTGCTGCATGTGATCCCATGCTAAATTTCCTCTTCATGGTGGTCTCTTGAGAGAGGTGGCTGCCAAGATATGGGAAATGCTCACCATATTCCAGAGTGTCTCCTTCAACGTCTACAGCAGGGGAATATTTGACTGACTATGTATGGTTTGACATTAAAGGACAGGCCTTGTATGTGAGCAACAACTCTACAGTCATCTGCAAACTGTGAAACATATATGGTCATCAATTTAATTTTGACACAGAGGCGACAGAGGTTAAAGATTTTTCCATCTAGATGGTATTTAATACTGATACTAGAGGACTATTTCTCTTTGAGGTGAATCGTCATTGTCAGGTAGATTGTTAATAATATGGGGATTATCACTCTGACAAAGCAGTCATCCAGACTCTAAATGTTAGCCCTATTCTCTCTCTCCACATATGCTGTCAGATTTGCCGAGATTTTCCAGCATTTCCTGGTTTTGCTTGATCATTGTCTAGGTTTTGAAATATCTATTGAATTCCAATTCCACCACTTGCCGTGATGGGATTTGAATCCAGGTCTCCAGAACATTAGTTGAGTTTTTAGATTAATAGTCTAGCAATAATATCACTAGGCCATATCCTTTCCCTCAAAAATGGGAAAGCTGCAACAAGCACAATTTTTATGAAAGAGAAGCATGAAAGTACATTCTGGCCTGATAGAAGTCAGTGTCACAACTGGTTTATCTTTATTTGCTCCTGGGGAGGTCTTTGGTTCCTTTAAGAAATACTGATTGGCTCTTTGGCACTCAGTCCTCACGAGCAAGGTGGGATTCTGTCTAAGCAAAACATTAAATGCATTAGGATCAATGTTAAGTATTTTTATTTATGTCAACTTGTTCAGGAAAGAGCACTGGCTGCCAAATTTGAGATTAAAAACTGATCCAATGCCTTCAGCCATTGTTCTTTCAGAGAGTAGTTTGCGGCCACAGCTCTGACCAAGCAAATGAAGAAGGCCCCAAAGCCTGCCTGAAGCTCTGGATATCTAAGAGGCTAACTCCAGACAGCTGATCTGATCACTGCATCTTGAGTGGAGGGTGGGCATGGCCTCTGACAATGGTTTATTTGCCTTAAGAGATCATTAACCTATCTTACATGAGTGGGTAGGCCTGCTGACTCCCATTCAGCATTCAGGAAATTGGCCAGAGAGCGGGATAATGGTAGCAACTGAAATTCTGGCTAACAGTGCTCATTTTCACCCAGCTTTGAACTCATCTTCATAGGGTGATAAAAGTCCTGCCCTAAGCTCTTGAATGTGCTAATAAGGGGCTAATGCCTTTTTAGGATCTAAACTCGAAATTGATTTTCCGAATGTAACAAGAGTCAGGCCACAATGTTCAGGATTGCTTGGTCTACGTGTTTCCTAATCAATGGTTCCCTAAGGGACTGCTGGAGTTCCCACTAAAATGAGAAATTTATAAAATATTACTTAATTGAGTATGAGTGATTGAAATTGAAATGGGGACCTCATGCCCTCCATCTGTTGTGTCCTTTCTTCATAATTTATTTCAGATGCTCAACCAAATCTCCCTCTGGATCTGAAAATCAAACTTATGCAGATTCAATGAAATAAGCTGTTTCAGGATTTCAGATAGCATACAAACAATCTTTGAGACATCCTTGAAATAGCACTCTGGGTCAAATCTGGTCACTATAAGCCAAAACATAAAATCTTTGATTGAGTTTGTAAGTTTTCAGCACTTCCGATTTCAGCTCAACCACCAAGAAGCTCCCAGGTTCAGAAACACATTGTTTTGTGAAAGAAAATGAAAGGAGACCTTTGAAAAATTGTTTTGATTAAGAAAACCAACAACAATAATTGTCAGATAAACCTTCAATGAAATTTTGTATTCTGAGAGGTCCTAAATAAACATCCTTATTACAGGTGCAGTCACGATGCTATCTATTGAAACAGCAGGTTGATATTGATTTGAAAGTAAGTTCATTTTACATACATTATGGGGTAAATATATTTTATCTGCTTAATTCCAGAGATGAAGGGGTTGACAAATGAGGAGAGATTAAACAGTTTGGGCTTGTACTTGCTGGAGTTTAGAAGGATGAGAAGGGATATGATCGCAATATATAAAATTTTTCAGTGGATTGGTAAAGTAAATGTAGACTAAATGTTTTCTCTTATGGGAAAATCTGGAACAAGACATCACAGGTTTAGGTTGAGAGACAATTGATTTAGAACTAGATGAGGAGAGATTACTCACAGAGGGTGGCAAACTTGTGAAACTTGCTGCTCCATAGCATTGTGGAGACTGATTCATTGAATAGTTTCATGAGGAGAATGATATATTGCTAATTTTAAAAAGGGAAAGAGGAATATGGGGAACAGTGGTAAGGTGGATTTGAGACCAGGGAGAAATCAACCATGATCCAATTGAATGGCAGAGCAGGCTTGAAGGGCTGAATTTTCTTTATTCTGATCCTAATTCTGATGTTCCTTTATAAACAATGTTTTTATTAAAGTTGTGAGTAGGGAAAATCATTGTATGGCTCTTGGCTCTGTCTTGCAATTCAGAATCCTCACTCAAATTTATCAGAAGAGTTTTTTATTACAGGTAGTATGATTGATTGATATGGGGACAATTAATCATTTGCCTCTGGGAGACTAGCTAACAGAGATCTCGGGGTTTAATTATTTTGATGTAGTCATTTGACTTCATCATCAAAAGTCTTTCAAGTACACTATTGATTCTACAAAATACTTCTCTGCAGCCATTCATTAGCCTTTGGGGTATTCACAAAATATCTACTCATTATTACAGCCCACTTGGGTTGAAGATCTTGTAAGTGCATTATTGTTTACACAGTTGGCTCATTAAAATTCTCTGTCAAGAGACAGGTTAGGCACCAATCCAGCAAACCATCATCACAATTGAAGAGCTTATTTCTTTCTGGTGTATTGTGAGAAATCCCATTGAAACCTTAGCAGCACATGACATTTCTTAGCAATACTACAAAATCTATTTTTTGCTGCTGGTCATCTATGCAAAACTATTTCTGTCAGTGGAATAGTATCCTTGTTCAATGATGGCAACCAATTGTGGTCTCCAAAATTAAACTTTCTATTATATCCCAATTGTCAGTAGTTTTTCAGCAAATTTCCATTTTCCAGCAGATGAAAAGATTTAGCTTTGCAAAAACTGACTGGATGATTCAACATTTGAATGTTCGATGGAAAGATCAAAAACTAGCCATTGCTTCACTAACAATTACGATAGATAGTTCTGTGTTCGGCTGAGGATTTGAGCCTTCCTTTTAAACAAAATGCAAAGTAATCTGTAAATTCAGCTTCCTCTCAAAGTCCTTGAATATGCTAATGTCTTTTTAAAAGAGGATCTAACCGTCACATCTTGACATTCATTGGCACTACCATTGTTGAATACCCCACCATCAACACCCTGGAGGTTACCGTAGGCCACAAAATGAACTGGACTAGGCATATGAATTCTGTGGCTGCCAGGGCAGGTCAAAAATTAGGAATGCTGTGGCTAGTAACTTACTTCCTGACTCCTCAAAGCCTGTCCAACATCAACAAGGCACAAATCAGGAGTGTAATGGAATGCACTCCATTTGCTTAGATGAGTGCAACTCCAACAGCACTTGAAGCTTGATGCCATCCAAGTCAAAGTAATCCACTTGATCGCAATCCTTCCACAAACATTCAATCCCTCACCACAAACAAACATTGGCAGCTGCATGTACTATCTACAAGATGCACTGCAGGAACTCATCAAAGCTCCTGAGGCAGCATCTTCCAAACCCACAACCACTACCATCTAGGAGAAAAGCAGATATCTGGGAACACTACCACATGGAAGTTTCTCTTCGAGTCATTCACCCTGCTAACTATGTATTTATTGTTGCCGATCAAAATCATGGAATTCCCTCCCTGACAGCACTGTGGAGGTGACTACACCTCAAAAACAGCAGCAGTTCAAGAAGGCAGCTCACCACCACTTTCTGAAGGGTAACTAGGAATAGGCAATTAATGCTGGCCTCACTTGTGATATTCATATCCATAAAAATTAATTTTTAAAAAATTCAATTTTTCTCACACCTGCATTTGACTCTGCCCAATTGGGTTTCTATACTTAACAAAATACCAGATTTTCCCTCATCAAAAATCACAAATGACATCCATTATAAGTGTTACCATAATGCATTATTGCTCCTGGTCCATCTTGATGTTTCTATAACCATTGATGTACACCAACCACGCCTTCCATCTTCAATTCCTCTCCTTTGTTTAGATTAAAAATCAATGTATTCCTGATCATGTCTCTGTGAAGTATTTTGGAATATCTTTTTATCATAAAATGTGCTATATAAATGCAACTTACAGTAGCCATTGACAATGTTTTCTCTGTTTCACTTTTACCCATCTGATTGTTAAGAAAGTAACTTCAGCAATGTGTTTTGTTCCTGCCCCACACTATTACCTCCAAAATTTTCCAAGGATCAATTCTTTGCCCCTTTTCCTCTTATTTTGCTGCCTTTCAGTGGCAGGCATAAGCTGTTGCAGTGATGCAGGTCTCACCCACCAGCTGGAGAGAGAGATAGCTCCAAGTCAGTTCTTTTGGGGAAAGTCCTTTGGTAATAGGTAAGTGTCATGCACTTAAGTGGCCAGGATCAGCTGCTGAGTTAAAGGACCCCAAAGATAGAAATTCTGACACTTCTGGAAACTGCCAGCTGTTCAGAGATTAAGGGATCTAGGCCACTGGTGCGTGAAAGCAATATAGCAGCATGCAGGGCAGGGACCTTGAGAGAAGAGGGAGGGTTGCTGTTAGCAAAGACAAGGGAATGCTCAATAGACTCAGTTCTTTTTCCTGATGCCTAGCCCTTCGATCAGATATTGAGTGCTTTTGGATCAGGGATTCCACCCTGCTCCCTCATTCTGTACCCAAGGACCCCACAAGCAACTGCCATAGAATTTGCCATTTAGGTTTTTCATATGTGAACTGCCACACCTACTACTGGTTGAACCAATAGCTGCAGGATAAGACCCTTGAGTGGCATTAATTAACCATACAATTGGGTAGGCATCCATAAGCTTTCCTACCCAAGACAATCAGGATAGAGGTGGGAAAGTAGTGCTGTCCCATCTTGCCTGATTAAATGCCCCCCCATCTCCAAACTTACATCAGGAAAGACCATTACATTCTTCCACTAGGGTTTGCTTTTTAGATGAATGATGCTGATATTCATCTCTATTTCTCCATGACTTCTCTGGACCTCTTTGCTGATATTTATTTGTGTGCCATGTTCTCTAAGCTGAGCTGCAATTTTATGCAGCCAATAATTGGAAAGATGATACAGCCATTGGCTATGACGACAAACTCCATACCATTAACGCTACTACTGAATTAGACAGATCTAAACCTTGACACTACATTTGTTGTATATGGACTGAGCATCTATCCCCATATATGGTTCATCACAAAGCAACAACTTGCTTCGATTTCTAGAACATTGTTTGCTTCTGTTCTATTTCAGCCCACTTGTGGTAGAAACCCTCATCTATAACTTTTCACTTCTTAATTATTCCAGTGGTCTCCTGGCTAGTCTGCCACCCTCAATGCCTGAGGATAACTTCAGGAAAGAGGGGAAAGTGGGCCAAAAACAACAAATATGGTTCCTTAAGCAGAACAATGATCTTGAAGATTTATGATTAAAAACATAAACTCTATGCACTGTGTTCTGTTACTGATAAAAAGTGATCAACAGATTTATGAAGTATTTGCAAGTAAGCTAGATTAATTTTGTATATATTCACGTAGCTGTTTGTATTAAAACACATGAAGTAAATTGTTGACATTAGCAGAACACTTCTCTACACTGGTACCATCTGTGCAAGTGTAAACATCTTAGTATTTAAGATGAACTTGAATTTAATGACAACAGTATTTGTCAAACTACATCTTTTAGGCAAAGCCTGTGAAAAGAAATCAAATGATCAAACTTCCATAAGGAGATCTGGCAGTACTTGTTGTTGTCTACTGCACTCGGTACAACATGACTCTGTTAAGGGGGAGCCTGTTGGAGGATGAAGACAGTGAGGCTGCTCTGCCCCACAAGCCACAAGGATGACTCAAGTGATGGCTGTGATGAAGAGCTGGAGTAGCCCAAGTGAGAAACATTATGGGAGGCAGGAAATCCAGGAAGGTCTTGATTCCCTGTTCTTTCACCTAAGCATCCAAAGCGTGGCCTCCACCTTTCTGATTGTTCTTGAAGTCATCCTATCGCCCTTATGCGAAGCTGTAATCTCTAAAATAAAGTTTGCAGGCCTTCCCCTGTGGTACACATCGCTCCTATGCCCATTACCTCCGAAAAACATGAAACACATTCAGACCATTATACATAATGAGATTTTATATGATGGTTTCGGAAACACAGATTATACGAAACAGATTTCTCACCAAAGCTTATATGACTCCATTACCTCTTATGTTTGAAGTGCCTTAAAATTCCACTTGTGAATGCTGCATCTTGGTGCACCCTCCTTGCTGGCAGCAACATGTTGAGGCAGCCTTCTGACTGTGATGTCCTTTCGGCTTTAATGAATGACTACTAGCCGGTGGAGCCTCTGCAGACACCATCTGGGCAGTCTTCAGTCACTTAGTTCTTATCAAATGCTACTATAGAATTCTTATAGTGCAGAAGGAGACCATTCAGTCTATCAAGTCTGCACTGATAACAATCCCACCTGGCCCTTTCCTTGTAACCCCATGTAATCCCCCTGACGCTTAGGGGAAATCCCACCCAGTAACCCCAAGTATTTATCTCACTAATCCACCTAACCTGCACATCTTGGGACACTAAAGGGCAACTTAGCATGGCCAATCCACCTAACCTGCACATCTTTGGACTGTGGGAAGAAACTGGAGCACCCGGAGGATACCATGCAGATATATGCAAACTCCACATAGACAGTCACCTAAGGCCAGAGTTGAACTCGCATCTTTGGCGCTGCGAGACAGCAGTGTTAGCCACTATGTCACCATGCCGCCCCATCATTGACAACAAGGTTGAGGAACTGCTACTTTCATATGGAGTCTTTTGAAAGGTTGACCTGCAATCATCTGCTAATGGGAGGCTGGTTTGAACTTCCCTACTCACCATTGATGGACAGGCAGAGTGACTAGATGCCTCATAATTTTTTGCACTCACCTGCTGAGGTCACTGCCTGTGTATGGGTTTGCAGGTTTTGGAGTTGCCTTTCCTTTAGAGTTGATGCTCTGTCTATGGAGGAGGCTATGCATTTAGAGCTGTGGGTCAACACAGTGTTCACTTCACATGGATTCCTCCAAGACGGAGACAATGGCATGCAGACACTTAGAGATCTCTGTCATATCTTCCCATGCATCCTGCTGGACATTCAACATCTGTCACTTGATGGATGAATCCAAAGGTTCATTATCTATCTCAGACATAGCACATTCCTGATCTCCAGCAATCATCTGACTGCCAGCGCCTTAGCAACTCTGCCTCACCAGTTCCTCGTTTGAGTGTGATGTGCCCTCACATTTGGCCAACCGGTGTGAAATTGGGCTTAGCTTATAATCATGGACAGAATATCACATTTACTTCTGGGCCCGCCAACTGTGTGTACAGGTCAACTTAAAAATTAAGATTTCTCATACTTGAATTCAGATTCCTCCATGGCCTTGCCCCATTTTAGAATCTTTCTGCATTCCTCCAATCGGGCCTTTGCACAGCCAGATTTCCATCACCCTACCACTGGCAGTCGTGCTCAATCTACATGGATTTTAAGCCTTTGACCATCATCTCTATGCCTTCCCCTTTCTACGTCTCTCTACCTTCCCCCTCTAAGATGTTCCCTAAAACCTACTTCTCTGACTAGATTTTGGTCACTTGTTGGTATATCTCTATATGTGGACTTCTGTTAAAAAATGTCTTATAACATTTCTATATAGGGCCTTGGTTTGTTTTTCTGTGCTAACACTGTTATATAAATGCAAGTTGTATGGTTGCTGATGCAAACGAACACAAAGCCTAGCAGTGGAAATTTTGTTTGTTGGAGATTGACAGCATTGGATTGTGGAGGACTTCCTCAGCATAGCATAGCATAGATGGTAATTTCTGTTGCTTGATAAGCTTGAGCATTTTTTCTAAACGATACCTAAATATATGAAATATTATGAAGAAAAATAATAGAAAAATTTGTGTGACTATAGTATATTCTGTTACTATATTGCTTGATAATGATAAAATTGAATGTGATTGATAGAACTTGCAGCACCAATTACTGCTCATTGAAACACTGGACAACAGCTGTTTCTTGCATTCTGTGTTGCTCTGGAACAAATGAAGAAAATTGCATATTTCCATTATTTGTTTTTCATTATAATACACCTGTCAGTATTTGGTTGGATGTATTATAAAATCGCTATCACATCTGGCAGAAAATTCCAAAAAGAAAACTGTGATAAATTCCAGCATTGTCAGCAACAACCAAATCCTAAGAATAAATTTGTAAAAAGTGAGGAATTCAGGGAGGGATTGGAACATGCTTGAAGAATTAACTGTCTGAGTCTAAGAGCTAGTGCATCACACAGAGAACATCTAGAGCAGTTTATTGAAATAATCCTTTTGTTATAAAAGCACTCCTTTGCACACAAAGTATGCAATGGGTAAAAGGGACAAAATAATGTTATTCCAAATTTGTTTTTGTGCAGCATCTGCATATATCAGATATACATCTGATTTTATATTCCAGCAATAGTGTGGTAGGAGACAAAAATATTTTAAACTGGCCTAGAAATCCCCACGAATCTACAATGCCATTGGAGAAAATGAATGGAAATTCCACCCATTGGTTGCGTTGTTATTGTGATTCATTTTCTTCAATTGGAAGGGGGGAATAAAAATCATGCTGATGCTTTGCTGCCACATAGGTTGGCCTGCTGATCAAGCCCATGACTTTTGTTTAAAAAGTAAACATGCTGTCTGTTTTCAAATATAATGAATTCCTTAATACAATTGATTATTTATTTATTTGTGGTGCACAGTGACACAGTTGTTAGCTCTACCTGCTCACAGTTCCAAGGATCTGTGTTTGATTCTGGCCTCGGGTCACTCACTCTGTGTGGAGTTTGCACATTCTCCCCAAGTCTACATGAGTTTCCTCCGGATGCTCAGGTTTCCTCTCACAATCCAAAGATGTGTCGGTTAGGTTGACTGGACATGCTAAATTAATCCTTTGTGTCCTAGGATGTGATAGGTTAGAAGGATTAGCAGGGTAACTAAATGAGGATAAGGCCTGGGTGGGATTGTTATCTGTGTGGATTCGATGGGCCGAATGTCCTGCTTCTTCTGCGTTATAGGGTTTTTATGATTCTATTATGTGGTCAGCTGCATTAGCAAAACTGGTTATTTGAAATATATGTTGTGGGAACTGGGGACATGACATGCTCCTGCTACAGTGAGGTCAGAGAATTTGGTGCCAGCCAAATCTCCCTCCACTGCAGTGGATGGAAAAATCCCATCGGTGTGAACAGTGTTAAGATTCTGGCCTGGGAATTTAAATTGGATACCATTCAAACATGACCTAGGAATTGTGATGTATGATTTTCCATGCTGTTAAATGCAGTGCAAACCAGATGCCAATCTCTTGCTGCCTGTTCATGCCATGATTGCTACATGCATCCTGCACCACTTGCTCCGTCATTGGCAGGAAAAACATCAGCAAGAGATCCAAAATCATGAGTGCTTAATACTACTTGAAGCTAGCCTATAGCTCTTAATGTGGCTGTTGGTAATGCTGAGTTGATTCTGAATATTATGCTGTGGAAGAATTAACAATGACTGACCATAGGAGGAAGTGTGCATCAAGATCTTGGCAGAAGACTAAAAAGAATGAGAGGTTTTCTCCTCTCCTTAGGAGGGCTGGAAACCCTACAAACACATATTCAAAAAGCAGACAGTAGTGAGAAGACATAGTAATATAAATGAATGACAAAAGTTTACCCTCTATGGCCTGGATGCAGTGCAGTGAGAAATATAATGATCTCGCGTGAATTGTCAAGTTTAGTAAGTGTATCTTCAGATACCATTTTTATCTGCTTCATTATATTATCTCTTCTGCTCCTCCATTCACTACAACCCAACAATTTATTATCAGTTAGTACTTATCTGTGACACTCTTATCCTTACCTCACCCTCAAACACTTAGCACTGTTCGAAATCTCATATCAGCTTCTCAAATAACTGGCAGTTATTCAACCATGATAGTCACATCACTCAAAAGTATTACATAATACACACTTAGACATGTCCGTTTTTTTTAAGAAAGACATGAAATTAATGGGAGGG
This sequence comes from Sphyrna mokarran, assembly GCA_024679065.1. Lineage (NCBI taxonomy): Eukaryota > Metazoa > Chordata > Chondrichthyes > Carcharhiniformes > Carcharhinidae > Sphyrna > Sphyrna mokarran. Next base: position 73,006,372 of record JAGIQG010000007.1, on the reverse strand, counting down.
AGAAAGGCATGTCTGTAATTCCCATGAAGGAGAAAGGTAATCAGTCAATGGTAATCAGTAAAGCTAAGTGATTGAAAATCGAGAATATCACAAAACCAATCTTCCTTCTTTCATTCCACTTCTGCTTCATCCATCAATATCTGTGACGTAGAAACTGTTGATATATCAGCATGCATTTATTTTCCCCTCTCCTTTCACCTCAACCCTTTTCCATTCCAGATACTCAAGGACTGAATGTTGCTCAGGTAATGGAGGAAGAACAAGAAGAAGGTGATTACAGGCTAGTGTAGAGGCTGGACCTGCACATAGTGAGTCACCAGGCACCAATGGCAGATGCCAGCTCAGTACAGATTGAGTTCACACACTAATTCTGCAGCAGTGAACACAGATGAGGACTTTGGTAGGCCATACTGCAGAAGAAGGCTAACTGGTATATCTATCAGTAGGCCTTTTGGAAAAACTGCTTTCAATGTCAGGGATCATGAAGGAGCACAGCATCAACTTGGCACAAGGCTTTGCATAGATCCTTTCCAACATGGAATGGGAGGTAATCAACAGGAGGTTTCCTTATCTATGTTTGACCTGAGGCCTTGAAATTTCATGGGATCCAGATTCAGTGTTGAATATATCTTCCAAACTGTATGTATCTGATAAGTCTGTCCTGCTGGTGGGATAAAATGGAACAAGGATAATGATGAAGGATTGTGGAGCATTGGCTAAACAGTATGATTCTTTGAGGATGACTCTGTCAGGTTTGATGAATCTGTGGGACAGGTATTGCAATTTTAGCTTAAGTTCCCTGATGTTAGTGAGGAGAGTTTACATGGCTGACTTTGCAAGATGTGGCATTGTCATGTCCGGTGTCCAGGTCAATGCGGGGTCATAATGTTTTGTAATACTTTTGTATTGGTTTAGTACAACTGAATTGCTTTCTTGATAATTTCAGAGTGAGTTAAGAGTCAGCTGCATTGTGTGCTTTTGGTGTCATGTGTAGATTAGACTGGATAAGTCCAACAGATTTCTTTGGGAAATTGGGAAGTACAACAATCCAATAGTTTCATGTTCACATTGCTGATAATAGTTTTTAATGCCAGATTTATTTAATTAATGAATTTAAATCCCCAGCTGCTGCAATGTGAATGGTGGTATTATTACTGTACTAGTAATGTGTTATCTTCCGAAGCTGCTCAATATGACCTCGCTTTCCATGGTAACATGATGGGTAAGATCAGCTGTGATGGGCAACGTAGGAACCCTTTGAGGTCCGCAATGGAATAAAACAGAGTTGTGTTCTGATACTGACACTTCTTGGCACTTTCTTCCTTTCATGTTATCAAATGTTTTTAGGTCATCTGCAGTGGATGTGTACTTATATATCAGAACTGACAAAGAACTGTACAGCCTTTCGGGTGAAGAAAATCTGATGTCCTTACCCATTCTGGCTTATACATAACTCCAGATCCACATCAGTATGAAAACAAAATAATGCTATTGCTGGAAATCTGAAATAAAAATATAAAGTGCTGGAAAAACTCAGTGGGTCAGGCGGTATCCATTGAAAGGTTATTGTCCACCTGAAACATTAACTCTGTTTCTCTTCACAGATGCTGCATGACCTAAATAAACTAATATAGTTGACTCTTAACTGTCCTCGAAAATGGCCTAGCAAGCCATTCAATTGCATCAAAGCTCCATGGAACGGTAATGAAAGAACAAAGCAAGGCTGCTTTACAATGCACAAGTATAATTTCCTTATGATTGTATTCTTGTCCTCTAGATATAAAGGCCAGCATTCTATTAGCTTTTTTGATTATTTTCTGAATCTGTTCATGATAGCTTAATTATTTATAGTGTACCTGGACCCCAAGTCTTTTGAATCTCCATTCTTTTTAGGTTTTCACTATTCAAAAAGTACTTTATTCTATCCTTTTGAACTTCCAAAGTGGAGAACCTCACATTGGCCTGCATTGAAATCTATTTTTCACAGTTTTTCACATTTATTTAATCTTTCAATATACTTTTTTAATTTTATCCCTCTATCCACACTGCTTTTAACATCCCATTTCTTTATGCCATCAGCAAATTTCAATTTTCATTCCATCATTCAAGTCATTAATAAATGTGGGGACTAGAATTCCAAGATAAATACTTTCAGGACCACTAGTCACATGCTGCCAGTTAGAGTGCCTGACCATTATCTCTTATTTTCCTCCTGCTGCTCAGCAGGGTGGATGTAGGGATTCTCTTGTGTAGGAATGTAAAACCAAGGGTCACTTAATTTAAAAATTAAATGGTGGTATTCTTACTGCACTAGTTACCCATTTAAAATAGAGGTGAGGACCATGATGCTTTGGAACTCTATTCCTGAAAAGGTGGTGTAAACAGAGCCTGTATATTTTTAAGGCAGAGATGAATAGCTTCTCGGTAAGCAAGGGATCATAAGGTATTGGGGATGGGCAGAATGCACATTTGGGGTTACTATCAGATCAGCCATAATCTTATTAAATGAAGCAGACGTGAGAGACTGTAATGCCTATTCCTGCCCCTTGTTCATATATTAAGCAAATTGCCTCAACCAGGGCAATAATTTCCATTCAATTCCATGAATTTTAACTTTTGCTAACAGTTTTTCTTGAAGGATTTTATCAAATTTTTCTGTAAGTCCATATAAATAATACACAAAGATATTTCCCTATCCATTACTTTAGTTGCCTCCTCAAAATGTTCAATGAAGTTTGTCATTCACAACTTGCCTTTTATAAACCCACGCTGGATCACTGGTTAAATGAAAAGTGTCAAAATGTTCAGTCACCCAATTGTTAATTAAAAGTTTCAAAGTATTCAGTCACCCAATTGTTAATTGTAGATTCTAAAAATTTTCTAACCAACAGAATCTAGGCTAACTGGTCTATGATTTGATGCTTTTCCTCTGTCACCTTTCTTAAGTAGCAGACTGACATGTGCATGCTTCTGAAGATTTTAATTAATGCATCTGCAGTGATCTTATCTACTTTCTTTAAAACTCTGGAATGGAAATCACCTGGTTCTGGGGGTTTGTCTCTTTTTAGTGCTGATATTTTCTTCCTTACTATTATTTTACATATGGTAGTTGAATGAAAAATTATTACTGAGCTATTTCCTTTTTTTAGTATTATCACCATTATCAGTTTTCAAGAGGCCAACATTACACCTGGCCAATCTCTTTTGCTAATTTAGTTGTATAATAGAGTTGTGTTTTTAATATCCTTCGAAAGTTTATTTTGATAGCCTTTTTTATAGTTTTTACTATCTGTTTGCTAGATTTTGTATCTTTCCAATTATCAAGGACATCTGCTATTTCTTCAGCTTTTTTTGCTTTTTTGTTAAGTTTTGTGTTCTCTTACTTCTTTGGTTATCTTTTGTATATTTAAGTGGTTCTAGATTGCTTGAAGAATTGATCACATAATTTGATAGTTATGTCATTAAGGTGTTGCTCAGGATGCTATTTTAGTTTCAGTCTATGGTAAGAGATCCTAGAATAAATCTTGTTGTTAGCTTAAAGCTATGTGTGCAAACCACAGTTTATTTTTGTTGAAACCCACAACCTCTAACATAGTTAGGACATTGGCAGTCTTGTTTGGCAGGCAAACACTTCAGGGTATAAACTGGTTAATTATCACTTTAAATGATTTTGAACGCCTCCAACTAAGCTTCTCATTTTGCTCATTAACAAGTCTGCTCAGTTTACTATCGACAATCTCTTTCTCATCATATTGAAGTCAGTGTGACTTAAATCTATAATTTTAGGAGCTGTTTCACATGGTTCCCCTTCAAACACTATTTTGAACACAATGATTGCTAGTGGATTAATGTTCAAGTATCTTTAGGCTACTAATTAAATCTAGCTCATTATGCATTGCTAAATCGAACATGGAATATTCTTTTGTTGGGTTATGGCAGAAAACTAGTCTGGATACAATCAAGAAATTCACTACTCTTCTGGCTCCTGCTACCTCTTTATTTCAATCTACATAAAAACTAAAGTCCTGCAATAAAGCTTATGTACTTTTGCCACATGCTTGTCCAATCTCAGCATTTACCATTTCATAGCTACTATCAGATAGTCTATGCACATTCCTACTATAAAATCATAGAATCCCTGCAGTGCAGAAAGAGGTCATTCAACTCATTTCAGACTCGCTGAAAGAGCATCCCACCCAGGCCTTTGCGTTGTCTCTATACCTGTAACCCTATGCATTTATCATGACAAATCTGTTAACCTACATAACTTTGGACACTAAGGGACAATTAATATGGCCAGTCCACCTAATTTGCACACTATAGATTGCGGGAGGAAACTGGAGCAACTAGAGGAAACCTGCAGAGACAGTCATCCAAGGCTGGAGTTGAACCTGAGTCCCTGGACCTCTAGTTTCAGATTACTTTCTATTCCTTAATTCTACTCATAAAGTCTCCAGTGCCTATATCTCATTATATTCTCTCTCGTTATTTAAGTGATTCCGTCAGTAATCATTAATTCAACTCTTCCTCTATGAGCATTTTCCTGATCATTCCTGTGAACCTAATAACTAGGTATATTTAGTTCCAGTCCTGATCATCTTGTAACTATGGGGTGGATTTTATATCCCACCCTCCATTCTGCTGGCACAAATGAAGGCAGAGAATTCAAATAAGATAGTGGGTAACCTTCCTATTGCCTTCCTGTTCACCCAGACCTGCTTTGAATATAATATTGGGCAGCGGAAGGCATAAGCAGCCAACCCACCATTAGACCTATTGAAGCCCTTAAGTGGCTAATAAATGGACACTTAAGAGTCTCATACTGCCTTTGCCACTATTTTACCTTTAGCAGGCAAAAGCAGAGACAAGGTGGATATTCACTATATGGGCTGCTTTCAGACAGAAAGGAGCTGGTGCCTTCTTTGTGGAGACCTTGTGCCCATCAGAGGTTCCACTTCCCAAAATCAGACCCTCCTTTTAACCTTTCTCCTGGCCCTCAAACCTCTCTCTGCGCACTCATGAAGTTCACCATTCAAAATTCCAGAGTTACCTTTAAGTCCAGGCTCCATCAGTTTTCTTCCAAGGGAACTAACTGTCATCCCAGCAGTGGCCACTATTTGAACCTAGCTCTGGGGGAACAACAGAGCTACAGACTAATCCAATTGTCTTGCAGCTCTATAGGGCGGGGTAAGTCCCACTCTGAAACAATAATGGCTGCTACTAGAATAATAGCACTGTGGAGTAGCTGAGTTTTGTGTGGGAATTTTGTGTGAATTTTGTAATGGCATTAGCCACAATGTGGCCAAATATAGTCCCTCAGAGAAATAAACAGTCTAAAGACGGATAAGGAGGAATAGCACAACGTGCCAGTTGGAAGCAATACATATACCATACTTTGTAAGCAGGATTGTAAACAGTCCCACATTTTATGTTCCCTATCAGTTTTCTTTTGGTCATGGGATGTGAGCATGACTGGCAAAGCCAACATTTATTGACAATCCTCAAATTCCCGTGAGAAGGTAGAATGCCATATGATGTAGAAAATCCCAGAGTGCTGTCTAGAAGGGAGTTCCATGGTTTTGAGCCCAAGACAGTGAGGGAATGACAATACAGTTCCAAGTCAGGATTGTATGTGATTCAGAGGGGGATTTACAGGTGGTTATGTTCTCACATGCCTGCCGTCCTGGGAGGGAGAGGTCACACATTTGGAAGGTGCTGTTGAAGGAGTATTGGTAAGTTGCTATAGTGCATCTTGTAAATAGAACATAGAACATTACAGCGCAGTACAGGCCCTTCGGCCCTCGATGTTGCGCCGGCCAGTGGACCCTCTAATCTAAACTATTCCAATATCATCCATATGCCTATCCACCAAACATTTGAATGCCCCAAAAGTAGGCGAGTCCACAACTGCTGCAGGCAGGGCATTCCACGCCCTCACCACCCTCTGTGTGAAGAACCTGCCTCTGACATCCGTCCTATAACTACCACCTCTTAATTTAAAGTTATGTCCCCTCGTGTTGGTCATCACCATCCGAGGAAAAAGGCTCTCACTATCCACCCTATCCAATCCCTTGATCATCTTAAACGCCTCAATTAGGTCAACGCGTAACCTTCTTCTCTCTAATGAAAATAACCTCAGGTCCCTCAGCCTTTCCTCATAAGGCCTTCCCACCATACCAGGCAACATCCTGGTAAACCTCCTCTGCACCCTTTCCAATGCTTCCACATCTTTCTTATAATGCGGCGACCAGAACTGTACGCAATACTCCAAGTGCGGCCGCACCAGAGTTTTGTACAGTTGTAACATAACCTCACGGCTCCTAAATTCAATCCCTCTACCAATAAAAGCTAACACACCGTACGCCTTCTTAACAACTTTATCAACCTGGGTGCCAACTTTCAAAGAGCTATGTACTTGTACCCCAAGATCCCTCTGCTTGACAACACTATTAAGGGTCCTTCCATTAGCCCTATATTTCATATGCCTGTTATTCCTACCAAAGTGAATCACCTCACACTTATCCGTATTGAATTCCATTTGCCACCTCACGGCCCAGCTCTGCAACCTATGGTGCACCCTGCTGCCACTGCATCAGTAATGAATGTTCAAGATGGTAGAAGGGTTGCCAATTAAGCAGGTTGCTTTGCGTTGGATAGTGTTGAGCTTCCTATGCGTTGTTGGAATTATACTTGACCTATGTATTCCACTTCTGGCTTGTACCTCGTAGATGATGAACAAGCTTTGGGGAATCAGGATGTGATATTCTGAAGTACTGCAGCAATGTCTGGGGCTGAGATGGTTGGTTTCCAGTAACCACAATCATCTTCCTGGATATAATTCCAACCAATTGAGAGTTTTCCCCCTGAATCTGATTAACTTCAACTCATCTCTGGAATTCAGCTTTGTTGTCCATGTTAAGACTAAGGCCTGTGGTTGAGAGGCTCTGATGGAACCTAAACTGAGTATCAGTGAGTGAGTGAGCTGAGTAAGTGCCACTTGATAGCACTGTCAGTGGCACCTTCTGCCACTTTGCTAATGATTGATGTTAGATTGATGAGGCAGCAATTGTCCAGATTCGATTTGACCTGTTGTTTGTAGATTGCTGGGCAATTTTTTACATTGCTTGTTCGATGCATTGTAGCAATATTAAAACACCTTGGCTAAGGCTATCGCTACCTCTAAATCACTGTACTGCAGCTGGGGTGTTGCCTTGGCCCTTAGTCTTTGCTATATTTAGTTAAATGGACCAAATTGAATTGTCTGAAGACTAATGTCACTAGGGAGGAGGTTGAGATGGATCATCCATTTGATTTGATTTGATTTATTATTATCACATGTACTGGGATACAATGAAAAGTATTGTTTCTTGCACGTTATATAGGTAAGTGTACTGTTCGTAAAGTACATGGGAAAAAGGAAAGGATAGGGTGCAGAATATAGTATTGCAGTTACAGATAGGATGAAGCAAAAGATCAGCTTAAGTATGGTAGGACCATTCAAAAGTCTGATGACATAGGAGAAAAAAGCTGTTCTTGAGTCTGTAGGTAGATGTTTTTGAACTTCTGTATTTTTTTCCTGATGGAAGAAGGTGGAAAAGAGTATGTACGGGTTGTGTGGAGTCCTTGATGGTGCTGACTGCTTTCCTGAGACAGCAGGGAGTGTAGACAGAGTCAATGGATAGGAGGTTTATTTGCATGATGGACTGGAATCTATTCACAACCCTTTGTAGTTTCTTGTGGTCTTGGTCAGAGCAGGAGCCATATAAAGCTGCGATACATCTGATAGGATGTTTTCTATGGTGCATGTGTAAAAATTGGTAAGAGTTGTAGTGGACATGCTAAATTTCCTTAGCCATCTGAGAAAGTAGAAGCGTTGATGAGCTTTCTTAATTATAACATCATTGTCGAGAGTCCAGGATAGATTGTTGATGATCTGAACGTCTAATAACTTGAAGCTCTTCACCATTTCCATTCCATCACTGTTGATATAGACAGGGACATGTCCTCCACTACATTTCCTGAATTCGATGACTACCTTCTTCGTTTTGCTGACATTGAAAGAGAGATTATTGTAATTGCAGCATTTCACCAGATTTTCTCTCTCTTTTGTTGTTTGAGATTCAATCCACTAAGGTGGTATCATCAGCAAAGGATGACAAAGGAGCTGGAGGAGCTGAATTTGGCCACACAGTCATAAGTATATAAGGAGTATAGTAAGTGGCCAAAGACATAGTCTTGTGGGACATTTGTTTTGAGGAAAATCATGGAGGAGTTATTACCCTTCCTTGCTGAGTGCTGTCTGTAGATTAGGAACACAGTAAGAAGTCTGACAACATCAGGTTTAAGTCCAACCAATTTATTTGATAGTAAACTCACACAAGCTTTCGACGCTGTCCTCTTCGTCAGGTGAATGAGGTCATGTAGATTAGGAAGCCAGAGTTGCAGAGGGAGGAGCAGATCCCTAGGCCACAGGGTTGGAGATGAGTTCTGTAGGAATAATGGTGTTGAAGCCTGAGCTGTAGTCAATAAATAGGAGTCTGACATAGGTGTCTTGTTATCAACGTGTTCCAGAGTTGACGACAGGACCAGGGAAATGACATCTGCTGGAACCTGCTGCAGTAATTGGCACATTGTAGTGGAGCCAGATAATCTGGAAGACTGTTGATGTATGCCATGACTAGCCTTTTCTTCATAATGACGGATGTCAGAACCATTGGCCGGCAGTCATTAAGGCATACTGCCTGGCTTTTCTTTGATACAGGGATACCGGACATCTGCTTGAAGCAGTAGGAACCTCAGATTAGTGTAAGGAGCTGTTAAAGATGTTTATGAATACCCCTGCCAGCTGGATCTAAGTGCTCAGCTGGGGACTCCATCCAGGTCAGTCGCTTTCTGTAGGTTAACTTTCAAGAAAGTTGATGTGACATCTGCAGTGGTGACCTTGGATACTGGTTTGACCAAGGTTGTCAGGGCGGATGACATCCTCTTGCTGACCTGCTGAAAATGAGCACAGAATGTGTTGAACTCATCAAAGAGAGGTGTATTGTTGTGACAGTTCTACTTGTTTTCATCTTGTAGCCTGTCATATCATGTATTCCTTGCCACAATCGATGGGGTGTTCGTGTGACTAGCCTTGAACTCTAGCTTGGTTTGCTATTATTTCTTGGCATCTCTGATGGTTCTCCATAGATTGTATCTCAATTTTAGATCATATCTGGATTTCTTATATATGTCAAGGTCACCCAATTCAAATCTTTGAGGCGGTTTTTTGTTCCTTGCAGAGCAACATAATTCTGTATTGCAATAATAGGTATCTCTTCTGGCACATTGCTACTCACTTCCACAGAGACAACAGTTACATCAATAACAGGTCAAGTAGGTACTTCAATGCTTACGGATTCAAAAGCATTTGTTGATGGCAACACTGAGTACTGGAGCATCATATCTTTCTCTCTACTCTTAATGTGATCCCATGTTTATGAACAATTGGCCCCTCCGTGTCCACTTGGTATGAAAGGAGTCTGGTCTTAGGAACAATGGGTAGGATTTTTTGGCTGCGCATGCCCCAAGACTGGAAATTCCTGCCCGAATTCAATAGACCTTCAACTGCCCACTGAATTTTGTACCTCACCCATTATGATCCCTGCAGAAAGCAATACAGGAAATTTTTGATCAATAGGTCTGAAGATCCAGCTTGATTCATGACTAAAGTTTCTCACATATATGTCTTCATTTACTCTCAATGATCATGCTGAACTATATGAATAATGCTTTCTTATTACTTTGGCTGGCTTCTACTCTCCTTGGCAAATTTGGAAGCACAAGACTCAGTCTTGTCCTGAGCCATTGCAGAATTTTCCCATCTCACCCACCTCAGCAATCATGGTGGGCGGGACATGGACTATGTAAAGATCAGTTGACCTCGGATGGGATTTTCCAGTCTTGAGGCAAGCACAGCCAGAAAATCCCACTCCATGTTTCATTAGTAGTTTTGCTGATGGAACTTTTGTTGTTGCATGTGGAGTTGTATGATAGCTAAGGAAGAATTGCAGGATTTTGGTCTCTAAAGTTCCTCTTGACATTTTCTTCAGGACAAATTGAAAGCTCTTTTGTCCAGCTCATTTGAAGCTGGGTCAAAAAGTGCAGTTGTAATATGTTTAATATAGTTGAGAGCAGTGAAGTTTTGAAACTCAGTATTTGTGGATGTAGTTCCATTTCTCATACCATGATGGCTGACTTCAAATAGTCCATGAGTTGAAAAGCATTGAAAAGCATTCAATGGTAGTATTGATGTAGGTGACTTCGCTTCAGAAATGTCCAAACATTTAAAGCATGTATAAATCACGAATAAAAGCATTGTGCTCAGGATTGGATCAACATAATCAGTATGTATTCATCAATGTTTGTTGCTGTTGGCACTGCTGACAATGTTTAACTAGCTTTTCGATATTAGCATCGATACTAGACTACCATGCATAACTCCTGGCAAGCATCTTCAGCTTAGAGATGCCAGGATGACGCTGTGTAATTCAGTTAGGGGCAGTTCTCTGTCTGTTCAGAAATGACAACTCTTGTTCCCCAGAGTATGGTGCCATCTAGACAACTCAATTCATTCTTGCGGATATGTTCTTGGTTCTTTACCGATCACTATTATGTATATTCTAGGTCAGTGCTTGAAAGTATATTCGTAGGCAGACAGAATTAACAGCCATCATTGAATTCTTGCCAAGGTGATCAACAGGATCGACTGGTCTGGAGGTGTTGAAACCGTGACCACCAGTAAATGGACCAAATTGCAATCATGGTGGCCCGGGGTGGGGATGGGGGAGCGGGGGCAAGGCCAGGGGGTGGTGATGGAGAGGTCAGTGAAAGAGGAATGAATTATTTTCATTCGTTCTCGGGATGTGCATGTTGCTAGCAAAGGAGCTACAAATTATTAACGGAATGCTGACAGATAACACCAAAACAACAATGGTTCATTTGGGTCCCATTCTATTAGCACCTCTCTTCCTTCATGTCTCAAAAAGGCTGTTCAGCACCTCATATCAATGCAGCCAGAACTCAGAAATCTACCAACGCTTCCAGATTTTTGTCTTCTGCCTCTGTACTCCTCCTCTGTTAAATTTTAGGAAAGTCTCCAAAAGGCCACCAGACCACTGTCCAGCACTCCATCCATCCTCCACTGGGACTATTTCGACTGGAAGTAAAAGAGAAAGTTTAAGAGATATTTTAAAATGGTAAAGGAATTTGATAATGTGAATATATACAAACATATGAATTAGTAACAGGAGTAGGTCATTCAGTCTCTTGTGTCCACTCTGCCATTTAATCAGATCATTGGTGATCTGATTGTGGTCTTCACTTCACATTTGTGCTTATTCTCGATAACTTCTAACTTTCTTTTAGTCAAAAATCTATTTACCATGGCTTTAAAAATATTCCATGATTCTGTCACCACCTCTCCCTCTGGAAAACTCACAACCCTCAGAGAAAATAATTCTCCTTATCTCCATGTTATTATCTATCCCTTTTTTTAAACTGCTCCCAGTTCAAGCCTCTCCCTATTATACTCCTTATACAGTATGACTATGTGGCCAAATTCCTCTCCAATTTGATTTTCAAGTGGGTCGGATTTCAAACAATGACATGACAGAGTGCAGGAATGAGATAGAGAATCTGGTGAACTGGTGCAGAAACAATAATCTCTCCCTTAATGTCAAAAAAACGAAGGAGAAGTGTAAAATAAGTATAAGGAAGACCATGTCCCTGTCTATATCAACGAAGTTGAAAGGGTTGAGAGCTTCAAGCTTTTAGATGTACAGATCACTACAACCTGTCCTGATCCTCCCCGTGCTGACACTATAGTTAAGAAAGCACACGGACACCTCTACTTTCTCAGAAGATTAAGGAAATTTGGCATGTCACCTACGACTGTCACCAACTTTTACAGATGCATCACAGAAAATATTTTTTCTGATTGTATTACAACATGGAACTGCTCCTGCTTTGCTCTAGGCCACAAAGAACTACCAAAGGTCATGAATGTAGCCCAGTCCATCACACAAATCAACCTCCCATCCATTAACTCTGTCTACACTTCCCACTGCCTCAGCAACGTAGCCAGCATAATTAAGGACCCTACACACCCTAGACCTTCTCTCTTCCACCTTTTTCCATCGTGAAAAAGATATAAACGTCTGAAATCACGTACCAATTGACTCAAGAACAGCTTCTTCCTCTCTGCTTTCATATTTTTGAATGGACTTCCCTTGCATTAAGTTGATCTTTCTCTACACTCTAGCCATGACTATAACACTAATTCTGCACTCTTGTTTCCTTCCCTCTAAACGGTATGTTTTGTCTGTACAATGCGCAAGAAACAATACTTTTCACTGAATGTTAATATACGCGACAATAATAAATTAAATCAAATCAAATCTCCCACAACAGGAAAACATTAGTTCAGCTTTCAACCTGTCAGGTCCCCTCAGGATCTTACCTATTTCCATAAGATTACCTCTCGTTCTTTTAAACTCCAATGGTACATGCCCATCCTGTTCAACCTTCCCTCAGAAGATAATCTCCTCCCTTCTATGGATATACCATTTTATCTGATTGAGGAATCAATGTTAAAGGGGACATCAATTTAAAATTGACAGATTGTGACAGATTAGACAAAATAGAACATAGAACATTACAGCGCTTTACGGACCCTTCAGCTCTTGATGTTATGCTGACCAGTGGAACCAATCTAATGACCCACTAACCTAAACTAATCCAATGTTATCCATATGCCTATCCACTAACCATTTGAATGCCCTTAACATCGGTGAGTCCACAACTGCTGCAGGCAGGGCATTCCACGTCCTTACTACCCTCTAAGTAAAGAACCTACCTCTGACATCTGTCCTATAACTACCACCCCTTCATTTAAAGCTATGTCCCCTTGTGTTAGCCATCACCATCCGAGGAAAAAGGCTTTCACTATCCATTCTATCTAACCATCTGATCATCTTGTAAGCCTCAATTAAGTCACCTCTTTTATCTTCTTCTCTCTAACGAAAATAACCTCAAGTCCCTCAGCATTTCCTCCTAAGACCTTCCCACCATACCAGCCAATGTCTTGGTAAACCTCCTCTGCACTCTTTCCAATGACTCCACATCTTTCTTACAATGTGGCGATCAGAACTGTATGCAATACTTGAAGTGCGGCCGCATCAGAGTTTTGTACAGTTGCAACATGACCTCACAGCCCCGAAATTCAATACCTCTACCGATAAAAGTTAACGCACCTTCTTTACAAACTTATCAACTTGGTGTAAGTTGTTAGGGCATGTTTTTTCACTGCTGACAACCTATTCTTATCTATAAATACTATACTTTTATTTGTTGTACTAAATGATTACTATACCTTCAAGGCATAAGCTTTTCAAATGACATCAATTTGCATGTGATTTATCTAGCAGACGGCATTACAAAATTATTCTTGTGTTCAAATATTTTTGCTTTGTTTTAAGTCATTAGCACATCCTTATAATCAAATTTTTACCATTTCATCAGGCAACATTAGAAATTCTCTTTGAAATCACTTGGAGGATGCATTTATTCCTGAGTGTCCTATATTACATTACCACACAATAAAAAGTCATAGATTGCTACAGATGTTTATGTGAAATTTAATTAACACTCAGCCAATTTAGATTTTATTGGGACACAGTCAATTTTTATTCATTTTAGAAGCAGAATGCATTATTTTATTGTGTGCAGTCTTACTGCTGGTTACACAGCTAAACAAATTATTTTGTTGTTTATAAGGAATTTAAGCATTTAGGCAGCAGACTAGTATGCTTTAAATGGAGAGTTTGAACATTTGTGATTAAATAATGGTCAATACAATTGATGCATGACATAATCATTTATTTGGAGAAAGCGCATTTTGAACTCAGAAGTAATAGAAAAGTCAAATGCACATTTTTTGTTTGCTCCTTGTATGATTGCTATCAGTTTCCATTTTAATATTCAAATTTTTCATATGGTTTTGCAGAAATGAATAGCAGAAAGATTCAATTTATAAGTTTAACAACAACAATATTCATGAAAAGTAAATTCATGATGGACTGTTGTGGGATGCTGGTACTGTTGCTTGAATGGGAACCCCAGAAGAATATGTTCACCAAACATACTATAAAATTTAACTGCCCGGATTCCTTGAAGTGGGGTTCCTAATTGACAAGCTGACAGTCTTTCTGGCAGGAAGCCTGGTTCATAGAGCTGAAGCCTATGAGAATAGTAAATATTCTGCTGGAGAATGGCAGATAATGTGGAAGGGTCCAGATTATGATAGGGAGGAGATTGTCATGGGATCTACATTATGCGGTTGGCATCTTGAATGTTAATGTGTCCCATAGTGGTCTGGTACATAGTACCTGTCCCAATTGTGGGGGAGTCTGTTACTCGCTTGAGGTAACTGGGGGTGTGGGGAGTGAGAAGACAGAGTATTTACTGGGTGGCTTGTTGGAGGAAACACTCCTCTTCAGATGGCTCACAAGCAGTGCTGTAAAGGCATTTACCTATAATGAAAACAGAAATAGGAAAAAATGGAAAAACTGAACAGGACTGGCAACATCTGTGGATAGAGAAACAGACTTAACATTGTGAGACTGTATGACTGTTCTTCAGAGCTGAAGAGGAGAAGAAATGTGATGGATTGTATTCTGTTTAAGAGTGAGTGGAACAGGTAGAGCAATATAGGTCAGTGATAGGATGTGAGATTGCACAAAGGTTGTAACATGTTTAATTGAAGATGAGCTGTTGCTCTTCCAGTTTGCATTGAGCTTCACTGGAACATTGCAACAAGCCTAGGGTGAAGATGTGGGCATGAGAGCAAGAAGGTGAGTTGAAGTGACAAACAACAAGGGGTCATACTTGCAGACTGAGCAAATGTGGTTAGCAAAGCAGTTACGCAGTCTGCATTTGGACTCCTCAAAGTAGAGGAGATTGCATTAGGAGCAGTGAATACAGTGAACCAAATTGAAGGAAGTGCAAGTAAAATATTGCTTCATCTGAAAGGAATGTATGAGGCAAAAAAAACCTGGCCCTTTAAGGGATGTACGTTGGGAGGATCATATGATCTGATCGCTCCATGGACAATGAACACTGGGATCTCAGGGCAGAGTACAGGCTTTGGCAGCCAGAACATCTCCTACAACAGTAAGTGTTAACATTATGAAAGTACTCTGTATAGCTATCTGCTTAGAAATAAGCTGTTACAGTTCATTATACTAACTGAAGGTCATCAAACCTTGCAATTACTACATCAGTGATTAGGTAAATCCAAGCAACTCCCCTAGTAGTTAGGAATTCAAAGAGGATTTCTGCAAGAGTGAATCATATTGATCCAAACCTGAAAAAAAGGAAGTAGGCATTCCCTTGGGAAGCTAGAAGCCTTCAATAGGACCACTGAAAATTAGGTAGAGTATGTGAGCAACAGTTGCAATATTTTTTCAGGGCTAATAGGATAGAGGAGGGTAAGAAAAAGATAATTTTACTTAATGCATGTGGGACCAGACATATAACTTAATCCAAAGTTAAATATCCCCGGATCTCCTGACACAAAGACATTTGCAGAGCTTGTTAAGCTGGCAAAGGTGCATGACCACCCTAAAGTCACAGTAACATGCAAAGATATGTTTAATTCAATAGGGGGAAAACCCCAGCAGAGACCATGGATGTTTTCCCAGCAAGGTTGAAGCAGATTGCAGAGCATGGTGACTTCAGGTCAGCTTTAAACAGCATGTTAAGAGATCAATAATAATGTAAATAATGCAACTATACAAAGGAAACTGTTGGCTCAGTCTGAGTTGACTTTTAAGAAGACAATGGGAATAGCAACAGTGATAGAGAGCATTGAAAAGGTCAACCAGGAGTTACAAAGTGAGCAAAGCATCGAGGTCCACCAGTTAAGGTGGAAAACTGCAAGTAGCATTGGTGTCAGAAGCGAGGGTATGGGATCAAGCTGAAATAGTGAGTTGAATGCAGAACAGGAAAGAAATCATAAACACCAAAGACTTCAGCATCTAGGAGTAGCATACAGTGCTTTTGATGTAGAGGAAGCCACACCTTAGACATCTGAAGATTCAGAAAAGGAGAATGCTTCAGGTGTGGAAAAAAGATAAATTAAGTCTTATATAGACTTATATATAGAATATATAGAAGCAAGCATGGCAGTCCACTGTAAGAAGAGTAAATAATTCAGCCTTGTGCATAGTATGGAGGATTGTCTAGCAGGGGAATTAAATGTTATGTCATCAAACAATGTGGAAGTGAACAATGTAGTCCCCATCACAATGGTGTTGATAGTGAACAGCCGACCACTGAAGGAGTTTCAGTTGTTTCTACTATCTTTATGGCTTCCCTGGTGTACAAAGTTAGTCTTGTTGCAATATTCATCAACTTCAGGGTTTGAACTTCTTTAAGATACCAGTAGATTAACTCAATCATACCAATAGCTGATGCTTCCTTATTGAAGGTCTCTGCTTGCAGTGCCTCCCAATCTCTGTGAGTTACAGGCAGCAATTGGCACAGTTACTGCTGATGGTGGTGTCAGGTCAAGGACTGAATTTAATTGAATGTTATTGGCTCCAGGAGATTTAGCTGAAGTGGCTGGAGATCTTTAAAATAAAATGGAATTAACCATTCAGGATCAAATGCTTTATTTTGAAAAGGGTTGGATCTTTTTGTGTCCAGGCCCTAATTTTCTTTGCGGACACTGATACAGTCTCTAAAAGATTGAAAGTCATCGCGACGTTCTCCAATTCTGGCAAAGGAAATAGACTTATGGCAGCAGGAAAGAGCATCAGTGTTGGCTATTTGGGTTCCAAGGAGATACTCCAAAAGATATTCATAAGCTGCGAGAAACAGAGCCCAATGCTGCATCTGGGAGGAGGCAATAGAGGGATTGCCTTATCCTCCTTTAAAAGCTCTAATTAAGGTTTGTGTTGTGTGATAAAGCTTCTGCTATAGACATACTAATGGAACTTTTTATGCAAAAATGATCTCTAATCTCTCTTTCGCAATTTGAGAGCACTTTCAATCAACATCTGAGAGAATCCTGAATGCATATGCTATAAGTTATTCATTTTTATCTTCCTAGCGATGCAAACTTACACACTGATCACATCAGGTCGAGTTCTTCTTAGGGACAAAATGAACCAACAAATTGGATTCCAGCAATTATTGTTTAACCTTATTGAAGGCTTCTAACTGTGGTGTCTCCCAAGACCATTTTTAATACTTTCGCAATCGGGTTTGTAAGGGAATCGGTAAGGAGGCAAAGTTTGGGATAAATTCCCATAGTAGTTTGCTAATTCTAGAAAGGATTTTAATTCTGTAGTATTTTTTGGAATTGGTGTCTCCTTAATGACCTTTCCTTCGTTGGGGGTGGATTCACTGGCCCTATTCACAGCTAGTGAGAATCCTAACATCCTGCTGAATTGGATGTTATGGTTAAAACAAGATTCTAATGGGGATCAAATCCATTGCCATTCACCCTGCCAACCCCAATCAGGTTCCCACTCAGACTGGGCAGGAACCCACTGATTATGCAGAACTGTCAATTTGAATGGAATTGGTGGGCTTGAAGCCCGATTCAAAACCCTCCTGCAATTTACCCGCCTCCCCAGTTGGATCTGCGCTGGGTAGACTTCAATGCTGATCATGAGCATCATGGACTTGGGGTAGTGGAATCAAGCAATGTCAAGGAAATAAGTACAGTGCCCATGTGCCCTTCTACCGCTGTTAGGCTGTAGAGGGAGGGTCCCCCAAGGAGCTTGGGAGTTGGTGGCCTCGAGCAAGGGGTCAACCTCAACCCTCTCCCATGGGATACGGGGTCTTGTGGCTAGACTGCTCCCTCTAGCCCTGGCAAACCTGAGCATTATTCTTGGAACATTGATTTCAGGCAGATCTCTGATCAAAGTCTTCATTCTGGTCTGTTTACTGTGAAAACTTTGAAGTGGGTTGTCACTTTAATCTCTGTTGTGGGAAATTTGGAGTCAGACTTGGAGGTTTCAACAAAGCAGTTTTATTTTCAGCCAAAGCTTTGGGAGAAAACACTGGTATACTGCAGTACTTGGCAGCTACCTTCTCAACCACACAATGGTAGTTGATCATTAGGCAGTACGGACATTGGCCGTTAACACATTGTTACAAGTCGAGTAGACATATACTGAGATCGACAGTTAACACAGCATTACAAGCAGATTGGTGCAGACATGAACAGTTAACATTATCATTGTTCATAGAATGGATATATTTATGCAGTTATGTCTTCTATCAATGACTGGTTTTGAACTATACGTTCAGTGGCTGATTTGTTACATTTATGTATTTATGTCCCCATCTGACTTTATTATCAGACTCGTTGTTCTGGGTTTGCTTTTATCTAGAATGCCTTAAGCCCTGACCAGCTTCCTGCAGCAATTCAGATACTGCAGGTTTTAATCTTTTGTGTAACTGTCTGGGCCTAAAGCTGGTGCCTCTTAATGTCCCTTTCCAGGTAACCATTTTGTGTGCCAGGTAACTATTTTGTATCCATCACTTTTAATTCCACCGTAACAATTTCCACGCCTCTGGATGCCTGGAAAGCTTCCAAATCACAGCAGCAGAAGGGATTTCCCTTTCTCTCCCACTCTCAGAAACTGCAGATGTGAGACGAACCCTTTAAAATCTTCTGACTTACAAGAGAAATCACTTTTACTTGGGGTGGAGGGAAGAGAAAATTCCCAATTCATTCATCCTCATTTTTAAATACTGCATTTATTTCTAGCCTCTGAACCTTTCTAGAAAGTACAAATCCTTGAAAGTCCTTTGAAGACCTTTACTCTCATTCAATTACATAGTGCAATCTAACAAACCTTTGATAAACAGACTAATGGTTTTTGCACAGCGTGCAGCTTTTATCTTTCCCTTCATGGTTGAATGCATCTGAATTATGTCCTGTTGTTTCTAACTGCAATGTTTACACAAAGGAGGACATGAAAGTGTCTAGCTGCTTTGAATTTTCCTGCAGCTTTGCACAGCCAGCATTAAACCCATTATTGATTGTACATATCAGCAGGGAGCTCAAATCAATACTTGCTAAGCCTAGTTTATATGCATATGCAATTTGACCTAATTGCCTTTATATATTTGGATTGGATTGCTTATGTTATGTTAGCTTTATTTATGCATTATGGCCAAATTCTGATGATCAGGTGACAAGGAAGTAAGAAGTGTGTGACTGTTGGTAAACCAGGAATTGGGGTTATACTTAGTGATGCCACTCTCAAATTAGTTCTTTGAGTACAACATGGGCAAAAAGGAGCTGTCTAGGTTTCCATCTTCCACTTTCTTCTCTCCTTGTTCTTCCTCACAGCAGTCAAATAAATCCATGCATGCTTTGAGCACAGTTGTGCACACTCTGAATGACATTAGGTTTTGCACTTTAAAAAGCCTCAATCTTAAGCTGCCTTGTGTACCTGCATCAAAATGCATTTTAGCACTGTTACGTGTGGCTGGCTCATGAGAGATGTGATGGTGAAATAAGATGTGCAAGGAGGAGGGTTCATATAAAACTTTCCCATTTGTTACCCATTGTTCCTCCACTACATGAGTGGCACTTGTTAGCACTACTGCCTCATCGTGCCACGGATCCAAGTTCAATTCCAGCCTCAGATGACTGGTCATGGTTTTCTGGCCTCTGTACAGCCCTATGTGCAGCATTTTTAGTGTGGTTCAGAGGGAATCCAAAAACCAAGAACTTCTCAGAAATCAGAACAGGGTCTCCATTTCTGCTGAAGCTACAGGGGATAGAACATATAAGAATGGTCGGAAGAAAAAGAATAAATCTTTATAGTTCACAAAAGGCGTGCACATGGTGTATGAGAAAATGTTGTATATTTAAGTAATTGCATGGTTTCTTTAACAGCAGGTCAGATGATTTGTTATGGTGATGTAATTGGGGTGTTTCACAGGCTGCTGTTTTAGTTTGACTCTGTCATTTTAAATCTACCTCGGCAAACCACATATTTTCTTTATGTTTAAACCTACAACACTTAACATTGATAGGACATTACAACCCTCACTTGTCCCATTTGCAATGCAGGCATCCTCCCTACCTCCTCTCCAACCAATGGTCCCCTCCCCATCCTCCCCACAATGCATGCATTTTCCATCCAAAATGCAAGTATTCTCCTTTACAGCCACCTTGCCCTCCCACCCACCACCATCATCAGCCACCTCCCACATCATGGAAGTTCCTAGAGGCTCCACTACTGATCCTGCCCTTGGCCCAACTCCTGACACCATGGCAGTGCCAATCATTGGTACAAACAGGATACTAGGGACATTCCTTTCACGGGAATTCTGCAAATTCCTTCATGTTTCTCTTGTAAGAGTTAACAGTCATAATGGGATTTACATATTTACATGGGCCTGGAAAATCTGTGTCCCTGTATATATCTTCAGAATAACATTTAATAAAATCCAGAGAAAGATGTTGTGGAAAATAGCCACTTCAAAAGACACAACTATTATGTAACTACCAGTTCCAGCATAGAATGCATATTCTTGTTGAAGGCTGTACATACTACCATTTGATGCAATAACCTCAACTTCTAGAAGCCCTGCTGTTCTGGCAGGTCCAGGTAGCGCAACGTCTGCCTATGACAGCATGTTTTGCAGGTAATGACTCCTGTGAACGGTACCCCTCTGCTATCCAACTGCAGCACTGTTAAGAGCCTGTTCCTGCTTTTCATTAGTCATATTGGACAAAGCTTTGTCAAAAAGATCAGAGCCCTAACAGCAGCTGGAATTGCATGTTGGAAGAATGTATAGTCTGCTAGTGGGACCACACCATCCTCCACCCCCCCACCGCCCCCTTGATTTTACTGGTGACAGCCCATGAATAAACTATTATCAAACTTGCCGTCCTATTCAAAATAGTTGTCTCACCCAACCCACTAACACTCCTCAGAGTGGGCCACTGCTCAGGTGTGCAGGGACCCTGCAGGAATATCTGGGTAGATATTTAAAAAAATTAAACTAATGAAAGAGAAACCCCTTTCACTAGATTATTCAGATTGCAAGGGCTAGTCTTCTTGCCCACGGCCCCCTCTTTCAATGAAAAATGCTTCCTCACCCTCATCCTCATGCTGCCCCTGCGTTCAGTTGAATTGATCATGAAGGTATTTTGATGAGCTACTGCATCCATTCAGGGAGGTCAAAGAATTTGGTGATCCAACTCATGACATATCCACAACATAATGAAGCAGTGATCTCAGAGAAGGGAAGCGCTGTGAAGTTAAAGAGAGAGGAGGGCTCTGCATAGAAATCTCTTCCCGCCTTTGTTTTTTCAAGAGCATTTTTCTGACCTCCATTTAGCCTAGAAGCAGTGTCTGAGGTTATTCAAGAGGGGAATCACACAACTTTGCCATCTCCTTCAAAATGACTTTGAACCTCACACCAAGGCAAGGATGGCCCATCCGGTGACACAAAGGTTACTGTAGCATTGTACATCAATGCATCCAGATCTTTACAGATGGAGTGGATGACATATGCAACATCACCCACTGATTGATGTATTCTGGAGATGATGAAGGTTAATAGAGGTAAACATTGGCTTTCTCTGTTAGGAAGGAGAAGGAGGATGAAGGGCATGTTTTTGCCAGGATAAACTATCCTGGATGGTACAGAGGATCATCAAATGCATGCATATATTTTGAGGGCCCTTCAATATCAACAAAGAGAAATAGGGGAACCATGAGGGCCACACTCAATTAATGTGTGGTTCATACGTGGCATGCACAATATATCTTGTCAGTGTATGCTTATAACCCTAGCAATAGTCATTCTTTCTTCATCATGCGGAAGCCTAATGTTCCTGCTGTCTTTGCACCACCAAGAGGATATAGTTTCAATGACAGAAGCAACCTCCTGTACTTTTTGCTGTTGACTCCAATCACCATATTACCACCCAAGGATAGCAGGTATATAACAGTAGAGATGGAGGCACCAAGGATGTCATCCAGCATCAGTGTTCTCAATCAATGCTCCCAATACCTGGATTATTTTATAGGATACTCCTATTATATACTGGAGTAAGAATCCAAGTTCATTGTGCTCTGCTGAATCTTTTATAATATTGTCATCATGAGGGTGCAACCATTGCCATCAGGAATCTGGAGGCTACCTTAAGAGGAAGAAGTTGATAAAGAGGAGGAAAATGAAAATGAGAACGGTGCACCCTCAGACTGCAGTTGCTAAAGGACAATGTTCCATCTCAAATATGAATTCATAATCCTCTACCATCCATTTAAGGTATCCCATCCCAATGTTCCCTTGGCTAATAAAAGCCACAAACAAAAT
Source organism: Sphyrna mokarran (assembly GCA_024679065.1). Lineage (NCBI taxonomy): Eukaryota > Metazoa > Chordata > Chondrichthyes > Carcharhiniformes > Carcharhinidae > Sphyrna > Sphyrna mokarran. Next base: position 72,983,971 of record JAGIQG010000007.1, on the reverse strand, counting down.
CTTTCTATTGACACCTTTGTCCAAAAACATATCGAGTTATACAAACAAGGCTGAATTAATCCTGCTTGTGCTTTTCCTTAGCGCATGTCTTGCAGGCGGCTTTGCTTGACCTGGGCCAAAACTTTTACAACAGATGGGACTTAACTTTGTCACACAAAGAATCCGAGATCCCTGCATGTATTTTATGCTCCAAAAAGATTTCCACTCATTTTTTGGGAATAAGTCCACCTTAGCTATCATCCAGCGGCCAGCCTAGAAATTGGAGCTGGCTGGGCAAAGGCCCATTGAATGGCCACTTAATGGTCTTATTTGGGGTAAGGGCAGAGTTACCCTCCCAGTGTTAAATGACTACCAAGTCAAGTAGGTGAGAACCCAGAGGGAATTGCTTCTATGCAATTTCACATTATTCCCATACTCCAAACCTCAGAACTTGCTGGGGAGGGTGGGGGTGCAAATTCTAGTCTAATGTTCTTATGAGAGCACAATTCTACACCATTGCTGCAGCATAGCTGGTGAAAGGTTGCTGATTTCTACTGAGGGAGACTGCAGATGACCTCACAAGATGCCTCAAGCAGTTCTGAGCCCTGAGGACCTGACTTGGACTGCACCATCGCAGCATGGGTGGTAAGGCTGTCTGACAATCTATAGAAGGATATTGCACAAGTGGTACTGGTGGGAACATAATTGCCGTTATCTTGAGGAAACATAGCAAGCCCATGAGGCCACTCCCACCCCAAATGGGACTGTGTCTCCATGTTCTAGTAATTTGTTGGAGGAAAAATTGATGGACTGCTGTGAGAGCCTGCATGACTCTTTTAACCACAGAGTTAATTACAGTTTGAAGTGGTATCGCAGTAAGGATAGATAACTTAACCATTGTCTGAGCTTCTACTGCAGCAGTGAGATGTTGGGAAGTTTCTGTTTCTGCTGCACTGGATGCTGAAACAGCAGCCACCAGACACTACATTATAGCTGGGTCTGCAATTCCTGCCCTGGAATTAGCCATCACTTTAATGCTGGAAAGAATGGTCTCCAATCTCTGGATGATATTCAGTGCCCAATTTTAGCTGGACTTCTCCATACCCCTTGACAGTGATAGGAGGCTATGTGGCAATCTTGTCAACATGCCAGGCATCTTAATGTACTGTTCATTGCTGTTCTCAGTCACCTACAGTAAAACTTTTAGGTATTCATGTCCCCTGGGGAGCTGGTAGATTAGTTATCAATTACCCTTGCCTGTTTATAGCCCACTCAAACCCAATGACTCACCATATCAGATCCCACTATAAACTAGCCTCAAAAGGCCAAGCAATGCCAGTATCTGAACTGGTGGTGATAAGTGTCATCTCATGTGATGGTGCTTTTCCCTTGGGGGTCTGGTATAAGTTTCCCACTTCCTCCTGTGGTTCTGTAGCTGACTAAACAATCTGCATCTTGCATATGCCAAGAGCTTCAAGTTTTTAGTGTCCAGATCACCAACAACCTGTTCGTCACCCCCATGCCAACATTATAGTTAAGAAAATCCACTGACACCTCTACTTTCTCAGGAGACTGAAAAAATTTAATATGTTCACTATGACTCTCACCAATCTTTACAGATGCACCATAGAAAGCATTCTTTCTGGTTGTATCACAGCTTGATTTGGTTCCTGCTGTATCCAAGATCGCAAGAAACTACAAAGGATCATGAACACAGTCCAGTTCATCACTCAAACCATCCACCCACTGACACTGTCTACACTTCTGGCTACCTTGGAAAAGCAGCCAGCATAAGTAAGGACCCCACACATCGTGGACATACTCGCTTCCACCTTCTTCCATAGAAGAAAAAATATGGAAGTCTGAGAACACGTACCAAGGAAGTTCATCCCTGCTGCCATCAGGTTTTTCAATGGACCTACCTCATATTAAGCTAATCTTTCACTGCACTCTAACATTATATTCTGTAACATTATATTCTGTACTCTCTCCTTTCCTTCCCTATGAATGATATGCTTTGGCGTATAGTGTGCAAGAAACAATACTTTTCACTGTGTACCGAGAAATGTGACAAAAAATAATCACATCAAATCAACTTATTGGAAGGAGTATGAGGACGGAGTAGAGCATCCGAATGTTTAAGGTAAGTGCTAGAGACTGCTAATGGAGGAGTGACCATAGTGTGGTCATTGAACAGTTGGAGCTGATGATGTGGAGAGTCGGAATTGTCATGTGAAGATGTATTTACTGAATTTGACTACCCATATGAAGTTATTAAACTTCTTCTGATAATGTTGCCAAGTCTTCGAGGCTGGACCTCTGACTTCTGCTCCCTTTGCTTTCATTGGGAGTTCCTGACTCCCTGAAGAAACATGACGGGGGTGGGTGGCGGGGGTGGGGGGGGGGGGGGGGCAAAATGATTTTGAACCTGCATTTATTGATGGTGTGAATGCCAGCAGGGAGGCCCAAGATGTGGAAGTCACAGATTATGCCAGCAAGATCACAATCTTGGATCTTCCCAACCCCTCGCTGGGGTTGACGTCATCAGGTTCATGCCCATAACAAGCATGAACCTGCTTTACATGAACTTGAATGATTTTAAAATCATTAACCTGCCCCCTCGCCATATATTGACTACCCCGCCATATATTGACACACGTTCACCTAGACATGAATCTGTCATGGGGTCTCACCGGAAGCATAAATGTGAGCATAGCTCACAGGGGAGAGGGAAATGCCAGGCAGTGGAGTGGTCTGACAATGCCCTCTTGCACTGCCCCTTGGCACAGATTGGCATGGCTGAGTTGACATCATGCACATGCCAACCTGACAGTGCCAACCTGTGCTAAAGGGCAAGTCCCAATCACAACCTCATGAGGAGGGTGGGAGAGTTCATTCAAATTTAGTTTGGGGCTGAGAGTACACAGAGGTGCAGGAGATGCCAGCCATGGCCATGGCAGGGCAGAAGGTGCCACTTCCAACTGTGTGCAGGGAGGGGCAAAATGGGGCTAATTATCAGTGGGTGGGGGGAGAAGAGGCTGGTGATCTGGAAAAAAAGGGGGAAGGGACTATTGATCAGTGATGACACTGATTCTGACACTGATCAAAGGTGGGGAGGACAGCCCTTGAGACCGCTAGTGGTGAACTGGGGAAAAAGTTTAATCGTGTTATGATTGGGCCTCTTTAAAGATGGCCCCAATTTCAGACTAGTCAGGTTTTTCTAATGAGCTGAAGCCTCAACCATTGCATGGTGGTCCAATTAATTTACCAATACATTTATCTTTACTGAGTTGAAAAGTATAGGATAAATAGCTATAAGACTTTTAGACTTTTTTTAAAATGCCATTAGAATGGAGAAAATATTTTTAAGAATATCAAACAGTTTTATGCCATGGTTAACAAGTAAACATACCTCTTCACCACTCTGCCTGGTTTCTTTACTGGAGTACCAAATCAATTCTGATGCATTTTAAGTCACATGCACAAGTTAGCATAATATTGAAAAAGGCATTCTAATGTTTGTTAGAGGAGATCTAAAAAGGCCAGTCAGCATTTTTTAATAAACAGTTGAATATAATCTAAATGAAAGCCAGATGTTCTTTGTTAACTTTACTAGCTAGCCTTCCACTCCAGGATAGGTAAGCGGTTCTTGCTTATTTTTCAATGTAAAAAGAGAAAACAATGCATAAAAATACAGGATCTTTTTATGTTCCCATCTATCTATTAACTTCCTTCATTTTTATGCAATTTGTAATATACTGTTTTAGAACAAACGAAGTAACATTCTTTGCGTATTCACAAAGTTGTTCTGTACAGCAGACTAGTAGATATAAATTACGTCAACATTAAAACTCAAACCTGAAAGAAATCAATTATAGCAATAATTTTAAATTCTAAAGTGATTAGTGTCCAGGATGCCTGGTTGGGATCTATCCTGCATCAAGACTGTATTCACTTTTGAGTAGTTGGAACTTTTTTTCATGATGTAATTGGAAATAATTTTCTTAAATTACAAAATCACATTTTTAAATTGCTTCCACACTTTTTTCAAAGGGTGCTTTTTAGCACATTCCAGCTGTATGTTTTTCACATTAATCTAACTTAAAATCAATAAAACATTTGTGAAAAAAAGTTTAGGTTTATACGATAGCAAACCTTGGTTTCGTTTATTTTATTGTTTCTTAACATATATGAGCAATACCATTCATAATACCGGGTTTTTACTAGTTTCATGACAAAAAGTGACAAGCACCTGCAAACATAAATTGATCTGATTTGTGTGCTAGCGAAGAGACATTGGGCCCGATTTTACCATTTTTATTCCAAGTGCTGAATCTGGATGCAAATCTGGACTTGGAAATCTGTTCTCAGGTGCTCCCAGATACTTAGCCTGGGAAAAAAAAAATCACAAGTCTGAATCATGCTATGATTCAGGGACTTATGTCTAAAACGCTGCAGCTCCAATTGGGGGTTTGAACTGCGTATGTGCAGTGAGAAAAAAAATTTGAAGAACACTTCGCATCACTCCCGGGGCACAAACCCCTGATAAAGTGGCCCAGGAGTGAAAAGCAGGAGTGATGGTCCGCACAAACATCATCCCACCCCCACATACCCAGACCAATCTTAATTCTCTGCCCCCTTTCCTCCCATTGATTGTCTGCAGTGTTTTAGTAGACTCTCCATCAGAGCGAAATCAGGCCTCCGCCTCCCTGACCCTGACCTCCTCCACCACAGAACCATCCGGCTGCCCTCCCTACCCCCCTCCCCCAATCAGAGAATGATCTGGCCTCCCTCCTCCTCCACCCTCCACCCACTCCCACATAGATGCATCTGACCTGCTTTCTCCTCCCTCTCCCCCTCATCAAAGAATAATCTGGCCTCCCTCCCCCACCTCACCAGAGAACAATTGAGCCTTCCTCCCTACCTCCCTCCCACCAGAGAATGATCTGACTCACCTCCCTCGCTCCCCACCACCGATTTGAGTAGAGAGCCCTTGGAAGCTCTGAACTTACCTGTTCAGAAGCTGGAGTACCCGAAACAGACCTTTGGTGTTTCACACCAAAACTGGACACACGAACACAAAGGTAAAGGAGGAAATCTTGGTAAAGTTGGGTGGGCAGCCCATTAATTCAATTTAAATGCATGCAACTGTTTCAAGCATGATTTAGATGCAGCCATTTTTGGGCATTGATAAATTGGGCATCTGCGCAGACACGGGCGTGGAATGAGTTAATGGCCTTATACCCGATTTTACCAAGTTTTTGCACCCGAAAATTGATGTGACGCAATGGTAAAATTGGGCCTATTGTGGAATAATTCTGCAGCAGTAAAAATTCTCTTTACCAAAATTCCTTTACTTATAACTCTTAACAGCAGTACATTGAGTGCTAGCAGTTAGCAGTCTGTCTCCAGGAGTGTCAGATGAACTGACACTCCCGGTTAACTACAGGCAAAGATTCTCTGATTAGCCCATCAGTTGGATCCTTAATCAGAGAATTCATATTCCAATAGGCCAACTTCAATGGCTTGATTGAAGTCATTACATCCCTCCCCTCCCAAAGTCTGAGGGATCCCCATGATTGGGTCTCTTCCTCCATTTTAGCACCAGGTCCGGATCCTCCATTCTGCATCCGACGTAGGAGAGGATGGTATCTACACCTTCTCTTCCATCATAAGCGCCAGAGGGCCGGTTTGCTTTCAGCGGTAGGGGAAAAGCTGTGGCTTCGTCCACTATGCCCATCTCGCAGTCTAAGATTCTCACCAGAGATGCTGGAGAGGCAGGGCTGGCCCATCGTGGGAGACCGTCCTTGATCATTGGCCGCTGAGCTGAATTGGCTCTGGGATGGGGGACAAATTCAAGGCCCGTCTAGGTGCTTTCTTAAGACTGCCTCTCCCATGTGTACTCAGTTGATACAGGTCTTGTCCTCTATCTTTCTGCTATCCATGTGGGACTATTTGTGAAATTCCTCACTCAGACTTTTTTGCTCAGCATCGTAACACCTCTCCTGGTGACTGTTGTTGTAGTCCTGCAATGGGCCTTACGGTGCTTTTCCACCTTCCCTCCCAGATTTGAGAATAGCAGGCTCAGCCTGATGAGGAGTCGTCTTCCCATGAGTAGTTCCACTGGTGCTATTCCCCTGGTGGTGAATGGAGTTGTCCTGTAATCAAACAACCAGCAGGAGAGTTAGGTGTCTATTGATGCCATTGGATGTTTCTTTAATCCACCTTTTCAAGTCTGGAAGCTGTCTCTGCGAGCCTATTCAACGCTGGATGATACAGTGTTGTCCTGATATATCGAATCCCATTCGATTTCATGAATCTGGTAAATTCCTGGCTGGTGAAAGCCAATCCATTGTCCAAGACTAACATCTCTGGAATTCCATTTGAAGAAAATGAGATAGACAGCTTCTTGACGGTTGTCGTTCTGTTTGCCGAATTCAACTTGTAGACACCCAACCATTTTCAGTGAGCATCTACTATTATTAAGAACATGGAACCCATAAATGGGCCTGCAAAATCAACATGCAATCACATCCATAGTTTATTTGGCCATTCCCATGGTTGCAACAGAGTTGCCGGTAGCACCTTCTGCCCTTGTTGGCATTCCTACCACCACCCTACCAATGCCTATATATCTGCAACCAAGCCCAGCCACAGACATAGCTCCTGGCCAGTATCTTCATCTTGGACATTCCTGGATGTCCAAAAGTAATTTGGCCGGTATGGACTGATAGCCCTAACTTGTGACTATGACCTGTGTTTCTCACAGCAGTACTCCGTCTTCTATGGTGATTTGCTCTCTTCTGCTCCAATAGGGGTAGAATTGTGTTTAGACTAGTCTTTCCATTTCCCTTGTTAGTATCAGGTGTTTTACTTTTGCTAGTACCAGGTTCTTTTGTGTCCACAGGCATATGATGTTTCTTCTATTCTGGGTTTCTTCTATTCAACCAATGGTTGGATGTCCGGTTGATAGCCTATTAAAGGCATCGGCATTTTCCACCCATGTTCCTGGCCAGTGCTCCAATTGATACTAGTATGCTGCCAATAATAGTGCCCAGTGCTGGATCCAGGCTGATGCTATTAGTGGGACTACTTTGTCTTCTTTGAGCAAATGCAGCAGCAGTTTGTGATCAGTGATGATTGTGAATTTCCACCCATATAGATACTGGTGGAATTTCTTTACTGCAAAAATGATGGCCAATCCTTCTTTTTCGATTTGGACATACTCCCATTCCGCAATTGTTAGGGTCCTGGTGACCTATTCCTCTCCATTTTGCCATCTATGTGCCCGAATTGCACCAATGCCGTATGGAGATACATCACAGTTGAGCACTAACTCTTTCCTGGGGTCATAATGCGCTAAAATATTTGCTGAGGAGAGCTGTTGGTTGATTTTCTTAAAGGTCCGATCTTGGCAGGCAGACCATTCCCAGGCTTGCCCCTCTTTTAGTAGATAATGTAGGGGGATCCAAAATGGAGGCCCTGTTTTGTATGAATTTCCTATAATACATCATCAGCCCTAGAAACCACCGTAACTGCTGAATTCTGGTGGGGGCTGTAGCATCTTTGATTGCCTGCACTCAAACCTCCAGTGGATGTAGGCCTCACTTATTGATTTTGTAACCCAGGTAGGTTACTTGCAGTACTAACAAAACACATTTCTCCTTCTTTAAGTGCATATTCACTGCTGAAAACCTTCTAATGATTTTCTCCAGGTTTAGCAGGTGTTCTGTCCTCGTTTTCCTGGTGATGAGGACATTGTCCAGGTAAATGATGACCTATGGCAACTCTTGTAGTATATTCTGCAGCTGACGATACCCTAGAAGGCAATCTCTTGTATACTGAAAAAGGACCTTCAATGTGTGATCATGGAAATTTTTTGTAAATCTTCGTACAGCTTCAGCTGTAGATATGCACGACTCATGTCTCATTTAGCGAATAAGAGATCTCCTACCAGTTTTGTGTATAGATCCTCAATGCGGAGAATTGGGAATTAATCAAGTTGTGAGTAGCAATTTATTGTCTGTATAAACTCTCCATTAAGATGAACCTAAACATCTGGCTTTAGAATAGGCAGCATGGGTCTGCCCATTCCACAAACTGGACTGATTTTATTATGCCTTTGCACTCCAATCTTTTGATATGCATGCCCATCTTTTCCCTCAATGCGAGTAGTATCGGCCAGGCCTTGCAAACTTTCGGGACCGCCTCCAGATTGACATATAGTGTTACTTTTATTCCTTTAATTGTTCCTAGCCCTTCTTGAAAAACCTCCAGATATTGGAGAATGACTTTGCTCAGACAACCATTTTTTATCTGAAAAATGTTCATCCAGTCTAGTTGGATTTTCTTTAGTTAACTTTGTCCCAATAGACTTGGTCCCGAACCTTCCTGTATCATCAAAGGTAACCTAACCAGTTGCTTTCCATAAGCAACAGGCATATGGGTTTTGCTCTGTGGTTCCCCTGTACAAATCCTCAGTCTTGCCGGAGTTTCAGTTAAAAATAAGGGCTGGAGTCCAGTGTGAATTTTGTTGAACATTGTTTCCCCTACCACTGATATAGCTGTGACTGTGTCGACCTCCATCAATGTTCAGTCTTATAGATAATTTGGTAAGTTCTGATTTTGTCATTGCTATGCAAAGTAGTTGTTCCTCATCAGAGGTTCAAAGGTGTGTGTTCTCCTATACCCCAGCCTATGTGTCATTTTCTGAAATGTTGGTTTAGGAACTTTGTTTTCCTTCTCTGACTCAGAATATTGGCAATAGTTGCAGTATCTTGCTGGGATTCTGAAGGGCTGCTATCTGTCTAGTCCTAATTTGGCCTTGTTTACAAGTGGCTCTGTAGACAATCCTGACTTCCCTTGTATCTGAATCTTTAATGAGGACAGCTATATAGTTGCCTAACCTGCAGTGGTGGTTCCTTAAATCACTTACACTGGGGTGGGTGTCCACCTCCATTGAAATTATCTGTAACCCATGCTCTGCGCATCACTTTTTCTAAGGACAAAGCCAGCTGTAATGTTTGCAGTCCCACTGGGCGTTCTCCTACAGATGTTTTTGTATGGTCAAATTATTGCTTCTGCACACCAATTGGTCTCCCTGATTGGATCAATTGGATCCTTAATCAAGGAGTTCATACTCCAATAGGCCAACCTCAATGGCCTGATTGAAGTCATTGCACATTGTTTGCTCTGTTGTTTATTGTAGGATAAAAATTTCAAGTTAACTGAAACTTTGGGTTCAGATTCACTTGCAGAGGTTTCTGGCAAATGTGAAAGCAAAGATGCACAAAAGCTTATCAAGTCTACATTGACAAATGGTGCTAACTCTTACCCATCTAGTTATTGCAGGTGAAATTATTCTAAAACATTATGGTGGGGATTTTCAGGTCCTGAGCATCATAAGATTGGAAATTCCCATGTAAAGTCAATGGACCTTTGCCTGGTCCATTAAATTTTCCTTCCTGTCCATAATGATTCCCACCATAGGTGGGACTGCAAAATTCCAACCTATAAAAAATTTTGTTGCAGGAAGGAACATAATAACTGATCACGTTTTTACATCTAATGTAGATAGATTGAAGGATCACAACTATCAGATGTGTTTTTCTGCCTTCTCTCATTTTACTTGGGGTTGCCACGATGATGTATCATTAATTCCTAAGATTATTTACCAACAAAAGCTGAAGCATCTACCTTTCAAAATAGCTGATATGATTTTAAGGACTTATACAGAAGAGATCATGCCATTAAAAGGTATATCATGTAGAGCGGCCTCTATATGTGGACAAACAACAAAACTGCCTCTATATGCGTCCATTGTAATTTATCAGTTCCGTTTGGGATATTGGGATGTTAGTGTTCCTTTAAGAAGGTTTTTTTTAAATCATGTATTCTGCAATTGTAAGCAAACTTTTTCAGTTTCTTTTTCTCATTGTTGCTGAGTTGTCTGTGAGACACTTTTCATTGCTGCTTAAATGATGGTTTGTTTATGTTCACTCTGGGATTGGTTTTATGGCCCTGCATTGTTAGGCAGAAGGTCATGGGTTCTGGTCAGGTTTTTTTTTTCACTTCCGAGGGAATTCAAGATTTAATTTGCTGTTTTTGGCTGGCAGCAGTGTTTTAATTTAGAAGGGAGTGGACATCAGACTGAAAGAAGTCTCCCTCTCTCTCTCTCTCTCTGTCTCTCCCTGGTTTTGGGAAATTCTGCTATGTAGCTGAAATTCTTCCTGGAGTAGAAAATCTGCTTTTGCTGGCTTGGCCAGAGAGTCTCTCTGGTCTGGGAAGCTGTTCTGGTTTCAAACTGACCTGTTTCTCTCCAAGAGGACTGCAGCATTCATCCAAAGGATTCAATTCTAATATTGTGTGAGCAGTGGACGTTTGGCTAAAGGAAGTTTGGTTTTGATTGGAACACCTTAGAGATATTTGTTAAAGTTATACATTATTGTGGTTGTTTTGTTTTTGTTTGTAATTGATAGAAGCTGTTGCTAATTTTTTTCCATACATGCTACCTATTTTTGTAAATAAATTTTCTATGATAAAAGCTCCCTACTGTGTCATTTGAATTATATCTGAAGTGAAACATCTCGTGCTTATCCTAGCCAAATTCAATAGGCAAAACTTATGTTTCAGGTGGATTCCATAAAACACTTCAGAATTTCTAACCTGAACCATAACAAAAACAGATCTACAAGCATCATCTAGATAAATATAAGAATGAATTTGAAGATACATTTCTTTGAGACAAATTGAGGTCCATTGTCACTTAACAGTTGTTCAAGGAATCCAAAATGTCTAAATACTTACTTTAGCTTCTCAGTAACCTTCTCTGATGAAGTAGACCTCTGGTCATTGATCATTACCAAAAACTTATGTCCTTCAAAAGGTCCTTCAAAATCTACACATATTTGGCTCAATGAAGAGAGGTCAAATGAAACTCAAGGTGAAGCCTAATAGTCAACCAAAAAGTCTCAAAACAAGAGCAGTGCCATATGTGATGTGAAGGGTGAAGAAGAATTAATGTGACTTGTTAATACTGTTGTGTTCGAAGCGATTACGATGAGTGACCCTGCCAGCCTTAGCACTGCTGCATCCATGGAAATGACATGAAGAGGCTTGGAAATGAGTGCACGTGGATTTTGCATGACCTTTTGAAGGTCATAATTTCTTGGTAATGGTTGATGATCACACGGAGTGACCAGAGATCTATTTCATGTCAGAAGGCTGTCAAGAAGCTAGAAAAATATTTAGACATTTTGGATTCTTTGAACAACTATCAGTGACAATGAACCTCAATTTGTTTCACAAGAATATGAAAGATTCTTACAAGAGAATGGTATTCAACGTATTTGGTCCACCACATATTACCCTACTGAAATCAGAACCTGCTAAAAATCCAAATTCAACCATACAGAGTCCTGATCTGAACATGTCTACATTCCAATAGCAACAGACACTGTTGAGGAAAGCAACATCTCATCTAGCCAATCAGACACAGAGACAATCTCTTGCACCTACATGAACAATGGTGAAACCAACCACCAGTGATATTAACGAAATGATGAAAATGCCAGAAGTTACCATCAGTGTAAAGAAGAAGGTGCCAGAGCTTCAATTCTTTTAAGAATGATAACCTCCAGACTGAATGATACAATATTAATACTGACTGGCTTATTGATTATTGTTCATGTTGAAATTGTTTTGAACTTGTTAGAAACATTCATTTGAAGGGGAGAGGAAATATTATGCATCTGTATTAATTCCCTTTGGCTCACTGAGCTCTGCTATATTAATGTATTCATAAATGATATCATAAATCCCAAGTGTGGGAAACAGCCACAGAAGAAGCAGCCATATAAGAAAACACACGCTGCAAATAAAGCTCTGTTGTTTATAACCCTCTATGCTCCTTACCATCACTCTCCAATGTATAAAAGTGACCTATTCATCTTCCAATTCCATTGTCTTTAAGTCTTTCGCCACCACATCTTTCCTACTGCTCTTAGGACTTCCTGTCCTTATTCCTGGCAATCCCAATTTCATTACTGACCTCACCAATTTCCTTTCTCCCTCTGCAACAGCTGACTGCATCATTTCAATCTCTTTTGGTTTTTTTCTTCAATCTCCCAAAATGTTCACTGGCCCCCGATTTGCTTGTTCCTAATTTTGTCCTTTCTTATTACTCCACACATCCATTTTATCATACACATCCATCTCATCAACCACCTCTCATTAGTATCAATTCGTCATTCCTTTCCTCTTGATCTGCCCAAGTTACTTCACTATATAACATGGTCTCACAAATTTTTAGAGCGTGACCATGAGTGTCATGAAACTGCAATGTGCTATGCTAAATTAACGTCTTTTATTGGCACATACAACAGCATAGCTAATAACAATCAAATTTCTCTAATAGATTTCCAGCTACCTTTATTGTTTTGCTGGAAGCACTTTTTAAAATCAGAACTTCTTATACAATTAGCGTGATGACTTCAGCCACAAATTAGAGCTATTTATTGTTTGAGGTGGAGATAGATATGCATTTAAGATTGATTTTCCAAATGGCATGTATAATAGAACATAATGTTCCTATACAAGTGGTTGCAACAGTTTGTTTTCAAAGAAAAAGACAACAAAAACCAAGGACCTAGATTTTTTTCCAAGTCAGATCATCACTGGAGTGTGGCAGACTGTATTTTCCTTGACTAAATGCTCAGTCCAGGTTCGCTGTACTCCGAGGCTCCACTATGGGATTCCTGCCTCTGCAAAGTAAGCGAAAATGCTGTTCCATGTTGCATTAAAATCAGTTGAAAAGCCTGGGGAGTAATCCAGCCATTTCTTCTGAGCAAAAGTTTCCAGCACTGCGATATTTCAGTTAATATTTCAATGCCTCACAGTACTGTTCCCTTAATTCGTTGACACTTCAGTTGAAGTATCCTTGGTGGAAATTGGGTAATTCTGACATTGAGGGAAGGAGATCCATGGTAGGCATGGTGTTGACCTAGTGGAAAGAGATGTCCTCAATAGTATTATTTCTAGCACTCCTGCATAGCCACTAATGACGGAAGACATTTACTTTAGTGTCAGCTATGGCTTGTTTGGTAGCATTTAGCCTCTGAATTACAAGATTTTCTGTTTGAATCTCACTCCAAAGCTTGAGTATTGTTTTTTAGATGTTGATCACAAGCATTATGAAAAGAATGGAGCTCTATGCTTGGGAAGTCTTGAATTGGGAGGAGCTGCTCTTTCCTCTGTCACTGTCCTTTCAAAGAGCAGATGAAACACTGTCCCTTACAAGGGCTCATGGAATCTCCAGTGAGAGGCTTAGCATATTGGTAGTGTTTTTGAGATAGTTGGAGAGAGGAAGAGCACTTACATGTATCTTACTTATGTATATCAGCACAATTTGCTCTAACCACTCTACCTGGCTGCAAGTTCCATATTTTCACCATTCTCAGTGTGAAGAAATATATTTTCAATTAATTCTTTGATTAGTTAGTAACTATCTCATTTTGGACTTATCACATGTATAAATATTTATCCATATATGCTTATCAAAGATCTTAATATTTTAAATTTCTTATCTGGCAAGAGTTTCATTAAGATTGTTAAAGGTACAATATCCAATAGTAAATGGACTGTGCTGGAATTCCCCAGACAAAAGGGAGAAGACTGATTTTCTTCTTCCCATTGCAGTCCCCCTTGGATCTTAATACAAAAGGGAGATTGTCCAATGGCTACAAATAAGTCAAGCCAAACTGCTCAGAGGAGAAAGATGAGGAGGAGTGAGAGGAAAATAGGTAGCAAGAGGGTTTATCAAACTAGAGCTTTCTCAGAGCCAGGAACAGTATGCACAAAACCTGCAAAACAAAATTTGCAGCTTCAGAGCCATGTGTGGATGGCTTTGTCAATAGCTGTGAAGAAGAATTTACCATTAATTTCTTTGCATTGGCTGGAACATGTGGCATCTGTTCAGCATCTCTCAATTTCCCATCCATTTCTGCATCAGAGATGATAGAAATGACATTCCAAGAAAGGTGCTTCAGTACATTCTTTCACATTCTTTTTAGGATAGCAGCTTCTCCATAGTGCAAGGTGTTATCCATATATACCCGTGGTTTTTCAATTGGTGCATCTCCATGCAGAGATTTACAAGAACTATAAAAGTTACCACTCCACTCAGTTGATATGTGATTACACTCAACATATCATAATAGTGAATGTCCACTACCCTGGCAGCAATCATGATGTATTCATTCCGAAATAGGCTGCAGTTCCAGTATCCTGTCAGCTACTATGTCAAACTAGAGGCCGGCTGCTGGATGAAAAGGGGTAGCCACTTTATAGGTCACTGATGATTACCATTTACAATTTAATTATATGTAACTAGCTTGTGTGCAATGAGAGCCATGCTGCTACAAGAAACATCACTGAGCAGAGGCCTAGAATCCTGAAGCAAAGTTTTCATTGTGTTGGCCACCATGGAGAAGCCCTCCAGGACTCACTGGAGCAGGTCACTCATTTCATAAATGGTCTGTTGCATCCTTCAAAATATGCTCATCATGAATGTATAATTTTTCTACCACAGTTCTGGTGACTGTCTCAGGAGGAGAAGGAGGAAGGGGAAGAACAGGAGGATGAGGAGGAAGGGAGGAGGCAGTTGGCACATCCATATTGCAGATTGACCATGCATAAGCACATTGTTTGTCTCCAGTTCCAATTCATGCAACCCTAACCCTAACCGCGGTATACATCAGTACTATATCTTTAATTACAAAACATCAGTGTCTTCTTTGCCACATTTCCTTGAAATAAAACTACAAAACAGTCATTCTGTACCACTTGATCCAACAAAGCATGGAATATTTCATTCAAAGCTCAACCAATCTTCCTCGTGCATTCTCTTGCCAATGCCTTTGCCTGACTTGTGAAAGGCTGTTGACTTTCAATGCAGAAACTGCAAATGGTCTTGTGGGATGTGCTGAAGTGGTTCTGGGTCGAGAAGACATGGCTTCAGATTGCAGCATCTCAGAATGGCAATCAAAATCTGGTCTGACTCATAGAAAAGCAATCAAGTGCACTGGCATTTTGGAAAGACAAATGCTGTCATTCTGAAAGAAAATAGTACGTTTATGTAGTATAAACCTGAATCAAAGTTCTAGTAATTGTCAAAACTGAAGTGAGTATTCTTGAATTAATAATACTGCTCAGGGGCTGCCATGTTAGAGAGCTTGGTGGAGTTGTTTTGGTATCACCATGCTAAGGGCATGACAAAACTTGGAAGATGAACTTAAGGTTAGGCATGGCCAGAAGTGGAATATTAGAATATTGAAAACTTCTGGATTACCTGCCAGCAATTGGGATGAGACGTGGTCCTGGTATTAACTTTAGAAGCCATTGGGAACAGGGGTGTGATATTGCATGGGAAACCTGGAATTACAGTCAATACATCCATCAGAAATATTTTAACACAAGCATTTCATTATCAATTTAGTTCCAATTTCGTTGTCAGCTGCAAATATGGTGCAGCCCCACATAGTGCAATATCAACTCCAGTATTTAAAGGGCAAAACCAAAGATGGCATTTGCAGTAATTATGAGTTGAAAGCAAAACCAGACAGATTTGAATAATGGATTCAGGGTAGTCAAAATCTAAACCCTGCATATCATCCTTGATGTATTGTTAAACTGTGAAGAACCAGAACAAGAAACTTTTCTCCAACAACAGGATGAAAAAACTGTTGCTGAAACCAAGAAGGCATGGCTGGAGGTTACCAAGACAGCCAGCAGCAGGAGCACTGTGCCATGCATCTGAATTCAATGCAAGAACTGTTGGAACCCTTGTCACAATAGGAACACTTGGATACATACATATACACGTATATGCACACATAATATTCTATTACTGATAAATTTCTGCCCACAGTCTGAGCAAATATTTTCTTTCTTTCCAATATGTCTTTTACACATCTGAAAGTCTATTGAATTTAAAGTGTGTTGAAGTGTATCAGCAAATGTCTCTACAGGGAGAAGGAAGCCTGAAACAAAGCCTTACACTCTTCACAATTAAATGTTCTCACTTCTGAGAGGGTCTTGGGCCGAAGGGCCTGTTTCCCGTGCTGTTTTGTTCTTTGTTCTTCTTTGTTCTTTATAATTCAATCATAATACTTTATTTACAGAACTTCACAATATCTCAGAACTTACAGATGTTTCAACACATAAACGTTCACAATTTTGAACCAGATCCTTTTTGGAATTTTCTCAAATTTCTTCATTTTCTAGTTCCAACCTCAGGCTTAGCAATCAAACAAGTATGCAGGGATCAACTGCCAGACTAGTATAATCAAATACAGACAAAACAAACCATTGAATGCTATACTATTTACAGCAATAATTTATATGAGGGAACCAATTGTAATATATCCATATTTACAGGGGGGAAAGTAAGCTGTGAGGAGGATGCGAAGAGGTTTCAGAAGGATAGAGGTTGGTTAGATGATAAGGCAAGAAACTGGCAGATAGATGATAATGTGAAGAAATGTAAAATTATTCACTTTGACAGAAAGAATGTAAACTCGAGATCTTTTTAAATGGAAGAGTCTAGGAAATACTAGTACATAGAGGATTTCAAAGTCTGTAAATAAACCACGGACAATTAACATGCAGGTCCAGCAAACAATTATGGAAGCAAATGCAGTGTTAGCCTTTATTGTAAAGGAATGGAAATATCATCGAATGTTTACAGTACAGAAGAAGGTCATTTGGTCCATCATGTCTGCAACAGCTCTTCAAATGAGCATTATGACTTTGTGCCATTTCACTGCCTTTTCCCTATACTCCTGCATATTATTTTTATTCAAGTAATCATCTAATACTCTCTTGAATGTCTTAATTTGAATCTGCCTCAAGCACACTTCCTGTCCAATCCGGATCCGAACCATCTGTGTGATTTTGAAAATCATTTTAAATCTATGTTCTCTTGTTCTTTATCCATTTATAGCAGGAATACTTTCCCCTATCTATTCTGTCCAGCTCTTCATGATTTTGAACATCTCTATCAGATCTCCTCTTTGCCTTCTTCTCTCCAAGAAACATTATCTCAGCTTCTCCACTCTATCCTTATAACTAATGTTTCTCATCCTTGGAACTATTTTTGTAAATCTCTTCAACACTTTTTTCAATGGGCCCATGGGGCGATGTGTATGCTATCAATAGCCCTTCATATGGGGTATCCCGGCGATGGTAGCAAAGCTGCATCCCTGGCATCCTGTTGGTCCTGACCAGCATCAATGTGGATATAGTGACATGCCCAGGATGTTGGCATTAGAACGTGGCCAAAAACATAGCAAACCTTATGGCACAGTTGCAAATTAGGGTTTATAGTGTCGCACGCTAGTTTCCTGGTTTGCTGTACTGTTTGCCAGATGCAGTGAGATGGTAAAATTATGCTAACTTGGAAAGCCTATTAATGAATTCTATATGACTGTGCTATCATTTATTTTGGTAAAAGAATACAAGATGAACACAAAATAATTTTCACTAATACCCTGATCCAATCTAGTTTGACTAGCATCAAGTATTAGGGATAAACATTATGAATTATTGAAACTTGAAATTTATTTTTAATAGATAGGTGGTCTGCACAATACTAAGCTATTTCCAGGTATATTGATAAAAGTTAATGATTTCTTTCAGTTTCTCTTTTCGGAACTTATTAGAAAGTGTTTTGTAAATGTTGATAAGATGACAAGTTAATATTGATCTGCTCATTTCTCCTGTCTCAAAGGGATCATTAAATAATGCATGGTCCCATATGCTCTATCATTTAACAATTAGCTGGGACTACTTGTAAAAGCTTCCTTCACTCCTATGTAGCCCTTTGGCTTGTAATTAAATGATCCTACAATGAAAACTTCTATTATAAGATTAGTTTTAATTATTTATTAGGAGATATGTACTACAGACACCATTAATTATGTATAGCTTAGTTAAACATTTTTCAATCTATTACTCATACATCGTTCTGGTCTGCTGTGCACAATCTGGCACAGCAGCAGAGAAACATCTTGGAAGAGAATAAGGAGGACTGGGCAGATGCCCACGAGGAGAAGGAGGCACAGGAGAATGTGGAGGATGAGACTGAGAAGGAGCCAGTGGATGGAGGACAAGCGCTGGAAATAAATTTAGCAGGGCAGGACAGCGAGGGACGCCCTCACCTTTGCAAGGTTCCAACGTTGTCCCATTAGCAGACGTGGGATCCAACAGCTCCAACCTCTCTCCCATACCCTACCAGGAGCCTTCAATCCAGCCATCCCCCCCCCCCATGACCTTTGTCTATATACCTGTGCATCCCGTTGACATCACACCATGGGCCTCAGTTGACCTATTGGCAAGATGCTGGCCCAGGCAGGAGGGTAATGATGTCTTGCTATGAGCATGCTGTGATGTTGCCCTGGTATAACAGAAATCTGATTTCTACCTTGACTTCTGCTTATTTTCTGTCTGCACACTGGTACTTGGGCCCATGTCTAAGTGAGAATTGAGGGCACCACCATGTGACCCAATGACGTAGGCACGAGGAGATTGATGTTGGGGGGTAGGGGCAGTCCTATGGTGCAATGACTGATGAAAATGCCGTCACAGGTTGCCCCCACTGTTGGGATTTCTTGGAAGGTTGGCAGGGATTAAGGCAGAGATGCTCAGACTGCTGAGTCCCAAGTGGGGTTCAGTGACCTTGTAATTCAAACAGCGTTTTCAGATGAGCACTTGGGGTACTAAGGCAATAGGGATCTGGCATCACGATTTGACCCTGGGATCCATGTGACTCTAGTAGTAGGTATTATTGCTGCACACTTGGTAAACGCAGGACTTCTTTTGCATTGAACGAGGTTCTGACCTCTCTGGGAATAGGAGGGGTTTGACTCTCCTTGTGGGAGGCAGGTCACAAATAGAGGAGTCTGGGTTGCAAGAACATTTAGTAATGATTATTTTCAGTGTATGTTATTCTATCCCTAACTACGATGACTGCCTTCACCCATGCCCTCTTGGTGACCCTTAAACTTTTCAATCTGATCTGGCCTACCACTTTGCCAGGTGATCTCTGGGATGCACATCAAAAGTAGCAGTAAACAGGTGTTCCATGCCTGTAGCCTGTGATGCCCAAAGTAGGCTCCCCTAAGTGGGCTCCCCTGTTGTGGACTCAGTAGAGCAGCATGCATTCTGTCCTGCAGATTCACATGCAAGATCCTGGTCAGTCAGTTTATAGTCTATTAATGTCACTGGTCCTCTCTTTTGCATAATGAAATGATTTATGTCTACAATGAGCTTACTGGAAAGAGAAAGAAGGCTTGTGCAGATACTTCCTGCCATCCCAGGTGCATTTCAGAGTACAGTTTGGCACACTTTTCCCTGTTTTTGCGGACTTCTCCTCAGGTGCACTTTCCCTTTTATGGCCGACATAGTGAACAGCTTCATTCATTCTTTCCCATGGGACTGTGCCTATTTAGCAGCGAAATGCTTTATTCTGTTTTCTGAGCACAATTAGTCTCGCAATTTGTATTGGCTTAATTAGAGTTAAGTCCTCTCTCATCTGCAGGGATCTGAAAGAGCTTCATCTAAAACCCCAAATATTATTCGATAACAAATCAATTCATTCCTCAATATTTCGTAATTGCAATTTTTTGCCAACCTGTAAGGGTATTGATGAATAAATCCATGCTTGCACCTAGTCTATGTTTGCATTTGTGAAATTTAGTCCTTTCTTGCAAATGCTGAAGTGTGAATCAAATATTTGACAGACTTCTTATCAACTCCCTACCACATTATTACATCGTTAGGAAAAACTCCAACTACATTGGATAATGTACTGACCTGATCATTTTGCTGTATTTTTATGCAAAAAAGAAGTAGTTCTATATCTAAGGATACTACTTTCTCCAGTTGTTCCAGAGTTGAACTTCTTCTGAACGTCAATGCTTTGAAATTATTCTTGGATTGGTAATGTGGATTCCATTCACCTACTGAACCCTGGAATTATTGCTACCTCACTGGTGCTGCTGGTTGCCTCAGGTCTGTGCTCACTGCTGTCTGGACTCCATGGCTGGAATTTTCAGGCCATTCATGCCAGCAGCATTCTCTGGTCCCACTGCAGTGAACGGAGATTTGGCTGAGCACCAAATTTTGTGTCTTCGCTTCCAGCAGTGCTGGGCACAAACAGTGGAAAATTCCACCTGCGGTATCTGTCTCAGCTTGCATCTGCTGCACCTCTGACTTTTTGGTGAGTTATGAATCTGTTCCTTTCAACTTTCTTTAAAGGACCTTTTGACTTGCCAGGTCTGTAGCTGCTCCTTAAACTTTTCTGTCTCTTTTACTCACTGTGCATTGCCATCACGTTTCATCATATGTTTGTGGTCTAGGTGGGGTTCTTTGCGGCTAGTCTATTCTCCCACAGTTAGTTATTTGAGACTAGCATTTGTTAAAATCATTACCATTTACTTACAGCTATTATATCCATATTGGAATCTTTACATGAGGTTGAAACCTCGGCTCTCTCCATATCACTGTTGCTCAATCGTGGTGTTACATCATCATTACATCAACATCATGTGCTTCTGATGTTGACCCTTTATTCTAAATTTCTCCCCCACCCAAGTTCTCATCCCATTTATAGACATCCCCCTATTCTGAAACATGCAAGCAAAGCCAGGAATTTTTCCCAACTCCCATTACTTGCCTTAAGGCAACTGCTTGTTGTCCTGATCCCGGGCGCTGTGCTACTGGCAATTCATTCTCCACTGATTGTTCAAATGGCTGCAAGGGAAAACCTGCCACCCAAAATCGTAGCATCTTCATAGTTCATCTTAATGAACATAGATACAACATACGCTATAGAATTAACTGCAATGGAGAACAAAGCATTTTACTTTTAAACTCTTCCAGCCTCCAATCCATTCATTATTCAAGCTTTCATGCTGCTAGTGTAAAACTCAGAATTAATAGCAGAAATTGCAAGCTCTAATTCTTTCTGATCAAAAAAGAGGACAATAAACTCCCCTACCCTTACATAAAGGACGTCAGTCACCTCTTTTAAGCAGTCAAGAGCAAAGTAGGAGGCATCATAATCATGCAAATGGAACCTAAAATTGCCGAGGACACTACAGACAGAATTTTCTCAAAAAATTCAAAATGTTGAAAGAGCGAGAAAACGGGACTGGAAATATTAGGAGAGGTAAGAAATTGGGCGTGAACCTAATTTTTTGCCTCTTGCTCATATTTTCGACCCCAATATGCTACTCGATCCGTGCAGCAGGGTTAAAAAATCCCATCTGTATATTCAAGCAATGTTCTATATCTTCACAGATAAAAGGGAGGTAAGTTGGCATGACTAGTTAGAGAAGATGCTGTAGTGTGGACAGAGGGGATAAGGACAGGATCCTTATGGTTAGAATTGAGAAGCAAAAAAAATTATTGCCATGCTTCTGGAGATATATGCTTCAAGTAATGTGAGAGAGAGAAGCAAATCTGCAGTTTGGCTGCCTCTTAACTACCGCTGAAAAGGCATAGCAAGCCATTCAGTTCAAAAGCAATTAGAGAGTTAATAAATGTTGGCCTTGCCAGCAATGCCTACATCCCATAAAAGAATAAATAAAAACATTCAGCTGACAGTGTTTCAGAGAGGACACTAACAGAACATGTTACATCCAAAATGGTAGGTCTGGTATCAATGCAGATACCAGAAATGCTGATAAAGTTGGGCGGTCAGCTCATTAATTCAATTTAAATGCATGCAAATGCATTTAAATCGCCATTGCACCCATTTTGGATACAAATCGTATTGCCGCCATTCCCAGGTTTCAGTAAAGTGGCAATCTGTGTGGACACACGGGTGCAGTTCGCAGTAATTGCCTCTCATCTGACTTTACCATGTTTTCGCGCCCAAAAACGGGCACGACGCAATGGTAAAATTGGGCCCTGAGTGATGACCCAATCTATCCATTCTACATACCTCTAGTACGTGCATGGGATCTCTATGTTAGTAGTCTTACAAATGTGGTATGTCATGCAGACCATGCTGGAAATTGCCAGAAGACAATTGCCAACAATATACTGGACTGAGCTGCTGTAGCTCTGACACAAAGGTGCAATGAAGATAGATTTTATGGTCTAAGTTCACAGATTTCTTTCCCTGAATTGACCTAGGTTTTTTTAAAATATGCCTTTCTTTATCTCTCCCACGAGATTACATGGTTGCTAGTGAGTGGAGAGTTTTCAGGGTCAGATTGCTTAGTTGTAACATGGCTAAATGAAACAGTTCATAGGCCCAGTTGATATTTTCCTGCTCACCTCTTTGTGTTATAACTTCCTTACCAGAATAGTGCCACTGGCAACAAATTTAAAATTCTACAGACTTGTTAAAAATGTTACTATTGCCTTTTTTTTGTTCTGTAGCTACTGCGTTTCTACAAGAATCCAGAACACGTTCCGCAGGAAATTCTGAATTAATTACATATCGACGTGAGAGTCCGGTCAATTTAAAATACTTATTTTACTTCACATTACTGGAGTTTTAATCTAAAACTAAGACTTTTCCAGATTCAGACATTGAACAGACTGCAACTTTCAAAAAGACTACCTCAACAATTAATTTCTTCATTCACAATGGCAGTCTGCTTCTACTCTCATTCCCTAATTCATAGAAACACTCTCTCCTTTTAACTCTTTCCAGTTCACAGTAGCCAGGGCCACTCAACTCCTGACCATTGCACCCATTGTAAGGAGTGTGTTAGGATACAGACCTAAGCCCAACCATCTTCAGCTGCTTCATCAATGACCTTCCTTGCATCATATGATTGTAATGTTCAGCACCATTCATGACTCCTCAGGTACTGATGATATGGAGATGCTGGTGTTGGACTGGGGTAAACACAGTGAGGACTCTCACAACTCCAGGTTAAAGTCCAATAAGTTTATTTGGTAACAAATGCCACCAGCTTTTGGAGCATTGTTCCTTTGTCAGATGAGCGGGGAGTTCTGATCACAAACAGTGCATATAAAGGCACATACTCAGTTTACAGAATACTGATTAGAATGCAAATCTTTACAGCTAGTCAAGTCTTAAAGATACAAACAATGTGACGGAGAAAGCATTAAGCATAGGTTAAAGAGATGTGTATTGTCTCCAGACAGGACAGTAAGTGAGATGTTGCAAACCCAGGCAAATCAAGGGAGTTACAAATAGTGCAACATGAATCCAAGATCCCGGTTGAGGTCGCCCTCATGTGTGCAGAACTTGGCTATCAGCCTCTGTTCAGCGACTCTGTGCTGTCATATGCCATGAAGGCCACTTGGAGAATGTTTACCTGAAGATCAGAGACTGAATACCCGTGACTGCTTAAGTGTTAGCCAACAAGAAGAGAATAGTCTTGCCTGGTGATTGTCAAGCGGTGTTCATTCATCCATTGTCGTAGCATCTGCATGGTCTCCCCAATGTACCATGCCTTGGGACATCCTTTCCTGCAGCTTATCAGGTAGATTACATTGGCTGAGTTGCAAGAGTATGTGCCATGTACCTGGTGGATGGTATTCTCACTTGAAATGATGGCATGTCCGTGTTGATGATCTGGCACGTCTTGAAGAGGTTGCTGTGGCAGTGTTATGTGGTTTTGTGGTCACTGTTCTGCTGAAGGCTGGGTAGTTTGCTGCATACAATGGTCTGTTTGAGGTTGTGCGATTGTTTGAAGGCAAGAATGGGGGTGTGGGCTTGGCCTTGGTGAGATGTTTGCCTTCTTCAATGATATGTTGAAAACTCCGGAGAAGATGTCATAGCTTCTCCACTCCAGGAATTACCGGACAACTAAAGGCACTCTGTCCAATGTGTCCTATGTTTGTTTTCTGAGGAGGTCAGTGCAGTTTTTTGCTGTGGTGTGTTGGAACTGTCGATCGATGAGTCAAGCACCATGTCCTGTTCTTGACAAAGAAGCAACGCTCCGAAAGCTAGTGGCGTTTGTTACCAAATAAGTGTGTTGGACTTTAACCTGGTGCTGTGAGACTCCTTACTGTCCTCAGATACTGAAGCAGACCATGTCCAAAGAGAAATTCAAGGTAATCAGGAAGAGTCAGCATGGTTTTGTGAAAGGGAAATCATGTTTAACCAATCTATTTGAGTTTTTTGAAGGAGTGGCATGTGCTGTGGATAAAGGAGAACCTATAGACATGCTGTACTTGGATTTCTAGAGAGCATTTGATA
Organism: Sphyrna mokarran; assembly: GCA_024679065.1. Taxonomy (NCBI): domain Eukaryota; kingdom Metazoa; phylum Chordata; class Chondrichthyes; order Carcharhiniformes; family Carcharhinidae; genus Sphyrna; species Sphyrna mokarran. The sequence goes on along the minus strand of JAGIQG010000007.1, from coordinate 72,959,748 downwards.
AGATACAACAAAAGATTATTTTAGAAAATAAACATTCATGATGTAGGTGATAACAATAAAAGCTTGGTTAGAAAATTGGCTGGCTGGCAGAAAACAGAGCATAACCAGGTCTTTTTCAATTTGACAGAATAAGTGGAGTCCTGCACAGTATTATGCTGGGGCTTCAGTTTTTTGCACTTTATGTCAATGACTGAAAAGAGGAGGGTGAAGGCCTGATAGCTAAATCTACAAATTACGCAAAGTTAGGTAGGATAGTGTTTTGTGAAAAAGACATAAAATGTTGCAGACTGATATAGGTATGTTGAATGAACGAGCAAAAATCTGGCAGATGGAGGTATAATGTGGAAAAATATGAGCCTGAATTTTCAGGATGGTGAACACATGGCACTTGCCAGCTTGAAAGTTGGAGTATAACCCATCCCCTTCAACCCTAACAGACCTGCTGCCATTTCACACTAAATTGAGCATTGATTACCAGCAGTTCATCCACCTTGAAAGGAATTTAGATTCAGATTGAAGTGCAATCCCACCTCCAGCCCTGATTCACCTGCTTGTGCAGCTCTAGTGTTTTACTTTGTGTGGGATTTGGGAGCATGGAGCGGGGTCATGGTCTGGAAACCAGAAAGTTCTTTGAAAATTCTTTTTTAAAAAAAAGGAAAATAATAAATTGGGCACTTAATGTAATATTAATTGTTATTGAAGTGTTGATCTATAATAATGTAGTTATTCCCTCACCCATGAGCTCCCCCTTACTGAGCCAACCACGATCTGACCTTTGACCACATTCTTCCTTCTAGAAGCAACATTAGTATCAGTTCTTCTTGGCCACAACCTTTCTGGGTCTTCCCCGGCCAACATTATACCACAGGAGGAATTTTCCCAGGAAAGGGGTTTTCCCAGGAGAGAGGGTCTTATGACTGTGCAGGGGATTGTACATCACTGGCTAAACAAATACTTATTGTCCATCCCTAATTATCCTTGAGGAAGTGGTGGTAAACTACCTTCTTAGACTGCTGCAACGCCTGTGTTGTAGGTAAACTGTGTTGTGATGGAGAGAGTTCCAGCATTTTGACCCAGCAACAGTGAAAAAATAGAGAATGGTTTTAACCATTATCATTAACCACCCCTTTCAAGACTGTGGGGAATATCCATCAAGACCAAAGACTTTTGAGCATGGTGCTCCATCAGTTTCCTTAGCACAGTTTTCTAGTGAATAATTTCTCCTCTCCCTTCCCCTTCTTGATGTATAGCGATTACTGCAATCTCTTTGTATCCTGTATGGTGAAGAGCAAAGATTCATGTTAAATTGGTGATCCAGGTTTGTAGGGCCAAAGGACCTGTTTCCTGTGCTGTGTTATTCTTTGTTCATTTCATCCATTATTTTCTTATTATCTACCATTAACTTCCCATTGTCATTTTTAATGGAGGACCGTCAGTCACTTTACTTACTTATTCTTTTCAAATAACCTGTAAAAATTCTTCCAATCCATTTTTACATTTCTAGCCAGCTTCTTCTTATACATAAACTTCCTTCTCATGCTTAACTCTTTAGTCATTCTGTACATTTTTATATTCTAACCAGTCATTTGACCTGCCACTCATCTTTGTACAGTTGGATTTTTTCCTTAAGTTTGATACTTTCCTTAACTTCTTTAACTAATCATGGATGGTGGGTCCTCCCCTTAGGAATTTTTATTATAGTTGAAATATACATATTTTGAGTATTCTGAACTATCCTCTTGAATATCTAGCACTGTTTCTCTATTGATGTATCCCCTAGCTTTGTGTCCTAGTTCATTGTCCGCCCACGTGATTGCCATTATTTAGGTTTAAAGTCCTAGTCCTAGACCTACTCTTCTCCCTTTCAGGCTGGATGTTAGATTTAATCTTATTGTAATTTCTGCTACTGAAGGATGCCTTTACTGTGAGATCATTAATTAATCCTGAGCCAGTACACTATATCAAATCCAATAAATCCTGCTCCCTGGTTTGTTCTAGGATGTGCTATTCTAAGAAACTATCTCAAAAGCATTCTATGAATTCTTTTTCTGGACTAAAACAGTTTATTTATTTGTCACAAGTAGGCTTACATTAACACTACAATGAAGTTACTGTGAAGTTATTCTGGCAACTGTTCAGGTGCACTGAGGGGGAATTTAGCATGGCCAATCCACTTGACCAACACAGAAACCAGAGCACCCAGAGAAAACCCCACAGAGAGGGGGAGAACGTGCAGACTCCACACAGACAGTGACTCAAGTCGGGAATCGAACCCGGGTCCCTGGTACTCTGAGGCAGCAGTGCTAATCATGGTGCCACCGTGCTGCCCCCACTACAACTACTACTACTGCCAGTCTGATCCTTCCAGCTTAACAAAGAACAAAGAAAATTACAGCACAGGAACAGGCCCTTCAGCCCTCCATACTGCCCGACATAACTAAAATGCCCTACCCTTCTGGTGACCATATCCCTCTATTCCCATCCTATTCATATATTTGTCAAGATACCCCTTAAAAGTCACTGCTGTATCTGCTTCCATTCCCTCCGCCAGCAACGAGTTCCTGGCATTCACGACTCTGTAAAAAAAAAATCTGCCTCATACATCTCCTTTAAACCTTGCCTCTTAAACCTGTGCCCCCTAGTAATTGAATCTTCCACCCTGGGAAAAAGCTTCTGGCTCGCCATTCTGTCCATGCCTCTCAATCTTGTCTTATCATGTTTCTCCAACCTCTCCTTGTGGCTACGCTCTCCATACCAGGTAATATCCTGGTAAGTCTTTTCTGTGCCCTCTCCAAAGTCTCCACACCATTCTGGTAGCATGGCACCAGAATTGAACACTATGTTCCAAGTGCAGCCTAACTTAAGTTCTATAAAGCTGCAACAGACTTACCAATTTTGAAACTCAATGACCTGGCTAATGAAGGCAAGCATGCCGTCTGCTTTTTAACTACTTTCTCCCTTGCATTGCCAATATCAGTGACCTGTGTACCTATACACACAGATCCCTTTGCCTATCAATATTCTTAAGAGTGCTGTCATTTACTGTATATTTCCTGTGTTAGACCTTCCAAAATGCATTATCTCACATTTGTCCACATTAAACTCCATCTGCTATTCTCTGCCCAAGTCACCAACTGACCTATAGCCTGCTGTATTCACAATTCCACCAACCTTTGTGTCATCCGCAAACTTATTAATCAAACCAGTTACATTTCCCTCCAAATCATTTATATATATTGCAAACAAAGGTCTCAGCATTAATCCCCAAAGAATGCCACTTGTCACAGCCCTCCATTCAGAAATGCACCTTTCCACTGCTGCCCTCTGTCTTTTTTGACTGAGCCACTTCAGTAGTCAAGATTATTTATGCATAGATTAAAGTCACCCAAAATCATTGTCATCCCTTTATCACAATATCAGCTAGAACATAGAATAGTACAGCACAGGGACAGACTGTTTAGCCCATGATGTTGTGCCAAGTATGATGCCAAGTTAAAGTAATCCTTTGTGCCTGCCCTTGGTCTATATCCCTCTATTCCTTGCATATTCATGTGGTTATATAAAAACTTCTTAAACACTTCCATCATATCTACCTGCACCACCACCCCCTGGCAGCACATTCCAGACACATACTACTCCCAGTTTAAAAAACTTGCCCCTCACATCTTCTTTGAATTTTCCCCTTCTTACCTTAAGTGTATGCCCCTTAGTATTAGGCATTTCAACTCTGGGAAAAAGATTCTGACTATCAACCCTATCAATGCCTTTCATAAGTTTATAGATTTCTATCACGTCTCCCATCAGCCTCCGTTTCTCCAGGGAGGACAATCCTAGTTTGTCCAGCCTCTCCTTATTGCTCATATCCTCAAATCCAGGCAAAATCCAAATAAACTTCTTCTGCACTCTCTCCAAAGTCTTCACATCCTTCCTGTAATGTGACAGCCAGAATTGAACACAATCCTCTTAACTGTGACCTAATCAAAGTTTGATAAAGCTGCAACAGGCTCCCAATATTTCTTCTTGTATACTTTTTCGTCAATTGTGGTTACTATTAGATCACTCCTACTATTGACTATTATTCCCCTTACTATTCCTCATCTCCACCCAAACCAATTCTACATTCTGATCCCCTGAACCAACGTAATGTCTAACCATTGTGCTAACATCAGCCTTGAGAACAGGGTTATCCCTCCATCTTTACCTATCTTCTTATTCATATATGTCATATATGTTAACATACTATTAATCAGAGTGTGGCAATTACCTCATTAAAGGAATTGCCAGCAAACCTGTAACATTGATTGTTCTAAGGAGAAACAGCTGCAACACTTGAGATTGAGTACCTTGTGGGCCAGCAGCTCTGGGGGAGAAGCTTACTGTGAACTAAAGACCAATGCAAAATGATTCTTCCACTGCAACCATTTATGATTAACAATATATCCTCGTTATTCAGGTTTCAATCCTTGTCATCCTGTAGCCAAATCTACATAATAATTTTCAGATCAATTTGTCGACTTCAATGTTAATTCATTTATTTTGTGCACTGAGGTACGGGGGCCAGAATTTTCTGTTTATTCTTGCTAGTGGATCTACCGGCCCTCTCAATGGTGAGCTTCCACTATGGGTTGCTTAGTAGCATGGTATACATAGAATGGAAAACCCCATTGACAGCAGTGGCACTGGAAGATCCTGCCCAGAATCTTTATCTTGTTTTGTTATTTTTGTAATAGCTAGTCTTGACTACTGGTGTATTATTAAATTTTATCTCTCCCTTCCCATTATCTCATTGTTATTCTCCTGCCCTGAATATACCCCCTTGATTTTTTTTTAACCTATTTGAACTGCTCCCTCACCTACTGCTTAGTTTAAAGCCCTAGCTGGGATTGGAAGAACAGTCATCCCAGCATGGTACAATATAAACTGTCTCAAAAGTACATCCCCCATTTTCCCCTCTGGTGCCAGTACCCCACAAAGAACCCACTTTTCCCAAACCAATCTTTGAGCTATGCATTCATCTGTCTAATCTTACTTACCCTTTGCCAATTTTCTGAGGTAACAATCCAAAGATGATTATTTTTGAGGTCTGCTTCTTAATTTGTTACCTTCCCTTTTAAACTGACTATACAGAACCTCTTTCTTTGTCCTACCTATGCCATTGGTAGCTATGTGGACTGTGACAATTGGATTGGTACCCTCCCATTGTAAGTTCTTCTCCAGCTCTGAGCAGATGTCCTGGCTCTAGGCAAGCACAGCAGTTTTATGGCCTCCTGCTCTTTGCTAGGGAGAACAATGTACTCACTGTACTTTTCCCTACTACAATTATATTACAGTTTTGTGAGCACCTCAAAACTGTGTTAAACTAGGAATATCTGAAGCTCCTCCACTGCTTCTGCTCAGTGCCTCTACCTGCCTTACTGCTGTCCAAAATGGATGACCCTATTCTAAATAGCATGACTGTTTTCTTAGAACAAAAATACACAAGTATTTCCCTCCCTCTCTTATATCAGTGTCTGCAATTCACCTTCTAGATCAACAATCCTAATCCAGAATTCCTCTAGTTTCACTTTCTGCAGATGTGTTTGTCATGAATTAACTCAATGTCTAAAACACCCAAATGCCACAGCAGTAGTATAACACCCATCTATTGTAACTGATGTTATTTATTTAACTGAATTTAATTACTTACTAATTGACTTGAATAATTCCAATGTAAGCCACACCTCTTTCCACTGTGCACTGAATTTCTACGTAAACCTAATTTGCTATTCATTCAGTCTCTGTCTCACTAGTTAACACCTCTTGAGCCAAGAGTTTTTGGATGATTGACAAATAACTGCCACACCAGGCATTTTCCCACTTAATAAGCTACTTTAATTTATTTGAAAGTTAGTACAGTGTCACAACTTGATTCTGAATCAACAGTTAAATTGAAAAACGACTTACCACAACTGACCATCTGAACCTAATTTGCCATTCCCCAGAGGAGGACTTATTTTGATTTAATGTTTTAAAGTTTCCTTTCGACTTTGTTTTTTGTTCGGGCCATCCCCTCCCCCTTCCTTTTTGGGGGGCTGCCCTTTTTAATTTATCTCTAAGTTAATTTGTGTTTGTCTATTTGGTTTGACCTTGAAAGAGGAAAAGACCCCCCCACAGATGAGGATTTATAATGAAACACATCATGCCTAGGCACAAGGCCCCGACCATTGTGAGGGCTCATGCTGGTCAGTGTCTATGGGAACGATTCAGGGCCTGATCAGCAAACAATACAAAGCGACATCAAACTCTGATTCGTACAGTCCGATTTTTTTTTGTGGGTAGGCCGGACAGCTCATACAGTCCCCTTTGAACAGAAAAACACTGGTGAACTAGAATGGAGAGAGATAGCAATGAAGGGAAAAATCTCCTGTGATTATTTGACTAACTTTTCATGAATTGGCAAGAAAAGCCAGAGGGAGGGCAATGGTGAGCCAGCTAGTTAGTCTGGACTCAAAAGCCAGCGGTTGTTGAGGGAAGAAGAGGTGATTCAACCCCCAGGCCAGGGCTGAGGAAGTCTGGGAAAATCGTAGCCAGGCAGCTAGCAATGAGTTGTGGTTGTCGAGGTGAGGTGTAAGGTGTCACCAGGGCCAGGTAAATTGGTGAAAAAAGCCACAAGGGAGGGAGGTAGGAAGCCAGCTGATCAGAACATGAGATAGCCATTATCAAGTGACAAGAAGAGCAGGGGTGACTGTACCAGGACTGAAGAGGTTAAAAAAAGTCTGCTCTTTGAGAAACCTCATTAAAAACAAGAAAATTCAATTAATATGAAGCAACACTATCAAACTGGCAGTCAAATATGCAAGAAATGAAGGAGAAGCAAAAGGATAAAGTTAGTCAAAAGATCATCTTATAATTTTACTTGAAAAAGTTTGAAGTATCGCACAGTGCACAAATTGCACATTCATCCTTAGCTGTCAAAAATATGGGTGAATTATCTGATGACTTAGATTTGCCAATTTCTAGGAAAACCGCATGACCTGAAGATATTGAATAAGAAGTGGAATCTGAAATGATAATGAAACGACAAGATATTTCTTTTGTTGAAGTAAGGGAAGAAACCTACCCTAAAGACATTGCCTTATGGCCAAAACCTGTTCCATTGGGAATGATACAATATTTTGTAATAAATAAACCAGAAAACTTAGGTAATACGGAAAATTTAAGGAAAGCATTTGAGATTGGAGGTCAAAAGCCGGTTAGAAATCTTCATAAGTCCCATTTTCTCAGGGTGAAGAGAAATGGGTTGACAGAAATTAGAAATTGGTTGTTTGTTTCTAGAAATTTCTAAGGCAGTCTGCTGTTAGATTTGCAAATTATTCCCTGACCCTAGTAAAGTCAAGCGTTTGTCAAAAGGTACTCTAATTGGAGAAACATTGGAAGAGACCTTGCTGATCATTAAGTTTCCAAAGCTTATATCAGAGCTATGCATGTATTTGTTCAAGGATGTAATTTATCTGAAAGAATTGATTCTATATTATCGGTTGTGTTTGAAAAGGAGTGTTTTTATGGCAGGAAACTGCTGAGATGTGTTGTTCCCACAGTCAAATTGCTGTCTTCTTTGGGACTACATCTAAACAGGACATTTGAGTTGCCGTTGTCAACTCAAAGAGATAATTTTTTTAGCCTGCTTTGATTATCTCGATGAATCTGATGAACTTTTCAAAGAACATTTGATAAGTTTTTAATATTGTGAGTCAAAGAAGACTAACTTCTTAGTGAACAGAACTTATAGTTACTTCATTACTATAATGGCAGAGCAGCTCAGAAACCAATTCACTGATGAAGTATGGCAAATACTATTCTGTAATAGTTGATCAGATGTGAATCATGTGGACCAATTGACATTTATTTTAAGCTTGTGACCAACAATGGTGAAGTTGTAGAGTGATTTCTTTTTGTCCAGTTACAATTCCACAATTTTGCCACTGTATGTCTGGATACAACTATTTTGGAAATCATTGCAAAGATTAAGAATTGCTGTGGGCAGAACTTCGAGAATACCACAAATATGACTGGAAAATATTCAAGTCTGCAGAGAAGACTGAACAATGAAAGCCCATGTGCCTGACTCATCCCATGTTCCAGTCACTCCTTGACTTTAATCAGCAATGCAATAGCTGAATCCTTGCAGCAGTTGTATACATAGTTGTATCCAGACAAATGAAACAAATAACTGTAGCTCAGTGGAAGCAGAGGCACTAATATTAGCAAAAATTACAAGTCCCTGTGATGATGAGAAATGTACAAGATGCAGAATTTTTTGATGAAACTAGAGCAATGATATCATTTTAAAAACAGAGAAGATCATTTTTGACACTGTCAATGTTATTTATGACACAATAATGATGCAATTTCAGACAAGTGAATCTCTGCAGAAACCTATTGATTTATTTTTGCATGCTTTTCGACAGAAGTTTGCATAAGGATCCTAAAAGTCACTGCAGGAAGAAAATAATGCCAAAATCTTGCTGCCCTTTATGTTGGTAGGATCTTACTGTCCCACTGACAGTCTACTCCTGCCATGGGTTTCCCAGCAGTGTGGGGTGTGTTCAATTGGAAACCCCATTGACAATGGCAGGGCAATAAGATCCCACCAGCAGCAAGCAGCTCCCTCGCTGCAAGACTTGCTCTGAGTTTTGCCCTAAGTGAATTCTACCTGGAGAACATAGACACAAATCTTTTTGAAGATGAAGTGAAATAATTCATTCATTTAATCAATAACGATGAGTCCTGTGCTTCAAGATCACTAGCTGAATTGTACAGAATTGTACAAGCAGGCAACCTCTTCAAGTATGGAAATCATTCTGAAAATATTCACAAATGATGAACATTCTTTTGCTGTATTAAAAAATTAAACATTATTTGCAAAGTATGATAAGTCAGGAACAGGAACTGTTGACAGGTTCTGAAATACTGATGATTGAAAGTGAATTCTTATAAAATTTTACCTACAAAGTGTAATTGACGATTTTGTGAAGAAAAGGTATGGAAGAAAAGCTATCTAAATTGCTATGTCAACAAGGGATGAGGCAAGAAAATCTTGAACATCTGTCCTTTTTTATATTCTCTTCTTTAAACCACCATCACTCTCAAGACTGCCCTTTAGAAAGTCTAATACCAAAGAAAGAAATCCTGAAGACTGAGCCACTGTTATTTGACTTGAACTCACTGGACACTACATTCATGTGAATTTATGGCAATAACTTCTTTGATTTTGTGAGAGAAAGTAAGGAAGTTAGCTTTTGAAACTGAATGAGACTGAAATATACTGAGTGGCAGCATATGCATCTTGTTGATTGGAGTATTTGCTCCTGCACTGGACTGACCTGTGAACAGTGATGCCATTAGCTGATTTTTCCACCTCATTGCTCATTAGCAAGTTCTAAGTTTGCTCACATCAAGGCACACAAATTGCAATATTGACCATCTTTATGCCACTCTGACAAGAATAAGCTTGAATTCAATTCAGCAATTACAGATATATTTTTATAACTTAAAAAGCAGGAAATCAATTAAGCAGTGATCAATTTGTGTATTTTTGTGGTTTGTGCCTTTGTGTCCTGTGAGGTAAGGATGGGTAGGGTCAGGAGGGGCATGATATAATTGGGGAAAGTGACATGAGGTCATAAAGGAAGGGGCTCAGATTTGAAGGTGAGCACAGTGTCCACAAAATGTACCCTACTGCCACCAATTCAAACTCAGCATCAGGTATGGACTGGCTGCCCTGCAGCCTCGTCAGCTCCAGTGTTCCCAGCTTTGCTTCTGTCAAATCACTACATTCCACCCCCAGTCTTGGAGTTCTCTCTGGTATTGTCAGCCCATTTGTCCTACAAGCTTAAGGAGAGAAAAAAAATGAGGTTTTCATATGATGCCGAGTAGAATCCCTCACTCTCATGAGGTGTCAGATTGCCCAGTTGTTTTTCCAGTCCTCACTCTTCAGCAAATATGGATAAGGCACAGATGAACATGCTGATTGTAGTGATGCACACATACGCAGCCTATGCAAATTTGAAAGCTGCTGAGGGGAACATGTTACATTTCAAAGCCATTCTAGCCTTTAATATTTGGTGCTGTGCCCCTTCTTCTCTCACCCAGCTTTCGTTCACTTCTTGACAGTTTGAAATTCAAACTCACCCTTACAGTGCAGAGGTCATTTGTTCTTTTTCTTCATTTGACACAGTTCCTTGGATGGAGCCTATGCTTAGCTATTCATCTCTACAGTGACCTCTGTCCTCATCTTGATCATTTGTAATGGTCTATTGTGGCCATCATCTGGAAGTAGAATCTTGAGTTCCTGAACAGCCTGGATGAGGTCACACAGCATGCTCTCGTTGCACAGTAGGTTGGTGTGCTTATTGGATTGTGTTCGGGCCAACGTAGTTGTCTAGGGGGGGCATTGGATTTGAGTCCAGAGAGGTTGAAGGCAGATCTGGTCAATTGAGCTGAGGCCTGTGCTACGGATTGGTGTTGCGAGTTAATCTTTTGATAAGCTCCCCATTCCGTGAATTCCAAGGCTTGCCTTCAGCACTCGCTGAAAGGGCTAGCAGATTTTCTGCATCGGGAACAAGGGCCAAAGGTTTTAAATTACACGAAGCCATCCAGCTCTAATATGTGTTGCTGCAGTGACATCCTCACAGGCCATGCCCTACCCAGGAAGGTCTGCGCATAGGGCCATTCAATTGACTCACGGACCTTATGATCTTCTTGTTTGGGAGATCTGAGGGCCAGAAAGAATATCTGTCATGTAGAGTGGGGAGAGGTTTGTGTATGGCCTTGGCCAGTGTGGACGATTGTAAGATAGTGGAGCTCAGTGAGCAGGTGAGCACAGCATTTACTAATCATTGGTAGGATGCTATTGGGGTTTTAATGGCCAATGGGCCACATCGTGAACAGGAATTATCAATGGTCACTCATTTTTTTTGTTCCTTCATAGTTTTTTCTCAAATACAATCACTGAACCTGTAGAGTTGGTGATTTTCTTTCCAGCCTTGAGACAGAAGAGATAGTGCCAGCGTCAATGTGTGGCTACATAGAGACAGGAGCAGAACCCTGAAGTGTGGGAATGGAGGCTGTGCATGCTCTGATTCATTTGCTGGAACACAGAATGGTTACTTGAAGGAAACACCATCAGGCCAGAAATGAATAAGAACTAGTGAAGGAGGAGACTGAGGATGTCCAGGATATCCTTTGCTAGGTTCTGTGGGAGTTGGTACCACATGGCCTTGAAGGTCACCCACTGTCTGTTCCCCTGAAGGTCAAAGCTGTCTTAAATTTCTAAAGTAAGAAGTCTCACAACACCAAGTTGAAGTCCAACAGGTTTATTTGGTAGCACAAGCTCAAGCCCCTTCATCAGGTGACTAGGAGTTCTGTTCACAAAGTAAAGACACAAGCTCAATTTACAAATAATAGTTGGAATGCAAGTCTTTACAACTAGTCAAGTCTTAAAGGTACAGACAATGTGAATGAAGAGAGTATTAAGCACAGGTTAAAGAGATGTGTATTGTTTCCAGCCAAAACAGTTAATGAGATTTTGCAAGTTGTGTGGGTTACAGATAGTGTGACATGAACCCAAGATCCCAGTTGAGGCCGTTCTCATTTGTGCAGAACTTGGCTATCAATCTCTGCTCAGCGACTCCACGTTGTCGTGTATCATGAAGGCTGCCTTGGAGAATTCTGACCCAAAGATCAGAGGCTGAATGCCCATGATCACTGAAGTGTTTCCAATAGAAAGAGAACACTCTTGCCTAGTGGTTATCAAGCGATGTTCATTCATCCATTGTCGTAGTATCTGCATGGTCTCCCCAATGTACCAGGCCTTGGGATGTCCTTTCCTGCAGTGTATCAGGTAGAAAATGTTGGCCGAGTTGCAAGTGTACGTACCGTGTATCTGATGGATGGTGTTCTCACGTAGGTGGTATTCTCACACCTTACTGCATCTCACACCACACCATCCACCTTACTGCATCTTATCTTTGTGAGGGAAGGCTAACCAATCAACTAACATCCTTACAGACAGGATTTGGAAGAAGCACCAATAGTGAGCATTCAATCTTTGCATGACAGATGGCAGGACATTCAACAATCCAATGAGACCTGGGTGGCACAAAGTGGGTGTAAAAAGTGATATTTAATACTCAGCATAGGTGTTCATGTGCTGACAAAAGTGCTCAAGACATAAGAGTGCTTAATATCGCCTCTGCACACGCTGTGATGCGATAATTTCTGAACATTCTCATCTTGGTGTAACCCCAGGATCCACAGCTGAGCTGGAAATGGCCTGCTAGCTGCCTTGTCCTGTTGCTTGAGATGACTTTGGCATGCATCCTCTGGAGGGCTGAACCTAGAATCATATAATCCTACAGTCCAAAAAGAGGCCCTTCGGCCCATCAAGTCTGCACCAAACACAATCCCACTCAGGCTCTACTCCCATATCTCTACATATTTTACCCACTAATCCCTTCAACCTAAGCATCCTAGTACACTAAGAGGCAATTTTAGCATGGCCAATTAACCTAACCTGCACATCTTTGGATTGTGGGAGGAAACCGGAGCACCCGGAGGAAACAGACACAAGGAGAATGTGCAAACTCCACACAGACAGTGACCCAAGCCGGGAATCAAACCCAGACCTCTGGAGCTGTGAAGCAGCAGTGCTAACCACTGTGCTACCGTGCCGCCCTTTTTAAGATAAGAATTAGACATTTCATCCCACATAGAATCATAGAACCGTACCATATAGAAAGAGGCCCTTTGGCCCATCGAGTCTGCACCTGGAGAGCCCTTCTAGGGTACATAAATATGATGGTGCCAATCTTTTCGATCTGCAGAGCTGTGGCTGCTTTGATCATAGGAAGAGGAGATTCTGATGGGCTGGATACTCCCAGTATCTTTTTTTGAGATATCTGGAAAGTTGTCTGAGCTGCTCTTTCTGGTGCTCCTTCAATGACTTACTAGAGGATGGACTGGGATGCTCAATTGATTTACCTTCAAGAGAAGGCATATGACATTATTGCGTGGTTGAGGCAAAAGGATAGGAGAAACAGATCTTAGCTAAGGCTAGCCAGATGGATGGATGTGTTAATGTTGCTCATAACAAGAGTGGTCCTGTTCCTTCCTGGCATGCCTCCAACCATCTCTCTCTATTTGTTTTTATTGTGAGACAACTTGTCCTGTAAGGAGACAAATGGGAAGAGTGTAAATGGGTCCGAGTTAGCAAGATGCATAGCATATGTGGTTGGTGAGTGGGATGTGATGAGGAGAGGTATTACAGGGGACATGAGGACATGTGTAGAGAGTAAGTGGTGGGGCCCTGTGAGGTGCCACTGAGTGGGTTCCCAATGGTTGAGTGATGGATACGTGAGTTACTGAGTAGTGAGAAATAAGAGGTGTAATCTACCCTGGCCCTGCACTACCACTGCCTCCCATGTGGGACTGGTAAACTTTGTCAAGTGTCTTTGTCACAATTGAGGATACAATACAGTACGCCTCTCCTCCACCACATCCAGCAATCTGGTCACTGCTTCCTCCAACAACCTTGGCACAGGCTTTCAACCAGCCATTAAACATTAGACATTTAAATACAGCATTCCCTGATTGAAATGCTCAGCTGATCCCCAGGAGGGTGAATCAGAGCCATCATGCCACAGAGCAGTGTGAATCTCATGAATTTAAAAAAAATGCATAAAAATATGACATGGCTGGGGCTGGCATGATTCTCTTTGATCTTCTCACCCAAAATGATATTTAGACAAAATAATGGAAAATTCCACCCATTGGCTTTGTCATCATTTTGACAAAAAATTTTAGTCTGTTGTTTAAATGAAAGTTTTACGATGGTAAATTTGCCTTAAAGCATAATTGGTATTATGCCACAATATTGGTACAATAATCAAAAATCACAGAGGCAAGCAATGGAGATGCATATTTCACAAATTCATTTCTTGTATTTATTGCTGTACTAATTTTACAAATAACTACTTAAAAATGATTCAAAAATGTGAATTGCATTGCCTTCATAATAATGTTACAATTGTATAGAATGATTTAAAAATAACTGAACTAAATTTTGTTTTGCCTTTACAGTATTATTTGTGTAATCCTTAAAAAAGGCATTAGTTATTTAGGTAAGAAAGAAAACAATTAAAAAGTTGAATATCTACAGTCCACATTAACTTCTTGTGATTTTTATGGTTATCTGGATGCACTCTGCCGTAAATATTACCATATAGAAAGTAGGTTGTTAAAACTGAATCTTTATACATATTGTATACAATAATATTTTGACATATTTATTTGCAATAACCTAATTTACCACTTATACACATAAAGTTAAAGGAAACTTTTAAAAATTGCCTGCAAAGGCAGCACAGTGGTTGGCATTACTGTCTCACAATGCTAGGACCCGGGTTCAATTCCAGCCTTGGATGACTGTTTGTGTGGAGTTTGCACATTCTCCTTGTGTCTGCATGGATTTCCTCCAGGTGCTTTGTTTGCTCCCAAAGATGTGCGGATTAGGTTGATTGGCCATGCTAAATTGCCTCTTGCTGTCAGGGAGACTAGAGTAAATATGTGGAGCTACAGGGATAGAGCCTGGGTGGGTTGTCATAGCAGGCTTGATGGGCTGAAAGGAATCCTTCTGCACTGCCAGCATTCTATAGGAGGCTTGGAATTTATTGTACTTATAAATTGTGATTTTCTCATTTTGTATCTGATAATTACTCAGTTAAATGCATTTTGCTGAACTGAATTGTTAAATGAACAGTTTGAGAAATGAGTACAGAAGTGTTTACACACTTTTATTTGAAAGTAAAATGTAGACTCGTTAAGTAACTGCACAAATCTATAAAAGATTGTTTTCATTAACAGTAAGTCAAGTTTCTATCTGTAAAGCAAGTTAGCACAGTAATATACTGGCATCATATGAGTAAAATTAACGTTTGTGCTGTTAACATGAAATTCCATAAGCTTTTTAGCTGCTATTGAAAAGAAATGCCTAGACGCTTATTCTCCTTTAAAGTAGCTGGTACTGGCTGGGGGCAGCGGGGAGAGGGTGAATAGGAAGGTGAGGGGAGTTGGATCATCCTTTATTTTATTGACAGTGATGTCTTTACCTAGCTTGACTGGGGAACCTAATCGTCTATGGATTGAGTTACTAGTTCTTTGAAAAAAGGATGAATTTTGACCTTGAGTCCAAAGAGACATCAAGCATAGCATCGATTTCATTTTGTTAGTTTTTGTTTTCCCACTTGTGTGATTGCTGAGAAATGTTAATTTTGTTTGAACAGAGAACATCAAAGTAGATGAATGTTGCCCATTACTGCTCTTTGCTGTTATTGTAATCGACTAGACATGAATGAAATGAAACAAACATGCAGGTTTAATTTAATTGTTTTCCTACTTTGATTTTTTAAAAAATGGTTAAGTTCATGGTACCAGGCATAGAACAATTGCCTGATCTGACAATTTAATCACTATTCTCGGCGGTTTTAAAAAGTACAATTAATTATACGTAGGATGTATAGAAACTTGTTTTCGGATTTGCAACAGAAGGCTGTCACAATGCTTTTCATTAGAAGTACAAAGACTCAATATCATGAATGGTACTTTTTCCACAAATTACTTTTTCCGTCAAAAATTCTTGCTATGACTAATTTTATAGTTACTTTTTTCTTAGTTTAACCCATCTTTTAACTCTGCATGAAATAACCAACCCAAAATATAATACTGACACCGATTTTGAACCACAGTTCTCATGCTGTGATGTCTATGATGAGTGCGACTTCCTTAAATTGTCATTTGCATGGACCAGCCCTGTAGGTTTATTCATTTTAACCTGATTTACCATATATGGCTGGGTTAGTATCCCAGAGTTCCTTGGCCGCACACAAGCTAAACAAAATCTTAGGTGTTTGCAATTTGAGGCTTCTATCCAACTGTGGCAAAACATTCTTATATTCTAAGATTACTTTTGTGTATAATCAGTCAGCGCACAAAATCGGGTGTCACATTGAAAAATACATTAACAGGCACTGGATATATAGTATGACTATATTTCCGTTTTAGATTTCTGCTGTATTGATGAATTCTATAAAAGGTAAGAAGTGCCAGATTGGCAGATCTCAGTGCAAGGTGATTTTCTGTGCATTCACATGAAACTTGGTTGTTTTTAATTACATGCCATTAAACTTAATGTTGCTTTATATATTATCTCATAAATGGAAGTACATAAAATCCGAAAAGTGTATTACGTTTCAGAATTGCTAGTGCTTCCTCTTATTTTTCAGTATATTAATAGAATGCCACTGACATAGCATGTAGTACCAATATTGTGATGGCACATGCTGTATTTGCCACTTGCAGTCTGATGTATGCAATTTTAACTGAGAAAAAAAAAGCCACGGTCTTGCCTTGAATTTTGTATTAATAACGCACAAACGAAGATTTGGTTTTTCTTATTTTAAATATATTTGATATTAAATTGGAGGGAGACAAATGAGCAAAATTATTTTACAGAATTTTAAGAAGGCATTTTCTGAATTAAACGATCTAAAATGAAATATTAATGTTTAGAATAACAGTTTTATTCAGGATAGAAATAGCAGTAAGAGTTAAAATATTGTACACTAGCTGAAAACTTCGCACTATTTACGTAGTTTGAAATGTAGCTGAGTATAATCATATAAAAATAACATTTTAAAGCTAAGACATGCATCATTAATTTCTTTGTATGTATATTTTACTTTTTCAATATATTTTGAGAAAATAACCTTCAACAATTGTGCAGCAATAGTTATTTCATTTTCATTACTTAGTAATTTAATCATTACCTAACAAAAATGTAGTAACTTGTTATAAATGGATATCTAAGTATCCTATCAGTGGAATATTATGTTAATCACTTGTTAATACTTTTTATTTGAAAGGTGAGCATAGGTATCCAGTATTGTGTACTTCTCAAATGTCTTTATGTCACCAGAGATAATAAATGTATAGAACTGAAACTTGCCGAAAAATTTATCTAGCTTCTTTTGCTAGAAAAGTATGTCATAAAAACGAATTTTAAGTAAATGTTTGAATGTGTAATTTAATGTTTTTTCATATATGTATAGTTTTATGATGTATTTTACTAAAATAAGCATATTTGCATACAGGCCTGTGAGAATGCCAAATTGTTTTCTTTATTATTTGGTTCTGACAGATACAGCAACATCCACATGTGTGAACTGCCAGTAGCTTTTAGATAATAAAAAAGTAGATCCTAGACTAACATATGCTTGCTGCCTGTTGATGGAGTACTTGAATTAGGTCAGACTCACAGCTGTTTATTCAGAAACTGTGACTTACTCATTTACATAATGAATTTATTTAAGCTACTAAAGAAGATTGGGATAACATAGTGCTGATTTCTATTGTTTCATTTAAGCCAGTGGGGCTGGATGCAGGAGAAAAGCTGTGGTTTGCATTACAAAACAAAAAGCCCTGAGGCTGCTTAGGCAGAACCACAAGATTGAGCAAACAAATAGGACGGATGAAGGTTCTGCCATTTCTTTGTCTCTGGATCACTGATATTATCTGCTGCTGTTTAATGGGAAAAGGTAGATAGCTTAGAGCAGTGACTTAGTGATACATAAGAGGGTTGGTACTTCAGTTGCTGGTAGCTGTGTACTCCCAAGTGTCATTTCCGATTCTAAGTCTTCCTGTCAAAGTCCACTGTGGATTTTTTTTGGAAACTGCTAAACTCAGACATTCTCCAGTCAGAGTCTGCTGTGGTGACTGGACTGCACTCACTCAGCTCTGTTTCAACCTCTACAACTGCTACTATGTTATTTGCATATAACTTGGACAATTGCTGCATTGAGTGCAGACTTTTGCGTTGATCAAGAAAAGGATTATACTAGGAAATGATGGTTTGTTAAATTCAAAAACTTGAGGGGAGTCTAGAAGAGTTCAGGAGGATTTGCATTTAAAGTGCTGTAAGTACAAGTCTACATCTATTAAATTGCATTGAAGAGCACTTTGAATTGTGAGCAGTTGTCCAATTCTCTGAGGCATCAGTAACCTTTTTCTACATTTGCCCTGGGGAATTAGTAAATAAAGGCCAAGATTATGGTAACTGTCGCAAATGGTGTAGTTTTTGTACAATAATAAGATTTAAGTCAGTAGCTGTGAATACTGAACTGAATACCCTTAAATGAAGAGAGAATTACATTAATTTTGTAGAAATGCTGGTTTAACATAACATCAACACTACAAGCCTGTCATTTCCATTCGTAGATAAAATTCAATTCCACACATTTCTCATCAATTTCTGAAGTTAAATGGTGCTTTATAGCAGGTGAATGCAGTTTCTTTTTGGTGAGTTGTTATAAGGTGATTTGCTTCAGAAGGGATCTTTGCTGTTTTAATCCATGGTCAATAATATGATGAAGAGGAAAATATTTAATGCCTTCCTTCTGATATGCATTCCTTTCAGTATACAAGAAGATCTAATAAAGCATATTTTACATTTAAATTGTGTATTGTGAATTTGAACCTGAGGACATTTGATGGTCATTGTTGAACCAGGAAATCCTTTCTCTTAATAAGTTTAAATTTTTGTTGCACTAAGCAAAACATTCAGATCCCCACAGGAGACCATTTTCAGACCAGTAGAATAAACAAAATGTACCAAGTTAAACAGTCTCCATTTATTAGTGAATTTTTATGTCGAACATGTGTTTAAAATGCTTATAAGTAAATTGATTAACAAATTCAATTTATGTATGTTTGTGTTACATGACAATTTCTGTTATGGCATGCTGTATGGAGCATTTTTCCTTTAGATAGAAATAGCTTAAATGTGAACAATACAAATTTTATATTTTCTTACACCATCTTTGCTTGAGCAATAAGCATTATTTCCATACTGTGTGACTTTTAATTTGTTAATTTTGCACTAGCTAAAATATAGCTTGATTTTATATATTTTGCCTGTGTGTTCTGAAAAATATATTTGTTTGGTTGGATTAGGCTTCCTTAATTAGCTGTTAGTTTAGTGCTTTTCTGTAGCACACACATGGGCCAAATGGATTTATTGCCAAACATTATTTTTGCTTTGAAATGACAAAGACATGAGTTTACCTGATGCAGTTGAACCAGAAATTTGTGAATAAGAGAAGAAAAATAAAGTAATGCAAGCATTCTTTTATAATGGAGAGTATAGAAGGAAAGAACACATAGGTATGCTAACTGCAGGAATAAATATTCTCATATTAAGTATTTACTGAAAAATATCATATAAAAACGATTTAAATGCTTGTTAGTTACATTAGAAATGTCATATTTTATATTTATTTCAAATGCCAAATTGACACCAGAATCAAATGTGAAAATAATCATTACCATGTTACTAGTTAACTTGTTTGAGTTATAAGTCTGTCTAGTGGTCTGTCTAGTGGTGTGTATTTGATATTTTTTGGCATAAGGTGGCATATTTGCAAATGTTTCATAAAATGTGATAATTAAGGGAAAGTAAAGTAGCTTTCTTTCAGATATATATTTTCACTTTGTCCATGAGGTAGTTTATGCAAATTTCTAAAAATTCAGTTTCTTAAATGTGAGATTATTTTTGTAAACAGCTATCAAAGACTATAAGATCCTTATGTTGCAACCTTAGAAGAAATAAATGGTTTAGATTTGTGGCAAAAAATTACTGGCAGCTGGATGTGTAGAGGTGCTAGCACCCTGTGGTGCCCCGACTTCTGCTAAGGGTTAGAATTAATTTATTCCTTCTGTCCAGATTCTTTAGAATCCACTTTGCAAGTGATTTATGAAAGTAGAAGTTTCCATTCAGCTGTACTTGTATTTAGTTAATTTTATTTTTTAGAAGCATGTAAATTTTGTATTCATACTATATTTTATATGTATATAAAATATATATATATGTCAAACCCATTAAAGGACAAGTTTGATTGGGTTTCCTATCAAAAACTTTCTCTTACAAGGAAATATGTTTATTAATAATAACAGTATTTAAAAAGCTTCAGAAATTAGTGATTTCAAAAGCATAATTTCACAAACTGAAAATGTGAAAAAAAATCAAAAAGTCTTTATCAAACTGAAATTTTGAAATATTTAAATTTGTATGTTGAATTTAAGAGTAGATTGAAATTACTTGTAGATATTTGGAGCTTAAACATGAGTTAAGAAAGAATCCATTTACATTTATGCCTAGCTCTGCGGTAGGGAAATGTGATAAAATGTCTACCTTAAAACGTGTTTGATCATCTCTCAAAGCGTTTCCCTTCTGGAAATAATTTCTGGGGTTGAAGAGCACAGCATTAACAGATTTAATGTAGCCTATTCAGTCAGATGGCTAAAACAGTATGTCAAATTCAACAAAACAAAAGAAACAAATTGAAAATGTTCGTGGCTGTGGGTCTACAGCAAATTACTATTTAAAGAGAAATTATACTTTAATTAAAATAATTGCAACTGAGTTAATGAATTGTTTATTTTACAAATGCCCTTTATTCTGTCTCATGGCTGTATTGGACTTTTGAGTTTCTTTTTTTTGAGTAAATGAAGCACTTTATTGAATTTAGTTAATATTTACTGTTTCATAAAATCTCGATTTGTTTTCAATTTAATACTTAACAATTAAGAATTTATTTAAAACATTTATTTTGTTTTATGGAATTTTAAGTGTGGTGTATATAAGTATCAAACAAAAGAAAAAGGAGAAATCCATATGTTGATCAATAGTTGATCATGAATATCTGATTACTTATTTATTCAACATTTTAGGAATATTGAGATACTTGGGATTTAATTAAATTTAATAAGTCATAGTTTTGTTTAAATTATCATACAATATAGTATATTGTATCATTTTATCAAATTCCATTCAAATTTGCATCTTGTTTAAAAATAAATTTTCTCAGCCATCATGGAAATTCAGCCAACCTGAGAGCTTTAGTTATTTTGAAAGTACTGTGAGGTTTTTTATTATTTGTTCCAATGCAGACCAAAATTACAATTAAATTGAGAAGTGCACATAAATAATCAAGCCTGTAAGGTGTATAGATTTAAAATACCAAACCAGATGGAAGATTACTAAAGGTATTATTACCTCCCTACATATTTTACTTGAATCACTAGAATGTATTAATAAAACCGATGCTGTTAAATCATAGTAACAGGGTTATTGAAATGAACCAGCAGTAAAATAATTTGTTTGTGACAAATCAAAAGAAATTTAAAATTAGAGAATCTATGCCAACAGTGCAATTTTTATTACTGAGACAAAGTTTAACATTCAGAGATAGTATTGGAGCCATATTAGACAGATTTGGGCATGTATGATTTGAAGTGAATGAATGAGCTTAGATATAATTTAAGATAAAAATAATGTACTGAAGCTCTTTTGTAATATTTTATTAACAGTCATTCATCATTTAATTGATGCTATTGCCATAGCAATAATTGTGTTCGTGTCCTGATCAAAATACCAAGAAAGTATACCTTCTACTGTACAGAGAGAGCAACATCAATGTAATGTTAAGTTCTTAAAATTTTGTTTACATTCATATTTCATCATAGTTACTTGTTTGAATCTTCTTCAATATTATACTCTCTGAAGTTCTTTATGATCTTTAGCTACTGTAACTGCAAGTTGCAGTTGTTTTTGTATTAATAAATCCATAAGAATTATTTTAATTGTAATATGTTCATATTGCTCTTTTAAAAGCAATCAAAAGTCCAAATAAACTTTCAGACAAGATATTGCATGTGCTGTACTATTTACAAGTTTGCACTTGTAAACACTTACCTTTCAGAAATAGAACCTAATCCCTTATCAGAAAAATAAGAGATTAAATTATTACTGTGATGAACAAGATCTCTAAATTAGGTTGATAGCAATTGTTAATTCTTGGTAAGTTAAACCATCTGGAATACTAATGAATTCCAGTTCAATGATCCACTCGTTGCATTTTGCTTTTATTGCAGTTTAGTAAAAAAAACTTTCTTTTGATAGTCAAGTACATTTAAAAGTAAAATTGCCAAATAGAGCTAAGCACTAAAAATTAGTATAAAGGGGAGTGTCTCAGAGTTGCTTTGTTGAATATGATGGCACTTAGAATGCTTCATCTCTTCTGGCTTTGTTCTGGAAACATCAAAGAGTCACTGGGTCAGGTTGAATTGAAATGCACATCAAAGATACAGACTGCAGGTTTTTAGACAATACGCTGTTAGCAAGGGATAGATTTCTTTGTGTTTTAGAGCCAACACATTCTACTCACCTGGACCGTATCACCTGCTGGCAATTTGAATTCATTATTGCAAAAGGACTGGTGTCACTAGTTATAGCTGATACATTAACAGTAAAAAGGTATACAGTCATAGTAAGATTCTAAATTAAATGCAGAAAATTAGGTCAGGCAATTCTATTGGACTTCCATAGTAAACATCATTAAAATACAATTTAAAACTCAGTTGAAATGTATTTATACAGTTTTTTCAGTTTTATAGAAATCATAGATCCTCTTTTATAAATAGAGATTAGTTGTTTCTATAGTTTAATAAATTGAGCTGAAATCATAACAGTTAATACACACAAACTTTCTGTCATATTTTCCACCTTAGGCAAATTTATTAGTGGTAACTAAAGCAAATTAGCAAATATTGATTAGCCGTTACAAACTATTTTTATTTTTCTAACTCAACTAAATTGCCTGTTACGTAGTTTAAACGCCAAATATTTTGTTCATCTCACTGTGGAATGTGCAAAATTTCCTATATTATTAGAGAGAAAATGGAGTAATGATTGAATTTCTTCAACTTTAATCAAACTTCCCAATAAGTCTTCTCTATTACAAACGTGGCTGTAATTGCTGCATTTCTCTCATGTAACCAATGTGATTATGAAACAAAATAACATCCACATTTCATCATGTCTACTTACATCACAGAATCTTCAAAATGCCTGTGTACAGTATCTGACAACTTGCAGTTTAAATTGTTTATTACTTTGTATGCTGTAATAAATTACCTTTTAAGAAATAATGTTAGATATGAAGACTTTTGACCTGGGAGCATATAGGGAGGAAAATTTGCAATTTCTTTAACAGGAATCTGTAAAATAATGTTAAAAGGAATTGTCAGAGTTTGCATCAATTGTAATTTTAATATAAAAGCAAAACATGGCAGGTGTTGGAAATCTGAAATAAAAACAGAAAATGATGGAAAAACTCAGCAGGTCTGGCAGCATCCGTGGACAGAGAAAAACAGAGTTACAGTTTTGAATCCAAAATGACTCCTTTTATAATAGGAAAAAGCTAGATGGATTTTATGCTGTTGAAAAAGGTGGAGGGAAAGCTGGAATGAAATACATCACAGCAAGAGAAATTAAATAACAGAGGTCTCATGGAATGCAAGGCAAAGGGAGTGGTAATAATTCATTTGATAATGCAAAATACTGGTCAATGTGACCTGATGACTCTTGATTTGGAAGCAATACTAATGTGATGGAAGTTAAAATACAAAAGTTTTGTGTCTAGGCGTAAAGAATACAGAAATTACTACTGTAATGAGGATAGAAGCACAGCAGGGAGGAAGTGATCAGCACCCAGATGCTAACACACAGCTAACTAAAACAGACAGAGGAAAAGACTGAATTCTTTTGAGAAAATGAGGCAAATCTCCTTCAAAAAGAGGTAAGTTTTACTGTATGGCAGGAGGAAAGACAGGAGTTCATGGAGGTACAGTGTTAACTATCTAAAAGGTCAAACACCGAAAAGGCAGTGTGAATAGCTCAGAGATGCTGAAGAGCTGGTTGTTTTCTCATAATTGGCAAATGTAAGACAAGATTTTGGTCAACTGAAAAAGAATTCTGGAAAGCTACACCACCAGGACTTTCATGACCTGAGGGACCGAAGATTTGAAGAAGCGTGCCTTTCTACGGATGAATCTCAGAGGTTAAAGCTGCTGTTGGATAGGACTTCTGACTAACCTGTGTGAATTAAAGAGCACCGTATTTGGAACTGTATATCTGCATAATGCCAAGTGTGCAGAAAGTGATGTGGATGTTTGTGGTTTTGTAATTCATATCTCTGTTAAATTGACTGCTGAGTCAAATTCATCTTTTATATTTGAAGTATTATTTGCCTTCATTCATATTTTGTCTATATTGGTTGAGTAAAAAGTTTCAAAAGGTGAAATTTTGTTGGTAAGTTCTTCATTTGGGGGCCATTTCAGTAAATTTGGAGTGGAATTCTCCCAAGCCTCTGCCAGCAGGCTCATTGGCTGAGATGAGAGAGGAAGCGGGCAGGGCTGGTGGAGGGTAAATGAGAATGGTGTTGACAGAATCCACCAAGAGGTCCAAAAATTGGTTTCACGTCAGTATGAATTTACAGCAGAATCTTCCACTGATGCCCACCATGGCAGATTTGGAAGTAACATATAAGTCGTTTGCATCCCACTGACGGGAATCACATCAGTGCAAAGAAGAACATAATCTTTAGATATCAGAACTCACTTGAACAATGTCGGGACTATCCTGGAATTCAGGATGGAGACCAGCAGCAATGCTGGACCCCAGAATACTACAGTAGTTGGTAGAGCTAGCCTCTACAGCGTGCAACACTCCACATTCCCATCTCTGCCATGGGACATAGTTCCAAGATGGGAGAATTCTGGATTTGGTTGTTTTGTTTGCAGTTCCGCCATAGTAGTCATAACAGATTTTAACCCCTATTTGTCAAATTTAATTTGGCTCATTAAATGAAAATTGAAGTTGGTTAATAAGTACTGTGGCAACGAAGCATAACAAACTTCCATTAACATCAAGCAAATTTAATATTGTTTATCCTTTGCTGTCATTCAGTTAATTCAGAGATGTGAATTTCTTTTTTTTCCATTTTTTAAAACCAGTGTCTAGCCATAATATACTATAGTACATGATGAACAAATGATTAATAATCAGGTTACATATTTGTGAAAGTTAACACGCTGCATTGTACCTTGTTGTCGAGGTGCTGCTTGCTTTTTTAGTTGCTTTGTTACAAAATGCGCTGAGCAAGAAATATCAGAATTCTTAGTCTTACACATGCATTTTATCTCTTTCTGTTAAAACAAAAGCAGACTTTTAAATTTTGGTTCATCTCCACTATTCATTTAAGAATTCTTTTAATATATGTTAGGGATATGCATAAAATGGGATTTGATCTTGTTATGTACTTGGCTAATTCTTTGGCAGTTTTCAGTCTCATCTTATGATAGTTTGCACTGAGGTAGCCAATTCTGCTACACATCACCTGGTGTGGCTAAGAAGCCACACTGCAGCATGGCGGTTTCTGCTACCTTTACAGTATAAATAATAATGTTAGGTAACAGTAAATGACATTTACTTAAATTTTTCTAAATATAAGTTTCAACATTGCAGCACAAACTGAGATTTGTAATAAAGTGACTGATACAAACTTATGTATTTGTTATTGTAAAATACAGAAGCAGGGAGATCTATATGTATATGTGCATAAATTATTGAAGCTTACAGGACAGTTTGAAAGCACAGTTAAGAAGCATGTGCCATCCAAATCTTTATCAAAAGGAATAAAGGGCAGGAGTTGCTTTCCATTCTGCAGTATGTTTTACGGCAGCAAGAGGTGGTGTACCATCGTTGGTAGAGGCATCTTATGGTCCTGCCATTGAAAAATGGGGTCTCTTATTGAACGCGCTCCTCACAACTAGGAAACCCATAGTGGTGGTGCGCCATCAGCAAGACTGTAAGATCCTGTTGGCCTAAACACCAACAGGATTTCAGCAAAAGAGTACAAAGCAAGGAAGTTATCTTAAACTGGTTCCAAAATGTAGAACTTTAATTATGTAGAGAGGTTGAAGAAGTTGAGGCTATTTTCCTTTGAGGAGGCTGAGCAGAGACTTAATAGATGTATTCAAAACCTTGAGGGGCCTGGACAGAGCAGACAAGAAGAAAGTGCTTCAATTGGTGGAAAGAGCAAAACCTAGAGGGCACAATTTGAGGTAAATCACAAAAGAATTAATGGTAACATGAGGAAAAACATTTTTCACATTGTGGGTAGTTAGATCTAGAGTGCATTGCCTAGGAAATAGGTTAGCAAAATTAAAGCACATAGGTTAAGATGTAATATACTGTCATAAGTTAAGGATTGGCTAACAGGCAGAACAGAGAGTTGGAATAAACTGGTCATTCTTGCATCGGCCGACTGTTGCTACTTGGGTACTGCAAGGCCATAGCTGTTCACAATATCTGTTAATGATTTGGGCACGGAAACCAAAAATAATATTTCCAAGTGTATGGATGACACAAAGCTAGCTTGCAGAGTATTTCTTAAAAGTGTCCTTGTAAGTCACTGAAGCTAACATGCAGGTGCAGTGAGCAATTAGAAAGCTGAATGCTATGGTAGCCTTTATTGCAAGAGGACTTGAATACAACAGTAGCAAAGACTTGCTTCAATTGTATGGGACCTTAGACCTGTAAACTATATCTGGAATACTGAGTGTAGTGTTGGTCTCCCTACCTTAGGAAGGAGTTATTACCATAGAGGAAGTGCAACAAAGCTTCACCAGACTTGATCCTGGAATTGTGGGGTTGTCCTGTGAAGAGATTGGGAAACAGGGCCTGTATTCTCTAGCGTTTCAAAGAATGAGAGAAACAATGATGGCATTTTATTATGTGACTGAAATTGAAATTGGTAGCATGGTGGTTAGCACTGCTGGCTCACAGTGCCAGGGCCCAGTGCCAGGGCCCTCATAAAATTCTGGCCTTGGGTGATTGTATGGATTTTGCCTATTCTCTCCATATCTGTGTAGGTTTCCTCAGGTGGTCTGTTTCCTTCCACACTCTAAAGATGTGCAGGTTAGCTTGATTGGTCATGCTAAATTGCTTCTTAGTGTCCTAAGATATGTAGATTAGGGGGTTTAGCGGGGTATATATGAGGGGTTACGGGGATAGGGCCTCGGGTAACATGATCTGTTGGAGAGTTAATACAGACTCAATAGGCCAAATGGACTCCTTCTGCACAGTAGGGATTCTATGAAAGTTATAAAAATGCTGAAGATCAATCCTTCAGTTATTTCTGTTCAATATGTCCAATTTCCAACCATTACCTGTTTAATTGAAACCCAGAAAATACTTAAAGAAATAGACAGGTAGATGCAGGTGAGATGTTTTCCCTCATTGAGAAGTTTACAACCAGGGAACCTAATCTCAAAATAAGGGGAAGCCACTTAGCACAAAGATGACAAGAATTTATTTTTCTCTGAGGGTTGTGAATCTTTGGATTCCTCTACCCCTGAGGGCTGTGGAAGCTCAGTCATCATATATGTTTAAAGAAGAGAGTGACAGATTTTTAAAAACGACTGACATAGAAAGATATGGCAGTAGTGTGGGAACAAGGCTTTGGAGTGGATGATCAGCCATTATTGTAATGACTGGCAGACCTGGCTGAATGGCCTATTCCTATTCTAATGTTCCTATGAGAATCTTGGAGGCAATGTCAGTTCAGGCATTCAACAGAGAATTGGATCAATTTCTGAAAAGGAAATATTTACAGGATGACGGAGAAAAGGTCGGAAAGTGAATTGCTAGGTGAATTCTCCTTCAGAGATGGAGGCTGAATGTTCTTCTTCTGAGGTGTAATCATTCTGTGAAAATTAGTAAGATTACTGTGTTATTTGAAATTGTTATATAGCATTATCTTAAAGAATTTCATTTTTATAGGTTGGCTCATAACCACATGACTTCTCAAAGATTTTCATAGTCAATGATGCACTTTTGAAGTTTAGTCATTGCTGTTGGCTAGATGACTAGTGTGTGATGCAGAGCAATGCCAAATGTGTGGGTTCAGTTCCTGTGTCAGCTGAGGTTGTTCCTGTGTTCCTGTCCTCTTGCCTGAAGTGTAGTGATTCTCAAGTTAAATCATTATCAGTCAGCCTATGGTCATATGGTACTATGGTGACTTTACCTTTACAACACTACAAACAATGACACCATGCCACTCTCTTATCATTAACAAAATTATTTTGGGAATGTTAGCAAATTGAATGATAAAGATTTTCTAAAAACTAAAATAATTTAGTAGAGTTCAAAAAAATTAAATCAATGTGATTTACTTTAAATTTAAAAGTGTAGGGTGGGATTCTCCAGCTGAGCTCGCCCCAAAATGGGAGAATTTCACCTTAAGTCTTTGGATCTTTTTGAATAGCTCTCCTTCCCTGCCCCCGCCCTGGTGAGAATGCCAGGCAAGAGTATTCTCTTCCTGTGGGGAACACTTCAACGGTCATGGGCATTGGCCTCTGATTTTCAGGTAAGCATTCTCCAAGGCGGCCTTCACGACATATGACAATGCAGAGTCACTGAGCAGAGACTGATAGCCAAGTTCCACACACATGATGATGGCCGCAAGTCACACTATCTATAACCCCCACAATTTGCCTGGGCTTGTAAAATCTCACTAACTGTACTGGCTGGAGACAATATACATGTCTTTAACCTGTGCTTAACTCTTTCTCCACTTACATTATCCGTACCTTTAAGACTTGATTACCTGTGAAGACTCGCATTCCAACCATTATTTTGTAAATTGAGTTTGTGTCTTTATATGCCCTGTTTGTGAGCAGAACTCCCACTCACCTCATGAAGGGTCAGTACTCCATAAGCTCGTGGCTTTTGCTACCAAACAAACCTGTTGGACTTTAACCTGGTGTTGTGAGATTTTTTATTAAGTAAATTAACTAACACAATAGAAGACAGTTCTATAGCTTGAGGAGGAAGCAGTGGTGATATTTCATTATGTTGGTGGAAGTTGAAAGATGTAAAATGCTGGAAGTAAAATACTTCAGTTACTTCTACTGCTACTGTTTTCAGCTAGTTCTTGCTGCTTGCTTTGGCAAAATTGCTTTGCATGTTAATGGGAGGGGGAAGGTTAATCCTGTTTGCAGCTGTCTAACCCATTGATGAATCACCTTCTCATCATTTGGCTGCTTTCCCTGTTATGGGAGGAGAAAAGACCTGTAGGAGGAAATGGCACAAAAGATCAACTGAAAGACAATGTGACTGTCTGTTACACGGTCTCTTTTTCTTCCCTTCTGATAAAGGGAAAGAGTGTTTTTTCCCCCAAGCTGAGGCCTATTGTTCAGAAATATAGTGAGCTGTGACACTTGAATACCAAGGAGTTGTTTTGTTTTTGACTGGCAGGTGAAAAAAGCTCGGCCTGATTCCAATGTTTCAGATCCTCCAGATTCCAGGTAAGAGCACTGTTGAAATTTTGCCTTACGCACTGCGATTACACAGTGCCTACGCTTGCTCCGAATTTTGTTTGAAAGATGTAATTACAAAGAATGATTTCAGGAACAGTTAATGCAGAAGAGATAACAATGCTTACATTTATTTTATAATTACCACAGTCATGAGTACAGAAAGTTAAAATATTTCAAGGTTAGGTCTGAGAATAGCAAAAGAAAATATATTCCATAATGAAAGTCTTCTGTGATATTTGATATATCTTTTTATATTTTGGAGTTGTAAATTTGTTTTGCTGTGAGAAGCAATCAGTAGCTTTTAACCATAATTATCATGTGCAAAGGGAATAATGAAGATCTTGAAAATATTTTGATCATGAAATAAAATTTTAATACTTTAATTCTACAGTCCTATTATTGATGCAAGTCTTCCAGTTCCACAAATGATTGAAAATAAAATAATAATACAGTGCACTTACCTAATAGACTAAGCTGTTCAGTTGATTCATGTGAAATGTGGACTCAATCATAAATCAAATAGACATAAGAAATGTTGCTTAATCCCCTCTGTTTTCTGGGATCAAGTGGCAACTGAAGTACTCCAAATTACTAAAGCAATCTAATTCATTTGTAAACTGGATGGGTGTAAATTTTATCCCTTTTCAATTGACTGTGCTTAATATGATCCAAAAAGCAAACAAATCAGAAAGCATAATCATGTTTTAATGTGCTTCATGCTAGGAAGGAAACAAAGAAACAATTAAGCAGTTTGCCAGAGTAAACATGAGTACCTCATTCTCTGTCAATTGAGCATATTTTTCTCCAGTTACTTGTGGTACTGGAGCAAGCAAAATGATTGATTTATACTGAACTTGCATATCATTTAAATGTGTGGTATTCATGTTATATTAATGTTTTAAAATCACATGAAATGTCATATCATTAAGGTTGTAATATTTTAGATAAAGTTGAAATATTTTAGATAAAAAGAGGAACAGATAAATTGATGAAAGTTAATTATGACAAAGAGCTAGTTGATGTGAAGGTCATAATTTTGATAAGATTTGAGTATTGTCACTGGGTGTGATTTCTGAAATCCTGATTCTTGGATTGGATGTTATGCTGAACAATGGGTTTCTTCTTTCCATTTTTAACATTATTTTCTAACAAAAATAGTTTGACAATGATAGACAACTATAGTGGCAAATGTAAAGTTTTTAGTTGTGTGATAAATTATATAGTATATTCTTGATTATATAATCTGCAGTTAAAACAATTAACCATTTTCAGATTTGTGAAATAGTCCTTTTAATACTTCATAACTTGCAACCATTATGTTGGTCAAAAGGTGAATAAATTAGTGCCTTTTTCTCAAAACTGTTTCCTAATGTCTTAATACTACCTAGTCTTAATAATATAAATGCATACTTTCATAATTTTCATAGTTAAGGACTATTTTTTGTTTGCAGGTCTATGGAAATGCAGGATTTAGCAAGTCCACATAGTCGTGTAAGTGGAAGCAACGAATCTCCCAATGGTCCAAAATTTGACACCTCCTGTATCAATAATAATTCCATGACACAAAATGGCACAGAAGGTAAGTGCTTGATTTTCTTAACTAAAAGGTCCAGTATTGAACAAATTTGAGTATCATGCATTCATGATTCCAAGGCCCGTAAGATACAGGACACTGGTTTTTCAAAATGGTTTTTGAATTTCTCGTTTATCTTACAAATATACCTTTGACAGGCTCTTGGAAGCCAGTGATATTTCTAGGTAGGGGTGTGCAAATTGCATCAGAAATTATGGTTTATCAAAGAGACTAATAAATTGAAAGTAAGAATTTTACTATGTTTATTAAGAGAGAAAACTGCAAAACTGATTCTTCTTACTTTCTGACATTATTCTTCCTTTGTTCATTTTAACGATCCTGCCAAAAATGATACTTTAGAATTTTTTTGAGATTAAATGATGAAGTATCCAAAAGCAATCTTATCACAAAAGTAATTGTTTTGCTGAAATATGTAATCATTTTATGCAGAGGATATCCAAGCTCACAATCATAAAGAAATTAAATGATTTGGCAATATATTCAGTGCTGTTAAAATAAAATTTAGAGATGATCACAAAATTATAGTATAGAAAAAATAAAGTTACAGTTTGATTGATGGGAACATAGAATGTGTAATGTCTACCTAAATAACACTCTCAATGATTGCTAGATTGTCACAATGCTGGTTTTTATTTTCGAGTGTCACAATACAATTGTTACAAAATATATTGAATGATAAAATGATAACATTTTAAACTGCATCTTTAAAAGCATTTTCAATTATTTTATTTGTTTTTAGAAATAAGTAAACATGCTAAACCAAATGTCATTCTGCATCTTGTAGCAGAATTCTGATAAACCAATTGTTCACAATAACATCCAATATTATAGTCACAAGCTTCCATTGACATTGCAATGAAATTACTGTGAAAATCCGCTAGCCCCTACACGCCAGCACCTGTTTGGGTACACTGAAAGAGAACTTAGCATGGTCAAGCGTATAACAGTACGTCCTTCGGACTATGGGAGGAAACTGGAGGAAACCCATGCAGACACGGAGAATATTCCTGGTCCAAGCCAAGAATCGAATCTAGATGCTATGAGGCAGCAGTGTTAACCACTGCTCTCACTTGTAGTTGAGTGCTGCTTTTGCAGCATTAAATAATTTTCTTGATCATAATGCATTACAAATGTGTAATGCTTCATCAGTAGAAGAATACAGAATCAACTCCACACACAACTGATTTTCCAAAATCTATAATGCGGTTGTGGTGAGGTGCTGAACAGAATCTGTGGCAAGCCAGTCCTAGCCAATGGAGGGGATTCTCCAACCTTGCTACAATGTTATTAGATAACGCTGATCTCAGAAAATAGCATAGGTAGTGCAAAAATGTTTGCACTTCTCCCGACCCCTTTTTAATGGTGTAAACTGTTTCATGCCCATACTTGGCCAGGAAGGATGAGAGGATGATTGACATGAGATCAACTGCATTTTTATATCATTAGCAAATTGGCACACAGCCCACCCTCCTCCCAGAATGATTCCAAATCTCCAGCAGGAGGGTAGGTCATCTGCTGTCATGGTGTGGCATGGGGGGCCCCCATGGGCACAGGGCTTTGGGTGGGCAGGAGTCCTCAAGTAAGTGTTGCCACTGGGTTGGGGTCATTCTCACTGCCAGCTTGAGGACCCCCGAGAGACTCCAGAATTTGAGGTAAATTCCCATTAATGTCGCATTCTCCACCCTGCCACCTCTTGGCTGGGAAGGTTCAGTTGTTTAGTGCGGACATCCTGTCACAGGCTCTACTAACAGTCACAAGCAGTTGGCAAATGCTGCTCCAATCCAGGGAGTTCGACAAGTGCTAACACAGTTCTGCACACTGCATGAACTCTGCAATGCTCCCTACAATGGCCACCCGTTGCATGGAAGTAGGGTACCTCGCTACCATCCACCTGACTTGGGCACCATATCTGGAAGCTACTTTGCACCAAATATCCAGATGGGTACATGAATGTGTAAACTGTAGGTTTTCAATATTGAGGATCTTCTCAGAGCCGCCCTTATGCTCACCGTGAGCACCAGAACGCTGAATCCAGTCAGCCTTGTGATGCCACCACTGGCTTGTGGCATCAGGGAGATTTCTCCGGTGGGGAGCCAGCCATCTGGATGGGCAGTTCTGTGCCATATGCCAGTGAGCATGCAACTGCAGTGGGAGTGGAGAAGGTGCTGTGCCACATCATTATAAAAGGAGGATATGTATGGGACTCCATGGGCAACTGAGGGGATGTGGGCAGTGTTTGTGGCCACTGAAGCAATGATGTGGTAATGTCGGCAATTAATTAAGATGATGCATGGCATGTGGATGGCATTGTGCTGCAAGCTTGCAAATGCAAGGGAACAGGGGGTGCTGGGAGGGATTGAGCAGCTCTGGATGGATAACCATACAGACTGACTCTCAGTCTGTCCTTCTACCTCCCCACGCTCTTCACCATTTTCTCCTCCTGGGTTGCTCATGACTCTTGGGACACTCCTTGGGATGATGAGATATCTGGACTCGGCTCCAGAAGTATCTGTATCATCTAGCGCTGCCAGTCCTGGAGGTCCAACCACATCTGCACCATGATGCATAAGTTCTCAGCAATGATCCTGTGAGTCTGGACCAAGCTATGGAGCCTCACAGCAAGTTCCCTCTATGACTGGCCCATGCTCTTGGGGCCTACATCCATAGCCCTCAGTGACACAGTCATACCATGGACCTGACCACTCATGGCTACCTTCTCCTACCCCAAGCTTTCCACAATGGTCACCACATTTGCAGTGTTGGCCTGTGTCTCACGTAATGCTGGCACCATCTCCTTTAACTGAAGACTATTGGACTCCTCAAAATAAACTTGCAGCTGCTGGAATGTCTCTGAAACCAGCCCCTGCAGTCCCCAGCTTTGCTTATGCATCCCCAGCAGCTCTGTGAGAGCCTTTTCCAGTGGCCCAGCATCTGGCTAAGGGTCAGCTGTGTTCTTGGATCTGTCAGGACTCTCTCTCTCTCTGCCTGTTCGATTCCTTCAGATGTTTTCACCTCCACCTGATGTGTATCAGCAGCAGTGAGGTACCCGACACAAAGTGACCTGAAGATTCTCTGCTAATTCTACCCACCAAGGTGTGCATCTCTGTGCTAGTGAATGGTGTGGGTGATGCTTGTGATATCCAATCACTGTGGTTTCCTCACAACTTCCCTCCAAGGAGTTTGGTGGGAAGTTTGACAGGATGGTGGAATGGTGATGTGGTTCAGCACGGTGCCTCACCAGGCAAAGATTGTGGATGGTTTTGATACCAGGATGAGTGAATGAGGATGTTCTTCATTGTCTTGCACTGGGACCCAGTCCTGCATGTCAAGCCACAGATACTAACTGCCACAGCTATCATCTCTGAAGCTGCATTGGAGTCTTCGCTCCTGGCTCATCTTCCCTCCTGGGGGAGCAGGATTGCCCCCTCCCCTCTCCATGTCATTCAGCAGCTATCCCTCTGTAAAGCATTGGGCTGGTCTGCGCAGTGCCATCTTCCTGTTGTGGCTGGCTGTGAGTACAGTGGAAGTGTTTAAATGCAGCTCCCCATTATTAATGGCATAAGCTGTGATCACTCGAGCGAAGCACGCCATAGAGTTTCACCTAAGGCTGTTTGTGAATTGCGGTGTGGAGCAGTTATCTCTTATAAAACTTAGTTTTTGGTAGAATTCTGCTCAAACGTCATAGTAGCTAGTCAGAGTTAGGAACAGATTGCACATACGCTATTTTGGTCATTGGTATACAATGGCCTACGGAGTTCAGAGTGCTGACAAAATAAAGGAATTTGTTATCCAACCTAAAGTTTGTGTTCAAAATTTCAGAAAATTGTTTAAGGTGAGAATCACTGTCTTTATATTCATTGTATCAAAATGGTAAACAAAGCAAAAAGACTAATGGAACAGAATTGGATAGATCCAGAGACAGGCTCTGAGACTGATGCATGATTAGCTTGTGCCTGTTTGTTGCAATGCAGGCAGCACAAACCATGCTGTTAGCAAAATTAAATGACAAGTGTGCAGCCAGGTGCTAAACATCCAGCTATGTATCTGTGTATGTCAGCAAGAGCATGTGAGAGTTGCACCTCTTAATGCTAACCTGCGTGACTTAGTCAGTTTTAATTTCTTGGTGCATTATGGCTATCGCAGTCAGAAAGAAGACTGAGACTTGATGCAACGAGGCACAGTGTATTATTCAAGGTTGTTTGATACAGTACCAGTGCAGAAAGTGAAAACGACAAGAGAGATTCTCTGTCAACTGGGGATTAGGAGACCCTGAAAACAAGGCAACAAGATCAAATAGCTACCTCTGTCAAAGCAGTCTAGCTCCAAGGACCTGAATTCAGTGTAAAAAGATGTTTTGTGACCTCAAACAAGTGGTCAAGATCAACAAGTACATTTTCAAATGCCATATCCTTATAAATGAGTCAGTAGTATCTCATTCTGCTCCATTCAAGAACTCCCTTTGCTCACCTATCAGCATTCTCTATCCAGCATGACTCATACGTAATATTCATGATTTCACCTCAAACACTTAGCACAGCTGCAAGCCAACATTTCCCAGTCTGTGCAAAGTATTTGTTATTCAGCCATGGCTGGGACATCTTCCACACACATTGCAACACACTCAATAGGCAAGCTTTAATGCCTCCCCTCTTCCTCCAAAGTGAGTTCCAAATCCGTGAGTTGGCCTTTTGATTTTGATTTATTATTGTTACTTGTATTGGTATACAATGAAAAAATATTGTTTCTTGCACATTATACAGCCAAAACACATCGCTCATAGAGAAGGAAAGGAGAGGGTGCAGAATATAGTGTTACAATCATAGTTAGGTATAGTGAAAAATCAACTTAAGATAGGTCCATTTAAATGTCGGTGGCAGCAGGGAAGAAATTGTCCTTGAGTTGGTTGGTACATGACCTCAGTCTTTTGTATCTTTTTCCCGAAGAAGTGGAAGAGACAATATCCAGGGTGGGTGTGGTCCTTGATTATACTGATTGCTTTTCTGAGGCTGCGAGAAGTGTAGACAGAATCCAAGAATGGGAGGCTGGTTTGCATGATGGGCTGGGCTTCACTTACAATGCTTGTAGCTCCTTGCAATCTTGGACAGAGCAGGAGCCCATATCAAGCTGTGGTACAACCAGAAATGATACTTTCAATGGTGCAGCTGTAAAAGTTGGTGAGAGTCATAGTGGACATTTCCTTAGCTTCCTGAGAAAGTAGAGACGTTGATGGGCTTTCTTAAATATGGCATTAGCATGGAGGGTTGTTGACAATCTGGATATCTTGAAACTTGAAGTTCTCGACCATTTCTACTTCATCCCTGTTGAAGTAGCCCTCCCACTACACTTCCTGAAGTCGATGGATAATCCCTTCATTTTACTGACATTGTGGACAAATTCCAGTTCACAAAACTCTTTATCTGTTTCCTGTACTCTGTCTCATCATTGTTTGAGATCCAACCTGCTACGGTGGTGTCATTAGCGCATTTGAAAAACAAAGTGGAGAGAAATTTGGCCACAGTCATAGGTGTATAAGGAGTCTACTAAAAGCCTGAAGACACAACCTTGTGAGGCACTGATGGCTTGGAGGGCTGAAGGACCTGTTCCTGTGCTGTAATTTTCTTTGTTCTTTGTTGAGGATAATTGTGGAGAAGCTGTTGTTGCCAGTCCTTACTGATTGCAGTCTGTGGGTTCAGAAGTTTAGGATCCAGTTACAGAGGGAGGAACCTAGGCCACAGTTTTGGAGATGCATTTTGTGGGAATAATGGTGTTGAAGGCTGAGTTGTAGTCAATAAATAGGAGTCTGACATCAGTGTCTTTGTTATCCGGGTGTTCCACGATTGAGTGTAAGACCAGGGAGATGGTGACTGCCATGGACCTGTTGCAGCGATAGATAAATTGCAATGGACCCTGGCAAGCTGGTGGCTGGGATTGTTTCATACTATGACTCATCTTTTGAAACACTTCATAATGATGGATATCAGAGCCGCTGGGCAAAAATCATTAAGGCACACAGCCTGGCTTTTCTTTGGTACAGAGATGATGGTTATCTTCTTGAAGCAGGTTAGAATAAGAGGGGGTTAAAAATGTCTGTGAATACTTTCGCCAGCTAATCCATGCAGGATCTGAGTGCTCATCTGGGTATCTCATTCCAGCCAGTTGCTTTCCATGGGTTGATTTTGGAGAAGACTGATCTGACATCTGCACTGGTGACCTTGGATACCAATTTGGCCGAGGCATTCGGGGAGGAAGGTGTACTCCTGCTGACCTCTTGCTCAAAACAGGCATAGAATGCATTGAACTCATCAAAGGGGATGGGGAGTGTATTCATGCCAGTGATTCTACATGCTTTCATCTTATAGCCTGTTACGTCATGCAGACTTTGCCATAGTCAGTGAGAGTCTGTGTGGCTAGCCTGGGACTCTGGCTTGGTTCAGTACTGTCTCTTGACATCTTTGGTTTTCTGTAGATTTATATCTGGATTTCTTGTATAGGAGAAGATCGCCTGACTTGAATGCCTAACCTGAACTTAAGCAAGCAGTGGATATACCTGTTCATCCATGGTATCCGTTGGGAAGCACATGGATTTGTGTCTTTGGCACACAGTCTTCTACATACTTACTAATGAAGTCTGTTACTATAGTGGCATACTTGTTCAGGTTGGTCACTGAGTTCTTAAATATTGACCTGTCCACTGACTCAAAGCAGTCTGCTAGGACATTATCCAATTCCTCAGATTAACATTGCGTGACTGTTTCAGTTTTTTGCTTGTAAGCTGGAGCAGGACCACAGCCTTATGGGTGGGCAGTAGAGTGGTAGGCATGTTTGATGTTTGTGTAGCAGTTGTCTAGAAGATTTGGGTGCCTGGCAGAACAGACATGTTGATAATATCTTGGTAGGGTACTCTTGATCTTGGCTTGGTTGAAGTTCCTGGCCACAATGAATAAGATATCTGTTGTATTCATCTCAAGCAGGAAGATTTGACAGGAGGGTGAAGGGTGAGGACCACACTGTTTTTCTTTCACCCCCAGGACAGGATGACTTGTAGATGACCTTCTGAATGTTAGTTGAGGCCCTTAAATGAGCAATTAATGTCATTTAATCTGCAGAACCACTGCTGTTCTCCTGGGGCAGCACTTCAGTCATCTTTGTAATTTGCTGAAGCGTGATTGTTGAGTTATTGTGAGCTCTTGAAGCTGCTTTGAGCACTGGTATCTGCAACCAGCTGTGATGGTAACAGTCTGCATGGCACAGTGCCTTGTTCACTATAGTGCTTGATGTTGAATTCTTCTGGTATCAGTCATTAGATGTGGCATACAACTAGATACATAAGTGCTGTCATGAAGTTGTCCATCACTTCATTGCTTTTTATAAAGTGCTCTGCCAAAGTAGAGCTGAATGTCTCCATGTTTCTTGATAATGACAGCAGGCTGTATAGTATTGCTACCAATTCACCAAACATTTCTGTGCGCATGCCTATCAGCTTTTTCCAGAAATTCACCCCATTAAAGACTTCATTTGAGTCCTTTGTGGTAGTCCTTGTGGTGGAGCTCCCCCTCCTGTAGGCATCCTCTCCCCCTAGCCTGGTTGCACTTAATTTGTGACTAGTGATGCTGCATGAGCAGCCTTCTCTAAGGTCATCTAAAGTCAAAGTAGTGTCGCTTCCGGCATAGGTTCTTGGAGTGTCACATCTTCAGACGTGTACCCTTCTTGCTGCTAATTGTTAAGTTGCACTGGCTGGTTAGACAGCAAATCATGAGTTTCTGAAAATATAAATGCTGAGGGGCTGGATGGACAGCAGGAGGTATAAGGTTACATCTTTGGCAGTTCGTACTTCATATTAGGTTGAGTGAAAATGAGGTGGAACTTGAAAAGGTATAGAAGACAAGAGCATACTGTTGTAATGTATGGTTTCAGTGATGCTATTTGCATTGGCCTCACTTTTTACTTTTCCATATTTCAGAGCACCATCTCCCACATGAAACCCTGGTGTTGTGAGACTTCTTACTGTGTTTCCCACATGAAGCCATAGATGTGCGACTGAAAACCTCAATTCTAAGTGTATTTGTATAAAATTAAATGTATAGGGAATACACTGAGGGACAGAATGCAATGCCCCTCTGGATGGCAAGTTTGGACAATAAGAAGTCTCACAACATTACGTTAAAGTCCAACAGGTTTATTTGGTAGCAAAAGCCACTAGCTTTCGGAGTGCTGCCCCTTCATCAGGTGAGTGGCAGTTCTATTCACAAACAGGGCATGTAAAGGCCCAAACTCAATTTACAAATTAATGGTTGGACTGCAAGTCTTTATAGTTAATCAAGTCTTAAAGGAAAGACAATGTGAGTGGAGAGAGGGTTAAGCACAGGTTAAAGAGATGTGTATTGTCTCCAGTCAGGACAGTTAGTGAGATTTTGCAAGCCCAGGCAAGTTGTGGGGGTTACATATAGTGACATGAACCCAAGATCCCAGTTGAAGCCGCTCTCATTTGTGTGGAACTTGGCTACCAATCTCTGCTCAGCAACTCTGCGTTGTCATGTGTCGTGAAAGCCACTTTGGAGAATGCTTACCCGAAGAAGCTGTTGGGTTTCCTTGCAGACTTCTTGGTTGGCCAGGGGTGTGTGTGTGTTTGGTGGGGTTGGGGGTGGTGGGGTTGGGGGTGGTGGGTTGGGTGGGGTGGGGGGGGTGGGGGGTGGGTGGGGGGGGTGGGGTGGGGTGGGGGGTGGGGGGGTGGGGTGGTGTGGGGGTGGGGGGGTGGGGGGGTGGGGGGTGGGGGGGGTGATGGGTGGGGGGGGGTGGGGGGGATGGTGGGGGGGGTGATGGGGGGTGGGGGGGGTGGGGGGGTGGGTGGGTAGGGTGGGGGGGTGGGGGGGTGATGGGTAGGGTGGGGGGGTGGGGGGTGATGGTGGGGGGGTGATGGTGGGGTGGGTGGGGGGGGTGGGGGGTGATGGTGGGGGGGGTGGGGGGGTGATGGGTAGGGTGGGGGGGTGGGGGGGTGATGGGTGGGGGGTGATGGTGGGGTGGTGGGGGGGGTGGGGGGGTGATGGATGGGGGGTGATGGTGGGGTGGGTGGGGGGGGGGGGGGGGTGATTGGGGGGGTGATGGGTGGGGTGGGTGGGGGGTGATGGGTGGGGGGTGATGGGTGGGGGTGATGGGGGGGGGGGTGGGGGGGTGGGGGTGGGGGGTGATGGGGGGGGGTGATGGGTGGGGGGGTGGGGGGGGTGATGGGTGGGGGGGTGGGGGGGTGGGGGGGTGGGGGTGGGGGGGGTGGGGGGGGGGGGGGGGGGGGGGGTGGGGGTGATGGGTGGGGGTGGTGGGGGGGTGATGGGGGGTGGGGGGGTGATGGGTGGGGTGGGTGGGGGGGTGGGGGGGGTGGGGAGGTGATGGGTGGGGGGGGTGGGGGTGGGGGGGGGGATGGGTGGGGGTGATGGGTGGGGGGTTGGGGGGGGGTGGGGGGGTGATGGGTGGGGGGGGTGGGGGGGTGATGGGGTGGGTGGGGGGGGGGTGATGGGTGGGGGGGTGGGGGGGGGTGATGGGGGGGGGGGTGGGGGGGTGATGGGTGGGGGGGTGGGGGGGGGGGGGGGTGATGGGGTGGGGGGGGTGGGGGGGTGGGGGGGTGATGGGTGGGGGGGGTGGGGGGGATGGGGGGGATGGGTGGGGGGGAGTGGGGGGGGGGGGGGGGGTGGGGGGGTGATGGGTGGGGGGGTGGGGGGGGGGGGGGGGTGGGGGGGTGGTGGGTTGGGGGGGGGTGGGTGGGGGGTGGGTGGGGGGGTGATGGGGGGGGGTGGGGGGGTGATGGGTGGGGGGTGGGGGGATGGGGGGTGGGGGGGGGTGGGGGGGTGGGGGGGGGGGTGGGGGGTGATGGGTGGGGGGGTGGGGGGTGATGGGTGGGGGGGGGGGGGGTGATGGGTGGGGGGGTGGGGGGGTGATGGGTGGGGGGGGGTGGGGGGGGTGGGGGTGGGGGGGTGATGGGTGGGGGGTGATGGGTGGGGGGGGTGGGGGGGTGACGGGTGGGGGGGTGATGGGTGGGGGGGTGGGGGGGTGACGGGTGGGGGGGTGATGGGTGGGGGGGGTGGGGGGGGGTGATGGGGGGGGGGGTGGGGGGGTGATGGGGGGGGTGGGGTGGGGGGGTGGGGGGGGTGGGGGGGGTGGGGGGGGTGAGGGGGGGGTGGGGGGGGTGACGGGTGGGGGGGTGGGGGGTTGGGGGGGTTGGGGGGTGACGGGTGGGGGGGTTGGGGGGGTGACGGGTGGGGGGGTGACGGGTGGGGGGGGGTGGGGGGGGTGGGGGGGGGGGGGTGACGGGGGTGGGGGGGTGGGGGGGTGACGGGGGTGGTGGGGGACGGCGGTGGGGGGGGGGGGGGGTTGGGGGGGGGGATGGTGGGGGGGGTGGGGGGGGGATGGGGGGATGGGGGGGGATGGGGTGATGGGGGGGGGGGGGATGGGGGGGTGATGGGTGGGGGGGGGTGGGTGGGGTGGGGGGGGGGGGGGGTGTGGGGGGTGATGGGTGGGGGGTGGGGGGGGTGGGGGGTGTGGGGGGTGGGTTGGGGGTGGGGAGGTGATGGGTGTGGTGGGGGGTGGTGGGGGTGGGGAGGTGATGGTGGGGGGTGGTGGGTGGGGGGGTGGGGAGGTGATGGTGGGGTGGGGGGGTGGTGAGGGGGGTGGGGGGGGGGGGGGGGTGGTGGGGGTGGTGGGGGGGGGGTGGGGGGGTGGGGGGGGGGTGGGGGGGTGGTGGGTGGGTGGTGGGGTGGGGAGGGTAGGGGGGGTGGTGGGGGTTGGGTGGGTGGGGGGTGGGGGTGGTGGGTGGGGGGGTGGCATCTCTTGTTCAAAGATGTTCAGGAGGAAACATGCCCTTCCTGTCTGCCATAGGAATCAAAGCAGATAAGGGATAGACCATGCAAAGGTCTGTTCATCTTGAGCATGGTTTTCCAGTTTTGAGCTGACCACAGCCAGAAATTCCACCCTCAGTACCAGATTGAGAGACCCTATATTGAAAAAGGGGCCTGACCGAGAGCCACCATGCATCTCGTTCTGCTGACCTCTCCTGTGACCCCAATCCCATAACCTTCATCTGACCCTAATTCAGCTGAATTCCCTCATTGACCCTGGGCCTCTGGTTTGTGCGTTGCTGAAAGGGCAAATAGCTCTTGGCAGGATTTCTGCCCTCAGGGGCTCCAGATCATGGGGGAAGGTCTGATGCTGGTAACTTCCAGCTGGCCTTCATCAATGGGGTGACTAGGAGCTCCTGCTCGTTCTGGTAGGTAAGGCTATAACAAATACCAAATTACACTCGTGATTTTATGATATGGACATGTGCTAGGTGAGGATCCAAATAAGATCCATGTACAAGAAAATTTTACACTCTTGCAAATAAAATTTTGTACAATGTAATTTTTAATGTGTAATGGCTTTGCGTTGAATATTTTATGATTAGCATTGATTTGCAGTGATTTTATAATTAGAACAAAGTGGAACCCTTTGTAAACTTTACTAGGTTTAAAACATCGTATCATAGATAAACAACATTGGAAAAAATACTACCTTCTCATTGAAAAACATGAAGTATGGAATGAGAAAAAAAAACATTATGCCAGATCAGTTTACTTCTTCAATATTCATTTCCTGGATGCTTTCAGATTTTTGAACTGAAATTCTTCAGTGTTAAAAGGTTGATGTTTTATTTCATTCTTCTTCAGCAAAAGATAAGAACCCAGTTAAACTGATGCATAAAATCCCAATTTTATTATTTCTCATTTTACTCTGTCTTAATACCACATTCATCAAATAAGGTTGCAGGATTAAGTTACAAATCTCTTTACAGTAGTCATTGGTGGAACTGTACATCAGTGCACTGGAGATATATTTTATCAGATGAGATAGATTGTTCCTGATAATTTTCTTCTGAGTTGATATCTTTTGAAATATTGAACTTGGGTGAGAGACAATAAACGTGGCTTTACAACAAAACAGAAATATCAGTCAAAACTAAGTCACAAAATAAAATAAAAATTAATGTTTTACTGCTGGATTTACCAGGTGGCAATTCAATACTGAAAAGTTTCTGTCAGAACTAAAATTAGATTCAGCAAAAAAAATTAATAGCCAAAATAGTAACATGTGTTTGAGCGCTTTCTGTTCAAGATGTAATCTTGTGTTTTCCCCTGTGAGCAATAGAATTATGAAGCATTTGTTGAATAATTCTATGGTTCATTTAGGAGGTCATTTCTCATAATAGTTGATTCATCATAACAATCAATAATTATCAGTATTCAATGTCATTTCAATTAAAAACAACATTTGGATTCCTCACCAACAGTTAAACACCAAAATCCAGAACTTTTATCAGTGATTCTCCACTCCTCCACATAGCGTGCTGTTGAAGTTTTCAGCTAAGAATATCTTTCAAAATCACGTGAATTGCTGTGAGCTTTCACTTTTACTCCTGCTGTGAAAATCCATTAAAAAGTTAAACCCTGTTAACTGAAGTGTAACTGAATTTTCCAATTGGATCTCTATTTTATAATTACTTCTGTCTGGACTTTGAAACTAATTTTATATTTGTGGGGTGTCAATGTCTCTATTTTGATAAAAAAAACTAAAGATTTTATATATAAAAAAAGCTTTAACAGTTTGTGATATTCCAGTTTCTACCTTAATCCCATATGCTGTCTCAATTTTTATTTTACACTCTGAAATTATTTCACAAGTGAAGGATATTCAGTGCATTTTGTTTCCTGGTTTATTGTCTCTGAGAAATGTGGCAGTGTGATTGGCAACTTAGCCTGCTTGATGACATAAATGATATTTGTTATTGGTGATTCTTTTTGTTGGTGCCAGAATCAAATTAACATCAGGAATTATGAAATCTAGCCATGGAGAGCATTAGATTTTTGTGGAAAGCTTTATTTCAACACAGTGGCAATGCTGTCACTCCACTTCTGACCACAAAATGGAGATTGTGAGATTTTAATTTTCAGCAGGGAACCTCATTTCATACACCTCTTAGTTCATCTAATGAATGTGTGCCAAGAAACAAACTGTGACGTGACCTTAATAGATCATCTGTTCTATTTGAGAATGTTGTACTTGGTTCTGTGCTAATAAAAGTCTGTCAATCATGTCATTGAATGTCATTTCACATCCCTGTTGATCAGGAGTTGTATAACAAATTATACAAAATGCTCAGACATAAGATAATAACTCTTTTTGTGAGTAAAAATACAATAAGATTATGGGCTCTGACAATATTTCAGCAAGATTACTAAGGACTTGTGCTCCAGAACTTGCTGCGTGCCTAGCCAAGCTGTTCAAAACTCTAGCATCCATCGAGTAATATAGGATCAGCGAGTTGCGAGCAGAAATTAAGTTCAGTTAAATAAAAAAAAACAGGATTCCTGATCAGTCATCAAACCTTAATTTGTATTTCAAAAGGAACTATCACCAGATTCAGGCCAACTTACCAGTTGCTCTGCAGTGGACACGTTGGAGGTTAGCAGCAGTTACACCATCAAAGGGTACAGGGAGGTAATTCATAGGCCGTCAATTTGGGTTACTATTGTCCCTTTTCCACTGTGTGGTTGG
Source organism: Sphyrna mokarran (assembly GCA_024679065.1). Classification (NCBI taxonomy): domain Eukaryota; kingdom Metazoa; phylum Chordata; class Chondrichthyes; order Carcharhiniformes; family Carcharhinidae; genus Sphyrna; species Sphyrna mokarran. The sequence continues at coordinate 72,915,266 of JAGIQG010000007.1, read as the reverse complement.
TCTGAAAATCATCCCTTAAAGTTGAGTACTTGTTGATGATTTGGACACTAAGTCATCAGAGGAGTTATTCTATAGTTTTAGATGGAAAGTGCTGTCATTGCCTATGAAACTTTCCATTTAAAGTCTTTTAAGTGCGAAATCATTTTCATAAAATCTTAACTACACATTTTGTAAGAAATAAAAAGTTGGAAAGGATCTCTAAGTCAATTTAAAAAAAAAAAATTAAATGTGAGAATAAATTATCATCCATCCTGTTTAAAATCACAGGATAGACTATTTATTCCATCTGTTAGGGCTAGCACTTTCTGCTGTGGCTCTCTGCTTCCATAGCACTTTCATCTCAAATTTCTTTAAATGTTATATTCAAGATATGTGAAATGAATAATCTAACATTTCAGTATTTATAAATGGGAAAACATTTTGGCTGCTTGTTTAATAGTTTTTTGTGAATGTAAAGTTTGTTCATCAAATTGTTGGCATAGCTTCACTTTTTGGTTTGCTTTTCAGTCAAAACAGAACCAATGAGCAACAGTGATATTGCCACGACATCAACAGATGGATCTTTAGACAATTTCTCAGGTATGTTTTTAGTGAACATCAGGCAAACCCATTGGTACTGCAGATAAAATATAAGATTCTCAGTTTCAGCTCAATAAGCAGGCCCTTGGTCAAATTCTACTTCTGAATTTTTACTGAGATGAGAAAGGACAAGGAATCAGTAATGTTGCCAGTAAACAACCCATATTGTCGTCTGACTGAGTTTCATTATTTCCACAATCCAAAAAGAATATGAAGTAATTTATATAATTTAATTTTTAAAATTAATTTTGTAAAGACTTCATTGATAACAAGACTTATGTTGCCCTTATCTAGTTTTGTATAATCTTGTACCTAATAAAGAGTTGTATGTCATGACATATATTCATAAATATAATTTGTAAATTAATACATATTTTATAAAGCTTTTATACTTTATTGTTCTAAGATTTTTATTTGTACAATATGAAATCTAAACAGTACTTTCAGTTTAAAGTGGAAAAGTCCAGAAAGAATTTTCTTCAACAATCTGTCCAGTTTTCCAGAATAAAAATTAACTCATAAGAATTTTGTTTGTTATTGCTATAAAAAGATGCAGCCTCTTACCTGCTTTGAGATGTTGTATCCAAGCTCCTCGGTTGATAATTGTTGGTGTCTCCAGCACCCTGGAGAAGTTCCACTTGAAGCAACAGGACCATGATTTTAAACTAGCCTAACAGTCATTCTGGAATGGCTCCTAATCTCAATATTCAATCAGATTTTGTTTAACTGTAAAAATATGGCAGCCCTCGAACAGAAAATATGAGGCGGAATTTTGTCAGAAAAATTCTAAGTGTCAAACAGATGAGAAAATTAGACGTTTACTTGCTGGTTTTTCCAGAGAAGTAAGTTTGGTGAGTTTATAGCACTTTGTGAAATACAGAGGCCATGATCTGATATCCATCAGTAGGAGGAGATGTGGAGCTTATGCAGACCAGAAAGCCAGCTGCAGGCTGCTTGGGGCATTATTGATCGTAATGCCACAGGACTGAAAATTTTCTGGAGCCGACAGCATCTCCCATCCCGCCAAAGCAAATTCACACGAGCAGGCTTTAGAATAGGTCCCCACTTTTGAGAAACTAGCAACCTGACCCCACTGGAATGAATGGGAGGGAGTCATGACCTCCCTTCCCGGGAGTTGTGTGGTGGGGGTTGGTGCCCCTGAGCATTGGCACCCTTGGCAGTGCCAGCCTGTGCCCCCAGCACTGACCAAGGGGCAAAGTGCCCATACCCCAGGGGATACCTTAGCACGAGGCACTGCCAAGGGTGGGGCCTAGTTGTGATTGATGGAAATGAGGAGGTCCTATTGCCAGTTGCCATTTGGATCCTGTCTAGATTCGAGGGAGGCCAGTATTCGGGGATATGTGGGGGGAGTCTGCCTGCTGGTGGTGGGAGTGGTCTGCCTCCCGGGCCGGGGGTGGGGGGGTGCGGTGGGGGCAGTCATCACTGCTGATGGGTATTGGTGTGCTCTGGGACAGGGTGGGGGTCAAGCTGGCCCTGGAATGCTTGTTGGGACTTGATCGGGCCACTGGGGATGGGAGGATGGAGGGGCAACATTTGCGAGGGTCCCGAGCTGACTAGCAAATGGGAGGCTGACAGTTCAGGGCCACTGCATATACGCAGAGGTCCAGAACTGTTAGACTTTGGCATGATTAGGCCCTGCCCTTCCTGAACGTTTAATGGTATTCATGATTGTGATCTCTGCATTGCATAGAGTGTGGGAGATTCGAGTCTGAACTCCTTCTGAAAAACAGTTGTGATTTACATTGTTTTTCCTGCCAGTTCAGCACTTGGAATTTTTTGGGAGAATCGCCCCCTTCATTTTTGAAAGGCCTGCCCCTAATTTTTTAGACTGTTGGTTAGTCTTAGATTCCCCAGTTAATGAAAATAGCTGCCCATGATCTTAACTGCCTATTGCCATTGGTGAAAACTTTGATCCTATCATTCCTTATCTTAAATTCTAGAGAATGTAACCCTGTTTTTTTGTGATCTCTCCTTGTACCTTAACTGTTGAAATCCATATATCTTTCTGATAAACCTATACTGTACTCCCTCCAGGACCAATAGATTCTTCCTAAAGTATGAATAGAAAGCATGAGCTGTGCGCCTGCGATTTTCTACAATATCTGCAGATGTCAATTCCTAATGATAGCACAGAACTATCATTTGTATAAGTTAATGTATTTGTTAATTCATCTGTACTGAGTTAGCTTCTGGAATGGGGAGCTGCAGGTAATTTCACATACTTGAGTTGAGGAATTAAAACAGAATGAGCAAAATTTTTTGCTGCAGTATATAATGGAAAGCAGAGAATTGGCTGTTCCTTTTCAATACCTTTTCAATAACAAGGAAAATCAGATATTTATCCATCCATTTTATGCACCTGGTAAGGATGGAGCTTTATATAGAATCCCATTACAGAGCATATGATAACATAACAGGTGAGAACAGCATTAGAGTTTGGTTGTGCTATTCCCCCTTTGTTCTCAGGAGAATGAAGAAAAACATTAAAAACTGACAGTGGGTAGAATTCTTCCCAAAAACTTTTAGTGTCAAACTTGTGTGAAAACTGGAGTAATTCATGCTTTTTTTTCCAGTGGAAGTTCAGAGAAGAATCTCCCACACTCTGTGCACTGCAGAAGTCACAAGCATGAATATCATTAAGAGCTAGAGGGTGGGGCTTATCCCCACTGAAGAGGCTGAAATCAGCGCGCTGAGCAGGCTACTGTATGTGTCGATCTGTCAGTGCAAAAATTGGAATATGTGGCCACCCCAAGACCCCTGTAATGGGAGTTGTCCATGCCCCCGTGGCCCACCCCCAATAACTGCCCTCCCGTCTTCCCCCACCCATCCCTATGCAATGTGGCAATGGGACCCATCCCCCAGATGCCCTATCACTTGACACTATCCCATGCGTAATGGGATATTGGACATTGGCACTTTACCTCTTGGGCAGTGCCAGGTGGCACAGACTGGCATTGCCAGGTGCCAGTGACCAGTGGACATTCCACCCGACTTTCAGGAGTGCTCCAATTGCTGCCCCTCCTCTCCAGCGAAATTGATCCACTATTTCCCTGTTACTGGGGAGCTGCTCTACACCCACTGGAGTGAACCACTCTGGTGGAGGCAGTGGATACTATCGGGCCTGGAAACTTCAGTCCTCGGCCTACTAATCACGCTTAAATTATATGCAAATGACCGTTTAAATTATATGCAAATGACCATTTAAATTGTCTTTGAGTCTCCTTTCTGATTCTTGGCATAGATCTGACGTTGCCAGAAATCTGGTGCTGGGAGAGCTAGCAGAGCATGGATACGTGCACGAACCCCATAAATCAGCTGACGTGAAAATGTTATGGGAGAATAGCAGCCACTGTCTTTGTGAATTAGTTATATTGATGGATTAGCAGAAAAAAATGAAAAGTTGAACTAATTTAGAAATCAATGATGCTGCATTGTATTATTATTTAAACAAATAGGTGAGATGATATCATAGCACAAGTTCTGAATTCTTTTAACCATGAAAGTTAGCTTATCTCTTTCTCCCTTTTTAAATTCTGCACAGTGATTGGTAGCAGCTTTAACCCAAGACAAACTCATCATTTTTCTCCACAGATTTATCCTTCCAAGTAAGATTTCTCTTATTCTTTAAAAATTAAGCAGCAAAAAGGAAATTTAAACACATAATTAATTTGTGTTTTTATCATATTTTAAGATTTATTTATGAGGAAAATATATCCAAATGTCTTGAATTAATAGTAATTTTTGCCTGTAAATTATTCATTTACAAATTTTATTCATTCTGAACACTTTTAGTTGTTAGCTGTTCTTTTTACTGAAATTTAAGTAGCAGAATTAGTTTTGGGCTGCGTGATTATCACTGCTGCCTCACAGCCACAAAGACTTAGGTTTAATTCCTGTCCTTGGTGACTGTCTGTGTGGAGTTTGCACGTTTTCCCCATGTTTGTGTGGGTTTCCTCCGATGCTGCAGTTTCCTGCATACTGCAGACATATGCGGCTTAGGTCAATTGGCTGTGCTAAATTGCTCCTTAGTGTCTCAAGATATGTAGGTTCGGGGATTAGCGTGGTTAATACGTGGGGTTACGGGGATGGGACTTGGGTAAGATGCTTTGTTGGGGAGTCAGTGCTGACTTAATGAGCTGAATGGACTCCTTCTGCACTGCTGGAATTCTATGATTGATTTGATTCTATAATTTATCAGTGAATCTATGCACTTATAAGTTTTTTTTAATTGTTTGCAAATCACTGATGTGTCTTTCTTATTGATAATAAACAGCGGGTCATTTCCACATATTCTTCCTACACCATCTTCACAGACCATGGCATCATATGGACAGTCACCATATGCCACAGGATTGCAGCAAACATCAATTTATGCAACATATCCACAGCCAGGACAACATTATGGAATCCCATCCTATGGTAAACAGATATGTTTGTTTAAATATTTTTTCATCTTGTTTATTATTAGTTCATTTTGTGCAGTAACTGCATTGAAGATAATGGCAAATATATCTTATAATTTGTTTTTAATTTGAAATTTTATAATCAAATAATTACTCTTGAGTTTCTAATATAACTAAATAAGAACTTGCAGATCTGTTGTCACTAACTGATATAGGTACATTATGGGCAGGCATCAAGACTGAAGGTGGAGTGACTCAATCGCAGTCAGCTGGCCAAACGGGATTTCTGAGTTATGGTTCAAGTTTTAGTGCACCTCAACCAGGCCAAGCTCCTTACAGTTACCAAATGCAAGGTCTGTGCCACTCTTAATATGATTTAAACGATTTCAATGTTGTTTAACCAATGCTTGCTGTTTTAAGGATCAAGGTCTGAATTTTCACGGAGTCTCCAGAACCTTACAGAATTCTGGGCAGGAAACAGATCTGGTAGTCTGATCCCATTTCCAACAGATCCTTTTTTTATTCGGCAAGGTGTGTCTCCTACTTGTGGAAATCACAAACATAACATGGTCGTTTGAACTCTGTTGGTACTGCAAGGGCCTTATTCCATAGTGTTAGGGTTTAGGGAAGTCCTAAATGATCTTGAAAGATAGATGCAGTCTGTAGAACTTCTAAGTTGTCAAATTACTTAAATGATCAGTTCTTTAAAACTTTAAATAAATTTGCCTGGCTGTATCTGTGAGAGTTGAAAAAAATCTGTTCTAACAATTTCAATAACTGTATGATAAAGTATCTCTATGTATAATAATTCCAGCATTATTAATGCGTGGCTGCTTTCTACAACGTGTCACAATGGGAGATCTGAGTTGTAAATTTACAGATTAATTGACAGGTGAAAATGGTTATTAAATGATTAGTTTGTGTGTTATGACAACAAGTCTGTTTGGTTTGATAAAGGGATTAAGTACTTGAGGGGATTTAAATGTTTTGAATGAGTTTTCATGAATGGAGTATTTATTATATAGTAAACTCTGTAACACATATTTTGAGCATAAAAATAGAAAATGCTGGGAAATCTCAGCAGGGCTGACAGCATCTGTAGAGAGAGAGAATGTTCTAAGTCTGGTTGACCCTTTGTCAGAGTTAATAGCAAAGAAAATCAGAAGAGATTTATATTATGAGGGAGGGTTATAACTGGGGATATAATTATTGTAAATGATGATGAAGAAAGCTTACAATCCAGATCTCCCAATGAGGAAGATGGTAAAAGTGTCCATTAAGTGATCAGAATGTGTGAAAAGCAAAACAGAGATACAAACGTTAAGCATTGCCTGAGGAATGCGATAGTTGCCCTGAAGGTTGGTAGGGGACTATTGGAGGCAAGATGAAGGGCAAGAATTGAGAAGTGAGAATAAGTGATGATAAACATGGATGAATTAGATGAAAAAGATAAATAAATGGGAATGGTGTGAAGTAGTGGGGAGAGTTTATGTTCTGAATTTGTTGAACTCAGTTTTCAGTTTGGAAGGCTGTGTCCAAACAAAAAAATGAAGTGCTGTTCCTCCAGTTTGCATTGGGGTTCACTATAACATTGCAAAAGACCAAGGACAGACATATGGATAGGATAGCAGGATGGTATGTTGAAATTGGTGGTAAACACTTTTGCCCCTGAGTCAGGTAGCAAGAACTGAGAGATTTTCCAGATCACTGCACCTGCCGCAGAAAAAAGTTTCCAAAATGGAGGGATCATTAATCCCACAGGGCAGATTTGAGAAAGAGTCTGAGGTCTACTTGCGGATGGACCGAAGGTGTTCAGCAAAGCGGTCGCCCAGTCTGCATTTGGTCTCTCTGAAGTAAGAGTAGACTACGTTGGGAGCATTGTATGCATTAGACCAGATTGAAAGAGGTGCACATGAAGCACTGCTTCACCTGAAATAGACATTTAGGCCTTGGGATAGTGAGCAGAAAAGAGGTAAAGGGGCAGGTGTCGCATCTTCTACAATTGCATAAGAAGGTGCTGTGGGCAAGGGTGAGGTGTTGGGTACGAAGGAGGAGTGGATCAGTGTGTTCAGGATCATGCTGGAGGTCGGCAGAAATGGCAAAGGATGATCCAGCATCTGCAGTATTTTGTTTTAATATTTAGAACACCACGGCAGACCTCAGGAACCATGCTGGGATGAAAGAAAACAAAATTCTAAATATGTAATACAGTGTATACTATATACAAAAACACTCCCATTGATAGAAACTCATTCAAAACATTAAGTCACCTCAATTTTTTTTCAGCGTGGTGCCTGACGTCTATCCATGGTGAATACTAGATGATTTGGCATGGAGGGTGTCAGGGCCAAGGATTGAAGGGGTTAAGAGTTGGCATTAAGTTGGTGTAAGAGCTATAAAGGGCCATTGAGTGTGGTGGTGCATTCGTGGCATGGTGGCTATGAAGCAGCATTTGAATCTGTGAGCTTTCATGAATTGGCTTCTATGGGCATGGTGAGTATATGACAGGTGAGGAATGTGATGGGTAAGGGCTAGAAGGCCTTATGTTTAGAGAAACAACTGGAACAAAGCATCTGAGAACTGTTTGAAGCTTTTTAAACAACCTGCCATGACATTTTGCCAGTGGCCACCTCCAGTCTGGCTCTTTCCCACATCTGTCCTGTGGGAATAAAGAGCCTTCCATTTTGGAGACTTCTTTTTGCAGTAGGTTCAGCGATTTGGGCAATCTCTCAGCTGTCAGCTGACTCAGGCAAAAACACAAGCCCAAGTGTTTGCCACCAACAGTTGTATTGGCATACATAATCTGACTATGAACTTGAAGAGTTTTTATGTGCAAAATATTAGAGCTGTGAAAGGAGGGACATTGAGCTTAACAATGAAGTTCAGGCTTGTTCTGAAAACTTCATATGTTTTATAACTTTTCTCTTCAAATGCCAATAAATAAATATTTGGAACCTTGGTCTTATTATACTTGCTACTCATGTATGTGAAGAGGCAACTTTTTTTTTAAACAGACCAAATCAGTGATAATGCCATTATATGCATTGGTGCTTAGTTGCTGTGATCTCTTCCCATCATTGAAAAATATGAATGCAGTTGGTATACTTCACTTACTACAGGGTGCCTAGAAAACAATTTTGTCTTGCATCATGTTGAGTCTTTGCGTGTACAACTGTAAGAATTTGAATACAGAATAAGAATTATGGCTACATCGATGGCTACACAGAGCTGAACTGAATCACTTATTTTGTGTGAATTTCTAATATCACTAAATTAGCTAGGCTGAAAGACTCTGCAGCAGCTGAGTGCACTCTTCTTTCCTTATAGCTGAAATTTAAACAGCTTTTGTCTATCCAAAAAATACTTCCTTCACATCTGCTCCTCCAGAATATACCAGAAATGATGTAACTACATGTATTATGCAGTTGATGCACCATGGTTTTAAACAGCTAAATGTGTGATTAGAGGTAAAGGCCAAGTCTTCCCAGCAGAATCATAGAATCTCTTTATTGCAGAAGGAGATCATCCAGTGCACCAAATCAACACTAACTCCAAAAGAACATCTCATCCATGCTGTACTCTCTGCCCTATCACTGTAACGCCATGCATGTACCATGGTCAGTCCATCTAACCTACTTATCTGTGCTCTGTGGGAGGAAACCAGACACCCGGTGAAAACTTATTCAGATATGGAGAGAATTGGCAAATTTCACACAGAGATTCACCCCAGGCTGTATTGAACTCTGACCTGTGGCACTGTGAGGCTGTAATGTTAACTAGTGTGCCACACTGCCAGAAACAGGAAACTTTTAGAAACTATTCTACTAGTTTCCAGTTTTTCCCCATCAGTTCCAAAAGTGACTGAGATGTGCATATACAGCTACACGGTCTGATACTTTTCTCATCATTTATAACCTAAGAGTTGTGTGAGCTCTGAATATCGGTTCATTTCTTATATCCAGTGTTTCTGCCGAAGAAGTGGGTAAATTGCATTTTAAAGGTGCTGCAGAGAATGGATGTGATCATGGATGTGTGGTTCCTCTTTTCCAGTCATAAAATTTAAATTTTATGGAAAAATTATGTTATTCTTCAGCTGCCTTGTTAGCTCTGTTTCTCTGTGACTGGCATACAAGACTGACCTTAATGATATTCTTCTTGACAGTGGTGGCGTTGTCACTGGAAATTCAACAAATATATTGAAATTGTTTTGAAGCTGGAACACAATTCTGCCAAAATAGAAAATTGCAGTCCTGATGTGGGAGGGAAAAATCTGTATTTTAGGGGTAATAATCTAAGTCCTAGCTCAGGGGAAAGGTCAGAATTATAGAAGGTTACAAATTGAAAAAAGGCCCTTCGGCCCAATTTGCCCATGCCGCCCTTTTTTTTAAAAGTCCTTGGCTAGTCCCAATTGCCTCATATGGCCCATATCCTTGTATACCCATCTTACTCATGTAACTATCTAAAAGCTTTTTAAAAGATAAAATTGTATCCGCCTCTACTACTACCTCTGGCAGCTTGTTCCATATTCTCACCACCCTCTGTGGGAAAAAAAATGCCTCTCTGGACCTTTTTGTATTTCTCCCCTCTCAACTTAAATCTATGCCTTCTAGCTTTAGATTCCCCTATCTTTGGGAAAAGATATTGGCTATCTAGTTGATCTATGTCCCTCATTATTTTTTAGACCGCTATAAGATTACCCCTCAGCCTCCTACATTCCAAAGAGAAAAGTCCCAGTCTATCCAGCCTCTAATAACTCAAACCATCAAGTCTTGGTAGCATCTCAGTAAATCTCTTCTGCACTCTTTCTAGTTTAATAATATTCTTTCTGCAATTGGGTGACCAGTATTCCAAGTGTGGCCTTACCAATGTTTTGTACAACTCCAACAAGATGTCCCAACTCCTGCATTCAATGTTCTGACCAATGAAACCAAGCATGCTGAATGCCTTCTTCACCACTCTGTCTGCCTGTGACTCCATTTCAAGAAGCTATGAACCTGTACCCCTAGATCTCTTTGTTCTGTAACTCTCCCCGTAATGCCACCATTTACTGAATAAGTCCTGCCCTGGTTCAATCCACCAAAATGCATTATTTTGCGTTTGTCTAAACTCCATCTACCATTCATCAGTCCAGTGGCCCACTTGATCAAGATCCCATTGCAATCCGAGAAATCTTCTTCACTGCCCACTCTGCTACCAATCTTGGTGTCATCTGCAAACTTATGAACCATGCTTCCTAAATTCTCATTTAAGTCATTAATATAAATGACAAATAACAGTGGACCCAGCACCGATCCCTGAGGCAAATCTCCAGTTTGGGACTCCAGTTTGAAAAACAGCCTCTACAACCACCTTCTGGCTTCTGTCATTAAACTAGTTTTGTATCTATTTAGCTATCTCACCCTGGATCCTGTGAGATTTAACCTTATATAACATCCTGGTCAAAGGAGAAATTAAATGATGGTTATTGAAGCACAAAGGCATCAATATTCAAGCAGCAAAAATAAATATAGCTTTTGGAATAGATTTAAACTACTAAGATGGATAAAGAGCAACATTTAAAGGAAACACATTAAATAGAGTCACATAGCATGTTGAAAGTAAGAAGGTTAAGAATTACAATTGATTAAGAATAAGGAAAGACTAGGATTGGAAATACAAGCAGGGATGAAATAGAATGCAGATAACAATTTTAAAATAATTTATTCATAAAGTAATAAGAATAAATTGTGATTTTTGTAATTCTATTCGAGTTAAATATGATGCATGTGTAATACATTCAGGGCTAAATAAGAAAATAGAATCATTAGTACATATCAAGAACTACAGAGGAGAAATTAAACACTTTTCAGAGGTTTTTAGTTGTAAAGGAGGGGCAATAACAACCAATTTTTTGGTGCTACTTCCTGAAATTTTTCAGGGCACGTGAAAAACATTTAATACCAGATTGGCTTGAGTAATATGCAAGCTTCCTGGCTGCTGTCTGAAGTAGATGTTTGACTCCTTGCATTTATTAATGAAGGGACCTGTTTCAAAACTCCTGTCAGATAATCGATGGCACTGAAGAGTGCTTGCCAAGCACCCATTTGTTTTTCATGCTCTCGCTGTAATATTATCAGCAGGTTTTAATTACACCACCAACAAAGCTCTAAATTCTTCCATGAGCTTCTCCTTGGCTTTACAATGGCACTGAGGATCATTGCCTCTCTGCATTACCTTCCTCTTGTTCTCCTCAGATCCAAGCTCACACCTCCCAAGGGGATCTATCTGAGGTTTGCTTCCAGTTATGATCCAAATAGATATGCTGAAAAGCAACAAGCTACCTCTAGATGCCTGATTAGCTTCGACAGCTCACCTAAATTATGCTGATTTGGCTGAGGTTAAATTTTGGACATACTTTGGAATCCGACTTTCATTGCACCCTGCGATCACATTGACCATTTTGATCTGAAAGAAGCAACTCTGTTGTAGCAAACCACTATGAAATATAAAAGGATTGAAACCAGACATATCACCTGACATTGACCTAGTATCAGAAACAATAATGACAAACCCAGTCCTGTCAACCCTGAAGAGTTCTCCAAACAGCTAAGAGATTGTGCCAAAATTGGTAGAGCTGTCCCACAGATTAGTCAAGCAACAGCCTGATGTATTCATACGTGCTAAACACACCATATAGGCAATGTCCTAGACACCATCACCACCATCTCTGGGAAAGTCCTGTCCCACCAACAGGCCAAACCTGTTGAAATGGCAGTTCTGGTTTATATTTGGGAGGGTGTTGCTTGAGAGTCCTGAACATCGTCTGTGGAATCAAGAAGATCTCGTGACATAAAGTCAAACTTGGGCAAGCACACCTACTGATTATTGCATCTTTCAACTCTTCCATGTTGAATTCCGATGGAAGAAGCATTGGAAATGAATGTACTCAAATTTCCATTGCCAGGAATGGCTCGCTAGGAGCACCACAGACTGAACTGACTGAGTCCTAAAGGACGTTGCTCTTAGACTGGGCCAGTAGCAGGTGGCAAGCAAAACAACAAAGGAGAAAAGTCTGTTTGCTCTCATCCTCGCCATTCTACCTGTTGCAGATATCTAACTGCTTCTTAAAGCATATAGGCATGATCAGTTTCGGTTCTACCAGGGTCAGTCAGCTCCTGACCTCATTATAACCTAGATACAAACATCGGCAAAAGAACTGAACTCCAGAAGTGAGGTGAGGGTGTGTGCCTTTGACATCAAAGCACCATTTGACTGCATATGCATCAAGGAGCCCAAGCAATACTGTGGGAAATGGGTGGGGAAGTGGGGAAAGCAGAACTTTTTGCTGGTTGTAATCATGCCTCCCACAAAGGAAGGTGGCTGTTGGAGTTCAACCATCTCAGGCTCAGAACATTGCTGCAGGCGTTCCGCAACATCAGGATGATTTCCTCTGCACACTGCACTAATTTTCTTTAGCACAGTAGGCTGGGAGAATCGCATGTCCGTTGACATGCAGGATTCATGCGTGCAGTCTCACTGCGCCCGCATCTCCCAGCACAGATATCTGGCGCCATTTCAGCTATGCTGGAAACTGGCGGGAACAGCAGGTAAGTGATTTAAATCTACTTTTAATATAATTTAAATCAGATTAACGGGCTTGGGACAGAATTCTCCAGGCCTGTTAACATCTCCAATTTGGGTGGGGATTTAGATTTTTGGATCATTGGAATCTTTTCTAGGGAATGGCTGATATGTTCAAGAGGAATGGGTTATATTGGAACTGGAAGGGGACTAACATCCTGGCGGGGAAATTTGCTAGAGCCACTCAGGAGGGTTTAAACTAGTTTTGCAGGGGGTGGGATCCAAAGCAGTAAGGAGACTGAAGAGAAGTTTGAGGACAGCACAGAAGTTAAAGAGAGCACATTAATTATAAAGGCAGTGTGAGTAATCCTAGTACCAGACAGATCAGGCAAAAGCAAGGCAGAGAGCAGGGAAGTGCAGATTAAACTGCATTTATTTCAATGTAAGAGGCCTGACAGGCAAGGCAGGTGAACTCAGGGCATTGATAGGTATATGGAACTGGGATATCATAGCAATTACTGAAACATGGCTAAGGGAGGGACAGGACTGGCGGTTTAATGTTCCAAGGTACAGTTGCTATAGGAATGGTTGAACAAGTGGTAAGAGAAGAGGGGGAATTGCATTTTTGATTAGGGAAAGCATCACAGTCATATTGAGAGGGGATATATCTGAGGGTTTGGCTACTGAGTCTATATGGGTAGAACTGAGAAATAAGAAAGGGGAAATCATTTTGATAGGGTTGTACTATAGGCCCACAAATAGTCAGTGGGAAATTGAAGAGCAAATATGTAAGGAGATTACAGATAGCTCGAAGATAAATAGGGTGGTAATAATTTGAGATTTTAATTTTCTCAACATTGACTAGCACAGCCATACTATTAGAGGGTTTGATGGAGGGAAATTTGAGTGTATTGAGGAGGCATTTCTCTTTCAATGTGTGGATGGCCCGAGTAGAGAGGGGGCAAAACTCCTCTTGGGAAGTAAGGAAAGGCAGGTGACAGAAGTGTTAGTGAGGGGCCACTTTGGGACTAATGACCATAATTCTATTAGTTTTAAGATAGCTATGGAGATCGATAGTCTGTTCCAAAATTTAAAATTCTTAATTGGGGCAAAGCCAATTTTGATGGTATCAGAAAGGAACTTTCAGAAGTTAATTGGGGGAGCCTGTGGGAAGGCAAAGGGATGTCTGGTAAGTGGCATGCTTTCAAAAGCGTGTTAACCAGGTTTCCGGGTAAACACATTCCTCTTGGAGTGAAGGGTAAGGCTGGCAGAAGTTGAGAACCCTGGACTCGAGATATTGAGGCCCTAGTCAAGAAGAAAAAGGAGGCACATGACATGCATAGGCAGCTGGATCAAGTGAATCTTTTGAAGAGTATAAGAGTAGAGTTAAGAGAGAAATCAAGAAGGCGAAAAGGGGACACAAATTGCTTTGGCTGATAAGGCAAAGGAGAATCCAAAGAGCTTCTACAAGTACATAAATGACAAAAGGGTAACAAGGGAGAGAGTAGGGCCTCTTAAGGATCAATAAGGATATCTATGTGCCGATCCACAAGAGATGGGTGAGATCCTAAATGCATATTTTTCATCAGTATTTACTGTTGAGAAAAGCATGGATGGTAGGGAACTTGGGGAAATAAATATTGATGTCTTGAGGTGTGTACGTATTACAGAAAGGAGATGCTGGAAATTTTAAAATGCATCAAGGTAGATAAATCCCCGGGACCTAATGAAGTATGTCCTAGGATGTTGTGGGAGGCTAGTGAGGAAATTGCAGGTCCTGTAACTGAGATATTTGAATCATTGATAATCACAGTTGAGGTGCCTGAAGATTGGCAAATGTTGTGCCTTTGTTTAAAAAGGGCTGCAAGGAAAAGCCTGGGAATTACAGGCCAGTGAGCCTCGCATCTGTGATGAGTAAATTGTTGGAAGGTATTTTGAGAAACACTATCTACACTCATTTAGGGACAGTCAGCATGGCTTTGTGAGTTGAAAATCATGTCTCACAAATTTGATTGAGTTTTTTGAAGGGATGATCAAAAAGGTAGATGAGGATGGTGCAGTTGATGTTGTCTACATGGACTTCAGCAAGGCCTTTGACAAGGTAGCACATGGTAGGTTGTTGTATAAAATTAAATCTCACAGGATGCAGGATGGGGTATCTAAACAGATACAAAACCAGCTTCTTGACAGAAGCCAGAAGATGCTTGTAGAGAGTTGTTTTTCAAACTGGAGGCCTGTGACCAGCGGTGTGCCTGAGGGTCAGTGCTGGACCCACTGTTATTTGTCATTTATGTTAATAATTTGGATGAAAATATAGGACATCGTTAGTAAGTTTTCAAATGACACCAAGATTGGTGACATTGTGGATAGTGAAGAAAGTTATCTCCAATTGCAACGGAATCTTGATCAGTTGGGCCAGTGGGTTGCCGAATGGCCAACAAATTGGAAAGACCACACTTGGAATACTGTGTGCAATTCTGGTCACCCTATTTTAGAAACAATTTACTGGGCTGCTATCAGTACTTGATCGTTTGAGTTATAAGAAGAGGCTGAACAGACTGGGACTTTTTTCTCTGAAGCGTGGAAAGCTGAGGGGTAATCTTATAGAGATCTATAAAATAATGAGGGGCATAGACAAGGTAGATAGTCAATATCTTTTCCCAAACGTAGGGGAGTCTAAAACTAGAGGGCATGCGTTTAAGGTGAGAGGGGAGAGATACAAAAGTGTCCAGAGGGGCAAGTTTTTCACACAGAGGGTGGTGACTGGAACAAGCCGGAAGTAGTAGTAGAGGTGGTTACAATTTTATCTTTTAAAAACCATTTAGATAGTTACATGGGTACGATTGTTATGGAGGGATATGGGCCAAGGGCAGGCAATTGGGACTAGCTTAGGGGCTTTAAAAAAAAACGGCGGTGTAGACAAGTTAGGCCGAAGGGCCTGTTTCCGTGCTGTAAACTTCTTATGATTCTATGACTGTATAACTCCAGCAGGATTCAGATAAGGTCACTGCTTTCAGGGAACTAGTGAGCTGATCCCACTGAGTGACAGAGGGGGGTGGGGGCGCGCAATTGGCGCATTGCAGGAGGTTGGGAGGTAGGGGTGCCAGCATGGGCATCCTGGCAGTGCCAACCTGTGCCCCCAGCACTGCCTAAGGAGCAAAGTGCCCACACCTATGGGCACCTTGGCACTGCTCATCAGACATGGGGCAAAGCCAAGGAGTTGTCCTTCTGGGGACAGGGTCTAGGGATGATTGGTGGAGGTAGGGGGTCCCACTCGCATTCTGCCATTGTGATCGATGAGGCAGGAGAGAGGCCAGTGATTGGGAGAAATGGGTCTGATTTCTGGGTGGAGGGGAAGATCATCACTGCTGGGGTAGGGGGGAATCATTACTGCCAGTGGGTGTTCAGGCCTGGTCCATGAATGAATGGGGGCTGCGATCAGTCTGTGGAGGAGCAGCACTATGAGGGTCCTGGGCTGGCCAACATTTGAGCTGGCCAGCAAATTGCAGGCTGGCAGGAGACTCTGCGCATAAATAGAGGCTTGTAACTGTTAGCCTCCTCTGTGAATTGGCCCAGCTCCCCGAGCTTTTAATGATGGTCACAACTGTGATCTCTGCATTGTACAGTGTGTGGAAGATTCTTGTCTGAGGTTACAATAAAAAAAAATTGTGATTTACACTAGTTTTCCCACAGATTCAATACTTAGAGCTTTTTTGGGGGAATCGCCATAGTATCCGAGGCTCAACCATCTTCAGCTGCTTCATTAATGACATTCCCTCCTTCGTAAAGTTAAGAAATTGAAAGATTCACTTATCATTGCTCAATGTTCAGCATCATTCATGACTCTTCAGCTAATGAAGCAGTCCGTGTCCATATGCATCAAAAACTGAATGACATTCAGGCTTGAGATGCTAAGTGATAAGCAGTATTTGTGTTACGTGGGTACCAGGTAATGACCATCTCCAACGAGAGAGGATCTAGCCATCTCCCCTGACATTACCAAGGTTAAATCCATTAATCTCAACTCCTAGAGGTTACTAGAAACTGAATTGGACTAGGCATACAAGTGCTGCAGCAGATGCATAGGAATACCACAAACTGCACATTGCCCTCAAGTACACATCATCCTTAATTGGAAATATATCCCTGTTCTTTCATTAAAGCTGGAACAAGAGCCTGGAACTCCCTTTCTACCAGTATTGTGGATGTACCTACACCATGTGGACTGCAGTAGTTCAAGATGCCAGTACACCACAACCTTATCCAGGACAACTATTGATGGGCCATAAGTGATACCACATCCTGTGAACAAAATTTTTAAAAAACATATAGAGAAAATAGATTATGGGGGGAGATGTTGCTTTTTAAGTTAGCAGGGTATAAAAGTAAGAATGATAATTACTTGTGAATTTAGTGTTGACATGCTCAAGGTATTTGATTTGAGATGAAATAAATAAGTTGTGAATTTTACGGCCTCGCTTGAGTGAAACTGGAAGTTTCCACCTAGGTCAACGGACATTTCTGTTGTACCCCCTCACCTGCTCCAATTCTGTGGTAGGCAAGGCGGTAGAATTCTGGCAATGTCTCTTGAAGTGTTGTAGAATGCTTTTCTGTATTAAAGTGTTTCATAAATGTATATTATGATAATCAACTTTGGAATTTTAAAATTAGATTAAAATGAATTCAACTCTTGAAAGTGTTATTTCATTAATTAGTGTTTCCCTACTTTGTATTTGCAACATGTATTCAAATGCCCAAATCTTGAAATTTCAATCACCTGACAGAAAATCAAATCTATCAGTTTATCACTCAAATGAATTAAGTACAAATGTGTTTGGTGAGTCAGAGATCTGATGATGGATAAGGTGTTTAGTTTGTTCATTCCTGCAACCTTCTGTCAGTGGCAATACAGAAGCAGTTAATATGAAAAGAAATCTATATTTCACAAAAATTTTGCCAAATGGTTTACTTGCTCCATTGTTGAATTAACTTCAGAAGGTGAACTAATTTCTATGTGGTCATTTCTAATTTTTCCTAGTAGAAAACTGACTCTATTTTTTCTCTAGAACATCATTCACAATGTCTTATCAGGCTACACTAAGCAATTAAGATAATTTTCAAAATAAAGTACTCAACTGTATTCCTTTCCTGAGAAGGGAAATATTACAAAAATTATGAAGTAAAGCAGAAAAGGAAGAAAAATGTCTCGGAAGTATACCATCTAACTCAATATTCCGTTGGAACTCTTGGGGAGCTTTTGTTTTAAAAAATTCTCTTTTCTCCCCTCATCTCCTGAAGGTGCTGACCGTTGTTGGGGTAGAGTTCCATGGGCACCAGCAGACCTTCAGTATCTCACTCACGTGGTCATTCTTCATGCATGAGCCAAGAGGGTGAGAGCCCGCAGGCTTTTATCATGGGACCATCACAGGTGAGCCTGATGTTCACATGAGCACTTTCCAGCAGGAATCACTGGACAGCGATCTGGAACCATGGCTGATTTCCCCCTTCCTAGTCCAGAGGTGTCAATACCAATTTGTAGTGTCCCAGTTGGAGCCCCAGATGTCATTGCCTAATTCAGCAGAGATTGGAAATCAAAGCTGGAACTTTTTTGTCTGTATGGTTTGGGACTAAACATGGAATAAGTAAAGGTCCATGGAATGCTTTGCGGTCATAACCCTGAGTCCTTAGTGTAAATTATTCATCTTCACATCACTACCACTCAATTCTGCTTGGTTGCCTACCAAGAAATTCTTCTTGCCCCACCAACACATGAATATATTTCCTATGGGATACTTAATCACATCTGTTTACACCTATCGCTATGTCAACCAATTCTAATCCCAACTGGTATTTAAAGAAATTAATCTTCATAGCCATATGTTTGAAGTCTGTGGCACAGAATGTTATTTGAATTCTAAAGCAAGATGTAAAATATCCTTTTTATAATAAACAGAACAGGGCGCATCTAACTTTGTTGTACAATATCTTGAAACTTCGAAATAAAACATTTAAAAATATATTTTTTAAATGACTGGCCACTCAAGATTCACCTTTGGCTAATTAGTTTGAACAAAAGTATTTAATTCTTAAACTTTTGATTCTAGATATCATCAAAAACTCTCAGTTCTGTAACTAATGATGCTTGGAGTATCCAGAATGTCACGAGGTGTTTGTCTATTTCCAGTACATTAGTTTTCACACTTCACTCCCTCACTGGTCTATTGACTCACTCCTCCACTCTTTTTTTTCTCTCTTTTCCTTTACTTCATAGAACATAAAACTTGGAACTAGGTTAAATGCAAGGAGGAACTTCTGTCACAGCAAGTCAGTGACCTCTGGAATAAGTTTCTAGCATGTGCAGTGAGTACAAATTTGTTACAAGCATTTGAAAGGAAGTGTGTAAAGTTTCTGGAAATGATAAGTGGATCTAAATATAGAAGAAAGGTAGGCCATCAGGCGTTGTGTCACTCTAGTCACCACTTAGTCATGGTTGACTGGAGTTTCACTTTAGGAATCAGAAATAAATTTCTCAAAAGTTTTTCCTAAATTGACCAAAAGAGTTATCCATAGATCTTTGCCTGTTTTAAGAGATTGCATGAACTGCAGTAGAGAGATGTTGTGTTGATGATGGTCACAGAAGTGAATTATGTAATATCATGATGAGATCAATGAACCAACAGGTCCTTTCTTGTTCTTTGTGTCCATATTTATTTATTCTGCATTTAGATGGCAGGGCTCACGGTTCAGTCCTTGTGGGATGAAATATTTGGATGATGTCTGTGAGTCCCAAGCGGTAGGAATTGCTTTTAGTTAAGAGGGTATGATGGAATGGACAGTGCAATAGGTTGATGGTTCAGTTGATGGACAATGTCCTTTAAAAGTGCATTGACCTATCTTGACCAACTTCTTGTTGTTATGCTGCCAGGTCCATAGGGCAGACCTTAACCACTTGCCCCCATTCCCTTTGGAGATTTCACCTCAAGGGATCTTCTGGCCCCCTGTGGAATCATAATCAATGATATAGTAGGAGGTGCTACATATGTCTCACATTTATAAAAGCTAGATGCATAGCAGCTACTGAGTTTTAGGCCACAAGAGTCATTCTTGTCCTAGTACAAGATTCCTGGGCATGTTGACAGAAATATTATGAGCCCACTTGCTTATTGAATTGCAGACATTATTCTTAAGTTCTTAAGCAAGCTGTGATTGGTAGGTCCTTTGTTCCCAAGAACCTGGAGAGAAAATTCACCTGTGCTGTTGGAGAGCTGCATGCCAATTTTGTTGCTGAAATCAACACTTTTTAAAAAAGGGTATCAGAAGGTTTTGCTCCATTTGTCAATTGATGGAATGATATTACCAAATAGGAAGTGTTGACAGGATTATCTGGTTCTTCCTGCTGGCAGGATCTTCTGATCCTGCTGATGGTGGCACCCCATCACAGGTTCCCCAGCAGCAAAGGGTGGGAAACTGTGTTGACAGCCGCAGGATGGGAATATTCCACCACAGGCCTGGGAGCTTCAGGGGCGGGCACTCGCACCTATTGGATTTATTTTTTTGCCACCAGAATATTGAGGTCCTTGTTGCTCCTTTGAAATCATGTCCATTTACTGTTATCAATGTGAAAGCAGGTTTACAGCAATAAAAAAAAAATGTGAGAATGCACCACAGACAGTCAAGGAGGACCTGCACATTACTTTTAAATACCTGACTTGTTACAAAAATCTCTGCCTTGATCCTATAAGATCCTGCCAACAGCACAATTTTCAAATGAAAGGTTGATATTTTAAAATGTCAGAATGTGTTTTTTGCGCAGGTTTTAAAAAAAAATACTAATTTCTGATAGCATGTATCTAAGTGTGCGCATAAAGGTTTGATATTTCATGATAATTAATGACAGTTGCAAAACTATGATCAAGTTAGATCTCTGGTATATCATAGTTCAAAAGAAGCAGTCTTTCCTTAGTTGCACACAAGTTTCAGGAGTATCATTGGAATTTTCTCACATTGCAGTTAACACCTATGGATGAATTTGAAAATAGATGGATATTCATGGGGTATTCACAAAAGATTATACTGCCATTATGTGCTAGTTTGTTCATATTAATCAGGTGTTTCACATGAGTACCGTAGAGACAATTTCTGTCTTGACTGCATGGAGCATAGTTTAGCTGTTACTATAATGGCTATTGACACAAATGTTCTATTTGATAAGTTGTGGTTGATCTGTGTCACAGCTGCTAAAAACCCAAGAAAATTAAATTGATATGTGTATAGGTTATATACATTTCTTATCAAATTATTGGAAGTTACCACTAACAGAGCTAATTGTTAACTGTTTGGCTATTTTGATGTTCAATAAAAAGTCTCACAACACCAGGTTAAAGCCCAACAGATTTATTTGGTAGCACAAGCCACAAGCTTTCGAGCGCTGCTGACTCACCTGATGAAGGAGCAGCACTCTGAAAGCTTCTGGCATGTGCTACCAAATAAAACTGTTGTTCTTTAACTTGGTATTGTGACTCTTTTTACTGTGCTTCCTAGTCCGACGCTGGCATCTCCACATGATATTTTGATGTTCACTTTTTTTTTCCCTATAGAAAGGTTTTGGAGCTAGCTAATGTTTTGAGTAGATCTACTGTTAATTAAAAATTTGAAAATATCATAAAGCAATGCTTGCATGCAGATTACTGCTCTTGCATTAGATGCATGAAATATATTGAATAGTTGTAAATCTTATGCTAGCTGTAATTGTTAAAGATCATAAGCTAGAAGTGCATGCATCAACAAATTAATGTTAGTTTCAAAATGAATTTGTAAGATTACAAAAAATTTAGATTGGTTTAAATTAATTGAGATCTGTATCCATGACTTGATTTAAGTAAGTCTGAAAAAATTCATTTGAAATCTCAAAGTGAACACGAACTGGAGAATTATCAGAATGGTCTTACGCATTGCCTTTACCAGTTGAATCTGCAGTGTTACTATGTATCAATAGATACGCATCTACTGCTTTTTTTCAGAGCTTTTTAATCTCCTGTTCGAATTCAGTTTTGCAACACTCTGAAAGAACTATTCAATTCGAGCTACTCCATTATTTCTTACCCAAAGTGTTCTTATAGGCATACAGGGGTTAGTGGCCTCTTTCTGTGCTGTATGACTTGTTGGTTCTATTATTCAATGTAGTAATGCATAGATAGTTCAACAAATTAATCTTGAAGTTCAGATTCATGATCTCTTCCTTTGTATTTTATTTGGAGTTCATCACTAATTCTTGTTTTCTTTTTCTAACTAAACATTATTTATAAGTGTACATTATACAACAAAAATATTTTTATTTTCCTTAGTTATAGTCTAAAACATTGGAAGTTAGCAATTTGCAAAATTTATTTGAATCACTTTTTATGCAATATCCAACTTTTCACTTAACAACAATTCAACATACAAGAAGAATCTGTAGCAAGAATGTAATGGAGGACGGTAAAGTATTTGCAGGCTACATGGATTCTTCTGTATAGATCAAATATATGTTAGCTGATTTGACTGGCTGTTGCACCTAATAGGTTTTAACTTTTGTCACATGAGATTTCCTTTGTTTTATTAAATTGTTGTTTTTTAATTCGTTCTTATTGACCTCTCCTCAATGTTCCATCTAATCTACTTTGGTTAGAATGTTTCAAGTTGCTAATATTTTGTATAGTTGTGCTGCCATCTATGTTCATTGAACCTTTTAAAAAGTTGGACTCTTCTCCAAACTCTTCATTGTTTTCTCTCCCTAACTCATATGATTAGGCCCTTGCTAGCAATTTTGCTACTTGGACAGAAATCACAGTGTGAATAAACACACACAACTTGAGCATAACAAAATATTTTTATACAGAAGTTTAATGTTCTATATTTGTTGCTTACTTCAATCTTTTATGTTGTGGAAACTTGTTCTATATATATAAATGCAAATTTCTTATAATTTGTTGTAATTACAAACCATGCAAACTGAGTAATTTAGTCTGACATATGTAAAATGTTTGGTACAGATGTAGAAGTTTGTTTGCAATCACCTATACCAAAATACAAGCTGACTGATCTTGTAACTAGTTCCAAATAAATCAGAGGCTGAAATGCGCGGTTTTAAAGAGCCCATCTGGACTTCATAGGCATTTCCCTAGAGAGATCTTCTAACTTCTGCCATATATTGTGCACTGATGATAGACATAGCCCATGGCAAAGAGTTGATCAACCAAAGCAAATGGTCCCCTGTCAGAAACTCACAAAGGAGGCTAGCGTCTTGCCCACAAAAATGGGAAATAGAAAAAAAGGCTCAACACATGGCGCTACAAACTAGTCCCAGCAGGTCTTCATTCTTCAAATGTTGCTAAGGTTCTTAGCTTTAATGTGGGTCTCTGCTCTCTCTTGACTTGCCCTTTGACCTGTAAGTTTAAGCTTTTATCGTATTTGGAAGTACCTATCTCACTAATTTGTTCTACAGAGAAGTCTGAGTGTTACAGAGTGACTTAGGATTTAGAGCCTCAGAGACAAAAACACACACTGGTTGCTAATTATATAGAAGAGTATTGGTTTACACTTTAGAATATAAGAGTTGATGAAATTTACTATTAAACTGCTCTTGTAATCTTCACTCATCCTACCTTATTAAATTGCCATGTCAGAGCCAACAGTACTGGTTAGCCCACACAGCGTCTTGTATCAAACCTGTTTTACGTTTGTTACGGTCTGTAAGACCTCCCTATGAGCTGATGACCACAGGATGAAAGGGCCATGATCATTTTGCTTCCCTGAACAGAAGTGTAATTACTTTTTCTGCCAACTGTTGTAAATTAATCTCCTGGGTTTTTTTTTGACAAAAGCTGGTAACATTGAGGAGCTTTGAGATTGTGAGACAGCTAAGGTTTCTCTTGAGATTCTTTTTCATTGGACAGTAGGATATTAATATGTGTACTGTTTTTAGAATGCAAAGCTTTTCAGCTAAGTTATAAAAAAAGTATTGCGTATTAATTTAAGAAACTGCATTCTTTACCATATTCCATTTTCACTAATTTTGCTACTTAAAAGGAGAATTTTAACATTTTATCACTGAGATTTGATTTTTTTTTATTTGGTTGCGAAATACTGTTTATAATTTTCCAAAAGCCAGTAATGCTCTGTATTACACCAGAGAGATCATAGGCTGGATTTTGGTACCATGGAGGGAACAAGATTTTGAGACTATTTCTGGGTACTGAACCTACTCCAGGGAAAACCGAATTGAGTCACAGTTTTGCTGGGGCAACTCCTAAATTGACGTAGAGATTGGTTTGGTGGTCAGTTAACCGCGGGACTCAGAACGGAGATGGCCAATGGAAGTGTGGGCTCAATTTAAACTTTTCATAGCTGCCATGTTGAAAGAGTAAGAAGTCTGACAACACCAGGTTTAAGTCCAACCTATTTATTTGATCACAAACTCACAAACTTTCGAGGTCTCCCTATTCATCAGTTGAATGAAGAGTTCTGGCCTCAGACAGAGCATATAACAGCACAGACTGTTTACAGATTACTGATTAGAATGCGAATCTTTACACCTAACCTGCTATCCAAGTCTTAAAGTGGCTAACAACATGAGTGGAATGAGCACTGAGCACGGGTTAAAGAGATGTGTATTCACATTCACATTCCACAGCTGGGGCGGCTGAGCGCTGGCAGAGGGTCAATGCAGAATTGACCCTTTCTGCATTATAGGAATTCTATGGTTCTATATTCGACTTCTTTAAGGGAAAAAAAAATTGCTGGTTTGATGCCTGTCTGTGATTTGTTCACCCTCAATTGCTGCAATCATTGGGGCACACCACTTAAACACCAGCCCAAGTCCAGTTGGTGGGTTCAAGGGGGTAGAAGCCAGAAATTATGCATCATGTTTTACCAAGGAAAGTCTCAGCAAACCTCTGGATGGCTTTCAACAGAGAAGGGTGACCCTGTACCTTGATCGGACAGACATCCAACCAGTAATCTGACCAAAGCCACCTGGAACCTGTGGGCACAATTGTGAGCACCAGTTCACCCTATAAGAGGGTGTGACCACAGTGTTGGAAGAAAATGAATCATCTTCGTGTAATCAGGGTTAACCTGCCTCCTCATGTCTCATGGCATCACCTAACACAATCCTCACACCTCCATGATGATCTAGCTCCCACCCATCTCGCAGGGTCACAGTGCTTGCTATGTGTTGCACCCCCAGCCCTCCCCCATTCCCTATAATGACCCCCAGTAGCTCTAAGCCTCTTATAGGTTCACTCCCACTTATCTCATATACATGCCAGACAACATTCCCATCTGATGTGGCACAATTCCCACCTATACTGTCTCCATCTTTTTCATTGCAGGACAGCCAGATGGAGTTATGCCAGGGCTCAAGATGCTAACCCTGTTTGAGGAATGAGTTTGTTTTGCTGTTGAAGGTTAGGGTTATTAATGCTGGTGAGGAGCTGGACCATATTTATACAGAGGTCTAGGAGGGGGCAAGAGACACAAGTGAGAGCCCTGAATACTTCCAGCCATGATGCAAGTCTCAAATGAATGGCCTTTCTCCTGTCAGCATTCCTCAGTCCTGCACTAATGCATCTCACTTCTATTGCAGACCAATCAGCAGACCTGCCCAGACCAGCCTCACAGTCCTTGGACAGCATAGACCCAAGTAGCTCCAAGGGAGGCAGCACAGCTGTCACCCATACTCCCCTCTAGTGCACTTCAGTAGGAATAAGTAGTAGGCAGGTTTCTGGGTCACTAGCTGGTGAATACCTCCCATCTGATGACCCATATTCTGAGAGATGCTGAAGCCCAGGACTTTATTGAGACCCAGGCAGATATACTCTTGGATTTAGAGAGCTACTGGGGCTGCATAAACAGAGCCCCAAATATCAGAAAGGAATGATACCATCCCTCCTTGGACTGCCAAACCAACTCGGAGTCCTATCCCTTTTGTCCGAGAGGATGGTGCCATTACTCTAGCCTAACAAGGCCAACACTGTGAGGGTGCCATCCACAGTGTAGACCTTGACACAGGATGGCTGAGGATATCGACTTCATGGTTTACGTTATGAACTCTGTGGATGAGGGCGTAAGCTCAGTGGTGTAGGAATTCAATTGCATGGTGCAGGCACTAGTGGCAATCCTATGAGGGTCAATGTCAAAGGATGGTGGGGCTTTTGGATCTTATTCCAGCTGTCCCATGTAGGAGCCCAGAAGCCTCCATGGACCCGAAGGGAAGAGGATTGGTTGGTGTGCAACTAAGAGTCTTCCACCCACAGGATTCTTGGTATGTCCAGAATATCTACTCCCTCTTCCTGTGGGTGACACACTTCCAGCCCCACATACTGAGAGGGCAACACTGCAGCACCTGTGCTATCCAAAATTCGGCCTGGACCCTAAAAGTCCAGGGGACACTTGCCAAAGTTATCTCAGGCAACAGGGCATGGAAGTCAGCAAGCTGCCTCAACATTGGCTGTGGATCCTGAGGATACACCTGGATGTAGCAGGAGAGTGAGAAAGGTTAAGAAACCTGGTGGGTGCACGTGAGTGTGATAAGTCACCACAGTAAGAACTAGCTTGCATTAAAATTAAATTTGATCACCCATAAGGAGCCTCCAAACTGTCCTGTCATGGCACCATGCTCTGTGAAGCTTTGGGCAAACTCAGTGCTTCTTCCCTGTGTAGTGAGAAAATGACAACAATGTGTCTGTGCCATTTCCTACATGGACAACACAGTAATGCCGTGCTACTTTTGATAATCCCTATGTATGGAACGTTCCCCATCCCCTCTTTCCACATCAACACTCAGGTCTCTCATATCTATCAGAATTCTCTAATTATCAGGATGCCATGAGTTGAAAAGGTGCAAGTCTATCTAGCTCATTAGTAGATGGAGACTGGGACCTCTGACCTCAGAAGAAGCAGTAGCAGCTGACATGTTTCATTCAGCTTTTCTGAGCTCCTAAGTCACCCTAATCAGTGGCAAGTCACTTTCAGCTTTGTCAGACAGAAGTCAGGCATTTTCAGAGAATCATAGGATCCATGCAGTGCAGAAAAAGACCTTTCAGTCTATTGAGCCTGTACTGACAATAATCCTGCCCAGGCCCTATCTCCTTAACCCCACACATTTATCCTGCTAATCCCCCTGACATTAAAGATGGGATTTTACCGCCTCACTTGACCCGAGACCAGAAAATCTCACTCAGGGTAAATGGACTTTCCCATTGTCTACCCCTTTCCTGCTCAAATTCCCAGGGCAGGTCAGCTGTAGAATTCCAGCGTAACAGTCAATTTAGCGTGTTTAATCCACCTGACCCATACATCTTTGGACTCTTGCAGAGGAAAGGAGGAGTAACATTCTGTCCTCACTGCAAGTCATCATTCTCCTGCAGCATCAGGTTAGTCGCTTTGGCACCCTGCTCATGAATGGTGTGGCCATCACGATGTCGTCCCACAAGCTCCGCAGTGTTGAGAACCATGATACCCTATGATAAGAAAAGTTTTGATGCCCTAGTCCTGGTCATCTTCACATTGAGAGGCAATGAGGGCACCCTTAGGCCATATGTGGGCCTTGTCATTGTCTGAGGTTTCCCCTGTGCCTTTTCTGTGGGTTGCCATTGTTGTCTTCCTCATCCGAAAAGATGTGGCACTTTCCATCTCCTCCTGGTTCAGCTGCTCTCTCTGCAGCAGTGCCAGGTTGTGTACACACCACAATGAAGCAGGACAGCCGCTGGAGTCTGCTTTGGAAGGCTTCCCAAAGGCAAATCACCTGCTCGGCCAGTGCATATGTGAATGCATGAGCCTCATTATAGTGGGTTTTAAGGGTGTTTGATGCCTCCACACTGTATCAGCCACTCAGTGAGGGAGCTATCTTTATCCAAGAGGAGCTATTACCTCCAGCTACTTCTCTTCCTCAAAAATGGTGGGATCTGAGAGCATCCCTGGATATAGATATCATAAAAACTCCCAGGAAATGGGCACACATCTGCATAATGCACATGCTGTGACCACACTCTATCTGAACACTGAGGGAGTGGAATACCTTGTGGTTCACAGACAGTGCCCAATGGGGATTTCAGAGCCATGTCGGTGCATTCAATGCTGCCCTCTGTCTGGGGTCAGCCAGCTGTGCAAGTACAGCTCATGGCATGGTTAAAATTGATATTCAAATGGGCCCTTGGGCAGCACGGTGACACAGTGGTTAGCACTGCTGCTTATACCGCCAGGGGCCCGAGTTTGATTCTGGTCTCGGGTCGCTATCGGTTTGGAGTTTGCAAGTTCTCTCTGTGTCTGCGTGGGTTCCCTTTGGGTACTCCAGTTTCCTCCTGCAGTCGAAAAATGTGCAGGTAAGTTAATTGGCAATGCTCATTTGACCCCAGTGTCAAGGGTATGGGTAAGGTAAATGTGTGGGGTTGCAGGTATAGGGTCTGTGCAAGATTGTGATTGGTACAGACTTGATGGGCCAAATGGCCTCCCTCTGTACTGTAGAGATTCTAAATAATGCATTGTGACCTCCATTATGCACTTAAAAGTGACTGACTGGGAAGTGCTGCATAGGTCACCCATGCAGCCCTGAAATGAACCACTGGCATAAATGTTCTGAGTGGCAGTGACTTTCAGGGCCACAGGCAAAGAGTGACTTCCCAGTCCGTGTGGTATCAACTCTTGAAGTGCCTAACTCAGGTGGCTCACTGTGCCCCTAGACAGATGCAACCTTCTCCAGCACTAGACCTTTGACTTCTGGAGGTACAAAATTCTCATGGCTTACAGTGAATTAAAAAAAAATTTAAAAAGGA
Source organism: Sphyrna mokarran (assembly GCA_024679065.1). Classification (NCBI taxonomy): domain Eukaryota; kingdom Metazoa; phylum Chordata; class Chondrichthyes; order Carcharhiniformes; family Carcharhinidae; genus Sphyrna; species Sphyrna mokarran. The sequence goes on along the minus strand of JAGIQG010000007.1, from coordinate 72,886,891 downwards.
ATAAAGAAACAAATTTCTTAGAATTAAACCATTCAAACAATTCAGAATTGAGACCTTCTAGTGCTGTATTTTGCACATAAAAATGGCAAAATACATTAGCTTAAAAAATCTTTGGGTATGTGAAATGGCAATTATACTAGACCAAATCCACAGCGGACCCCTGCCACTGACCACAATAAAATTCACAGGGTCAAGGGATGGGCGTTTTTTACAGATCTTTGGCAGGGAAGGCCCCTAAAATGTATACCAGCCTTCTCCTGGGAGAAAGGTTTGTGTGTACTTTTCCCTATCAAGATAGTTGCTTTAAATCACTTCTTCTGTCCCCATAAAAAATGTTTTTCCATCAGATCATCGTGGTTTCACATCTTAACCCAGCCTATATACTCAGGTGTGACATACTCTGATTAGGAAATATGCTGGTGGGACTAAGTATACTTAAACTTAAACTTGGAAAATGGATTGTCACTTTGAGAAATCCTGCTGTTCCAAGGCTCCTTTGAGACTATTCAGGAATATTAGCACAGCTGGGGATTTACCATGTTGAAATTTTGACCAATTTTTTTTTTGCTGTTCTAATGAATGTCTGCTGAAACAGTAATGCAGTTTGGGGCCATTATATATTTTTCAGTAACAAACAACAAACATACAATGAAGCAGCAAATGTTTTGACATAATTCCCAGTGTGTTCATTTCATTTACTTTATGGCATTAGCATGAAATGATAGTTATGAATTTAAAATGGTAAGAGTTAAACTTTATGTTTGGGTCAGAACTTTATATTGCACATCCATCTTGGAAGCACATGAGAAGATATCGGACATGTGCAAGAGTTAGAAAAGCACTCCCAGCAATTGAGTAGGCAATTAAGCCTATGATGAAGTCAATTAAAAGCAATTTGTATGTGGTCCTTACATGTTTGCAGTTGACGAGTGGCCAGTTGACCAGACGGCCTCCATATTTTTTCACTACCTTGATCCAGGGTAGAATGAAATGTCTAGTGTAAATAATATTTTAAAAGTTGTCTGGAGACTGGTTTGCTGAGTTGTGCTGAAAAACATTTGAAAATGGTGCATTGACACAGGTTTCGTATTTTCATCACATTTATTTTGTGCAGGTTTGCAACTCCCCGAGTCAGCGGTGCAATAGCTGTCCACCTTGAGGGAACTGATTAGAAGTGCTAGTGTATACCCTCTCTTTTCTTCCATCCACCCAGCAATACTGAGCCTTTTTCAGTGCCTGTTTGATACTGGATGCCCATTAGTGGGCTAACCAATGTGAAATTGTGTTTGGGAGCTGATTGTGATCAAAATGACATTTCACATCTATTTCCAGGGCCATTGAATGCACCCACCCAATCAGTGCAAAATTCAGGCCTTGCAATCTTGCTAAAATGATTATTATCTATGTAATTCTACACATAATGCTGTCCCACAAACAGTGAGTGATAACATAGAGGGAAAAGTTTGACCATTGTCAGTATTGTTTACATCCATTGGCTTTTCAGCATTTCAGTGTAAAGCAGCACCTGGGCAAAGTGCAAAAAGGAAAATTAGGCAAGGAGAGCCATCACATGTAATGGAGCCCACCAGTCTCCCACCCATTTAAAAATTGATGTAAATTTTGCTGGTCTTGTTATGAGCAAGCAGTCCAATTGGTTCACTTTGCCATTTTGCACTCTGCTTATGTGATACTTTATACTCATGGTCAAAATCAGAAAATCTGTCCCAATGTACAAAGTGTTCTGTCTATAGAAGCAATGATAAAACTGTTTCATCTATTAATCAGATTTGGACAAATGCTCTAGAGACATGAGTTCAAATCCCATCATGGCAGTTGGAGGAATTTAAATCCAATTAATTAATAAATCTGAATAAAATATTAGTCGAATTAATGATATTCACAAAATCCTTAATGGTCAGAAAGTCCCATCTGCTTCTCTTGTTCACCACCTTCAGGAGAAGAAGTGCTTCCTTGATTTGACCTATACATGATTCCAGGCCCACAGCAATATTGTTGATTCTGCCCTTTGGAATGAATTAATAAGTTAATCAGTTGTATCAAATCAGTGTAATAGTTTTGCAGCGCTTCAAGAAGGCAGCTAATCATGACCTTTTTAAGGGCAATTAGGAATGGGCAATAAATGCTGGCCTTGCCCAGTGATACTTACATCAAGACTAAGGGTCGGATTTTACCAGTTGTAGGCTAAGAGCCGGATCTGGATGTAAAATGGATGCGAGCCCGGAATCCTCATTCCAGAACAATCATACACTTTTTGCCGGCCCTGGTCTGGTATGCCATCAGCCAATTGTGGCAGGCTTAGCACTGCTGGAATGATTGGAGCTTTGAACTGTGCATGCGCAGTTCAAGAAAAATCTGAAACAGCGCGCCTGGGTGTGAAAGATAAAATGAAACAGAGAGCCAGAATGTGTGGGGTTAGGAGAGATGAGTCACGATCGGACCCCCCTCCTCCGGCAGACGCCCTCCAATCAGACCTCTTCAGGAGTTGGGGTGGGGGGGTCTGCCGGGGTTGTTAGCCGGGGGTCTGCAACGGGTATTCGAGGAGGATGGGCTTCGGAGGTTCCCCTGCAGAATAGGAATCCGCTTTGGATTTTTATTCTGCAGGTTGGTAACAGCACGGATCCGAAGACAGTACAGTGGATTTGGCGGTAGAGTTGGGTGTGCAGTTCATTAAATCAATTTAAATGCACGCTAATGGATTTAAATCATTGGACTGCCTGATTGGGGCATGGACTGGATCTGCACCCAAATCAGGTGTCGGTAAAGGCACAATCTGCTCGGATTCAGGTACAGATCACGTTACAGGCCCCATGCCCGAATTTACCATGATTTTGCACCCGAAAACAGGCATGAATATTTGGTAAAATCAGCCGTAAATTTTTAAAATTCTCAATTGGCTGATGGCAGTCGGTGCCTTGAGCTCTCCAACTTTCCAAATGTGCTGTACTGCTATCCAATGGATAGAGTGATTTAGGTGGCAAACAGAGCCACCCTCCTTCTCATCACTTTGAATATGTCCAAGCTGTGTACCATCAGCTGGGAGCTTTGACATGCACCACTCCATCTCGGGAATAATTTTAATTCAGGCCATCTGATAGCCTGCCTGATTTACACCTTGCAAAATTTTATTGCCCATTGAAAACAATAAAAAATAAAGTGGCAGTGAAAAATGAATAGCAAGCAGATCACATTACAAAGCCACATACTTTGTGGGCCTCTTTTGGTCCCTACTCCTCTTCCCTTGGTTAGGCCTGGTGGGAAACTAGAATTGTTTTGTAATGCAATATTGCAATGAAATAACAATCTGGTCCCAATGACATAATTGGAACCTGATTGCAAATACCCGGATGGCTACCAGTGGTGTCCCTCTTACTAAAAAGAACAAGTCAAAGTAGGAACCTGCAAGAAGAAAATGCTACCTGAGCAGGTAAGTCTAAAGGGTGATTGCTCACTTGCCAGATGGACAATATTAAAATTTTTGAAATATTAAAATCATCCCACAAGTGTTTGTTAGTATCAATAAAATACACTGGATATCCTTCCTATTCAATATGGAGTAGGATAATTTAAATATTTTGTTTTAATGGGGATGATTACAAGTGCAATTTTATTTCTCGTCATACAAGGCTAATATTTTTTCAAGCATAAGTGGTCTCAGAAATATCTTGCATAAAACATTTGTTTGGTAGTCTTAAACTTCAAGAACAATTAACCTAAAAATCTGCAGCAACTCAAACACTCTCCTCTGTTGTAAATACAACAGAAGTACCAGGAATAGAATAAACTCAAATATCATCCTCTGATTTGAGATCAGGAGCATAGAGCCTGTGTCCATTAGAAATGGTGTGTACTTGGAAATTCAGGCCTGCATTATAACCTGAATCCCTAAAAATATACAAATTTTGGTGGCAAAGGAGTTTGGAACAGAGCATCCATTATTCCTAAAGAAGAAGAGCACTAGCATTGTGTCATAGAAGCAGTCCAAATGGCAACATTTTTGCCATCCTTGGGTAGATTTCAGGATGTGTTGTCTAGTGGTGAAAGAGCTCACCCAAATTATTTATACAAAGTTACCACTCCATGATTAATAAACATTAACAGGGTTGGTAATTGGGGTTATTAATGTAAATTTGATAGCTGTTAAATTTGTTATTAAAACAGTTCACCATTGGAGACTGCAAAAGGAAAGTCAAAATTGCCTGTTTCAATTTGGGATGCATTTGTGGAAAGATTGGTAGCAGTGAAGATGGAATAGTTCTTCTGATCAATTAATCCTATGCATGTAATTTACATTATTTCTCATTATATGTTAGATATTGACCTGTATCTTGTTTAATGGAAGCTAATAGATACTTGTGTATCAATCCAAGGGAAGAATTTCATTGAGACAAATATACACACAGTTGTGTACCATGCAGCATTGTTTATTAGCAAGATTGCAATGCATATAGAAGCAAAGTGGGATGAGTGTTGGAAAGGCAATGACATGTTTTGGTATTTTAGCTACAGGCTTTAGTTACACACTTAGCCTTTGCGCAATTTGGGCTTCAATATTGCAAATGTGTTTTATGGCTGAATTATGTAATGGGGTGGCGGCGCGGGCTCGTTGGGCTGAAGGGCCTGTTTCCCATGCTGTTTTTGTTCTTTGTTCTTTGTACTGAAGTGATTTTCCTTCAGTTTCATTGTTAGTAGGTTAACTGCATAAATTTAAATATTGATAATACTCCCTGCCCACTGGCGGCAGGCCAAGGAAGTAAATTATGGAACCTGATAGGAAAAAACAGTAATTAAAACCGGTTGTGGTCTTTTTCATCACTGAATGTTCCTATCCAGAAAGGAATAGGTTTTAGATAGGAACATGACCAGAGCATACTATATATAATTTATGCAAGGCAACCCATCTGGTACATGTATGGAGTTTGTGCAGAGTGATGCTTCGTTAGTTCATTAAGGAGGCAGATGTGAAGTAAGAAGTAGTTTTCAAAGCTGTTTCAGGCTCTAACCATTCAATTATAGGGATGTTGGTTTCTCCTGAATCCTGAGAGACATTGTGAAGCCCTGAAGTAAATTTTAATATCTTGAGGAAGCAGAATTATCTGAATTGAAGTGAGATTAAAACCCTAAAAACATTTCTTTGTTTCCAATTTTTGACTATCTGCAATTTTCTACATCACTTTTTTTTCAATCCTTGGATCCTTTTCCAAAAGGCAGTGTCAAACCTAGTGGCGTCAGTGTGTATAGTAACATAGCTTATGCAACTGGACTAGTAAACCGGAAGTTGCTACCAAGGCAGCTAAGAAAATTAATAAATCTGAAATAAAAAGATGTTTTAATGTACTGGTGCCCAGAAAACTGCAGAATTGTTGTAAGAACTAATCTGGTTCACTGATATCTTTAGGGAAAGAAATCTGCTATCCTGACGTTATCTATCCTGTATGTGATTCCAGACTTTCAGCAATCTTCTGAAATGGCCTCACAAGCCACTTCAAAAGTGCTGAGTTTGAGTAATGTCCACATTCCATGAATGAATAAGAAATAAAACAAAATTTGTACTTGGTTATGAGAATCCAGAATTGATAATAAACTGAGAAATAAATTAATCAATCATTATGCAATATGACATTTTATTTACTAACTGCCTTTGTATCGTGGCAACATGTTTACCCAAAATACAAGGATTAGATTTTGTTGAAGAAAGTAAAAACCTGACAAAAGTTTTCTTTTTCAGGGGGATGTTTTACTTCAGCATCAGGAATTTACACAGGAAACAATTCACTTACAAATTCTACAGGCTTTAATAGTTCACATCAGGTATTGCACCTTCTTATTTTATATTTTTGTACAAACAATATTGTAAGGGTAAACTAATTAAATGCTAAATCATTACCTACACAACTGGAATAAATAAATAAGAGAATTAATAAATAAGAGAATAATTACAGCAATATTACTATTATATATCAAACTGTATTATTTTGCTAATTCCTTGCTATTTTATGGGAATATTATTATTTGCAATGCATTTACATCCTTTCTTATTTATGGAAGGATGTAAACGCATTGGACACCGTTTAGATAAGGTTTACTAAACTAATACCTGGAATGGGGAGGTTGTCTTCTGAGAAAATATTGGACAGGCTAGGAATGTATTCAGTGGAATTTAAAAGAATAAGATAATTTTTTTTTGAAACATATAAGTTCCTGAGCAGTCTTGATAGGATGGATGTGGAAAGATGATTCCGCTTTTGGGAGAATCTAGAATTAGGGGTCACTGTTTAAAAATAATGAGTCATCCATTAAGCCAGACAAGGAGAATTTTTTTGAATCTTTGGAACTGTCTTCCTCAAAAGATGATAGCAGCAGAATTTTTGAATATTTTTAAGGCAGATTCTTGGTAAGAAAGGGGGTGAAAAACTATCAAGGCTGGCAGGAATGTGGAGTTGAGGTGACAATCGGATCAGCCATGATCTTATTGAATGGTGGAGCAGGCTCAAGAGGCTGAGTAACCTACTCCTGCTCCTAATTAGTCTTGTTTGTATGTTAATATACCTCTCCAAATTAAACAGAAGTAGCAGTCTGATAAAAATTGTTTTTAATTGGTGCAAATGGAGCAATAACAAAATATAAGCAGCCACTGCCATATTGAAAGAATGGAAGGAATCACCAGAATCCTGTGATATATTTTGGATCCCTTTTTATTATTTTAGGAGAGAATTAATCAGAATTTGTACTCTGATTAATTCCACAGGTAATAGTGAAGAAGGTGCCAAGCAACTGTACATTTGAAAGTATTTTCCTGGGGTCATGTGCAGATCAAGCACAAATCCTAATATATTTAGAGTATCCCATACATAATTCTTTCATATTCTTCTTCTGTATATCTTCAGTGTTCTACAGATACCTTTCATTCTTAATTGAAATATTTCAAAATTGTGCTGATTTCAGTCAATTTTATGGGTCCTAAACCATTTAACTCTCCAGCGCAGTATTCCGACTTGTATGTGCAATCTTCTTCATCAAGTAGTTTCATGAAAGCAGCAAATTCACTATTTATAATGATCTCCATAACGTTCTTATAAGTTGCTTTCTACCAATTTATGATATGCACCAACTTTTGGGTATCTTCTGTACATAGCTTATGGTATTGATATAGGAGTGCTTAAGTCTTAGTGAGGAGAAATTGATTCACATTGTATCTGTTTTCTGTATAGATACAGATATAGGAAACAAGAACTACAAATGAGCAATTTTGCTTCACTCCCTTGTAATTAGCCTCAGATGATATTCAGGTATCCAGGATAGCTGCCTTAAACATATAATAAACTCTTGGCATAAGTTAATAAAGGGCTTAATGTTCAATTATAAATACTTCCAGAAATTGAGTAATGATTTGTTAACAAATGGTTATGTTTAAAGAAATTGTATGATTATATGGAGCTATAGGGAGCAGCATAACTCCACAGCATTTCTGGGGGTCTCTGCCAACTATTCTCCCCCTCCCTCTCTCCTCTCTCTCCCTCTCTCCTCCTACAATTTGGGAGGAGAACTGCTACCAGCAAGTTTAGGCATCGAGGAAAGCAGCCTCAAGGGATCTCAGGCTGGATTGAATGCCTCAAGAGAAAAGGTATTTTTTGGGAAATGGGTTGAAGGCAGTGGTTGTGAGGGGACTTAGGCTACTGTCAATAGCCAGAACACTTCAGGAAAAAAGGTACTTATTAGGAAAAAGGTTTAAAGCAGTGATTGTGAGGGAACATAGGCTACTGTTGAAAGCCAGAATAACAGAGGAAGTTCTAAACTGGGAGTACCGAAATTATTATGGGGAAGCAGTCACGAGGAAAGTTGGTCTGCATTTGTTGGGAAGGGCAGGAAGAACACAGTCGGTGAGGGAGTGGCTGGCGCGAAGAGCACAAAATGAGGGGACCAGGCCTACAGTTACCTACTGAAACATGAGTGATGGGAAGAATGCCCACCAGTGGGAAGAGAAAATGGTCAGTCAGTCGGAGTGATGGGGCCATTCAATAAAGAATCTGAGAGCTGGACATTATATATGGAACATTTTCATTTATACTTAAGAGCCGGTAAGGTGGATGAAGACCTCGGTAGCGGTTTTTCTGAGCACCAAAGGGAGTTAGACATTCACTATGCTAAAAAGTCTGGTGCACTTGAAAAATCTGCAGAGAAAGCCCTTGCCAATTTGTGCAAATTAGGGAACCATTTTGCACACAAGCCTCTAAAGATAGCAGAACATTTCCAATTTTATAAGAGGGCACAGCTGGAAGGAGAGTCCATTGCTCAATTTGTGACCATTTTAAAATGATTGGCTGAGCACTGCAAATTTGGTGAGTTTCTTCAAGGTACTTTATGGGACTATTTAGTTTGTGGTTCCTTTAACAAAGGTATCCAATGAAAGTGTTTAACAAAAATGTTTTAGACTTCAGCATAGCCTTTGAAATAACTTCTGCAATGGAGTTGGCCACCAATAAGGCAACACAATTGGGTGTCAGTGCCTGAGTACACAAACCAGCCAAAACATAGCAGAACATGATGCCAACTGTAGAATGCTGCCAATATGACAAGTCTGGCCACAAAGAGTCAACACTTTGACAACATTGGGCTTTACAAGTCCAATATAAGCAGGTGGGGCATATTGCCCGGAATTGTAGGACTTAAAAAGGAAAAGGGGAGTCGGTGAAAACTATCCTGAAAACAAGGCAACCAGCTGCCAGCCAGGAAGAGGATAGTGAGTTAGCCAAATCTGTGAAATTTCGGCTAACTATATTGTCAGTCCATTGAGAAGCATATTAGTCCTGGTCCTTCCCAGGTGAGAAGAGAATTAAAATGAGGTGAATGTGGGGGCAGCAGTGTCACTGATTCCTGACTCCATGTACAAGATAAAATAAAAGTGCTGCTGTTGAATCCTGCCAGATCACCATAAGTGCTGACATGGAACAAGTGTGGCACTGAAAGAGTATATACTGGTGAAGATATAGCGAAGGGACCAATGTGCAGTGTTATCTTTGTATATGGTCATGGGTGACTGTCCTGCTTTGTTTGGATGCTTCTGGTTATAGAAATTGAAATTAAATTGGGGCGCAGTGAATAGACTGACATACTTGTTCCCGAGTTTACAGGTTATCCCAGATAAGTGCAGGGATGTGTTCAGGGCACACCTTGGATGAGATAAAAGGGTCAAAATTAAAGTTCAGTTGAAGCCAGAGACTCATCCAAGGAGTTTGAAGGCACATCCAGCATTGTATGTCATCTGGCCAAAAGTGGAGGCAGAATGAGGATGGCTGGTGATCATGGAGGCATTGGAACCAGCAAATGGGCCACCACAATTGTTTCAATTCTAAAAAGGATGGCGTGGATAGAATCTGTGGGGACTTTAAAGTCACTTTCAACCCAGCAAAGTGTGCTGGTCAAAACCCATTTCCTCTCATTGAGGACCTGTTCAGTGGATTAACAGGATGGAAGAAATATTTGAAGAGTGACCTGTCACAGGCTTAGCTTCAAATGGGTGTCACTGAAGAGTCCCAACCACCCCTAATTATAGTAACTCACAGGGGCTTTTCTGCTATAAGTGTCTTTTCTTTGGCATCATATCAGCGCCAGCCCTTTTCCAAAGGGCAATGGATCAAATATTGAGTGTGTTACCAGCGGCCCAGTGTTACCTGGATGATAATTTGGTGATTGGCTCCACTTAAGAGGAACATTTGAAGAGCCTAGAAAAGACCCTTGGAAGATTGCAGGAGCATGGCCTGAAAGTAAAGAAAGAAAATGTAAATTCTTCAAAGATTCAATCAAATACCTGGGCCGTGTCATTGATGGGGAAGGTCTACCAAATGCATCAAAGAAAATGAATGCCATTATGAAGGGGTCTTGATAAGAAAACTTATTGCAATTACATTCACTTCTGGCATTTTAAACTACTATGGCAAGTTCATGCCAGATCTGGCAACCATGCTAAAATCTTTACATTAGCTGTCTGGGAAAGGCTGGCCATGGAGATGGATCTAGGGACGTATAGCGGCTTACTGTGAGGTAGAATAAGCTTAAGGAAGTTAGAAGTGTCAACTCATTTCGACTCAAAATTGGCTTTGCATTAGCCTACGATGCCCCGCCTTATGGCATTGGTGCTATATTGTAGCCTGTATTGTCTAATGGAGAGGAAAGACCCATTGCTTTGCATCAAGTTCTTTAATGAAAACAGAGGGAAAACTATATCCAGGTCAAAAAGGAAGGATTGAGTATTGTATTTGGTGTGAAAAAATATCACTTTTCCTTTATGGCTGGCATTTAGTATTGCTAACCAATCAGAGACACCTCACCACCATTTTCAGGCTATGTGCTGGAATACCAACTTACGTGGCAGCATGCCTACAAATATGGGCACTACTTCTATCAGCATATTCCTACAACATACGATATCGACAATTAGAGAAGCATGGCAACGTGGATGCTCTTCCAAGGCTGCCTCTCCCTGGACAAATGGATATTCTGGATTCCAAGTTGAAAATCATGTATTCTTGTTTAAGAAGATAAATACCGCTGTCTGCAGTCCTGGCGCAGAATGCTATCTGTAATGACCCAGTCTTAAGTCAAGTCATAAATTTAGTCTGGAGAGGGAGGACCAGCCATAGAAATCAGCCAAATTTAAGTCCCTATCTGTTCAGGAGGTGAGAGTTGTCCTTGTCAAGCAGGTGTGTACAGTGGAGACTGGGAGTTGTCATTCCTTCCATATTAAGAGGAATGGTGCTGGAACAAAAGTACCAAGTGTACTTGAGCATGATGCGAATGGAGGAGATAGCCACGAGTTATTTTTGGTGACTGAGTGTAGACTCCCAGATCAAGGAGAAGGCAGGTTCTTGTGAATCATACATGATAGTGCAAAAGACACCATCATTGTCAGCTCTTTACCCATATCAATGGCCTGAAGCTTCTTGGCAAAAAATCTTCACAGATCCTGCGAAAGGACAAATGCTACTTGTGGTGGTCAATGCCCATTCCAGATGATCAAAAGTGCAAATCCTAAAGTTAGTGTGAGCAGAGGCAACAATAGATCGATGTGACAAACTATTTGCTAGATCTGGGAATCCTAAACAAGTGGTGAATGGCAATGGGCCCCAGTTTGTGACAAAAGTTGGGAGGATCTTGACCACCAACGAGTCGAGCAAGTGAGGCCAGCTCCGTCCGTACCATCCTGTGACAGATGGCCAGGTGGAGAGGTTTGTCCAAACTTTGAAACAGGTGTTGAAAGCTTCCCAAAGGGAGTGTTCCCTTGTTATGCGAGTGAATCAATTCCTGAAAATGTATCACAATATGTCACGTGCAATGACCCAATTTCACCGGCATCATTCATGTTTTGTTGTGAACTAAAAACCACATTTGAATTGCTTTGACCAGAAAGACAAGAAACAGTAGAAAGGAGCAAAAAAGGTCAGATGGCCCGAAGGAAGAGGAATTCCAAGTTGAGGAGGTTCCAAAGGGAAGGGACTTCCTGGAACTATGCTTCAGGAGAGAAATAGATCCCGGCAGTGGTGGAGGCTGATGGAAGGATCACTGACATACTTGTTGATCTATTGTTGCCTCCGGTTACACCGATTTTGATTTGCACTTTTGGTCACTTGGAATGAGTATCTACAATCACAAGTAGCATTTGTCCTTTCACGGGATCTGCAAAGTCTACGTGGATCCGTTGCCAAGAAGCACTTCATAATAATGGATGTCAGAGCCACTAGCTAATAGTCATTAAGGCACACTTCTTGGTTTTTCTTAATACCGGTATGATGGTCATCTTCTTGAAGCAGATAGGGACCTCAGATTATTGGAAAGAGAGGTTGAAGATCTCTGCAAATACTTTCACCAGCTGATCTACACAGGATCTGAGTCTTCGTCTGGGTACGCCATCCAGGCCAATCGTTTTCCATAGATTGACCCTGTTATGATGCTGAATAAGCCATTCCTCTTTGATTTACTTCTATTTATCTCATGGTCTCTTTATACCCATAAGTAGACCTCAAACGTAAAAGATGGCTCCCATGGAATACCTCTGTAGTATTTACTGCCAAGGCTCATACACGAATAGTGGCAAAATGGGAAATTTAGAGGAAGGCATTTTTAAAAAAGGTATTGTTATATCTAAGTACATTCTTAATTTTAGGGGGTAACTGTGTAATATGATGTACGGAAGTTGCAGAACAGAAATATTCCAATTTCAGTCCTGAACTATGCAGAGTTAGCTGATCTAAGTCAGGACAATGATGAACCAGCATAATGTTCTCGGTTTCCTGGACTTGGAAGCAAGAATATCATCCAAGAAGTCTGCACTTGAAAACTGTATAATTATTCTTGCTATATATGGCCACAATGATGTTTTGGGTGTTGATCTTTGGGTGAGAACGTGATCAGGCTCAAATCCAAAAATTTAACATTACATTTGGGTGCATAACTATAGTTGTAGCCAGAGAATCACCTTCAATAGTTTCTCTTCCTGCTCCTTCAGTTACCTCTGGAGATCCCTTGCAATCTATGCTTGGCACCAGCCTATTTCTCATCTAGTTGTTGCCCCTTGGCTATATCATCTGAAAGCACAATGTCATGTTCCTCATCTAGATATCAGATATGTTTGTCTGATATCCAACTCTGGATGAGCGGATATTTCCTGCAGTTAAATTTGGAGAAGATCAAAGTCATTGCCCCACTGCAAATTATATACCTCTCCCTGGCAATTGTCTGAAACTAAACCAAATCATTCATATTTGACCCCAAGTTGTGCACTGTGCACCTGATATTCAAAGGAGATCACTGAAGGAGGCATTCCCAACAAGAGTTTGAACAAGGGTCATTCCAGGCTTCCATCTTGCTCATGGATTCTTCCTATTTGAGGCCAGATGGGAACTGGCTCTTAAGTGATCATTAATTGCCAACATAAGGTCCTCAACTGGGGCAAGACTGGGTTGACTAGCTGGCCAAAGCCTCTCACATCTCATGGTAAAGTTGTAGAGAGATAGAATGGGCAGGATGGTGATGGGAATGCCACCTGGGGAATGTTACAGGTTTTCCCATATTTGCAAACCTGCCAGTGGGGGACCTTAAATTCTACCCCACATCTTTATTACCCATATGCTTTTGAAAGTTAAGTGGTCACCTGGCTGGCCTACCATATACTACCTTCTATAAGTGTGTGCTCTGCTGCCCATGGCCTCCCCACACCATCTTCACTGTGCTCCTTGATGCATACTCACTCCTGATTTGGCAATTTCACAAATTTCAAAATTTCCATCCTTGTTTTCAAATCCTTCCTTTTCGTATCTCTGCTTTTTCCTCTCACCTCACAATCCTACAAGATATCCTCAAATTCTGGTTCTTGACACAAGCACTATTTTAGTTCTTCCATCATAACACTACTGCCTCACAGTGCCAGTGACCCAGGTTTGATTCTGTTCTTGGGTGACAGTGTGGAGTTTGCACATTCTCTCTGTGTCTGCATGGGTTTCATCTTGGTACTCCAGTTTCCCACTACAGTCCAAAGATGTGCAGGTTAGGTGGATTGGCCATGCCCCTTAGTGTCCCAAGATCTGTAGGTTAGGGGCATTAGGAGGGTAAGTATGTGGAGTGCAGGGGATAGGGCTTCAGTAAGATATTCTGTCAGAGTCAGTGCAGACTTGATGGGCCAAATAGCTTCCTTTTGCACTATTGGGATTCTGTGATTTTATTTTATGATCATTGGCAGCTCCTTCTTTTAGCTGCTTGGGCCTCAAATTCTGGAACTCAATCCCAAACCTTTATCTCCTTTCTACCTTTCTGACTTCTAAAATGTTCCTTAAATCTCAATTCTTTGACCATCTGTCTCAATATCTCCTATGTGCCTCAATGTAATTTGCTTGATTATACACCTGCAAAGCACCTTGACACTTTTACTGTGTAAAAGGTGTTATATAAAAGTATGCTGTTTTAGTTTAATCTTATGAATAAAGAATAATCACTCTCTTTTGAACAGGAGGAAAAAGAATTGGAATACAATATGAGCACAAATGTCAAAATACAGTGCTTTGAGCAGCCATATATATTACAGCTGGCAAAATACAATAGTTCCCAAGTAACAAGCTGTTCAGTTGCTCAACCTATAAATTGGTTCTGAACACAAACTTTGAGTTATAATAATACCTTTTTAAATGTAATGAAAATATTGGTGTAAGTATATATTTGGAAAGTTTCAGAATGCAAAACAGTAATTCCAAACTGAATTCCCAGAAGAAAGAAGGATTGTAAGGCAATGCAAGCTTCATAATGTGGCTTTTGACATCACAACATGCCATGATTCTGGCTCTTATGTGATGTTTAGTAACTGCCATTCAATCCCCACGCTTGTCAAGGCTACTATGTGTATCACTTTCGTTCTGCACACAGATCACCCTACCCTTCCATCATTCCACATTGATTTAAATTGTTAGTGTTATACTAGTTTGCCATTTACTGCACAAATGCTACCCTGTCAGGCACTTTTAAATGACACCATCAAGCTGTCCTCACAACTCTTAACTCTTTGAGCAACTACAATGAGAGCAAAGCTATAAAAATCAATAAGCTTGCATACTCATCTGCTTGGTTCCAGAATAATAGGAAAATGGGATATTGACCTGGATTTTGCACTCAGCGGCAAATGAACATAGTAATATAGGAATTAGAAACAGAAATAGGTAATCCAGCCTTTCGAGCTTGCTCTGTCTTTCAATCAGATCATGGCTGATCTCTTTCTGGCCTCAAATCCACCTCCACATATCATCTGTTCTCCATATCTCTTTAACCCATTTTATCAGAAATATATCTATCTCCTTCTTGAAACCATTTAATGATTCAGATTCCACCACACTATGGGACAGCACGCTTCACAATTTCACCATCTTCTGTGAGAAGTACTTCCTTTTCATCTCCTTTTAAATCTACTGCCCTTCAACCTATACCTGTGACCTTTTGTTCGCGATTGCCCCAAAGAGGAAACATTTGCCCTACTTTTACTCCATCAATTTCTTTTACTATTGTTTGTACCTCATTCAGATCCCCTCTCATTCTTCTACACCAGTGAGTAAAAGCCCAAACTGTTCAAACTTTCTTCATATATCAACTCTTTCATCCATGGAATCAATCTGGTGAACCTCCTCTGAATTGCCTCCAATGTCAGTATATCCTTCCTCAAATAAGGAATGGCATGATCATTCAATGGACTGACATTGAAGCTTTTGGATGTGACTTGTTATGTGTAATTATGCTGTCGTGGGATGTGGGGGGCAGGAAGCGACTGCAAACTCTTCAACTGATAAGATTAAGGAAACCTCACTGAGGGTCTAAACAGGAAGTATAAACCAGGAAATGTAAACGAAATATAAATCTCAAATGTTCTTGTTCTGATAGGAAACAAATGGCTTTCTATCAGTGCCACTTCTTTAATATAATAGCCTCAACACCATTGGCCATAAACTGAAATATGTTTGGCAAGTAGAAAGTTCAACTATCCATCATCAGATATTAGAAACATAGAAACCCTACAGTGCAGAAAGAGGCTACCTGGCCCATCGAGTCTGCACTGACCACAACCACATCCAGGCCCTATCCCAATATCCCTACACATGTACCTGCTAATACCTCTTACCTATGCATCTCAGGAGACTAAGGGGCAATTTAGCGTGGCCAATCAACATAACCGCATATCCTTGGACTGGGGGAGGAAACCGCAGCACCAGGAGGAAACCCACACAGACGCGAGGAAAACGTGCAAACTCCATACAGACAGTGACCTAAGCCGGGAATTGAACCCAAGTTCCTAGAGCAGTGCTAATCACTGTGCTACCATGCCACCCTAAATGACCTAAAGTACCTCAGGTTGTATATATCTCTCTTGCCACTGTCAAATTTTTCTTTTAATCTCAAATCACCCAAGAAAGCATGAACAACTACAAATTTCTACTCCGCTACAAATCGTCTCCTCTGACAACCTGCCTCTGCACCATCCATCTTATGCATTACTTTTAGACAGCTCTAATAAAGAACTGAAACAAACACAATGGAGCAGAGACTCTCTAAGTGCTGCATCATTCATTCTTATGGCAGTTCTTTCTCCTGGTTCCACTCTTACTTGACATGTATTCTACATTCCAGTCATTTTTCCTTCTTTGCAGGATAATTACTTTTGTGTTCTGTAAGAAACCATTCTTGAGTCCCTTCTCAAGTAGCATCCTGCCCTCACCAATGTATCAACATTAGCTCAGTATTAACAATCTCATCTTTCAAGTCCCTCTAGAGTCTTGGGGACAGATTTTCAATTGCTGGTAAATTGGAATTGGATATGGATACAACTGTGTGCCCAGAGGATATCTCTGGATCCTAATGCCCCAGGACATTGGGATTTTCAAATGAAAGATGGAAGGCATGGAACACGTCCAATTAATAGCCCATTTAGCTTGTTGAGGAGTTTGTTTACAGGCTGGGAAGGGCAAAGACAGCATTTTCAATTATGAGTTCAGCAGACTCATTAGTGCACAACTGTCTTATTCATTGCAAGGAGAACAGTAAGTTTCATTGAATCCCTACAGTGCAGGAAGAGGCCATTGGATGTATTGAGCCTGCACCAACAACAATTCTACTTAGACCCTATCCCCATAGCCCCAATTATTTAGGTTGCTAATCTCTCTGACATTAGGGGGCAATTTTGCATGGCCAATCAATCTAAATTGCAAATCTTTGGACTGTGGGAGGAAACAGGAGCACCTAGAGGAAATCCACGCAGAGAAGGGGAAGATGTGCAAACTTGACACAGATAAAACCTGAGGCCAGAATTGATCCTGGATTCCTGGCACTGTAAGGCAGAGGTGCTAACTACTGTGCCGCTCATTTTGAAAAATTTAATCCCTCCATTCATGGAGGGTCTTGCGCCAAGTCATACATATCGCCGTTATTGGGTTACATGGCCACTTTCCTGTGCTTTTGCACTGCTGGCCCTCCAAGGAACAGCTTGCTCTCTTCAGTAAGGCAGTGGTTATGGTTATTATGGTTATTGTCTCCGCCTTTGTCACTTGTGCATTGAAGGCAGCTCCTTCTAGAGACACTCAGTGCCACAGTTGAGATATGAGCTTGCTTTCTGTCCAATTAAGATTTCAAAGGGACAGTGACAATGCAATGTCAGGACCCAGAAATTATCTGGGCACAGTTTCCTAACCCCTCTTTGAAAATCTAGCTCTTGAACACAAAATATAAGATAGTACTCCAAGTGCAATGCTAAGGTATTTCTGCACTGTTGTAATGCCAGAGGCAATCTGACAAAAAAAAGTAAGTGCTGAAGGAGCATGCAAATGGGAAAGAATCACACCCATTTTTCAGAGTGAGGGAAAAATCTAGTCTTGCCATACTCTGAGCAGAAGATGATGCAAGATTAATTTCCCATTAGCAGAGGGAAGGGGCAAGGCCTAAATTTACCAAAAGCTGACCATTCACAGCAGAGAGCACAATCGAATGTGCACGTATCACTCTGTTCTGAAAACATCACTGGCCTTTGCAACTGACTGCCCCTCCACTCCTACCATTCCCCCCACCCTGCTATCACTGGCTTTCACAACCAATTTTCCCGGCCAATTCCCTCTTCCACGAGCCACTGTACCAGGCTGGCAGAGTCAGGGTGCCAGGCTGGCACTACCAAAGGCGCACTGTCCCCCACCTCTTTGGGAGTCTCACTGGCCTCTAGTCCTACTGTCAACACCATCATAACAGTTCCCATTGATGGGGACCATACGTGATCCTCGCCAGCAAGGATCTTCACTGGTGAGGTTCCTTAGGCAAGTAAGCCCAGACGATCACATCCCCAGGCTCACTTGTAATATTTAAGTTCTATTTAACGTAGAATTTAAATATTGAGAATAGCCTTGTGTCCTTCTTAGGATATCCGGTGATGGTATAATTACGAAAGGCAAGAACTCAGGCGTGAACATGATTTTTTTTTTTGCCTCTCTTGCAACCTTACCGACTCTTCCCACCCATTGACCAGCAGGATGGGAAGATTAGATTGCCCTCATCATCTTTTGGATGAAGAAATTAAACCAATTTCTGCCCTTTCAGTTGAATATAAAACACTTATTGCACCATTTTGAAAAGAATAGAGGAAACATGGCTAATATTTAATTCTCAATCAACATTTCTAAAATAGGTTTTCCAGTCATTATCACAATTCTGTTTGTGGAACATTGTGCACAAATTGACTGCTGCTTTTCTTGTGTTTAAAAAGTGACTATACTTCAAAAGTACTTCATTAGCTGTAACACACTTTGGAATGGGAAAAGTGCTAGACAAAAGGAAGTTCTTTTTATCTTGTAATATTATAGAGAAGCATACAATTAACTTTCACTTTGATGCTGACTTGTATCCATTTCATCATCCCCTCACAACTATCACCAATGTTTTCAACTGCCTATTCAATATTAATATCTGAGTAAGCCAAAATTTAAACAAGTGTAATGTTTGCAAAACCAAGTCACTCTTTTGCAAATACTGATGCTACTCCAGTTTCATCTAATACTTCTCAGCCTCATGCGGGGAATATTGCAGAACTGTGTAACCTAGATTAACCTTTATTCATTGACCTAGTTTGTCACCCAGGCCATTTTCTGCTGCCAGCACAACATTGCTTGCCTCCCTAATCTATCTTTTTATCGCCCATGACTGGACTTTCTGAATGTTATCATTGCCAGTCTTCCCACCTCCACAATTTGTAAACTACTCTTCATTAAGTGTGCAAATAGCCTACATCCTTATCCACACCAAAGTCCACAATTCCATCACTCTGTCCTCCTGAAAGTCGATTAATTTTCCATTTGTCCAATCATCAGCTGTAAGATTCTCAGGTTCACTTTGAATGTCCCCATAATCCGTTTTCATCATTTTACAATTCGATACAAGTGCACCCACTGGTCCTTCAACATTAGTTTACATCTTATTCCCCATTTCTCTGCTCCAGAATTTCTTAACGTTCTTTCAGTCATTTTGTTCTGCCCTCTGAAACTCTCTCCCTTGGCATCCTGCTTTGTCATATATGTATTTTGAAATCCTCCTTTAACATCTTTCTCTTTGACCAGGCTTTGCCATCAAGTGACATTGCTCTTTTCTGTCTCCATATAATGTTCACTCATTATCCATTGCCCTACAAAGTGTGGAACATCACTGTGCATGGAATGTCCACGATAGAATTGTGTTATTATTGATGAATCATTATGAAAAACAAAATTATTTCAGAGCAAAGGTGAGAATATTTAAAAAGAATCTAAATATGTTTATCTTATTTTTTCTAGGAATATTCTTACACGAGCTTTGGCCAGGGACAATATGCACAGTATTATAACAATTCTCCATACCCTTCCCCTTATATGACAAGTAACAACAGCAGTCCAACAACTCCTTCGACCACTACAACATACCAGCTGCAAGATGTACCAACTGTCACCAGCCAAGCTGTTTTGGATTCTGCTACAGGTAATAAAAGTATACACCTTTTACTGGATATTGAATTTTATTGGATTGAAATAATAACACGCTGTGCATCAACTTCAGGAAGGTAATAACATGTGCAAGGATTTGATGAATCTAAGTGCGAATCTCAAAGGACCTGAATTTTTTGGAGACTGGATGCAAACATGGAAATTCTTGTTGTAGAGAGGAGGAATTTGATTCAGAATCTGGATTTGATGTGTTCTACCCTGTTTAAAATGATTTGAAAATTACACTGGTAGTGATGATGAAGGGGACAAGTGGTTATCTCATAACCTGTTTGGTAGGAAAATTTTCTGGCTGTAATGTTGCTTTATATTTTTTGGAAGGAACAGTTCTTCCATTAATCTGAAGTTTTTAGTTTCCAATTCAAGGACATGTTTGCCTGGAGAATTTGTGATAATAGCTGTCAAGTTGCAAAATGGCATTCCTAATGGAATTTCATTGTACATTCAAAGCATGTTGGAGAATGTGCACACCATGCACCCACTTGCTCAATGAGTAAGGTAGCACCCAAGAAAAATCAGACCCTCTTGTTGATACCTACCAATAGGATAGATTTGGAGAAATACTTGGAGTTAAGTTTAACAAGGTGGTGGTGAAATCACAAAGTCCTAGTGGAATTCTATCAACTGTTGTAACTGGACTACAATCCAGATTATCTTATTTCAAGATGACATGACTTCTGCAGAATAAGTGAGCCTATTTTTAGTACTACTATACTATTGAGTTGCAGGATTTCCCAAGGTCCTTGGTGCAATTGGCTCTGTATGCCATGACAGACGATTATTATCATTTCATAAACAAAAGGGGATTCTACCTCCTGAGTATTCAACTGATGTGTGATGAAAGGAAATTATCGCCTCACATGTCAGTTGCCATGACATGTGTACCATCTGATAATTGTTTTGAAATGAAGCATACATTAGGTTGACTCATTGGATATAAACACTACTGTCTTCCCCAGTAAAGGACACACTCACTGTATCTCTCCAGGTACCACATCCTGAAAAAGCTTTGTTAGTCATGGACTTCCATGTGTTAGGTCATGGTTATGATTGGCAAAGTATTGCAGTGGTATGCCATTGCTTTCTGTAGCTTCTGGTTGCAGCTTCTAACACAGTTCCTCCTTTCACAAGAGGATCACTTAGAAGAAGTGATTGGAACCAGTGATTGACTATGTATTGACAGTGATAAGTATTCAATTAGTTTTAGTTCCAATTTGACATATGTCTACCAAAACATAACAACAGATGGTATTTGATTAATAGCATATGATTAGGTATGATTATTTGACATCTGTGGTTTGTCCTTTTAAGAAATGCTTCAACTATGACAGTCTTTATTGTCTGATTCATCTTACTGTATTGCTGATACCAGTTCTAGTCTCTCAATGTCACACACATCTTGTTTCTAGGAACATAGGAACAGATGTAAACCATTTAGCTCCTTGGGCCTGTTTCATCATTTAACTAAATCATAGCTGAACTATGACATAACTCCATATGACATAATTTTCCCATCAGGTACATGCCGAAACTTTTTTTCAAGGTGACCTTATGGCACAAATAGCCAGATGGGAATATAGGAAAGTACAGGACAGAAAAAGAGACTTTGGTTCTCAGCCTCTGGATAAAGCTCTTTACAGCTGCCTCTCAAGTTTACTTTCAAATTTCCAGTTTCCTCCCCTCAAGTTCAATGCAATACCACATTAGGATTGAACTGATCAGCTGTTCCCTCATCTCTGACATAAACACCTTTACTCTTTTCACATTACTCAGTGTCTCTCTCTTCCCTCCCAATTTTCTCCTTTACTCATTTAAATCTGAGGCTTAGCAATGGAATACACCTAGTAACTTATCTTTCATTCATTGCTAAATCTGGTCCATTTAAGCACTACTATGTTTCCCTTCCCTCTCTTCAGTTAAATTTACTTTACTACTTCAGGATTATCATTGAATCGTAGAAAAGTTTACAACACGAGAGGAGGCTACTTGATTCAATCTGCCTGCATTGGTTGAAAAACTGGTCACTCAGACGAATCCCACTTTTTTGCATTTGGTTCTTGGCCACAGGTTATGGTACTTAAGGTGCACATCTAAATATCTCTAGATATCTTTTAAATTAGTTGGGAATTTCTGCCTCAATTAACCTTTCAGGCAGCGAATTCCAGTCTTTACCATCAGCTGAGCGAAAAAATACGTTCCCATTTACCTGCTAATCTTTGTACCAATCACTTTAAATCTCTGACTGCTCAACTACTGAAAATATACCCTTCCTGCCACTCTGTCCAGATCCTTCACAATTACATGCATCACAATCAAATCTTCTCTCAGCATCCTCTGTTCCAAATAGAATAACCACGGCCTATCTAATCTATCCTCAAT
This sequence comes from Sphyrna mokarran, assembly GCA_024679065.1. Lineage (NCBI taxonomy): Eukaryota > Metazoa > Chordata > Chondrichthyes > Carcharhiniformes > Carcharhinidae > Sphyrna > Sphyrna mokarran. The sequence continues at coordinate 72,864,959 of JAGIQG010000007.1, read as the reverse complement.
GTTGCAATTTTTCAGTGCTGGCAATACCCACATAAATCTTCTCTGTACCCTCTCTAGTGCAATTACATCCCTTAATTAATGAGATGATAGTTGTGATCTAAAGAATGATTAAAACTGTTCCAGTAGGACATTCCTGCTCGCATATTCTATATGTCAGCTAATAAAGGAAAGGATTCAATTTGCCTCCTTAACCAGCTTATCGACCTATCCTGCTACCTTCAAGGACCTATGGAAATTCATTTCAAGGCCCCTCACTTCCTCAACCCCTCCCATTAATTGTATATTCATTGACCTTGTTTGACCTCCTGTTATATATTTTTGTGATAGCATGGTTACTTTAAGAGCAAATCACTTGACTTGATTATGAGGCCATTGGGGTATTTCACTGGTTTTTGCCTTAGTTGTATTTTCCATTCTTTACTGGCAACAGCTCCTTAATAAACCTTGTTGTTCTTATCTGAATCTACGTTTGCAAACCATATTTTATATGCAGCTGTAACCAATTTGAGATTTCGAGCAACTCTTTATGGCATGCAGACTATCTTGGCAGATGTTTCTTTCTGTGAAAACTCCAGGCACGTAATGCAGTTCTATTGACATTCACAATTGCCACCAATTTCCTAGTCAGTCTACGTGTCTGTGTTTTTAGTGTCTTGGACTGTCAAAACAAAGATGCTCACTTTTGCAATAGCTGCAATTTAAAATCTACCTGTTTTTCCTTCAAATACCTCAACTGTGGTCTCTCAAAGCAAAAAGCATATTTTTGGGAAGGCAGTGCCCTAGTGGTATTGTCACTGGACTAGTAATCCAGGACAAGATCTGGGAACCAGAGTTCAAATCTCACCACGGCAGATGGTGAAATTTGAATTCATTAAATATTTGGAATTAAAAAGTTTATTGATGACCATAAGATCATTGTCAATTCCCTTAAAACCCCATCTGGTTCACTCATCTTCTTTAGGGAAGAAAATCTGCCACCTTTACCTGGTCTGGCTTACATATGACTCTAAATCCACAGCAATGTGGTTGATCTCTAAATGCCCTCTGAAATGGAATGCAGTTTACCACCACCACTTCCTGAAGAACAACTCATGATGGGCAATAAATATTGGCCCAGTCAGTGACACCCACATCCCGCTGATGAATAAAAATAAATTTAAAATAATGGTTGGACTGCTATATCAAATCCGTTTTCATGTGCAATCCCTTATTGTTTAATTATCTTACAATTATAAAATCTAGTGATCTGGTTTGAATTATGACTGAGAAAGTGCCTTGCAGGGATTGGGGAAGGGGGTAAAGAATTCAAAAGATGCACAAGCATTTGAGTGAAGAAATTTCTCCATCCAAAATGGTCACCCTCTTAATCTGAGATTGCATCCTCTAGTTTAAGACTCCCCAGTCAAATCATATGAGAACTGCTCTCTCCCGCAGACTTTGTTTATCCTTAAAAAGAATAATTACCCATAAATCTGCAGCTCATATAGACAGATCTCATTGCTGAATGTGGATCTCAAACTGATCTCTAAAATTCTGGCCATTCGCTTGGAGGACATTCTGCTCTCTATCATCTTGCCTGACCAGACAGGGTTCATTAAAATTTGAATATTCAGCAGCTGTTTAATATTACGTGTGCACCTTCCATCTCCAAGCTACCAGAGATGTTAATCTCGATGGATGCTGAAATGTTTGATTGGGAGGTTTGGGTTTGGGTCAGAATCTCTTGGATCAAAATACTGTACTCTGCCCCTCTAGCCTCAATCCGGACAAACCATGTGCACTTTTTCCCTTTGTCTTGGGGCACTAGGCAAGAATGCCTCCTTTCTCCCCTGTTTTTTGCCATTGCTATTTAACCTCTTGCTGTTACATTTTGCAACAGCAAATGAGTGGTGTGGATTGTTTGGGAGGGAATTGAGTGAAGACTATCACTGTATGTGAATGGCCTACTGTTGTATGTCGATGAGCTGTATAATTCAATTCCCGAACTCTAGAGAGGTTTATTCATATTTCGGGATACAAGGTTAACTTGAATAACTCCTTCCTTTGAACGTAGTGCCTTGTGGCATCCCATTCCACTCCCTGCTTTTCACGATTGTCATTTGGCAGTTTACTTACTTGGGAGTGCAAGAGACTAGCAAATTTAGTGTGTTCTTTGGAGCTAACTTTGCTCCACTCACAGTGTGGACAGAACAGGACCTCAAACATTAGTCCATCCTCCCATTATCGTTACTGGGTCGTATCAGTGGGGTGAAGATAAACACATTCCCTAAGTTTTTATATCTCTTTCAGTACATCCCAGTGTTCATCCCCAAATCCTTTTATTATTGACTTGATCGGCCCATTTCAAGCTTTGCCTAGAATAGGAAAAACCCATGAATGTGGAGGACAGTCTTGCAAAACCCTAAACGGGAGAGGTGTATGGGATTGCCCAATATTTTGTTGGGCAGCCGGTATGAAAGCGGTAATATTTTGGGTGCAGAGACAGTGAGAACAGGAAGTTGCTTGTTGGCTAGTTAGAATATTCCTCCTGTGCTCCGTCTTCCCTGACTGCCTTGATGTAGTCCTCTGTAAATCTTTCCTCCTCCCAGTATGCTAGGCATGTACTTGTCAAGTCAACTCTTAGAATTTGGATGCAATTTAGATGCTACTTTGGGTTTCAGGCCTGGTCGCTGGCCTGCCCAGTATCGGCTAACAATTTATTTCCTCCATCTGTTTTGGATGGTGCCTTCAACATATGGGTTAAGCACAGGATCAAAACACTCCCGGACTTGTATATGGATGGTGTGGTTGCATCACTCCAGCAGGTGTGATCACCCTCTAATGCAGATGTGTGGAATAGAGGGTGATTTAGCTAATTGGATTAGGAATTGGCTGGCAGATAGAAGACAGAGGGTGGTGGTTGATGGGAGATATTCATCGTGGAGTTCGGTGACGAGTGGTGTGCCTCAGGGGTCTGTTTTGGGGCCCCTGCTGTTTGTAATTTTTATAAATGATCTGGATGAGGGTATTGAGGGATGGATCAGTAAATTTGCAGATGATACTAAAGTTGGTGGTGTGGTAGATAGTGAAGAGGGGTGTTTTAGTTTACAGAGTGACTTGGACAAGTTGCAGAGCTGGGCCGAGAGGTGGCAAATGGAGTTTAATGTGGAAAAGTGTGAGGTAATGCACTTTGGCAGGAACAATAAATGTGTAGAGTATAGGGCTAATGGTAGGGCTCTTAATAGTGTTGAGGAACAGAAGGATCTTGGTGTATGTGTCAATAGATCCTGAAAGTAGGCAGTCAAGTGGATAAAGTTGTTAAGAAGGCATATGGAGTCTTAGCTTTTATTGGTAGGGGGATTGAATTTAGGAGCCGCAGCATCATGTTGCAACTGTACAAAACTCTAGTGCGGCGCACTTGGAGTATTGTGTGCAGTTCTGGTCCCCACATTATAAGAAAGATGTGGAGGCATTGGAGAGGGTACAGAGGAGGTTTACCAGGATGTTGCCTGGTATGGAGGGCAGGTCCTATGAAGAGAGGTTGAAGGATTTGAGGTTGTTTTCGTTAGAAAGGAGGCGGCTAAGAGGGGATCTTATTGAAACATATAAGATGATTAGAGGTTTAGATAGGGTGGACAGTGATAGCCTTTTTCCTAGGATGGAGAAAGCTAGCACGAGGGAACACAGCTTTAAATTAAGGGGTATGAGTTATAGGACGGATATCAGAGGTAGGTTCTTACTCAAAGAGTGATTAGGGAGTGGAATGCCCTGCCTGCAGCTGTTGTAGATGCGCCAAGTTTGGTGGCGTTTAAGAGGTTAGTTGATAAGTACATGGAAGAGAAGGGAATGGTTTAGTTTGGAGGGGCATTGCTTTTTATTTTGGTCAGCACAACATCGAAGGCCGAAGGGCCTGTTCTGTGCTGTATTGTTCTATGTTCTAGGTGGTGGATAAGTTTGTTTTACCTGCAATGCACTTTTTCAGATATTTGGCGTAGGGCTGACTACCAATTTCTGATACTCCCATCTTATGCCTCCATTGACACCTTCTTAGTACCTTTATTATTATGCATGGTACCATTTTGTTCTTTATTCTCAAATTCTATCCCAACATAACTCACTATCAGTGGTTAAATCTTTATGGAATGACATCTGGCGGAGGAGTTCTCGGAGGAGGATTGGGACATAGTGCTGCATCGATTATACTCCTCCTCAGCATATGCCAGGCTGGGTGTGTACAATATAAACTCCTTCATAGAGCACATCTAACTAGGGTTAGACTCTCTAAAATGTACCCAGGTACAAGCCCCATTTGTGAACTGTGCTGGCAAGCTCTTACCACTCTCTTATACATGTTTTTGGCTTGCTCATCACTGTATAACTACTGGACATTGTTATTTGAGACGAATGTGGCAATGCTAGATCAGGACATAAGTGCATCCTCCCAGGCTGCCCTATTTGGAGTCGTGCCTTTAAATCCACCACTGCCGCAATTCCAAGCAGATTTTGTAACTGTCATTACACTACTGGCAAGATGACTAATCCTGTTCAGGTGGAAATCAGGTGCCCCCAGTGCATTTACGGTTGGTGAAGGAGATGGTGGATACCATTAAGCTGGAGAAGATGCTACATACTAGGTTCTGTAAGACCTGGCAACCATTTATAGTGCATATTGGTTCGCTGCAACTGGAGCCAAATGAGTAGGTACACAATGGCCTCAGAGCCCTTGGTGCTCCCACAGAAACCCCCCTCCCCCCACCCGATTGGTGAATGCGCCCTGGCCCTTTACCTGAGTACACCCACCAACCCTGCTAAGTTATGGGGACCAACACAAGAACTTTTCTCTTACTTTCTCTCTATTCTCTCTCCTTCGTTCTGTCTTTTTCTTCTCTCTGCTTGCTAGTTTATAGCCTGAGTTGTTTAGGCACTCAGTTCTCCAACAGCGTTCCTTTGCCCTTTTGCTTTATATTATTACCATCATTACTGGTGCAATTAGATGGGAGATGGACAGGATGGGTGTCAGAACTACCAGGGGCTTGTCCACTGATCACAAGAAGCCCTGTGCCCAGTTGTGTTGGTTGGAATGTACACGTGAGCACTGTGTGGATCTGTGTTTGTTTGCTACGTAAAATATAAGAAAAGTTTCAATAAACATACCAAAAAAAAGACTTCAGCTAGAGGAGACATCTCTCCAGCATCAATGCCTTCAAGATCTTTGTATGTTTCAATGAGAATACTTCTCATTCTTCCAAACATAGGCCTAGCTCAAGCAAGTTCTCGTCATAGGCCAATTTCATCATCCCAGGAATCAGTCAAGTGGATCTTGATTGCACTTCTTCTAAGGCAAGTGTATCCTTCTTTAAGTAAAAGGGTTAAAACAGTGCACAGAGCTTCAAGTGTGGTCTCACAAACCCCATACACCAAAGCTACTTTACTCTTTTACACCAATTTCTTCAGAGTAAAAGCTAACACATCATTTGTTTATATAGTTGTTTGCTGTGCTCTGTGATTTGTATACCAGATTACCCAGATTTTCTTGAATACGAACATCTAGCCATCCAGACATAAAACTGATCCAAGCGCGGAATCCTTGTTCCAGCGTGCCCATACACTTTTTGATGGCACCGGTCTGGTCCACGCTGTGGGGCGGGGTTTAGCGCTGCCGGAATAATCGGAGCTCTGAATTGTGCATACACGGTCCGAAAAGACAGAAACAATGCGCCCGGGTGCTAAAGACAAAACAGAGAGCTGAGGGGGCGGTGGTGCGGGGGAGGAATGAGCCGTGATCGGACCCCTGGGAGGCAGCCCCTCCCCAATCAGACACTCCCCAACCCCCAGTCAGATCCCCCGGGAGATAGTCCCCCCTCCCCCACCGTTGGAGAGCCTACAGCACCTTCCTGGCCTTACGCTGGCATCTGCCAGAAGGGGGTGGACTCAGATGGATCTCTGGTTGAGGGGGGGCAGGTTCAGATGGATCGGGGGGTGGGGGGGTGCCAGGCTTGGATGGATCTCTGGTTGGGGATGGTGGAGGTTGAGTGGAGGATGGACTTGGGAGAATCTCCACCATACCCCCTCCAATCAGAGATCCATCTGAGCCTGTACCCCTGCACCCCCTTCCCAACTAGAGATCCATCTGAGCCTATCCCATTCCCCCTCTCCTCCTCCCCAACCAGAGATCCATGGTTTTGGGGGGGTTGCTACCTCCCAGGGGAGTTTGATCACAGCATGGGGGCTACCTCCCAGGGGAGTTTTGATCACGGGGTGGGGGGGTGGGGGGAGGTGGGGGCTCCCAGGGAGTGGATTGCAGGGGGACTGTGCCAAGGGGGGCCTGCTTCCAGAGGGCTTTGATTGCAGCGGAGAAAGCTGTCTCTGAGGAGGGGTGTATCACAGGGGGCGGGTGGGAGTCTGCCAAAGGGGGCCTGTCTGCCGGGTCGGATCCGATCGCAGGAGAGGGGATTTGCCAAGGGGGGGGCCTGCCTCCCAGGGGGAATGAGTTCGCGGGGGAGGGGTCTGCTAAGAGGAGCTGCCTCTCGGGGGGTGGGGGGGTCTGCATTCCGGGGGGTTCAGATCACAGGGGGCAGATTTGCTGGGGTGGTTAGCGGGGGATCTGTGAAAGGTGGTCGAGGCGGATGGGCTTTGGAGGTTGCCCTGCAGAATAGGAATCTGCTTTGGATGTTTATTCTGCAGGTAGATAGCAGCGCGGATCTGAAACAGATTCAAAGACAGTAAAGTAGGATTTGGCGGTAGAGTTGGGCACATGATTCATTAAATCAATTTAAATCATTGGGACGCGGACCGAATCCGCTCCCAAATCGGGTGTTGGTGAAGGCGCAATCTGCTCGGAATCAGGTGCAGATCGCGTTACAGGCCCAACACTCGAATTTACTGTGATTTATTGGTAAAATCAGGCCCTCAGTATCTTTAAATCTGCTTTTCTATTTTTCCTACCAAATTTGTTAATTTCACACTTCCCCACATTGTATTATATTTGCATGTTCTTACCCACTCAGTTAACCTGGTTGCATCCCCAAGCCTCCTGGTTGCATCCCCATCACAGTTTACATTTTCATTGTTTACCAAAGAAATTTGTATTTCTTTGCGAGCTCACAGCAGTCATGTGAGACATATGTAATCCAGGAAAACGCTACAACTTCATATCACCATTCTTAAACTTGCAGAAATTCAGTAAAAAAACTATATCCTGTGGAAAGGTGGTTTGTGTCTTTTTTAGGACTACTAAACTGCAGAGGAAGTAAAAATCATGCAAAATTTACCAAATTTCAAATTCAGTCAAAAAGAATGGGCATGGAATCTCTTAGCTGTCAAAAACCTGTACAACGTTTGAAGCAGGAGCAGTCAGGTGGCTTAAAGTCTCATCTTAGCTCTGCTGTAATTAATAAAGTTGTTTCATATTTTGTTTTTTTTATTTGCATTATGGTTCTGAATTAAGTGTAAACTTGTACTTCACCAAACACTGTGGGGGTGATCTTATCAAAAGAATTCTAAATTCAGAACTGGTGGGAAAGGTGAGAGAGTTTCTCACCTGTTTTTTAGTGCATGGAAAATTGGACTAAATTATTCCTTGCTTTTTAAGAGAAGGTGCGAGGCATAAGTCACCAGCCAGCTTACTGTAACAGCAAAGGAAGTTATTGCATATGTGCAGACTGTGGCTGCATATGCGCAGATGTAACACCAAAGGCCTGATAGGTCTGAGACAGAGACAGGTCTGCAGCCAGCCTCAATGAACAGAACTCACCCCTGCCCAGTTATCATGGGGATCCACAGCCAATTGTGAGCTCCACATCTCCCAGAAATATCACCACCCAGACCAATCACGAACCCTCTCCCTCCCTTACTCACCGATGACAACTGCAGAGTGCAGCGGTGTCATCCCTCTCTACCTAATCAGACAGCCCTGGTTAAGGCCCTGCTCCTTCAGATCCTGCCTTGGCTCTGCCCAGTGGGTAATGCTAGGGTGCCTGATGGGCGACGCTAGGGTGCCAGGCTGGCATGGTCCAAGGGGCAATTGCCCTCAATCTCTCCATGAGGCCTTAATGGCCTCTGGTTCTACCAGTGAAGCCTTCACGACTGTTTCCTATTAGCGGAGACCAGGTGTTTTCCTCGCCGGTCAGAACCTTTCAGTGAAACCACAAAGACAATTGAGCCCCAACGATTGCATATTCAGGCTTTTGCCAGAAATGGGCGAGAGACCGATCGCACCAAATATCCAATGCCTATAAGATCACGAGAGGTGAGAACAAAGAACAATGTAGCACAGGAACAGGCCCTTTAGCCCCCCAAAGGCTGTGCCATTCATGTGCCCAACTAGACCATTCGTTTATATTCCTCTATTCCCAATCTGTTCATGTGGCTGTCTAGATAAGTCTTAAACGATCCCAGTGTGGCCGCCTCAACCACCTTGCTTGACAGTGCATTCCAGGCCCCCACCACCCTCTGTGTAAATATGCCCCCCTGCCATCTGTGTTGAACCTTGCCCCCCTCACCTTGAACTTGTGACCCCTTGTGTTCGTCACCTCTGACCTGGGAAAAAGCTTTCCACTGTTCACTCTATCTACGCCCTTCACAATTTTATACACCTTTATTAGGTTGCCCCTCATCCTCTGTCTTTCCAGGGAGAACAACCCTAGTTTACCCAATCTCTCCTCATAGCTGAGACTTTCCACACCAGGCAACACCCTGGTAAAGCTTTTCTGCACTCTTTGCAAGCGTTGTGAAACACGAAAAGCAGGACAACTCACAGAAGACGTCCCGGTCATCCACTGTGCCTAGTCCCACCTCCAGCCATCTTGATTCTTGTCTTGCCACTGAATCTAGAGGGGAATTGGGAAGAGAGAGTGAGGCTGACGCTGCACAACTCTCCCCATTTTAATTCAAATCGAGTGCTAGTTTCAACACCATCATCATCATCACCGGTGTGCTGTTCAATCCTTGAAGTCCTGTGGTGATAGGCGAGTGACAATGCAGCAGGTATGGATGTACTGGGAGCTACAGTCAGGGACCTGCATGCAAGCGGCTCAGATCTAATGGCCTTTTTCCGCTGACTGAAGCAGCATGTAACTCGGTGTCTATCTGGACAGCTGAGCAGTCCTTTTCAGAAACACACTGCTCACCTCCGTACAATGAGGAAGGAGCTAGAAAAGATGCCATAATCATTGCCTGCTTCACTACATCTTGGCCAGTTTACCGCGGCTGGCGGGGATCCCGTCTTGCGGTTGAACAAACAAAATAAAACACAAGGTGACACCGCTCACCATTAGCACTTGCAACATGCGCATGCTTTTGGACAACCTACAGCAGACAGATCAAAGAGAAGAACAGCCTTAGTTGCCAGAGAGCTTGCAAGATAGAATATTGACATTGCAGCCTTGAGCGAAACACGTCTTGCCAGTGTAGGTCAGTTGACTGAAACTGGAGGTAGATACAGTATTGTCTGGAACAGTCGTGGCAGCAATGAGTGTCGTAATGCTGGAGTTGGATTCGCCGTCAGAAGTCACCATGTTCAAAAACTTGATAGTCTATCCAAGAGTGTGAACGACCGGCTTATGACATTACAGCTTCTGCTACAGAACAGAAGTCAAGCCATCCTGATTAGCACCTATGCCCCCACAATGAACAATGCGGACGAGATGAAAGACAAGTTCTACAAAGATCTAGACACCCTATATCAGTGTGAGCAGTACTGACAAGCTGATTTTGCTTGGTGATTTCAATGCAAGAGTAGGGTGTAACTCTGCAATCTGGCAGGGAGTCATTGGGAGGCATGGAATGGGCAAGTGTAACAGTAACAGCCTACTCTTAATGAAGATAGAGGTTTATAAAATGTTGAGAGGAATAGATAGGGTGGACTCTCAGAGACTATTTCCCCGAGCTGAAATGGTCACTACGAGAGGACACAGATTTAAGGTGCAGGGAAGCAAATACAGAGGGGATGTTAGGGGTAAGTTTTTCACTCAGAGGGTGGTGAGTGAATGGAATCGGCTGCCGTTGGAGGTTGTTGAGGCAAACTCGCTGGGGTCTTTTAAAAGACTTCTGGATGAGTATATGGGAACGAATAGGATAGGGGGTTATAGATAGGTCTGTGGATTGGTAGATGTGATCGGCGCAACTCATGGGCCGAATGGCCTGTTTGTGCTGTATTGTTCTATGTTCTAAGATCTATACAGTACACGACTCCTCATCACCAACACACCCTTCTGTCTGCCTACCTGTAACAACACCTCCTGGATGCACCCCCTGCTCTAAGCATTGGCATCTTATCGACTATGTCATTGTCAGGAGAAAAGATAGGCAGAACGTCAGAGTTACCAAGACCATGTGTAGGGCTGATTGCTAGACAGATCACAGGCTCATTGTCTCCAAAATGAGGCTCTGCATACGACCCAAGAGGTGATCACAAGGAAGCAAGGTTACGAAAAGAATCAATGCGGCCAAGCTAAAGAACCCCAGTATATCTTAAGCACTGACTGAAAACTTAGAAATCAAGCTTGCTGACGTACACTTGCAGGCAGCGCTGAGAATACTTCAGAGATGCTATCCATACATCTGTACTAAAAATGCTCAGGTCTTCCACCCGTAAGTAGCATGATTTGTTCGATGAGAATGATGAGAAGATACAGGCTCTACATGTTGAAAAGCATTGTCTTCGTCAGACCTGTCAGAACGATCCATCTGCAGCGGCCAAGAAAAATGCTTTTACTAGTGCTCGCAGGACAGTCCAGGATAAACTGCATAAAATGTAGGATGCCTCCTGAGCACCAAGGCAGATGAAATACAGGGATACGCTGACAGGAACGACTTGAAACGGTTCTGTGAAGCCCTGAACACTCTTTATGGACCTCAATCTCTTGGGAACTCCCCCTTCCTGAGTACAGATGGTCCAACTCTCATTCCAGAGAAAGCTCAGATCCTGCAGAGATGGGCTGAACACTTTGAAGCCGTCCTCAACCGACCGTCATCTATTAACGATGAGGCAACAAACAGGAATCCCCAAGTTGATATCAACAGTGCCATGGATGACCCACTGGTAGTAGCCGAAGTCACAAAAACTTTCAGCCAGCTAAGCAGTTGCAAAGCCCCAGGAGCAAATACCATACCCACAGAGATCTATAAAGCTGCTGATCCTGCACTTATTGAGAAACTTACTGAGTTGTTCCAGTCCTTTTGGAAGCAAGGATCCATTCCTCAGGAACTTAAAGATGCTTCCATCATATATCTCTACAAGAGGAAATGCAATCGCAAGTATGTGACAACCACCAAGGAATCTCGCTGGCCTCCATCACAGGAAAAATCCTCGCAAGAGTCCTGCTAAATGATCTGGTCACTCATCTGGAGTTTCCAGAGGCACAGTGTCGCTTCCACAAAGATCGTGGGAATACTGACATGATTTTTGCTGCGTGCCAACTTCAGAAGAATTGTCAGGACCAGAATCACGAGCTCTACACAACCTTTGTTGACCTCATGAAAGTCTTCGCCACTGTAATCCGACAAGGCCTGTGGAGGACATGTCAAAGTTCAGCTGTCCCCCAACTTCAATCAGATGATACGCCAGTTCCTGACGGCATGATGGCAGAGTACTAGATGGCGGAGAATCCTCTGAGGCATTCCCAGTCACAGATAGCGTCAAACAGGGCTGTGTGCTTGCACCCATACTATTCAGCGTGATGTTTATTGCCATACTGAATGATGCCTTCCAGGACTGTGTTGCTGGAATCAGCCTCAAGTACAGAGAGAATGGGAAGCTCTTAAACCTGAGGAGACTTCAAGCTATTACCAAAGTGAAAGAGACTGTCCTGAGAAATTTCCTCTTTGCCAATAACTGTGCTCTATATGCTGGCACACAGCCAGAAATACAAGTCAGTATGGACAAATTTTCCACGGCTTGTGATAACTTCGGACTTACCATCAACATTAAAAAGATAGAAATCATGCACTAGCCTGCTCTTCATGCACCGTACACAGAACCCATTATCACAATCAAAGGGCAAAAACTACAGGTAGTGGACCAGTTCACTCATCTTGGCAGCACCCTCTTCCAACTAGTGACTATTGATACTGAAGTTAACTGCAGAATAGCAAAGGCAAGTTCTGCTTTCAATAGACTGAGCTCCACTGTATGGGAATGTCGAGGAATCAGCCCCGCAACAAAACTGAAAGTCTATAGCGCTGCGGCACTCACTACCCTCCTATATGCCTGTGAAACATGGACTGTGTATCGAAGGCAAGCAAGACAGCTCAATCATTTCCACATGACTTGTCTTCGCAGAATATTATGCATCAGATGGCAAGACAAAGTGCCAGACACTGAAGGTCTCTCTAGAGCAAGTCTACCATCAGTCCACATGCTGCTGATGAGAGCACAGACCCGGTGGGCAGGTCATGTCATCTGTATGTCAGACGAGCACATACCCAAGCAGCTCCTTTTTGGGCAACTGAAGACGCTCGTATGGAGGGCAGAAGAAATGTTTCAAAGACACACTCAAGGCCTCCCTGAAGTCACTTAATATTGACACGACCACCTGGGAAACGCTGGCACAAAACTGCCCTACCTGGCGCAGTACAGGCCTCACCTACAAAGGCTGCCAAGCTGACGAAGCAAGGTGTATTGCTGAAGCACAACTTAAGCTCGAGCTGCACGAGTCCAGAGCCATCAGCGCAACAACTACCAATGTCTCAAGTCTGTCCAATATGTGCCAGGACAATCCATGCCCGAACTGGCCTGATCAATCATCTTTGGACACACTGCAAGCAGCCTCAAAATGACTAATGATGTCGACGTCCTCATCGATACGATGGACAAACAATAACGTGGCCAAGCCAGTTTTCCACCCATCTAGCTAGCTCACCTTTTATCCTGAGATTTAATCTTTTGCATCAGCCTGCCATGAGGGACTTTGTCAAACATTTCACTAAAATATATGTAGACTACATCTTCCTCAAAAAACTCAACCAAATTTGTGAGGCATGACCTTCCTCATACAAAACCATGCTGTCTGTCACTAATGAGATTATTCAGTTCTAAATGTGCATGTATCCTATCTCTAAGAATTTTCTCCAATAATTTCCCTACCACGGATGTCAAGCTTACCGGCCAACAATTATCCTTGCTACCCTTCTTAAATAACGGGACCACATTTGCTATCCTCCAATCTCCTGGGACCTCATCTGTGTCCAGTGAACTGACAAAGACCTCTGTTAGAGGTCCAGCAATTTCATCTCTTGTCTCCCTGAGTAGTTTAGGATAGATGCCGTCAGGCCCTGGGGATTTGTCTGTCTTAATGTTTCCTAAAAAAACCTAACACTTCCTTCCTTGTAATTGAATTTTTTTCTAACAAGTCAACACATCCCTCTGAGACACTATCAGTCAACATGTCCCCTTCCTTTGTGAATACTCTTGCAAAGCATTCGTTTAGGATCTCACCTACTTCCTTGCGTTCTAAGCGTAATTCCCTTCCTTTATCCTCAGAGGTCCGATTCTTACCCTGACAAACCTCTTCTTCCTAACGTATGTATAAAATGCCTTAGGATTCTCCTTAATCCTGTCTACCAAGGACATTTCGTGACCCATTTTTGTCCTTCTAACTCCTTGTTTGAGTTTTTTTTACTTTTCTGTATTCCTCCAATGTTCCATCTGTTTTTAGCTGTCTGGACCTTATGTATATCTCTTTTTGCTTTTTGATTAGACCCACAATTTCACTGGTTATCTACAGATGTCAAATCCTACCTTTCTTATCCTTCCTTTTTATAGGCACATGCCTGCCCCGCAGCCCTAGCAACTGCTCCTTAAAAGATTCCCACATGCCAGATGTGGATTTACCCGCAAACAGCCTCTCCCAATCAACAGCCACCGAATCCTGCCTAATCCGGCTATAGTTAGCCTTCCCTCAATTCAGCACCTTACCCATCGGACAACACTCATCTTTTTCCACTACTATCGTAAAGTTTACAGAATTGTGGTCACTATTTGCCACATGTTCCACTACTGAAACTTTGATGACCTGATTGGGCTCATTCCCCAGTATTAGGTCTAGAATAGCCCCCTCTCTATTTGGACTATCAACATATTGTTCCAAAGAGCCTTCCTGTACACGTTTTATAAATTCCTCCCCATCCAGCCCCCTAGCCCTAAGTGATTTTCAGTCTGTACAAGGGAAATTAAAGTTTCCCACTACAACAACCCTATTTTTTCCACACCTGCTTAGAATCTCCATACATATCCGTTCCTCAACTTCCTGTGGGCTGTTGGGAGGCCTGTAGTATATCCCCAGCATAGTGACTGCACCCTTCCTGTTTCTGAGCTCCACCTACAGTGACTCATAACATAACCCTTCTAAATTGTCCAGCCTCTGTAATGCTGTAATATGCTCCCTAGCCAGTATTGCTAGTCCCCCACCTAGCCCCTCCTCTCTCTTGCCTAAAACACTTATACCCTGGAAAATTCAGTTGCCAGTCCTGTCCTTCATTTAACCTAGTCTCCGTCATTGCAACCACATCCAAGTTCCACGCAAGCATTAAGGCTCTAAGTTCATCTGTCTTGCCTGTTACACTCCTTACATTGAAGCAGATGAACTGCAGACCTCCAGGCCCACTGAGTTCATCCTTCCCCAGAATGCTCTTCCTCTTAGATAGCCTTGTCCTGGCCCCAAGCTCGTCAGTAAAGTTTTACAACACCAATTTTAAATCCAACCAATTTATTTGATAGTAAATTAGCGAGCTTTCAACCTTTTCGTCTTCGTCAGGCAAGTGCAGTGTTCTGGTCTGCAATAGCACACATAGCACAGACAGTCACAGATTGCTGATTAGAATGCGAATCCTTACATCTAACCTGCTATTCAAGTGTTAAAGTGGCTAACAATGTGTGTGAAGGGAACACTGAGCATTGGTTAGAGAATTGTGTATTTTCTCCAGACAGCACAGTGAGTGAGGTTTTTTGCTAACCCAGGCAAGTTACGGGGGTTACAGATAGTGTGACATGAAGCCAAGATCCCTGTTAAGACCGTCCTCATGTGTGCGGAGCTTGGCTATCAGTCTCTGCTCAGCGACTCTGCGCTGTCGTGTATCACGAAAGCCCCCTTGAAGAACATTTACCC
Organism: Sphyrna mokarran; assembly: GCA_024679065.1. Classification (NCBI taxonomy): domain Eukaryota; kingdom Metazoa; phylum Chordata; class Chondrichthyes; order Carcharhiniformes; family Carcharhinidae; genus Sphyrna; species Sphyrna mokarran. The sequence goes on along the minus strand of JAGIQG010000007.1, from coordinate 72,849,876 downwards.
GCAGGTCGGAGGCCGAATGCCCATGACTGCTGAAGTGTTCGCCCACAGGAAGGGAACTGTTTTGCCTGGTGATTGTTGAGCGATGCTCATTCATCCGCTGTCGTAGTGTCTGCATGGTCTCCCCAATGTACCATGCTTCGGGACATCCTTTCTTGCAACGTATTAGGTAGACAACGTTGGCCGAGTTGCAAGAGTATGTACCATGGTGAATGGTATTCTCATGTTTGATGATGTCATCCACGTCTATGATCTGGCATGTCTTGCAGAGGTTGCTGTGGCAGGGTTGTGTGGTATTGTGGTCACTGTTCTCCTGCCTGGATTGGTCCTATTAATGGAAGCCCACTCATTTGAAAGGGAGCAGCAGATCTGCAGCTCTTGAAGTAAAGGCATGAGTGTGTGTGCGTGTGTGTGTTTGCAGGGGGCAGTGGGGAGGGAATACCCAAAAAATGCGATACAGAAAGTTCTTTGCAAAATAGTTACCCATGAAATGTTAGATTAAAATTACTTCTAACTCCAGGGTAACTATAGTACACCCTCATCCTGCCTCCCCCACCAACACCCACCCAATCTTCCAACCCTTACTTCCCCTGAGCAACTGACCACCATAGCATCTCTCCCTCCACTTACTTTACACATTTGAGTTTTTCCTGGCTTCAAAGAGCTGGGACCTTTCAAACTTCCCTTGTTTACACAGCTAGTGCCATATAAAAGGTGTGACTTCATGTTCTGAACATTGCTGCCCTGCACCAAAGAAATCGGAAACCAAGCTAAGGTTCGATATCTGGGCAAGAAATGTACGCTCTAGACTAAGATAAATAATAAGGAGCAAAGTGGCAATCCTACTGTGTTTGCCAATCCACGGAAGTTGTGTGTTTCCTTTCAATGGTGTTGATATCAGAGCTGCTTCTTCAGGATACAGACAAACGAAAGATTGCTCTGTTTGACATAGAAGAGCATGGTTTAAAAAGCTACTATTAGAGCAACTTGGAGCTATTAATGGACAGGATTTTCCGATCTCAGTGACATACGGACACCAAAACTATTTCCAGGTTCTGACTGCATTGGAGGTGAGCATCCTCTGTTGGTCAGTACTTTTGGGAGGCGACCAAGTGGTGGGTCACATCTGCAATATCCATCCTATGAAGGACAGCAGATGTGAGTAAGAGGTGAGATCTGGAATTTTCCAATTTGGGTGTCTATTAATTTTCAAATTTAACGAATCAGAGGAAAGCAGTGCTGAGGGTGTAGTACACTAAAGAGGGAAATGGCAGTCCATTGCAGATGCCTTCCTGGATATTGTGATGGGGGCGGTGTGAAGCATGAAATATGTCATTTCCCAATACTGGCAGGGGGAAACCTGTCAAACAAAGGAAGTATGGTTGGAGATCTGCAAAAAAGTCAGACTCCACAGTGTGGTGCGAAGGACGTGAGCAAAGTGCTCTGGAAGATGTGAAGTAAAGCCAAGCCATCGGCCCTGACAATTGCACAAAGATTGCACACTCTGTGTAGGAGAACATCACAAAGCAATGAATAGGAATACTGTGGCAATCATTGCCCATTGCCAACCCTCACCTGAGGAAAATGGAAGATTGAGGAGGGTTATGTAAATACTGAATTGATGTTATGACAGGAGCATTACTTCAGATAGTGGATCTGAAAGAGCAAGTGGGATGGTTGATTGTAGTTGACTCCTCTAGTCCTGTATTGCAGGAGAAAGAGCACACAATATATGAGAGCAGAATCATCCAGGGTGGAATAAACATAAAGTGTTGGAAAATCTCAGTAGGTCTGGGGGCATCTGTGGAGGGAGAAACAATTAATAAGTTCAATCTGATATATCTTTGAAACTATAGAGAAGAAGGAATGTGATGGGTTTTATGCAGTTAAAAAAAGTTTGGGGAGGGGCAAATGGAACAAAAGAGAAGATCAGGGATAAGTTATAGAGTGGGAGAGATCAAGATACAAAGATGTCATGGAAGGCAAAGAAAGGTATGGTACTGATAGAATTAAAGACACAAAACTTGGTCAGATTAATGTTAATAGCAGAATAAAGGTCAGCATCATCTGAAAGCAGAATCATGGGAACAAGATACAGATTGGCACTGACGGAAATAAATTTCAAAATTAAGGACTGAGTTCATTCAGGTCTGAAATCTGTTGAAATCAAGGTTGAATCCAGAAGGTTGTAAGGTGCCTAACAGAAGATAAGGTGCTGTTCCTCAAGCCTACATAGGACTTCACTGGAATATTGTGGCAGGCCAAGGATAGAAATGTGAACAAGATGGTGACTTGAAATAACAATTGACAGAACGTCATGGTCATTCTTGTGGACTAAGTGCAAGTCTTCCACAAAACAAAACCCATGGGACCACATTGTGAGCAGCTAATATGGTATATTAAATTAAAAGAATTGCAAATAAATTGCCGCTTTTTCTGGAAGGAATGTGAGAAGAGAGGAGATAATGACATAAATGTTATACCTCATGCAATTGTATGGCAAGGGATGAGCTGTTGGAGATGATGAAGAAGTAGATCAGAGTGTCATAGAAGGAATGGTAACTTTGGAACATTAACTGCAGAATGCATGGCCCCTGCAGAATGCTGATGGGATGTGGATAAAAGTGTGGGAAATGAGTTGAATATAGTTAAGAGCTGTGGTGTGGAATAGTCAAGGTGACCATCCTACTGGTGATAGCGGAAGAGGCACTTATCAATGCAGGAGTGGCAACATTGCAGGCAGCTGGAGATAAGGGATTCATGTTTGATGGTGAGAGAAGTGATAGTTTAATGAATTCTCCATCAGCTTTGGAGCTGTTTCCAGCTGTTGTGAAGTATTTTTCAGAGAAAGCCACTTAATGTCTTGAAAGCTATAGCACCAACTGAGATAACAGAAGTTGAGAAACTAATGTTTTCTCCTTTGCACGGTGCTCATGATAGAGGAAGTGCATCTGACTGGAGTGCATCTGACTCCTGCTATCACCAGTAGGATGGTCATCTTGTCAACTTAAGAGAGCAACTCACACTCTGAGGAACTACCATCATAGCAGTCAATTGCACCATCTACCAGCACTCAAGGGGGCCTGAAGTAATTTTAGAATAAGTGGCACAAGATGAGCAGCATGGTACTCATGAGCAGGAGCAGATAATGGAGGCAAAAAGTTTAGGGGGCAGTTTCCATCAGAGTGCAGCTTCAGTTATGCTTACCTGATAAGAACTAAAGAGACTCTGGAGTCATGTACAAAGCAGGTGCTGGTTGAGCAGCAAAAGAAATGTGTGGACGTCTGGAAGAGATTCATGGACAGTGCAGTCCCTTACGATCAAAGTGGTGGAGTCCATTCATGAGATCAGACTGCATTGACTCAGGCATATGAATGCACAAACTTCTTCATTGAAAAGGTGGTCAACTTCATGAAAACTTATAGTCTACAAAAGTAGAATGTAGGAGCATTGATCTGGCCTGAACAGAATGTATGATGCATCTTTAGTCTTGAGCAGTCAGTTGCATTGATGGTACAAGGGTACATGCAAAATCAGATATTCTCTCTCACTCAGCTGGTAAGAACAGATGTGCAGATGGGCCATCAATGAGCAGTGGTTACAAGGAATGATGAGGATCTGGCCCCCAACCAATGCACCCCAATTTCTGAAGCTGGCCCCTCTTCCTCTCTAATTGGGACACACAATAAAGTTTAAAATTTAAAAGTTAAAGTTTAAAGTTTATTTATTAGTGTCACAAGTAGGCTTATAATAACACTGCAATGAAGTTACTGTGAAACTCTCCAGTCGCCACACTCCACGCCTGTTCAGATATACTGAGGGAGACTTTAGCATGGCCAATGCACCTAACTATCATGTCTTCCAGGACAAAACCAGAGCACCCAGAGGAAGTTCATACAGATTCCGCACAGTGATCCAAGCTGGGAATCGAACCTGGGTCCCTGGCACTGTGAGGCAGCATTGCTAACCACTATGTCAGCTGTGCCGTGCCGCAATATTTGAGGCTGTTCTTCACAACTGTAGCAGGTGCAGTCTGTTATGGCACCATCGCGTGCACAGCAACCCTGAGGAAATGCAATACAGGCATCTTAGCAATTGAGAGACCTTCTAGAGCTATTTGCCTCCACATCTGTTCCAGCCTTTGAGTTCCAATAGTGTCAGACACTAAGACTTCAGCTGCCAAACTTTCCTTATATCTTTGTGAAGAATAATTTCTCCAATATCCTCTCTCTCGATTACCATTTCCTGAAGTTCAGCTGTGCTGCAAAAAAAGGCAGATTAGTGAATGTGCAACAGCTTCTGCTCACTATTAATTCCTTTTACACAAAATTGTGTATGTTTGCCACTTCAGTCAAGGACTTGCCGCTGTACAGATGCTTCGATGGAGTATTGACACAACATGTGGTCCATGATCTCTGATAAAATTTCACTGCCTTACTTAATTGGCTGTCAACTTTCATCCTAACTATCTTTAACCATCAGCCCACTGCTACCAGGCAGGGGGCCATATTCTGCACCATGCCAGACAACTCAGCAGCAGTGCAAATTTGCTAGCTGACCTATTCTTAACCCACCTTAACCACCTTGACAAAACCTAGCCCATTTGTTGCAGCAGAAATTGAATTTCTAAATGTAAAGCCTTCCATTTACAGATTTGGCCACGAAAACTAATGCCCTCAGATAACAAGCAAACAATGCAAAAGCTATTGAAACCTCCTGCTGCAGTTTCTGAGTGTAGTTACAAGATATTAGTTTGTATTTTCCCTTACTTCCTTAGAGTAGTCTTACATTTTTAAGGTCAGCGTAAAAAGTCACTGCATGACTTCATTCTTGGCTGTATAGTTAACTTATAATAACTTGGCATTCCAGAGTGGGTCTTGTAACAAGCTGTCTTTGTATGTACGGAAAAGGTAAATGTCTTGCCACAGAAGGAGACCATTTGGCCCTTTGAGTCTGAGCCAGCTCTTTTAAAAAGCAATCCAGTTAATCTAAGTTTCCCCTCTTTCGCCTTATATTTACAGTGTATTTCTCCTTCAAAATTTATCCAATTCCATTTCGAAGGTTATTACTGAACCTATATCCATCGCTCTATCAAACAATATATTCCAAATCCTAATTACACATTGCAAAAAAAGTTTCTTTCTGTCACCTCTGATTCTTTTGGCAAATTACCTTCAATTGACATCATCTGTTTATGGAAGCTTCCACCAAAAGAAAAAGTTTATTGTCACCAAACAGATTTAAAATGTGATTTAAAGATAAGAGCTTCTGAAAATATCTTGCACGATATCATGTATGTTAATTTGAGATCAGATCAAATTCAAACTGGTTTGTTGACATTCTGCAGATTCTGCAAATCATCTCAATTACGAGATGAAAACTTACATGTAAAATGAATATTTAATAAAACGTTTCTGGCCAGTATTCTGTTGGCATTTGATTTTATTTCATTTGATTTATTACTGTCACACGTATTAACATACAATGAAAATGTTTCTTGCATGCTATACAGAAAAGCATTCCATTCATACAGAAGGAATGAGAGAGTGCAGAATGTAGTGTTACAGTTATAGCTAAGGTGTAGAGAAAGATCAACTTAATGCAAGGTAAGTCCATTCAAAAGTCTGACAGCAACAGGGAAGAAGCTGTTCTTGAATTTGTTGGTATGTCACCTCAGACTTTTGTATCTTTTTCAAGACAGAAGAAGGTGAAAGAGAGAATGTCCTGGATGCGTGGCTGGCTGCTTTGCTGAGGCAGCGGAAAGTATAAACAGAATTAATGGATGAAAGTTTGGTTTGCATGATAGATTGGGCTACATTCATGACCTTTTGTAGTTCCTTGTGGTCTTGGGCAGAGCAGGAGCCATACCAAGCCGTGATACACCAGAAAGAATGCTTTCTTTGGTGCATCTGTAAGAGTTGGTGAGAGTCGTAGTTGACATGCCAAATTTCCTCAGTCTTCTGAGAAAGTAAAGGCACTGTTAACTTCCTTAACTATAGTGTTGGCAAGAGGGGACCAGGCCAGAGCTGGGCACCTAAAAATTTGAAGCTTGAAAACTTGAAACTTGAAGATTTTTAAACAAATGTGCACACACACTTCACATGCATTCTTTTTCTTCTCAAAGGTTCACCAATCAACACTATTGAGATATGAACATCGAAACTAACAACTTTTTTTTGCAGACAATATATAAATGGCCAGAATAGTTTATGATAAATATTAATTGTTTTTGGTTTACTGTTTGTAACGTGAAAAATTACAAAATAGCCATGTCTAACACTGCTAATGGGCTAAGTTCACATTACCAACTTGGCCTTCCAACTAGCCAGCACTAGTCTTTTCTAGTATAGATTGTATGCATTCAAATCTTGACCTGCAGTCTGTCATGGCTTTCTTCTGGCTGGAGAGAAAGTGAAATCCTTACCATTTCTTTCAGCTGGGAAAAAGCCCAAGATTTTGAACTTAATCTCCAATCTTCTTCCAACTTCCTTTATTGGGAATTAATAAATTGAATTACTGTACTTTTTGCTGTGGATCCTGTAATATAAAGGTGTTCAACATAGCAAGGGTTAATGTGGAACTGGAGAATACTACTGCACACAGTATGATGTAGAGAGGCATATGACAGCAGACAAGAGTTGTATGGAGAAGGACTTGAGTTGGAGTCAATGTGGAGTTTGCTGCTGATTTGGTGTATATTTTGTACACATGCACATAGTTATGTGTTATCACTAAGCACTGCTGTTCAATTTTACAAACCTCTGAGCTTCTTTGTGAGACCTGCTGAACAAACATGACAGCTCATGAATGAACCAAGAAATTAAGAAATTGGCAAAGGACCCAGAATCTGATAAATTAAAGAAACAGCATCTTGACATGACAGGAGAACACCTGAACTGAGGACACAGCTGGAGATCATCTAAAAAGAACATCCATATCAGACGGGAGGCTGAAGAGCAGAAGAAAAATCCACTATGCAACCGGAGCACATGCAGGCCCGTCAATTGCAGAATCAAAGAACCTAACAAGAATCAACAAAAAATTCAGCTCTAAGGCTGAACTAACCTTTAAATATCTTCAATCTTCAGGCTATTAATCAATCAGATCAATCTATTTTGTTTATCAGCAATGCCAGCGCAGATTCAGAGATGGCCCCATGCCATATGGCAACCAAGCTCTGTTGTAAAAATAATTAACTTTTAACAACTCAGCCAAAACCATGAGCCTTTTACTTGCCTGAAGAATTCATTCCCTTATGAAGTCAGATCTGCTATTTGTCTGAAAGCCTGACAAGATCCAATAAGCATGATAAGAAGCACTGTAAAAATGGTTACTGCAGCATCATTTTCAAAATAAAATGAAACGGCATTTAAAGCTGTACTGCCCTGCACTGAAGAGCAACAATGGATAATAAAGCACCGTACCAGTTCAATATAGATACAAGGGCTAGACCAGCTAAAATTCTACACTTAAGGTGAAAAAGATTTTCAAAATAAATAAGATAGCTGAATAAGTGAGTACACTAAGTAGGTTTAATAGCTGGTGAAATCATTGCAGGGCACAGAATAAATAAATCTTCAGTTAAGTTTGAAGATGTTTTGAAATATTTTGATATTGACTTAAATTTAAAGCGAGTCCCAGAAACTGCAGATAGCCTAGAACCAATGCACTGTGATTTTGCAGAGCTTGACTCTTTCATAAACAAATGATACAGATTGTCTGAAGGTTGTGATTATACTGACCTTAAGTCAGAATTCATACAAGATCAAATAGTCAAGTGGCTGATGCTCTTTCAGACATACTACAGGTAAAAAGACATCCGACTCTAGAAAAGGCCACCAAAAGACAGTCTGAAATTCACCAACAATATCAGTCCATTTTACAAGGTGAGGTTAAGCCTTGGTATAGAGAATCCCCAACTGTCAAGCACGTAAACCAACAAAAGAGCAGGGATACTCCAGGCCAAGTAAAACAATATCCAAACAGACCTTGTCAGTGCTGTAGAGTCAAAAGACAGCAAACTAGAGAAATATCTAGCAATTCTTGTGAGTGCTTCTATTTCAATCAGCGGGGACACTTTGGAAAGCTGTGTAAGACTAGGACCTTAAGACACACAGAGGATCCCAAAACCGTTTGTGAGATTGAGGAACCACACCAGAAAGAAGTTCAACTGTGCTTCTTGGATGCATCAAGGATCTTGGGATTCTCTTTTTGAATGCTGGCATCTCATCATTTCAAATTAGGCATGAGAACCAGTGTTATGATCCTCTCAAATAAGGAATCTTGACTAGTGAAGTAACATGTGTTACTGCCCAAAATCACAGCTGTATGAAGCAGGTGCCATAAAGCTCCCAGTTAAAGGTACATTGCAGGCCACACTCCCAGTGCAAAAGCAAATTAATACAAGAGACATTATTTGTATTCCACAATCAAGAATTTTACCTGTTGAATAGAAAAGTCAGTATCGGTCTCAACCTCCAATTTCAAGAGTTTTGGAAACTTTTCTCTAGATTGGGCTACCAGAAGATTGCATACATTATTATATTGGGAGAGAATGCCAAGTCTGTGTGCCTGTTCACACCATGGAACATACCACATCCAGACACAAAGCAAATGCAACAATAAATGGACATCTCCCGTGTCACTCAGCTGATGGAATTGTGTTCTGGCATGGCCTCAGTTCCAAAGTCAGATAGGTCTACTTACATTTGTATCAAATTGACATAGCCCAAAAAGGCAGCATGAAATTTGGTAAAATTTATGGCAGAAGTCTCATAATCCCTGAGGTAAATAAATGCCAGGCATGGTGCTAGGCTGTGTGCCAAGAACAATCATGCAGTCACATGATAGATATGCTGCTCTCGCTTGCTATCCTGGCTCATTGAAACCTAACGCTGCCCAATAAAATAGCAATCGATTCACCCTCCGTAGATCTCAGGGCAGTTTGTTCCCAAAGCATTGAATGGATGTTACCAATCAGTGTATTAGTATTACTCATTTTAAAGTCTGTTGAATACCAAGATATGGCATGCTGTTATTGAAAAGGACACTCTCACAGTCACATGCACTTGCAAGAAGTTTGCTGACTACATTGTTGGCCTGAAAGTTACCATATAGGCCAATTATAAACTACTGGTCTCACTGCTAGATTAGAAGGAACTTGAGAAGATGCCCGCTAGAATTTACAAATTGCACTTTGCATGTGATAGAATGTACATTTAAGGGAAGCTATAAATGACTGCAGACACACTATTCATGATCATAGTCAACTTTTCTGTGCCACGTGATATCAGTCTGGTTGAGAAGTTCAAGTTGTATTTCCAATTGGTTGAGAAAACAGTTACCAGCAATATCAGAAAAACTTTAGTAAATAGGATATGAGCAGTTGTGAGATGAGTGACAACTCAAATATCAGAGGGATATTTTTTACACAAGAGGGTGGTGGGGGCCTGGAATGCACTGCCAAGTCAGGTGGTGGAGGCATTCACGCTCGGGTTGTTTAAGACTTACCAGCACAGTCACATGAGCAGACTGGAAATGGAGGGATACAAACGAATGTTCTAGCTGAAGATCAAGAGCCTCGATGTTCCTGGGAAGTAATAGATTCCTATCGGTCGTCCAACAAATTTCAAGGCTCATCTTGTCACTTATATTGCAGCTGTTGGGGATCTTCAATGACAAGTGATAGATTACCTACACCACAAGACAAGCTTGTCACTTGTCAGACTGTAGGGCTCACAGCCCGCCAGGAGGCCATATGAACTTATATGGAGGACTCCATCATTGTCTGTATAGCCTGTTGTATATATGTCTATTTATATTTATTGATGTCTCCTTTTACATCCAACAAGGTGCATTCACACGGTGGATCGTGTGAGGGTTATTTTTGGATGTTGCTTCGAAAATTGCCTAGTGCTTCACGACCATTACTGTACATGGACCAATTGATGGGCAACATGTCAGCTCAGTGACTGTCACTGTCTGCTGTACAGTTACAGGGACCCGGATTGGATCTCCGGTTTGGATCAATTGTCTGTGGGAGTTTGCACATTCTCCCCGTGCTTGCATGGGTTTTCTCGGGGTACTCCAGTTTCCTCCCACATCCCAAAAATGTGCTTTTTAGGCTGATTGGTGTCAATAAATTGTCCCTTAATTGGATCTCCCTTAATCTGGCATACATACAATTCCATAAATTTCCACCTCCTTTATTGTGGAGTTCCACTAGAGGTAGACAAAAACGTTGACGAGCGACGTAAGACTCAAATAAGGCACTCACTGAGTGTGTTAATATGGGTGGCACAGGCTTGTAGGGCTGAAGGGCCTGTTTCCAGTGCTGTTCTGTCCTTTGTTCTTTGTGCCCATATTTGTCATTACTGTAAACAAGGGTGATGCAGCAGAGGCTAGGTGGCAGGGCCGTGAAGGTTTGTGGTGAACATAGAAACACTTCACTATGTTAGATGATTTGCTGCTACATAACAAGCAGTTGGTCACTCCAGTCTTCTTTCAGCAGGAGATGCTCCAATAAATCCACTAAGGCCACCTGGATATTACAAAGTGCAAACCATAGGCACCATCTGCAGTGGGTGGCCAGGAATTGGAGAAATTATCTCAAACTACGAGGTGTGCACAATACTCAAGTCTATCCAGAGGGAACCCATTCTCTCCGCACAGTTCCCTAGCAGCCATGAAATGGTTGGGAATGGATTTATTTGTATTCGATGGCTGGTCCTTCCTCATTGTCATTGATTACTTCTCCCAAGGTATCATTGGTAAAGCAGTTACACATGGTGACCATAGAAGAGTCATTGGGTCCTTGAAGGAAGTGTTTGCAAGCCATAGCATCCTGGACTATGTGGAGTTTGATTAATGGCCCATTAGTTCAGACTTTCGGCACCTTTTCAGTTCCCCAAGGTGTCCACAATCTAATGGTGAGACCAAAAGAGGCATCCTCAGCATTAAAACCCTTTATAGAAAATATGAAGAATTCCCAATGGTGCTTATTAACAAATAGATCCATCCGACTGCAACGTGGATTGGTCCCATCATAACTACTCTAGAAACCCTGCCTGCATTATGCACAAGTGATCATGTTTGGATCTAAGACTTGAAGAGAGGACAGCATTGTCTGGAGAAATAGTAATAGACCAAGGGCATATCTGATGGAACAGGAGTCTTCTCCTCGATCCTCAAGGCTGTCCTCCTGCTAAACATTTATGCAAATCAAATGAAAGTATCCAAATACCAGAAACACAATAATACAAAGCTTGCTCAAAGCAACTAAGTGACCACTCCTCCAAATGAGATTAGAATGAGATTTGGAAGAATTGTCAAACCTGTAGACCAACTGAATTTATAAAGTCAGATACTTGAAGAGTGGCAAGAAGTGGTATCACTAAAGAAATACTGAATATGTATTTGAATATGTAATACCACTTGGAGTTGTGGTATTAGGGTACTAGCCTTGGTTTTTGTGCTCAGGGCCTGGTGTGAGGCTTGAATCCATAAGTTGAAAGTTAGAAGCAAGAGTGCTACCAGCTGAATATCTTAAAGCATTGGACATCTGTAGATTTGTTTTGAAGTGCAGTTATTGACATAAGCGTGCAAAAGTACCCCAAAAATAATAAGAGCTTATTCAGATAATCTACTTTTTTGTGTGTGTTGGTAAAGGGAGAGCACTGCAAAGGACACCAATAATGATGTACTCTGAATAGTGTCATGGGATTTTCTGTATCCATCTGTGTTACCATTCAGTTTCTCAGGTTCATCCTAAGAATAAGGGTTGGGATATTTCAGTCCCCCTCTCCCCATTGGTGTGTTTTCTGGCAGCGGAGTTGGTTCTCCGTTGGCCACTAGCAGGATCAGAAGATCACACCAATGTCTATGATATTTTGTGTGGCTTATCCAACCCGCTGTCAGGGAACCCACTGTGGGGATCACTTTCGGCGAGACCAAAAAATCCCATCCAGGATCTCTGGCAATATAGCTACAGGGTAAGATTTGATTTTGCATTTGGGTCCATGCTTGGGCATATACTTGTAATCTAATGATTCAGGAGAACGAGTGTTATTGAGAAACCATGCTGGCACTGATGGAATTAAAATATTTTAGGATGTGATATTTAAAGAAAGGAACAGGATACAAGAGGTGTTATTTTACAATCATCTGTAACAAATAAAAATCTTCTTCAAAGTACATGGAATTTTTTTTAGTTGGACCAAGATTTATGTAGGAATTACTTTTCAAGTCACACTATTAGGAAAACAGACTCAATTACTGTTGACAATATTAAATATGAATGCTTGAAATATATGAATGCTTAACAATTCTGTATGAAATTGCGCTCTAATTTTAACGGAGGTCTTCATTTTAAACTGGTTAACTCTCCCATTGAAATGGATGAAAGTGGAACATTATAGGCTTGTATTTAGCATTCATTTGCTGACATTACAAATTTAATTTTGTCCTTCCCAGCCAACTGCATGCAATATGACTCCACTTTATTATCCTAACAATTTTGATGAAAAGATACATGGTCCATAAATGTATTTCCTCTTGAAATTTTAAAATCTGTAAGTTTACAAATGACAGTTTTACATAGTCACTTGAAAAATCCTTTATCTGTCTTTGCTGAAAGGTGAAAATTATTTTATATTTCAGGAGAGTTTAGTACAATCCGCAGTCCATCAACACCCATTAAAGACTCAGAATCAGATCGATTGCGTAGAGCTTCAGATGGAAAGTCACGTGGCAGAGGCAGAAGAAATAATAACCCTTCACCTCCCCCCGACACCGACCTTGAGGTAAAGCTGACATATTGATTTCATTAAAAGTAAATAAAACAAAGCCACGTACAAAATGATACATGAGTACCAATAAAGGGTGCACTCACTAATATCATAATAAAGGTTCTGTGTATGAAAATGAATGAACTAAATAGTTTTAAATCTTTTTGTAATTTTTCTTTTCCCGATAACAGTTTGAATATTGATTTTTTTAATATTAATTCTCCTGATAAATCTGTTAAATGTATGAATTAGTTAATACAATCTGATCTAGTAACTACCAAGCATTAATATACTATCACCTATAACATTATCTCATTTGATGAGTGACTTAGCAATAGATTTTGCTGGTTTCAGACTTTGACTTTTAAGTCCTTTAGTGAGTAATGTAGAAAGCTGGGTCATAACACAATTGCACTTAACTACAATTCCCACTGGTTTTGCAATTATTGATTGAGGTGTAATTTTTCAGTGTGCAGAGGGCTGCATTGATTTCTATGTCTCTTCACAGCGAGTGTTCATATGGGACCTAGATGAAACAATCATTGTTTTTCACTCCTTGCTCACAGGATCCTATGCCAATAGATATGGAAGGGTAAGTACCAAAGGACATTACGTATGGACATTTAAATTGCCCTTTCTAAAAAAATAATGTATGCTTTTTAATGTCAAGAGGAGTTATGGAAAATGTGGTAAGGTTGCAAACTTTGAAAGGTTTGTTTTATTATTACATATTGATATGCAACCACTGTAATAAATTTTCTTGTAGTTCTAGGGGTATGCAGATTTTTACTTGTATGGCTGGGGAAGCAGTTATAGTTCATTTTCGAGGTTAACCATGGCTTCAGCTGATGCAGTGTGAAGAGTTGTGATATCATCAGTAATGGATCTCACAGGGCAGAAGTTTAGAATGTAAGCAATGATCTAACCTGGATAACTAGAGTCACAATTTAAGCTATTCCTCATCTTCACTTGTGGAACAATTGGCTCATCTTCAAGCAGTTAAGGGTCATTCAAATTTAGTTACAAGGATGTGGGTTGGCAATATTCACAGTCAACCAGGAGGTGCACTATTGAGAATGGGGCTGTAACTAGTTTGTAAGATGTATGTGTATTTGTGGTTGTGCATGATGTGTATATTTTAAAAAAATACAGAGAATTGTTGGACTATTATTCCCCTTGAGAAATTCCTGTTCTGTATTTTTGAATGCTCTTTTATTCTGATCATTTAAAATTTTATTCTATTTTCTGTGAAATTATTTTTCTAACTGATTTAATTCTAAAAAAGCACTTTATAAGAGGGAATTAAAATATGGAAATGTGCAGCAGGTCATAAGCATCTGTAAACTCAAAAGATAGGATAATATTTTGCATCTATAGACTAGCACTTGCCAATAATTTTCCAATATGATCCCGTATTTGAAAATGAATGCAATCCCAGCCATCAACAAAAGTAAACCAGCAATATGGCAGCATAGTAATGTTCACTGAAGATGGCACTCAGAGCTTATACTTCTGTCATGTTGTGTTAATACTATTACAATTACACCACTCCTTCTTGAAGCTTTTCTGTGCCAAAGCGGTGCTCTATAACTACAAAGTTGAAAAATGTATTTTTTTAATTAAGGCTGAGGAAGTTTTAGGTAAATCCACATACAACATCAGCTGAGACAATTCAAACCCATGTTCACAGATCTTCTAAAATAATTTGAGGATCCAGGTTTGGAAAAACTAAGAAATTCTTTCTTGGGCTATACAGAATGTGTGTACCAACTTTTGTTAAGATTAGGCCATAAGTTTTTGAGATCTATTGTTAACAGACTAACAAAAAGAGTGCAAACATTTATCACCATCCACTTTCAATGGAGGAGATTTTTAAAAATTAGTATACCAAGGGAACATATTAATGCAACACCTGCTCATCAGTAGTCACCATATATACCAATGCCCAATTTTCATTCCACTGGAACTGCTTGCTTCCAGACCACCTCATAACCTTGATTCAGATAGAGATACAAGAGATGAATGCCACAGTAATGAAAGTAGTTCTGCTTGATATCAGAGCAACATTTGACTGCAAATAGCACTAAGAAAAATAAATTTAAACTAAAATTATTCATCATAACAAATAGGAACAGGACCATTTGATGGGCAACACGACAGCTCAGTGACTATCGCTGTGCTGTGCAGATACATGGATTTGGGCCTGTGTCTGTGGGAATTTGCGCATTCTCTGCATGCTTGCGTGGGTTTTCTCCGGGTGCTCTGGTTTCCTCCCACGTCCCAAAGATGTGCTCTTAGGCTGATTGGCAGAACAAATTCTCCCTAAATTGTCTCAAATTTAGTTTTTAATCCATTAGATCTATAAACATAGACAGGGATCACGGGTAGAGGTAGGAACATGGAGGTGGCAGCGTGGGCTCGTTGGACCGAAGGGCCTGTTTCCCGTGCTGTTTTGTTCTTTGTTGAATAGGCTACTCAGCTCTCTGTGTCTGCTCCACCATTTAATAAGATCATGGCTGATTTAACATTCACTAATCCACTTTCCTGCCTTCTCTCCGTAATTCTTAACTCCCCTACTAATTAAAAAGCTATCAGTCACATTGGGAATCAAAGGGACTAGAACAGTCATGCATATTTATTGTTATCCTTGACAAAAAGGGAAATGACTGGTTGTTGGCAACCTGTCATCACAATGCCAGGATATCATTGCAAGCGTCCTTACGAAAGTATCTCAGCCTAAGTATCTTCAAATGCTTCATTACTTGTCTTTGCTCTATCATAAGTTCAGGACTGGGACTGTTCATTGACAAATACAGAATGTTCAGATCATTCACAACTCTGCTGATAATGGGACAGTCCATGCCATTCTACAGCAGAACTAGAAACGCATACAGGCTTGGGCAAGTTGTAAATAACATTTGCACCATGTTTAATGACTTTTGGACAAACAAAAATCCTATTATCTTCCAATGACCTTCTAAGGCACCATTGTTATCAAATCACCTAATGGCTGATGTCACGATGGAAAGAAGAAATTCGTGCTGAGGATAAGGCAGCTAGTCTTTGCTTATTATTTATTTATTCGTAAGTTAAAGTTTTTTGGCGGGCTTTTTTCCTTTAAAAGGGTTTTTTATCTGGGAAAACTGTGCAAGCACTTGATGCCAACTAGTAGTGAAAGGGAACTATAAACAGCAGGCCACTCTAAACAGCAAGCAGCGTTGAGAGTGGACAGTGGAGTGAGAGGGAGCAGAGTGAAGGCTAAAGGGCTTTGGCGAGAACAGGCAGAGGCAAGAGTAGGTTTTTTTTCTTTTCAGAAAGTTTATTCTTTTCCAGAATAAGAAAAAAAATGCCAGACAAGATGTTGGAATACTCCTCTTGCAGGATGTGGGAGATCAGGGAGACCTCTGATATCCCTGACGACAACACCTGCGAGAGATACATCCAGCTGCAGCTGCTAGCAAAGAATGCTAGGGAACTGGAGAAGGAACTTGATGACTTCTGTCTAATTCAGGAGAATGAGAAGTACATAGTCAGTAACTTTAGGGAGGCAGGTACACCTAAGCAACAGAGCACAGGAAATTGGGTTTCTGTAAGAAGAGGGAATGAAAATGTGAAAAGACAGGCAGAGCAGGGCCATTCCCCTCCACAACAGGTATACTGAATTGGATACTGTTGTAGGGGATGCTTTACCTGGGACAAGCTGCGACAGCTGGAATTCTAATACTGAATCTGGTTCTGCAGCGCAAAAGGACAGGAGAAAGAAGAGGAGAATGGTAGTGATAGGAACTCGATGGTCAGAGGTACAGACAGAAGGTTCTGTGGTCGGGACAGAGACTCCAGCATGATTTGTTGCCTCCCAGGTGCCAAGGTCAGGGATGTCTCTGATCGCGTGCACAGCGCTGTAAAGTGAGAAGGTGATCAGCTAGATGTCATGGTACACATCGGTACCAATGACATAGGTAGGAAGAGTGAGGAGGTCCTAAAGAGAGAGTATAAAGAGCTTGGAAGGAAGTTAAAAAGCAGGACCCCGAAGGTAGTAATCTCAGGATTGCTATCTCTACTACATGCCAGTGAGGGTAAGAATAGGATGCTTGGGCGGATGAACACATGGCTGAGGAACTGGTATAGGGGGCAGGGTTTCCAATTCTGGGACTGTTGGGACCTCTTCTGGAGTGGGTGGGACCTGTACAAAAGAATCAGATTACACCTGAACTACAAGAAGACCAATATACTTTCAGGGAAGTTTGCTAGTGTTATTGGGGAGTGTTTAAACTAGACTTGCAGGGGGGATGGGAACCAAAGTGCCAGAGCAGATAGTGGAGCGGGGATAAAAAGACAGGTTAGTTCATGCAAAATCACAAATGGAAGGGTTGAATGTGATGGAAATAATCTTTTGAGATGTGTTTATTTCAATGTCAGGAGTATTGTGGGGAAGGCAGATGAGCTGAAGGTGTGGATTGAAATGTGGAAATAAGACATTATAGCCATTAGTGAAACTTGGCTACAGGAGGGGCAGGACTGGCAGCTCAATGTTCCAGAGTTCCAATGTTTCAGGCGTAATAGAGGCAGAAGGATAAAAGGTGTGGGAGTGGCATTGTTGGTCAGGGAAAATGTTACAGTGGTACTCAGGCAGGATAGATTAGGGAACTTGTCTACAGAGGCCCTATGGATGGCACTGAGAAACAGGAAAGGTATGATCACATTAATGGGGTTGTATTATAGACTACCAAATAATAACCAAATTTGGAGGAACAAATCAGCAGAGAGATAGCTGACAACTGCAAGAAACACAAAGTTGTGATAGTAGGGGATATTAATTTTCCACGTGTAGATTGGGATTGTCATATTGTTAAAGGTTTAGACAGGATAGAGCTTATAAAATGTGTCAGGAGAATTTTCTACATCAGTATGTAGAGGTGCCAACTAGAGAGGATGCGATATTGGATCTCCTATTGGGAAATGAGTTAGGGCAGGTGATGGATATGAGTGTGAGGGAACACTTTGGATCCAGTGATCATAATGCCATTAGTTTCTACTTGATCATGGATAAGGATAGACCTGGTCCTTGTGTTGAAGTTCTGAACTGGAAAAAGGCCAAATTTGATGAAATGAGAAGGGATCTGAGAAATGTGGATTGGCACAGGCTGTTCTCTGGTAAGGATGTAAATGGAGAGTAGGAAGCCTTAAAGGAGAAATTTTGAGAGTACAGAGTTTGTATATTCCTATCAAGATTAAAGGCAAAGTAAATAGGAATAAAAAACCTTGGTTCTCGAGGAAGATTGTAATGCTGGTTAAGAGGACGAGAGAGTTGTATGAAATGTACAAGTAGCAAGGAACAGATCATGTGCTGGAGAGACATAAAAAGTGCAAGAAGCTGTTTAAGTGGGAAATCAGGAGGGCTAAAAGAAGTCATGAGGTTGCTTTGGCAGACAGAGTGAAGGAAAATCCAAAGAGCTTCTATAGGTATGTTAGGAGCAAAAGGATAGTGAGGGATAAAATTGGTCCTCTTGAAGACCAGTGTGATAGACAGTGTATGGAACCAAAAGAGATGGGGGAGATACTAAATGGGTTCTTTGCGTCCATATTTACTGAGAAAACAGGCATGGAATCTACAGAAATAGGGCAAACAGGTAGGGAGCTCATGGAATCTTTACAGATTAAAGAGGAGGAGGTACTAGCTGTCATGAGGCAAATCAGAGTGGATAAATCTCCAGGTCCAGACACGGGTATTCCCACAGACCTTGAGGGAGGATAGTAGCGAACTGGCAGGGGCTCTGGGAGATGTACTTAAAATGTCAGTATGCACGGAGGAGGTGCCGGATGATTGGAGGGTGGCTCATGTTGTTCCATTGTTTAAAAAAGGTTTCAAAAGAAATCTGGGAAATTATAGACCAGTAACTTTGACATTGGTGGTGGGCAAGTTATTGGAAGGTGTGATAAGGGACAGGATCTACAAATATTTGGATAGACAGGGACTTATTGGGAGAACCAACATGGCTTTGTATGTGGTAGGCCATGTTTGACCAATCTATTAGAATTTTTCGAGGAGGTTACCAGAAAAGTGAATGAAGGAAAGATAGTGGATGGTGTCTACCTGGATTTTAGCAAAGCCTTTGATAAGGTCCCTCATAGGTGGTTAGTTAGGAAAGTTTAGTTGCTAGATATACTTGGGGAGGTAGTAAATTGGATTAGACACTGGCTCAATGGAAGAAGCCAGAGAGTGGTTGCGGAGGATTGCTTTTCTGAGTGGAGGCCTGTAACTGGTGGTGTGCCGCAGGAATCTTTGTTGGTTCCATTGTTGTTTGTCATCTATATCAATGATCTGGATGATAATGTGGTAAATTGGATCAACAAATTTGCTGGTGATACAAAGATTGGAGGTGTGGTGGACAGTGAGGAAGGTTTTTCAAAACTTGCAGAGGGATTTGGACCAACTAGAAAAATGAGCTGAAAATGGCAAATGAAATCTAACACAGACAAATGTGAAGTATTGCACTTTGGAAGGACAAACCAAAGTAGAACGTACAGGGTAAATGGTAAGACTCTGAAGAGTGCAGATGAACAGAGGGACCTGGGAATGCAGGTACAGAATTCCCTAAAGGTGACGTTACAAGTGAACAGAGCCGTAAAGAGTGCTTTTAGAACATTAGCCTTTATAAATCAGAGTATCGAGTAAAGAAGTTGGAGTGTTATGGTAAGGTTATATAAGGCATTGGTGAGGCTGAATTTAGAGTATTGTGTACAGTTTTGGTCACCTAGTTACAGGAAGGGTGTAAATAAAATTGAAAGAATGCAGAGAAGGTTCACGAGGATATTGCCGGGACTTGAGAAGCTGAATTACAGAGAGAGATTGAATAAATTAGGAGTTTATTCCCTGGAGTGTAGAAGAATGAGGGGAGATTTGATAGAAGTATATAAGATTTTGATGGGTATAGATAGAATGAATCCAAGCAGGCTTTTTCCACTGAGACGAAGGAGAAAAAAACAGAGGGCGTGGGTTAAGAGTGAAAGGAGAAAAGTTTAAAGGGCGTATTGGGGGGCTTCTTCATGCAGAGTGGTGGGAGTGTGGAATGTGGATGAAGTGGTAAATGTGGGGTCACTTTTAACATTTAAAATAATTTTGGACAGGTACATGGATGAGAGGGGTATGGAGGGATATGGTCCAAGTGCAGGTCAGTAGGACTCGGCCAAAAGGCCTGTTTCTGAGCTGTAAATTTTCTATGACTTCTAAGATAAACTGGTGCAGCCTTTTATTCCATCTTTTTATTATTGTAGAATGACTAAATCTGGTTCTCTGGTCTATAAAATATCTGTAAGAATTCTGACAACACCACGTTTAAGTCCAACCAATTTATTTGATAGTAAACTCACAAGTCTTCGGGATTTGCCCTTGTGAGTTTACTATCAAATAAATTGGTTGGACCTAAACCTGGTGTTGTCAGACTTCTTACTGTGTTTACCCTAGTCCAACGCTAGTATCTCCAAGTCATGTTTATAAAATATCTTCCATACCTTTAGATCTACATAACGATCTCACAGTTGAATAAAGTGAATTATTAGTGAAGTTACATACTAATTGAAGACTTACAATAGGAAATGTTGGCATTTCCTCTCATCTTTACTAATTTCATACTTCTCACTAGCCTCTTCTGTAAGCCTTGCATGCTCCTCACACACCTGTAATGCTAAAGACAAGTTGCTTTCTCTCTGATTCTGATCACCTGATGCCATTAATACAATCTGAGGAATACAAAACCGTTCTGATTGGGTGAACTGCAGATCAACTGATCTTTCCAAAAATAATTTGCCTTATCATATTTGACTAACTTGTTTACATTATTTGATGAGGTAACAGAGGGGGTTGATGATGATAATGCTGTTGATGTGTGTACATGGACTACCAAAAGGCATCTGATTAAGTGCCTTTTGTGGCAAGGTTAGAGCTCATGGAATAAAAGAGATAGTAGCCACATGGATATGAAAGTGGCCGAGTTGTAAGAAACAGAAACAAAGGTGAATTAATTGTTTTCAGACTAGGGAAAGATTTATAGTGGAGTTCCTCCGGGATTGGTGTTAGGAGATTTGCTCTTCCCAATAGCAAAAGTATTTCACTACAGAGTACATCAGTATTGGCAAAGTTACTTATCCCAGTTGTTTGACATGCAATTTCAACCGTTGTTGTGACATTGATGTGTTGTCATCATTAAAAATGAAGAAAGTAGCATTTTTAGACTCCTTAACCTTTTGTCAGTCCTCACTGCTGAGTGAATCTACATAACATTTTAACCAATTTGTTCCACATGGGGTCAAAATGTCAATACTATCTAGCACAGCACGGTTCATAACTGAATTAAAACTCCTTGTGAACAATACAATTTGATCAGATTCATCATTATCCTTATCTTTTGCCTCAGAGTTATCGTGTCATGTGATATTTCAAGGACCGTGCTGCTTCACCATATGCAGTTCATTGCATTATGATACAAAAGGAATGTATTCAAATCTTGTGCCTTTTCTGAATTACCAGGAGCTTGGAGAGCTTATAGATCCCTGTTAATCTTCACCACAGCACACTCTGGTCAATCAGAGTTGACTTGCCAATCAATCAGCATCCTTTTCTCCTGTAGTATAAATTGTCGTGATCTTCTGAAATTCAGAATCGTTGTGTTTGTCCTGATGATGAGTTCTTAACTGAAGCTTTGGCAACGTGTCTCTGGTGTACTATCCTTCATCAATCAAGGGATTGAGTTTAGGAGTCGAGAGATAATGTTGCAGCTTTATAAGACCCTATTCAGACTCTTTGGAATACTGTGCTCAGTTTTGGTCGCCTCATCACGGGAAGAATGTTGAAGCTATTGAAAGGGTACAAAGGAGATTTACAAGGATGTTGCCTGGATTGGGTGGCATGCCTTATGAGGATAGGTTGAGGGAGGCTTGGTCTTCTCTCCTTAGAGAGAGACAAAGGATGAGAGGTGACCTGATAGAAGTGTATAAGGTGTTGAGAGGTTTAAATTGGGTGGATTCTCAGAGGCTTTTTCCAAGGGCTGGAATGGTTGCTACGAGAGGACACAAATTTAAGGTGCTGGGAAGTAGGTACAGAGGAGATATCAGGGCTAAGTTTTTCACTCAGAGGGTGGTGGGTGAGAAGAATCGGTTGCCATTGGTGCTGGTGGAGACAAATTGGATAGGGTCTTTCAAGAGACTTCTAGATGAGTACTTGGAACTTAATAGAATTGAGGGTTATAGGTAAGCCTAGTAGGTGTGGATATCATCAGCGTAACTTGTGGGCCGAAGGGCTTGTTTGTGCTGTAGTTTTTCTATGTTCTATGTTCTATTCACTAATATTATCCTAATAAACTGTTCCTTGGGTATGCCATGGATTTATTTGCTTATTACTGCTGTTCCAATTCTGAATTCTGCTGCAATAGTCAGCTCACTTACTTTTATAAAATAAACAATGCAATTCTAACAGCTGCAGATTCAAATATGACAAATGTCATCCACATATCAAAAAAATTGCAAGGAATAGGAAGTGTGATGTTATTCCATCAAAAACATTTTTCTTATACAACCCAATAAAGTTGTTTGTGAGAGTGGGTTCTAGAAGGGTCTAATGGCAACACCATCTATTTGGGCATTCATTATTTCTTAAAATTGAACTTAACTGCGTAAGTTGCCAAAATCACAAGTTCATTGAATACTAATTTACACAATGATGGCGGGTCAAAATCATCATTATATAGTGTAAATGTACAAGACGTCCATAAATAGAAGATTGGTAAATAGGCTAGCAATGTCAAATGAGCACACACACCTAGCATTGCTATTGATATACAAGCCCTGTATGGTCTTTATAAATGTGAAGGAATCCTTCACCAGGTATATGGAAAACTGGTTGTGACAGTTCAACCATTTGGCCAATTCATGTTGTGCAGAACTGCTCATAGATAACTTAGCATGTAATGGAACATCACTTTTTGTGATTTGTGCAGCCTAGATATATGCAGACGCAGGAAACCTTGAGGACAAACCTTCCCATATGTATCACACAGTAGCTCATCATTCTACCTCCTCATGAAGTTGCCACATCACACATGCTAGTCTTCAACCTAAATTATAATTCTATTCATTCTACGTGGTATCAAGAAACAGTTGAACCACTGGATACTGCAAAGGCCATGGGCCATAACAACATACTGGCAACAGTATTTAAGGTGACTTCATGAGGAGGCAGAGAAAAATCATGCACCTGGCACCTTTGGCTGAAGATAATTGCAAATGCTTCAGCTTTGTGTTTTGCAGTGATTCCCCAACATTAAGGATGGCGATATTTTTGCAGTCTTTTTCACCAGTTAGTTGTTTAATTTAACAATTGTTTAATCTCCATTCGTCCCAAGTGATGTATCCAGCTGCCTCTTGAATACATTCAATGTTTTGGCATCAACCACAATTAGACAACTTGATTTGTGACAAGGCGTGGTGGAACTGTAAACATAATTTCACTTCCAAAATCAGCATTGACTCTGCTTAATCATATTATGATTTTCTAAGTGCCCTGTTACCATCTCCTGAAGAGCAGATTGTAGAATTTTGCATACAACTGATGTCAAGCTAATTGATCTATAGTCCCTTGCTTTCTTTCCCCTTCCTTCTTGACTAGTAGGTTATGTTTTCTATTTTCCCATCCACTAAAACTGTTGGAAAATCTGTGGAATTCTGGAAAATTAAAATCAATGAATCCACTATTTTATCTAGCCACATCCTTTAAAACTTTACAATATTCAGCAAAGTGATAGAAGGGAATCATCAACAATACTAACAAGCAGCACTTACTCAGCAATAATCTGCTTGCTGATGCTCAGTTGAGGTTTGCCAGGGCCACTCTGCTACTGGCCTCAATGCAGCTTTGATCCAAATACGGACAAAAGAGCTAAACTCGAGGTGAGATGCAAGAGATTGTCCTTTACAATAAGGTAACATTTGAGTGAATATAGTTTCAAAGCAGCCTAGAAAATTGAAGTCAATGGGAATTGGAGGAATCTCTCCACTCGTTGGGATCATATCTAGCACGAAGAAAAATGGTTGTGGTTCATAGAAACATAGAAGATAAGAGCAAAAGGAGCCCATTTTGCCCTTCAAACCTGCTCCGCCATTTATTTTGATCATGCCTGATCATTTAACTCAATAGTTTAATTCTGCTTTCTCTCCATTACCTTTGATACCATTCGTCCCAAGTGATGTATCCAGCTGCCTCTTGAATACATTCAATGTTTTGGCATCAACCACATCCTGTAATAATGAATTCCACAAGCTCACCACTCTTTGAATGAAGAAATGTCTCCTCACCTCTGTCCTAAATGGTGTATCCTGAATCCTCAGACACTGCCCTCTGATTGTGGACTCCCTACCCATCAGGAACATCCTCCCTGCATCTACCCTGTCTAATCCTGTTAGAATTTGATGGTCTCTATGAGATCCCGCGCCCCCTCTCCCCCCCCGCCCCAGCAATTCATCTGAATTCCAGTTATCACTTACAGATGAATAATTTCAGTCCCAGGATTTTGCTACAGGAGTTCTGGGAATAGGCCCAATCATTTTCAGCTGCTTCATCAATGACCTTTCTTCCAACATAAAGTCAAAAGTGGGAATGTTCACTAATGACTGCACAATGTTCGACACCAGTCGTGGCTCCCCCATACTGAAGCTTTTTGGGTCCGTGTGCAGCAAGACCTGGACACCATTCAAGGTTGGACTAATGTCATAAGTAACATTTGTGCCATACAATTACTAGGCAATGATCATCTCCAAAAGAGATAATCTAACATCACCTTGACATTCAGTGGCATTATCACTGCCAAATTTCCCACTGTCAACATCCTGGGGGTTCCGATTGACCAGAAACTGAACTAGACTAGCCATATAAATACTGTGGCTACAAGAGAAAGTCACAGGTTGGGAATTCTATGAAGAGTAACTCACCTTCTGGCTCCCCAAAGCCTGTTGACCATCTACAAGGCACAAGTCAGAAGTGATGACATACTCTCCACTTGGATGAGTATAGCTCCAAGAATACTCCAAGAGCTCAACATCATCAAGCAAAAAAAGTTTACTTGATTGATAAGATATCTACTACTTTAAATATTCACTTCCTCCACTAACAATGCAATTGCAGCATTGTTTTCCACCTGCAAGATGCAGTGAGTAATTCACCAAAGAGAATTATCCCTCCAAATCACACCCCTATCCTGATTTGGAACTATATTACTGTTATTCATCGTCACTAGATAAAAATCCTGGAATTTCTTTTTTGACAACACTGTGGTGCACCTACATTGCATGGACTGTCACAGTTCAGTAAGGCGGTTCACCATTACCTTCTCAAAAGTCAATGAAGGATGGGCAATAAATGCTGGCTTAGCCAGTAACACCCACACTTCATGAACAAATAAATAAAGAGGTCTAAGCCTCTTTTGTACTGTATAAGTCTATGACTCTGTGAGTCTAATATCTGCTCATTACTGCTGATTTCCTGACTTGGTGGATGTTCCATATTGTCAAATGGAAGGATGTAGTGGTATAAAATGCCACAGTGTGGTCATTTTCTTTCTTAGCAAAAATTTAGCCCTGTTCCAAATGTTTTCTGGGGGTTGTCTTGCCACGGATATAATACTGTGACAGCCGCATGTGTGAAATGAAGGCATTGGAGAGATGTTCAGATGGGTATTGAAGGACTGATAACTTCAGTTCAGTAACAGGAGCAAACCAAACACAATTGCTGCTGCATTTGTGGACTCCACATTTGCAGCATGCAGCTTGTTTGCAGCAAGACAAGAAAATCCCATCTTCACCAGTGTAATGTGTCCTCAGAGACAGAAGTCCCTTTACCAAAATCCCTTTATTTACAAATCTGAGAAGAGCATGTAGAGTGCCTTCAGTGAGCAGTCTACACGAGGAGTCCCAGACAAACTGACAGTCCTGGTTTAGCACAAAGCAAGAGAGTCCCTGACTGGCCCATTAACTTGACTCTTAATCAGGGAGTTCACACTCTAACAGGCCCACTTCAATTGAAGGGGATTTAACGACTTTTAGTCTTATTTTTTCCATACTTTCTTTACTAATACTAATTTATTTAAATTCCACATTTTTTATAGACCTTTATTTTCCCACTATTTTTGGAATGTTCCTGTCTTCTATCAAGAGGTCAGGTACAAAGCATTTACTTAATGCCCTGCTTCATAGGAACATTCAATAGCCATACAAAAATTCCCAAATCAATACACTCAAACAGCCATACATGCTTGTTTGTCAGATACAGTAGAATTAACTCCAGACTATAAACAGGAATTGATTCCAGTGTTTCCTGACTTGGGTTGTATAGCAGAACCCAGTTTTTGAGCCAATCTGCTATGCAAGCTATTTAGTTTGATACCTACTTCAGATGAGTAGTACTACAAAAGTGATGCCAGATTTCACAATAAAAAAGATGAATTCTACATATTTGATAGTTTCAAGATCCAAAACCTTTGGTCAGAACTCTACCACCTCGCCCACCATGGAATCGGCACAGGTAAAGGCCAGGTCCGACAGCAAAACTCTCCACTGATCTCCGGCAGGAATTTCCAGTCTCGCCCGAGTGAGGCTGTAAAATCCTGCCCTTTGTATTTCAATAGTGATCGCTAGTAACAAAACACAAACCCAACAAACCCTATCAATATTCAAGTAGCAAAGCCAGGAGAGAAGCACTTGGGAAGTTAG
This sequence comes from Sphyrna mokarran, assembly GCA_024679065.1. NCBI lineage: Eukaryota > Metazoa > Chordata > Chondrichthyes > Carcharhiniformes > Carcharhinidae > Sphyrna > Sphyrna mokarran. The sequence goes on along the minus strand of JAGIQG010000007.1, from coordinate 72,823,339 downwards.
AGGTGTCTGCTTCAGTGTCAGCCTCCCTGCAAATAATGAATCAGTGTAAAGGAGTGTTTATCAATGCAAATAGGCATCAGATTCTGCAGATATATAAATATGAGACTCATTGGATATATTAAACAGACAATGAAAAATAATATTGTCAACATCATAAATAATACATCAAGTGAACAGTTTGCAAATTAGAGTGCAGAATAGATAACTCACTGTGTATGATATTTGTTTCCCACCAATGTTCTTTATTTGTTTTAAGTAAAACACCCAACGTGAGCTCACGTATTAATTATATTTGCCTTTGTTCTAATGAGGGAAATATTTAAACTCTTGGCTAACTCTGTCGTGTTTATTTACTTTTTATTAGTGAAGCATTCAAGGTGAACAGGGACCTAGGCTACCACTGTGTGAAAATTTCTTGAAGCAACACACGAAATTTTCATTGATATCGGACACTTCATTATTTTTTAAAGTTTCCAATTTTAATTCAATCGATAAAACCCAAAATGAGGTGCAGAAACCCAGCAAAAAATTATGTTTCAATACAGATTTCTATAGATGCTAACCCTCAAAACTCAGAAGTTGACAAGCAATTTCAAGAAATCCTAACAGGTCCCTCAACGGTTGACAACTCAGAAATAATGTACATTGCATGGAAAGCAACCGTGTATAAAGACCATTGAACGAGGCCATAGCTTCAGAATGACCAAATGTGTTAAATGTCTTGATATTATATAGAATTTCAGCATTTCTATTTATGTGGAGTCACATTCTGAAATTGAATTAATTTTCGGAGTCAGAAGGACTTTCAATTTGGTGAGCGGAATGCAATTTCAAGATTCCTAGCCCCCTGCAGTTTTTGCCAGCACGGTATAAGGGTGTGCATAGTGAACCACGCTTCTGACATGACCGGCTGCTTGTGGGAATAGGAATCTCCTAGTCCCCTCTCCTCCCGGTTCCACAACTTTCATGGAATTAGGTCAGCATCTCCGTGACTTATGGTTCACAACCCCTCAGAAAAGTTGTGAACCATAGTCCGAATGTGAGAACCTTTTGAAAGGTAAATTAAAAACATAGTACTCGTGTCCGATGCATTCTCTGTCAACTGAATGCGAACCCATATGCCTCTACCCCCACAAAGGCTTCTTATACCCCAAAGCCAACTCATGGCCCTTCCATGTCCATTCATCCAGTAGACATCATGAACAAACCCAGTGAGCTCTACAGTGAGACATGTGAAACTGCTCAAAAAAGATAAATCTCTGAGGAAAAAAAACTGATGTTTCCACAACAGCTTGACTGTCACAGGCTCAAGGTGAGAGGGGCGAGGTATAACTCAGATAGCAGAAGGACGTTTTTTACACAGAGGGTGGTGGGGGCCTGGAATGCACTGCCAAGTAGTGTGGTGGACATGCTGACATTGTTTAAGACTTAACTGGATAGTCACATGAGCAGACTGGGAATGGAGGGATATAAACGAATGGTCTAGTTGGACCAATGAGTGGCATAGGCTTGAAGGGCCAAAGGGCCTGTATCCTGTGCTATACTGTTCTGTGTTCTTTGTTCTTTGAGAGCCCAGATGCATCGAAAGATTATGTGAGTGGCAGGTTGTTTGTACAGATTGAGTGAATTGTTGACTTTGACTGACATCTTCATGTGTTTGTGATAAGTTATTTTTTCTGGGATCTCTTTTATTAATGGCCAAATATTATTTGCACAAGATTAAGAGGTCTGAAGCTTCTGTAATTGATATTTTAACAGTCTCTTGCTTGTTGATTGATTGTGACTTTCCTGGGTATAATCGCCTCGCATTGGGAAATGGCATGAGGCTGATTACCATATTGAAATTGATATTTGAAGCTCGTTAGTAAGTCGGGATGATATCATCTGGGCTCACTAATGTTTCTGACCCTGGGGCATTAAAGAAACGGGAACAGGCATAATAGCTTCGCTGGGTGGGGGCAGAGGCCACTGAGGTCCACTCAGGAGGTCTGGCAGGGAAGACGCCCTTTGGACAGTGCCAGCCTGATACTCCAGCATTGTTTACTGGAAACAGGGTAGTTCTAGAGGGGAAGGCCTTCTTGGGGTGGGGTCAGACAAAGGGCAGGCTGATCACTGATGGGAGAGGGAGGGGAGGGTTGGTGATTGGGTCCAGCAAGGAGGGGGGTAGTTGGTGATCAGGGCTGGCCATGGGGCTGCAATCAAGGTTGATGATGGAGAGTGAGGGGGACAGTCAGGACTGGCCATAAAGGTGGAGGCTAGCAGCGATCAAGACCTAGATGTGGAAATCCTGCCCTTATTTCCAGCTGTAACTATCTTCACTGGGAATATGCTTGTGTGAGAGTGAATGAGCGTGTTTGTTTAAGAGTGAGTGTGTGTGAACAATTGTGTGTGTGAGAGAGTGAGCGACTGTGCGTGTGTGAGAGAGTGAGCGACTGTGCGTGTGTGAGAGAGTGAGCGACTGTGCGTGTGTGAGAGAGTGAGCGACTGTGCGTGTGTGAGAGAGTGAGCGACTGTGCGTGTGTGAGAGAGTGAGCGACTGTGCGTGTGTGAGAGAGTGAGCGACTGCGCGTGTGCGGGAGAGTGAGTGACTGTGCATGTGCAGGAGAGTGAATGTGTGTGTATGAGAGAATCCGTGTGTACACAAGAGAGCAAGTGACTGTTCGTACGAGCACAAATGACTGTGTGTGTATGAGAGCAAACAACTATGTATGTGCAAGAGCGTGTGACTGTGTGTGTGTATGCGAGAGAGTGAACGACTGTGTGTGTGCGAGAGCGAGCAACTATGTGTATTCAAGAGCAAGCGACCTTATGTGTGCAAGAGTGAGTGACTATGAGAGAGAATGAGAGTGTGTGTAAGAGAAAGGATGTGAATGTGTGCGTCAGAGAGTGTGCGCGCACATGAGAGAATGTTGTGTATGAGAGATAGTGAGTGTATGTGTGTGAGAGTGAGTGACTATGTTTGCAAGAGAGTGAATATGTATATATGACAGAATGTGTGTGTGCATGAGAGAGAGAGTGATTGTGGGCAACAGAGTGGGCAACTGTGTGTGAGAGAGTGGGTGACTGCGCGAGAGAGTGAGCAAATGTGGGTGTGTGAGAGGGTGAATGACTATATGCGCAAGACAGTGAATGTGTGTATGAGAAAATGTGTGTGGATGAGAGAGTGAGCAACTGTGAGAGTGAGCGACTGCATGTGAGAAAAATTGAGCAACTGCATATGAGAGTGAGTAACTGCGTGTAAGAGGAGTGAGCGACTGTGTGTGAGAAAGGTTGAGCAACTGTGTGAAAGAGAGCGACTGTGTATGAGACAGAGTGAACAACTTTGTGAGAGAGTGAGCGACTTAGGTGAAAGGAAATGAGAGTATGTAAGAGAGAGTGAGTATGCGAGAGGGAGTGGGTGTGCATGAGAGGGAGTGGGTATGTGCAAGAGAGAATAAGTTTGTGTGTGAGAGTGTGTGTGACAGAGAGCATGAGTGTGTGTATGAGAGTGTGTGTGATTCTGAGAGAATAAGTGTATGTGTGTTTCTGAGAGAGAGAGTGTGTGTGTGTGTATGTGTGTGAGAAAGAGCAACTGTGTGAGAGAGTGAGCAACTGTATGTGAGAGAGTGAGCGACTGTGTGCGAGAGAGTAAGCAACTGTGTCTGCAAGAGAGTAAGCGACTATGCAAGAGAGTGAGCGATTGTGTATATATAAGAGTGATTGTGTGTGCGTGAGAATGAGTGACTGTGTATGTGTGAGATAGAATGAGACTGAGTGTGTGAGAGAATGTGTGTTTCAGGCACGGTCCTGATCACGGCCATTTTCGGGCCTTGGTAAAGGGGAACTAGCATGGAGATGGGCACAATCATGCTACTCACCTCACTTTACCTAGTTTCCGTGCTCCACGGCTATTTTCGGGCACAACTCAATGGTAAAATCGGGCCCAGTGAGTGTGTGTGAGTGTATTAGTGAGTGTGTGTGTGAGAGATAGTGGGTGGGATTTTCCAGCCATACTTGTCCTGAAACCAGATAATCCCTCCCAAGACGTTTCCGTGATCCACCCCTCACCTGCTTTGATTCCCATGGCAGGCAGGTTAGGAAAATTCAACCCACTGAGTGTATGTGGGAGTGAGTGAGTGTACGTGTGAAAGTGTGTGTGTGTGTGTGTGTATGTAGGGCGAGCAATTGACTGTGCAGGAGAGTGTGACTGTGAGAGAGTGAATGAGCCACTGTGGGAGAAAGTGAGTGACGGTATGGGATAGAGTGTGTGACTCTCTGAAAGAGAATGAGTGTATTTTGGGCATACCAAGAAGGGTCTGGAGAGTTTGGGAAGACCCATCTCATATCATGAAAACCTGTCTCTTAGTCAAAGGCTATGGGCCGTATTGTCTTCTCATTCTCCTATTTCTCATGTTCTTACCTTAACACTGAACAAAACCATAAAAATAGGACATTTAAAAACATTAAAAATAATTTTGTTTCCAGTCTTTGCAATGTCCACTTCACAGAATCCCTGCAGGTCAGAAAGAGGCCATTTGGCCCATCATATCTGCACCGACAACAATCCCTCCGAGGCCTTATTCCTGTAACCTCATGTATGTTCCCCTAATATTAAGGGGCAATTTAGTATGGCCAGTTAACCTAACCTGCACGTCTTTGGACCATGACAGGAAACTGAGACACCTGGAGGAAACCTATGCAAACATAGGGAGAATGTGCAAACTCCACACAGAGAGTGAGCCAAGGCTGGAATTGAACCCGTATCCCTTAGCGCTCTGAGGCAGCAGTGCTAAGCACTCTGCCACTGTGCCACCCAGATATTACAGATGATCTCTAATTCACCGATGAATTTCGAGTGTTCCTTCTCCATAGCCAATTAAGCACAAATAAGCTCATAGGACAAAAACAGACATTCAAAATGACCACCCTCATAATCTGCAGCCTGGAGCTGTAGAGAGCCAACTTGTTCAGGTGCAGGTGTAGATTCATAAACCAGTCCTCTACTTCTCCTGCCTTCCCCTACAGTGGGTGGCCAAAGATCAGGAACGTGGTCTTAAGAAGATGCCTAGAGTTGACCTACGTCCCTTTCAAGTACTGGATTGGAATTGCAATCTATGATGTTGGACAAAAATATGAAAGAAATGATATAGTCCAGGTTGAAAAAACTATAAACATTTATAAAGTAACTGTAAAACCTATTAGAGAGGACAACTCTGTGCCACATTCCTTAACTGAGATATCCTGTAGTGCAGGCAGGACTCCTGCTGGGTCCCCTGTCTTTGGTGTACAAGAAGATGGCATGCTATGAATGAATGGAAGATGAAGGCAATGAAGCAAAGTGTGTAGGGAAGTAGCCTATGCAGGAATTTCCTCCATGTATAATGAAATAGCACAGAGGAGATTTCTGAGAGATTGCTCAAGTTGTGAAGTGCAAGTCCCAGCAAAATATTTGTTTAATAATGTTCAGATATATGTCAATTTGAGCAGTTGTGTCATCCAGGCTCGAAACGTTGGTTCTATTCTCTCTCCACAGATGCTGTCAGACCTGCTGAGATTTTTCAGCATTTTATGTTTTTTATCAATTTGAAGCATCTGAATTGGACACATTGACAAAGTTTATTTCATAAAATCTCTACAGTGCAGAAGGAAGCCATTCACTGCATCCAGCAGAATGTTTTGCCCAGGTCCTATCCCTGTAGCCTCACATACTTACCTCACTAATCCCTGTAACCTACACATCTTGAGACACTAAGGGACAACATAGCATAGCCAATCCACCTAACCTGCACATCTTTGAACTGAGGAAGGAAACCGGAGCACCCAGAAGAAACCCATACAGACAGGGAGAACATGCAAATTGCTCAATCACCCAAAGCCAGAATTGAACCGGGATCCATAGCGCTATGAGGCAGCAGTATTAACTGCTGTGCCACCATGCCACCCTTTCAGCAATGGATAGTAATGATCTGAGAGGTAATCCTAAAAGCAGAATTTTCCACATGCCCGCAGCATGTTTTATTCCAGTAGTGCAGGCAGCCCAGCAGTGGCCAGTGGCAGGACCTTCTTATCCCACCTCTGTCAATGGGGTTTCCAATTGTTTGCACCCCCTGCACAGATCCACTCTTAGAATTGGATAAGTTCAGAAAGTCGCAAATGTTAACTGAAATATAGATAAAGTGAGGAGAAAATTCAATAAGAATAAATTAGACAGAAGGGAATAGCAAAAATAAACATCGATCCCTTGGCTTCTGGGGCAGGAGAAATTATAATGAAATTTAATGAGATGTTATGCAAGTACTTTCTCTGTTTCATCACAGTAAAAGCATAGAAATATCAGAAATAATAGGGAACCACACTTCTAATGCAGGGGGAAGCTATACAATAACTGGCAGAACCATCAGGAGTATAGACACACAGAAGGATCTGGGTGTGCAAGTCCACAAATCCTTAAGGGTGGCAACGAAAGTGGAAAAAGTGGTGAAGAAGGCATATGACATGTTTGCCTTTATTGAACGGGGCATAGAGTATAAAAATTGGCATATAATGTTGCAGTTATATAGAATGTTGGTTAGGCCACATTTGGAATACTGCATCCAGTTCTGGTCGCCACACTACCAGAAGGCTTTGGAGAGAGTGCAGAAAAGGTTTACCAGGATATTGCCTGGCATGGAGGTGAGATTGAGTAAACACAGTTCTCCCTGGAAAGATGGAGGTTGAGCAGCGACCTAATAGAAGTTTATAAAATTATGAAGGGCATAGATAGGGTGAACAATTGGAAGCTTTTTCCCAGGTTGGAAATGACACACAAGGGATCACAAGTTCAAGGTAAGGCAGGGGCAAAGTTCAATACAGGTATGCAGGGAACGTATTTTACACACAGGATGGTGAGGGCCTGCAATGCACTACCAAGTAAGGTGGTTGAGGCAGACACGCTAGGATCACATGAGCAGACAGAATAGAGTGATACAAATAGATGGTCTAGTTAGGAACACATAATTGGTGCAGGCTTGTAAGGCCAAAGGGCCTGTTCCAGTGTTGTATTGTTCTTTTTTGTCTTCTTCTCAGAGTGACAAATTTAAAGTAAGTAATATTAATAAAGAAAAAGTACAAGAAAAACTGAGGGGGACTAAAAGCCTCCACAGTTCCTAGACCTGATAATCTTATAATCTATATGTTCACATTCTAAAACAAGTGGCTGCAGAGAAAATGAATGCACTGGTTGTGATCTTCCAAAATTCCCCAGATTATGGAATGATCAAAAAGATAGCAGTTGTATCCTGCTGTTCAAAAAAGGAAGGAGAGAAAATGAATATCTCCAGGCCAGTTAACATGCTATTGGTTGTAAAAAGAATGTTGGGATCTATTATTAAGAATATTTGGTACATCATAATAAAATTAGGCAGATTCAATATAGCTTTATGAAAGGGAATTTGATTTTGACAAATGTACTGAATGTACTTAGCAGAGAAGATAAAGGGCAATCATTGAATATGATTTTCAAAAGGCATTCCATAAGGCACTAGGCTAAATGTTGCAAAGTTAAGGATTCATGGAGCTTGGTGTAATCTGTTAGCAAGGGGGAAGCGCCAGATTCGATTCCCAGCTTGGGTCACTGCCTGTGTGGAGTCTGTACGTTCTCTCAGTGTTAAGTGGGTTTCTTCCAGATGCTCTAGTTTCCTCCCACAGTCTGAAAGATGTGCTGGTCAGATGCATTGACACGAATGGGTGGAGTTGGCGAATAGGGGAATTTCACAATAACTTCAATGCAGTGTTAATGTAAGCCTTATTTGTGACTAATGAATAAATTTACTTTTAGAATTGGTTGAAGGACAGAAAACAGATTGGAAATAGACTGGTAATTTTCAGGCTGGCAAGCAGTTTAACAATAGTGTGCTGTAAGGATGGGGCTCTAGCCACATACATTTTTCTTTTTATTCATTTTACCTTTATTTAGCCAGGTGACTCAATTGAGAACCCATTCCCATTTATAATAATGACCACAACAGCAAATATTACACAACACAATTCATTTAAACACTAAAAACAATAAAATGCAAATTAACAATGAGAGAGAATTGACAACTTAAAAAGTACAAGTATCAATAAATCAGTATGTTAATAACATACTGATAATGTATCCAAGTATGCTGATGATGCAATGCTATGAAATTTAGCTGAGAAGAACACAAGAGTCTGCAAAAGGATATAGATTGGCTAAGTGGACAGGAAAGTGGCAGATGGAGTATGATGGGAAAATATGAGTTATTCATTTTAGTAAGAGAGGTGTAGGAAAAGAAAATAGTTCAAATGGAGACCTCCAACATTCATCTATTCATACTTGAATAGTGGCTACTGGGGGAAGTGTGAAAGGTGGGCCATAGCCTTCTGGGGAATATGCTTCAGCAGTAAGTCAATATCTTAAAAAAGGAATAAAAATTATGCAAAAAATGGCTTGAAACAAATTAATTTCAAAAAACCTTTTGTTCAATGTTGCTACATATTGTTCAGTTACTGGTTGAGACTGCTGCAGTTTATGGCATTTTTTTTCAGTCATGTTACTTTATAAATTTTTCTTTTACCAGGAGTGAATGAAAATCTTCTTTTAACAATGTCTTCTCTTATCTGTAGAGCAAAAAAAAGGAACAAGGTTCCTCTGTTACGCTGCTCAGTTATCTCGATTGGCATCAATAGTTCTTGCGCATAAAACTGACAGTTCAAACCAGCTGCATAGTGATTGGATTTGGAAGCTGGGAAAAAGCTGACATTTTGTAGATAGCATTGATGACTGAAGGCAGGTGCAAAAGCTAAAGAGCAGCTGAAGCCTGACATTTTCTTGCATGGTTGCATCTACAAATTTCCTGTACCAGTTAGGGTTGTATTCAACTATTCAAAAGAGGACTTTGCAGTTTGCAGGAAATAAGTGAATTCATATATGTATTTCAATATACGTATGCAAATAAAATAAATACTTAAGGGGAAATGTATTAAAATTACTTGCCCTACAATTCCCTTAGGCTCTTTTTAATTGATTATAGGTTTTGTTCCAACGAATATAAGTAGAAATAGGTTTTTTCTTATTTTCCATGTGAAACCATGTAAAATCATTATTCATTGTAAAACTGCAAAGACTAATAATTCCTGTTTCTCAACATTTTTTGAAGGAAGTAATTCTGTGAGGTGAAATTAAAAATGGCAATCAACCTGTGTTTTCAATCCACCCTCTTCCAAGCAGAACGGAGTTCTGTTTAAGATTCTATAGCATGCTGTCATTCCTCCTTTGGTTTAATCCTTACCCCCTCAAAGGTTTGTTCATAGTTCAACCACACCTTTTAAGATAGTCATATTAAACAGCAAATCCTTGTGCATTGTAAGCTTTCTCCTTAAGTGTGTTATTATAACTTAGAATAATTAGCTTTCAATTAGTTGCTTTAACAACAAAAGAGTTTAACTAAGCACAACTTTTTTTCATCATATAAAGCACTTAATTTTCAATAGATGTCCAACAATTTTAGCACCAAGCCATTAGAATAATTATAGTTTTAGAATCTCAAACCGCTTTAAAAAAAATCCTAGTTGCAGATTAAACCTAAATTCATTCCTTTGCAACCTTAATTATAAGTGAAATGGTCATTACAATTGAAAGTATCAGACAATGCTTTTGAACTATAAAATAGAAGCTTTCTTGTTGCTTAGGGAATATGACCATTGGAAGCAACGAATAAACGGTGAACACCAAGCTTTGAATTTAAATCCAACTAAAACAATATTTTGAATAATTTACTACTGAGTGGCCACAAAACTTGATCAGGTCTCAAAACAGGCAAGGAGGAGTGTGATGCCTGGTTCATCTGTGCCTATAGCCTCTACTGCAAGTAATGCGAAAATGTTATGCTTCCTTGCATTTAAATGATTGTAGCATTCTGCCAGTACTATGCACATGGTTGATTGCATGTACATCTACACATTAGGCGAGTGTAAAATCATGAGATGCTAGTGTGAGTTCAAGCCAGCTTGCAGTATGTAAAGCCACCCCGCATCTCTCCAAGGGCAGATGCATTTTGACTGGAGCAGTTGCTGACTCACTGTAAAAGTCAGTTTGACCTGGAAGAATTACAACATGTAGGCTCCATGATTTTCTAATTCTGAACTTGAGACCTGGCTTGATAATACTGTGGAGGAGAGATGTCATCCATCCGCAGAGGGTCAGGAGGGCTTCTAGAGGGCTCAACATAGCTGTGGTTGTCAGTATGGTCACTAGCACCTGGATGCAGACCAGAGGAGGTTCAATGACCTCACGTGAGTGTTCAAGGCCATCAAAAGCATCTTCAAATTTCACATTCACCATTGCTCCATGCACCATATTCTCATTGCTCAATAATTTTGATGAGTCATGACCTCATGCCTAAATTTATAGCATCATCTTCTCCCACATACTTAACATTGCTGTAAGCCTCACACTCATATCTCACAACTCACACACACTGAAAGCTATTCAGTCATGAACCACATTGCCCAATCTTGTTATTCCACCAAATTTTCTAGAATGGTAGCAAGAGCCAAAATAAATCAATCAGCAACTAACAGAGTATTTGATGAGCCCTTTAAATAGCACAGGTGAGGGAATGGGGTTCTTCCTTCTGACTCGAAGATCCAAATGACTTACTTGTTCCAGTTCCTTTTCTTACTTTGTTCTGTGTGAGATAACTTGGAGTTTTGAGTTCCAAAAATGTAAGTGCCTCACAATTTGTGTAATCTACATATTTCTGGTGGATACACATCCTGAGTGCATGCTAGTACCCTCAACAAAATTAGGCCTGACTTAGTCAGCACCAGAAGTATGGAAGCAAAATGGCATCCATAATGCCAAAGAAATGTATCATATCAAAGTTTGTTTTTATGTTTACGGAGACAGAGGATTTTAATTACGTTACTACCCATTTTTCAGGATGGCCAAAATGTAACAGTGCTCCACACTGAATTTGAATCTAACACCTATTGTATCTAATGTAATATAATTAGATAGCCATCACTCATTTTTGAAATAGTTGGCAATCAAATGCATTTGTGTAAATCATACCTGTTTTGCAACCTGGATAATATTTTACTTGCCATCTGCATTGCTGTTTCCTGGCAGCCAATCATTTTCAGTGCTACCTAAAGAGATCCTCAGCTGCTTTCATGGAACATGCTGGAAAGTTTAGAATATTATTTGCTTCTATTACATTATGAATTTTGGCTGCTTAAATCATTTTAAATGCTTTGAAGTGTGTACAATGTGGCCTTCTGACAAAACAGTTTTTCATCATGGGGTCTTCCTGGAAGAGATGAGGAGGAGGAGGATCTTTACCCTCCCAGAGTTTGTAGGCCCAGAACAAAATTCCTGCATTTCTAAAAGTAGCAGAGCATAAGGAAGTCGTGTTTCTTTAGATAGGCTGTCATAGAGTTCTGTCACTTCATGCAACAAGACTTATAATCAGTTCTAGCATAGTAGTGTCCATTAAAGTTAAGATCACTGCACTCCTCAGTTTTGCTTCCTGTTCTTTCTTGACTCCCACAACAGATACCAGCAACATGAATCAGTGTGCATTTCATACTTGCACTAAAAGAATGGCTGGTTCCTTGTTTTTCAAAACACATACTTTTTCATATTACCTTTAAACATCAGAAAGAAATAGACTAAAACATAGGGATTTGCTCAGGTTACAGAATTTCCCAGTGTTCAGGGCATCATTGACTGCATCCATAGATTGCTGCTCTTGTCTCCTCTTTGTCTGCTTGGGAAAACAGCTTCATACTGCCTGAAACACATCTGTTAAAATAGCTTGGCCTGTGAGCAGTATGGCTTCAATAAGCACCATAATACTGAGATTTTAACTTCATGCATGCCCCATTTTCATTCATAGCTGAACTTAAAATGAGAAATCAAATATTTAAGCTAAAATCCTCAAGAAAAACATTGAGGCCATAATTTTCCTGAGTAAGATAATGTTGTGGAACTTAAACCTTGATAATTACATAGACATTAACCTATATTTTCTATCAGTGAAGCTCATGCAATGTTTAAAGCTCAGGAGATAAAAAGAGTGATCATTTGGGCAGGAATCATAGATAACAACTTTGTGTTGTGACTTAAAAATCATTGTTTTTTAATTAATTAAGCAATAAATTGTATTCTATTTGTGATCCCCCATTTAAGATGAGATTAGATTTTTTTTCTCCTGAGAAGGTTGTTAGTCTGTGGGATACTTTTCCTAGAGAGGAGCCTGGGTCATTGAGTACATTCAAGCTGAGTTAGATAGATTTTTGATCAACTAAGGCATTAAAGGTTAAGGAGCCAGACAGGAAGTAGAGTTGAGGTAACAATCAGAGCAGCCATGATCGTATGGAATAGTGGATCAGGCCAAATGGCTTATGCCTAATTTTGACATTTGTGTGTTCCTGTTTAATTACATAGGATTATAAGTAGGATTATCAGTACTCATTGTGTTGTGAACTGATGCTAAAAATGATTTGATTTTAATATGATTATTGGCTGGAATTTTCTGACCTCGCCTGAGCTGGATTCTCCAGTTCCATTGGAATGAATGGAGATTTGACTGAGCGCCAAGTGGGCCTCCTTGTAATCCCAGACTCCAGTGTGGGCAGTGCTGGAACTACAAGAACGTCTGGCCCATCAGATTGGCTCCTGAGTTTTGGTAGTCCCACTTTCTAGTTTGTTGAGGTGACCACAATAATATACTACAGAACTGCCATTTTTAATGTTGGTATGCTTTCAACTGATTTTTCTTCAGGAGGGTGGTAAGTAGTATCCTCCATAAAATCTAACTACGTTGTTTGAATTTTATGGAGCTGCAGGTTTAAAAGAGAAGCTTGTGAACAAGTCCCAAAGCAAAACACTAAGATCTGTTGGTATCAAAAGCTTAAGATTCAAATTTTAATTTTAACATGACCACCAACAATCCAAAGATGCAACTAAGTGATCCATAAAGATAAAAAAAAAGTTAGGGCACTCCTGATTTAGCCTACGAGTGCTATTTTCTTATTTGAACTTTTATTTCCAGGATCCACCTACATCAGTGTCACTTGGGCTACGAATGGAAGAAATGATCTTCAACTTGGCTGATACACATCTATTTTTTAATGATTTAGAAGTAAGTGGTGATTCTTTTTATGGTTAGACTCTATTGTTAAATATAACCTGTGCTCAAAACAATTCATTTCAGAATTGTTTATCATTGATGGACAGGTGATTAGTAGAAGGATGAATGAACTCAGCAATAAATCTCCCTTTGTTCAATCTTCAGTTTAAATACTGATTTAGTTGAAGAATATCCCTGAAAATACTTTTGACTGATGGAATGGAGGTCTCAGGACAGGAAATCCATTTTATTTGTTGAGTTGCTCTGTTAATTTTTTTCTCTGAATGCGAATTCCGACTGTTTACATTGGTACATAAGTCAATTACAATGTCACAGCTAAAATTTAGAGAGAATTCAGTTGTCAATTTGGCTCTCCACACAAAAATAAAACATTGTACATCACAGTAGTATTGATATTGATTTTGAATGTCCTCAGGATTTGGTTCTTTGAACATGTCAAAGCTGAATTTGTGTTAAAGAATAATAAACATCTATGTTCAAATCTTGAATCATAGGATGGACAAAATATGGCCGGAATTTTCCAGCTGTTCACACCTGCAGAATCGTCTGGTCCTGCTGAAGGTGCGCCCCAATCTCAGGTTTCCCTGAAGCATGGGGTGCAGTCAATGGGAAATCTATTGACAGATGCAGAACCAGATGATTCCACTGCTAGCAAACGGCACACTGCCTTCTGCTGCGAAGAAACATGCTACAATACCCGTACCTATTGGTGGAATATTAGAATAGCTTTCAAATTCTGAAATCATCTTATATCTATTGAACAGGCAAGAAAGTTAAAGCCCATATTGTTAAAGTACGTGTTATGCGCTTCATTCCACCAAATATTTTCCTTTTTTTTTCAGCTAAGGGCTTGTTGATCCAACTTAGTAGCTGGCCCTTCTTCCATCAGTATGGAACTGTTGAAAAATTGGGTATGAATTTGGAAATGGCAGGAATATGCAGCTGCAGGCAGCCAGTGTCCAAAATGATGGTTTTACATTCTTATATCTTGTTCTCATTCATTTTTTTAATTAGCAAATTTTTAATAATTTGCATCATTTTAAAGGATAGACTCAATACAGAGCTGCTACTTTCCAAATAAAATGCTACATTCAGCAATCAAATGAATAACTAATTGTTTTTAGTTGAAGTGGTAAAGCTGCACCTTTAGTTGTATATATTGTCAGTGCAGATTCAATGGGCTTGATTGCCTTTTTTGCACTGTTTGACTCTGACCCTATGACTAATATTGACACAAGGAAATATTTCTGCCCATCTTGAAATTGTCCTATCTGCTTGAAGTAGTAGATAACACTCTATGTTAATATCTTATCCAAAAGCACTTCCAGCAATGAAATACCTCTGATTACTATATCAACTTAGAGTATGTGATGAAGTCTTGACGTGGCACTTGAACTTTCAATGTCCTGAAACAAAAGAAATATTATTGAGCTAACCTGACTTAAAATGCATATGAAGCATTTTAGACATTTCTGAGAGACGTAATATATTAGACAAATATAAATCTTCCTTTAATTTGTAATATCAGTTCTCAGAATACTACAATCATGTCATTTTAACTGAGCATGATTAGTCTGTCAATGACATAAACCAGATTACTCGTTCTGTGTTTGATGCTTTAAACCAGTTATTATGCATACTTACATCAACTTTAGATCACTGGCATTTCTTGGACTTAAAAAAAATTGGACTGTTTTCAGCCAATCAGTAGTTCCCACCTCTGAATTTTTAGAAGATAGGCAAAAAGTGTACAATATATTTTTGAATTGAAAGAGGAAATTAATAAGAAATAAAGTGAATGACATAAGGATACATGAAGAACAGGGAAGAAGATGAAAAGCAGCAAAGGGAAATAAAAGGAAGATGATAACCTCAGTAATTATGTTACATCATTTTAAGTATGTGTTTTTTGATGTACAGAGGGGAGTTTGGGATTTATGGATTTACTGGTGGTCTAAAAGTTGATGTTTTCACTCCAGCAGAACAGCAGTAATAGCTTCCATAAATCTAGTGGGGTAAAAATTTGTTCACAAAGTGGCATTATGCAGACTATATATATTCCCAAAGTGCAGACAGGATCATAGCTGCTGCTTATATAACCATTATTGGTTTCCCTGTTGATATCATCAAACAAATCTGTAGATGGTGCCCCATGGTGCTGTCTGCCTCTGGGAAATTTACATGATCTGCATAACACCACTTTGAAGTGCTTCCCCTTGGGTAAATCTTTATCCTAGCACCTTAATATAGAAAAATGTCCAAAGCGAGGCATAGCAAGAAAATTAATGGGCATGAAACCTTAATGGGGGAGTTACTGGAGAAATGATTGTTAATAAATGGTTTTGAAGAAAGCTCTTAAACTAGGAAAGGAAGTAGGTTTTTTTTGCCAGTTCAAGAGCGCAGAGATTTAGGAAGGGGTTTTCAGAATGTAGATCTGAGACAAATGATGGCTCTGCCTCTGGACTGGGCAGAATTGGAATGCTAGAAAGAATAACAGTAGTAGGATGAGAGGTAAGCCATGCAGTAGCAGTCAAAGAAGATATTATTGGTAATTTTAATCAGCCTAATCTTAGTGTGCTGGACACTGGACATTCAAAAAGAGCGCTATGGCAATAGAGCAAATGGAACCCGGTCACAGTTACATTTCCAAGAACCTTGCCAAAAAAAGATTGGGGGTGACATTTGTAGAAGACATTTGGACCAAATGTGGATTTGTTGGCAATGAGTTGATGATTGTATTCCCAGTGCCTGACCATATAGAGCCACTTAATGATGGTTAGCAAGTGGTTTAGGAAGTATAACTGAGTAGTCTAGAATTAGATCATAGTTGGTATCAAGATGTCAGTAATGATTGGCATGTCACATACATATTAGCAACTGATACCTAGATAAATCTGTTCTAAGTATACATTCACAACTGTCCAGAAACCTAAATAAATAAAATTCAGAAGTTCAGTTGATAAGATGTGTCATTCTTCTAAGAAGTTCAGTAAATCTGTTAGGAAAGATTTTGGATTGAAACAGTTTATGCTATCTCACAAAAGTCATGTAAATTCTGGATAGGCATTGAGGAGTCAGAGGTAGACCAACCATCCTATAATACTCATGGTCAGCTTTCTTCTTGTAACCATCATGTTGATATGGCAGCCCAGTTATGGGCCTGATTTTCACTCTTGAGGTGAGCAGCGGGAGCCAGGAAATATGCCGTCTCGGCCTCGGGAGAAAATACCAAGAAAGATGGAATTTTCATTTCTGATGATAGAGTGCAGGCTGCAAGGCCAGCAAATGCAAAAAAATGCTCAAATGCAGCCACAGGGACTGCTAGGTGCCAAGGCAGGCTGCTCTAAAAGCCTATATCAGTTTCTTGGGAATTTGTTCCATTTATAGAGAAAAAAGTAAGACCTTCTAGCCCTCACCTTTCACTCCCTTGTATCCCACACACTTCTCATGCCTTCTGCAATGCACACTATGCCCACATCCTCATTTTGCATCCTTGTCTGAGAGCCCAGGAATCCATTAGCCTGTTGAAGTATCTGAGCTCTGGTGAAAACGTTGCTTGATTGATAGCACTTGCTCTCTGGCTTCTTTGGTCAGCAGCACAATGTTTATTTATACAACATATAGAAGTTTCAAATGTTTGCAGTTTCTGCCTTTAATACATTAAAGTGTCTTGGTGATTGACACTTTTATTGGCCTTTAGTAAAAAGGAGGGTCTTTTTAAAGAAAGTGAAAAGTTAGCAAGTAATGTTTTTTAAAGCTTTATTTTTACACATCCTGTTGTCATTATAAAGTCCATTGGTTCTATACAATGTCCAATGAATGAATGGGCATGAAAGTGCCAATGCTTGGCATGGGCATGAGGGGCCATAGGAAGTGAGTGGGGGTGGAATACCTTGACATGAGATCATGAGGAGGATATTTCAAACTTGCTGTTTAAAACAAGTTATTCCCTCATGCAGGTTATCTGCTCCTTTACGTTGCTCCTTTAAACCTACCACTTTGTCCCAGCTTAACATCTCCTTACATGACTCATTGTCAGATTTTGTTGATAATGCTTACAAGGAAGGTCTTGAGACACTTCACTGTATTAAAGTTGTTATATAGGTGAAAGTTACTATTTTTTGAAGTGAGCAGGCTGCTGACCTGTTTTCAAGCATCTTCTATTGCCAGCTTCTATCTGGCCAATAAGATTGCTCCCAAGTTTCTTATCATTATGAGAAAAAGTGCTGGCCTCCAGACTATAATTTTCCTTAACCTGGTTGAGAACTAACGCAATGCATGTGGAATCACTAGAATAAACTTGTATCTTGTCACCAATTGTGATATTTTTCTATCTATTATTTTAAACTTCTATCCACATTTCATATTTATTTGGCTTTTAGCTGAAATTGACATCCTAATGTCAGAAGCTGATAAAAGTCTTAGCTAATTTTCAATATGCTGGTGAATGACAGAAATAACAAATTAAAGGTATTTGTTAGAAAATTAGCTGTTAAAGGTGTGACTAGCTACTGAAAGCATTTGAATCTGCTTTAAAAATACCAAATGCTAATGAAGACTGGACAGTATTAAATGTTAAACTTTGATATTCATAAACATTTAGTAGGGTGCAAATTCTTCAGTTATATCCCACTGTGGAAAAGTAATACCTTCAAGCCCAAGGGACATGAATTTTACATAAGCTGACAGTCTTTGTGATGCATGCCATATCCTTCTACTGCTGTTCCCATGCCTCCTACATCAGTAAGTACAATTTACTAAGATTCTGGGGTTTCTATGTCAGTCTTGTCTGTCTACATCATACTGTGAGTACTTAATGTGAGCACTTGTAAAAAATATAGTTTGTCATGCAATATCAGTACTGATTATTGGACCAAATGCCAGAAAGAACAGTTTTTTTGTGTTTTTTTGTCAGGTTTTGATGAATACCTGTGAAAAATCTTGACTATTGTTTGGCAACTATGCAATCAGTAAAGAGATTGGTATTAAAGATGCATTGAAGATTTATCCCATTACTAGTACCATGCTGCCCTAGTTATAGAGCATGATGCAAAGTATGCATGTTTGGCTTGAAGGCCTTTGGTAAAATCATCACAAACACCATTCTTTCAATGTTCAGTTGCAAAAAAAATTGTAAGCCTTACTTATCAGAGTTTTTTCATGAAATTTGTCTTGTATATAAACCTGCATCTGTTTTCTTCAGAGGAAGGAAGAATCTAAAAGATTTCAGTCAAGACTAGTTTTGCTTATCAAAATTAATTAACTGCAATTTCTATTTAAATCGTTCCTGATGTTTTCTTTTTCAAAACCCAGCAAAGTGTACCTTCTTTCACAGATGAAGCAAAATCAATTTAAAATACTAGATTATAAGAGCCTAAATGGGCTTTACTGAACATCTGTCCTACATTTTGACCTCTTTCATCTTTGATGGAACCAATTACAGTCATATTGTGAGCTGGCACATTGATAAAATGGTTTAAAAGCACTGTACTTATTTCTGCCGTTTCTCAAAAACACTTTAATTAAGAAGCAATTCCCTACAGCAGTCTGCCAGTCCAATACTGTAAAGTCAATGAAAAAAGCCCTTTGTATCTATATTATTTCTTCCAATAACTTCTAAGTTTTGTATTGTTTCAGGTTACATTTTCTACTAGATAGATGGTGAATATTCTGAATAGTCAGCATACAATAACCAAAATAGTTCGTCTTTCATTGTAGAGGTCCATTGTCACATTGTTACATTGTGCATTGGCATTCAGTCTAAGAGATACTGCAACCACAAAAATAAGCAACATCTAAACAGCACCTCCCCAAGAGTTTTACAGTATATATATGATAGAAATAATAGATATTTCTAACTGATTTTAAGATTGTAAACTTATCCTTGAATGCAAATTACAACACGAAAATAATGTGGTTTATGACATCATCTGAACTATTGCGTGAGATTACGCCATGGTAATTATTTCAAGCTATCTATCTATTTTCTATGATACATAAAGCTTTCTATATTAGGGGTTTATTTTCAGTATCTTATACTTCCGACAATCTAATTTTTTTTATAATGGTTTATGCCATTGAGCCACCATAAAATGTTCAGAATTGCTCGCTATCATGTCATAGATTGTAGAAACTTAGTTAAAACTGGTAGGCTCACTCAATACTGTTATAGATTAATTTGTCCAGAACATACATATAAAATTGTCCTTGCCCCATAATTCATCATGACAACGCTGAAACAACTAATCTGTTCAGTCAAACCCTCAGTTCTACTTTTGGTACCCTTATCTCTATATCCCTCATGCCATAAATCCAAGTGGGTTCAATTTGAAAGTTTATGGCAGAAGATTTAGGCATTTAGATGTGGTTGAACCACATAAGGCACCATCAGGGCCCTCCCTCCCCTGCTAAAACAGTACAAGTCATCTTTGGAAACTCTCTTGCCTTGCATCCTCCATGTTCACCTCCTATAGCAAATATGAGGAGCTTCTGGAATACTATATCACTAGGATTAAGATTACTCATTTTGCAGCCTTTGCAGCTCCCTTCCTTTTTCTTATCCACCAAGCCAATTTTTTCTTAAGACTCCCACCTACCTTAACCCCAGACTTTTTCTCCCATAGCGCCTTACACCCTGTTTCATAAACATATCATAAACAAAGGTTTTTTTCATATATGTGTGGAAAAGTTTTTATTATAATGAAAAATTTGACATTCAACAAATGTAAAATTACTTTTTCAGCCTCAGCGAATGAGTCCTAAGCATCAAAAGGACGCCGGCCTCTCACTGATTACATGAGGCAGGTGTGATCACTCCGTCAGTCTAATATGCAGTCAAGTCCAAAATTAGGATCATAATAAAACTACTTTTATACAAGTAACAAGATTTAATGTTTATGTTCAATTCATGTTAGCTTATGATGATGTGATTTACAGCACTTCTCCAGACTAAATAAGAAATAAACAGCAATATTTGTAGAATTTTTCAGTCAATATCCACTTGGTGTTTCAATCTATTGATGACACAGAGTGGCCTTCCAAATTACTAAAAAAACCTGGTCATTTTGAATGACTTTTCAAACATTCCTATTGTTGCAAATAATAAAGAAATAGTAAGATGTGGCATTCATCAAAATGTTTAATGCTTAGTCTTGCCCTCATAATTGATAGCAGTAACTGGATCATGGTAATTTTAGGAAACATGCTTCCTAGGAAACATTCTAAGAATTTATATTGATTTATTATCAATCCCCAAAATCTGTAAAATGTGATTATTTTGGTGTTTTTAAATGTACAGGCAAGTGTTCTAGTTTATAGTTTTTGCAGTTCACTCAGTATATCAAAATAACTACATTATTTATTTCAAATAAGTTAATGATATTTTAATAATTTTGGTAAGTAATGGTTTCTCTAATGTAAGAATAATAGAATAATTATCTTGACTTTTTTTACACTACATTCTTAAATATATTGCACTGTAAAGATTGACACCGTGGTTTCCCATAATGCAAATACAAATTATCAGATTAAAACTCAATTATCCAACAAAAACATTACTTGACAGTTTAAAAGACTTATTCTGTGCCTTTTAAGGATAATTATCATGGTAGTGTGCAAAGGATAGGAGTGCTAACGATAATGGCATATTTAATATTGTGTGAAAAATAAAAATTGAGTATACGCATTATTTACCACTTAATACACATTTTGTATAACTTGATCCCAGTAACAAAGGATACATGTACTTATTCATTGCACTTCAAATGGATTATTTAGGACCCCATACAGCCTGTTTTAATTCCTTTACTGTTCATCTAAAAATTGTAGAATGGAATGAAGTGGGTTTCAAGAACTCCTTTTGTTCTTTATATCCTGTTCTGACCTATAGGTAATCTGCACCCTTTTTTTCTGCATAGAATAATTGTGGTGAGAAAGCAAAGAAAATGCAAGGGTCATGAACCACAGACCAGACAGGGATGACAGGTTCTGCCAAATGTGTGCCAGCATTGAGAAGCTGCGAACCGTAGATTTAGGTTTTTCACATGGCATTAGCTTGTAATAGGAATGTTGTGATGATGGCTGAAAGCGTCCAAAGTAACTGAACTGCTGTATTGTCAATTCTGAAGACATCTAAAGTTTCAAAAAGATTAAATCAAATAAGGCATTTAGGTATTACAGAGACTACATAAAATGTTCCTAGAACACATTGCACTTAGGAATTAAAAATTAAGTTAGAAATAATATTAAAAAACAATAAAAGCTACTATTACAAATAAAATCGGTTCTCGAAATGTTCCACAAACATGATGCAGATTGATAGATTGCAGTTGGCGATAACCTCCTTTCATGCTCAACAGGAAGACTGAAATGGTGGATGTTAATTGTTTGGTGACAGACATAGAAAGAACAAAGGAGGTACTGATGATTTCCTTTAAACTGGAGAAGATCCAACCAGTCTTTTTGAATGAACAGGGGAATATAAAGTGTTATTGAAAATATGCTGACTCAAGAACGTTTTCTTCTGCTGTATTTCAGTGCTGTGTTTTGCTTTGACTGATTTTTAAAGTCAAACATATCATTTTCTTTTTTTTGTGGAAGAAAAACCTCCATATGCTCTCCAGAAATGTACATCATCTTACACTGGCTCCTTTACGGCATGTACTGCTTATATATCTAATGGCACGTGTGCACTGAAATTAATTCTTTCATTGAAGTAGCTTACTTTTACAAGTGCCATTATGAGTGTTAATCATACTCCTGTTATATATCATATGACATACAGCACGTACATAGATATCAATCAGACAGGCAGCAACCTTTCAATCACCCCAATCTCACATCCAATATAAACAACAAATGATCTGATGAAAGGCCATCAGTTTGAAACACTGGATGGAATTTTTCAAAAAAAAAAGGTGAAATGTAGGGTTCTGACTGAAAAATAGCATATTTCTCTCCAGAAAAGCCTTATTTTCTCACCAGATCTTCTGACACTTTTGTCAAAAAAAATCGAGTTGCGTCACTCTGGTGGGTCAGGGAGTGGCCTGATAGAGCCACAAAGGTTCCATGGAGATTGGGGAACCTATTTTAAAGGATGCCCTGATCTGCAAAATAATAGACTCCAATCACCACCCCCCCACTCTCCACATGGCCATGGAGGACACCCTCACAAATTTCCGTGATGGGCCATCCCACCACAAAAGTACTTAGAGCCACTGTCTCCTCTATCCCATCCTTCCCCTGTGCTGTCCTTAGCTCATCCCTGTTTCCATCCCCCACCACACAAGGGGAAATCCCACTACCATGGAGGTGGGTAACCCCTGGCAGTGCCCAGCTCTGTGCCCCATGGCACTGCCAAGGTGCCAGAGTGCAATGACCAGCCTTGACCCTCAACCCCTGAGGCCTCCAACATCCTGCACCCCAGTGTGGTTCCTTTGAATGATTTTCATTTTTGAAACTTGTAGAGAATTGCACTGGTATGATGTCATGATGCCAGGGGTTAGCATTCCACAGGGTCAGACAAATGGCGTTGAGATTTTTATAATATTTAAATTGATTTAAATTGATGCAAATCAGGTTCACACTCAGGGAGGGAGCATGGGAAGATCTCACATCAAGATCTCACCAGCTCAAATCCTGTTATGGCTCTCTCGTGAGATTTAGGAAACAGGGCAGTTAAATTTCACCCAGTACCTCTGTTTCTCTCTCCACGGCTGCTGCCATAACTATTGAGCATATCCACAATTTTCAGTTTTCTTACATCGGTGGCTGGGAATTTTCTGGAGAGGATTCTTAGGAATAGGATTTATGCACATTTGGAAAAGCATAGCCTAAATAGGGACTTAATGGTGTCAGCATGACTTTGTGCTGTGCAGTTCATGTCTTACTAATTTGATTTTTTTTCAAAGAAGTCTCAGAAGTATTTGACGAAGGTAGAACAGTGGATGTTGTCTGGATGGATTTTAGTAAAATTTTCGACAATGTACTCATGGTAGGCTCATCCAGAAGATTAAAATGCATAGAATCCACAGTGACTTGGCCACTTGGATTCAGAATTGGCTTGCCCGTTGAAGTCAGAGTGGTGGTGAAACAGTGTTTTTCTGGCTGGAACATCTACTCAGCACTTCTGACTGGTTTAGTGGTGTTCCACAGGGATCCGTACCAGAACCTCTGCTGTTTGGGATATATGTAAATGACTTGAATGGGTTGGTTAATAAATTTGCAGATGACACAAAGATAGGTGGAGTTATGAATAGTGTAGAAGTTTGTCAAAGGGTACAGAGAGAAATAGATCAGTTGCAAATATGGATGGAGAAATGGCAGACGGAGTTTAATCCTGGCAAGGTAAGCATATAGTTAATGGTAGGACCCTGAACAGCATAAGTGTACGTAGACACCTTGGGGTTCAAGTCCATAGCTCCCTGAAAGTGGCCACAAAAGTAAATAACGTGGTAAAGAAGGTTTATAGCATGCTTGCCTTTATTGGTCAGCATGATGTGGAGATGCCGGCATTGGAATGGGATGGACACAGCAAGAAGTCTCATAATACCAGGTTGAAGCCGACAGGTTTATTTAGAATCACGAGCTTTCAGAGCGCTGCTCCTTCATCCGATTAGTCCTTTATTGTTCGGGGCATTGAGTACAAATAAGTCAGGATGCTTTGTTGCATGCCAAAGTATTTAGAAAACTTTGGTTAGGCTAATTAAATATTGCGTTCAGTTCTGGTCACCACATTACAAGAAGAATATGGAAGCTTTGGAGGGGGTGCAGAAGATGTTCACCAGGATGCTGTCTGGATTAGAAGGTATGATGTAGAAATGCCGGCGTTAGACTGGGGTAAACACAGTAAAAAGTCTGACAACACCAGGTTTAAGCCCAACCGATTTATTTGATAGTAAACTCACAAGCTTTCGAGGCTGTCCTCTTCGTCAGGTGAATGAGGTGTTCTGGTCTCTAACAGCACAGACTGTTTACAGATTACTGATTAGACATCTTCTCCAAAGTGTTCAACATATCATTGATGAAGACGAACATCTTGCCAAGGCCATCCCCACACCCCCACCTCTTGCCTTTAGACAACCGCACAACCTCAAACAGACCATTGTTCGCAGCAAACTACCCAGCCTTCAGGAGAACAGTGACCACCACACCATACAACCCTGCCACAGCAATCTCTGCAAGACATGCCAAATCATCAACATAGATGACATCATCACACGTGAGAATACCATCCACCAGGTACACGGTACATACTCTTGCAACTCGGCCAATGTTGTCTACTTAATACGTTGCAAGAAAGGATGTCCTGAAGCATGGTACATTGGGAAGACAATGCAGACACTACGACAGCGGATGAATGAACATCATTCCACAATCACCAGGCAAGACTGCTCCCTTCCTGTTGGCGAACACTTCAGCGGTCACGGGCATTTGGCCTCCGACCTTTGGGTAAGCATTCTCCAAGGGGCCTTCATGACACACGATGGCGCAAAGTCACTGAGCAGAAACTGATAGCCAAGTTCCGCACACATGAGGACGGTCTCAATAGGGATCTTGGGTTCATGTCACACTATCTGTAGCCCCCATGACTTGCCTAGGTTAGCAAAAAACCTCACTTACTGTGCTGTCTGGAGACAATACACTTCTCTTTAACCTGTGCTCAGTGCTCCATCCACTCACATTGTCAACCACTTTAAGACTTGAATAGCAGGTTAAGTGTAAAGATTCGCATTCTAATCAGCAATCTGTAAATAGTCTGTGCTGTGACATGTGCTGTTTGAGACCAGAACACCTCATTCACCTGACGAAGAGAACAGCCTCAAAAGCTTGTGAGTTTACTATCAAATAAATCAGTTGGACTTAAACCTGGTGTTGTCAGAATTCTTACTGTGTTTAGAAGGTATGAGCAGTAAGGAGAGGCTGGACAAACTAGAATTGTTTTCTCTGGAGCGGCTGAGGGGAGACCTGAAAGAAATCTATAAAATTATGAGAGACATAGATAGGATTGACAGTCAGAATCTTTTTCGCAAAGTTGAAATGTTTAATACGAGGGGCATGCACTTAAGGTGAGAGGGGGAAAGTTCAAAGGAGATATGAGGGGCAAGTTTTTTTACACAGTGATAGAAACACTGCCCAGACATGGTAGTGTAGGAAGATACACTAAAGGCGTTTAAAGGGCTTTTAGATAAGCACACGAATGTGTAAGGCGTGGAAGAATATGGACCAAGGGCAGGCAAAAGGGATTAGTTTAATTTGACACCATGTTGGGCACAACATCATGGGCCAAAGGACCTGTCCCTGTGCTGCTCTGTTCTATGTTCTAACTGTAATGCTTAAAGCCACTAGAGATGAGCATGATAGATACTCAGTACTTCAAGCTGAAGGTTCTTGCAAGTGCTTAAGCCTTATCTTTTGCACTGATGTGTTGGGCTCCTCCATCATTGATGATGGAGATATTTTTGGGGCCTTTTCTTTCAGCAAGTTTTTTAATTGCTCATCACCATTCATGCTTAGATTGCAGAGCTTAGATTTGATCTATTGGTTCTAGAATTAGTTAGCTCTGTCAATTACTTGCTGCTTATGTGTTTGGCATGCAGGTAGCTCTGTTTTTTGGCTTCACCAATTTTTGACATTCATCCTGCATTGAATCAGTGTTGATCCCCTGGCTTGGTGATGATGGTAGACAGGATGATATGCCAGATCATGAGGTTACTGATTGTGGTTGAGTACTATTCTGCTGCTGCTAATGGCCCACAGAGCTTCATGAATGCCCAGTGTTGCTAGACCTGTTTGAAATCTATCCTATTAAGCATAGGAATGATGCCACACAACTTGCTGGAGGGTATCCTCAATATCAAACAACAAGAACAGTGGCAGTGTGGTAATAGTTTGAGGATGAATTTTGTCATTCTTAGCGAATATGTGGTTGGAAGCTTATCTCAATCAAATATGACATCAGGGTTGGAAGTAATCTGGTTCAGCCTCTTTAACAATGACTTCCAGCATATATTCCAGTCAAAATATATCTTGCGTTTAAGAGGTCTTTCTACCGCTAAGGACAATGGCAGCAGTTGGATGGGAACACCATCACCTACAAGTTAATACTATTAACCACAGACCATCTGACTTTGGAATACATTACTGTTCCTTCACTGTTTCTTTGTCAAGATTTTAGAACTCTCTCCCATACAGTACAGAAGGTGTACCTACACCATGTGGAATGCAGCTGTTCACGAAGGTGTCTCACCACTATCTTCTTGAGGGCAATTAGGCATGAGCAATAAAAACGCTGGCCTAGCCAGTGCCACTCACATCCTATGAAGGAATAACAAAATGTGCAGGCTGGCTTTAAGAAGCACAGATTAGCTTGAACTCACACTAATCTCTTAAATTTTGTAACTCTTGCTCAAACATGCAGCTACTTATAAGCATATTAAGTACTGGCTGCATAGTAGAATCGTGCAATTGAGCAGGTAGCACAAATTCTATTTTTGAAGGCTTTTGAAATTCCCCGCAACGAGACTGCATAGTTAGAAGAAGGCAGGAATTTCAAAAAGACATATTCAAATGGAAAATTGCAGGGAGGCAGAAAATGAAGTAAATCTGTTGGAAATCTGAGAGTGGGTAAAGCATAGATCTAGAGGATATTGAAATATGATTTTCATTTCTCTGAATGAATTGTTTATTTTGACATTGAACCATAACTGCTTCCCCAGCCATATAAATGAAAAGATTTCCCAGAAGTGGATCTGCTTGTGTAGAAATTAAAATAATATTTCAGTATTATCCTATGTCATTTATTAGTAGTACTCCTGAAATACTTAAATAACTTTCATGTTCAGTTAATACTTTCCTTTATATTGTTTCAATGATTATTAAATATTGTTGCTGTTTTATTACATCCTCTTAAGATACATACATGCCCTCTCATCTTGTATTGACAACACTTACTTATCCAGTGCCTCTAACCTAATAAAACAGTCCAAGGCACTTCATGGGATCATTATAAAACAAGATATGATACCAAACCACATAAGGATATATTAAGGCAAATGACTGGAAGTTTAGTCAAAAAGATAGATTTTAAAAAGCATCCATAAAGAGGAAAGAGAGTTAGAGGGTAAGGGAGGTTTCAGAAAGGAATTTGAAAGATTAGTGTCCATGCACCAGACACCAGCAGTGGAGTGATTAAAATTGGGATGCACAAAAGACCAGAATTTGAGGAGGGCAGATATCACAGAGATTTAGGACTAGAGGAGGTTGCAGATGTAGGAAGGGACAAGGTCATTAAGGAATTTAG
Source organism: Sphyrna mokarran (assembly GCA_024679065.1). Classification (NCBI taxonomy): domain Eukaryota; kingdom Metazoa; phylum Chordata; class Chondrichthyes; order Carcharhiniformes; family Carcharhinidae; genus Sphyrna; species Sphyrna mokarran. The sequence continues at coordinate 72,795,901 of JAGIQG010000007.1, read as the reverse complement.
AAACAAGGATGAAGACATTAGAATTAAGGCATTGTTTAACAGCGAATTAATGTAAGTCAGCAAGCATAGGGGTGATGGGTGAATAGACTTGGTGCCAGTTAAGACACAGGTAGTAAAGTTTTGAATAACTTCAAGTTTATGGAAAGTAGATGGATGGAAGACCCTCCAGGAGTGCCTTCGGATAGTCAAGTCCAGCGGTAACGTAAAGAGCAATGAGGGTTTCAACAGGATATGTTTCTAAAGTAGGAATAGGGGATCTTAGCGAATATATGATTGGAAACTCATCTCAATCAAATATGACATCAGGGTTGCAGGAAACCTGGTTCAGTCTCTTGCAGCTGGAGTAATGCCTACACATGATAACATCAAAGCCATTCATGTGCTCCCACCTTATCTAATATGAAAGAGTTGGCATCATTCCTTCATTCTGCCAATCTTTTCACATTCAGTACTGCATCCACTGAAATTGCGGAGCCACATTAAAAGCTATTATGTAAATATACACAATGGGAATGGGTATTTGCAAAAAATAACATTGACCTTTTAAAGATAAAGATAGCACCTCTGCCAATCCTCACGCATTCCCACTGATTTGCAGAAACATTTGCCACAATTGATTTGTGTCAGGAAATGCGTTTGGAATTATACTCTCATGGTACTTAAAAGGAAGTTACTAATTACTGTTACACGTTATCAGAAACTGAATGCAAGTACCCTTCTGGAGAGCAAGAAACACTAGCCTCCATTGATGTTTGTAGACATTTGTACATGTATCTCTATAGCAGAAAACTTACTCTTCTGCATTCATCACCAAGCACTGACTACATTATTAGCCTTGTCAGAATCAATCATTGACCTCTGTACATTTACAAATGGTCAGGAAGTCTTCTTCACGAGTTCAAGATCAAATATCTCACAGAGTCATAGCAATTGTGGTGGCATGGTGGCACAGTGGTAGCACTGCTGCTTCATAGCGCCAGGGACCCGGATTCAATTCCCAACTTGAGTCACTGTCTGTGCGGAGTCTGCACATTCTCCCATACCTGCGTGGGGTTCCTCTGGGTGCTCCGGTTTCCTCCCACAGTCTAAAAGATGTGCTCTTTGGTGCATTGGCCATGCTAAATTCTCCTTCAGTGTGCCCAAACGGACACCAGAGTGGTGACTACTGAATTTTCACAGCAACTTCATTGCAGTGTCAATGTAAGCCTACTTGTGATACTAATAAATAAACTTTAAGCTTGAGTAGCTGAAAGCATTAATAGTAAAGTGACTTGCGACATTGAAGACACATGATTGCTGTGATTTCACAAGGTGCTACAAATCTTATTATGAGAAAAGCCAAAAGCAAAATTAGTGATAGACAATGTACTTCAGAAAGCAAGTCAATACATAAAAACCGAGTTTCCTCGCAAAGTAGAGGAATAATTGGTCCCATGCTGCAGAATATGCATTTAGTTCATATTATTTTATGAACTTGTATCGCACAATGAAGTCAAGCTGTTATCGTAAAAGTGCTACAGCAATATGTCTGCATCCTCCGGACTTACTGGAGCAACAATGAGGTTCATGCTAGATGTAATGGCCAGGTTGACAGAGAATGATAGTTTTAATATAAACAAGTGCATTGAAGGCAGAAGAGAGAGTGTGATTGAGCAAATCAGTAGCTGCAGAAATGTTGGAATAGTGAATGATGAGTCAGTGGGTAGGCATTGGGATTTTGAAAGTGCATTTGTAAATGAATTGGAGGAGACTTTTTTTCCAGGGACAAATATAGAAGGAAGCTGTATTTATACTTGCCCGGAATATGAAAATACTAAATTCACAGGTACTGTCAATTCCATCAGTAAGCCATGAGGTTGGCATGCATGCTCAACAGAGGAGGCAGCTGATTATTTAAATAGCCAGCTTCCTCTGTAAACCATACATACGTAAAACGTGCCCTCCCCCATTCCTACTCCCACAAAAATGGGAAGTGCTGTGTTTGAGGGTGCGACTTCCAGTTTATGGACATTTTTACTATTTTCATCACAGTGCAGAAACTTTCCATAGTGGGGAAAGTCTACGCCAAATTTGTATCATGCTCCAAAAACATATCCAGAAGTTGAAATTCAGCTATTTCACTAAAACAGTGTAAGTCCAGTTTTAAGCCAGCTTCTCTAACATAAATGAAATATTAATGATTCCAAAATAGATTTGGATCACTTATTGTTTTGTTTATACTTGCACTCAATCAAGACCTTTCAATGGACAGTCAGTGCATATTGACAGTCACTGACCAATATGCACTGGTTAGTGCACCAGTGCATATTACTGGTGTAATACACCAGTCATGGTGTATTACCATGTGCAGTCATGCACATGGTAATACACACCAGTGCATTACAGGTGTGCAATGTATCCTGTGGCACACAAAGTACCTCAATTGAATCTTGAGCAACAAATACGTGGATGGTTCTAGATCTTTTTAAATTAGTTTTCCTGTGACAAAGTTAGCAGGAGCATTCCTCTGGGCACCCCAAGAATACTATGGCCTAAGTTCCAATAAGATGAATTACCCATGTCCTCTCATACTGACGCATACTCATGCTCCAATCAATGCCAATTCATGACATCCACTCATTCCCATGGCCCTTCATATCTTACATGCCAAGTCAATGTCATCTCATGCCCCCCCACCCATTCCTTTTCACCTTCATATCCCCATGCCACCTCCACATCCACTCACCACGTGTCTACCACGGGCAGACCAAAGACAGGCCAGGGAGGCAGCCTCTTACTGACTTCCTGCATGCAGGAGCAGTCACAGGCCGCCCGCTAAAGAGGTTCACCCTGCATGCCTAAACATTAATTGACTTCATAAGCCATTTTTTATTCAAATCCTTTCTCCTGCCTTTTAAGTTATCAGATATTGAACTGCCCTCTCTTTCACTTAGCTTCCATGTTGGAAGGCTTCTGATTGACCCTCCAGCTGTGAGAGTCTGCCTGTCATCCTTAAATGGACAACAGTTGACAGCTTGACTGCAGGGAAGCAGCATGGGTTGACATAATTGGCAAATGCAATAGAATATTTAAAATGGGAGTTTGATGGAGTTATGTTCGAGTAGAAAGAGATAATATTGTGCAGAATTAACAAGGGAACTAGTAAATCACCAGTAGCACATTGGGATCAAATTAACATTTTGGAATAAGTTGTGACATTTGACAAATTCAATAAAATTTTTGAATAAAGAGGTTGATTGGATAGACAAGAGGAACAAAGTATTTATAGTTTTTGGAGTGAACTCAGACAATGAATGTTTTGGCAGAGTTTTTTAAGTTATTAAGGAATTTGATGGAATGAACAAGAATAGATGATTCCTTCAGGTTGGGGAACTGATGAACAAGAGTCATCAATTTTAAAATTGTCATACGTGGGCAGCAACGCAGTAGTAAAGCCCTTAGCGCAATTGGCACCAGTTTTCGCGTCTGGTGCCATTTTACGAGCGCCAGATCTCCAGCACGGTCAGTCAGTTGCTGGAAATGGGTGAGAGGCAGGTTAATGCATTCAAATTTATTATAATGTTATTTTACAACTGTTTAACATGCCCAGGGCTCAATCGTCCAGACCTGACCTCTCCCCCCTTATGACCTTGCCTAGAAAGGTTCATACTGGCGAGGAATAGATATACTCCCCATGAATGGGGGGCAGTCAACTTGGCCTTACCAGTAGAACTGAAGGATATTGAGATCCCGCAGGGGGCAGAGGGCAAGGGCGATGCCCCTTGAGCATCGTCCTTGGACAATACCTGGATAATACCCACCTGGCAGGGCCAGGGGGCAGGGCTAATGGGAGCAGGGCTGGTGGGGTGGAGCCAATGGGGAGCAGCTAACATGGGGGAGTGGCTAATGTGGATGGGCCCACTGCCACTTTGCAACTATCTGTTGAAGGGGGGAAGGGAGGAAGATAGCTGCCATTCTGCAGCTATTGTGGGGTGAAGGAAGGAGAGGGGACCGGCTGCCACACTGCAGTGATCGGTTGGGGGAGGAGGCAGCGGGTTCACAATCAATGGGGAGAGGCAGAGGACCCACGATCAGTGGGGGAGAAGGGTCCTCGATCAGTCTAGTCGGCGGGGGCTATATCTCAGGCTGTGGACCTCTGTGATTGCAAGGAGGGGAGAACTGCTTCAGGTAGCCTGCACTTGCAAGGACCTGATAGCTCTCTCTTTTTGGTCACACCCCTGCTGCTGCTAATGCACGTGTGCATTTCTTTGCTCAGAGAGAAGTAACAGCGTGGAATGTCCTGCCTGCAACAGTAGTGGATTAAGGGCATTTAAAAGGTCATTGGATATTGGAATAGTGTAGGTTAGATGGGTTTAGTTTGGCTTCACAGGTGGGTACAACATGGAGGGCTGAAGGGCCTGTACTGCGCTGTAATGTTCTATGTTCTAGAAGCCTACACAAGCGCACTATCTCCTTCTGCAGGATTTTGGGCACATTAAGCTCTGCCTACAGATTTCTGCAACAAGCAACAGGTTTGCTGATATTTTTGCAGGCACAGTGCAAATGTGGGGGTTTGAAAGTATGCCCAAAAGATGGATCTGAAACTTTTCCAGTTTCAAGTTCACCCAGCACTCAGAAAAAAAAGGTAAAATTGTCCTCTAAGAGTGAAGAGATCAGAGATAATGGGTATTGTTGGGCATGGACTCTTGCGTCACAGGCAGTGGTTGAGACAGATGTCATTGAATACTTGAAGAGAAAATGTAAATATTTGTAACAAAAGATGATGTAGAGTTATGGGAAGAACATGGGACTATTGTATTGGTTTTGGATTGCTCTAATATAGAATAAGAACAAACAAAATGGGCCAAATGGCCATCTTCTGTGTATATAAACTCTATAATTTCTGTAAAATTTAAGAAATCTTGCCATTTTGGACAGGTGACAACTGAAAGCAAAACATTTATTTCATCTAATAGCAAAGGCAACTAAACATTCTGAAGACTGAGAAACAATATTTTAATCTGCAATCACACCATGTACAATCATTGATCATTAAAGCTACCATATTTAATTTCCCCACAAATAAACAAGCTCCCATCTGTTGAATTCTTTGAGTAAGAATTGGCGTCACATAATTATAGAAGGCTTGCTTTCCGAACAATGCTTCAAACAGTTGCCGCAAGTTATGGCTGACAACCCAAAGCAAGCAGGAGAAAACAAACACAGGATGTTAAAGAAGAATAGTTGTAATAGATTCATCAACAGACAATTAGTATGTAATTGGGTGTTGGAGTTCTACTAAATAGCTCCTGGTGAAGGGCTTTTGTCTCGCTGTTAACTGTATAATTTCAGGTTTTGCTTCTGGTTGTGCACAGAAGAACCCTTATTCTGATTAAAAGGATTATAGCCCTGTGTGAGGGTTTGAGAGTAACTGAATGTATCTATTCCTCCCCACCCCACCATGGCTTCCATTATGTTTTTTCACTGCCAATCCTTTTTTTCAAACCAATATTATCAATCTCTCAAGGAGTGTGTTGTCAAGTTACAGCTGCCTATTACTAATTGTGAAAACCATCATATTAGAGAGGTCTTCATGCATTACCTTAAAACAGATTTAATAAACAACTTTACAAAAAAGTTTCTGAATTATGTCTTCAACTGATGACTTATTTTATAAAATGTTAAATTCACAGCCCTCCTGTGAGGCCACATTGACTTTCTCTCTTATCTGAAGTTGTTGACCTCTGAGAAGGAGGAGAAGGTTACAGGGTCAAAGTCTTTTCCTCCTTCACCCTTGCTGCTTGCTGGGAGAGGTTTGATTGCAGACTAGATGTATTAGAACAGAGGTTGAGGGTCAGGATTTTAATTCGGTTAAGGAACAGCTGGTTTTAGTTTCTCTGCAGTTCTCTCCCTCCCTTACCCACAAATCCAGGAGGATAAAAAATGTCCTGAAAATACTCAGTAAAATGAAAATGTTTAAACTCATATTTATTTGTATATTCAGAGAATAATATTTGATCTATAGCTAAAGCAGCATTCTCCACTGTAATAGAAAAACATATTCTGATATGCCACAACTTCCGATTCTCCTGTCTTTCTCCCTTTTTCTCTTGCTGTCTCATATAAGAACATATAAAATGCCAAACCTGTAATGGGCCTCTCATTATAACACACATTTTGTATCATTTCCAAATACAGCCTTGTAGATTGGGCCTCGCATGCTTTATTAGCAGTGCCCCGTGTTAAACTCTTTTACTATATACAATTTAGCAAAACATGGACATAGAATGTCTACAGCAAACTAGTTGCAGATTTTTTTTGTCTACTAGCCTTTTAAATGCAAGCCTGAGGCAATGGTGGTGTGTGGTTCAGTGGCAATCAGGGGTCATAATTTCATTGGCAGTTTGCATCAGGTTCAATTTTTTTGAGCATGCAGTGTGCAACAACAGTAAGTCTGTTTTGCTACTCTGAAAATCGATTGAAACAACCTAGCTGAACATGATATTTAAATTCAAATCATAACAATGAAAAGAAAAATAAGAGATTTCATTTGCTATTGCTATCTTTATTAAGTATAGGAAAAAGGATTTAAATCATTTAATGTGCATATCAGTTCAAAACCTATTTGCAAATTTAATTTTGAATCAGCAAAGTAACTCATAAAGAATAACTTTCCATTCGTTGTCTTTCAGTTCTCATTTATTTGCTGACTTAATCATTTGAAGATGATTTTTATTTTGAAACATGTTTTCCATTATTTAAGTCTGGAAGGAAATTCTGCTAAAACATGTTAAATATTACATCAGAATTAATTCTGGGAGACAAGAACATAAATGGATTTTTAATAATTTTGAAAGAAAGTTAAGAATTATAGTTTTATTTTACATGTGACATCTAGTACTAGTTGAGCAGAAGTTTCTTCCAACTAAATATTTGAAGGAACGAAGTCTTCAGCCCTCACCACAAATTCTATTCACTGGCCACTGATTCCATCCATCTCGTTGGTAACTGTTTGAAGCTGACCAAAACTGTTCACAATCGTGGTAATATATTTAACCCTGAGATGAGTTTCCAACCACATATTTATGTCATTGATAAAACTGCCTATTTCCACCTTGGTAATATTGCCTGATTTCATTCCTGCCTCAGTTCATCTGGTACTGAAAACTTTATTCATGTCTTTATTACCTCTAGATTTGCCTCCTAAGCATGTCAGGTCAACCTAAACTCTGCTTCCTGCATCCTAACTCGTATCAAAGCTGCGAACTCAGTCTCTGACTATATTCTTATACACTTACAACTTTGTGGCCAAATTCCATTCAAACTCCATTTTCAAGTTTGCTGATGACACCACCATAGTGGGCTGGATCTCAAACAATGATGAGACGGAATACAGGAAAGAGATAAAGAATCTGGTGAAATGGTGTAAATACAATAATCAGTAAAATGAAGGAGGTAGCCAGTGACTTCAGGAAGAGTAGTGGAGGACCTGCCCCTATCTACATCAATAGTTATGAAGTGGAAATGATTGAGAGCTTCAAATTTCTAGGTGTCCAGATCACCAAACAACCTGTCCATGTCACTCCCTGCTGATGCTATTATTAAGAAAGCCCACCACGCCTCTGCTTTCTCAGAAGACTAAGGAAATTTTGCTCCTATTCTCACCAAAGTTTACAGATGCACCATAGAAAACATTCTTTCCAGATGCTTGCTATGGTTCTTGCCCTGGCCAAAACTGCAAGAAACTACAAAGGATTGTGAATGTAGCCCAGTCCATCAGGCAAACCAGCCTCCTATCTATTGATTCCGACTGCACTTTTTTCTGCCTTAGAAAAGCAGCCAACATAATCAAGATCCTCACACACCCCAGATATACTCTCTTCCACCTTCTTCCATCGGGAAAAATGTTACAAAAGTCTGAGAACACATGCCTACCGACTCAAGAATACTTTCATCCCTGCTGCCATCAGGACCTTATTAAGCCAATCTTTTTCTACACTCTGTCTGTGACTGTAATACTATCGGCGGGATTTTTTGGCTCTGCTTGCTCTGAAACCAGAAAATCTTGCCTGGGGTCATTGACCTTTCCATGGTCTGCCCCTCACCCGCTCCAATTCCTATTGTGGCCGGAACAAGAAAATTCACCTCTATATCTGCACTCTCTCCTTTCCTTCTCCACTGTGTGCTCTATGCACGATATGTTTTTATTGCACACAATAAACAATATTTTACACTGTATCCTAATACGTGTGACAAGTCAAATATCAAATCCCCTTCATCCACGTACCTGTGCTCAGTGATCTACACTGGGGAAGACAATTAACAATGCCATAATTTTAAAATGCACTTATTTTCAAAACATTTCATTGTTTCCTCCTCCTGTATCTCTGGAATCTCTTTCCATTTTCATCACTTCAAAATTTCTGAGTTTCTTCAACTCTGACCTCTTGATCATCTCTGATTTTAATCATTCCATCACTGGTATCCATGCCTTCTGCAGCAGTATTCTAAAGACTAGAATTCTCTCCTTAAACTTTGCCTCTATTCCTCTCTTTGCTCCTTTAAAACACTTCTTAAAACTTTACTCAGTGCCTCCTAATATCTCCTTATGGGCTTAGTATCACTACTGTCTTGGGACATTATATTATCTTGAAGGTGCTATATAATTACAGGCTGTTGTTGTTGAACATAATGGCCCTGATTTTCCATTCTTTGGGGGATCATACCGCGAACGTTCTGCCAGGTGACCCCCATAAGCACTGCATGGAAATGTGCCTGGAAGGTTTCAACCTCTGGAATCTTCCAAAGCTCTGATTTAAAGATTTTGGATGATTCCAAATAATGTAGCACAATAGTTACTCAGGAAAAGTTAGAAGCAGTTCTAATTGCTAGGTAAGTAACTATACTATTGACCCACAACAGCCCCTCAGCCCCCAGCTCACCTCCCCACTCCATCCAACACACCCTTCACCTGCCTACGTATTTATCGTTTCTCCATAGCTTGTCAAAATTGCTGAGATATTGAAAGTTACTGGCATACTGCAACTACTGCTGTGTAAAGAGAGTGTGGTTTGGGTTTTCTCAGTGCTCCTGTAGGACTCCAAGAGCTGTTAGCTTCCACATTTCTCCATAGATTCAAGTCAGATGTCAAATGTGGAGCTCCAGTCTAGGAGCACAGTGGCAATCCGATAGTGATTGCCAGTCCAAGGAAGATTCGGACCAAAGTATACTTGATTTTGTAACCCACAAAGAGGTAAGTAATCAAATATGTGTATCATCATGTTCCGTTCTTTTAGAACCCCCTTATGTTTTTACAAAATCACTCGAGCAGATACCTGCTATTTGAAGATACTAACACTGATGAATATTACAAATGTTTTCATGAACTTTGTTGTCAGTGTCCATACCAAGCAATGCACCAATGCATTTTCTTTTGCAACTAAACAAAGGAAGTTGTGTTTTTCAAGGCTGTTATTGAATGATTATTCTTATCAGATAATTTATTGCTCATTTGATTTAAAATTGCACCATTATATGTGTATGAATAAAAAACAGTAAATAATTTAATTTTGATTTTACAAGAGTGTTTTAATTAAAAAAAAATAGAAATATTAGCCAAATTTATGTACAGCCAAATTTAGAAATTCCTCATTTTTTTGCCATTGCTTTCAGACTTCTTTCAAACATAATTCAATTTCAACCTGCATTTCACTTACCTTACAAACATTTTTAATTCTTTACAGGAATGTGATCAAGTTCATATTGACGATGTATCATCAGATGATAATGGGCAGGATTTGAGGTATGTTAATCACTAAGCAACAGAATTTACTTCTCAGATATCACAGTATGTTATGTGACATATTATGAGTTCTATTCTCTGCTGATGGCTGACTCATTTGTGTCCATTTACACAGCACTTATAACTTTGCCACGGATGGCTTTCATGCTGCAGCAACTAGTGCAAATCTTTGCCTAGCAACTGGTGTGCGTGGAGGGGTTGATTGGATGCGGAAGTTAGCTTTTCGCTATCGAAGAGTAAAAGAAATATATAACACCTACAAAAATAATGTTGGAGGCAAGTATTCTAATTTTCTTTCATGAAGTATTTGGTTAATTTGCAAGGAATTATATCATTTAGTATGTAGCATGTTAACAGTGAAAGTGAGTACTGTTTTCGCTGACTGTTGGATGGTGGTATGATCACTATATGTGCTAAAATTAATGACTTAGAATTTTAAAAGTCAAAAATCAAATCAAATTGTGCTTACATGATTTATTTCAATTTTTGAATGTTTCTTTTGTTAATCTGGCAGTGTTGGAATATTCAAACCTTTGTCAGTTGAAAAAATTATAACCATGTATGTGTACTTCACAATCGTTATCTATGATTATTCAATTCCTTAGTGTAGACTTAGTATGTTAAATTAAGGTTTGTTTTAACAGTATCTGCATTTATGGGATAATATTCTATGTCACTTTTTAAATAAAAGAATTCCAACCAAAATGTGATGAACTTGATATGAGGGATTTCTCTTGATCAAGTTTGTGTATTTTGCTTGAAATCCTTTTGTTCTCAAGTAGGTTGGTATTTGGAGAAATCTAGCCAAATGAAATATTTGCATGTCAAAAGATGATAAAAATCCAGCAGAATTCAGTTTCTCAACTTACCCTGCTTGATTAATGCCTCCAATTGCAAAAGTAAACAAAAATCTTGATTTAAGCAGGGCTTCAATAAGTAACCATGTGGGTACATGATCCATGCTGTTCTATCTTGCTACCTGAGTGTAGATTTGTGGGCACTCATGGAGAAGAAAAGGAAGCAAAATATAAAATAAAAGAACTATATTCAATATTTTGGAAAAAGTTTTAACCTTGTAAGGCTTTATACAGTGTGTAGGTATACCAGCTGGATCCTTGCATGGATTCTTTTTCTTCATTATGTTTTGTGATAGAATTGCATTGAATGATTGTGTTTAATTCTGTTACATATTGGAGTATTTGTGTTGAAATGTTTGGTATAAATAACGAATGAATCTTTAACTCAGAATCATTATTGAACTAAACCTCAGGTCTCCTTGGTCCAACTAAAAGGGAATCATGGTTGCAGTTGCGAGCAGAAATTGAAGCTTTAACAGATTCCTGGTTAACACTTGCACTGAAAGTGCTGACACTCATTCATTCAAGGTGAGGGTAGATGTGAACATACAATCTTGAGTGAACTGAAGTCGTCATATTGCTGAAAACGTTTTATAATAAGACTGCAGCATCAAAAAATAAGCTTATTTGGAAAAGAATTGAAACATCAAAATAGTGTAAGCAAAACATATATAGATTATCTTATTTTTCGTGATATTTGTATAAATTTAAAAATCTGAATTGGGATAGTTCAACAGCAAAGCACATTGTGGTTCCGTATACAAGGGAAGATTGACTATACTGCATCTTTTCTGTCTTGAAAGGCGAAAACTAAGGAAGTGAATTGTAAAAAGCCTTGAGAGAAAAAATTATGAATGGTTCAGATAAAGTGGATTCATAAGATATTCTGTTGTATAGAATTTGTAGACAAGGAGTCATATTTTCAAACTAAACACAACATAAGAATATAATAACTGAAGAGAAATATTTTTTACTAAAAGGGTAATAGATATTTCAAATAGTATGTCATCAAGGGTGGGATAAGAAGAAATCAAATGGATTGCATAAAGGAACTAGATATTCTGTTGTCATCAAATGAAATTCAGAGTTAAATACATTCACTAAGGGAATTATGCGAACTGATGGACTAAATGGATTGAAGGTCTTTTGCATGAAACAGTCATAAATTATTATAATAATTTGACTGCTATATCATGGAGGTAGAACTCCAACTTTTGGTGAGGACACAAAATTGGTGATATTGGATCAGCTCCCCATTATACTCCCTGCCCAGTTGTTCTAAATTCCACTTGATATTCACTTCCATCAACTCAGTAGAGATTTTACAATCTCATAACTGAATATTGTTTTTTAGTGAGAAGTGAGATTTAAACCACAATTTTTCGCATGCTAAATTGTCAATTCCAGCCATGCTATATTGTAGGGAGGTAAACCTGAAAACATAAACAATAGGAAAATTAGAGAAACTATTTCAATAATAGTGTCTGCCTGATATATCTTCCATTTCCCAATGACTACTTTGTCAGAGCATTAACAGTAGCATAGGAGCAGATCACCAGCTGCTAATTAGGGAGGAGATAGGGGAGATGCTCAAAGAGAACAAGACAAAATAGTTTAGGGAAATTTAAGGGTCTCACCCTGGGAAACGCATTCAACCCTGCAAACTTCTGGATCTTACAGTGTTGGGGCAAAGTGTGAGCAGCTGCAATCTGCTCCAAGATGGCATGGCATTTTAAATATGGTAGCGAGGCTGAAAGCCTTGAATTTACCTAGCTTCATAGACTAAACTTTTGCTGGCCGTGTTTCCTAAGCCTCAGGAAATTCAGCAGCTGCTGTAAAATGAGAGCTGTCTCAAGGAGAAAGGAATTGTATTTGCAGCACTCATTATTGAGCATGAGGAGCAGAATCTTCCTCCCAAGCTGCTGTACTTTCAGACACAGTCTCCCATATACACCTCCTTCTCTGGGATCAGACAGTTAGGGGATTGCAATTGAAGCATTTGTTAACCCCATACTCCTCCTGAGATTGGGATCAGATCCCCAAATCCACTCCTCAAACTCCCATCCTCTATCACTTGGGTCTGGGCCATAAATCAGCCTTATCAGCTCCTGTGGCCTTCTCTGAAGTGTTCCCTGTCTGAGTGAAAACCAAGTCTATCAATCAGGCTGTCTTCAGTCAGGAAATCTGTCAGTTTAAGTCCACAGCATGTGGGAAAAGCCAGACTTTAGAGTTTATCACATACTACCTGATCTCCAACCACAAACTATCTACTACAGTCAACTCTCTTTAGTGGGTTAGTAAATTAAAAAAAAAGTCTCCCCTTAAAGTTAAATGTTGGATCCATATTTTTCTTCATTCTTCATGCATAACTGCACATTTGGCTGTGTAAATGTGAGTACTTACATGTTTGTTTTTGCAACATTTTTGTCATAATTGTTGAGCAAAATATAAATTTTGTCTAAAAGCCTTTAACTATCTTTCTAATACTGAATATTGAAGGTTTTTATCCATGATTAGTACAGATCACTGCATTTGTACAAAACACGGCAATACAATAGCACAATTTGTCTTGTAACAAAATGGTTGAACTCCTTTCTCTTTATTTTAGAATGCGTCTACTTCTAGTTTTATAATATAATTGTTAGTAACACCAAAAATATGATGTCTTTCAGGTCAAATTGTATAAATATTTTAGTAACAACAACTCAATTGATACCTGCTCTTGCCAAAGTGCTGCTTTATGGATTAGGAATTGTTTTTCCAATTGAAAACGTGTATAGTGCAACAAAAATAGGTGAGTAATACCTGTATCAAAAAGTGTAATGCAAATAACAGAGTATTTCACTTCATCTCTAGTCCAAGTATGCTTGGTATTTCCCAAGATTCATTTATTAAAGTTATTCTCCCAATAATGATATGACTAATAAACACATTAATGCTAAAAACTCTGGCAGTATTTGTAAGAAAAGCATTTTTGATGCATGAGGCAGAATGAACTATAATTAATTCATGGCTTTAAAATATATGGCCTAACAATAAATATAGGATCAGAAATCATGGAAAATTGTAGCACAGAAGGAAGCTATTTGGTCCATTGTGTCTGTATCAACTGAAAAAGAATTAACCAACCTAATCCCACTGTCCAGTTTTGATTTGTGGTCTTGTAGGTTATCACACTTCAAGGTATATATAATACTTCTTAAAAGTGCTGAGAGTTTGTACCACTATCATCCTTTCTGGCAGTAAGTTTCATACTCCAATCATTTTGCCACTTCATTGTCCAATGGAATCATCCATTAATACCTTCGTATAGCCTGCATCATTCTCCTTATATCTTAATTATCTCCCTTACATTTATGTCTAAAATCATTGATATATATCATGAAACATAAAAACACCTAGTCTACATTAACCTTTGCTTTCTGTCACATGAATAGTATAAACACACTTGCATTTCTTTGCAAATATTGAATTGAGGTTATTTAGAGCTTTTTGTTTAATTTACTGGGATGATTCAAAGTGTTAATTACTTAATTTCTTTTAATTTTGCTTTCTTAAAAAAAGTCTGTTTTATTCACTTACCTTTGTCTGCTATGTCATCCAATATTCCCAGCCAAGAACACATTGAATAATTTTCTTCCATTCATTTGTCAATGCTCTCCTATGTGACTAGGTACTAGGAAGTGTTATCTCTCCCTGTGTTGATGAAATAACTAATATGATAGTTCATTCAAGGAATTTCAAACAAAACAAAATCTTTCCACCGTGTGCCACAGCATGTTAAGAACTCATACCTGCTGAATTATTTTGCTGTAGTTAAGCAAAATATTTAACTTCGGTATAATAGGAAAACAATGAAGTTATTTTAAGTTAACAATTTACATACTTTGCTTTAGGAAAGGAAAGCTGCTTTGAACGAATAATTCAAAGGTTTGGCAGAAAAGTAGTGTATGTTGTTGTGGGAGATGGTGTAGAAGAAGAACAGGCATCTAAAAAGGTAAATGATCAAAGATTTTTAATGCCCTCTTTACTAAACAGTACTTATTTATTAGTTGCTTAAGAAGAGCCTGTTGATCAGAAAATTGTTTCCAATCTAGTATTACTATATGTATCCATGTTGCACTATGCAAGGCTGTTCAGACGGGGGCACAATCCGTTTCAATGTCTCAAATATTATAGGTGGCAACTAATAACATTTGGAACAATTTGCAATCATAACAAATAGCATTACTCCAATAATAAATTCTTCAACTCACAGTATAAAAACCTAAGCTTCGGTTTTCAAATGATGGAGAACCTCTCATTCATTGCAGAAATGACGGAAGAGGCCAGAACCTGGAAGTCTTGCTCCTGAACATGGTTCCTTCCAAGTTTAGATTCATTATCCATTATTACAGTAGTATAGCTGCTATTTCAGTGCTTGATTAACAACGTCAAGTGGTATTGGACTCCTTGAAGTGGAATATGAACACTACTATATATTTTTATAAGAGTTTATTCGGTTGATTGAAATGTTTGTTGTTATAAAGAATAAATAGTTGAAGAAACGTAAATGTAACAAATGGAATTTTGGCAATGAAAACCTTTATAAAATAAAAATTGCAATAGAAACTTTATTTTACTTAATCTCAGCATGGTTTCTGAGGTCTGCCATGGTGGATACTGGATGAATTTTTATGATAAGTGCAAGGAAAAAGGGTGGTGATGGGGGCATGGGTTATCAATAAATTGATAATGGGTAATAAAGAGTTATTGGGAGCGGAAGAGGGGCGTAGTTTGGCATGGAGCATATTGGGCCATCAGAGATGGGCAGAGGGGCATAGATTTGCATGCAGGGAATTTGGGGTGGATGGGAGGAAGGAAGTGGGATTGATGGGGCATATAGAATGCATGAGGCTGGGCTGGAGGGCTATTTTGTGTTTTTCTGTTTTTTAAGAACTTCAATACAGTGCCAGTGCAACGAAGCAGGCCTTCTGCCCAGCGCTCCCCCACTTTCACCCCCATGCACCTCATCTACAATTGCTCCAGAGCCACCAGGCCTGACTACATGGAACTCTGCCACCTCAGAACGAAAATCTAACTTCCGGTTTACTTTCTCCTGGGTAAGGTTTGCAAACTCAGGAATGGTCCCAATTCTGCACTCCTGACTTGAGCAAAATTCCAGGCATTAGATTTGATGCTATAGCACATGGGATAGAGATATGTTTTTCAAATTGAAGCGCTTTGATAAGAAAAGTTCTACAGGGGTTAACATTGGAGCAATGCTTATTTCTGATAAACATTAATGAGTTAGATTTAGGAATTCAGAGAACAGTATTGGAACTTGCTAATGACATTGATGTAATGACATGGCAATTAGTGATGGGGCTAGAGATGGTTTGGTAAATTGAGCAGATAGGTAGAAGCCACAGCTCAGTATAGAGAAATGTAAGGATTTGTGATCATGAAGGAAATTATACAAAATAGTAAATGTGGAGAAATTGATGGACCGAATGGCCTGCTTCTCTGCTTTTGTTATTCTACATGTTACATTTTGTGTGAATGAATAATTATGAGTGAATGTGGAAAACGATCAATAATTTATTTAGTAATAAGTTGCACTTCCATTAATGGATGTCGGGGGAGGCTGTGGCAAATCAGAAACAGTGGAAGGATCAAGAGTGATAACAGTGAAATAGAGTTGGATGTTGTTTAAATTCATGTGGAAACTACGTTGAGTTTTCAGAAGGTAATGCTGTCATAAACCACACAGATGTTATCTGCACGGGCACCTCAACGTGAGACACTGGTTCATGGTAGTGTTTTTTAAAAATGGTGTTTGGAGTCACATGAAATTCCCATCAGAATAAGCAGTCCGGTCGTAACATATCAATTACTAAAGGTTAAAGTAAAAATTAACTTACTATGGATGCTGGAATCGATAACAAAAACAGAAAATGTTAGAAAATTTCAGCAAGTCTGACAGCATCTAAGGAGAGAGAATAGAGCTAATCTTCAAGTCTGGATGGCCTTTCATCAAAGCTGAAAACAAAGAAAATAGGACAAGATTTATATTGTTAGGGCCAGGTTGGGGGATGTAATTGACAAAGCTGTCTCACACAAGAAGACAAAAGTGAATGTAAATGGTGATGATCATGAATAAGAATGGTGCTTATAGCAGCCCGGAGCAAAGGTAAGCAGTATGTCCAAAGATATCTTGAGATATGTAATAGATGGCCCTAGTGGAGGGGCGAGGGGAGAACATGGTAGGAAAAAAAATGGGTGAAATGCTGGCATGGTGGTTGGCATTGCTGCCTCACAACACCAGGGACCGGGTTCAATTCCCAGGTTAGTCACTGTCTGTGCAGAGTCTACATGTTCTTTCCATGTCTGCATGGGTTTCCTCCAGATTCTCTGGTTTCCTCCCATAGTCCAAAAGACGTGCTGATTAGGTGCATTGGCCATGCTAAATTCTCCCTCAGTGTACCCGAACAGGCGCCGGAGAGTGGTGACTGGAGATTGCAGTGTTAATGTAAGCCTACTTGTGACACTAATAAACAAACTTTGAACTTTAACAAGATGGAAATTTTTAAAAATGGACAAATGAAATGATGAAAGAAGTGAAAATTTAAAAAAAAAAATGCACAAGATAAAATAAAACAAATGAAAATGGAAGAGAGCATTCATGCTCTGAAGGCTTTAAACTGCCCAATCAGATGAGGTGCTGTTCCTCCAGTTTGCATTGGGCTTCACTGGAATATTGCAACAGGCCAAGGACGAATATGTGGATATGAGAGATGGTGTGTTGAAACGATGGGAAGGTCTCGGTCCTGCTTGCAAAGGAACCAAAGGTGTTCTGAAAAGCAGTCAGCCAATCTGCATTTGGTCTCTCCAATGTACAATAAACTGCACTGGCGCGGGGAATGCTATAAACCAGATTAAAGGTGGCGCAGGTGAAGCACTGCTTCGCCTAAAAAAGTATTTAGGCCCTTGGATGATGAACAGGAAGAAAATAAATGGACAGACATTGCATCTTCTACAATTGCAGTGGAAGGTGCTGTGAGCAGAGGGTGAAGTGTTAAGTGTGATGGAGGAGTGCGCAAGCATTTCCTGGTGGGAACTGTCCCTGTGGAATGCTAACAGGGGGAGTAAGGGGACAATGGATGGCACGGTAGCACAGTTTGGGCAACACGGTAGCACAGTGGTTAACAGTGCTGCTTCACAGCGTCAGGAATTTGAGTTTGATTCCCGCTTGAATCACTATCTCAGTGGAGTTTGCATGTTCTCCCCATGTCTGCGTGCATTTCCTCCAGGTGCTGTAGTTTCCTCTCACATTCTGAAAGATGTGCTGGTTAGATGCATTGATCAGAACTAGCGCCAGACTGTGGTGACTAGGGAAATTTCACAATAACTTCATTGCAGTGTTAATGTAAATCCTACTTGTGGTAGCATCATGCTGGAGTCAGCGGAAATGGAGAGTGTTCCTTTGAATGCAAAGACTGGTGTGGTGAAAAGTGAGAATGAGGAGGACCCTATCCTGGCTCTGGGAGGGTGGAGAGGGAAAGGGGATGAGAGCTGTGATGTGAAAGATGAGTTAGACACGGTTGAGAAACCTGTCAACCACACTGGGTGGAAATCCACGATTAAGGAAGAGGGAAGACATATCGGCAGAGCTATTTTGGAAAGTGGCGTCATCAAAACAGATGTCATGGAGTCAAAGGAACTGAGAAAATGGGATGGAGTCCTTACAGGATGTGACATATGAAGAACTGCAGTCAAGATAACTGTGGGAGTCAATGGGCTTGTAATGCTTGTTAGTAAACAATCTATTACCAGAAATGGAGTCAGAGAAGTCAAGTAAAGGAAAGAAATGTCAAAAATGGACCAGCTAGAAGAGATAGAGGGGTGGAAGTTGGAAGCAAAATCAATAAACTTTTCCAGGCTCAGACGAGAGCATGATGCAGAACCGAAATAATTATCAATGCACTTACCAATAAAAGATTACGGGAGGGGGCCTGACTAGAATTGGTGCAAGGAATGTTCCACATACCCCATAAAGAGACAAGCAAATCTAGGACACGTTGCATTTACTCATAACAAACTTTTATTTGGAGAAAGTGAAACAAGTTAAAGAATAAATTGTTGAGTGAGAGAACAAGTTTAGCCAGGTGGAGGAGAATGGTGTTGGATGGGGATTATTCAGACCTCTGGGAATTGTTCAGAGTTCTGTTCAAGGAAGAAGTGGAGAGTTCTCAGACAACCTTGTAGGAAATGGCAGGGTAGAGGAATTGGACATCCATGGTGAAGAGGACGCAGTTTGGCCAGCGAACTGGAAGTTATTGATATGATGTAGGGCATCAGAGGAATCACGATATAGATGGGAAGTAATTGGACAAGAGGATAGAGTCAAGATAAGAAGAAATGAGTTCAGTGGGGTAAGAACAGGCTGAGGGGTTGGGCCTACTGGCGCAGTGAATTTTGGGAAGAAAGTAGAAGCGAACTGTCCAGGGCTAGAAGAATATGAAGTTGGAAGCTGTGGAGAGAAGTTTGGAGAAGATGAGGTCAACGACAGTCCTGGAAACATTGGCTTGTTTCGTGGTGGGGTCATGGTCCAGAAGGAGGTGGGAGATAAGAGGAAGTGTTCAAAAGATGGTGCTCAGCCTCTGAAAGGTAGAGGTCAGTACGCCAGGCAACTACAGCACCATCTTTGTCGGCAAGTTTGATGACAAAGTCAAGGTTGGACCTGAGAGAGCAAAGTGCAGCAAGTTCAGAAGGATAAAGGTTGAAGTGTAAGAGAGGAGCAGTGAAATTGAGCCGGTCGAGTCACACCAACAGTTCTCAATGAAAAGATTAAGGGAGTGATTTTACCATTTTGATTCTAAGTGCTGAATTTGGGCGCAATTCAGATTCGACTTTGGAAACCTGTTCTCAGGTGCCCCCTTACACACTTAGCCTGAAGAAAGAATCGCAAGTCTGAATTGTGTGGGCAGGGTTTATCGCACCCAAAATACTGCTGCCTTGAGTTGCGCAAGCACAGTGAACAAAAACTGAAAAACACTCCTCTGTTGCATCACTCACAGGCCGCAAAAAGTGGATAAAGCAGCCCTGGAGTGGCGGCCCCCCCCCCCCGACAGATTTTGCCCCACCTCCATAACATAACTGACCCCCTTATCCACCCACTCTCCCCATTTTTCAGACCAACTGTGACGCCCTGTCCCTCTTCCCCTCCACCGATCAACTGCAGAGTGGCAATGGACTTCCCCACCCACCAGAAATCCAACTGGTCTCCTCCTCTCCACCACATGCCCCACCAGAGACTGATCGCGCCTCCCTTCTCCAGCCCCTCACTAGACAGCAATCTGGCCCACCTTCTACCCTCCCTCCCTCCACAGTGAACAATCTGGCCCACCTCCTTCATACTCACCCCCCAAACCTTCCCGCACACCCCTCACTCACTAGAGATCCATTTGGCCTCCCTCACTCTACTCCCTTATCATAGAATGATCAGGCTTCCCTCCACTGTCCTTTCGCCCCTCCCTCCCACCAGAGATCCATCTGGCCCGCCTCTCTCCTACGGTCCACAATACCCTCCCCTGCATGCACCAGAGAACCATCTGGCCTCTCTCTCCTCCATCCCCCCCGCACCAGGAAATGATTGGGCCTCCCTCCCTACTTATCTCCCCTCCCCACCAGAGATCCATTTAGCCTGCCCCCTCCTCCTCTTCCTCCATCCCCCCCCATCCCAGAGATCCATCTGGCCTTCCTGCTCCTTCTCCCGCCCCTCCCACCAGAATGTTCAGGCCTCCCTCTTTCCCTCATATTCCCCTCCCCTACCCACCAGAGATACATCTGACCTACTTCCTCCTCCCCACTTCACCAACCCCCCAGAGAATGATCTGGCCTGCCTCCTTTACCCCCGCCACCAATCTAAGTCAGAGAGCCATCGGAAGTTCTGAACTTACCTCTTCAGAAGTTGTAGCGCCCGAAATAGACCTTTGTCGAGCTTGTCTGTTTCGCGCCAAATCTGGATGGCAGACGCAATGGTAAAGGGAGAAATGCAGCTCATTGAGTCACTTTAAATGCATACAAATGCATTTATATTGACATTATGCCCGTTTCGGACACAGTTCCAATCAGGGCCATTTTCAGGTTCGTAAAGTCGGAATCTGCATGGACACAGCTATTCGCCTTACACCCAACTTTACCTCATTTTCATGCCCAAAAATGGGCGCAACGTAATAGTAAAATCGCACCCAAAAAATAGGTAAGAGGCCGCAGGGAAGGGTCCAGGTGAGTGGAGAATATTGGAAGTGGGTAAAAGGATCTGTTGAACATGGGGGAGAACTCTTGCCCAAAGAAATAAGCACAGAGAAGAAGGTAGCAAAGAAGATTTCAACATCACATCGAGCCCAAAATTCATGAAGTGGAGTCCTTTGCTGAGTACAGCACATTCAGTTTCAGAAAGGGGAAGGTCAGAGGGTATAGTGAATACACTGCAAGGGCTGACGTCAGGAGTGATGGGGTTTGAGAGACGGATAGGGGAGGAGGGTCCTGGATGGGCATTACTATCGATGAGTAGTTGAAGCTTGCATTCCTTAACACCTGAAAAAAAATATTTCTTGTTAAAGCGTCAGATAAGACAAAGATTGAAATGAAACTAAGAGTAAGGACAGTTCTGTGTTAGGGTGAGGTGATTATATTGCAGAGTGATATCTAGTGTGTGTTAATATGTCGATGCATGGCACTGAGTGTGGCTCTCAGGATAAGTGAGAACATCAGTCCAAGGAACATTGTAGTCCTGGATGAATTCTACTACTCACTAAAGGTTATTTATTAAATGAAAGAAAAGACAAATAAACACAATTCTATGAGATACATCAACACCAGAGTTATACAGATACCCACGATTTTGTATGGCAATTACCCCTTTTCCAAACTATATCCCTGATATCTGAACTCAGTAATACTTCCCTGTTCCCCAAGCAACATCTACCTTAGACAAACTTATAAGTTAAATCCTGCTTACAGTTACCACTCAATACCAGGAGAAATATCCAGTCTGGGAAGCATCTTTGCCTACTTCAGCGAAAATAGGTAAGCTGTCTTTATAAAGGTTTCTACATTAACTTAGCTGTAGGACTTCACAAAATAGTTATTCACTGGCTTGCTGTTAGATGTTACCCTGGCCTGCTGATGACAGGGCCATTTATATTTGATCTTATCTAGATGTCTGCTAATCTTGTTACTGGGAAAAGGACGCTTCTCATTAGCCCTTTTGAATGTGGGCTTCTGGCAGATTCTGCCATGTTACTAAGTAGATTACATCCTATCATTCCATTTGTTACTTCTGGATCTTATTTGTTCCCAGGCAAATCCATGACAAATGCCAAGGAACAGTTTGTAGATGGTCGATACGAGGGATCCACAGATTCTCAGGTTACAACTAGATAGATAGAACAGAACCAGACAAGGGCAGTCACACCCAACTGGACAACAAAGGAGGATGGTGTGGTCAACTATATCAAAGCTTCAAGCAGGTCAGGAAAAATGAAAGGAAGTGGTTCACCATGCTCACAGCTTCTCAGTGGATTGCATTTAGTGGAGTAAACTGGAACAGTTATGATTACAGGGGACACAGCGAGAAATGGGTGTGAGCACTGGGCATGAGAAAATTACCCCCCAATCTAGTCAGCAACAGAAAGGGTCTGAATGTGGAAATCCTGGTCTTGGAATAGAAATTAGACTCACAAATGAGCCACTTAAAGGCAAGTTTTCCTGAGCCCACCAGAATTTAGTGGTGGCTCTGGGATTTACCAGAATTTGCATTCACTGTGCAGGGTTCCAGAAGGTCACCAGGCAGACCCTGACGAGCACTTGGCGCCCAATCAAGGGACCCAGCACCAAGAAGGCTATGAATACTACTGGAATCCACCCCACTAGCTTTGTTTCTAATCTCCTTACCCCTTCCCATGCTAGTGATCCCTACCAGAGCAGGAACAGTATTGGAGTGCTTTAAACATGGAGTTTTCGCAAATACAGAAGGTTAAAGTATTTGCAAACTTAGTTGTAAATAAAATCATTCAAAATCTGTTGAAATTGGGGAATTTTTGTACATGGCATGCAATAAAAAGGAGAAAGGTATTCAGCAGTCAAATGGCTTATCTTTAAATAATTGTGTCTTGAGTGCTCTTAAAGTACATATTTCTTTGTTGTTGAAATTGAGAAGTTGACGTATATGTAGCTAGTAAAAAGAATTGGCAGTTCAGCTTTTAGAGACTTAAGTTTATAGAGTAAATTCCCTGCCAATAACCTCAACATTGGAATGCTAATTAAGGGGCAGGCAGGGATCTGATATAATAGGGAACTTAATTCAAACTGCAGCAAATGATAATGAAGATTAGGAAGGCTTCAACACTATTGGGTAAAAGAATGAGATTTGCTATTGATATCCCATTTTAATTTGAATATAGTTAGACTGTTTTGTAATGATTGAAATTTACTGAGGGAAGCAGGCCTCATTAAGCAAAGATGTGTTTGCCAATATGTATTGACAGATTTGCTATTTTTAATCTTTCAAAAATGTAGATCTCAGGCAGAATTAGGAATAAATAACATGCTCAAACAAGCTCT
Source organism: Sphyrna mokarran (assembly GCA_024679065.1). Taxonomy (NCBI): domain Eukaryota; kingdom Metazoa; phylum Chordata; class Chondrichthyes; order Carcharhiniformes; family Carcharhinidae; genus Sphyrna; species Sphyrna mokarran. Next base: position 72,772,654 of record JAGIQG010000007.1, on the reverse strand, counting down.
TTCTGTGGGAACTCAAGCGATGGAATAAAAAAAATTATCACTGGAAGTTCCACATCTTATGAGGCAGCAACTATCCTGTAACATTTAGTGCTGTTGATCTCATGCATTGTTCTGTGTAAGTTTTTATTTACCATAGGAAAGTAAATTACTTTGAAGTAAATTTTAGAAAATAAAAGCTCTCTTAATGTAATTTTTTTAACATATATCTACTTCACAACCATGCATTAATCAATGGATGGTAGAATTATGGCATAGCACGATAATACGTAATCCACAAAGAAACCCCTGAGGAGCATGTTAACTTGCAATGTATCTTACTTACTAAGACTTCCTGCAAGGTCATATCACCTCCTTAGAAAAAAATGAAACAAATCAAACAAATTGACAGTCCTAAAGCAGTAAGTATTTTTTTTAAATCCCAATATAAAAGTCTAATAAGGGTATTTTCAAATATTTGCCCTGATGTGCTACTCTGGGATGATAGCTAGTGAATAAAGTAATCGACCTCTACAGTAAAGGGAATTTATACAACAAAGGAAAGGCCATTACTTAGGTTAGCATAAGCATTAGGGATCGGAATGCATTCCTTGTGAGAATATTTACCTTTGATAAGACATGGTAATGATCCGAGGAAAATATTTCAAGTCATTTCTTGACAAGGTCTCCTTCCAGTTCACCTGAGAATCGTATTTCTACAATGAATACATTTGTTTTTATAGTGAACAGAACTTGATTGTCATCATTCTGATGCCTGAGTAATGGCAGGTAACCTATTGGCATATGTATCTTTACTTAATGAGACAGGTTCTTCCTGTAGTAAATTTCAATCATTGCAAAATAGTCTTTCTAACTTTATTCAAATTAAAATGGGATATTAGTCAATAACTTGCTGTTTCCTCTGGTTTAAAATAATTATGGTAATAAACTGCATCATATGCATCAATTTAATTCACTATACTGAATATAGAATACAATCACAATTTAATGTTCAATCATGTTAAAGTTGAGCGCTGTTTATGATGTCTGTATGCTGCAAGCTTTTCCAGATGTCTTTAGCAGTTTTCTTTAATACTTTAATCTCTTTTAAAAACAGAAACCAATAGCTCTTTTGATGAATATATAGTGATTTTTTTAAAGAAAGACTAGACAATTTATGAACACAATTTATATCTTCGATGCTTTGGCTTGTTTAGAGCTAGCAAGTCAAGCAGTCAATTGTTTTGCCAGAGCAAAGACTATGTGGTCTTCTCAGATTTCCTGTTTGTGTTGTTTTGCAGCACACCATGCCATTCTGGAGGATCTCAAGCCATTCTGACCTTATGGCCCTACATCATGCCCTGGAATTGGAGTACTTGTAGCAGTACTTTGAAATGTAGGATCTCCACCCTCATTTATTGTGGACTACAATATTTCTTTGTCTTGTGGCAGCTTCTGACTCCAAACTGTGTGATGTGTCCCAAATGTTGAAGTACAACAGCAATTTGCCTTCACCCTTAACGATTCTTTAAATGGAGACAAATCAATCCCTGGCAAAGCTGTGAAGACTGTACAGTGAAAAGCCATCATAACCTTTAACAGCCCTATTGTTTCTATATTGCTACAAGAGTTCAAACCAGTGAAGAAAATAGATCTCACCAACATTTTTTATGAGGTCCTCAGAACAAATGTTATGGATAATGCTTTAAGCACTGACAGTCTAAAGCTTCTGTTTTAAGAAAACATTTTTGCCATAATGAATCTAGAAGTTACACTGAAAACTGAGTTGGACAAACGCTAGCAACATATTTTACTTGTGGAGAAGATTTGTTTCCATGATCACTAATACCCAGGGTACTCTTATTATTTATGAACTGATTGTTTTGTGTTCACATCATTTATGAAGGTACTTAAATTAGATTTTGCCATTAGACAAAAGAAGCACATTTGATTCTGTCATTTCACAAAGTAATTTACAGAAAAACAGTTTTCTTATAATTTAAGATGACTGTTGAATTTGCTCAGACAATCATGTACAGAAAAATGTCATTTTGTGTAAATTTGTAATCACGCAATTCTGTTACACATTGTTAAGGCAAACGCAATTGAAAGGTGAAGTAAAGGTGTCGTGAGGCATTCTACGCACATGAAACACTGCTTTGCCCTATCAAAGTGTTAGTGTGTTAAAGTGTAACTTTTTGTTGGGTAAATATGTAGATAATGGAATTTTTGTGATTATTTTATTAAGACCAAATGCTTGGATGTCAAGTGTCAAGATTTATCTTCCTCTTTCTCCAGCTTTCTCATTTAGCTGAATTAATTTCATCCATCTTTTCTGCGAACAAATACATGGAATGCTGTGCGTGGATAGAGTAGGAAATAATTCTCTGCTCTCTTCATTCGCAAATAATGTGAATGTTGTGGAATATATTTTTATTATGAAACCTGATTTCTTTTGTTACCAGCGAGAGTGAGGATTGCTGTCAACTTTACATCCTTGTAGTGTCTACATTCTTTTATATGAAAATACTTTCAAAAATAAAGTTCTGAATTTTGGAGCAGGAACTATTAGAACATTTTAGAATTGTTCTTGTGCAATTAGACCAGATCATTTTGGTACTTTCCATTTTTCATCCAAAATGCTAATTTTATTGACATACTTAGCTGATGAGTGATATTTTTGTTTGATCTTGGATCTCATGAAGCTTCTAAATTCCTTACTGCAAAAAGCTACAAGCTTAGCCTGTGTATTGTAAATATAATTTTATTCATAGTCCCAAACACACTCTCTCCTTCATTGTAAAAGGTATTTCAGCTCTGTGATGCTTTACACCTCGTGCTTAACAGGCTTGTTTTTTTATAAAGTTCCACACAGCTATCTATTGCAGCAACGGCAAGAAATTGTTTATTATTACAAAAAAGATCCAATTCGTCGTGAGGGGATTTGTTAAATGGGCACTGCTGCTAATCAAGACCACAGTGAACTACTTTAACTGTTTGGTAACTGGATGTTTGCAGATAAAGATCTAGAATAAATAACTATAGATTATGATTTTGCTTTTTTCAATCAAAATGACTGGAAATCAACAGATCATCTGTGTCTCGCTGTAAGAAAGAAAGTACTTTGTCTGCAAATTACATGTACAGAACATCCTTATGAATTGTGTGTTTAAATTAATAAAACTCAGTTTATAAAATTAAAATTAAAGCTTGTGCTTTTCAGGTCCTTCTTTAACAGATGAACCATAAACCTTACTAAATAATAGTGCTCATTGATAAATTCTTTACCTGCTCTCTTGTATTAGTATTTGAGACATTTTCAATTTTTTTTAATAATATTCCAATGCGTAATGTTATGTTTAATTGAAGCATTTCCTTCCAGGTTTGGCTGTTTATGGTGAAATTGAACCTGTGATATCTTGCACTTATCTGTCATCATTGCTAATGCCTTCCTCATGTATATCCTACCCTTAAACCACTATCAGAATAAGTATTGTGCCATGTGGGGTTGCACTAAGTCAGATGTTTGATCTGTCTCTTAAGTGATAGTTTTCACTTGAAAATTCACTTAAGCTCAACATAAACATGATGGTAGAGCAGTACCTTGACAAACAAATAGCAGGTTAATTTGGTGCTTCTCTATTTATTTCTGACTATTACATCCACTCATGACTGAGTCAGCATATGTTTGAGATTGAGTATTCTCACATGTAGCTCCCTTCAAATATCTATTATTCTCCAGGAATATATTGATTGTTTACTTCCCCCGTGTTTTCTGAAAATTATAACCTTGTAACATATGGAATACTTACAGACTATTTCCCGTATAGTTTCACTATTGTGCAGTAATACAATTTCTCGTGCCTCATGTTTGATATCTATACATGCACTAATTTCCTCTTCACTGTGATGGTCAACTCACTGAGATGTAATACCAAATACTTTTGTGTGTGCATAATTAAAATAACACCTGGTTAGATGAGTAGATATTTATTATTAGTTGGAAATTTTATGCACACCTCTCTCTGTGCTTTTCCTCCATATTGAACACCAAATCAGTTCATGTCATTTCCCTAATTTGTTCTGAACATTGTTATTTCTATTCTGTATATTTTCAATGCAATGGAGTCTAATAGAACAAAAAGACCAGCTAACTCCTACATACAAGCATTAGATTGTGATATGAGGAAAAAATGAAAAGAATATCATCAAATTAATGAAAACACTGAAATAATTTGAAAATATAAGTGGATTTATTCTTGCAGTAAAACAAAACAGACAACTGAATTCTGATATGACAAGAAATTTCAAAGATACATAAAAATGTATTTAACTTGCATAAGATAATCTTGTAATCTTATACAATATCTTATAATCCATATATGTATATGTGGTAGCCTTCTGTCTCATAAGATAAACCATGGTGGTCAACTGTGTGTTAAGTATTATTTGTTGTGGCTCAGAAGCCCCACTTTGGCTAAGCAATCTCCTCCTCATTTGCTGCAGAGGAAGCGAGTGGGCTGAGAAAATGCATCATTTGCTGAGTTCTGTTTCCCCTAGGCTGTCTTTTTCGCCAGCTGGACTTTTCATTTATGCTCTCCTCTTACAATTCTTTTCTAAACAGTCAGCCTCCAGAGGTCATAACCATCAGCAAATATCTCCCAATTGCCAGTGCCAATGTCTGTTATCCTGATATCTTTCTTGCAGTTGCCCTGGGAGTATAGATATGGATGTCCGGGAGGTTAATACCGTGTGGCCAGTTCATTGTACAGCAAGTCTTTGGATGCATAGCTGACACCCATCTAATGAACATTACCAAGCACAGGCATCATTGGATTAGCAATGAGTGTATGCTGATGGAATTAATACACTTCAGGACTGCTGATTGGTAATTTTTGCTGCCAGGAGACACTGAGACTATGTCTGAAACAGTGAAATTATCAGTGAAGACAGCCTTTTCTCTTGTTGAGCATCTGCTGTCCAGGTCTCACTACTGTAGAGCATTGCACTGAGGATGCAGGCTTGGTTATTTCACACTTTCCTACTCATTTGGAACAGCTGTAGCTTTTGCAGTATACATTTCGATTTTAGCATCAAGAGACAGATTCCTGCTGCTTGTGAGCTGATGTATATAAAATCATCAACAAACTGAAGCATCACATTGTAACGCTAATACATGGCTGCATGGCAACATCCTGAACCATGACATTTGTCCTCTTTATGTTGATGGTCAAACCAAACTCTTCACGGGTTTGAGATGGTTTGTCCATTTGCCATGGAAAATGTTCCTCAATTAGAAGTGTCAGTGCAGGATCATCAACATAGAGCAACTCTCTGATGAGGACTTGGTGCACCTTTGTCCTGGATCTCAGATAAGGCTGAACAGTTTTTTGACAGTTCTGATATATAAGCAGAGACACTTTGTAGGTTACTTAAAGGCAAATGACAGCCCCAAGAGAAGAAGATGCCAAAGAGCATCAGTGCCTGAACACAATCCTGTTTGACCCCACTGTGGATCGCAAAGATTGCTGATGTTTCTGTGTCATAGCTGGCCTTACCCAGCATGCAACACATTGTGATGGAAAGAGGAGATCATATTGAGCAGTTTTGGCAGGCAGCCAGTTTTAGGCAGAGCTTAAATATTCTGCCCTGATCACATGGTCAAAAACCTCTATGAGATCAATGAATTCAGCATATAGTTGTCTCTGTTGTCCATGGCATTTCTCTTGCAGTTGCCAAAGTTAGAAAATCATGCCAATTGTAAATCTTCCAGTTCTGAAAACACTCTGGGATTGAGGTGTCAGCTGTGATTTGCAATCTGACAAGGACAACGTGGGAAAAAAAACCTCTCCCTTGATGCTCAATAGGGAGATGTCTGAATTGTTGTTGCAATTGCTGCAGTTGCCCCTATTGTACAGGGTCACAATCTTTACATCATGTATAACCAGGAGCATTGCTGCATCCCACCAGCAGAATTAGAAAAGTTGATGCTGATGCCAGGTGAGCGCTGGTTTCCCATGCTTGATGAATTCAGGCAGTATAGAACAGCACCTGCAACTTTGCCCATAGTAAGCAAGTTAATAACTTCGCTAAGCTCCTTCAGTGCGGGTTCAATATATCCAGCTCTAGCATGACAGGCTGGCTTTCCATGGTGTCCAAAGGTTCCCTTTTAATCCAAGGATAATGTCAGCATTATCCTTAGAATAAAACAGAAGTTAGTTCATCCATCATTCCAACTATTTATTACTCTTGGTGATGCTGCTTTCTTTGCTGATAGACCAGTTGTCTTTTTGATCTCTTCATATGTGTCCTTAGCATTCCCTGTATTGAAAGACATGGAAATTTTGTCAAAAGGTGTAATGTAACCAGTAATCACGGGCACTTTCCTTCAAGCAGCCCTTTGTGCATCTAGAACCATGTCTCTCAGATCTATCTTGTCATTAATGAGATTGAACTGTTTCGCATCAATGACAGGATCTGACTCAGTGATGTTAACCTCAAACCAGTATTTTTTTTTCACTTTTGGTTCCCATATGTTGAGTGTATAGTATTGTATATAATGTCTTGAAGTATGTTCCATTTCACTTCTCCATGTTTTGTGGGAATAACTGAATCCTGCTATTACTAGAATAAAGTTTCAAAGATATATAAAAATATAGTTAACTTGCACAAGATATTTTATTAATAATAGCAAACCATAATTCATAGAAAATGTAGTTGAATTGGATACTTGAAATAGTCATGTCATTTCTGTGGGTTTAATCTTTTGACTAATAAATGAACTTGAGTTGCAGAAAAACAACGACTGCTACAGTTTTAAATTCTGGTTGTATTTAATCAATGCCTATCGTTAAAGAGCCAATATGTAATACTTTTCCTTGTTTAGGAAAATATTGACTTCAGGCAAATGCATTAAAAAAATTGCTTTGCATTTTTGTGTTGATGGCATTAACATTTTACTTGTTAGAAAAGGTTCCATGTAAATAGTTATATTGTAATTTCCTAACAAATGTAACAGGTTATAGGTAACATCTTAAGAATACTATGGAATAAAGCCATCAGGAATTCCCATGCATTATGAGATCAGCATGGAGTTGTAACATAACTGTCAAATGTTGAGGGAGTTCTAGTTCCTTGTAACTGCAGTACATCTGAATATATATGCACCCACAAAGCATAGGTTTGTAGTCATTGGCACGCTCCACTATGGAGAAGGCTGCTATCATGGTGAAACTCCACCTGCTTCTATTTGGCAGGAGAGAATGAAATGCATTCAGCTGTTTTTGACTTGCAGTGAATTCCCTCCCTCAATCATAGATGTCAAACTGTGGTTGGCAAACTGTCAGAAATATCACCTTGGAGAAGCCTAACACGAAACCATTACAATACTGTCTCTTATGCCAATACTGTCTCTTATGCCAATACTGTCAATCCTGTCCACACCATGCACCAAAGCTACAAATCTGCCTGGTAGCTATCAATGAACGTCTCTTTAGCAAAACAAAGATATCTCACATATATACTGTTCCTCTCTGAGATTGGCATAAAATTGTTCCCTGAAATCCCTAGGTGGATGTGGCCTCCTGCTGAAGGCCCTTCTCTTTCCAGAGCCTCCTTCATTGCATGCCTTGCCCTCCTCTGTTACCATTAGTCATCCTACCCATCATGGTGCAAATTAAGAATAATTACAGCAGTGATGACTGAGAGCAAGTGATCTTTGAGTTACAACTCAGGTCTTCATCACATTGTCTGAGGCTAGAACTCTTCATTCACCTGACGAAGAGGGAACCTTGAAAGCTTGTGAGTTTGCTATCAAATAAATTGGTTGGACTTAAATCTGGTGTTGTCAGACTTCTTACTGTGTTCATCACATTCTACATGGTTGCCTTTAGTTTTCAAAAACTAAAAGTGGCAGAGCAAAGAGACAAAGCTCCAAACATTTTGACTAATTTATCTGGAAGCAGTAGAAATCAATTAAAAACTAAATAATGAAAACTGAAAGTAATTGACATTCCCCTTAAATAGTGATGGGTGTTCCATTGCATAACATTTTGTTTGGCTGTTGTTGATTAAGAGAAAATGTTAGCTTAAAAATGAGATAAAAATGGCACTGTTAGAATTATATCACTGATATTGTAATCTGCCTGTTCTGAATTGTTCTAGCACTACATCACAGTGTCCCAGTAACAACCAAGCTACAATGGTGTGAGGCACAGACGCTGTTTTGACACCACAAACAACATTACTAACACCAAAAATTTGGCATTACATGGAAATTTTAGATTGTTGCATTTATCTCCTAAAAACAATGGTCAATGGTCCACTAGTAGATGGTTCGCCTTTGTAGATAATTTAGGCCTCAGGCAGACAGGAACCAAACAATACATACAAGTTATACGAAACAGAAAATGCTGGATAAACTTAGTAGGTCTGACAGCAACTGCAGTGAGAGACACAGAGTTAAGTGTGGATGACCCTTCTGCAGAATTAGAGGGAAATAGAAAAAATAAAGAATTTCAGATTTCTGACATCTGCATTATTTTGTTATCGTTTGATTGTTTAATTCACTTCCATTTCTTTTTCAGGAATGCTTTCCTCAAAAAAGTACTGCTCTTCTCTCCAGTGGAACTTCTGTTTTTTTTCCCTTTTACTATGTTCACCTTCATTACTTCCTATCTCCTTACGTTCTTGACAAAGTTGTCAATATCTCCTTTGCTCTGACCGTTCCTGTTTTTTTCCTATTCTGTCTCACCTTTTCTTTTCCAATTATATCATTCTTTACAATCCTACCTTTCCTCATTTCTCCAATAGGGTAATTTACACTAAAACGTTATTTCAGTTTCTCTCCCTACAGATGCTGTCGGACTTGCTAAGTTTATCCAGCATTTTTTTGTTTTTATTTATAATGAATTATATGGTTGGACCAAAGGTGGAAAAGTGGGCAGAATGTAAGGTTAGGGATAAGTCTGAGCTAAGGTGAGATTGACTAAGATGTCATGTATATCAGAAAGAGAGTATTAATGGCAGGATTAAGGATTGAATTTTTTTAATAGTGACATAAAGGTAAGGTAACAATGTGTTAATAAATGAACAAAGATTGATGCTCAGTGAAAGCAAAACTGAAAATGTGACAAGCCCATTCCTGACCTATTTTGCCTCCTCCACCTCCTTCTTCAATGATATAATTCTTTACGTATCTATCTCTCTTCAGTTCTGTGAAAGGGCCATATAAACTCAGAACTCAACACTGTTTCTCCACGGATGCTGCCAGATTTGCCAATTTTATTTCTGCATTTTCTGTTTTTATTTCAGATTTGCAGCATCTGCAATATTTTGCTTTTCCTAATATATACAAGATGGTGACTGGCTGGGAACTCAGGTAGTTATTTACAGTGCAGATGCAATCTTAGCTTGGATAATCTCTGTATAATCAGTAAAGAGATCATCATCAGTAAATATAAAAATACAATTAAATACCAGTTGCTTCCGGAAAAAAAATAATCTGGATACATTCCTGAAATTTTTATTTTTCGAGTGTTTAAACTACAGTGGTAAATGATTAAAGTTTAAGTAATGTTGTGCATTAAATTATGCTGCTACCTGAAATCTGATCTTGGGGCAACCTTGACTAGCCTCCTTACCCCCTGATACTGACAGCAACAGTGCAATGGGATGTCTTGCGAAGTACAATAAAACATAGGCACTTTGTTTCATGTGCAGTCAACCACTTAATTGAGCATTTGGCCTTTTAAGTGAGAATAACTAAATTCAAATAAACAATTAATTGAAATGGCATCATCCTTTTTGAAGTTTTGAGATGTTTATTGAACTAGGCGTATTAAAATGAATGCCTAATTATATATTCTTGATTTCATTAGGAGCATAGTTACCCAAGATGCACTTTCAAATAAATGGTATTTGTTTTATTTCTCTTTTAAGACATACCAGTATGAAGAATTTGGAAATTTTGATGGCGCCACTACAATCACACTCACATCAGGAAGTCCCAGCGGAATTTGGGAGCAGCTTCATTCTGGCGAGGAGACCCCACATCCTGAAGCATCTCTGTTCGTAAATGAAGCATTTCATTCATTTACTCACTGTTTGCTTTCGCCAACTTTGCCCGGGTTTGTTGATGGAGGAAGGTTGGAAACTTTCTCTTGGGAATAATTCCGGATTTGAAGGTTAAATCAATCGGTATCATCACTGAAATAGAAAAGATATCTTGGCAGAAACCTTATGGACAGGCTGATCCTTACATTTGCGATTAAAACATGTTTGAAAAAAGAAATTTTCTTTCTCTTCCCCCTTTGAGAATATTAGTTCCCACAGTTACATTTAAATCTGTAATTACATTCCTTATTTTAAACCATTGGGCTTTTCATTGGTTTGTCTAAATGTTTTACATTTCTTGTTCAATATTTCAATTGAGCTTCAATGTCACTGGGGAATTCAAATAATTATGGTCAGAGTTTGGAGGCTCAGGCCAGCTCCTTTCCAGTTCCTTTCCAGTTCCATCCTAGGCTGGGTTAACAACCTGATTCACTTGGAACGCCAACACCGGCTTTCAAAGCTGCTTTACTCAACCAGCTATAGGACTGGGTTATTGTCGACAAGCTAGTGAAGAAAAGCAAAAAGCCAGCCTGCAGTCTGATTGTGGCTTTGTCCCTTTTTGCAAAGCTGCTAGCTTCAATTATTTTAAGACAGACTTTTTCATGTTAAATCATATTTATTCCTTGATTTTTACCTCAACATTCATAGTTTGTAAAACAAACATACATGTGTTATAAATGTCCAGAAATGTTTAGGTACACATGAATAGATAAAGCGTGAAATCCAAATGGATAAGAAATGTGTAACCTTTCACACTACAGTATAAATTCAGCAGCAGAGAGATGGACCAGGATTCTCAGTAAGAAATGGACTAGGACTGAAATGCAGCAATGTAAATCCTATTCCATGTCAGTAAATGTCATTGCAGATTAACTACCTGCTAGCTTGGTGAATGCTTTCAGAATGTGCATGAATTTTAAAGAGTCATTGTGAATGTGGTACTATGCTTATTGACAAATAAGTTTGACAAACAATGTCAAATTCCAACCATGTTTTTCAATAATATAAACAGACGGTTCCATCATTAAAACTTAAGGAATTTTGCAGATACTAATCGGACGTGATGAAACTTTGGGTAGGGTGTGGGTAAAATATGAGGTGAACGGACTCTGCAGACACAATTGCATGGTGTTATTTTTGCTTCATGCTTAATAAATCACAACCTATTGGGTCAATTACCTTTCCAGCTGGCATTGAGAATAGTGGAAAGAACAGGGTCCCAGACTGTGTGTAGTTAATAGTTGCTTACATTTAAGTGTCTTTATGTTATCTGAGACAGAATGTCATAGTTCCCCACAACCAGCTCACTTCAACATTTTCAAGGAAAGGGAACAGTATAATTGGGCCATGGAGTTCAGCAGCCTAGGGGTCATGTTACTGATTTTAATCCAGGGGCCAGACTTCAAATCCTGTCATGTCAGCCAGGGAACTTGAATCCAGGTTTTTTATTTGTTATGGGATGTGGGCGTCCCTAACTGGATCATTTTTAATTACATTTCTTATCCATTTGGATTTCATGCTTTGTCTATTCATGTGTACCTAATCACACTTGAAAAGGTGGTGGTGAACTGCCTCTTTGAACTGTGGTGTAGGTACATGCACTGTACTGTGGAAAGGAGTTCCATGTTTTTGACCCAGTGACAGTGAAGGAACAGCAATATATCTCTAAGTCAAGATGGTGATTGGTTTGGAGTTGGTCTTGCAGGTGGTGGTGTTCCTATGTATCTACTGCCCTGCCCTTCTAGATGGCAAAGATCACAGCTTTGGAAGGTGTTGTTAAGGGAACGTTAGTGAGTTGCTGCAGTGCATCTTCTAGATGCATCGTAATGAAGGGAGTGAATGTGGTGTGGGGTACCAATGCTGCTTTGTCCTGCCACATTTGAGCTTCTTCAGTGTTTTCATCAGGCAAGTAGACCAAATGAGGAACAGTGGCACAGTAGTATTGTCATCCAGATTAATCATCCAGAGACTTGAGAAAGAACTGGGAACCCAAGTTTTAAACTCACCATGGTAGATGCTGAGATTTAAATTTAGTAGCATCTGGAATTAAAAATCTAATGAGGATCATGAAACCATTATTGATTATTGTAAAAACCAATCTGGGGTTCACTAATATCCTTACCTGGGCTGGCTGATATGCGATTCTAGCACAGCAATGTGGTTGACTCTCAAACTATTCCCTGAAATGGAGGGCAGTGAGGCTTGGGAGATAAGTGTTGGCCTGGCCAATGATGTTCATGTGCTGTAAGGTGAATAAAAGTAGAACATAGAACATAGAACATTACAGCACAAACAGGCCCTTCGGCCCACGAGTTGCGCCGATCACATCTACCAATTCACAGACCTATCTATAACCCCCTATCCTATTCTTTTCCATATACTCATCCAGAAGTCTCTTAAAAGACCCCAGTGAGTTTGCCTCAACAACCTCCGATGGCAGTCAGTTCCATTCACTCACCACCCTCTGAGTGAAAAACCTACCCCTGACATCTCCTTTGTATTTGCTTCCCTGCACCTTAAATCTGTGTCCTCTCGTAGTGACCATTTCAGCTCGGGGAAAATAGTCTCTGAGAGTCCACCCTATCTATTCCTCTCAACATTTTATAAACCTCTATCAGGTCGCCTCTCAACTACGTCTCTCCAGTGAGAAGAGTCCCAGCTCCCTCAACCTATCTTCATAAGGCCTGCCTCCCAATCCAGGCAGCATCCTTGTAAATCTCCTCTGAACTCTCTCAATAGCCTCTACATCCTATAATGAGGCGACCAGAACTGTACACAATACTCCAAGTGGGGTCTGACAAGAGTCTTATAGAGCTGCATCATTACCTCCCGACTCCTAAACTCTATTCCTTGATTAATGAAGGCCAGTACACCGTACGCCTTCTTGACACTTCCTCCAATTGCGAGGCCAATTTAAGAGTCCTATGGACCTGGACCCCGAGATCCTTCTGCTCTACAACACAGCTAAGACTCCTACCCCTTGTATTGCACTCCTTCATCCCATTATTCCTGCCAAAATGGACCACTACACATTTATCCGCGTTGAAGTCCATCTGCCACTTCTCCGCCCAGTCTTGCATCCTGTCTACGTCCCGCTGCAACTTTTGGCATCCCTCCAGACCATCCACAACACCACCGACCTTTGTATCGTCGGCGAACTTACTAACCCATCCCTCCACTTCCTCATCCAGGTCATTTATGAAAATGACAAACATATATGACAAATATATATATTCAATCACACTCCTGTCTTGTGACTTTCAGATGTTGGGGAATCAGGATGTGAGTCACTCACCACAGATTTCTGACCTGCTCTTGTAGCCAGAATATTCGTGCAGTTGGTCCAGTTAAGTTTCTAGGTCAGTGCTGGTTGCCAAGGTGTTATTGGTGGAGGAATCAGTGATGGTAATGTAGTTAAATGTCATGGAGAGGATTAAATTCTGCCTTCTCAGAGGTGGTCCACTATTTGGCACTTGTGTAGCCTGAATGTTACTTAAGTAAACCTGGAACTTCAGATAGCATAAATAACAACTTCCATTAGATGAAAGTCATAACAGCATTGGTATTCTATATATTTTGAGTGCAAAACAATGTCATAATTCATTTTGAATGTTATTCAACTGATGTAACCAGACAATTTTACAATAATGTTCCATATTTTTAAAGAATTGATTTTCCCTTCATAAATCTGTTCATAAATCTGGAACTAAAAAACTACAGATTGTCGTGAAGACCCACTTTGTTCACAAAGACCTTTGAGGAAGAACAACAACAACTTTAGCACCTTTAAAGTACTAAAAACATCCTTGCCACTTCAGTAGTTTTATAAAATAGAAAAGGAAATCAGTTGTCCTTACCTTCTGTGACTGTGCCTTCAACTGTCTGGGCCGAAAGCTCTTGAATTCCCTCCCTAAGCTACCCCCCCCCCCCCCCCCCCCCACACACCACACCACACACACACACACACACATACACCTGCGCTATTGCCCCAACTCTCCTTTTCCCTTTCAGATAATCCTTAAAACTTTCTTTACTCAAGCTTTCAGCTCCCTGATGTGATGTCGCCCAGTGGCCCAGGACCAGCGGAGGTTATTCCTTAAGGCCCTGCCTTCTCAAACTTGCCCCTCACTTGAGATGTGGTGATCCTCAGGTTAAATCACCCCCAGTTGGTACCCACTTCAAAATGGACAGCAGCCAATTGGACATCTGGCACTATGGCAACTTTTACCTATTTAAAGTAAGAGCAAAGAGATTTGTCATTCCTATGGTTAAATGCCTCTGTTTCTATTTTATTGAACATTGTATGAAATAGTTTATTTCTCTCCACATTAGCAATTAAACATACTCAGTAAGAAGCTTCTAGCATCATAACTGACTTATTTCTGAATGTGATGTAAATAGAGTAGAAAATAAAATACATCTTTTTGCAATAATTTTACAAGTATCCTACCAGCCATAGTTCCATCCTGTTTCAGCCAATAGAAACTGTATTGGGAACCTGCATAACTTTCTAGCTGGAAGTATAAGTTAAAAATTGCTGGGCCCCACAAAGACTCCTGCATAGGATTGAAACACATTCTTGTTACATAGCACAAAACTGGCATTGAATTTTACATTTAGAGTTGGCCAACACTGCACAGATGTCACATTCCTGTGAAACTGAAGCATTACACTGCAACATGGTTGTGAAATCAAGTGCTGAGACACGATCTAACTCCCAAAGTGAAATATGCTAAATTTATTTTGAATTTAGATAGCCTGTGTCAAGTTAAACAGCTTTTCACTGATATTTTGCTTGTCTGGTAACTTAATGACACTAAGTTAATCGTAAGACCATAGGACATAGGAGTAGAAGTAGGCCATTTGATCCAATGTATCTGTGCCACCATTCAATGAGATCATGAGTGACTTAATGTGATAATCCTAAACTCCACTTTCCTGCCTTTTTCCCATAACACTTGATTCTCTTACTGAAAGACTTGTTTATCTCAGCCTGGAACATACTTAGCAACCTAATCTCTGCTTTCTTTTGTGGTAAAGAATTCCACAGATTCACTGCCCTCTGAGAGAAGGAATTCCTCCTCCTCATTCTGTGAAATGAACAACCCCATTACTCTGAGATTACGTCCTTTGGTCCTAGACTCTCCCATAAATGAACATTACTCTCAGCATCTACCTTGTCAAGCTCACTGGTATCCGAGATACCTCAATATGGTTGTCTCTCATTCTTCTGAACTCCAATGAGTACAGGCCCAACCTACTCAACCTCTCCCTATGAGAAAATCTATCCATACCCAGGATTAACCGAACAAAGCTTCTTTGCATTGCTTCCAATCCCGGTATATTTTTACTTAGATAAGGGAACCAAAACTGTTAGGTGTGGTCAAATTGGCACTTTGCATAGTTTTAGCAAGACTTCTCTATTTTTATATCCATTCCCTTTAAAACAAAGGTCAACATTCCGATTGTCTTCCTGATTACCTGCTGAAATAGCCGTGCTCACTTATTGTGATTCATGCACAAAGACAGCTTGGTTAAAGGGTAGTTGACGTGGGAAGTGGAAGTATAGAATTTGGGGGGGGGTGGGGGAGGGGGGGCGGGGGGGGGGGGGTGGAGATGGGTAGCAGGGTAAACTTTTAATGCTGTAGATGGTGCTTTAAGCTTGTAACTGGCCTGCCTCTGTTACATGCTTCTGTTGCACATTTGGATATAGGTGTAGTGTGATCCTGAATGATGTTAGTGCCGAATTTCATATGACATAATTAACAACTTCGACTCGATGAAGAATCATAATAACATTGATATTTAATATATTTTGATGGTAGATTGATATCATTGTGTATTTTGTATGTTATTCAACAGATGTAACCAGACAAGTTTTGCAGCAATGTTCCATATTTTTAAAGAATTGGTTTTCCTTTAACAACTCTGTTCGTAAATTCCTTCCATAGCCCAATTTTTCACCAATGAATGATTGCTGAAAATGTTGTCAAGACGTTCACTAGAGGTCAAAGTCTTTCTGCGTTTGATATAAAAGATCTCATGGTATTATCTGAAGAAGCGTAGGGAGAGTTGCTTTGGTAAGTATCCTTAATTCAGCATCACTAAATCTTTCCTGCATCCTTTCTAAAGCCTCCACATTCTTCTAGTAGAGTGGTGATCAGAATTGAACTCTATATTCTAAGTGTGGCCTGCATTGCCACTTTCAGTGATCTGTGTACCTGTATATTCAGCTCCCTTTGCCTATCAATGCTCTTAAGGGTTCTGCCATTTACTGTATATTTCCTATCTGTATTAGAACTTCTAAAATGCATTATCTCACATTTGTCTGCATAAACTCCATCTGCCATTTCTCCGCCCAAGTCTTCAACTGATCTTTTTCCTGCTGTATTTCTGATGGTCCTCATCTCTATCCACAAATCCATCAACCTTTGTGGCATCCACAAACTTATAATCAATCCATTATATTTTCCTCGAAATCATTTATATATATTATAAACAACAAAGGTCCCAGCACTCATCCCTGAGGAACACTACTTCTCACAGCCCTCCATTCAGAAACACACCCTTCCACTGCTACCCTCTACCTTCTTTGACCGAGCCAGTTTTGTATCCACCTTGCTAGTTCATCTCTGATCCCATGTGACTTACTTCTGCCATGAGGGAGCTTGTCAAAGGCTATAGTGAAATCCAGGTAAACAACATCCACTGTTCCATCCTCATCAATCATCTTCATCACTTCCTCAAAAAACTCGATTAAGTTCATGTTTTCGAAAGGTTTGGAATAATTTTATGTTTCTGCACTCTGTTCTTCAATGAATAAAACACGTAAAATTGCAGCTTTGTGTTTCTATTCTCTCTCCTCTTTCTTCCAACTAAAATGAATCATCTCACATTTCACCTGCTGCATGTTTATTCATTTCACCAGCTTGTCTACCCTCCTGATCTCCATTACTGCTTTGATTTTGTTTCCTACATTTGCAAACGTTGGAATTATACCCTGTATATCCAAGTCCAGGTCACTAAAATATATCTAAAAGAGCAATATGAGCTATTTTGTCTTTTAAAAAACATTTAGACAGTTACACGGGTAAGATCAGTGTAGAGGGATCTGGGCCAACTGCGGGCAATTGGGGCTAGCTTAGGGATTTAAAAATGGGCAGCATGGACAAGTTCGGCTGAAGGACCTGTTTCCATGCTTAAACCTCTATGTCTCTATGACTCAATGATTCTAATCCTCCTTCCACTTTGAAAAACAATCGTTGACTATTCTGTGCTTCCTGTCTCTTTCTTAATTTTTTACCCAGTCTCCAATGGAGACAGCCAGTCTGCTAGGACAAAGGATCCTGTAACCTCTTTCTGAATTTTTAATGGTTGAATCATTAACACTCCCAAGAATTCAAGTAAAGGAATATAAACCCTTTGTCAAAATGGATAAGTGGGAGGAGTCATGACTCTTCCCTCCACCCTCAACCCCTACCCCACCCGCTCAGTGAGAAGAACCAATTACCCTGCTGCCAGTTGCCCGCCATCTTCCCTCTAGCAAGCAGCAGCTCAGAACAAGAGTTCACTTTATATCCACTCTTTCACTGAGACTTGTGAATTTCTATATCATCTAAAAGGATAAGTCATCTCTATATGCCTCTGCCATCATATAAGTCATCTCTACTGGAGAAGTGCATTATCCAGCATCAGTCTTCAATCTGCCAATCTCTGTGAGACTGCACTTTGCAAACACCATTGCACTTTGATTCTGGACGCCAGACTGACTAGAATTGTTCTGTGATCTTTGCACTTTTTACATTTAATACTCTATCTCCCCTCTTTTATTATGTGGTGAAAAAGAAGACTACATCATGCTTCTCTTGTTTTTGAGTGTGTGTGAATAAAGTAACCCACTGAGTTAACCCTATCTCAGGTTTGCTATGGGGTTAATAAAAATGGATTACAGCAAATGTGAGGGATTGGGAAATACACTACCACCTGTAAAGGGGTAATGAAAATCAAAGCACCTTTCTTTTTCTGGATGAGGGGTGTAAGGAGAAATCAGGACTGTTTAAATTAAAGCTCCTTCTGACCATAATTCTATTTATATACTTGCCTTTCTAAAAATGACATTAGTTTGCATTAAATAATTTTTTAATGTATAAAATTGTTGGGATCCTGATTTACAAAGTTTAAGCAGATATTAAGTAAACTAGTCATTTATTTCCTCTGACTATTGAACTTTCCAGCTATTTCCAGCCATGAGTACTGATAATCCAACCAAATAATCATAAAGTTCCTCACCGAATTCAGGCAGATTTTCACTGGGGAAGTCCCAACCACGACAATGGAAACTCAATCCAGCTGTTCTGAAGAATGGATCAACACTGAGAATTACAAGGCTGAAATCATAGAAATCCATGCACTGGCTGGTTTGGCTGTGCTGTCTAATAAGTGATTTGAGCACAAATTACAGACTTATACAGACAGTTCTCTGCTCTGGTAGAGCTGAACTAGTTGAGTCTTAGGCTACACTGATGTCTATATAAACTTATAAACGAGAGTGCCTTTTATTGTCAAAATGCTTCCACAAGAAAATATGAAATATTGCTAAACCAAGTTTAGCTTGATCAGAAATAGTCAACACGGCTTTGTCAAGGGCAGGTCGTGTCTTATGAGCCTAGTGGAGTTCTTTGAAAATGTGACTGAACACATCGACGAAGGAAGAGCAGTGGATGTGGTTTACATAGATTTCAGCAAGGCGTTTGATAAGATCTCCCATGCAAGACTTCTTGAGAATGTGAGAGGGCATGGGATCCAAGGAGCTTTGGCCTTGTGGATCTGGAACTGGCTTGCCTGCAGAAGGCAGAGAGTGGTTGTGGATGGGTCTTTTTCTGCATGGAGGTCAGTCACCAGTGGAGTGCCCCAGGGATCTGTTCTAGGACCCTTGCTGTTTGTTATTTTCATAAATCACCTGGATGAGAAAGTGGAAGGATGGGTTAGTAAGTTCGCCAACCATACAGAGGTTAGTGGTGTTGTGGATAGTCTGGAGGGATGTCAGAAGTTGCAGCAAGACATAGATAGGATGCAAAACTGGGCGGAGAAGAGGCAGATGGAATTTAATGCAGATAAATGTGTAGTGGTCCATTTTGGCAGGAACAGTGGGATGAAGGAGTACAATATCAAGGGTAGGAGCCTTAGCAGTGTTGAGGAGCAGAAGGATCTTGTGGTCCAGGTCCATAGGACTCTTAAATCAGCCTCGCAGGTGGAGGATGTGGTCAAGAAGGCATATGGTGTACTGGCCTTCATTAATCAAGGGATTGAGTTTAGGAAACTGAAGGTAATGCTGCAAGTTTATAAAACCCTTCTCAGACCCCACTTGGAGTACTGTGTGCAATTCTGGTCGTCTCACTATAGGAAGGATGTGGAAGCTATTGAGAGGGTGCAGAAGAGATTTATAAGGATGTTGCCTGGATTGGGAGACATGCCCTCTGAAGATAGGTTGAGGGAGCTAGGTCTCTTCTCCCTGGAGAGACAAAGGTTGAGAGGCAACCTGATAGAAGTTTATAAAATGTTGAGAGGAATAGATAGAGTGGATTCTTGGAGGCTATTTCCCAGGGCTGAAATGGTCGCTACAAGAGGACACAGCTTCAAGGTGCTGGGCAGCAAGTACAGAGGAGATGTTAGGGGTAAGTTTTTCACTCAGAGGGTGGTGAGTGAATGGAATTGGCTGCCATCGGTGGTGGTGGAGGCAAACTCGTTGGAATCTTTGAAAAGACTTCTGGATGAGTACATGGGATTAAATGGGATTGGGAGTTACAGATAGTTCTCTGGCCTAGTAGGTATGGGTTTGTTTGGTACAACCTTTGGGCTGAAGGGCCTGTTTATGCTGTAGTGTTCTGTGTTCTATGTTCAGTCTAGTAAACCTCAGCACACTCTCTAGTAAGAACATCCTTCCTGTGATAAGGAGATCAAAATGGTGCACAGTATTCCAGGTGTGGCCTGATCAGGGCCCTGTATAATTTTAAAAATTGGTAGCGTGATAAATAGCGAGAGGATAGCCACACACTAGGATGATATCAATAGATTGGTCAGGTGGGCAAAGCAGTGATAAATGGAATTCAACCTGGAAAAGTGTGAGGTAATGCACTTGGAGAGGGTTAACAAGGTAATGAATTAGGCTATGAATGGTAGAACCTTGGATAATTCTGAACATCAGAGGACCTTGGAGTGTGACTCCCCAGATCCCTGAAGATGGCAGGGCAGGGAGATAAAGAGGCTAAGAAGATATATGGGATACTTGCTTTTATTACAACACAACAGCTCAGAGACTATCACCATTTGCTGTGCAGATACATGGATTTGGGCCGATATCTGTGGGAGTTTGCGCATTTTCCCTGTGCTTGCATGGGTTTTCTCTGGGTGCTCTGGTTTCCTCCCACAGCCCAAAAATGTGCTCTTAGGCTGATTGGCGAAACAAATTGTCCCTAAATTGTCTCCCCAAATTGGCTTCAATGCAGATTTCCGTAAACATAGACAAGGGTCATGGGTGGAAGTGGGAATGTTAAAATGGCGGCGCGGGCTCATTGGGTCAAAGGCCCTGCTTCCCGTGCTGTTTTGTTCTTTGTTCTTTGTTCATAAAATATTACAGTTACAGAGAAATACATTTCAGCTTTCATACGTGGCAGCTTTATTCCTTGGTTTTTAATATTTTAATACAGATATGGAAATTGCTTGACATATATTCAGATGCAATTTGCATGAGTCAAGCTATGAAAATTGAGCTAGGAACAGAGGATGCTGGAAAGACTTGATAGGTCTGAGAGCATCTATATGAGAAAATAAAGCAGAGTTAATGGCTGCAATTCTCCCAGAAGTGCTGAATTGGCAGGAGAACTGTTCCAGATCCTGACTGTTTTGTCACTTTGGCTTCTCACTTGAATCTCTGCACTCTGTGCACTGCAGAGTTCCCAGTCGTAAATCTCATTAAAAGCTCAGGAGGGGCGGGGTCTATTCGCACCGGAGTCTGATAGTTACTGAACTCTGCGCACGTGCAGTGGTCCCGGTCTGTCAGACTCCCCGTTTGCTGGTCAGATCAATTGCTGACCAGCCCAGGACCCACGCAATGCTCCAGCATCTCCCAATGCCCCTGATCGCTGTCCCTACAGCAATTCCTGGGCCCTCATCTCCCCTGTCCCAAGCATCCCTACACCCAGCTCACTGTCCCCTGCAGCAATGATTCCCCCTCACACCAGCAGGCCTCCCCAGCCCCATTAACTCCCTCAGAGTCAGACTCTTACAGGAGTAGAGACCCACCCCCAGAGAAGGCCCCACCCCTGACAGAACCACCACTCCAACCTGCCCCAATCATTGCCCTCCCTCCATCCCACACAGATCGCCATGCAGAGTGCAGTGGGATTCCACCCCCTCTGATCACCCCTAGGCCCTGCCCACAATAGGTCCCACCCTCTGGGCGCTGCTCAATGCCTAGTGGGTGGTGCCAAGCTGCCCCCTGGATATGGACACTTTGATGTAAAGATGCCGGCGTTGGATTCGGGTGGTAAGAACTCAGTAAGAATTTAGCAACACCAATTATTAATCCAACCGATTTATTTGATAGTAAAAAAGCGAGCTTTCAACACTTTCAACACACTAACAGATAGTGTGACATGAAGCAGGATCCCTGTTGGGACCGTCCTCATGTGTGCGGAATTTGGCTGTCAGTCTCTGCTCAGCGACTCTGCGCTGTGTTACTGTGTTTACCCCATTCCAACACCGGCATCTCTACATAATGTGTGAGTATAGCAGCCCTGCCGGGATATAGAACACTGCACTTGCCTGAGGAAGACACCGGAGTGTTGAAAGCTCGCTTTTTTACTATCAAATAAATCGGTTGGATTAATAATTGGTGTTGCTAAATTCTTACTATGGACACTTTGTCCAGTGATACAGGCTGTCACTGCCAAGGTGCCCATGCCCAGAGACAGCACCCTGCCAGCATATTTGATCTTCTCGGGGCCCTGATTGCACCCCGCCCCCTTTATTCCCACAGGATCTCCTGCTAGTTTCCCGAACACAGGCAGCTGGTCTAAACGCTGCCGGAATGAAGTACTCATGGCAGGGTGGGAAATCGGCACCTGAAAGTTCGCAATAATTACATTAAAAATATACTTAAAATACATTTAAAAAGAGATTCAAATTACTTACCTGTCTTCCTGCCAGTTTCCAGTGTGGTCTGACTGGCTACTGTTCGCTGGCTCTGAGAGATACACATGCATTCCCGCCGCCTGCGCAAATCCCAGAATATGGCTGGAGAATGCATATCTCCCACAGCGACCTGCCAGAAAAATTGCAGGTCATGATAGAAGAATCGCGGCTAACGTTTTGAGCCCTCTGAATCTTTGTCAGAACTGAAGGGAGGGAGAACGCATTAGAGCTTTGAGAGACTGCAACAAAGAATAGATGGGTTGGTGTGGGAAGATTGGATTGAGGCAATATATGTGAGAGATATTTTGGAAGAGCAGGTGTATGGCAGTATTTAAGATGAAGTATAAAGGACACAATCTAAAGTTGCTGAATTGAACATTGAGTCCCAAAATGGAAATGAAACTGTCTGCATGGGTTCATTGTATATATTAAAGAATATCTATGCCTCAGATACTTGCATCTGACTATCTTTACAAATAAAAGAATGCTTGATTAGTGGCTGGTGAAAAGTGAAATACAAAGGTTTGTCTAGCACGTACAGCCAGTTAAAATTTATTAAAATCACATCAGCCTGCATATGCAAAAACAAGGATTTAATCCAGTTCGTTCATTTCATATGTGCCCTGCCTGAAGGCAAGTCCCTTGGCTCATTATCAACCAATGCTTCACCCTGCGCTGTTTTCTTGCAGTGGAACTTTATCATGTTGCCTCCCACTCTCAAGAACAGGACAAAGAGGGAGGTTTCAGCTCAAGCAGAAACTGAACTCGTGCTGTTGGTATTATATGAACCACATTTTGACAACAAAGCCAACAGTCCCCTTAATGCAGGTACTGAAGACTTGTAGTTATTTTTGCTTAAACCAGAAATCCATGGTGCCACCTTAAAAACAAAATACACCATAAAGAATGAAGAATAAATTTCATAGTGCATTTTTGTCAGAATTCAGGAATATTCATGGCTGAATTTTTCATTCATGAAATCAAGCATGTAAAAGAATCATGGTTATTTCTATAATTAGTGACAGAAATTGTTTTATCTGAAACCGGCGGTCATGTATGCTTTGTCTGTATCGCGCACAATAAACAATGCTTTTCACTGTATATTAATATATGTGACAATAATAACAAATCAAATCAAAGGATTTTTTGGTTTACCCGCCCAGTGAGTGCTGCTGGTCACATTAACACAGCATCTATCCAGTGCTATTAAGAGAATCGATTGGCTGGAGACAAAACTTCTTCACTCAGATGGAAGAACCACCTTAGAGATCTACCAGTCAAACTGATTG
The DNA here is from genome assembly GCA_024679065.1 of Sphyrna mokarran. NCBI lineage: Eukaryota > Metazoa > Chordata > Chondrichthyes > Carcharhiniformes > Carcharhinidae > Sphyrna > Sphyrna mokarran. The sequence goes on along the minus strand of JAGIQG010000007.1, from coordinate 72,749,084 downwards.
GCCAGCAGCACTGCAGTATTAACAGTGGCCAAGACTGGCCTCTTTTAAGGTCAAACCAAATAAACTCAAGTTAAATCAGGACAAAGTAAAAGGGGCATCTCCCCAAAAGGAGGACAACAGCCCAAAAGTGGCCAAGACTGGGATTACCAAAAGTCCCCAGATTCCCGCTGCAGTCATGGAGATGAGTAATCCTGGCCGCTAATGGGCTTTACTGAACACTTAGCCCAGAAACTTACATATACGTGAGAAAGAGAAAAATTAAAAATTCCCTGATGCCACACCTGTTGCAGCTTTTTTATTCCCTGTACACAGGGCCAGGTGCATTACAGTGAGGGAAAGAGAATATGAGGCAGAACGAAAAAAAGATAAACAGTCATTGTCCTCATTTTAATTTGATTTATTGACAGTGAGAGGGGGAGGGGTAAAGCAAACTAGCTGAGGGGGTGGAAAGCCTCTGCTGTCTTTGCAAATATCCCAGGAGACAATGGTTAGAAATGGGAAAATAGTATGAAGGCCGGAGGAAAGGCTGCAGAGGATAGTTAGGGTTATTCGAAGGGGAAGAAGATGGGAAAGTATTGACTTGAGGGGGTGGGAGATAGGAGAATGGATGGTATTTGGGTGAAAATGTTGGGGGCACAATGATAAACAAAATATCTGCTTTTAGATAGCACTTCTCATGATGACTGGATATTCAAAGAACTTTGCAGCCGATGACACAACTTTTAAACTATATTCATTGTTAGAATGCAGGAAACACAGCAGCTGTTATACACACAGCAAACTCCCACAATCTGATAATGACTAGACTACCTGTTTTTGTAATGTTGATAAATATTGGCTAGAATATCAGGATAACTCCCCTGTTTTTCTTCGAAGGCGATGGGATACTTTACATTCATCCGAGACAGCAAACAGCCTCATTTTAACATATTTAAAAAATAGTGCCTCCAACAGTGCAGCACCCCCTTTAATACTGCACTGGAGTGGCAGCCAAAATCTTTGAGCTCAGGTCCTGGAGCGTGACTTAAACTCAAAACTTGTGACTCAGAGACAGAAGTGCTACTAACTGAGACATGGCTGAGTCCAGGGGAAACAGCTACTGAAAATTACAATTCCCTCACTATTACTATATGTGGCTCCTTGTCAAACTACACAATGCCACCCACATCAATCCAAAAGGTAGAAGGATAAGGAAAAGAAGCAGAAGACACAGTGAAGAGTAATTAAAAAGCAGAAATGGTAGAGGGAATCAGAAATACAAAGAAAGACAGATAAGAAGGTAGCTATATTCACTTACATATCATTCGTAATGCCAGGAGAGATAGGCTAGTAAATGAAAAATGTGCTACATTTTTAAAGTCAGAGTTTAATAATAGTAATTCAAAACTAGATTGGTTCTGAAACATTTTCCAAGCATTATAAAGCATTCTCTTTTCATTTCAATATCCAGGGCTCGCACCCTGGTTAATAGTTTCTTTAAGCCAGCAAAGCAATATATCATGAAGCCACACAGCAACAGGAAGGATTAATTGAATGTATTGAATGAGTGGATCCTAAGTGTCCAAGAATGTCCAGAATAAAGTGAGCACAAATCAGCCAGGGCTCCAGCTTGTGATTATCTGAGACTTGTTAGAAAGTTGTATACTGAATCAGGCTTGAAATAGTGATCTGGCAGTGAAGTTCCATTTACAGATGTTGCTATAAGTTCCATCCAGCAAATTTGCATTCAATAACTCGTTCTGTTATGGAGTTATCAGTTTTTAGCCAATTAATGATGACATCATTTTGCCAAGACTAAATCTGAAAATCATACTATCATCGGATTTAAGATACAAGCCAACAGCACAATGCAGTATTTTATATTTTATAGACATAACAGTTAAGCAAACTGTATTTAGCAGATGTGACCAGTATTTAAAATTTGATTTTATAGTATGTTCAAAGTACATATTATTTGCCACGTAGCATGAGATTTTTAGATGATAGGTAAGAATCCATACTCCAATGAACATTTTAATCTTACCTCTTGCCTATATTTTTTCCCAGACAGTAATGAGGTTTTCACATGACAGGATAATAAACATGTTGACTTTGAGATGGACTGATTGTTTTAACTTACCTGAGCAGGAATGTGGTCAAGTGTCCTACATCTCCATCCCTAGAATCACTCAAGAAATACCTAATTTGGCAACTTAAAGAAAATCTGTATTAAATGCTCTGTACTTTAAGATCATGGAATAAAATCTAATAAATGCATCTACCTTTATATTTAGGTTTTTGGCATATTGCTGAAAGCAAATTTAATTGATCTCTGAATGCACAAATGTTCTGTTGGGAGTAATTAGAGGAATTTACAGGAAAGTAAAGTAGTTTTAATTTTCTACAGCTCTCATTATAAGTCTGTGGAATGTACAGTGAAAGTGATACTGTTGCTTTAAAGTATCTTTTGATCTGCAATTGTGGTTACGTTTAAGCCTGGTTACTTTGTGATGGATGGCAAGTTGATTAATCACACAGTGATCGCACTCTGCATGCTTCGGTTCATCTTCAGCTTGTAGTGCTGATGAATTGTCAGTGGAACTAATATCAACTAGACAACATCACACAGTCAAAAACACAAGAAAAGTACACAAAGCAAGGAGTTGAAAAGTAAAAGTAAATCGAGAACTCCAAGGAATATTTTGAACGGTTTAGTTCAAGTTACTTACCTGCCAGAAGTAGATAATAGTTCTAAGAACTTGTCCATTATTTGAGCTGCAATTGGCTTGTCAAAGAGGCTCTTAAGAAAACATATAACTTTGATGCACTGTAATGCATCACTGTCTAACCAGTCCAGGACAAATACACTGTTCTTTATGGAGACATTAGGACAAATATAGATGTTGTCAATGTGTCACCACTATCGCTTAATGAAATCTGGATGGGAATAATATTATTATATAAATAACACAATGATATAAATTATAATACAAATGGAGGGGTGAAATCATCAGTTTGATAAAGTAATAAGAAACTGTCCATTAATGTATTTTGCATTAAAATGGATTCACCAATATTTCAAACCCTTGTGTTACTAATGCCATATAAATTGCGCAAGACATTCTTGCACGCGATTTATTTTACTGTGGGCTTCCTGCATCAATCATTATTCTAAAAGTTCACAGACCATGACAGTGAAACAAGTCCTAATATTACAGTAATATGTTACTCAACTGCCAACAGGTTTATTGCTGCAATAATAACCTCTTACAACTGAGCTATACTCCTCCTATTTTAACTGAACATAAACTTCCATACTTATCTTTATTTATTGTATCTGTTCCTTAAGTACTTAAATCCCTCCCCTCACCCTTCCCTCCACTGGTCCCCCTTGCTCTTTTGTTCTCATTTCAGACACAAGATTCCCCAGTCACTTTCTCGACTTCACCATCATGAGGCTTTACCATCCGCAAGGCTTAGATAGTTAGCAAGTTAATTCCCATTTTTTCTCTGTTCATGTCTCACAGCCCATCACCCCCCCGCATTATCTTCACCCCCAATCTCTTAAAAGATCCTTCCACTTCCATGAAACGTTGAAATGGAAATGGAACTAGCTGAAAATATCACAATAAGATATACTGGCTCCAGTGAACAGTGTCATGTTCCTGCTACCTCAAAAAAGATAAAATTGTCTTTGTGAGGTCAGGAATACTAGAACATTGGAAATCTCTACACCCTCTTATGTCACTTGCCTTAGATCATTTCACCCTTGTTTTATATCTCAGAACCCATGATGTAAAGCCAGAGCATAATGTTGAGGAGAAGACTTTCAGCTGAAGGACTAATTATATCAGCCTGAAGTCTTGGCAGATCCCTCCATCTGGAAACTGAGGCTGAATCAAATCATTGGCAATGTTAGACCCTGAGGTGTGCTTCTGATACATATCCATGTCATTACCAGGACCATCCAGTTTCACCTCCACAACATTCCCCAAGCCCATCTCAGGATCAGCTTTATTACTGTTGAAATCCTTAGCCATGCCTTTGTTACCTCTGGTTTTGACTATTTCAATGCTCTTTTGTCTGGCCTTCTGTCATCCACCCGACATAATCGTGAGCTTATCTGAAACCCCACTGTCCATACCTTAGGTCATACCAAGCCCTTCTTACCCTTTAACCATGAATTGGCTCAAAGTGTAGCAACACCTTGATTTTAAAATTCTTGTACAGGATTTCAAATCCTCCATGGTTTAGTTCTTTTTTTTGCAATATCCTCTAGAGTTACAAACTGCCAAAATCTCTGTACCTGTCCAACTTTGGTCCCCTGTACATCTCAGATTTTAATTTCTCCACTATTGGTGGTGTTTCCTTCTGCTAAACCTGAACTCTGGAATGGTTTCTCTGGCTTAGTATTGTCCCTTCTCTTTTAAGATACTCCTTAACTTTTGTCATGGACCAAAATTTTTCTCTTGCTCCATGTCTAATTTTGTTTGTTAATGTTCCTGTGAAGCATCTGAGTACAATTTATTACATTATATATTATACATTATTGGCACTTTATAAATGTTGGTTACTGTTCTTGATCACTGGGAAAATGTGGATAACTTAGATGCAACTCCCATCCACTCCCCCTCCCCTTGCAGTGGAATGGAAATGTATGTTGGTTAAAGGACCATCCATATCCCTGTGACCTTTGGTAGAGTCGGATATGGAGGTCTTTGGCACGGTTCATTCAGGCATTTTTACTGGGATCAAGCCATCAGTCTCTTTGGAAATTTTCATTCCCTCCTTCATGAGCTCATGGGGATGAGGGAAACAACTGAGGTGACTTGGTGATGAACTTTTGGCTGTAATTTGCACAGAGCTAGGGCTGCAGTTAGAGTACATTGTCCAATCATGGTCACATCAATACAGAAAGGTTTCGAAAGTCACAGAAGGCAACAATATATAAATTCAAAAGGATATGCAATACTAAAGCTATAAGAAGAGACATTAGTAGAGAACACAAACATTAAATACTGTTTTTGGGAGTGAATAAGGAAAATTCACTTCGTCTGATAGTCAATCTGCAATGATAGGCTATTAGTTTAAATGAACACAAAAGAACCAGAAGATATTTCTTCACAGTAGGTTGTTTGAAGCATGGATTGTGTTCCAGAGAATATTTGAAACATAAATTATTGCATCCTTTCAGAAAAAGGGAACAAATATTTGAAGAAATGGAAGATAAAAAACCATGTGAGCGCATGATGCAGTGAGATTAACTTTAGGTTTCACTAGTAAAGAGCCAACACAAACAATAAGAAGAATGTACTGGACTGAGGCCCTTTCAGAATGCTGAGACCATTTTCAGATTGGGAATGCCATTTACTAATGGTTGGATTTAACTATGGCTCTTTAACTCAATTATGGCATTTGCATTCCACATCTGGAATGTCCAACCAATCATGGAGGATGGACGGGACGGTTTCCCATGCATCAAAGGAAGGATTTCTAATGAAAGGCATGAGTTACAAGGGACCACCAGCACTTGGATTTTTGAAACTGCAGCAATCACAGGAATGAAGAAGAATGAAGAAGATTATTCCTTGGGTCTGGCTGTCCTGCAGCAGGAACTGAGAGGCCGCAATGAGGTAATTATTCCCAAGGTTGGGAGGAAGAGGACAATCCCTCCAATCAAGCGGGCATGGCAGGAGATGGCTGAGAAGCTCAGCAGCAGACGTGTGGGTCCTCCAACCTGGACACATGAAAGAGATGCAGCAATAGCCTGAGGGGTAGGAACAGCACTGTACATCAAAATCAGTGTGAATGCAATGTGAAGAAGGGAAAGTTGTCAGTCGTATTGCCAAATTCCCACAGCTAAAAGTGAAGATAATATCCTGAGAACTTTATGTCATAAGTAAATTTCTCAGACTAAAAGTCATTCAGTGAGAAAAAGGATCTACTCTCTAGTATACAACGCAGTGGAACTGGTTCAGTTTGAGGCAATGTGCAAATGAACTGATTATATCAGGAGAATTTCCATAATGGCAAACAGTTAGGCCTTTAAGTTACATTGCTTTTTTGCTTGATAGATTATCATTAGTTCTTTAAATTGATTGTTCAGTGTTAAACATCTTCTTTTAGAACTTGCATGATTTCTAAGTTAAACACCATGCGTGAATTCATTTTTTGCTCAATTTAAAAGCTTCACATCATCTCATCCAAACATATGGATTTTATACAAATTGAAGCTTTGTAACTGCTATGAACCTCGGGATACTACACAATGTGTTTAATGGGCGATCAGGAAAAAAAAAGGAACTGACATTTCTGGCTTGGGAGTATTGTAATCACCATTGTGGCCATCTGCCAAATCCTCTCATATGCTGCAAATGCTAAAAGCTTCAGAGAGTGTAAACAAACTCTGTATTCTGAGAAGCAGAGTCTTCAGGGACAGATCTGTTAACCATCAGTGGGCATGTTTCATCTCACCGCTTATTTCATAAGATTTAAAAGAAGCTTTGTGTACCTGTCTGCAGACTAGCGCTGGGAATTTGCGGTACAGGAAACCATTGCCTCCCCTTTAGGCCTTTAAACAGACAATATACAGTACACCATTCTTCACACACCTTCCCTCAGGCAATTACAAAACAGTGCACATCGGGTGAACAGTAAGAAAAACCCATTTTGCGGATTGTTTTTTATATGTAGCACTGTACAAGAAGTTTAGGCTCAACATCAATCATCACCATATACGTACATGAAGTGTAATGGATGTTACTGATCAATTCTGTTTTCATTTTTACTTCAGATGTGAAATTCTGTTAGAATTATATTAGGTTAAATATAATCCCAAAAATTCTAGATTGTAGGTAGCAAAGTTAATAAAATTATTTTGTATTATGGAATACATCGATGTATTTATAGTAATCCATACCATTTCTCTTCATATATTTCCAGTCTCTCCTGTTCTTTTGATCTTAATGAGTTAATGCATTTCCATTAGGTCTGGATAGCCACAATACTATTGCAGCTGCTTTCATTTAATAACCTGCTACTGGAGTAAAAGTTAAAGCTTCAAAATTTGCTATAATTTAAACCTTTGGAATTTCCTCCATTAATCTGGATAACTCTCCAGTCTGTCTGCTACTCAGATATCTACTTAAGATTTCTGTCGGTTTGGTTTTTTTTGAGAACAAAAGAAAACTTGCATTTTGGACAGCATGAGGCTTGAGAAAAGACTATATAGATGAAGCATATTATAATGTGAATGGTGTACCACACACAATCTCCAGACAGGGAGCCACAGTCTATATTTTTGACTTTTCCTACCTCTTGCCTCATTATTTATTTATTATTTGTCCTCAGGAAGTGGGCAATGCTGGCAAAGCTGTATTTATTGCCTGAGTTACTCTGATGTTAATGCTGGGGATCCCTCCTCTTGAATTATTGTAGTTCATGTGAGGATGGTTCTCTGACAATGGTGTTAGGTAGAGAACTCCAAGATACTGAGCCAGTGGCGATGAAGGAATTGTGGGGCACGTCCAAGCTGGTATATTCTGCACCTTGGAGGAAATCTTCCAGTTTATGATGTTACCATGATAATGTTATGTTTTGGTCACAGCTGATCAAAGTCACAAACATCATCCTCTGAACTGTGACAATTGTAAACTTCCTTCCTCATCATTCTTGACTTGTCTGTAGCCTCTGCCACGGTTCACAGTCCATCCTCCTCCAATGCCCCATTCCCCTGCCTCTTGCTCCTATCATTCAGATGGATGAAACTGCTCTCCCATAGTTCAATTCTTATTTATGTAACGAGGTTCAAAGAATCAATTGCAATGAGTTCTCTTCTTGCTCCCACCGGTGATGTCCCCCAAAGATCTACTCCCATTCTTCATCTATTTCTAACCTGTGTGCAGACCTTCAACAACTTAAACCAGACACACATCTTTAGTTTTCACAATAGCGCAAACAACATCCAATTCTATCACACCATTACCTCTCTTGATCCCTCTATCCTTGCTGAATTATTAGACTGCTTATACAACATCTAGAACTGGATGATCAAAAAATTTCTTCCCTTTAAATATTGGGAAAACAGAAACCATTGTTTTCAGTTATTGCCCAAACTCCATTCCCTTAAATAATGCTGTGATAAAGGCAGTTGTTAACAAGCTTACTGTCACATTTATTTCCAAGGTGAGGGTCAAAACCTATTTCCACTTCCATAACATTGTCCAGCTTTTACCCTGTCTCAGCTCATGTTGAAACCCACAGGAATTTACATCCCCATCTTGTAGAATACAAGAGCAGAGATGTACTTCTGAGACTATAAGACTCTAGTCAGACCCCCATTTGGAGTATCGTGAGCAGTTTTGGGCCCCATACCTAAGGAAGGGTGTGCTGGTCTTGGAAAAGGTCTAGAGGACATTCACAAGAATGATCCCTGGAATGCAGAGCTTGTGGTATAAGGAACAATTGAGAACTCTGTACTTGTCGGAGTTTAGAAGGATGAGGTGAGATCTTACTGAAACTTACAAGAAACTGTGAGGCCTGGATACAGTGGATGTGGAAAGGATGTTTCCACTAGTAGCCTAAGCTAGAACCAGAGGGCACAATCTCAGGCTAAAGAGATGATTCTTTAAAACAGAGATGAGGAGGAATTCTTCAGCCAGAGAGTGGTGAATCTGTGGAACCATTTGCCACAGAAGGCTGTGGAGGCCAGATCATTGAATATCTTTACTGTCACATTTATTCCCAAGGTGAGGATCGAAATTCATATCCATGCCAAGGCATTTCCACTTCCATAACATTATCCAGCCTTTACCCTGCCTCAGCTCATGTTGAAACCCACAGAAACCATTGTAAAATCTGTACTGCAAGGGTCTTTGGAGCAGTATGTAGCTAGCCCGACTAGAGAGGGGGCTATACTGGATTTAGTTCTGGGTGATGAGCCAGGGCAGGTGGTTGAGGTTGCAATAGGTGAACATGTGGCTAGCAGTGACAACAATTCTGTCTACTTTTGGATACAGATGGAAAAAGATGAGTGCTGTCCTAAGGGGAGGGTGCTAAATTGGAGGAAGGCTAACCACAATCAGATTAGGCAGGAACTTATGGAAACTGATTGGAAAAGTTGTTGGAGGGTAAGTCCATGTTTGGCATGTGGGAGTCTTTCAAGGGAAAACTGAAAAGGTTGCAGGAAAGACATGTGCCGGTTAAGAGGAAGGGTGGGAAAGGTAGGATTAGAGAGCCATGGATTACTAGGGATATTGAGGACTTGGTCAGGAAAAAAAGAGAAGCGACTGGGAAAGGAGAGAGGATTGGAGGAATATACAGACAGTAGGAGGGAGCTCAAATGGGGAGTTAAAAGGGGGCATGAAATGGTTTTGGCAGACAGGATTAAGGAAAATCCAAAGGTGTTTTACTCCTACATTAGGAACAAAAGGGTGGTTAGAGTTAAAATTGGTCCTCTTAGGAACAGAGGAGAGGAACTGTGTTTAGAGTCCGAGGGAATGGGGGAGATCCTCAATGAATACTTTGCATCAGTATTCACGAGATGTCCAGTGCTGTTTTGGAGGAAGCTGTAGACAAGTTAAAGAAAATATCCATTACGAAGGAGGGAGGGTTAGGGTTTTTAGGTAGCATTAAAACTGATAAATCTCCGAGGTCTGATGGCATTTATCCTAGGCTGCTTAGGGAGGAGAGAGATGAAATTGCTGGGTCTCTGACGCAAATCTTTGTCTCTTCTTTGGGCACAAGTGAGGTCCCAGAGGATTGGAGGATAGCGAACATGATATCGTTGTTTAAAAAGGATAGTAGGGATAACTCTGGTAATTATAGACCGGTAAGTTTGACATCAGTAGTAGGGAAGTTGTTGGAGAGGATTCTTAGAAATAGGATGTATACGCATTTAGAGGATTGCGATCTGATTAGGGATACATAGCATGGCTTTGTTAAGGGGCGGTCGTGCCTTACGAATCTAGTAGAATTTTTTGAGGAGGTGATAAAAATGATTGACGAAGGGCGAGCCGTTGATGTTAATTACATGGATTTCAATAAGGCGTTTGACAAAGTCCCTCATGGTAGGTTGGTTGAAAACCTAAGTCTCATGGAATACAAGGACAGGTATCTCGATGGATTGATAACTGGCTTGGTAATGGGAGACCGAGAAAGGGTCTTTTTCTAGCTGGAGGTCTGTCACTAATGGTGTGCCTCAGGGCTCAGTACTAGGACCTCTTCTATTTGTAATATACATAAATAACTTGGAGGAGGGAGTATGTGGTGTGATCAGCAAGTTTGCAGATGACACAAAGGTGGCTGGACTTGCAAACAGTGAGGAGCAGTATCAGGCAATGCAGCAGGATATAGATAGGTTGGTAGCTTGGGCAGATAGATGGCAGATGGAATTTAATCCTGATAAATGCAAGGTGATGCATTTTGAAAGAAATAATGTAGGAGGGAGGTATATGATAAAGTATAGACCTACTAAGAGTATAGAAATGCAGAGGGACCTGGTGGTGTAAGTGTACAAGTCTTTGAAGGTGGCAGTGCAGATGGAGAAGATTGCAAAGAAAGTCTATGCTATGCTAGCCTTTATAGGAAGGGGTATAGAGTACAAGAGCTGGCGTCTAATGTTGCAGTTGTATAGAACATTGGTTAGACTGCATTTGGAATACTGCATCCAGTTCTGATTGCCTTACTACCAGAAGAACGTGGAGACTCTGGAGAAAGCACAGGAAAGGTTTACCAGAATGCTGCCTAGTATGGAAGGATTGGGTTATGAAGAAAGATTGGGCAAATTGGGGCTGTTTTCCTTAGAAAGATGGAGAATGAGGCGAGATCTAATAGAGGTGTATAAGATTATCAAGGGTATAGATAGACTAAACAATGGTAAGCTTTTTCCTCGATTGGAAACAAATATTATAAGAGGCCATGGGCTTAAAGTGAGGGGAGCGAGATATAATTCGAATGTTAGAGGAAGGTTTTTCACACAGAGGGTTGTGGAGGTATGGAACTTACTGCCAAGTAAGGTGGTAGAGTTGTTTAAGGGATACTTAGATAGGCTTGTGAGCGGAATAGAGATGGAGGAATATAGGATTCTGTTTTAAATAAGGATCAAGAGCCTTGGGACATTCCTGGGAATCAATTGATTCCTATGGATCTTCCAACATATTTTCTGGCTCACTTGTTTTACTTCTGAGCTTCTGGGGATTCTCTTGAATGTTTGCATAAAATGTGCATGTTATTGATGCTTTTCTCTTTTAATCCACAGGTGCTTTGGTCCACCTTGTTGTCCAACAAGGGCCATACATGTGGTGGGTTGTGCGCAGACGCAAATCTTGGATGTTTTGAGAGTAGCCTAGTGCTTCACGTCATTAGTGTACACTTAAGCTGGACCAGCTGATGGGCAACATGACAGCTCAGTGACTATCACTGTTTGTTGTGCAGATACATGGATTTGTGCCGGTATCTGTGGGAGTTTGCACATTCTCCCCTTGCTTGCGTGGGTTTTCTCCGGGTGCTCCAGCTTCCTCCCACATCCCAAAGATGTGCTGTTAGGCTGATTGGTGTAACAAATTGTCCCTAAATTAGCCTCCCATTAGTCTGGTTTCCAATGTGGAGTGCGATAAGCATAGACAAAGGTCATGGGTGGAAGAGGGAACTCACAATGTTAAAATGGCTGCGCAGGCTCGTTGGACCGAAAGGCCTGTTTCCCGTGCTGTTTTGTTCTTTGTTCTTTGAATATACGTCTTGTAGAATGCAAAAGCAGGGATAGATTCTTGATTAATAAGGGGATCAGGGGTTATGGGGAAAAGACAGGAGAAGAGGGATGAGAAAAAAATATCAGCCATGATTGAATGGTGGAGCAGACTCAATGGGTCAAGTGTCCTAATTCTGCTCCTACGTCTTATGGTCTTATGGTCTAATATACTTGTTACCCCTAGTATTGACTAATCCAAGAGAATCCAGGTTGCTCTTTCACATTCTATCCTCTGTAAACATGAAGTCATCCAAAACGTTACAGCAAGAGGCCAGAATTAGATGAGTGCAGAGATTTGGGATGCTTATGACATTGAGGGAGATTACAAAGATAGGGATGAACGGAGCTATGAGGAAATTGGCAGAAGTTTGATGCACAGCTGGATTCTACAGAAGGATTACTATTCATTATCAACACTAGCTCCAAAATTTTGGAAAAAGCTATTTTTATTGCATCTGCTGAACAGACCTGTCTCAGATGAGTTATGACAATGAGCAACACTTTAACTTGCTCCTCATTGTCACTTTAGCCTCACCTGTTTGACTCTTACACCCGCTGATTTTTATTTTCTATTTCTCCTGCAAACACTTCCCATTGCACTTTATTTTTCCTTCTGGAGGTTCTCAGCTTTCTGATTGATTTCCTTCTCTTCCCTGAGCCTTTCCGCACCTCTTTAATGAGTCTAACCCACTTCCTCTTCATTTCTCCCAAAAACCACCGGCAGGAAGCTGAGCTCTGATGTTGCTTTATAACCTTTTCAGCAAACATCAAGCAATTATGTGTGTCACACTTTCACCTTCAGAATTCCCCAGTGACCACTCTGTGCAACACAGGAGTTATCATCGTTACATGGATCCTTTTATTTATTGTTTGTCCTCAGTTAACACACTTAGGAAGAAAGTTATGCAAATACAAAGTTTGCAATCACTAAATGATCCCTAGTTTGTAGCAGGTTTCTCTGCTCAAATAGCAGCACTTATTTAGTAAAATGCAAATTTACTCATAACAATTTCAATGAAAATACTTTAATGTTAATTTATGGTATTCACTTTAGCACTTTTTCAGATGATACAATTAATAGCAGGAATATTTTTTGACTTGCCTCTCTGTACTTCTCCCAGTATGCTGACTCTACCTCTGATTTCCCAGATTGGCTGCTCTTTGGGTCGCTCTTTGCTGACAAGACAGGCCAGTGGGTGACTGCATCAGTTTTCCCCAGTAGGATTTCCTTCACCTACTTTAAATAGACCACTGTCATGTGGGAAGCTTCCTCTGAAAGTTTGGCTGGGGAGTAGGCGCTCCCATCAGGCGGAAACTTTGAAAAGGACAGCTATAAATCCAATATTGTGGACAAGGCCTCAAAAATGTTCAAACTGGACGGAAAATCTTGTATTGATGCAGAGCTTTTCACAATCACAGGACATTTCAAAATGCTTAACGATCAATTAAGTACTTTTGTTGTCATGCAAATGAGACAGTAATTTGATTTGATTTATTATTACATACATTGGGATACAGTGAAAGATATTTTTTCTTGCGCTATACCGACAAAACCATAGAGTACATAATGGGGGAAGGGAAGGAGTGGGTGGAGACTATAGTGTTGCAGTTACAGATAGGGTATAGAGAAAAATCACCTTAATATAAGGTAGGTCCATTCAAAACTCTGGCAGCATGGAACAAACTATTCTTGAGTCAGATGGTACATAACTTCAGATTTTTGTATCTTTAAACACTTGTGAAGTGATGTGTCACACCACAGATTAAATAGGAAAAAAAAATTACAAGGAACCAAGATTCCTGTAGCTTTATCTAGAATGAGTTAGAGTTGCTTCAAGGTAGGTGCTGAGGGAGGACTGGATTGGGCAAATGAACTTTGCCAGTGAAAAGAGGTTTGTAAGCCATTTCCCTACAGAGAATAACATTTTGTTTTGATAATGTCTTCATGAAGAAATAAAGGCTAATTTGATGAAATGGTGCTTAAAGCACATATTGAATGTTTTACCCATTAAAATGAATGGGTAGAGAATCATTGCGAGCACCTTGCACCATCCAGATGTTTTCAGATGGTCCATGGAGTGTAAAATTGGCCGTACAATGTTTTCCTTACACTGAAGCTGCATTCCCAGTACTGTTTATATTCATTGTGTGTAGAACAGTAAATGCAGGCATGACTGGTTAAATAAGAATTTTTATTTCTTGATTTGTTTATAAGGTTGAAAAAGTAAATCTTGTTGTTTGTTCAGCTGCTTTTTATTCATAAAGTTTGCTTCTGGCTAACAGTTTGCTCTGGGTATTGTTATTACAGAAGCATAATTAAACCTTTTCATAAAGATGGCAACTTGGGCTGAATTACTAATCAGGCAGTATAGAATCAGCTGGCTATTCTACATCACACCCCATTTTCCCTCTCACCAAACAGACAGTATAATCGGTAATAATCCAATGTCACTCATTTTAAACCTTTCAGTCTCGATTCCCTTTCCCTGCCTGAAGACATACAACACAGACAAAGCACATGTTAGCACCAGCAAGGTAGAGTCAGTAGGCACCGCTGCCACAACTGAGATGCAACTTGATTGGTGAGCAAGGCTGAGAGATTTCTCTGCTGCAATGTGGGAATGTTTGCAATTGTTTGAGAATGTTCAAAGCTTCCTGAATGGCACTTTAGAAATCCTGAAGTAATGAAGAGGTTTTCAAAATTTTAGGATATTACAGTGGCAGTTGGAAACTTCACAGGCGACAACAGAGCAATCCCCAAGGATAGCAATCTATACAACAGAAACATTTCCCCTCAGAAACTTTGTAATCCTCATTTTCATTGCCACACTCCCGTTCGGGTACACTGAGGGAGACTTTAGCATGACCAATGCACCTAACAAACACGTCTTTCAGACTGTGAGAGGAAACTGGAGCATCCGGAGGAAACCTATGCAGACACAAGAAGAACGTGGAAACGCCACACAGACAGTGATCCAAGCCAGGTGGGGTGATGGGGTGAGGGGAGTGGGGAGAGGACAGTGTTTGATGGAGGGAGGGGTTGGTGTTGGGAGGGCATAGACAGGTGGTGGATGTGTGATGGAATCAAGCTTGTCACCTCTGGAACCTGTATATATGCGGAGACAGGCTCTGTGACTCAGTCTGAAGGGCCCTGTAGGGAGTTCCTGCTGTGAGGCAGGAAGTGATGAAAGTTTCACTCTTGCTCTGAATCAGGTGTAATTGTTGAAAAATGCTGTTCCCTAATCTGTGTATATAATTTTTATCTTTTTGTTCAAAGATATGGGGACCCAAGAAGTGGTAGGCAATGTATATTACACTGAAAGTATTTGGGGTCTGCTAGTGTTTTGAGGGAGGGAATCTAGATGAACTGAGATAGAAAGGATTTAAAAAAAACAAAATAACTGAGTTTTGTGTAGTGCCTTGCAAGATGTCCCAAAGCAGTTCACAATTAACGAAATATTCTTGAAACATTCATGATATCATTGTCATGATATAGGGCAACAAGGCAGCCAGTGGACTCACTTCACAGCTATTACATTAAAGTTTTTAATTCTAAAATCTATACATCAAATCTTAAGAAAATATTAAACTAGTTGACAACTTTCATCAACTTGATTTATTAATATAAACAAAAGGAACTTTTGTTTATGTAGCATGATCGAATGTGAAACATTTTATACAGATCTTCATTTTTCAACTACAGACATATATCAGTTCACATTGATTAATGAGATTTATTCGCATTCTGCTTGATGGCATGGAGCCATCTCCCAGCATGGAAAGAGAGAAGGGTGATGGACAATTCTTCTTGCTGGGTCGCTATGGCAGCTATTTACAGGAGAGGTTAAAAGCAATCTGCAGAATAATGTTTCTGTCCTAATCAATACACAGTAAGCTCTGCTGAACAGTGTAGTGACATGGCCATTGCTTAAAGTGAGCGTTCAGCTAAGACTGTAATATTCTTACAAACGGAATCATGTGGGAAAACTCAGGATCTGAATATGTTTACTGTTTTCACATCATTGCAAGAAGAACGCATCTGTGAGTCACAAGAATGTGTGGGACTTATTCCCACTTTGTTTCATGAGCAGTATCATTCGCAGTCCAGTTTGGGAGCCCTAGGCTGCTGAATTCACTCCATAGCTTTGGTCGTTTCAGCAGTAGGGATGCCGGTTTAGCACAACAGTGGTTTCATCCACTTCTGGTGTGGCACATGATGAATGCCATCATATTAAGGGTGTTAAAACAAGCACCATATGTGATGATGTCATAATGCATCCATTCTGTGCCAGTCTGCAATTGTGGCAATCTTTAGCCACCATATATTAAACCGGAGTGTGGCTATTCAGTGATACTCATGACCCTGGTTAATGATCTCTCTCGAAAATCCAATCTTATATGACCAACACCCATACGATGAGAGTCCTGTTGCCACAGGAAGTATTATCGAGCAAGTCATTGAGTTTCCTCTGCCTCAACAATAATGGGGAATTGTCCAGTATTCATCCAAATGGGTGTCCCACTTTGTAGTTGTGCATTGCATCTGCCAGAACCCAGCCATCACCCCTCACTGCCCTGATTTGCTGAGGAGCTCAGCTGGAGCAGGAAGAGAAGGATGTAGGTTGGGGGAAGCAGCTGTAAATTCACTTTTCAGACAGTCTGTCAGTCAGCATGTTGTTTCACTCTGCCTCTTAGATCTTTGGTGGATAACAGCCCTACACATCTTGCTATCCCACAATTGTAGACAATCAGAGCATCCTTTTGAGTACTATTATCTCATTAAAATATCCAATAATCCTTTCAATACACAATGAATTGCCCTATGTACATATTTATGGGAGGCTTAGTGTCCTTAACAAGACTTTATCTGAGTAATCTGCTGGAGCACTGAATGTTGGGCTACTATGGGACCCTGCAAACAGCTTTTAATGCTGACATTGGCAGCCAGGAAGGCTGTAATCAGTGTCTGTGTAGCAACAAGGCAAGATTTCATGACCAATGTTGGAAATTAATGGCTTCAGCTGATGCTGTAATGGAAGCTGAGACATCAGATGCTTCACAATGGTCGGCTCTGGAAGTTCATGCTGAAGTTCACCGGGTATTTCAACGTGTAACCCCATCAACCATTTTCCCGATGATACCCACCAGTATTATCAGGTCTTGCTGTAAAGTGACACGGACTCCTTCAGGATCTGAGGAGTCGATAGAGATTGTTGATAGGTGAGTAAAGGGGGTATGACTGCAGACAAAGCAGGCTGTGAGGGTAGTTGATAAGAGATGGCATTTGAAGATATATTTTCACCACTCTGGCCATTTTTATGGGGTCTTTAAACTTTCTGTACAGGGTGGTAAGGGTATGGAATGCCCTGCCTGCGGCAGTTGTAGATGCGCCAAGTTTGGTGGCGTTTAAGAGGTTAGTAGATAAGTTTATGGACGAAAAGAGAATGGTTTAGGTTAGAGGGTCATTGCTTTTTCCTGATTAGTCAGCGCAACATCGAAGGCCGAAGGGCCTGTTCTGCGCTGTAATGTTCTATGTTCTATCCAACAGGTCCTCTGGTCTAAACTGTTGGCGTTGATTGAGACAGCTATCTGTTCTCAATGCCTTCTCAGGATCTGTTTGAAGGATCTTTTGATTCACTGAGGGAAGAGGATTTTTCTCCTCACACCAAAGTCTTCTGCAGTCAATTGGGAGCACACTCTCTGGCTTATTGCACAATTTCTGGAGTCCCCTCCTGGGTTTGCATTTGAGGAGCTTTCAGTCTTTCCTGCAGCCAGGCAGTGCAGCAACTTGAAGGAAGAGTTGCAGTCTGGTTTTAAGAAGTGCTGGAGAGCTTTAGGTGGTATTCGCACCAACTTGCCCCCCAAGTTGTCCAGCCACTCAGTGGCTCAGTCAGTGATTGTCTGCCCACTGCAATCATCACAATCGAGCGGATAACACACAGAGATTCCCTGGTACCTGCATGACCCTGATCAGGCACAAGTTAACCACCACATCACAATCTTTCATCCAATTCCAGAGTCAATCCAATTTAAACCCCCCCAGTTTCTTTGTTTGCCACTTTATGTTGAACCTAAATTTATGCAATCGTTTCTGCCAATATCATTTCACTATCCAGTCTGAATTATACTGGATAGTGCAGCCCACTTCCCAATATTTCAATCTGGGCAGAACAGCTTCATGAATAGACTGGAGAAGTTACTCTGGGTTAAAAGTGTCTTCAGGAACCGGGGACAATGGTTTACTATTGGAATCAATCCAGTGTTTTTAGCATTCGATTGCCTCTGCACATTTACACTTATACATTTTGTGCATGGCAATTTGCTAAAAGTGCCAGCTTATAACAAGTCGGCAAGGGAAATGGGGATGGGATTTTCTGCCAAATGGCCCAAGGTCCCGACGTTGGGACTGGAAATGGGTTTCTTTGTTGCTTGGGTGGGAGTTGGAGAAGTTTTATTTCCCATTGAAGTTGGAGCCGTATTTAGAGGGAAACAGGCTGTGAGTTAAATGGCAGGAGCCCTGGAGACAGCAGATACTGAGACCTCAGTCAGAGGGATGTACAGAGGTGTTAAAAGAACATGCTAGGGTAGCCTTACAGTTTATTAGTTCTACCTGCCCAAGTTCATTCAGGCTGCTTGGGCAAGGAGGGAGGTCCTGCGGGGCAAGGGAGATTGAGGGTGGGGGAGGAGTTGAAACTGGTCCAGCAGATGAATTAAGCCTGAATGCAGATCTCAGAGGAGGTCAGTAGCAGTGGGGTTTTCTCTTGCAAGAAGTTACAGTGCTGTAAGAGTGTTTATAACTTCATTAGGTTCTGGCAAGGTGAATGCAGCACACATTGTTAATCTTAGAGACTAAAATGTGACCAGTGATGAAGGATTTGGTAGAAAGGACATCCTTGTGGAGCCAGAATGGACATTCAGGCTGGAACCAGCGTAAGTGCCGCAATGGGTGACTGACAGTGGACACCATGTGCTTTCCGGAGAAGAGTGTACAGAGGGAGGGCCTGAACAAAGACAGGCAGCAGGCTCCATTAATCACCTATTCTGACATATAGGTGGAATGGAAGAAGTGACATTGAACTGGGTAGCCTGGAGGTAGACCAATTCACTGCTGATAGCAAAACAGAAATGGAACCTGAACAGACTGAGCTTTCCCATTGCCTCTAGATTTTTTTGAGTTTCCTGAAGTCACACGTGGTCAAATGCTGCTTTAATGTCAAGGGCAGTCACTTTCACTTCATCTCTTGAGCTCTGATTTCTAACCTTGTTTGAACCAAGGCTGCAATGAGGTCATGAGCTGAGTGACCCTGGCAAAACCCAAACTGAGCATCACTGAGAAGGTTGTTAATAAGCAGGTGCTGCTTGAGAGCACTGTCAATGACCCCTTCTATCACTTTACTGATGATTGAGAGTAGGCTGATGAGGCAATCATTGGCTGGGTTGGATTTGTTCTACTTTCTGCGTACTCGACTTAACTGGGCAATTCTCCACATTGCGGGGTAGATGCCAGTGTTAGAATGGAAAAGCTTGGCTGGGGATGTGGCAAGTTCTGGAACACAAGTGTTCAGTACTGCTGATTTTAGTTTCCTCCGGGTGCTCTGCTTTCCTCCCACAGTCTGAAAGACGTACAGGTTAGGTACATTGGTCATGCTAAATTCTCCCTCGGTGCATCCAAAAAGGCACTGGAGTGTGGTAACATGGGGATTTTCACAGTAACTTCATTGCAGCCTTAATGTAAGCCATTTTGTAACCCTAATAAACAAACTTTAAATTTTGAAATACTGCATTGTAGCAGTATGAAGCAACTATCTGTTGCTAAATTTTTTCTGATCTGTTGCCCTTCCAAAGTGAGCTGAGACAGACTGAGCACTTTTCAGAGCCAAGAATGATGGCCTTAGCCCATTTATGAATTTATGAGATAAATGGTGTGAAATGATCTGAATAGGGTTGCCATTATCTTGCACGATGTCTTTGATGTGTGCTGTATTTCAATATCTAGTTTATATGCTGAACAAGTGGCTCAGGCCCTCTTTACAGGGTTGCTGATAAGGCCAAGCTTACAGTGTGTGAGGCTGCAGGGATCTAATTTGTATATTGACCACAGAAGGTTGGCTTGTAGTAAACTGTGATAGAGAATAGCTGGCAGATTTCTCTATTAATGTGTCAAGGAAGAGAAAGGAATTTATCTTTTCCATTTCAAAGGTGAATTTGGCTACAGGATGGAGCTCCTTCAGACATGTAAGGAAATTATTGTGTACAGCTGCGGATTTAAATGTGGCAAATGCATCATCATCATATTGGAAATAGTCAAGGGACAGGAGGTTAGATGTCATTCCATCAAAGGCACATTTCTCATGGAACCCAACAAAGATATTTGTGAGAACGGGGCATAGAGGGGAACACCATCTACTTGGGCATTCATGATGTCATTAAAATTGAACTCAACTGCGTGAGTTGTTGTGTTCATAAGTTCAATAAATCTAAATTCATGCAATGGTAGCAGGTCCAGATCACCATGACATAGTGATGCTGCAGTGCAAACGTCCAAGGTTACATTAAGTGGAACATTGGTGAATAGGCTAACAATATCAAATAAACATGTAAACACAGCATTCATATCAATATGCAACTCCTGCATTGTCTTCCCAATGTGAAGGAATTCTTCATTGCATATATGAAAAACTTATGCAAAACTTTTTATTATTCTCCTCACATTGATATTCTTGTGAATTGTCCTGATGAATACAAATTAGAACACTTCAACGAAAGTTGATAACCATTCTATCTCAGAACCATGTTAATTGTTTATAAGTAAAAACAGTTTCTCATGGCAAAGCATGAATGAGCTCATTTCCTTTCTGGTCAATTTTGGGATATAAAGTTCAATAAGTGTACAATTTCCACATTTCTTTCAATTAGTTAATGATTTGGTTTTTAAAGATTGTTTGTGGCATCCCACCAAAATGCAGATTTCTAATTGGAAAGCTGTTTGGTATTTTTGGGTTTGGGTTCATACTTAGCCTTCTAATTCTCTGTGAGCTCAATTACGGCTGAAGAATTTCTGGCTCTGCTCTTATCCCACAGGAAAATTCCATTCTGCTTGTTTTAGGAGAAAAATAATCTCAAATACCTTTGGGGTTTCAGAGAAAGTAAGTAGTGTGGTATAGGGTGATGAATATATTGAGAATGTCAACTGAAGCTCATTGTGACATTACATCTGCGTTCCATATTTGTAGCATCAAGTCTATCCTCAACTTTCTTAAAATACATCCCACAAAATCTGCTCGAGACAAAATTGATGCTATGGTGCATTGATGCAGTGGAAGTAATTTACTGAATTGCTGCATAACACTTGCTGGTATCTTTCAGTTACATGTTATAGCCACTTTCAGCCGCTAATCAGAGGCAGCCCAGCCACTGGTTTTTCTCTGCTGGTGTACCAATCTTCCCATGTAAGTGGGTGGGCTTCAGAAAATCATTCCACCACTCCAGCAATCCTCTGAGAGTTGCAGGGGTTTTCACCAGAAGCAAAAGACCAGTACTGAAATGCATCTACTCAAATATGACCAGATTATTCAAGTTGTACGCTAACAATGGGAAAATGCACATTTTCATCATTCATGCCAGAATGTTAGTGCATACCTCTTGAACAGTGTTGCTATAGTGGAGGGAGTGGAATTCACATTTGAGTTCTCAAAGAAATTACAGGAAACTGATAGACTGCTGAATTTTTTTGATATTATCCCAAACTTGTAAAAGGGTCATATGGACACAGAACATTGGGTGGGTTTTTTTTCCCTCTGCCATGTGTTTTCCAGCAGCAGGAGGTGGTTACTCACTGGCGGCAGGACCTTACAGTCCCACTGTGTCAACGGGTTTTCCAGTGAAGCATCCCTTGCTACTGGGTAACCCACAGTGGGGGTGTACCTTTCATGAGCCGTAAAATCCCATCGGCGTAAACAGCAGCAAAATTTCCATGGTTAATTCCATTTCTCTTCACAGATGTTGCCAAACCTGCTGAGTTTGTCCGGTGCTTTCTGCTTTTATTTCAGATTTCCAACAACTGCATTGTTTCGCTTTTATTTCTTATCTATGTCTAACTTAGATTCCTGAGCTAAAATGACCAGTCTGGAATTTGACCATATTTCATTTTGTGAAGATGAATTTTAAGAATCCTTTATCTCATATTTTGATTCTCTAGGTTATTACTTCTCACTTTATCATTAAAAAGAATTCTATGCAAAATTTCATACCCACATGCTGATCCTACTGTTGTCTTCTGTAATTCACCTTGCTATTGGCCCCTTTCCCAATCTAGTATTCTTTCTATAAATCTTCAATTGATTTTCATAAGGTTTCTCATCCTTTCTAGTTTTTCTTCCATTGTATTACTGGTTGACTTCAGAGTTAGTTATGAACTGTGGGTGAAATCTTACCAAAAAATGGAAGACTGTTGATTCTGCAAGAAAACCAACATGTTTCTCTCCCATAAACAGGTCACTTTTCTCTCCAGATTACACCATATTCTGCCAAAAACATTCAGTGGGAAGTGATTCGTGCAGATAGAGCTGGGCAGGGTTCAAACACTCTGGCAAAACCCAGCTGCTCAGAGACGGGGCCCAATCTTTAAAGGGCATCTTGATTAAAACTGCAATAAACCTCCAAGACCTCCCCACTGAAGCTTGAGGGGCCCCCTCCACATTCCCGATTAGAGTGAGTTGTAACTCTTACCACCCCCAGCTTTACAATCAATGCCCCTTTTTGTCATCTACTTATCCACAGTCATCACAATTTTCTCCATCCAGCACACCATCATTGGCCTCTTCCCCTGCACAATTAGAACCAGCACTCCCCACTATAGCCATTGCCAGCATCCCCTCCTTATTAGACTGCTCCTGGTCCATAAGCACAATAGCAATAACCCTCCCCACAAGGCTCCCATTGGGGAATGCTACTTGGCATAGGTTGGCTCTACCAGATTGGCAGCAACACTTCCATGGGAGTGCCAAACTGGCAATGCCAATCTGTGCCAAGGAGCATTGCCAGGGTACTGCCTGGCTATGCCTCTCTCCCCCAGGCGATATATTTACCTTCATGTTCCTGAGGATGGTTTGTATCTGTGTGAACCTGTTGTGAACTACGCTGATGTGTCAATATTTGGCAGGGGTGAGTTAATAAGATTAAAATGCATGCTAAGCCATGCCAAGCAGATTCACATTGTTAAAGGCATGAATCTGATGAAATTTTGGTGAGGGACAGGGAAGATCTGAAGTTGTCATCTCACTGGTGAGAACTGCAACTTTTGGATCTTGAAGCCTCGATGACACTGGCACGGATGGCAAACATGGGCTTAGGATTTTGTCCAATGTTATCCAGATCCTTCTATCTTCCTTTTTTTTGCAGCATCAGACACCCAGATTTTCCAGACATGCCGTGGGTATT
The DNA here is from genome assembly GCA_024679065.1 of Sphyrna mokarran. NCBI lineage: Eukaryota > Metazoa > Chordata > Chondrichthyes > Carcharhiniformes > Carcharhinidae > Sphyrna > Sphyrna mokarran. The sequence goes on along the minus strand of JAGIQG010000007.1, from coordinate 72,725,920 downwards.
AGTGAGCAGTTACCATTCCCACGTAAAACCTATCAAATAGGACAGGCTCTTCCGTTGCATATAAGAAAATATTAATGTGTATCAATAGATTGTAAATTTGAAATCAAAACATCATTCCATTTTCTGTGATTAATGATTATTTAAACATTACCTGTGGGATGAGATGAAAATTCAGGTTTTTGAGAACTTGTTGTTCAGCCCAAGATCATAAAACCTAAACACTGAAAAATTCCGACCTCGTCCACGGCTGGGATTCTCCGTGCTGCTACAATGGATGGAGATTCGGTTGAGCGCCAAATTCTTCATTCTTGCTGACAGTGGGTTGGGTACAGACAAGCTCAGAGAGTCCTGTCCACAGAAATTAAACTTAGCTATACTGAAATTATTATCCATACCCAACTGAAGTTTTTAATTCAATATGATGGTAATTAAAATACTGGCATCAGCATTAACAATGATAGTAATTAAATGGCTTCCAATGTGCTATTTCTCGGGTAGAGAGCACTTTTTTCCAGTGAAAGTGTTTTGAATGAATCATATGTATTCATTATGTCATGTTTTTATCATTAACTCTGTCAAGTTGGCTATTAATTTCTGCAAGACGTTCCCTTGCTGGAGGCAAGTTCTGGTATCAAAGCAGAACTCTTTGGATTGTAACATATCCAATTGCAAGATCCAGCCAGCTTTTGTTTCCAGGAGACCAAATTTTCAGTCTAACCTTGAAGTTCAAATAGAAAAGAAATCTGAAAATCTTGAACTCATTTAATCTAATGGCAAGAATTTAAGAAACATTCTGTAACTAAATTTATCAAGTTTCTCTCAATTTCATGCAATTGAACCAAATTAAGCAATTCTTCGCTAATTCTTTAAACGCACGTTTTCTGGAACAGTTGTAACTAACACAAAGACGTTTGCCACAGAGTTTTTGCTGAACATAACATTTAAAACCAAAATTATAAGCTGATGAAAAGAAGTAATCAACATTATCATGCAAAGTTAAGAGCAAAGAAGTAATTTCAACATTTGAATAAAAACTCAGCTATAAATGTTGGAAATCTGAAATCCAAGGCGAGATGCTGAAAATACGTAGTTGCCAATCAGTATCTGAATGAAGAAATCCTAGTTTGGAGCTATCTTTTCCATATTAAAGACATTATATTATTGCAAGTTGTTGAAAGAAATGCACGCTGGAATCATAGAAAATAACATTCTCTGATGGATCGATTCAGTGCTGTGCTTGAGTTTGAAACAAGTGAAAGATATTCACGACCATTGTCATTTCTTCAATTAATGACCAATAAATCCTTTGTTTGTTTAAAAAAGTTGGCTGGAATTCTCCAGTCTTGTACACCTCATCATCACTGCCAACAAGAATGGAGAATTTGGCGCTCAGCCAAAACTCCATTCACTGCAGTGAGATCAGATAATCCTAGCCATGGGCAAGGTCAGAGAATATCAGCCATTGGCCCTGCTAGCTACGAGAACAGCAGTGGACAAGGGGTGGAGCATGGGAAAATCCATTGACCTTGGGCAGGATTTTACAGTTTTGGAATGAGTGAAGCCAGAAATTCCCTCCTATTATCTCTAAAGAAACATTTTGAAAGTGGCCATTAACCATGTTAACTATTACTCAGTGAAGACTTGAAGCACCAAATTTAACTACAATCAATAAGCAGGTAAATTGAAATTGTCACTCTGCTGAGAGGACCCATTAAAGGAAATAATGATCAGGAGGAGTGTAAAACCAAAACCAAAAAAAGTGGAAATTAAGTTGCTGGGCTCTCAGCAACCTTTAAAAAGGGAGACTTGCTTTTGAGATCTATCCTAAAGAGTCTGTGAAAAAGATATTTTTGAAATGACTGAGTTAGATTTATCTTCATTGCTCACTTTTTCCATCTTTATACCAAACCATATATTCATAGCCATTTACAGTTCAAAGCAATGTTTGCTTGAGGGCTTCTCTCACAAATCAAATGTAAGGCAATTCCACGTCTTAGATTTAATAATAACATATGTGTTGAACATAAGTAAAAAAAAATGCTAGCAGAAATCAAAGAAATTGCAGATGATGTCTTTAGGCAAAAATGAAACTTAAATCTTTCCCCTGTTCACCCTAAATATATTAAAGATCAGTAGTTTAATAATAATAATAATAAATCATATTCTATGGTGGAATACTATAAACAATTCAAAAGTATGAACACCAAGTCCTGGGTGGGTTTCTCCAATTTTTTGATTTGATTTGATTTGATTTATTATTGTTACGTATGTTGGGATACAGTGAAAAGTATTGTTCCTTGTGCTATGAAGACTAAACATACTGTTCATAGAGTGCATAGGGGAGAAGGAAAGAAGAGAATGTAGTGTTACAGTCATACTAGGGTGTAGAGAAAGATTAACTTGATGCAACATCCATTCAGCAGCAGGGCGGAAGCTATTCTTGAGTCGGTTGATACGTGACCTCAGACTTTTGTATCTTTTTCCAGATAAGAAGGAAGAGAGAATGCCCTGGGTGTGTGGGGTCCTTAAACATGCTAGTTGCTTTTCCATGGGAGTGGGAAGTATAGACAGAGTTGGTGGGTGGGAGACTGGTTTGCATGACAGACTGGGTTTAATTCACAATCTTTCATAGTTTCTTGGTGTCTTGGACTTCAGGAGTCATACCAAGATGTGATACAACCAGAAATGATGCTTTCTATGGTGCACCTGTAACGTTGGTAAGAATTGTAGTGCACATGCCAACCTGCTGAGAAAATAGAGGCTTTTGTAACTAGCATCAGTGTGGAGGGACCAAGACAGGTTTTTGATGATCTGGACCTCTAGAAATTTGAAGCTCTTGACCATTTCTACTTCATCTCAATTGATGTAGACAGGGGCAGTATACTTTCTCTTTTGTATACTGACATTGAGAGAGAGATTATTGTCATCGCACCAGTTCACCAGATTCTCTATCTCATTCCTGTACTCTGTCTCATCATAGTTTGAGATCTGACCCACTATGGTGGTGTCACCAGCAAATTAGAAAATCAAGTTGGAGGGGAATTTGGCCACACAGTCATAGGTGTATAAGGAGTACTGTAAGAGGCTGAGAACACAGCCTTGTAGGCACCGGTGCTGAGGATAATCATGGGGGATGTGTTGCCTACCCTTATTTATTGTAGTCTGTGGGTTAGGAAATCTAGGATCCAGTCACAGAGGGAGGAGCCGAGCCCTAGGCGATGAGCTTGAAGATGTATTTTGTAGGAATATTCTTGTCTTTTCCTGCTCTAAATACTCTTGGGAAGGTGTTTGGTGGCCTTCTCCTTGAACCTCTGCAGTTTGTTTGATGAAGCCTGCCTAAGATTGCTTGGTGAAGAATTCCAAGATTTAGCTCCAAGTCAGGATGATATCTGACTTGGTATGTACTTGATTTGATGGTATTACTAGACATTTGCTGCCCTTTTCTTTATGGATAGTGGAAGTGATGCTAAACAGCACCCAGACAGGTATTCATCCCCCAGAAGCCAGCAGCATCATTCTGCCTAGGAGGAGGATTTTGAACTGGAATGGCTGCCATCCTTTACTCAGATGCCACATTTGGAGACTGGAGCTTCTGCCACTCCTGAACACCTGGCATCAAACAATGAAATAGATAGGTGGAGAGGGATGTGAGGCAGGAATTCAGGTTCAAGGCATTAGTACCAGATTGCAGGTCCTTGCACTCAGATTGTGTCAAGCACAATCTAACAGCAAGCCAAGAATCCATCTCTGAGAATAATGACATAAAATACTCCAAGAATGCACCATTAGACTGGGTCTCCCTCCCAGTACACTGCTCCTGCTGGAAGGACCACCGGCAATTACCCTAAGGGCTTAATCCCAAAATGCTCTAAGATGTCTTCCTGCTGCTCCTCCTTCCCTCTGACAATGACATTCGCGTCTCCAACAGGAAATGCCGATCTGCAACTGTGCAGCACACCCTCAGCAGACCAACATCTACCCATACTCAGACCACCAGAGGATGGTTATAAAGTTCCTCTCAGTAGGGCACTGGCATCAATGAGCTACCTCCATCTCAGGTGCAGATGTTGGAGTCACAGCAAGACGTGCTCTTAGAAGATGTAAGAACAACCTTCTAATGACCGAAAGATGACGCAGGTGTCCAATTATTTACGCACATGTTTATCAGTGAATATGTAGTTTTTGTTAGAATGTAACCAATGACTCCATTGGATCTGTTATAGTGTGACTAATGGTAACACGCTGTAAGGGTCAGCTTACACAGTAAAGTATGTAACTAATGACAAAATGATGCGGTGATCAGCTGACTCAGTATAAATAAGAAACTAGCGTTTGTGTGAACTTGGAATAGCCCAGGGTGAGGCCTCAAGTGTTGGAGTTATGCTGTTTCTTTATTAAAACTTCTCCTTTGATTTATAAGTTGGAGTAAGTTTTGTTTTATTTTATTCTCTCCAACTATTGCGTTTTTTCTGATGGATCAACAGTTTTGAGTATTTTATTTGTGTGGGTTGAATGGTCATTTTGTTAGGACTTTTGAAATTAGACAGGGATTTGTAAGGGTTTGATTCTTCACTGAAACTCAATGATGGCTGCTATGGGGATTATGGACACACCATTCATTATTCAGCCCTGGAGGTCGTAGAACTTCTTGACATATGGTGGTTTCTATATTTGTTAGACTGGGGGAGTGAAACCTCTCTGGCAAGCCAGCATATGTTACTCACCCCCTTATCACCCCTCACCCTTCAGAAACGATTATCTCTGCATCTGAGCAATTTCATATTTTGCTGGTGAACATAGAATTCTTAGCCAGGCCTTGTTTGGATCGGAATATGTCTGTCTGAGTAATGTGGAATCTCCTTCCAAGTCAGAAGGGTATGAGACTTTGTTGGAATAATGTATGTGGGCTGCCTATGTCAAGGAGCTGAAGCCTTTTCTCTTTCAGCTGCCAGAGGTCATGAGCTTGTAGGTTGGTCTGGAAGGAATATGTTGGATCGCCAGCACTTCTACAGACACGTTTCCTGAGGTAGAAATCAAGAGTTCTTGCAGGGCCCACACTCTGGCTTGTTCAGTGTGGAACTTCGTCGTCTTGGCATCTTCAGTGGTCCATCTGAGTGGTTCAGGCAGCAGATACTCAGCCCAATCGTCTGACCTATCAATGCTTTTGTCTAGGCATGCGCGCATTGTACCGCTCCACTGCTGGCCTTTGTGGGTTCTGCACAACCCGGCCTTCTTTTCTGTCACTCAACAGCAATCCCAGCAGTTGCCAAGGGGAAACAAGAAATTGTGGTACCTGAGAGTGACTGAGAATGTAAGAGTCATGACACCTCCCTGGGAAGCGAGCACACTCGAAGGACTTGTTTTCACTTGAATGATTTGTTTTCTCATTTACAAACCAGTTTCACCTTGATGGAATGAAACATTTCAGTTGAAGACTGTTGTCAGTTTACAGGGAGCTCTCAGTGCCACATGTGTGCAGTCAACTATTCCTTGTGGAAATCGAGCCAGACAGCTAAATTCAACAATCCTGATGATGGGCACTGAGTCTGTGATAAATCTCACAAAATCATTAGCTCCTTTTGAACAGGGGATTAGTAAACTCCTAAGAAATCTGTGATTGACAGACTGGGTGGTATCACACATCCCCCACAGCTGGCATACAAATTCAAGGCTGCAGTGACTTTTAAAAGTACTGACATTTGATTTCCTCCTATTCCACAGGACTGCATGTCTTCCTGCAGGAGCTGACATCAGTTAGTGACTGATTGTCGTGATAACCTCAGCCATATTTAACATTGTCTTGCTGATACTTATGAGTAATTATTCTGCCTATAGTATGTCTGATTATGTATTAATGCTTGACATCTTACTGGCCCATGGTTGCCATGATCATGAGTTGCCTGATACTCTCATGCTGCCTCTTTTTGTCCTCTTGTTACTGTGCTTGACAACATCATTAGGAGAGGTGATGTCTCGGTGGTATTATCTCTAGACTTTTAATCCAGAAACTTGGCTGATGTTCTGGGGACCCAGGTTCAAATCCCACCAGAGAAAATGGTGGAATTTGAATTCAATAAAAAACATCTGGAATTAAGATTTCATGATAACCATGAAATTATTATTGTATGTTGGAAAAATCCATCTGGTTCACTCCTGTCCTTTATGAACCACTCTCTATCCTTTATGGTAGATGGAGGGCCAAAGGGCCCGTTCTTGTCCTGTAATTTTCTTTGCTCTTTGAAATCTGCTATTCTTACCTGCTCTGGCCTACTCCAGAACCACAGCAATTTGTGGTTGCCTCCAAGAGCAACTAATGATGTGCACTAAATGCTGGCCATCCAGTGATACCCACGTTCCATGAATGAATAAAAAAGATCCATCCTGTGTGTCTGAAGAAAACTGCAGACTGAAGGCCAACAAAGGTCAGGTCAACACAGTTCATTTGGCCTGCTTTTCTAACTTGAGGAAAATGGGGAGTCCATAGCTGTACAGCAACCAAACCCTTGGCTCCACTCAGTTCACTATGTCCACCTCGTTCCTTGACCTGTTCTCCTAATGCCTCTTCCTGCTATTGCAGACATGTCTCTAAACACACTCATTCTGATACTGGAGCTGCAAGCCATCAATCAGCACCTTCCCTATGTCACCACTGGCCTATTCACCATCACTCACAACCCTCCATAACTCAGCCATGCCTTCTGTGACTTTCAAACCACCCAGCATCATCCTTGATCAAATATCTGCCAACCTAGGGCTGCATCCCATCCCCATTGTTCTACATCTCCCCACCTTCACCACTCCTCAATAACCATTTCCTTCCAGCCCTCCCCACCTAGTACTCCAGCCACTCCACCACTCCTGACCTGCTCTTGGTTACCCTCTACTCTCCCAACCTCGCCACTGCCTCCATTGCCCTTGATGGTGACAGAAGTGGTGGCAGAAGGGATTACCTGCTGCAGAAATCAATCAAAGGGCTCAGACATAAAAACACTTCATCCCATAAGATGCTGCAGAATTTTATAATGGTGAATTTTCAGTGATGGTGCTGCATTAGCAGGGTTTAGTCAGATTTGCTGAGTAATCACCCAATGCATTCAGCCTCTAGATATTACAAGTTGCCACAAACTTTTAATTTATTTAGTCTGTAATAAAATATACTGGTAAATTAATTATGCTAATGGCAGCACATTCTAAAACACCAATAAATATTTAGAAACTGAAAGGGAATTGAAGAACTAATTCCAACTGTTAATCCAGTCTCAGCATCTGTCTTCTGTTTCTGTCTGTGGGTTACTGATCACTTTTTATAGTAATGATTAGCCCAGAATTCCTCTGAAAAATCAAGTAAAATGATTTATTATTAAAACCTCAACAAACTCAAAAGGCAAGAACTTCATGAAAGTTATCAAGAGAAACTCTGGAGGAAATTTTATGTACAATATCTGTAACAAAATCATCAAGTTGCTATGTGTAGAACACAGAGGAAATCCATCCCAAACTTATTGCAGCCTGCAGGCAACTTCTTGAATCTGCTGCTGTGTTTGCAAAGGTGCTTTTCAATTTGATTTGCAGTTTGTATCTGGTATCCTTGTGAAGCTTAGAATTGTAATCGAATGCCTGTCGTTTAATTATTTTGCCAAAAATTACAAACTATTCTGATTTAATGTAACTGTGATCATTTCCTTCCTTTCATGTTTACTTATTTATTTTGTTTTTTTTTGCAGTATTACAAAATTATCCTCAGGCTGTATGAGCTGGCTAACCATTAGTATTTCCATGAAGATATTTGAATTAAAAAGGAATATATTCTGTGTGCCCTAGTTCCTAGTAACATGCCATTCTGTGACAGCCAGAGCACTCTGCACCTTCAGTGGCTGCGAAGAGCCCACTGTGATAATTGTGTTGGAGTGCTAAATCAGCAAGTGTCTGTTTAGCACCCCCAACAGGTTCAAATTATGGTCAACAGTAACTAGGATAAAATTGCGTGCTAAATCCAGACTTTAAAACAATCTAGTTTTATTATCGTGGCACCCATTTAATGCCTGTTTTCACCTTTTAGCTAAAACATCCCTCACAGTCTTTTCATTCAGTGGGAGTAAGCAAACTTTTAAATGGGCTTTGCAACATAGCAATTTGAAGCCTGGAGTTAAGTGGTATAATTCACATGTGCCAATTAGCATTTTTTCTCAGTTATTTTACTATTGCTTCAGTGAGCACCAGAACTATTAATTTCTATATTGTAAAGGTGAGACAACCATACCAGGAAATTATTTCTGCATAAAATAAACTTCAGGAACTGTTGACCCTTGATTATTTTTCACAATGTGTGCATTGAAGCATTGAACCTGCACACGTCTAAGCCAAGAGAGCCTAGGTGCATTCAGCCACATTCTTATTTAATAGTTTCTGACCATGTAATTCTAAACCAGTTCTTTAGAACACTGCCCTCTTTTTCTCCCTCACAAGCACTAATGAATGCAGCAAGTCTATCACCTTTAACTTAGGGATGCCTAAAGTGATTTGTGCTTTTGTGTTTGTGAAAATTAAATGACCATGTTAATTCCCAACTAAAAAGACGGCTTGCCTGCCATTGCTGAATGTACTGTATTATTAATAGCTAACACAATTCAAGCTTTGAAACCTAATATAGGCAAGTATTATGGCCAACCCCCACTGTCTAAATGCGGTGTGTTAATATTTAATGTTCATGGTCTTTATTCCTTGCTTTCTTCAATTAAAACAATAACATTAAAGAAACGTCAATTGGTTATTGGTGTTGGTTTTACGAACTTGGCACACAATATGAAATTTTGGGCCTAATTGCAATTGCTAAGACTCATTCACTTCTCTATTCTCTATTTTAAATAAAATATACTTGCCCACCGTGTATATGGCATCATTTAAATCATCAGGAATGTAAGGAAGCAAATGGCATTCAGCAGATATAATGCCAATTTGCTCATTTACATTTGCAATCAAAATTATTGGATTGTGATAAAGTTTGTGCTATGATTGTTCTGAGATTGGGATTAATAATCTACATCCAGTATAAATCTGCAAACAAATTTGGATGTCAGGACCTTTAAAATTGCTGCACCATCTTGCAGAGGAGCTGGTTATATATCTTTGTTTTCTATCTGCAGTTCCGTGCTGTATGTTGTGACTTCAATTAGGTTCAGGTTGCTGCAGGATTCATTACTATTTTAAGGGTTGTTGTCATTAAAATTGGAAAGATTTCAAGAGATTTTTGTTATAAGAGAAGGCATGATCTGTGAGGACTACAAAATGTGGAGTTGCTGGCATTAGACTGGGGTAAGCACAGTAAGTAGCTTCACAAGTAATCTTTTAAACCTGATGTGAGACTACTTAACAGAACTACAAAAGAGCTGCTCAGCTCAAGGAGAAGTGTCCTACATTTTGCCATGCAACAGAACTTAAGCAATTCCCGAGCACTGATTTGTTGGGGGATCTGCTTTTCTAATGTATTTTAAACGACCTGAGCCAATAATAGATGAAAATATCATTGTTTCTTCTCAGATTGGCTCCAGTGATTCATTCCAAGATCACAGATCAAAAAAATCAAATGATTCCAGATTTAATCTGACTCGATACTTCAATAGTTCATGTGAATAAAATTGAGAACAAGTTAATTAATGTACTCATAAACCAACATATATTTAATAGCAAATGGATTTAAAATTGTGACCTAAATTATAAATATATACTTGAATTTTGGTATATTTATTATTGTATTTCAAATAAGTTTCAAATATAATTTCATTGCAGAATTGTATATAATGTAGTTTTGGTATTAATTTTAACTCTTCTGAGACAGTGCAACTCTTGTCTTTGAGTTATGTGCATGAGATAAGTTGGAAAAAGTTGTTCTTACTGAGCTATTATTGACTAGTTGATCCTTCTCTTTAAAATTGCATGTGAGAAAACTGCATAATTGACTGGTGGGTATGATGGTTTCAGTAATAAGGGGCCTGATTTTACCATCAAGTTGCACCCATTTTCAGGCATGAAAAATTGACAAAGTCGGGCGTGAGGCAAGTAGCACAATCCGCGCCTGCCTCTGTACCGGTTCCCCCTATACCAAGGCCCAAAAATGGACACGATTGGGATCGAGCCCAGAACTGGTATAACAGCCATTTAAATGCATTTGCATGTATTTAAAGTGAATTAATGTCCTGCACACCCAACTTTGCCACACTTCCCCCTTTGCCACCACGTTCATCCATCCAGAATCGGCATGAAACAGACATGCTCTACAAAAGTTCGATTCAGGTGTTCCAGCTAGTGAGGAGATAAGTACAGGCGTCCGATGGCTCTCTGCTTGAGATCGATGTGAGGATGGGATGGGGTTGGGGGAAGTCCAATGGCTCTCTGCCTGAGATTGGTGAGGGGGAAGGGGAGTCTATTGCCATGCTGCCTGAGTTTAGTGAGGGAAGGGTCCGCTGCCACTCTGTCTGAGATTGTCCCTCTCTTGGATCCAACAGCCCACAGTCCACAAATACAGATCTCTCAACATCAGTGATGGTAACTCTATACCACTGGTTAAGCAGCCAAGTATAAATCTCCATTTCTCACAACTGTTGACCAATGCATCCATTAGTTCTTACAGTTCACCCCGTGTTCACAGCAGTGCACCTAAAGATATCTCTGACTTTACATTTTCCCCATCCTTTCCAATTCAAAATGACAAACTGCTGCTCAAAAGACAGTTGATGAGATCCACAATGAGCTCAATCATTGGTTCATTAAAGAAATGAGGGTTGCCTACTCCCCCCTCCCACATTGCCTTCGAAAATTGCACTGTGTTTCAGAGATGTCAGAATCCAGAGACACCATCCAAAATTATACTTTTCAATCTGCATCGAACTCTCCTTCTTAGACTTTTGAAAATCCAACTCTATCATCGTCAAACTTATAACTTATTGCCTACTTGAGAAGCATCAAAATGTTCATTCGTATGAAAGCAAAATTTTAAAATTGGGATACCCCATGTACAAGAAAGATACTAAATAAATGCAAGTCCTTTCTATTTAAGTAGATTTATAATGCTATTTAGTTTCTCCACTCAAAGCCAAATTTTAGAATGAATGGAAGTCACATAAATTGTCACAAGAGTAGGTGCGGTGTCTACGGTTGCTCCTCTAATCAACTCTTGATGCATTCAGTGGAAGCTTCATTTTGAGGTCAGTGTTTAGTTCCAGTTCCATTTATTTTTCTATAGTCAAGCTTCATTCATTCTGTAAAAGCAACGTATCCTATAACTTTGAGACCAGCTATATTGGTGCATTTTTGTTTGTTCCCAATATCACAAGACTAGGTTTTAGAAAGTAAATGTCTTGACTGCAAGGAAAATGAAAGATTAGAAAAGATGAAAGACTGCCTTCCCACTTTTCTTCTTTTTTAACATTCTTTTTATAATAATTCCTTTTAATTTAACCTTAAGAGGATACATAAAAGACTGGTTGTCATAGTGAATTAGCATACTTTCATTCACCTGAGAGGCATAGGTTTGAATGGAGCTAACACTGAGTTATGTAAACATATGTCTTTCTAGCTGCAATGGTCCTAAATGAAATGGATTGAAATCATCTTCAACAAACCACAAGTGCTTGGAGTCCCCATCAAAACAACTGCATAATTATCACTAGTTCAGACATACCCCACAGAAGGCAATTGTGGAAAATAGAAATAAAACAGTACAATAAGGTGTATTGTTTGCCTTTCATGCGTTCAAATGTTATCCACGGATAATATAAAATGAAAATCACATAAGGCACTTTTACTTTTTTCCATATTTTCTTTGGATTATAAGGAAGTGCAATCTGTGCGCCAGTTCCCTGAACAACTGTGGAGCTGCCTTGTAATAGGCCTACCTAAGCTAATGTAATGGCTCCCAAAGACTGTAAAATCCAAAGTGGCTCCAGCTGTATCATCTCCACTAAGATCCTATATTTTGCCTGAGAGGTGGAGTATTATCAAATTCAGTGTATTAGCTAAGGCTACCTGTATGTACTTTGACAATCTTCTGATCCCAAGGTAAAGGGGCTACTAACTGAATCAAGCTATCACCAGAGTTAAATGCCCAAATATTACATATTTCTAAGGTCTCGAAGTTAGGTAAATGGAGAGACTGATAGTGGTCAGGTTTAATTAGAATTAAGGGGAAAGGGGAACTGACTTATTGAGAATGCCATGTGAAAGGGAAAACAAACAGAAAATGGCAATAGTTAGTATAAATATTTTGATGTGAAATAGTCACCACCTCAAGAACTTAGGGGTTATGGAAACTTTATAAAAGGATCCAAATCTCAATCAAAAATGCAAACTAACTCTTTTCAGCTTCTAGACAAGGAATCATGATTAAGGAGACCAAGGAAAGTTTGTAGAATGGGAGGATAACCCTAGGAAAGGATCAGAATCTTGGCGCAGAACTTGATTCCATTTGAATTGCACTTCTTGTAAAATCTGGCGGAAATTTCAAGAGAATGTAGAAGGAAAAGACTTTTCCAGCAGGTTCTCATCTTTTTTATTCACTCATGGGGCATGGGTGTCACTGGCTGGCCAGTATTTATTGCCTCATCTTTAGTTGCCCTTAAAGGGCAGTTCAGAGTCACCAGAGTGACTCATTGCTGCGACTCTGGAGTCACAGGTAGGCCAGACTAAGTAAGGGAGGCAGATTTTCTTTCCTAAAGGACATTAATGAACCAGATAGATTCTTCCAATGATCAACAATAGTTTCATCATTTATCAGCCAACTACCACCCCCAATTCCATTCCACTCACACTACAGGTAGAAAGCTTTGGAGGCTTGTTGCAAAGATCCAGCTATTCCAGGAATGTTGCCCAATGTTGCTGTTCATTGGCTCCAACAGACCTTATCTCCGCCCTTTATTTTTCTTCAAAACATAAAAGCAAAATATTGCAGGTGTTGGAATCTGATGCCTTGGTCAAAATCTTTGTATCCTCTTTAGCCACAAGTAAGGAAACAGAGATTTGGAGAATAGTTAATGTTATTCCTCTGTTTAAAAAGGACAGGAGACACAATCTGTGAAATTATAGGCCTGTGAGCCTTACATCAGTGATGGGAAAATTATTGGAGAAGATTCTTAGGGAAAGGATGTACTTACATCTGGAAGAGAATAGGCTTATTAGCAATAGGCAGCATGGTTTTGTGAAGAGTAGCTCATGTCTCACAAACTTGATTGAGTTCTTTGAGGAAGTGGCAAGAAAAATTGACCAGGACAGGGCAGTGAATGTTGTATATATAGACTTATATAAAACCTTCGATAAGGTTCCTAATGGCAGGCTAATGCAGAAGGTGAAGTATATGGGATCTGAGGTATGCTGGTAAGGTGGATACAAAACTGGCTTAGGCATATAAAGCAGAGAGTAACTGTGGAAGAGTACTTCTTTAACTGGAGGTCTGTGACAAGAAATGTTCCTCAAGGATCAGTACTGGGACCTTTGCCATTTGTTATGCATATAAATAATTTGGAGGAAAATATAGATAGTCTAATTATCAAATTTGCAGATGATACAAAAATTGGAGGAGTAGCGGGTAGTGAGGAGGATACAGCAGGATATAAATTAGCTGGAGACCTGAACCGACAGATGGCAGATATAATTTAACCCTGACAAATGTGAGGCAATGCAATTTGGAAGGTCTGCTGCAAAAAAAATGTATGGAATAAATGTTAGAGCCCTTAGAAATATTAGCATACAGACGGATCTAGATGTGCAGATCCACAGTTCCCTGAAGGTGGCAACTCAGATGGACAAGATGGTCAAGAAGGTGTATGGCATGCTGGCCTTCATTGGTTGGGGTGTTGAGTATAGGAATTGGAAAATCATGTTGCGGCTGTATAAGACTTTGGTTAGGCCACATTTGAAGTATTGATTACAATTCTGGTCACCACAATACTGGCAGAATGCTGATGCATTGGAAAGGGTGCAGAAGCGATTTACCAGGATATTGCCTGGTTTGGAAGATAAGGACTATGAAGAACAGTTGAAAAACTCGGATTCTTTTCATGGGGGCATCGGGGGATGAGAGAGAATCTGATAGAGGTTTACAAGATTATGACAGGCTTGGATAGTCAGCGTCTTTTTCCCAAGGTCAAAGACTCAATTACTTGGGGGCTTAGGTTGAATGTGAGAGGGGGAAGTTTAAAAGAGATGTAAAGAATAAGTTTTTCGCACAGGAGGTGGTGAATGCCTGGAACATGCTGTTGGAGGAGGTGGTGGAGGCAATTCTGCAACAATGTCAGGAGGCATCTGGTTAGATTCAGGAATAGGCAGAGAATAGAGTAATATGGACCACGTTGAGGCAAGAAAATATTAGATTAGAGAGGCATCTGTGTTAGCACACACTCGATGACTGATGGGTCTGTTCCTGTGCTGTACTTTTTTTTTGTTTGTTCTTTGTTTGCTCTGAAACAAAAACAGAAAACACTGGAAAATCTCAGCAGGTCTGACAACATCTGAATTTTCAACCTCAGCATTAATTCTCAGCATTACAGGTAGAAACGCAGATAGTTATGCTCCCACACTGTTATGGGGGCTGAAGAAAGGTCTATTTTTCTCTCTCTCAGTTGTATTCCACTGTTACATTTGTTATTGGATATATTTTTATGTATCCTTTTGTATTCCTTCAGTTAAAAGGGAAAGATTGTTTTGTTCTATGGTGCAATTGTTTAAAAAAGATGATGGGAATTTGCTTCTCTTTTCTAGTTAATCATAAAGAGAATTATTGCCCACATCATGAGAAAAGAACCCCCACCAAGCTGATTGGCCAGTTAAAGTGTCCGTTAGGCTAGGAGCATTCAGAAAAATATTACAATCCTTGGAAAATTCCCAAAGGGACAATTATCACTAATGAGTTACGTCAGAAGAGAGCATCAGTACAGTCAGCAATGTAGTCAACTAAATTCATCTGTTTTGCTTTTGTTTTTAGAAATGTAGTTGCCTGAGGCAAGGTCATGCATTATCCTAAAGATAATGTGGATAGGTATAGGCAGGAAGAGAATGAGTTACTTTTGCTCAACTCCCCCCACCTCACCACCTCCTCCCCAACAGCCAAACCTTAAGATTGATTTAACTTCTTTCATTCTTTATAATTGGGTTTCTTTTTAAACCACTCAGTGAAATAAAACTCTCATTATCATCTTTGGTATAAAAGCACAAAACTCAACTGAGGAGATTAACCACTTGAAAGAAGGTAACAAGAGGATTAATGGGCATCAAAAGACATCCCAGAGGGAAGACAAAAATTTAAATGTATTTGACAGAAAATGCCGACAATAATGATGACAGTTTTATTAAATAGAAACGGCATGGTGAAGATGTTTGCAGTGAATATAAAGATTTAACATTCCCTTTCTAATTTCTGGAGCAGGAGTTTCTGCTAAATATGTTACCTAGCTGTCCTAGAACATTCATGGCACATTCGTTGTACAGTTAAAATTTACAGTATTTTAATGTTTATGTTATATACTAAGATGGCCTAAGCCCCTATTACCATCCTTATATCTCTCCACCTTCCAACGCACTTTCTTTCTTTAAGACTATATGTTAATAAAGCTTACCTCTGTGCCCAAGCTTTTAGCTATCTGACTTAATTGTCGGAATTTTATAACCCTGGGAATCAGAGCGGGCAATGTACAGACAATGCAAAAGTCCGTTGGCCTCAGGTGAGATTTTATAGTTTCAGACAAGCAAGGCCATATAATCCCGCCCAATATCTCCTGCTTATCCAACATTGAATAGTAAATATGCAGAAATTTCATTCAGTAAAATAGTGAGAACACTAAAGCCATTGTTAATGCTCCCTACTCCAAATTCCATTCCCTAGCTGCCAACTCCATTCTGCTCACTGACAAGAGACTAATGTTAAGCCAGTCTGTTCTCAATCTAGATGTCATATTTAAAATTTATTTATTAGTGTCACAAGTAGGCTTACATTAACACTGCATTGAAATTACTGTGAAAAATCTCCTAGTTACCACACCGGCACCTGTTCAGGAACGCTGAAGGAGAATTTACCATGGCTAATGTACTTAACCAACATATCTTTCGGACTATGGGAGGAAGCCGGAGCGCCCAGAGAAAATACAAGGGGACTACATGAAAAATCCACATGAACAGTCATCCAAGCCAGGAATCGAATCCAAGTCCCTGGATTGTAAGGCAGCAGTGTTAACCACTGTACCATCTTGCTGCCCATATTTGATCCCGGAATGGATGAGGTGGCAACACAGTGGTTAGCCCTGCTGCCTCACAGTGCCAAGGACCTGGGTTCAATTCCAGCTCTGGGTGATTACCTGTATGGAATTTGCACATTCTCCCATATCTGCGTGAGTTTCCTCCGCATGCTCCAGTTTCCTCCCATTGTCCAAAGATGTGTTGGCCAGGTTGATTGGCATGTTAATTTCTCCCTCAGTGTTCCTGAACAGGTGTAAGAGTGTGGTGACTACGGGATTTTTAGTGTCAACGAGATTATTAGCAGGATAAAGACATGGGGTTATGAGGGTAGAACATGGGTGGGAATGTTGATGGCGTAGTCTCGATGGGCCCAATGGCTTCTTTCTGCACTGTAGGGATTCTATGATTTTATGACTTCCAAACCTCATATGCATGCCATCACTATGAAGTTTATTTCCATTTCAGTAATATTACGCAGCTTCACCACATCTCACCTCATCTGCTTCTGAAACCCTCATTTCATGGCTTTATTACTTCTAGATTATTCTAATTCACTGCTGATTGACCTCCTACATTTACCCTCTATAAGCATGGTATCCAAAACTTTGCTGCACCTGTCTTAATGTGCAGTAAGTCCAGTTCTCCTGTCACTCCTGTGCTCACCAACCTGCATTGGCATCTGGTCAAGCAATGTCTTCATTTTAAAATTTTCTTTCATCTTTTTGAATTGCCTCCATGGCCTCACCCGTTGTAAGGTATGTAATTTGTAAGGAACTTCTCCCTTCAACTGGGTCAGGAAGTGACGTGTAACTTCAGGTTACTATCCCATGTTTGGTATAGGTTTATTAAGTGCATCAACTTACAAACTTCAGTAGAATGAACAGGTCAACACTGGCTTTATTTCCTGTATCAAGCACAGTAACATAGCCCAACTTTATCATGTCTCATCCCATCTGCTGCCAAAACTCTCACTCATTTTTATTTCCATATAGTATGCTAGCCTTTATAGGAAGAGGCATAGAATACAAGAGCTGGCCTTTAACGTTGCAGTTGTATAAAACGTTGATTAGACCTCATTTGGAATACTGCGTCCAGTTCTGGTCGTCTTACTACCGGAAGGATGTGGAATCTCTGGAGAGAGTGCAGAGGAGGTTTATCAGGATGTTACCTGGTATGGAAGGTCTGAGTTACGAGGAGAGGTTAGGCAAATTGGGGCTGTTTTCCTTCGAAATACGTAGACTTAGAGGAGATCTAATAGAGGTGTACAAGATTATGAAGGGTGTAGATAGAGCAAACAGGGTTAAGCTTTTTACTAGGAGGGACTCGAATAGCACGAGGGGTCACGGGCTTAGGGTGAGGGGGGTAAGTATAATTTGGATGCTAGAGGGACTTTTTTCACACAGAGGGTGGTGGGGGTATGGAATGCGCTGCCAAGTAAAGCGGTGGAGGCAGGCACTCTGGAATTATTAAAGAAATACTTAGATAGGCACATGAGCAGAATGGGAATGGAGGGATATAGAAAACTGATTTAAAATAGGGATCATGAGCCTTGGGAGTCCCTGGGAAGTGTGTAAATAGATGATGATATTGATGTACTTGTTTTTATCCTACAGGTGCTTTGGTCCACCTTGTTGTCTAACAAGGAGCATACACACGATGGGTCGTGAGGGGGCTGCTTTGGATTTTTTTGAGAGTATCCTAGTGCTTCACGTCGTTAGTGTATGCTTGACCTGGACCATTTGATGGGCAACATGACAGCTCAGTGACTATCGCTGTGCTGTGCAGATACTTGGATTTGGGCCTGTGCCTGTGGGAGTTTGGGCATTCTCCCTGTGCTCGCATGGGTTTTCTCCGGGTGCTCTAGTTTCCTCCCACATCCCAAAAGTGTACTCTTAGGCTAATTGGCAAAATAAATTCTCCCTAAGTTGTCTCAAATTTGGTTTTTAATCCATAGATCTATAAACATAGACAGGGATCGTGGGTAGAGGTGGGAACATCGGGGTGGTGGTGCGGGTTCGTTGGGCTGAACAGCCTGTTTCCTGTGCTGTTTAGTTCTTTGTTCTTTGTTCTACCTCTACATTTGACTATTCCAAAACACTCCTGGCTGGTCTCCCATATCCTATTCTTTGGAATAGTTGAGTCTAGAGAAAGTACTTCTGGCTCCAGTTTGTTAGTCTTCTTCTCTTTGATCTTCGTTCTTGCTTCTTCTCTGCAGAGCTGAATTGAGTTTTCCAGTTCCTTTTATGTTAGTCCGTACATGAAGGCACCCTCCCACCCTCCTGCACCATCTGTCTTGGCTACAGGGGGGTGGGGTAGTATTTTGTTCAAAACACAACCAGTTTGTGATTGGTCCATGCCTTATTAGACTTATTTCAAGACATTACACACAGTCAGTTTCCTCATGTGGTTCTTTTGTACGTAGCCATTAATCACCTCAGGATGTCTTAAGTGTTTGCCCTTTGTTGTTTTAGGGGTCAGCTGTCTGCTCTACAACAAAGGTCACTTTGAGAAATATGATCACATGCCTGGTACAAGCATAAGTACCTCAGCACAAGTTTCATAATGCTACAGCTTGACATAATTTCTCAGCATTCTTAGGTTAACATTTACACAGCAATAAACATATTGTAGAAGTACTGGGTTGCAATAACTAGCAACCAGGGATTAACAACAATAAAGATTTATTGATAATATCGAGCAGCTCTTACAGGCTGTGCATTTGTCCGTTCCCGGAGAGAGCTCCCATACTCCTGACACGTGACCCCTTTTGTACCCTCATTATCCCAGAGTTCTTCTGTTTATGTTGGGAAAATTGGTGGTACAGTGGTGTAACAGTATAACTCCATTCACAATTTGGTGTGGCAGAATTGCAGAATTTTAATCCAATCCATTGGTTTTCTCTGCCTATCACATGAAAGTTCTGCTGTTTAGTGTGCACGCAATCCTGCGATGTCTCCTGTGGAATTCTCCAGCACAGAAGGCTGTGGAGACCAAGTTGCTGACTGCATTCAAGTAATTGATAATTTTTTAGATTTTAATGGCGTCAAGGGGTACAGGAAGAAAGTGGGAATTGAGACTGAGGATCAGCCACATATTGAATGGCATTGTAGATTTGAAGGGCCAAATGGCCTAATCCCTGCTCCTGGTTTCTATGTTTCATCACAGGTCTATATAGATACTCAATTTTGAGTTGGTAGATTTGTTCCTAATCAATCTCATTTAGTACTTTAGGATATCTGTCAGATTGGGCCTGTGGGAGGTAGCGAGAGAATCAACATGAGAGAAAAACCTATTTGATATTGCCTTCACCAATCCAACATTTCAGCTGGATCTGTCCATGGCAGTATTGGTTGCAATGACCACCACACCCTTCTTGTTCTCCCAATTTTGACACAAGAGGCACCATGGTAGCACAGTGGTTAGCAATATTGCTTCACAGTGCCAGGGACCCAGATTCGATTCCCGTCTTAGGTCACTGTCAGTGTGGAGTTTGCACGTTCTCCCTGTGTCTGCGTGTGTTTCCTCTGGGTGCTCCGGTTTCTTCCCACAGTCTGAAAGATGTGCTGGTTTGGTGCATTGACTCGAACAGGTGCTGGACTGTGGCAATTAGGGGAATTTCATAGTAACTTCATTGCACTGTTAATGTAAGCCTTACTTGTGACTAATAAATAAAACTTTTAAAGCTTTATGTCCCCAAATGTTAGTGAAGGGGGCTTTGCAGGATTAAATGGGCAGGTTGTACAGTTATAATTTCTGGTGTCTTGATGAATGATCATGGTCTATTAGATTTTATTCTTATTGAGATTTTGTGTAGCAACTTTTACAACTAATTGGCTTTCTGGGCTATTTCAGGGGTAATTAAGTTGTAGGCCTGGAGTCATATTTAGGTCATTCTGAAGGGAAGAACCCAGATGGATTTTTAAAATTATTTTTACAATAATCCAAAAGCTTAATTATAATCATTACTAAGACTAACCTTTTCATTTCAGAATTATTCATTAATTGGATTTAATTTTCCCCAGCTGCATGGTTACATTTGAACACTTGCTTCTGGAATATTAACACAGACTTCTGAGTTATTCGGCCAGTAATATTCCAGCTGTATTATTGTTCCTATCTCCCTCCCAACACTTTTCTATAATTAAGTTTACTTGCTAATTATGAAACCATTTTACAAGCTTATTAATCATTCCTTGTATTTTGCTTCTGCCATTAGCTATCATTAGCGAATATAGTATTAGTGATGCCCCAATTTAGTGTCAGCCACAATTTTTGAAAAACATGCCAATCTGGACCAATGTAGGATGCAATAGGGACTTACATGAAGAAGGTCTGGGGCTGTCTTCAGAATGCAGGATATTTTTCCATTATATTTTCACTGTCTGAGCAGCATCTGGGCAGAGCACTGAAAGGAAATCTAATTGGCAGGGTTGCACAAAGCTTTAACATCCATTTCATTTCACTCAAAGGAAAACCGGGTAAACCCACTCATTGATACATGGCCCAACTTGTCAGTTTCTTTATTTCTGCACCCTGCCCAGGCAGTATTAAGGATCATTTATCCTATATTTCTGAATCTATTTCTCTTCTTCTATTTCTTAAATAGGCTGTGGGTATCACTGACAAGGCCAGCATTTATTGTCCATCCCTAGTTACCCTTGAAAAGATGGTAGAAAGCTGCCTTCTTCAACCATTGATCTCTAAGTGGAGTAGCCATGTTCAACAATGCTGTTAGGTAGTGAAGTTGGATTTTAACTCAGTGATAATAAATGAACAATAATAATTAGCATTTCTTTGGTGCTTTTAGTGACCATCAGACACCTCAAATCACTTCACAAACAATTAAATTGTCTTTAAGTGTTGTCATCTAACAATCAATTTACACACAGCAATCTCCCACTAATGTGATAACAATGTAATGTTGATTGAGAGATGAATATAGACCAGGGTATCAGGGATAACACCCCTGCCCTTCTTCAAAACTGTATCAAGAAATATTAAACATCCGCCCAAAGAGACAACCAGTGCTTTGACTTAACTTCACATTTGAGAGACAGTGGCCAGAATTCTCTAACCGCTCCAAGCGAGAATGAAGAACTTGGTGTTCAGCCAAATCTTTGTTCCCTACAGCAGGAACAGCAAATTCAGCTGGCATGAATAGACAGAGAATTCCAGCTGGCATCTCCTCAGTACTGCACTGGAGTATCAGCAATGGCTTTGAACTCCTGTTTTGGGATGGGACTTGAACTGGGAGGAAGGAGTGCTATCAACTGAGATGATACCAATATATTGCCAAGTCTAAGTGTGACTTAATGACGAACTTGATAGTGATAGTGTTTCCATGTGCTTGTTGGCCGTGTGCTTCTAAGTTCTAGAGGACGTGCATTTGGAATATGATGTCAAAGGAACCTTAGCAAGTTGCTCAACTAAATAACTGAGCAGCTTTGGCTTAAAGTTGGTTTAAAAAGAACCCTCTTTACAAGAAATGTTGCATACTTCTTATAAATGAACACTTTTCATTCTAAACTTTCCATCATTAATTGTGAAGTGTCTGCAAAGCTTACATGAAGAATTTATTTCCAGTATCTTTTCATTTCATTATTGAGTATATAAATTAGAAAACTATGTTTTACTTTAGGAGTTCTCAACAATTTGAGACAGCAGCTTTGCCTTGCTATAATTATGATTTATAAATAGAAAAATTGTAACCATCACTGTAAATGAAGTACGTTTCTGAACAGTTTTATTCGTATAGTAATGAACTATGTGGTATACAATGTTGTTTTGCTGTACTATATTTTCTCAAAACCAGTTCTGATAAAAGGTTTATTTGAAATAACTTCAAATGATTATTCACTGGCAATTTCACTTTAACATTGCAGATTTCCAGCATTTGTGTTTTTTTAATCTTGTCATAATAATTCCTGTTTTGGTTGTTTACTATTGTTAAAAGATATTACCTAGATTTATAGAATCATAGAATCCCAACATTGCCAAAAGAGGCCATTTGGCCCATAGAGCCTCCACCAAAAACAATCCCACCCAGGCCCTATCCTCATAATTATATTTTTACCTTGCTAGTACCCCTGACACTTAGAGGTTTTAGCATCCAGTTTTGTTATCCCAAATCAATTCAGTAGCACTGTTAATGCCAGTTTGTTGGGCTCAGTGACCTGTCATAATCAAACCCAGTTTCTGGAATACTGAAGGCAGGACATAAGATGCACTATCAGCACCCTGACATGTGGATATGCATTGGAATTGCTTGGAAAGTTTAACATGTAATGGAAAATCCCCTCGTGCCCAGATCTCTGTATGGATGACTTGGGACAGATCAATGGTACTCATACTCATTGTCCCTTCACAGTCACTGTGTCAAAAATCCAGGAATTCCCTCCCTAACGGCATTATGGGTCAACCCACAGCATGTGGACTGCAACGATTCAAGAAGGCAGCTCACTACCACCTTTCCAAGGGCAACTAGAGATGAGCAATAAATGCTGGCCAGCCAGCAGTGCCTATGTCCCACAAATGAATTAAAAAAAAACTTTTTTCCTGAACAAACTCTCAACAGAAAATTTATCCATGATACATGACCATCCTTTACATCTGCTATCTGTTGTTACTCCAATGTCATTATTGGACTGACTGCTTTCAAAAACAGCTTTGAATAATTTCCAGGATATCTCAGACTGCGAGGAATTCAAAAAGATCATTAAAAATATATGTTTTTATTGAAGATTTTTTATTTTTTACAAATATGCAACAAACTCTCAAAGATTCATGGAGGGATAGTTTTCAAGAAGCAGAACAAAAAATTGGATTATTCGTTGTATCCAGTCCTTTCTTCACACATATAATGAAAGAATATATTGAAGGATGAGTGGGGGAATAACAGGACGCAGCCACATTTGGCTCTGTGGTGCATCACCAAACTCACGTATAGTGGCAATAGAGCCACAGAACTTATAGGAAGCAAATCTTTAAAGTAGTTACTGTCGTTGCTTATTCAGCTTTACAAAATACAGGATATTAGCACAAGTAAAATGGCTGGTAAACCACTAAGATTATTCACTCCACACTTGGGCATGCACCACAGGATGCATCCCCCATCCCAGCCACAGTGGAGACACTAAAATTCAATGTGTCTTTTCCCAGGACATACAGTTTATCTGTACCATTGCAGCAGTCAATCAGAGTCTATAAACCACAAAATGACTGAAATACAGAAAACCAAAAATGACTGAAATACAGAAAAGTTCCAGTGGGATTTTCCTCACCTGCTTCACTTCCTTCATTTTAAATCACTTTTCCACCTCCATGCAATGGCACTACTCATTTTAAACTTAATTGGAATAAAGGATTTCAGATAAGAAGAAGTCCATAACTATACATGCCAGGCTTATAAGATGAGAACAAAAAAAGATGAGAAAAAAAGCATTGGAACAGTCCCTTTGGCCCATCAAGTCTGACACAGATGCCTCTCTATTCTAATATTTTGATTAGATTTAGTAGATATAGAAGACAGATAAAAATTGCATAACTCTGGTAAATTCATGTTCCTATGTTCACCAGGGTGACAGGATAACTTATAAAAATTCACTACCATGCTCATTCACAGGATTACCCTAATCAATGTGATGAATCATATAACAGAATAAAATTAGAAATGAAGTTGCAGTGATGTATTATTCGGGTATTACTCTAAACAGGGTCAATCAGCAAAATTTGAACTCAGTCACAGGACTGCCTCCTTCAGTTGGAAAAAAAGCACTCTCCAGGATCGATACAAGAATATAATTACAGTCCAGGATTAACAAGTCCTGATTTTCAGTGTAACAGGATAACAGATGACAAATGCCTCTTCTCATATACCATACACCCATTTCAGGATAAAAGATAATGGTGGAATTTTCACACTGGCAGCATTTTCTGGTCCTGCTGCAGTGATCTGAAATTTGTCTGAGTGCCAAATTCCCTGTACTCACTTGCAGTGAATGGTCAGAAGGTTCTGGCCAATATCATGAAATTAGGAGTATAATCTTAAAGGAACAAAGTTCAGGATTAACGATGAACATCAGGATAAGTTAACAATCCACAAAACTTGAAAAGATCAAAATCACGACAGGATCATTGAGCAACCTCCAGAATGCATCCAGACTTTCAGTGAAACCTTTGCATATCTACCATGTCTTCATCCTGAAGCCCTGGGTAAAGAGAAACCGAGGACCCAGCAGGTAACAAAAATCCACTACATTTGGCTACCTCCAGCCTTTCTTGATTAACATCAAGGACAAGATAACCAAACATAGGCCTTGAAGACCAGACACAAAGTGCTTCACTGAGCTCAAGATGCCCAACTCTCAAATTGAGATTGTGAAAGCATGGCAGCCAGTTCTTAAGTTTGGCTGGGAAATCATTCTCAGCTCTCCTTGGGAGACCGGGGGTACTGCTACTCTGTCCTCATCTCCTCAAATCAACCAAGATGTTCAACATACCATGCAGCAGGATTTCCAAGAACTGAAGATGAGCTCCAACTGAGGAAGTTGCCCCCTTGATTGACAGGATTCTCTTCTCCGCTTTATTCATTATCTTTAGGCTATCTCAACGTTCCTCTCTGTGAGCACCAGTAGTCTGTGCTGGGGAGCCGAGACGCACCAATACTCTGTGCCGAGGAGCTGAAACCACTGTCCACAATTCCATTCACAATGGCAGCCGTCATCTTGATGCTCACAGCACTGCCAAACTGTAGATCTGTCACTGGTGAACGGTCACTGTGACTTGGGCCCCTTCCCAGGTCATCTCCCATAACTTCAATCATACAAGGATTTTCTTGACTTAACTCAGCTCTTCATCATCAAATTTAACCAGGATTTTCCAGGAAGATCGCATGTATCATACACACCAGGATCAAATTATTAGTTGTTCATCAGGATGGAAAAAAAAGGATTAAAAGATAAGATGCGCTGCAGCTCACAAAAACACAGTTTCTCCCCCACTTACATTGTCCGACACCCCCAAAACAGATATTTTAATTAACAGACGCGTTGTGTGGTCAACTGCTCTTGGGATTAAAAACAGCATCTGTCTTTGTAAATACTGCTGTCAAACAAATGCACAAATCCTAGGTGTAAAATGCTTGTAATTGAAAGAAGTGGCTTGACCCATTGATCGGTTTTGAACATTTTGAATGACTATTAAGTGAAACTCTGTCCAAGGATATTGGCAGCAATCAATCCACACATATCAACCAGTTTAGGGTTACATATTCTGTCATAGCCTGCAGAAATGGTTCACAGTAATCAGTTTCAATCCTCTGTGTGTTGTGATTACAAGGAATAACCCAAGTATAGAAATTTTATTTTTGTCTTGGGAGGGCAATTTTATTTGTGGGATAGAAGTGAAAATAATGAGATTGTGATTGAATCTAATCATTGGACAGTCCTTTACTGATACTATATGAAAACTATAATGGACAAACTAGCACAGCAACAAAACGAAAAGCTGGGATACAGCTGTTCTAAAAAAAAGTCATTTTGTTTTTAACTTTACAGTTTAGATCTTTTTCCCCTTGATATTTTCTGTGTTACATCTGTTTTCCAATATCCATGGTTGTTCTTTTGAAGCATTACAGTTTATGTTAGGGCTTTGCATTTTTGTGCTAAGAAAGTTAAAAAAAGAGTTAAAGTGTCCTGTCTTTTGTATCAATATAACTTCTGGGGATATTAATGCCTTTGCCGGGGGGCGGGGAGAGGAAGAGCGCCTTTAAGTTTCAAGTCCTGTTATCATTTACCCTTCTGCACAATTCTAGTTTTTATTGTTTTCAGTGTGTTTAGATTAGTTTAATCTGTTTTAAATTGTCAATTATTTTATTATCCTACCTGAAATGGGTGGCATTAATTAACTGAAATTAATGAGTTAGGTTAGACTAGTTAGCTTTAGCTATGTACTTGCCTTTACATTTACAGTTATTGCATTATTACATCAACAGTTTTATTTCAATCAGTTTATTATTTGAATGCTTCCTGGTTAATTTTATTTGCTTCAATATCCATTGTTTTGTAAAGATGATTTTTTCTCACTACTGACCTTCAATTCTTTGTTTTCTCTGACAGCCATGTTTGTTTTTTTATTCAGTCAACAATACAATAGTTAGTGCTTCTCTTAATTCTCCTCTGTTTCTCCTTCTGTGCTCCAGAAACATTCTTCACCATAAGCTTCTCTTTCTATTCTAACCATGAACAGATAAATTCATCTTTAATTCCACTTAAAAAAGAGAAATTTTGCAGTACTATTGTGCTAACAAAAGTCAGAGATATACGGCAGTACTGAATTTGCTATTGCAGTTTGGTGGATTCCCCTCGGCTACCTCCTGCTGTCCTTCACCCAAGGGATCAGGTCATTTGTGTAAAGGAGTGTTCCTCTTTGCAGTATGGTAGGAACATACCCCACCCCCGAAGACTATTGCAGTGCCCTACTGCTCGAAGTGCCAGGAATGTTATTTATTTATTAAACTGATGCAGGTCAGTTGCAATCTGTGTTTGTCGCTTCTGACTCCAGACCAAGTTCACAATAGGATCTATACCTTCTCATAGACCATTGGATTTATTAGGGATGTTTTAGACGGAAATACCCTAGAATCATAGAATTCCTACAGTGTAGAAGGCAGCTATTCAGCCCATCACATCTGCACCTGACTCTAACCCAGGCCCATTCCCCACAACCCCATTTATAATCCTCTTAATCTATGAAACTTGGGACACGAAGAGGCAATTTACCATGTCCAATCCACCTATCCTGCACATCATGTGGGAGGAAACCGGAGCACCCAGAGGAAACCCACAAAAATGCAGGGGCAATGTGCAAACTCCACACAGTCATCAGACACTGGAATTGAATGCAAGTCTCTGGCATTGTGAGGCAACAGTGCTAACCATTGTGCCACAGTGCTGTCTGGTGGGTGATAAGCAATTCAAGCATATTAACACAGTATGGTAGATTAAAATGGTCAATGAGTAATATATGGTTCCATTTATCTTGCCATTAAGGCAATTAAAGATTTTCTCACACCCAGTTGCTGTGCAAGGGATGGTTGTACTGGCGTTGACAGTAATGAACTTTCTGGCTTCCCACAAGTGCCTAGCCATTAAGCTGCTGCATTTCTCTAAAACACTATGCAAGAAAATAGCAAGCACAAATCTGCAATGTTTGCTTATTCAAATTATTCACTGGCTTGAGAGCAGGTTTCATCAGGTAAGCAAATGCTAGTTTTTTGATTGAAAAATAAAATTGCTGAAGGCGCTTTTCTTTCCATTCACCTCTGGCATGTTGTTTTTTCCCGTCAGTAATCAGGAAAGTGGAGCTGAGACCGCAATCAGATGGATTAGGGGTTAAGTCCTTAAATCCTAGTTCATTAAGTAAAAATACTGATCATATTACCCATTCAGAACATCTTGGGTGGGATGTTACAGCCTCGCTCATCCTGAAACTGTAAAGTTCTGCCTGAGGTTGACAGACCTTTCCATGGTCCGTCCCTCACCCATTCCGATTCCCATGATGGGCGAGGAGGTGAAATTCTGGCAATTCTGATCTTGAGCTAAATCAGAGGGGATATAAAACAAAAGATCAAAATTAATTTGTATCAAGAAAGATTTCTTGCAACTATTTTTCAAAAAAAAGTGTATCTTTCTTACTTTTCTGACATGATTTAGGCTGTGGGGCCTACTCCTGCTGCTACTCCTTATATTCAGTCAGTTAACATCATACAATCATAGAAATCCTATACTGCAGAAGGAGACCATTCGGACCATTGAGCCTGCATTGACAACAATCCCATCCCAGACCCTATCCCCATAACTCCACACATTTACCCCTCCCAA
The DNA here is from genome assembly GCA_024679065.1 of Sphyrna mokarran. Lineage (NCBI taxonomy): Eukaryota > Metazoa > Chordata > Chondrichthyes > Carcharhiniformes > Carcharhinidae > Sphyrna > Sphyrna mokarran. The sequence continues at coordinate 72,697,823 of JAGIQG010000007.1, read as the reverse complement.
GCCCAGGGCACTAAGGGACAATTTAGCATGGTCAATCAATCTAACCTGCACACCTATGGATTGTGGGAGAAAACAGGAGTACCCAGAGGAAACCCACGCAGACACAGAGAGAATGTGCAAACTCCATACAAACAGTGGCTCAAGCTGGGAATTAACCCAGATCCCTGGAGCTGTGAAGCAGTAGTGCTAATCACTATGCTACCCACTATGCCACTGTGCCATCCACTGTGCCATCCACTGTGCCACTGTGCTAAGGTGGGAGTATAATTGCAGTTACTTGTAAAGAATTAACAACACCTGTGTCTCCTTGCTTAACAATAACAATTATTATTGGTTGAATTATTGAATGGCTCAATTTTTGGCTGAGGATAGGTTCAAATCATAGGACATAATCTGTTCAACAGGACTTGGTAAGAATCTGGCAACACCAATGAGGTCACCTCATTCACCTGACAAAGGCACAAATGCCGAAAGCTAGCAGATTTTCTATCAAATAAATCGGTTGGATTTAAAATTGGTGTTGCCAGACTCTTACTGAGTTTACCCCAGTCCAACGCCGGCATCTCTACATCACAACAGGACTTGCACAATCTCTGATCCACACCATTGTAATTACTGTTTTATCTTTATCACATATGTGCAATTGTTTCTGTTCGATTGACAAAAAGGAAAAAGGACTTCTGAGGTGCCCCGACTTGGATTAAATATACAAACCAATGTAGCTTTTTTTACAAAATGTTGCCTGATTGATGTTCAACATGGAAGAGAGATGTACCCATATAGATGCCTCTTAAATATTGCTAATGTGCCTACTTCCGCCACCTCCTCTGGCAGTGCTTCCCAAGCACCCATCACCCTCTGCATGGAAAAACTTTCACCGCACATCTCCCTTAAATTTTTCCCCTTCACCTTGAACCTATGCCTCTTGTAATGATACTTCCATCCTGGGAAAAAGCCTCTGTTCATTTGACATGTTCAAGAGGGAATTGGACATGGCCCTTGAAGCCAGAGAGATATAGAGATGTGGAGAGAATGCTGAAGTGGGATATTGAGAGTGTTTGATCAGCCATGATCATATTGAATGGTGGTGCAGGCTCAAAGGCCGAATGGCCTAATGATGCACCTATTTTCTATGTTTCTAAAACACCCACAGATACGTCTGGTGATGCCACAGCATGTCATGTGACCAGTATACAGATACTTTGCTTAATATATAACAATCTTCAGCCACTATGAAAATAAGGATCTTCAACCTTGATCATTGATTCGCATTCCATTTCTTCCCACTAAGTCCCATTGCATCTTCACACAAATTGAAAATTGTTTATCTCTAACTTACAGCATTCAAAGAAGTATCTGATTGCTGGTGAAAGATGTGCTGAGTACAGTACAGGTATCTGCATTCAACATGCTTGTTCACTAGTGAATTGATTCATGGGAAGAGAAAAAATAGTGAAAAACATTTGCACTCACTTGGTGCTGTGCTTTGAGAAATAAATTTCTTAATTTATTTTTACATCATGGCTGCTAATTAACAATTTTGTCCAAGTATTGTTTCTGATTTTTAATAAATGATCCAGTATATTCTCTGATGTGCTTCCTTTCCTAAAGATACTATAATAGTGCAACAATTTACATTTACAATTGTAGCATTATAAAAGTTATCAAGACCTTTCCTTCTCAGAGACATTAGTAAGCCCCAGCAGAAGATTTCATGAAGGGCAGCAGCACAGTGGCACAATGGTGAGCACTGCTGCCTTACAGTGCCAGGGATCCAGGTTCAATTTCAGTTCAGGTCACTGTCCATGTGGAGTTTGCATGTTATCTCACGACAGTTCAGTGACTATCACTGTGCTGTGCAGATACAGGGATTTGGGCCTGTGTCTGTGGGAGTTTGCGCATTCTCCCCGAGCTTGCGTGGGTTTTCTCCAGGTGCTCCGGTTTCCTCCCACATCCCAAAGATGTGCTTTTAGGCTAATTGGCAAAACAAATTCTCCCTAAATTGTCTCAAATTTGGTTTTTAATCCATAGATCTATAAACATGGACAGGGATCGCGGGTAGAGGTGGGAACATCAGGGGGGCGGCGCAGGCTCATTGGGCTGAAGGGCCTGTTTCCCGTGCTGTTTTGTTCTTTGTTCTTTGTTCTTTGTTATCCCAATGTCTGTGTGTGGGTTTTGTCTGGGTGCTCCAGTTTCTGCCCACAATCAATAGGTGTGCGGGTGGGTTGATTGGCTATGCTAAATTGACCCTTAGTGTCAGGTGGGTCTAGCAGGTTTAATAAGTAGGAGTACAGGAATAGGTCTGGTTGGGATTGTGTTTAGTGCTAATGTCCAAATGACTTCTGAACTGTAGGGATTCTATGATTCGAAGAAATAAACACAATGGGAATTTTGTTAATCTAGATTGTTTAATAAACTTGACTAATGATGAAGTAAAATCGAGGTCGGCGCAACATCGAGGGCCGAAGGGCCTGTTCTGCGCTGTAATGTTCTATGTTCTAAAATGTTACCTAGCATGAAATTTAGCTTCTATATATCCAGTTCTTTATCAGAGATCCAAAACATTCTCACCCAAAGAATATATTGTATCCGTCGCTTCTGAAGGGTGAGAAGGAATGTCCTGAAACAATTTGAATGAAGTTATAAGCCTGATGGATTCTTGTTGCTGTTTTGCATCAAACCCTTTGAAAAAGAATAATTAAAACAGCCAGTTGACGTACAAACCAAAGTTAAGTACATTCCATGTTTCAACTCACAACAGGCTAATTTGACACTGCTGTTAAGACTTTCAGTTAAATTTTAATTAAAATGATATATACTGTGAACAATGCAAAGTAGTAGATCATAAAAAGAGAGGAACAAAGAAAAGGATGCCCATAATTTTCCAAAAATGTTTATCATGGCCAAACAATGCACCAAATATAAATGCATTTTCTTGGCATCAAATCTGTTCTATCAATCGTGGAAGGTTTGGACTGTCAGGGCAGTTGATGTTGCAAGTTTTAGAATTTCACAGAATAGAAAGAATTGTTGTTAAAATGCCAATAATTTCAAATAAAGTACCAAATGTAAGCTAGATACAGTACTCAATGGCCCTTATTACAACCAAGATGCCAATATGTGTCACAGAAAGCCAGGTGCCTGGAGCAGATAATGGACAAATACTTCAAATAACTCTGCAAAAAGCACCTGAAATTTGGAAGAACAGATATTTCTCTGCCCACTAAAAATTGGTCCACACAATGAAAATGATTTATAATCCTTCTCTAATCCTAATGTCAGTTTGAAAAGTCAATAATTTTTGTGAAAGGTTACTGTTACCAAAACCTTTTAAAACTGCAAGCGTAGCTTGTACCTTTCTTGTACCTGTAACAATTGTCCTGCATTTCTAATGCTTCCCTAGTCCAAGATAATTCACAAAACTATGAACTTGTCTCTATGGTCAGAATTTTACCACTGCCTCCCACAGGAATCGGGACGCCGAGGGGTGGGCAATGGGAAGGTCTGTTGACTTCAGGCAGGATGTTACAGTTTTGGACGCTCTGAGTTAGTTCATCAAATCCTGATGAATTCAATCCTAAAGCAAAGCTTTAGATGGGTGAAATAATATGAACTGCAAACCGTAATTTCTTTACCAGTCCTCCTACAGTTCCACTCCTCACCAAGAACTCCCAGTGAGAGAATTGGCCCTATGATCTCAGCCATTCCAATCAAAGGATTGAAGCAGGAAGAGAGCAAGACAAGGCAGTGAATGTGGGCAACATACTTCTGTACATGGTCCTATCTGTTCTAGCCCACCTGAGAGAACTGTAAAAGAACAGGAAAATGCAGCATTATTGTCATCCTAGCAGTCAGACATGCATCTTTACTTCACTACTACAATGGAGAGCACTGGATTAGATAGGACTAGGTACTAGTCATGAACAACTTCCAGTGTGGACCACTGGTGAAAAAACATTCAACAACCAAGTGCCTATTGGGTGATCAAATTACTTATGTCCATTTTTACATTTTTAAGGGTTTTCGAATAATAGGCAGGTTTTTATAACAGAAAATTAAAGAACTTTTGTAGTGAATGAGGAGATGGAGGTGGTGTTTGATGTGGTAATACACTGAGAAAATATTTTCAGCAATTTTTGTGCTGAAATGTTATTGTAATTGATGGATTTTAGATGTTAGACTTATAGAAAAGTACAACACCAAACATGGCACATTGAGATTGTGCTGGCCCTTTTGGAGTTAGTCTCACTCCCATGGCCTTTCCACATACTCTTAATTTTTGTTTTCACTTCAAGTATTTATTCCTTTTGAAGGATATTAGTTAATCCATATCAATCACCATTTCCGGCAGTCTGTTTCCAATGTTTTTATTCATGTTATCTATTTAAAGGCTGCCTGTTACTTCATCACATTTCTGGCTGCCAGTCTTTATCTCCAATTTATCTGGCTAGATTCTTCCTCAAATTGCTGAAAATAGGGTTATTCCAGCTTGCTCTTCATCATTCTTCAAAAACCATATAAATTATTGTCACTATTCCTGTGATATTCAAGGATTATGATATTCCCCATTCCAACTTGTTGATGGATTTCTGCCTGGATGTGGCTTGCATTAGGCAAATCCACTTTGTGCTCACTGCCACCATCTTATTCAAGTTCATAGAAACCTCTTTAGCCCCAAGAGTTATGTCTAATTTCTGCTTGAAATCACATAATGTTTTGGCCTCAATTACTTTCTGTGGTAGTAAATCCATAGATTCACTATCCTCTGGGTGAAGAAATTTACCTTACCTCAATTCTAAAAGATTTACCCCTTATAGAGAGATTGGAGCCCCGACTCTCAAGGGTGCCCCTATCATAACCTAGTCCCTCCCCAACCCCAGTCCACCAGAGAGGTCTCAGGGGCTCTCTTCCCCATCCTTGGGGAAGTCAGCAATTTTGTACCTCACCCCAATCATCACCCCTCCCCTTCCCCCAATCATCAGTCTGCAGGAGCATGGAAGAATACCACCTGATGTTGCAGAGCAGTAATATGTCATTGAGAGACAAGAGGAGAATAAAGATACACTCTGGGGACAGCCAAGTTAAAGATACAAAAATGGGAAGAGAAGTTATTGCAAGGGATACTCTGGCTATGGTTAATTAGAAAGGAAGCAATACAGTCCCACCCAGCTGGACAACAGTGGAAAAGCATTGGCCTCACTCAGCCTCTCCAACTCACCACAGAGCCTCATACAGACAGCAACAGCAGAAGCTCATGTTTTTACATTTGCTGGTTGTCTTTGCTGTTGGTTCCCATATTTCTGGTGACAGAAGGGTCAAAGTTAAATGTAGTTTCATTTAGAACATAGAACATAGAACATAGAACAATACAGCACAGAACAGGCCCTTCGGCCTTCGATGTTGTGCCGACCAAAATAAAAGCAATGCCCCTCCTAACTAAACCATTCCCTTCTCATCCATATACTTATCAACTAACCGCTTAAACGCCACCAAACTTGGCGCATCTACAACAGCTGCAGGCAGGGCATTCCACTCCCTAATCACTCTTTGAGTAAAGAACCTACCTCTGATATCCGTCTTATAACTCATACCCCTTAATTTAAAGTTGTGTCCCCTTGTGCTAGCTTTTTCCATCCTAGGAAAAAGGCTATCACTGTCCACCCTATCCAAACCTCTAATTATCTTATATGTTTCAATAATATCCCCCCTTAGCCGCCTCCTTTCTAACGAAAACAACCTCAAATCCTTCAACCTCTCTTCATAGGACCTGCCCTCCAAACCAGGCAACATCCTAGTAAACCTCCTCTGTACCCTCTCCAATGCCTCCACATCTTTCTTATAATGTGGCGACCAGAACTGCACACAATGCTCCAAGTGCGGCCGCACTAGAGTTTTGTACAGCTGCAACATGATGCTGCGGCTCCTAAATTCAATCCCCCTACCAATAAAAGCTAAGACTCCATAAGCCTTCTTAACAACTTTATCCACTTGACTGCCTACTTTCCGGGATCTATTGCCACATACACCAAGATCCTTCTGTTCCTCAACACTATTAAGAGCCCTACCATTAGCCCTATACTCTACACATTTATTGTTCCTGCCCAAGTGCATTACCTCACACTTTTCCACATTAAACTCCATTTGCCACCTCTCGGCCCAGCTCTGCAACTTGTCCCAGTCACTCTGTAAACTACAACACCCCTCTTCACTATCTACCACACCACCAACTTTAGTATCATCTGCAAATTTACGGATCCATCCCTCAATACCCTCATCCAGATCATTTATAAAAATTACAAACAGCAGGGGCCCCAAAACAGACCCCTGAGGCACACCACTCGTCACCGAACTCCACGATGAAAATCTCCCCTCAACCACCACCCTCTGTCTTCTATCTGCCAGCCAATTTCTAATCCAATTAGCTAAATCACCCTCTATTCCACACATCTGCATTTTCTGTATAAGTCTTCCATGGGCCACCTTATCAAAAGCCTTACTAAAGTCCATATATACTACATCAACCGCCTTACCCCCATCCACCTCTCTGGTCACTTTCTCAAAAAACTCAATGAGGTTAGTAAGTTTAGTATGAGGTTAGTATTTGCAGAAAGTAATTCAAGCATCGTGATACATGAATCAGACAAACTACACAACAGTCTTGAATTTCTTATCATATTACACAGGGGAACTAATGGGTGGCTGTGGGAGGCAAATCAGGCATGGAGTCATTCAACAAGTTCCCTTCTGCCCATGGAACCTCTGACATTTCCTGTCAGAACTAAAGTGAGTCAGAAATATGGATTGTATTGAGGAGCAAGGGAGTGAAATATGTCACGGAATATATTCCCAGTTATTTATATCTCATGTGCTTGGATACACCGGTTACTTGATCAACATACAAAATAGGTAAATTTTTGTTAATTCTTTGGGAACAAAATTTAAATATTAGAAGTATTTTCTACAAACTGAACGGGGTCTCCCAAAAGAAAACTAGGTGCTTAACACTGCGCATGTACACTGTACCGCACCTCCCCACACAACCCCCCCCAACACCGCCTTCCAATCATTAGCCTCCTGACACCCACCCAACAATCACTGGCCTATTGGACCACCACTCCCCCTCCCCCCCCCACCCCGCCCTGCCGTGGGTTAGCCCGATCGCCACCTCACTCCCTCCTCCATCAATCCCATTGCAGAGTGGCAGTGGTTCTACTCATCCAGTAGGCCCATTCCCAATGTGCCCTCCAGCTCCACTCCATTGGCACTGGGCAGTGCCATCGTACCCTTTGGACAGTGCCATGGTGCCAGGCTGGCATTGACCAAATGGCACTCCTGCCCCGACCTCCTTGGGGGCCTTAATGGCCTCTGTCCTCACTAGCAGGGTGATCACACCTAGTCTCTGTTGGTGGGAAGCACTTAAAAGTCCCACTAGTGGGAAGCACTCCTGGCACAAGAGGAGACGCAAGTGGGCCCAGAGACTATCGTCCCAATATTAAATGGAAATAGCGATTTCAATGTGATAATCAACCCTGCGCTGGAAATGATTATGTGGAGAGAAAAAAAGGCCAGCTGGATGCCAGTCATGAATCCTGCTAAAGATCCCCCCAGTCCCACTGGTATCTCCTGGCCTGCTGAGCTGCTCCATTAGTGAAGAGGACTGGGAGAATACGATCAAGATGTTGAGTTTATTTATATTAGTATTATAATTATATAACAATTTCAAATAAACTGATATTTTGTAAGAATGTAGAAATGGTTCAGGGTCATAATTTAGCATGCCCTATTCAGGCAGATACTGTCCTTTTGAAAACTGGTATCTTTATAAGTTATTGGTTTTTCAACAGCACATTCAATGCCAGATCTTCAATACATTTTTATCATTTGCCTTTTAGCCTGCTATTTGAAGTTGTTACTGAAATGAAATTCAATCAAAAAGTGATACTGGACGTGAAATCAATTTGTTGCTATTTTAGATAAACACTTTCACCACCAGTTTCCACAAGAACACTATTTACACAATCTGATGTCAGTCTCAAATCTAAGGCAAAGCTGGTGTATTCACATTGTCACCTGAATACTGGAACTTGAAATTTGCTTTCTGATAGGGGTTCAATATAGACTCACCTGTCATATTATCATATCTCAGGACAGCGTTATCTGAGTCTGTACAAGTCGGACAGTCAGTTCACACAGTTTTGTCAGCTTTATGCAGGAGGATGTAATGTGTACTCTGACATAGCCCACCTTTCAAGTTCCTGAGAAGTGCTCTGGGGAAGCAGGACATGAAAAACCCATCTGCTACATGCGCTTCTGTCACAAAGCCAGTGTTTAAGTGTGCAAAGTTCTGTCAAACTGCAACACTTTGATATATATTTTTCCCAGAGCTTCAAAAGACTAAGCAAACAATGAAGGAGTGACTTCAGGGTATGCAGAAGTAGTCAAGCATCTCTGAGTTAAATCATCCTCTTTATGTAGTTGGCACAGGATTAAATATTGGACAGGATGGAAGTTGATGTTTAGGAAGGAAATAGGCTTGTTCGTGGTTTCTCAGACTGCACGTTTTATGCCTTAGGAGGAGTTCTGGCTACTGCAGATTGCTGTCTAATGCAGGTAAAATTGAGGGCATATTATAAACGATGAATTTGGCAGAACGTGCAACGAGAAAATAAATCACTAATTAAAATTACATAAATGTCTTCGCAAAATAGATGCAAAACTTAGAAAAGTAGTCAAATTTAAATAAGTTGACAGTACTGATGCTTTATTCCCACCCTCCTTCATGTGCCTGTGTCCTAAGAGGATGTTGATACCTGTGGATCTCCACTGGGTTGGTTCATGATAACACTTAGCAAAGTACTGGGGTGGTTTGCCATTACATTCTGCAGTACAGCTGAACAGGAAACTCTCCCGCTATTAATACCTGTCTGTGTTGGGAGGATTTACAGGCAAATGATTAACCTATTTGGCATTGATATGAACATACCTTCCATGACTATCAAGTCTTGAAGTGAGACTTGAACCCAGAGCTTTTGGGAGTGATGTGGGCCACCACCTCTGCACCACACGAACACATACCCCCAATCCCCAGCCATTTGTTACTGATTTTATAAACCCCTGCTTTTTTTATATATAGACTTTCAACCATCTTAACGTTTCAATAGTAGTAGCAAAAAGTGAAGAAATTCAAAACTTGTCCCCTATCTGCATTGAGGGAAATTCAGTTGAAGGTGAGGGGGAAGCAATTCACTCCAGAAAACCATACGAAGGTAAAAGGATCTCACTTACTCTCCAGTGAAGAGAACTAACTGCAAGACGATGAGTAGTTTGTTCCCCATAAATTTACCTTGTGTGGTAAATAGTCTGTAGCCCCGTAGTTCTATTCCCCACTTGGGAGATGTATTCACAACTTGAGAGCTTGCTCCTCACAAATGAAACAACATGGAGGTAAATTCTTTGTACGGCCACAAGATCAACACATTTGTCTGTTTCTCTTTTAAAAGAAATTGGTGGATGTCATTTCCCAAAATACTTGGCTCTCCTTCACAAGCTCAGCAAACTCCATGAAAGGAGAAAAAATAAATTAATAGCAAATATTGAAAAATGAGCGGCACAATCTTTTATTATAAGTTTCTTTGTCCAGCAGTCTTAGAAAATCGAGAAGATAATCCTATTGTTATATTTGTTATTGTTCTCTGCATAGAGACAGGAACAAAAATTCAGAAGCTGTTCCTCTAGTTTTAAGGCATGTTGAGTCATCAAAGCACAGGTTGTATCTGTTGTCTTGTGGTTAGCCTGTAGCAGCCTGCAGCTAAGGCTTTAACTGAATCAGGGAATTAATGATAGGAGCTTGAGGTTTGAAACTGGGTCAGATATAATAGCTTTCAGTTCAACTTTACTGTTAAGTCTTTTTATGCACAATATCAATTAGTATTTACCTTTATCACATCAATAACTTTGAGTCAGGCTGTGCAGTGATAATATGGAAAAGTCCAAAATGTTCAAACAGTTTAAATCTTTTGACCTTTGATCATTTAATTCTGTATTTCACTCATCTTTCTAAATAATATTGAATGTAAAAATTAGCCAAGACTAAAGTTGCTAACCCTAGTTGGGCATACTCTCAGGGATTTAATCACTTGGCCTCTTGTCATCAACAAGTAAAAATCCATTCATCCCCTCACATTTTTTATATTTTTATAATAAAGAAATGAATGTTTTGAAGTAAAATAAAAGTACACTTTTTTGATTTCCTCTTTCAATTTTCTCTTGGGTTGCTTCTGGCAGTGATTAGGAGGTTTTTTTTTTAAAATCTTGGCGATTCTAGGACAATCTGGAGGATTGGTAATTCTGGCTCAGACTGATAACTTTCACCATTTCAAGGAAATAGTCTGCTGAAAGTGAGTTATCTGAACCAATGTTTACTGAACAAGTCTTCAGCAATAAAGAAGGCAAAAGCAATGTAAGTAGCAAAAAAAATTAAGTAGTTGACCTCACAAACTAAATTATTAAACATTTGACAGCTACAAAAGCTTTGTTTAAACAGTGCTAGGGAAATAAACAGATCAACTGAATTTAACCAAAGAAACTCTCCATAGTCCAGGTTTCAAGAGAAATGGTCTTCCACTCATAACAGTACTTAAGGTCATCTCTCAAACGCTCTGGGATTGTTTCCAAACAGTTCTAGGATGGATCTCACTGGACTCTGAATTACATGTTGATAGATTCTTGGTTGTGCAAATGTTTTTTAAAATATTAGGTTGTTAGATTTGGATCCAGCCCTTGTTGTAAACTGTACTGTTTAAAAATTACGTACTTGTGCAACGCTCAGACATTTCACTCATCCAACCAGGCTGGAGTTCCTCACAGATTACAGAGGCAGGCAGTAAGAGTGGGGGGAATGGGAAGTTTTAATCAGGTGTTTAAAAATAAAACTATTTCGTAGTGATAGGAACAATATGGTTAGAAAGATGGAAGTGTTCTTTGCAACCAAGGTTGTGAATCCTGAAGGTTGTGTTCCTTGCCCTCTGCCAGGACTAAGGGTATTTCCTAGGAGATGTCGAGAAACTTGAAGTTTGAAGGGAGAAGAATCCAGCTGTCATTGTTCACATAGGTACCAATGACACAGGTGGGACTGACAAAAGGGTTCCAATGAGAGAGTGTAAGTGAACAGTTAGGGGCAAAATTAAAAAACAGAAAGATAATAATCTCTAGATTAGTATCTCAGGCAGGTGCAAATTGATAAAAGTTGTAAGATGAAAGAAATCATAGAAACTCTACAGTGAAAGAAAGAGTTGAATTCAAAACGCCTGGATTGGTGTTGGAGAAATGGGATTCAATTTGTGGGACACCAGGGAAAAGAAGCCATTCCATTTGGACAGGATTCATTGACCTGCGTGTGTACTGTTATCATGGTGCATCAAATAACTAAGGCCACCAACAAGGTTTAAAACTAAAGATTAAGGTGTAGAGTTCAATTGGTGGAGGGGGGTGTGAAGTTTAGGAAGTTAATTAGAAAGAACAATGCAATAGTACAGTGGTTTGCACTGCTGCATCACAGTGTCAGGGATCCAGGATCAATTCCGGCCTCGGGTGACTGTACGAAGTTTGTTCATTCTCCCCTTGCCTACATGGGTTTCTTCTGCATGCTCCGATTTCCTCCCACAATCAGAAAATGTGCAAGGTAGGTGAATTGGCCGTGCTGAGTTGCCCTTTAATGTCAGGAGGATTAGCAAGTTAAATGCTTCAGGTTACGGAGATCGGGTGGAATTGTTGTCAGAGCCGACTCAATAGGCCACATGACTTCTTACCGCACTGCCGCGGATCTGTGATTACTATTTTAAGATCAGTATAACAGTAAGGTCAAGATGTAGAATCAGCTTGTGTGGAGATAAGAAATAAAAAGTGTACTAAGTCATTGCTGGGACTGTTTTATAAGCTCCTGAAGAGTAGCTACACTATTAGATAGATTGTACAACAGAAACAATGGGGACTTGTAAGAAATGTATAGTTATAATCCGCTGTAATTTTCATCTTCATATAAGTTCGACAAATTGAATTGGTAAAGGTAGACTTGAGGATAACTTCATAGAATAGTTTTGAGACAATTTCATCATCAAGATGTTATGCAACCAGCCAGGGATAGATTATTTTATATCTGGTAAACTGGACTGAGAAAAGGATTAATTAATGATCTCATAGTAAAGGATCATTTGATAAAGCATGATCATAACTTCACATTCCATTTGAGGGTAAGAAATGTGGGTGTAAAACTAGTGTCTTAAATTTAAATAAAGACAATGGCAAAGACTAAGTTGGCTAAAGCATAATGGGAAAATAGTTTACAGGATAAAATTTTGGAATAGCAGTAACAGATCTTTGAGAAAATATTTTATAACTCTCAGCAAAGGTACATTGCGTTGAGTAGGAAGGATTCCACAAGAAGGGTGGACCAGCCACGGCTATCTTGGCAAATTAAGGATGGCAGCAAATTTGAAAAAAAGCATGCAACTCTGCCAAGATCAATGGTAAGCCAGAAAATTGGGAATATTTCCTAAAAAGTAAAGATGACTGAAAAAATAATCAGAGGAGAAATTATTGTATGAGAGTAAGCTGGCAAGAAATTTGAAAACAGATAATAAGAGTTTTTACAAGTATATAAAGAGGAAGAGAGTAGCTAAAGTAAATAATAGCTCCTTAGAGGATGAGGCTGGCTAATTAATAATTAGGCCATTCAGTCCTTCAAGCCTGCTCTGCTATTCTTGAAGCGGAGAGATCATGGAATTCAATATCTCAATCTCTCCTTTCTCCATATCCTTTGATTTCCTTAGCCCCAAGAGCTACATCTAATTTCTTCTTGAAATCAGACAACATTTTGGCCTCAACTACATTCAGTGATAGTGAATTCCATACATTCACCACCTTTTGGGTGAAGAAATTTCTCTTCACCTCAGTTCTAAAAGATTTATCCCTTATCCTCAAACTATGACCTCTAGTTCTGCAGTCCCCCAACATTGGGAACATTCTTTCTGAATCTATTCTGTTCAATCCCTGAGTTTCTCTGAGATCCCCTCTCACTCTTCTAAACTCTAGTGAATATAATCCTAACTGACTTAGTCTCCTCATATGACAGATCTGCCATTGCACGACATATATTTATGAGTTTTATCAAGTAGCGGGTTGTGATGTCCCATTGCCTACTCATTTTAAATTTTATTTGTGGAAAGATGTCTTTTCCCCTTAATCCCATTGCAGATTTATTCTGTGGTTGTGACAAGAGATAGTAGCACTGGGATGTGGGTTTCAAGAATTCCTAGAAACCCAGACCGAGCTTTTCCATCTGCCGGCAAGGAATACATGTTCTGTATGTTAATTGTGCCAGAGTAATTTTGGTATGTGTTACTTTGAATCATTTCAGTGGTCATTTTTAAAGATCTTTGTATTTGTTCATACGCTCTTTGACAACTCCATCACTCCAAGCAGACATTGTGTTCAACAATTGATTTTGCACAACTGGTAAACGCAGTAAATTGATTCATTTGAGATATGTTGATGTGCTTGAGAAAATGTAGAATGTGAAGTCTTCCATTTACTCTGTTGTGCATTTCAATATTTAGTAATCCCATTTCAGATCACTTTGAATGTAGATTGCTAATAGTTTAATGCATGCATGTTGAGCAACCTCAACATGGTCTGAATTGACAAGAGATATCAGGAGGAATGATCATAAAGCACAATTCCATAGAGTTGCCCTTTTTGAGGTTCAGCCTTATGTGACTCACTGTTGCCCATTCACTCAACAAAGTGATTGCTCCTTGAATGTGCCAGATGCTGCCTGGAATCTCACTTTCCTTTAAGTGGAAAAACGTCTTTCTTTAAAACCATACAGAGAGCTTTTTTATTACTTGGTCTTCCTGCGCTGACAGTTTAATTTTAATTGTGCTGTTGCTTCTTCCCAATCTTTTAATATTGGAAATGTGTGGATCCACAATGTTTTTTTTCTGCTACTTAGCATCTTATCTCAATGTTCTCAATGAAACATACTCCAACCTTTCACCAAGTAGCTGCTTGCCATCACCATCAAATCATGTGACTGTCTCTGAAAATAATCATGCAACTATTTAAATATATAACTGGATCAGATATCTTGATATGATTTGTGATACCCATGTAATCATTGCTATCAATGCAGGAGAAGCTAATCAGGAATTGATGAGAGGTGCCAGATGTCATCAAACATATCCCTCTATATTATCCTATTAGATCACTTTGATTAAAGTGCCGGATTTGCTGCAAAAATTGCATTTCACATATAAAATTGTCTGGTTCACCTTGTTTTACCAAAGCCTATGTAGACAGACATTATCTACATGATAGGCAGACAGTTGCTTGCGAATCATCAATTTGACTAACTATCATCCAAAACCTATCCTATACATGCCATATTGTTTTTTCACATTGAAGTACGTTTACTGATAGCACAGTTAAGGGTGTAATAAAATATCTGACATTGTTGATTCACATCAGGCAATCTCAGACCAGTCAAGGGTTATCATCCATCTGCCAAATGTTCGCATGCCAATGTCTTTCAGCGGACGTGTCACACAAGTGTGAATATAGTTGAGACAATAGTTACTTTGTGGCTTCCAAAGAACAGTCAGGTTGAGACAATGATATGAAGAAAAGCAAAATACTGCAAATGCTGGAATGTGAAACAAAAGTAAAAACAGAAAATGCTGGAGAAACTCAGCAGGTCTAGCGGTGGATGGGATTTTCTAGCTGTTCCTGTCAATGAGATCTTCTGGTCCTGTCAATGGTGAACATCCTTACCACTGCAGGTGCCCTGGTGGCAGATGGTCTAAACAGAGGAATCCATGGTGACAGAGGCAGGACCACAAGATCCCACCACCATGGTGGGCAGCCTCTGCCATTGCAAAACATCACAGAGTGGGGTGTGGTATGGGCATTGTCAGTCTGTTGGGGTTTTTCTCTCTTTCTCTTATAGTTCAGAAATTGGAATCTCTGTCTCACAGTTATAAGGAAAAAATATGCTGTCTTCAAATGTCAACTTCTTTTTAAAGTTAACATTGGAAGATATTTTTTCATCTTCATCACTCAGGTGGTGTGCTGATGGAGTAGATCAGTTCAGGTTGTAGAATTTGCCTAGTTGTATTCCATTACTACATTGGCTGGATGATCCTCCCCATCACATTACTTGTCCGCTGGATAATTAGGTCTATCTACCAGTTTGTTTCTTTTTCCCTTTGCAGCCACTTCTCACCTCTCTCTCTCTCTCTCTCTACAGTGTCTATTTGTTTCTATCTAACCAGAGTCTTTCTATCACCTTCAGTCAAATCACATCCTGAAAAATTTAAATACACGGTGACATAGAAAGATAGAGACATAGAAGATCAGAGCAGTAGGAGGCCATTTGGCCTATGAACCTGCTCCGCCATTCATCACAATCATGGCTGATCATCCAGCTCATTAGCCTAATCTTGCTTTCTCCCCATAATTTTTGATCCAATTCATCCCAAGTGCTATATCTACCTACCTTTTGGCATCAACTACTTCCTGTGATAATGAATTCCATTGGCTCACCACTCTTTGGATGAAGAAATATCCCCTCACTTCCGTCCTAAATTATCTCTTCCCTGAATCTTCAGACTGTAACCCTTGGTTTTGAACTCCCCCACCACTGAGACCATCCTTCCTGCAACTATCCTATCCAGTCCTGTTAAAGTTTTATAAGTCTCTATAACTACAGTTAATACTGTAACATACACACACACAGCATCTCAATCTCACACACACACACATACACACACACACACACACACACACACAAAGTCTCAATCTCACACACACATACACACAAACACTCCATTAATTGGCTGGAGACAGGACTTCCACCCTCCCACTTAGTCTTGCATCAGAGAGCTGCCAACCAATCTGATTATCTGATTAGCCAGCAGTTCTTCTACAAATCTACAAGTAGTCGCCAGAGACTAAAACTCGGGCGTTTTAAACCAGGTCAGCTCTGTCTCAGGGTAGTGAGGGGAGGTGAGGCCCAGGCTGATGAATGGAGGGAGGTGGTCTACCAGGGGAGAGATTATGAGACTAAGGGGTATCTGCAGGGGACAGTCCAGCTTGGGAGGAGGCAGCCAATGTTAAAAGGAGGCTGTTGATACAAATGTGGCAATTGTTTGACCATGAACTGAGAGTAGATCTCAATGTCATTGACTAGGAAGAGATCCTGCGGTGCAGGTTAGCTGTTCATGTGTGGCCCTGGAAAATGTGTCCACTGCCATTTGTAGCTTTCCCTGGGCAGATAGCATTTTGTAAAAAAAATGCCTTCGTCTTCAACAAAATCTCTAGATTCTCTGTGTTTTGTTGAGGGGGTAGGGGGATCACATTCTGCTGAGTCCCTTTTCATCCAGTAATTAGACTAATGGTTTGTGGTCTAATCAATTGGGGAAAACATTTCTCACCAGCCACATGATTGTGAGAGCTGCTTTTTCGATATAACCATATAGCTCATTTCTGTGTGGAGTAACACCTGAGACATGTAATAGACTGGCCCATGGCATCCATTCAGTTGCTCTTGAAACAGGACTGTCCCCAGCCCTGTAAATGAGGCATCAGCTGTGACTGTGATCAGTAGGGATAGATTGCAGTGAGTTAGGTTATCTGAGGGGGCAGCATGATTTTAATCTAGCAAAATGCCTGCTCTTGATATGCAACCCATCACCAGATTTGAGTCTTCTTCAATAAATGTTTTAAGGGATTTGTGACTTATGCTCAGTTCAGCAGGAATTTTGCCAGCTGATTTACCATGCCCAGGAATTGTTGAAGATCCAGAATGGATGAAGCGTTCAAAAATTTACAGATGATTGTTTTAAGTCTCCAGTCATGTTCATCGGTGTTGCTTTGTGGACGAGGACTTCATTCATATGACATATCAAAACTTTAAGGCTCTACAATATGGTAGACATTTCAGCCAAACAGTGAACAATTAAAACAAAATCTGGTGAATGAAGTAATAAAAATAATGAACAATTTAGAACTTTCATTTAACACCATCTTTCAAAGGTACTATTGGCACCCAGCTTCAAGAACAATCATGGACAGCTTAGTCAAGCCATCATCAACCAAGGAGATTGAATGAATTTCCCTTATTAAGTTGGGTCAAGTACACACATTTGTGAAGGGAAAATTTGGTTTAGGAACTGAAACCATTCTGAAGGACCATTCTGGATGCTCAGTGACAAGAGAGATAACTCTCATTTGTTCATTTAATCAAGTTACGTTTGGACCTGTTTCATGAGTGAATTCAATATCTTTCTCAATGTGAGAAGACACATGCGTCCAGCATCTTTTCTCAACATTACACTGTATTCAGTCCAGTAAATAGTTTTGGGAAGTCCTTTTTGTAGTTAAACCCAGATCCCAGCTTGTTGATTTCGTTAATCCTTTGGATGACATTGACATGACTTTTCGATCTGGAAGAGAGAATTCCTGACTGTGAAGGATGTATTATGTTTCCCATATCTGTTTGTTATTGTATTGGGGCATTGCTTGCAATGTACCTTTGACCTGTAGCTTGATCCCTGCTGGGCCATATAACTAGGTTCTCGTTGACTTCAGGGATTGTATTACTAGCCAAGGTTCTTTGTCAGACAAGAGTGTTAGACATGCTCCTGTATCCAATTTGAAATTAGTGAGGTGTCCATTGGAACTAATATCTGCATCCAATATCTGAGTTCTTTGATCTCACCTCAGAAACACTTTTGTTCCTCTTGTTGAAATTCCTCAATTTCATTAACGTCCATGTGTACAAAGAGCCATTCATTTTCCTCTGTGTATCTAGAGGTTTTAGTTCTCCACATCTTCCCAAAGTGTCCAAATATTTTGCAGTGAAAGCACTTTGCATTGCTTGCAGGACACCAATGGGGTTTTATGCCATCACAGCATAAATAGTTTGATGGTTTCCTGCGCTTTTGTTCCAGAAAGTGTCTTCTAAGATCCAAGAGTCTGTGGGATGTTGACAGGGTGGATATGGGGTGGATGGTTCCTCTTGTGGGAGAATCTAGAACTAAGGGGCCACTGTTTAAAAATAAATGGTCACCCATTTAAAATGGAGATAAAGCAACATTTTTTTCACTCAAATATTCATTCTTCCTTTCCAACCTCCTCTGTGAGATATCCCTGACCCAAGCACCAAACACTCTTCTGGATTCTACTTCTTGGTGTCAGAGGGCAGTATCCATTCCCCAATTTGAGAGTGCCTTTTACTATCGCATTTCTCTTCGGCTGTCCCTTCTCCGGACAGAGTTCTGAGCCACTGCTTTCTGTATTGTGAACCTCTTCTAAATTCCTGCTACCCGATGTTCCTTTTCAGACCCTGTTTTCATCTGAGCTGTGCCTGTATTATGGATAAAACTGTCTGGGAATTTCTTATTCCCACAACCAACCCTCCCAACCCCCCTCCACTTTATTAGGCGGAATCTCTCCAACTCCTAAAACAGCTGAATGACTCTGAGCTAAAGAGATTCAAATTGGAGACATCTCTCACAGACATGTTTGCTCAGGATAGTCTCACAATTCATAAACTCCCACATCCTGCAGCCCAGACACAAACGGTACACTTGATGCTGAAATATCATGTGCTACAGAGCTAAATTTCATGCATATAAACTATAAAGCTGCATAAATAAAATAATATTCCATTAATACTCATGTTTTCATAGGGAAATAGGACCAGAGGAAACTAAATTTGAAACAAATGTAAGAGTTTCGATTCCATAACAGTGTTTGGGACAATATAGGGTAGCAGAGGCAGAGACAGTGGTCAGTTTTTAATGGCTTCACTCAGGTGAGACTCATAAAATTCCATCTGAAGCCAAAGGAGAATTCTATACTGTGAGCTGCGCCTGTCCTGATTTTGGGGTGGGCATGGCAGTAAAGTTCTGGCCAATGGAACTGTTCAAAATAAAGTCAGACACTATCATGGAATGTAAAAAGGGTGAAGCAAATGATCTTCGTTCACCTCTGGATTTTGTTATTATCTTATGCACAGCTGAATTTTACAAGTGAGTTTAGAGGTTTGTTGTCTGCAGAATCTTAAACAAGCATAATGAGTGTCCAATACTTTATTTTTAGTGACCACTCAGTCAATTCATTTGATTTCACCTGGTTTATTAGGCCTAGGATCACAAGCAGTGTCACAGTCCTGCCAATCCAGTCCTAAGAGCCTTGTCATTTCAGTCCTATTTGTAGCGAGGTAGTTTTTTTAGTTGTTGGTTGGTCCTATTTGAATTTTATGGGCCTGGAGATTTGGAAATGAAATTTTTAGTGCAGTTGCCTCACTGGTGGATAAATCCTTAGACCACCAAGATCTGAAACTATCAACAACTTTTGATGTATGCGAAGTAATAGCAGCGTGAACCTAAGCTTTATGTGTGACCCCTAAGGCTCCATGGAGTTGTACCTATATAGCTCACAAAGACAGAAAGCTTGGACACCCGTAGCTCAGGATCCCACTGGCAGTGATTTATTGTATGGGTATGTGGATAACTATCTACTTTTATGCGCATATTAGTGCAGAGTGTCTTTCTGGCCCCAAGCAAGCTACTTCGCCCCTTAGATTTTTAAAATAAAAACATACTTTATTTAGTTTAGGCAGCAGCTGTGACATATAAAACCACAGATGGAATTCATTAATCTTATCCTAGATTGCTTTTACCAGAACCACCACACATTCTGTGTAACACAATGACTCTTGGCTCATATAGAAAAGCTTGTTCGCATATTTCCCTGCATGGGATAACCTCAGCAAAAAAAAGATGGAAATATAAAATGGTGCTCCCACTGTAAATTACCATTTTAATCAATTAAAATTATAAAGTGAAGTAAAATATATATCCCATATACTGTCATGTAACCACTTTTTTTCTCAAAAAATACACTTTACTCATAAAATCTATTAGAAGTACATTCCATGACAGTTCAAAATTGACATCATAAAGTGCAGAATCTATAAATACCATATATGGCACTCTGAGGTGCCCCAATTCATTTAAAATTGCAGCTTAATTTTACATTATACAGCCAGAATTTCCTGGCCATTCTGACCCATAGGATCTTCCAGTCCTGCTAATGATGAAACCCCCCTGGTGGATTTCCCAGCAGCAGGGGTGGGGGAAACCCCACTGACCAGTGGTAGGACCAGAATATCTTACCACCAGTCAATGGCAGGTCACTTCCACCTCTGTGAAAGGCCACAGGGACGCATGGAAAATATCACCCTACATTTCAAGTCAAACATACAACTCAAGGTTATTTTACCCAGTTTCCAGTCTTTCAGTGTATTATGCTGGGAGGTTCTTTGACTCTGGCCTATCCCCGTTAAGCCTTTGCAATGTTACATCAGCTTTATTGCGTCCCTAAGTCCTGGACTCTGGAATGTACAGTCTGTAACATCTGATCAACAGAGCAAGCTTTGGACAGACCAAAGAGAGTCCTTTGCCAAATTGTTGCTCCTCCAGCAACAGTTGATGCTTATCTCAGTGTGTGTCCCTACGTGAAACACAGAGCCCTTCAATATATAACTGCTCAGGTTAAAACACCTCAAAAATCATTCCATCTCTTTCCAGAAAGGAACATTCCAGAAGGAGGTGAATAATGATCAGTTCCTCACCCTAGTTCCTCAAGGACAGCATGTAATCACAGTGGCACACCAAACATGCAGGAAGGACCTGACACAGAGTGCCCTTCTCATCACCAGGCAGGCTACATTTTGTACTTGTATACTGTTCTGGTGATGAGGCTTTCTGCCAAATGACTTTGACAGTCTGCTCAGAGAACAATCTGACAAGATGCACCTTCTCCTTTGTCCACAGAGCCTCAAGGAACAGTATAGACCACTGTCAGATGGACTTGTGGTCAAAGGTGTTTTTCTGCATAAATATTTCCACAATGGATAGTAGTACGATACAGTTCAACTGACTGGTGTATTCAACAATAAATGACCATCCTTCACAACACCAGGGGATAAATACAGACTCAGTATGTAGTGACATTTAATATTTGCACATTGGGGATTCCATGCACAGCTTGTTGCAGCCACACATACAGTTAGCCATCAGAATGAAGGTGATGTTGGGTATGTATGTTATGTCTTTGATTAGGGATTTGTACATTGTGTCCCAAGGAACACAGTCCGATTGTGATTTTCAGGCAAAGTGGGAAATGGCTTGGATGAACACCATGGGTAATAATTTCATATCAGGTGACCAGGTTCTTACCTGTAAAGGAGAGAGAGCATTACTCTCACACACCCTGTTTCTGTTTCACCATGTCTACATGCTCTTGGAAAATTTTAATGTACCCAACCCAAACCTTCAGGTAGTCTGCCTGTTGGTGAATAGAACAAATGATCAATCATCCCAGTTCCCAAAGAACATGGCTTTGCAATGATCACAATTTGCTTTTGTTGCCAAGTCAGTTCAAACTTATGTTTGCTGCTCAGTCTGAAAAACTAATAGTAGATCAGGTAACCATCTTATCATAAACACATCATGACAACTGCTAAAGAAACTAACAGTGACACGATACTCACATTCCACTGCACATTGAAAAAAGGGTGGCCCATTCCGTCATTGTAACTCATATGTTATTGATGAGCAGATAACCACAAGCTAACATCCTTGAGAAAACTGTCACTCTGGAAAAGTCCTCTCATCTTGAGAATTTATGAAAATTAGTTGGCCAAACACTAACCAAAAGTCCACAAGCTGTCCCGTTGATACACCAGTGGACTACAGACTGTGAAAAGTTAGACTGAGCTTTGGCCAAAAGGATCCAGAAGTGTCAAATGTCATGTCAGTGAACCCTTCCCTTCCATTGACAAATCAGTAACATTGAGGATAACCTCAGGTCAGGTTCCAGAACTCTGCATAGCTCATGAAGTGTACCTTTCGCACCTACCCATTTACTTTCTTTCGGGCAGCTTCAGACAGGTGTTTCATACTCTGTATGATGGCTGGGTAACTCTTCATTCTCCTGAGCTTTCTTTGAAGCACTTAGAGCCTTCACAGGCCAATCCCTCTCTTCCTCTTCCTCCTCCTCCTCATTATCATTATTATCATCATCAGCATTGGTTAAAATCAAATACTGAAGAACAACCAATGATGCTGATAAGTTTTCTAGCACACAACACCCCCTCCCACCCCGCTTACACCCACTCCACCCCCTCTCCCACACTGCCCACTGACCTACCTTCAGGAAATTGCTCTTTAAGAGACAGAGGGCTTAAAAATTGGTTTGATCCCATGTTTGGACACAGTTGTTGGAATTCTCCGTCTGAAGTGGAACGTTATGAGTCTTGAGCGGGCAAGGCAGTAAAATTCCGGCAATTTGTGATCAGGCCTTGCCCAGTCCTGTTGAGGCAGGCAGCATGCAGATTTTGTGCTGCTTTCTCATTTCCGTGATTGTCCCATTTATCTGAGTTTACCTGCACAGTTGGCTAACACTCAACAGCACACCCAGCTCTTACAGGCAGTCTGCCTCTCTCAAAGTGGAACTGCACTAATTATAAAGAAGTTGCTGCTGACTGTCTCTGCATGAATTAGCTGTAAGGAATAGGGAACCAAATAGAGAAATAGTTCCTGGATGTGGCACTGAGAACTTTGGTCCAGAAAATTGGAAGGAGGAGAGAGGATATGTTTCTGCACTTAGCAGTGAATGTGCACAGGTGGACATGGAGGTCAGTTTCTGCAGTTTGCACCCAAGAACCTGACATCAATGTCCCAAGCAAATCAATGATATCACATGGATGGTGGTCAAGAGGTTAGTGAAAGCATCTTCAAATGACCTTTCACCACACCACCAACCTCTCACACTGCCCACTGCAGCAAAATTCTATCGATCACCCAGGAGCAATCCCCAGCATAGCACCCAGACTTAAGGTTCTGAAGCTTCAACCCAGCCTGACAAAACCACCAGTGATGCCAATCTTACAGCCATTTCTCACTGCTCCAACTATGACATGTATCTCACAAAATCAAGATGCAATACACTTACTACATCCTACACTCTCTAAATCACATGGTGGCTCCTACCTGCAGCGCAGAACCAAAGGAGGACAGACACAACTGTAATGAATAAGCCAGCCGGAGAAGACCATGTTCGGCATCATGGGGCCAGCTTTTACAGATGTTGTCACATCAGATGTCACAGAGAACATCCAGGTACGTTCCTGCATCATGCCCTTCCAAACCTCCACTTCACCTTCATCCTGCTGCATCACCTGAGCCACAAGTTACAGTCATGGACCATGGATCTCTTATTTTCCAACCCAAGCTTCCTTTCCTCATACAAACCCTCCCTTTCATATTCTTTGCCATCAAATACCCAAGAGTTGCCACATGATCAGCTCGTTCAGCCTCATGAGGAAGGGAAAAAGCTGCTACAACCTCCAAGGAACATAACGCCATCACTTGATTTAACACTTGCAGCTACCAGCTCAGATATTGGCACTGCATTTTGCATAGAGGCTAATGCACTGTTGATATCTGTATGTGGTGAGAGGCTAGGTATGAGTGAGCTGCAGCCAGGCCCAGGAGAAATGGCCATCTCACTGGGAAAGTGAAGTTATACAAGGGTCCTGCGATGACTCAGCTGCAGACAGAGTGTGCATGTAAACATGTTTAGCGCATTGTAGATCTGTCAGATATCGTCCAGCAACTGTCAACGAGCATGGAGGAATCTGGGTCCAATGTGGTAGACGGCATCATGCAGAGCTTGAAGCCAATTTCTTCCAGTGTGAAAGTAATGGCCTGTTCCATGACAGCATTTGTGGATCTGATGACCATGATTCAATGTCTGGTTGCTGTTGCCTCAGCTTCCAATGCAGCACAGGTGAGGGCTGGCCAACATCTCAGTGCTGCAGTACAACTTCAACCTAAGGTCAAAAGATCCAGGCTTGCTGTTATTCAAGCTCAGATTACTGCTGTGAGTGTCAGTGTTTGAAGGGGTTTGTAGAGCTTCACAGAGCCATTCCCCAAATATCTGCAGTAGGTCATTAAGATTGGTGAAATGCCACTCTGTGGGACTGGCTTTGATTCCTTGGAGAACAAACCTGCTCTGAGGGTGAGAGCATTCATACTCTCCCACCATCACTCAATCAGTGTCTTTACTGATGCCTGTTGGCCAGCCAGTCCACATGTTGAGGTCGTACAGTCAGTGCCCAGCCCAGGACATCGTCCAATTCTATCAAAGAACAAAGAACAATACAGTACAGGAACATGCCCTTCAAGCCTGTGCCGCTCATGCGCCCAACTAGACTATTCGTTTGTATCCCTCTATCCCCAGTCTGTTCATGTGGGTATCTGGATTAGCCTTAAACGATCCCAGTATGTCCACCTCAACCATCTTGCTTGGCAGTGCATTCCAGGCCCCCTCCACCCTCTGTGTAAAATACATCAGCAGCCTTTCACTAGCCATGGTGCAACTACTGGTAGCACTGGGCCAGGCAAAGCACATGGAAGACAAGAACAACTAAATAATTCATATTTGTTTTACATTCCCAGACGTGTTGAGGATAAAGGTGTTATGGAAAGCGGGAAGTGAGTTGGTGGCGGAAGGATTGGAGAGAAGGAGGGAACTGCTGTGGGCGGAGGTCCTTTATTGGCAGGATGTATGTTCAGCTGTGAGTGGTTAGCACAATGTGTTCACAAGACTTTATTGCTGAATATGCAACAAATCAGCGTTACAACTGTTTGTTGTCACAATCTGCTATTTTGAAAGTTTCCATGCATTCATGTCTTATCTAGACTAGCCCCTTTCTAGCATAAGGTGCCCATAGAGCATGTTGTAAGTGACTAGAAGCCAGCAAATGCCATTCAGAAAATCTCTGGTTTCTATGGTTCAGGATTCCATCCTGAACTCACAAATTCGAACTTCAGTATTAATGAAGTACGACAAGCACATTAAGTGATAGCAGTAATCAAATATCTTCTGAGATATATTACTATAGATTAAACCTAACAGAGTTAAATTAATGTTTTTCATTGTCTATTGAAATTTATATCCTGTTGCTGAATCTGTTCTGCTCCATTGAATCTTCCCTGTCACTGATATAAAAGATTAGAATGATTGGAAATATACATCCTCCACACATTCATATCTTGTTTTACACTGGGTCTTTGCAGCGCCATTCCCAAAATGGAGCAGTACAGTCAGCAGAACAGTGCAAGAGAGAGGAACTTGAAAGAACACAACAAGCCATTTTCTATAATTTTGATTCTTACTATCAGACATTGAAGGCTGGCATATTCAGGCCTGTTTTCTCCAATGGGTAAATAAGAGTGGTTTTGTAAATGTCTATATTTATCTTTGAACTAGAGTTGAAGCATTCTCATCTTGCTTCGTCTTGTATTCCCTACAAAATGATGACCTCCTTGAACAGGGCTGATGTATGTCACTTAAACATCTGCTTGCTCAAGATCAGCAATTATCCCTGAATTTCTGCATTATAGCTGGTGATCACACACAATGCTCACTCTGATCTCCTGACTGCCCTGAATGGTCAAGAACATCACGTTATTAGACCAACATTTACAAGCTACTGCTAACTGACTTAGGGCTTGAATTGCATATATGACCAAGTAAAACACTGAGCACAATATGTAAAAACATGCAATTATGGAATAGTTCATACAGGGTTAAAATACTTTTCTCAGAATATCTTTTTATAGAATTTGAAAAATGCTAGACTTTCTGGCTGAAACAATGAGACCAAATGTTTGGTCATGTTGCAAGGCTGGTGAAGCTATGCAAATTGTCCACCCGACAAGGCATGATGTTGCAAGTGATCAAAACAAATTCAAAAACCCAAAGTCAATTGGGAAAAAAGGTTATGAAAACGTTTTCACCAATTTTAGCTGTTGAAAGTTCTCCTGGAGATGTCCACCATTACTCAGTTTCAGCTCATTTTCCCACTTCTTTATGGTCTTTGGACAGATTGCTGGTTCACAGCAATTGTGCTAAGGCTAAAAATAAGGAACTGTTCATATCGTTAGATATGATTTGTATTCTTCAGGATCAAACTTTTGGTTAAGTTGTTAACTGAGCATCTGGCTGATTGCATTTAAAGAAAGGAGAAAGCTTCACACTTTTCATGACCACCAGACACCTCAAAGCACTTTACAACCAATGGGTTACTTTTTAAAGCGTAATCACTGCTTAGTGTCGGAAATGTGACAATCACTTGCAGTCAGCAAAATCCCACAAATCCTGCAACATGATAAGAACCAGATAATCTGATTTTTTTTTAATTGAAACATAAATATTAGCCAGGAAGGACATCAGGAATAATTAACTTGTTCTTCTTCAAAATAGTATCAGAGGATCTTTGATATCCAATCGAGCAGGCAAATGGAGCCTTGGTTTAATATCTCATCTCAAAAACTGTGGCTGGAATTCTCTGGTTTCGCACATCCTGCTGCTGCTGCCAGAAACTGTGGCACTCGGCCAAATCTCCATTTACAGTAGCGGGACTGGAGAACCCCAGCTGCTGGCGAGATTAGCCTGTATCTCTAACAGCGCAGTGCTCACTCAGTACTTCACTGAGCCTTGTACTCAAACACTCAAGTGGACTTGATGTAAAAAATCCCATGGTACTGTTTGAAGAATAGTAAGCAGTTTTCCTAATTCCTGCTCAACATTATTTTTCTTACAATCCAGAACCTGAAGTAAATTTCCTTCATTTCCTACAAATCACCAACACGATACATTAAAATGAAATGACTCCAGCATCAACATTTGAGTTAAATACCATTTGGTTTAAAATACAAATAATGTAATTTGTGACAATCCCAGCTACAAATGAATAGTGCATTTAATAGTGCACTGTTTGCAAAGTTAGTGGACTCTACTTAAGGTGGAAAATAGTAATATTACAAAGTGGGTTTTGATCACTTTTTCAGGCACTCACTTGTGACAAACAGCCCTGAATGTACACAATACCATTATTCAGTTTGAACAAATTTGATACCTAGTAAATTTATTATCCCTTTGTCCTCCTCTGATGCCTGAATGGCATTGCAACTGTCGGTCCTTGCCTGTCACAGCATAGACATACTTCCACTAAACTGAATCTCCATGCTCCCCACCTCCAGGGCCAGGTTTTATGATGGAAACTGATACAACATCTTGACAGAGTTTCTGCATAAATTATTCATGCATGATGCGTTTTTTAAAAGCCGTCTATTCATTCAGTAAATTTACTTTTTGAAGATGATTCTTAACTCCTTTGCAATATAGAAATTTAGTCAAGTATTTAGGTGGGGCATTATCTACATTGGTGATATAAGGTAGGGTATGGTTAACGACTAACAGCTAAATGGTAATTTTTGCCATATTTCATAGCTAATATGCAATTCGATTGCCCAGACACTGTGATGAAACTGATACATCTCAGAGACAATAAAACAGATGGACTGAATTTGCATCTGCTACCACTTTCTGATTTGAAATACTACAGACCATTACACGCATAATGATTTATAGGTTAATTCCTGAAATATCTTAATTTTTGTTGCTGTAGACAGAATGGACCCTCACTAATGCCAGCAACATCTGTTCGAATTAGCATTTAATTGAAAAGAATTTTAAAGTTGGTTTTAAAGAGTCATAAACCAGTGTCACATGACCTCATGTTCTTTTGAGACAATAGTAATGAGAACAAAACATTTTAGTTATATTCAGCTAACTGAAATATTTTACCTAGAATAATAGAAGCTGAGCAATAAAATTAAACTAAAAGTGTTATACACTCATGAATATGTGAAAGATCACCAATCAAAGTCAGTGATCCGTCTCTCCTATTGGAACCCTAGGAGGATCAAATTGGTCTGTGCCAGTGGCATGAAAGAGACTCCAGACAAATCAGCAGCCAATTTTTCAGTGTCAGTTCTTATTTCCCATTGCCAAGATTTATAATTTCAAATCAAGTAAACAGGGATACTGAAATTCTAGCAAATGAGTCTCCAAAAAGAGATTGAACTGCCATCCTGCAAACTTCAGTTGAAGGAAGCTGTGACAGGGTGAAAAATTCGCTGTTGATGCTCTACAAGTCCAATTCAAGTTGCCCTTGAAGGCCCATTTCACTGCCTTGATATTCTCAAACTAACTACTGTTATGTCAAAGGAAACCCAAAAAGAATATCGGAAACGTTTTAAATTTAAAATTAGTACTAGTGTGTTAAATTTGCAATCCTACAAACAAGTTCGGAACTACACATTAGAAACTGAATAACTAAGTTAACCTGGGGCAGGATTGAGATGGAATGTGGGCAGAGGTAATTACTAATTTGTTCTGCAATTTTTTTTTGTCTTCCTCTCGATCCTGCTCCCTCTTGCACTACTGAAGATGGCAAATGTAAATTGAAAAAAAGTGAGTAGAAGTTCATTGGTGTAGCATTGCTTCCCTGGGGACAGGCTAGCGCTGCAGGCTAATATCTGCACAGCCTGTGCAGGTTCCTCCATTTATTTCACTGAAGAACATAGTCCAGCCTGCTCAGGGGCAGCATGTAATGCTGTACGTTCCTGAGTAACCAACAAGTCTGTATCGAGCTACCTGAGGCAGTGCCATACAAACAGATCCTGCACCTCCTTCCACTTCCCCTTGAGCCCCAACCCACCTCAGGGAATCTTACCAGGACAATAGCATTATCACAATGCCCAATGTATTATTTTGCAGTAATGTTTACATCTGTATTTAATCCATTGCATAACTTGCCCACAGTACAACAGTGACTACAATTCAAATAATACTTGGTTGTCTGGAAAATATTTTGGAACATTCTGAGCTGCTGAAAGGCACTATATAAAAGCAAGTTCTTTCTTTTCTTTCTGTAAAGCTATAAAATCTAATTCCTGTAAATAGGTGCAATCTGGAATCAGTTAGAGATGAGCTTCTGGATCTGAAAAAAACTCTCTGTAGCTGGGTTAGTGCAAATGAGTCCTGGTTCCTTCTCAAGAAACCAAGAGGAAATTATTGGGCTTTTTTTGTTTTAAGAAGTTTAGCACATACATTTGCATATGTGATAAATTTGTGATATCAGAAGTATGACCGTCACTTGTCATTACTTCAATATGTGAGTAATTGTGTGCACAAACTTTTGAAGAACTATTTAAGCATTCTAACTTGCTTTTATCAATTTTCTTTATCTCCTTTCATACCCACCAGTTAAAAGCCATTTCAGTAACAGCTAATACAAAATAGATTTAGAAAATCAACTCAAGGCCAGGAGCCACAAATGAAAAAAAGCAACAATATGGTTTTAGTTGAAATATAGTCAAAATCATTTACCACAAGGGAAAGTATGGACTAGGTGCTGGTCAGTAGTAACCAAAAGAGGGAATTACAGACTAGGAGAGATATAACATTGCTATATCTGGAATCGATTTGAATTGTTGGAAGCTTTATTTTGCTATTCAATTAACAAAAATATGGAAAATTGGACTCTGATAAAAATAATATAACTCATGGTTCTGATTCTCAAAAATATAAATAGAGATGGGGGGTCACATGATTATTATACAAGAGTGGCTGCATTAGCAACACATAATTATCTAATCCTGGAGTGTAAATTCTGTGGTACGTTCCTGGAAGAGCCTGGTTAAATCGGACTTTCAGGAGCTGAGCAAAGTCAAGAAGGTTCCCTTTTGACCCAGACAATCAGGGACTGGTGAGGTGGGGTCTTGTTCACACTCCAGCAATGTTATGAGTATTGAGATGATGGCTGCCATTGTGAGTAAAAATTGTGGATGATAGTCTTGGCTCCCCGACACAAATCATTAGCGCTCACGCTAGTGAACTCAAAGATATTTGAAAGAAAATGGATGAAGCAGAGGAAAGAATTCTTTTTGTCGAATGAGCACTTTCCTCGCTCACTTCACTTTGGAAATACTGCTCCATAATATGCCAGACATCCTGGTTAATTCGGGAAGGTGAGTTGAAAAAGAATATCTGTGCACCTGATCTTCTGAGGGGCGCTGAGGATAAATTTAAAGCTAAATTTGAGAACTGGGCTGCCATGCTTTTATAATCTCGGTTTGATGATTGGACATTTCAAGTTCGAAGAGGCATACATATCTGATCTTTGAGATCTGGGGTTTTACATTCAATCACTGGTTTTACATTATCTTGACCTCAGTGTTTGTCAAGAAGGGCTGGAGGCAGCTGGGCACAAATGGGGCCTTTTCACCTGCCAGGGCCTAATTCTCTCTCTACTGGAACTTTTGAATGATGACACAATGGAAGTGTAGGGACTACAGTGAAACAATGGACAGATCCTTAACGTGATTAATCTCTTGAGATTATAATCCTGATTTTGTGATGTTGTCTTTTATCCTGACCAAGATGTTTGCTATATGTGCACTGAGGCATAGATTACACATTATCCTGTTGTTCTGTGAAAGCCAGAGATATCCATTTATTTATAATGGAATTCATCCAACAGTATGCTTTGGTGGTAGCATAATGGACACCTTCATTTAAGGTGTGTCTTCTTGGTCTTTTTGTGTGGTATAATAGGGTGGGTAAGAGGTTCTGTCACGCTGCTTCTGAAATTATGTCAAACTGAAGTCCTTAGGATCTGGTGTTTGTTAAATGAGGATATTTCCTTTGCTTGCGAACAGATGATGGGTCTCCATTGTTCTACGAGGGAGCAAGCTTGGATGATTGCATGAAAAATGACTATGTGATTTTTAGCCTTTTTCTGTGTTGTGATCTTGGCATTTGTAATGGAGGATTATATGAGATGATATTCTTTACTTTAATAATGGATCACATGAGTAGCACCTCATCAGGGTGGTGGACAAATGGTTTTGTATAGAGGTGGTTGGTATGGCCTTATGTCCTCATAGTGGGTGAGGAAAAACCCCTTCAGAACTAATGTTGTTGCATTTTTTTATTTTTGTTAGTTTGAAGTTAAAGAATCTTTGTTGATCTCCTGTGAAGGTACAGAGAAATCATGTATCCTGGAAAAGATTGGGTTTTAATGTTGGCATAGCTGACATTGGAGAAATGCTGGTACACAAGCATGGTCAGGCAATCCTTGGTTGTCTAGCCTTTTATGGCTTGGTTTCTATATTTTTCTTGGTTACATGCATTATGCTACATGTTTAG
Source organism: Sphyrna mokarran (assembly GCA_024679065.1). Classification (NCBI taxonomy): domain Eukaryota; kingdom Metazoa; phylum Chordata; class Chondrichthyes; order Carcharhiniformes; family Carcharhinidae; genus Sphyrna; species Sphyrna mokarran. The sequence continues at coordinate 72,666,632 of JAGIQG010000007.1, read as the reverse complement.
CTCCTGGAATGTAAGATGAGCATATTACTGGGAGGAGAATGTTTTTGTCTTTTCCTGAGACACCCCAACTATGGATGTCTGGACGACAACTATTCCTGTTATTAGAGTTTCCATGATGGGGAGAAAATGTTTGGAATTCTGTAGGTGGAGGGGTCTGAATGACACCTTTGGTGTGACTGGAGATAGGAGAAATTTGCTGAAGCCCAGAGGTGGATGGAGTATTCCTGGCTTGTTGGTCCTTGTTTCAAATGTGACTTTGTCCTTAGCTTATCTTGGCTGGAAAGGTTAGGGCAGTAGTTACTTTGATCATCCATTCCAAACCTATGAAGAATATACCAGATGAGGGATGAGGGTATCCTCCTGGAGATGTTTCCTTTTGGGGACTTCTGCACAATTCTTCTTCTTGAGGTTTAGGTAGCCCTGGTGAGGGTATTCCTATTGTCTGCAGGGCCTGAGTATGAGCCCAGATATTTATCCGAGTTTCTCCTATGAGGTTGTGTAGCTCTGTTTCTGATATCTTGCATATGAAAATGTACACTGTCAAACCACAGCTTATGTCTATGATCTTACCTTAGTGTCCCTCTCTTCCCAACGTTTTCTTTCATTATCTGGGTCAGTGCATGTTTGTTATATTTAACCTACAGGGTTTCCCTCATCTTGTTGGGAAGAGTAGGATTGTATCTTCCTGAGATATCCCATTTGTGGATGTCTTGAAAATTCTCCTTCGGGTTGGTGGGATCTCCTTGCTGGGAAAATGGGTTAAATGTTTTGGCTGATGTGGTGATTGAGTGGCACCTGTGGCATCGCTGAAGGGAAGCTGGTTTTGTGGTCAGTCCAACCATGGTGTGAGAATCCTTGGCTCATTGGCTCTTTCATCAGCCTCAATATCCCTTATTTTCTTAGGCTGTGTAAGCAAGGGTAGCAGCTATTTTGAAAATTTGTATGTAGGAAATAAGGAGACTCCTAGTATCCTGTTATCTGTGGAGCCCAAGGATAGGTTTAGACACTTAGGTCCTATTTTATCCATGCTCTTCCTCTGAGACTGTGTAGCTGTGCTCCTGGCATTGGAAGCTGAGTTACAGAGAGAGATTGAATAGGTTCAGACTTTATTCCCTGGAGTGTAGAAAAATGAGGGGAGATTTGATAGAGGTGAATAAGATTTTAATGAGTATAGATAGAGTGAATGCCAGCAGGTTTTTTCCACTGAGGCTAGGGGAGAAAAAAACCAGATGGCACGGGGTAAGGAGAAAAGTTTAAAGGGAATATTGGGGGGCGCGGGGGGGGGGGGGGGGGGGGGGGGGGTGCTTCTTCACATGGAGAGTGGTGCGAGTGTGGAATGAGCTGCCGGATAAATGCGGGGTCACTTTTAACATTTAAGAGAAACTTGGACAGGTTCGCGGATGCGAGGGAGTGGAGGGATATGGTCCAAGTGCAGATAGTTCAGCACAGACAAGAAGGGCTAAAAGGCCTGTTTCTGAGCTGTAGTTTTCTATGGTTTTCTATGGTTTCTACAGATATATGAGAGTGCACACTGTCATGCCATGTCTTGGGTTTCGGATTATATCCCGAGGCTCTCCCTTCTGGAGTATCCTTTCATTATTTGTAGGTCTTAGGGTGCTATTTTAGGACCTGATTAATTGTATTTGACTCCACAGGGGCTTGCTTTGTGTAGCTCAGTTCTTGTTATTCTGTGGGCAAAGATGAGCTTCATTGTGCCATGTGTTCATGGCTTTATCCTGTTATCCTGATATCCTCTATTCCTTGGAATATCCTTTCATTATCTCTACAAAGGAAAGTGCCAATTACAACAAATAGTAACTGATAATTTAAACCAATTGTACTGATATTTGCAGATCTTTTCTGCATGTATACGTGGAATGATTGTTCGGTGCTATAATGAATTTTGGGGATTTGTTGTGTTATTTGGTAAGATGGAAAATCTTCAATGTGAACATTTTTTTAAAGTATAAATAGAGATTAAACCATACTTTTATAGGTAAAGATACCTCTGAGACCAATTGTGAGTCGAAGTACAGCAGGTTTATTCAAAACCTTTTGGGAGATAACAGCAGTTCACCAGGCTTCTCTCCGAACACAAGTTAACAGCACATATTTAAACTTACCCCCCACCCCAGTCACATATGCATCTTCTCAGTTTCAGCAGGTTCCCAGGCTATGGATTGGGACCATGGGAACATAGCTGCCTTGGCATTTCTTCATGGTTATCTCAAGACCGCAATTGACATGTATAATTAGCCCTTAGCTAACACAGAGACCGACAAGACAAGTTAAAACCAACGGGTCGGCATAACCATGTTCATAAGTTATACAGCATATAATATGTATAATATGTTGGTACATGACACATAAGCAGTACGTAATGAATATATGGTTAGGGCATGCAAGTTTCACTATGTTAGGCAAAAGTCCACAAAATTTGAGCTGGGTCAGATATATTTCTGAATGGACTATCATAAACTTGTGTACAATAGCACAGGCATCTGCAGTCTCCCTGTCTGGGCACATGAAAATAAATTTTGCATCTATCTGAGATGCATGAATAAAGCTGCATGTAAATTGCACATTTTTTTTCATTCTCCAAGTATTACAAAGTTCATTAACCCATTTACTATTGTATGTGTCTATGTCCTCAGGTTTGCTAAAAGGTAAAGTAATATTTTATTTTAAAATTATGGGCAGAAGTTTCCCTTCTCGCCTGCTGTAGGTATCATAGCAGATGGGACAGAAAATTCAGCAGACCGTGCTGAATTCCTAAGGTGGGAATTTCAGGTCCTGGGTTGTGTGCAGCTGGAAAATCCTGCCCTACATCTTTCACTCTCCAGTCCTGAAAAATCCAATCTTATCATATGAATATTAGGTTAATATTACAGAGTTGATGTGAACTATCATATCATCCTAAATAATGAAAAGGAATACACTGCTGCAATGCGGGATCAAGATATTTCAATTCAATGATATCGTGAGCAGAGATAATTCATTACACACATCATTATCCGTTCATGATATGATATAAAAGTGAATTCTAAACAAAAGATAACAACAGGTTAACTAAAGGTGAATGAGATACTGTGACAGTGCAAGTATCTTTCTCTATATACCTTTTGTAAAAATCCTTTTTGTACCATTTAAGATGATAGGCTACTTTTAATGCTCATACTCTTGAAGATTAATCAAAATTCAAGGAAAATGTTTTTAAAAATATGCAAATCCATATACTTTTCAGAGATGAGTGATATCCATCTACCAGGGAATTTACTGCCACAGGACAGGTGAAAAAGCATGTAACAGCAACTCCTTTTCATACATTGAAATCAAGAAACAAAAGCCTCTTGATTATGAGTATATTGGTTATGACATGACTTCACATGTGCAGTGTTTTTGCCTTCGGACAGGAAGTTCTCATTTCCTAATTCCAGTGTCAGCTCCATTTATTTGACATGACAAGGGTATATGTTGCACTTGGAGTCTGTCAGACAATTACCAGAAATGCTACTGAATTTTCTGATTGATAATAATGGTAGCAGAAAGGAAATGTGCTCACGAAATGAAATGAACTCTTACCCAAATTGCGAAAGCCTTCAGTATCTAATGTCCTAAACAACAAAAGCAGCATCTTAATCTAATTATCTGAGCTATTTCATTTGTTTCAGTCAGTTATGTAATGTATACAGATGAACATTTAGAATTAGCATTTTCTTTTAACTGTTGAGCCACGTTTCAATCTGTAGGATGCTGCAAATAAACTAATGAATGCATTTGGTACTGAATGATTCATGCAGCCATGCATGTACTTTAGGTTGTCTTGAATCTTAATACCTCACGTGCTCCCCAGTGCAGAGAAACTGGTAATGCCAAAGCGGAGATCTATTGCAATATTGAAGCTACCATTGTCTATTTGCTTTTCTTTTTAAAGGATACAGGAAGCATGCAAATAACATACACTTACTGTGCAACTGTCATGCATCTCAGTCCTATAGAAGTATTATCTGTTCACCAATATTATATTATTCATACTCTGTATTGCACATAATCCCCACATATCCAGTAGCACAAATTAATTCCAAATTTACCAATCAGAATCATAAAATAGAATCATAGAATCTTTACTGTGCAAAAGAGGCCATTTGGTCCATTGTGTCTGCATTGCCTCTCTGAAAGAGTATCTTACCCAGGCCCTCTCCCTCACCCTATCCCTATAACCCTGTGTATTTCCCATGGCTAATCCATCCAACATACACATCTTGGGACATTAAGGGACAATTTAGCATGGCCACCTAACCCTCACTTTTTTCAATTGTGGGAGAAAGCCGGAACATTTGGAGAAAACCCATGCAAGACAGTAACTCAAGGTTGGATTTGAACCTACGTGTCTGGAGCTGTTATGTTTAAATGGATGAGTAGGTAACAATTCCCAACTATTGCTTATAATTCCCGACAATTATTCCAAACAATTCCCAACTTTTGCTTAAGGAACTTCAAAAGGAAATTAGGAGAGCCAGAAGGGGTCATGAGAAGGCCTTGGTGGGTAAGATTAAGGAAAATCCCAAGGCATTCTACAAATATGTGAAGAGTAAAAGGATGAGAAATGAAGGGATAGGACACATTGACAAAAGAAGGGGGAAAAGTCTGTGTGGAACCAGAAGAAATGGCAGCGGTGCTTAATGAGTACTTAGCCTCAGTATTCATGGTAGAAAGTGATCTGGGAGGTTGTACTGTAGATTTGCGGTGAACTGAAAAGATTGAGTATGTGGATGTTAAAGAAGAGGATGTGTTGGAACTTTTAAATTCTATCAAAATAGATAAGTTGCCAGAACCAGATGGGATGTACCCCAGGCTACTGTGGAAGGTGAGGGAAGTGATTGCAGAGCCACTGGCGATGATCTTTGCAACATCGATGGAGACGGGAGAGGTCCCAGAGGAATGGAGGGTTGCGGATATGGTACCTATTTTCAAGAAAGGGAAAAGGGATAGCCCAGGAAATTACCAACTCAGTGGTTGGTAAGTTGATAGAGAGAATTCATGACCCCTAATGACCATTTAGAGAAATTTAGTATGATCAGAAATAGTCAACACGGCTTTGTCAAGGGCAGGTCGTGCCTTACGAGACTAGTTGAGTTCTTTGAAAATGTGATTGAACACATTGACAAAGGAAGAGCGGTGAATGTGGTTTACATGGACTTCAGCAAGGCATTTGATAAGGTCGCCCATGCAAGACTTCTTGAGAAAGTGAGAGGGCATGAGATCCAAGGGGCTTTGGGCTTGTGGATCCAGAACTGGCTTGCCTGCAGAAGGCAGAAAGTGGTTGTGGATGGGTCTTTTTCTGCATGGAGGTCAGTCACCAGTGGAGTGCCCCAGGGATCTGTTTTACGACCCTTGCTGTTGTCATTTTCATAAATGATCTGTATGACGAAGTGGGGGATGGTTAGTTAGTTCACTGACAATATGAAGGTTGATGGTGTTATGGATAGTCTGGAGGGATGTCAGAAGTTGCAGCATGACATAAATAGGATGCAAGCTGGGCGGAGAAGTGGCAGATAGACTTCAAAGCAGATAAATGTGTAGTGGTCCATTTTGGCAGGACCAATGGGATGAAGGAGTACAATATCAAGGGTAGAACTCTTAGCAATGTTGAGGAGGAGAAGGATCTTTGGGTCCAAGTCCATAGAATTCTTAAATCGGCCTCACAGGTGGAGGATATGATCAAGAAGGCGTATGGTGTACTGGCCTTCATTAATTGAGGGATTGAGTTTAGGAGTCAGGAGGTAATGCTGCAACTTTATAAGACTCTTGTCAGACCTCACTTGGAGTACTGTGCGCAGTTCTGGTCGCCTCACTACAGGAAGGATGTGGAAGCTATTGAGAGGATGCAAAGGAGATCTATAAGGATGTTGCCTGGATTGGGAGGCATGCCTTATGAAGATAGGTTGAGGAAGCTAGTTCTCTTCTCCCTGGAGAGACGAAAGTTGAGAGGCAACCTAATAGAGGTTTATAAAATGTTGAGAGGAATAGATTTAGTGGATTCTCGGAGGTTACTTCCCAGGGCTGAAATGAGCGCTATGAGAGAACACAGGTTTAAGGTGCTGGGGAGCAAATACAGAAGAGATATTAGGGATAAGTTTTTCACTCAGAGGATGGTGAGTGAGTGGAATCGGCTGCCATTAGTGGTGGTAGAGGCGAACTCGCTGGGGTCATTTAAAAGACTTCTGGATGAGTACATTGGATTTAATGGGATTGGAAGTTACAGATAGTTCTTTGGCTGGTAGGTATGGATATGATTGGTGCAACTTGTGGGCTCAAGGGCCTATTTGTGCTGTAGTGTTCTATATTCTATTGACATGCAATGACTAAATACACCAGCACAGCATTCCTGTTCGCTCAATTCTGTGTGGGTGTTAATCTATTTAACATCAAGTTTGTAGGCAAAGTTCCTTGGCAACTAGTTCTGCCTTCAAGAATGTTTAGTTTATAAGTCATTTTAACATGGTTACATTCATTTATAAATTGCCTCTAGTAGTTTGAGCCACTCCTCCAATTTAAAATAGAGAACAATCAGGATGGCTTTAGGCTTCTCCTTCAGCCATTGTTCGCAAATTAACTTAAATCATGCAGAAAAGTTGTATATGGATCTCTACACTCTGGCAGTTCACAGAAGACAGACAAACATTCCTGGGCTAGAAATGAATTCTAGCCTGTTTCTGGGTATAGGATTCTTGTCTCATGATCTGCTTGTGCCTGTTGCTGTTGAGACAGGCAGAATACAAATTTAAGCAAAAACTGCAGAATCTGGATATCTAAAATAAAAACAGAAAATGCTGGATAAACTCAACAGTTCTGGCATCACTTGTGAGGAGTGAAACACAGAGGGTGGTATTGAGCCCATGCTTGCCATCCATGGGAATGTGAACAGGGGCTCAAGATTTGGTGAAACCCCAGAAGTCATGGATCTCACCAGTAAGATTGCAACCTCCGATTTTCACTGACTCTCGCTGGTGACATAGGGTATGAATGTGATTTAAATATATTTAATGTATTTACATGTAATTAATACTCCCCTCACTTAAATTGATTCCCCCCCCACCCCACTACTGTATATTTATATTAGTGCAGTTTACAACAGGTTCACCCAGAATGAAAACCCATCATGTGGATCTTCCCGCCCCCAGCCTCCAGTACAACCCCCAGGGGTGAGGGACATGGCCATGCAGTACATTGGCAATGCCTCCTGGCCCTAGCCCTTGGTACAATTTGGCACATGTCAACCTGGCAGTGCCAATCTGGCAATGCCATCCTGGAAGTGTCAATCTGTGCCAAGGCTCAGTGCCAGAATGGACCCTAGTGGCAGTTTCATAGGGGAGGGGGTTTTCATTTTTTTGTGGTGTGTGGGAAGATGCAGACAGGAGGGTTGGGGATGGCAAAAGTGGCTATTTGGAGAAGTTTTAAGGTGCCAGCATTGACTGTCAGTCTGTGACCCTTCTGCCACATTTTCATTACTGTAAGGAGGTGATACTTAATTCGCAAATAATAATGGTGTAAGTCTACCCTATCTTATTTCTACACGAAGTACAGATTGTATATACTTCAATCTTATGAAATAGACTGGCACATTTACAATTAAAATACTTACAATTCCATCAGAATCTGAAGTGTGTAATAATCTAACAAATACCATCAAACATAAATGTTAGTCAAAGGTTTGTAGAATTATCTTTGGATAATAGTTCTTGACTGATTCTGTCTTTGATCAGACTCTTATCCCTTTTTGGTCTCCTTTCAGTTGGAACTGAATCACCAATCAAGAACATTTTGCAGTCTTGGATGGAATAACAGATTATGATCCCAATACTCTGGTAAAAAAATTGCATAATATCTTGTAATAAAAGTGAAATTTGACTTAGCAGTTACTGGTGGCCCTAATTATAAAAGATGGAATCATGAAACGCAATTCCCCAAATGCTGGTTAAAAACAAGAAACAGAATCTCGGGTACAAAAACAGAAATCGACCTATTAAGTTACCATAAATCAATGTCTTGATCATGATACACATGATGCAAGCTTCAACTTGTGAAGTCCCTTGGCTACCTCAGTCTGAGCTCATGACGAACTACTGAATTGAAAAAAATATTCCCTCTGTTAACCCTTTTTTGTATTGAAGCCATTTTTCCAACAAGATGTCAAACATACCTCATTAACGATGAATAATCACTCGTGCTATTTGATTCACTAATCAGACTGCATTGGGAGGCTAATGACTGGATTTCTCACCAAAAAGACAAGGTACGCCAGGAGTCAAGTACATTTTTATTTGCATACTTTATTCCATTGAGTTGATGTGAAAAAAACAAAATTGAAATCCACTCATTCGGTCAGAAAACTGGCAATTCTACAATTTCCATTGATGAAAGCATTTCGAAAGTCATCATATTCTGAACTATGTTGTAGGGAGGGATTCCCAGGTTCCAACTAGCCCAGACACTCTAGAGTGGAAATTACATTTAGTTACATCCATTTCATCCGTGCAAAATGAGTGTTATTAAGGCCAATTTCAGGAATCCACACTCTAAGCCCCAAGGATATCTGAAAGACGTCCAACCTAATATTGAACAATTTTTCAGGCATCCCTGACAATCACTTAAGCTAGCTGCTAGGCCCCCTCTGTACGACAATAAGAGCCTCAACATCTGTTTTTGGATTGCTCTGTTAAATTGGATACCATATAGCAGAGCAGGAAACAGGCCTGCTCACTCAGAATTCTTAAGTAGTTGCTGCAACCTCAGCAAGTAATGTAAATGAGATTCGAGGCCCAATGGGGACACGTACTGTTTTTGTGATATCGGTTATTTATCCAAAAATGGACCAAAACTAATTCTTAGGTCCCTTTATAAAGTGCTTCAATTAAGATTGGCAGCATATACATTTTTTTTATTTTATAAAGTTACAATTCAAATTATGATATACGTTAGCACACAGATAACTCACTTAAATAAACATTGATCTAATATTAACAAAGATAAAGCACTGAGAAAAGGAAGTTATATGCACTGTGTGTCCCATAAGGAAGATTGAAGCTAATTAAAAAAAAATATAGCAGAAATGCAGGAACTCTAAAATAAAAGCAGAAAGTGCTGAAAATACTCAACAGTTCTCAAGGCTAGCCAATCAACATTTCTACCTGGATACAAGGCCTATTTGATTCACATTGATACATAGGTGGGCTTTGTGAGGGTGTGGGTCCAGCATATTGCTGAAAACTCACAAAAAAAAGTTAATCTGGCAGAATCCAAGAGAGAAAGAACAGCTAAAGGTTGAAAGTCTCTGTGATTCATCACTAAGGAGTAGGGGGTCGGATATTGTGCTAGGATTAGGAATATCAAATTCATGAGGAATTAAAAGGAGGCTGGAAGATTTATAAAGCTTTAGCTAGAGAAGAAACCTTTATAAAAATTGCCACTGTGAAAACAATTAATCATTTCCAGGTTGGGCAAAGAAACTGTTAGGATTTGATTTGATTTATTATTGTCACATGTTTAGTAAACAATGCAAAACATTGTTTCTTGTGCAGTATGCAGACAAAGCATACCATACATAGAGAAGGCAAAATGTAGTGTTACAGTCGTAGCTAGGATATAGAGAAAGATCAACTTAATATGAGGTAGTCTGTTCAAAAATTTGAAGCCAACAGAGAAGAAGCTATTCTTCAATTCGTTGGTACATGACCTCAGACATTTGTATTTTTCCCAACGGAAGGTGAAAGAGAGAATGGCTGATTATACTGGCTGCTTTTCTGTTGTAGTGGGAAGTGTAGACAAAGTCAATGAGTGGGAGGCTGTTTTGCGTGATGCAGTGGTCTTCATTCATAATCCTTTGTAGTTTCTTGCAGTATTGGCCAGAGCAGGAGCCGTACCAAGCTGTGATACAACCAGAAAGAAAGCTTTCTATGGTGCATCTGTAAAAATTAGTGAGAGTCACGGTGGATGTGTCAAATTTCCTAAGCCTTCTGAAAAAATGGAGGCATTGGTGGCTTTCTTAACTATAGTATTGATGTGCAGAGCCCAGGACAAGTAGTTGGTGATCTTGAAGTTTGAACTTGAAGTTGGCGACCATTTCCACATCATCCCCATTATGTGAACGGGAGCATGTCCTCCATCCCTGAAGTCAATGGCTATCGCCTTCATTTTACTGACATTGAGAGCTAGAATCGTACTAGTTCATCAGATTCTCTATCCCTTTGCTGTATTCTGTCTCATCACTGCTTAAGATCTGACCCACTATGGTGGTATCATCAACAAAGTTGGAAATTGAGTTAGAAGACAATTTGGCCACACAGTCAGAGGTGTATAGAAGTATAGTAAGTGGCTGAGGACACAGCTTTGTGGAGCATTGATGTTGACGATGATCGTGGAGGAAGTGCTGCTGTCTATCTTTACTGATTGCAGTCTGGGGGTTAGGAAGTCTAGGATCCTCCTGCAGAGGGGGGAACTGAACCCTAGGCCACAGAGTTTGGAGATGGGTTTTATAGGAATAATGTTGTTGACAACTGAACTGTGGTCAATAAGTTGGAGTTAAGAACTAAGGACTGATGCTAGGAGAACATTGTTTATTCAATTATGTTCAAAGTTTTGTTATATATCAGAAAGTATAAGTTACCTACAAAAATAATGTTTAGTCAAGTGGTTTTAATTTGTTACAATAAACATCTTGAAACATAAAATCTTGGCATGTCATCTGTTCATCAACTGAAAGTTTGAATTTTTTTTAAAAGTTATGTGTCTCTATAGGGACTATAACGAGGTCTGGCAGAGAGAAACAGAGTTAATGACCAGAATTTTGTAGCCCTGAAATGGGACCAAAGAGAGCAGAATTTGTAAAAGGAGATGCCTAGACAGGAAAGTGAAAGCCCTATTTCCATTTCCATTCCTAGCCAATTTTAGTTTTGCTGAAAAGGGGGTGGAGCAAGGATCCAACGGTCTCTCGTTTACCAGTCATGAGTTCTCTCTTCATATGCTGTTAAATTGCAGTACCAAAGCCCTCTAATGCTGCAATATCTAATGCAGGATCCTGCATTAGATACTGCAGCATTAGGAGAATATAGTACTGCCATAAAATGGATACCAGGTGGAGTATTGAGTTAATAGGTGGTAAGGGGATAATGGTTTAGTGGAGACGGAGATGGGAATGAAGGGGTGAGAGGATAGAGTCTAAATGTGGCAATGATGAAGTAAGAAAATGAAGGATGATATAAGAAAGGTAAAGAAGGGTGAGGTGGGTAAGGGAGGAAGGGGATTGATAGGGGTGAAGTGAGGGTTTAATCTGGTTTAACTTTATCTGGAAAAGCTACTGATAGCAATGAAGACCCAGGCCAACGTCCCGGTGATTGATCTAACATTGGCCAACTTTTACTTTAACATCTATTTCCATTTGGATAGAGGGCCTGTCTCCAGGTTGTTTGGCCCTATAAGAGATGACAATCCTGGCTGCCAATACTGCAAAAATAAAAGTGGAATAATGACATTGGGATTAATCCTGGATCTCACCTTCTGCCTCGAACAAGAAACATTCATATCTCAGGTCAATGCCTTTCATTGGAACCCAATGACTGGTTCTGTAAATACTTCTGTTTGGTTGCATGTTTTTCTTTCAGAACCTGCGTCAACCACATGCTAGTTTGTTATTATTAATTTACATTTTATTCGTACAAATTAGCCAAGTTCCTGTCATGTACTTCATATGAATTGCAGAATAAGCTGTTTCACAATAACTGGAATGTGATGGTATGGATTGGATGTACAAGCAAGATTGTGGAGTTGTGGTGACTGAATACTTCAAACAGAGTTTTTATTTTATGGTAACGTAGTATTTTTAACTAATGTTCTGCACATTAAATTTGGCAATTGTCTCCCATTTTCTATAATGGTGGGACCAGCTAGCCGTTGAATTCTCCGTTCACATTGGTGGAACTGGAGATCCTGCTGGTGGTAAGGGCTGGAAAATTCAGGTCAGATATATATGACCTTAACTATTATGCACTCCTGTACCTCTGTACTCGAATTTTACCACTTATCTTTTTATCAGTCTGCTATATAAATAACAGGAAGAAAAGATAATCACATTGAAAGAATGACAACTGGAATTCTGTAGCCTTGATTCATAAATTTTCTGGAGTTTAGTAGCAGTGTATACACACCTGATCATTGGTGTGTCATGCAGTTGCTCCTGGGAGTTAGCAGGTCTGGGATGAGGATCCTGCATTAGATATTGCAGCATTAGGGGAATATAGTACTGTCATTTAACAGCATATGAAGAGAGATGTAATCCTAGGGTTTGGCACAATCACATTGGAATCTTGGCTTTTGCCTATATAGAGAGATACCCTGGGATTTGGTATTAATATTAACATGATTTTAGAATTTGACAATAATGGGGTGAAACTTCTGCAGTTTGACAGTGCTGCAAGATGAGTCTGAAATTTTCAACACTGTCATGTGGGTTAAACAATAGGAGGAGCCCCTAAATTCTCTGTATGTGTATGGGCGGCTGATTTACCAACATTAGAAGAGTGACTGCAGTTCAAATACTTAATTTGCTTACAAGAGTTTAGAAATGTCCTGACGCAGTGAATGATACCACATATAAAAGCAAGTCTTTGGATAGAATTTTTTTTCCCCCAGCAGCAGATTTGTAAGTAAGGTGTGGCTAGAAAATGTCTCAAATGGCGTACCCTCTGGGCTTCTGCCTACCCTAGCCTCGCTACATCTTTATACAGTGATGGTGAGGCCTAGGCCAGCTTGTCCATAGCTGCCCAATTGAAGGACTTAAACAGCCAATTAATATCGCTTAAAGCCATTTCCCAACCAGCATCAATTTTCATTGAAAGAGTTCAGGAGTGGGGATGTCCAAATTGTAATTCTGTTCAGGCCTTGGGCTGGAGAGGGGTCAGTGAAAGTAGAGGGGGGCAACCTCCAGCAGCAGGTTCTTTTTAACATATGGCGCTGCTCCCCCAGAAAGATCTGGCTGCTGCAGGTGCTGCCTCTGGCCCTGCCAGTCTCCACCAACACCCTCCCACCTCCTTCTCCTACTCCCTAGGCCTTATGTCTCCATCCTACCCTGAGACTCAAACACTTACCTAGTCCTGAAACATAAGCGAATTGGGGGGGGAGGAGGGACATTGCTTGCAGTCCCAGTCCTGTCCATTACAGCCACTAGCACTGCAGAGACTTGACAGCTGCTATCTTTCTGCCTGAGTCAGGGCTGTCGGTCCCATCTCCAGCCAACTAACATCAGTCGGAACATTAAACACAGTAAAAAGTCTGACAAAACCAGGTTACAGTCCAACCAGTTTATTTGATAGTAACCTCACAAGCTTTCAGAAACAGGGTTCCTTAAAGATGCACACAATGTGAGTAAAGATAGCATTAATATAGATTAAAGAGATGTGTATTGCCACCAGACAGTACAGTAAGTGAGATTTTACAAGCCCAGGCAAGTCATGGGAGTTACAGATAGCGTGACATGAACCCAATATCCCGGTTGAAGCCATGCTCATGTGTGCAAAACTTTGCTATCATTCTCTGCTCGGCAACTGCGCTGTCGTGTGTCATGAAAGCCACCTTGGAGAACGCTTACCCGAAGATCAGAGGCCGAATGCCCGTGACTGCTGAAGAGTTTGCTAACAGGAAGGGAACAGTCTTGCCTGGTGATTGTTGAGCGATGTTCAATCATCCGTTGTCATTTTATCTGCATGGTTTTCCCAATGTACCATGCTTCGGGACATCCTTTCCTGCAGTGTATCAGGTAGACAACGTTGGCCAAGTTGCAAGAGTATGTGCCGTGTACATGTTGGATGGTGTTCACCAAGCTAGACTGTTCCCTTCCTGTTGGCGAACACTTCAACAGTCACAGGCATTCAGTCTCTGATCTTTGGGTAAACGTTCTCCAAGGGGGCCTTCATGACACACGAAAGTGCAGAGTTGCTGAGCAGACACTGATAGCCAAGTTCCGCACACATGAGGACAGCCTCAACCAGGATCATGGGTTCATGTCGTACTATCTGTAACCCCCATAACTTGCCTGGGTTTGTAAAATCTCATTTACTGTCGTATCTGGAGACAATACACATCTCCTTAACCTATGTTAATGTTATCTCCACTCACATTGTCTGCATCTTTAAGACTTGAATAGCAGGTTAGCTGTAAAGATTGGCATTCTAATCAGTATTCTATAAACTGTGTGTGACTTTATATACCCTTCTCTGATCAGAACTTTGCACACACCTGGCGAAGAAACCCTTGTTTCCGAAAGCTTGTGACATTACTATCAAATAAATGATTTGGACTATAACCTGGTTTTGTGAGACTTCTTACTGTGTTTATCCCAGTCCAACGTCAGCATCTCTACATCGGAATATTAAACGGCAAGCAATATCGATAGGGATATGTTCCCCACCAGCTGGTCAGATAGTGGAAAGGGAAATCCCGCCATCCTAAAAGTTCTGACCTTAGCTTTTTTCCAAGGTTCAGCAGAAAGGAGACACTTCCAGGGGTTACCAGAAAGGCATTGAGCAATCAGATGTTTTTCTATGAAAAGGGAGGTTTCAAAAAATTGGTTTGCATATCAAAGGGTTTTATGGGAGTTGAATCAGGTATATTTCAATGTTTGGGAATTTTATTTGTCAAGAGGCCTCACTTTGGCTGTCTGAAACAACAATGATGTTCACCCCAATGGTCCTACATTCACTGTTTGCCTCTCTCAGTTTATAGGTGGCATTTTATTAAATATATCCAAATAAAGGAACAATCATTTTGCACTGGTTTCCTCCTATCTATACCCAGCAATCCATAAACCTTCAAGCAATTAGCAGCAGAATGATAGCTATGAATTAGGTGGCTCAGATTATTATGAAATATGTATCATCTGACTTTCCATAAGCATTTCATAGGAAATTTAACAGTTCAAAATAATTACAAGAGCACATCATGTAATTATTAAGTACTTGCCGTATCAAGAAGAAAACCTCAACATTAAAATACCGTATCAGTTTCAAGTTCAGGTTCATGTTTGATGTTCATTGGAAATATTTCAGGCAACTTTTCTAAACATGCTTGCACCAGCCTGCATCATTTGGCAACCTCTGACATCTACATTGCAAAGATGTGATTACATTTATACTTCTACAGAGTAACTATGGTATATGGGTTTGCATGCTTCAAAAATAATCTTTCTCTCATATTGAGAAAGTTAAAGGTCCCTGTTTCTTCAAACTGCGTGATGGAACTCAAAAGCAAACAACAAAGAAGCAAGTGATTGTGTGGTCAGGCTACCAATTCCTCATACAGAGTAGTTCTTAATTCGTTTCTACTGTCAGGATGAGACATTGAGTAGTATAGAAATTACAACATGGAACAGGCTTTTAGATAAGGAGTGGATTCTCTAGCCTTCCTGGAGTACATTTCTCCCGGCAGGAGGTGGCAAACCATTGGTCAATGGCAGGATCTTCTGGTCCCACCACTATCAATGGGATATTCCATTAACTCCATCCTACAACACTGAGAAATCCACGGCAGAGGTGCACTATCAACGGTGGGACCAGAAAATCCTGCCAGTATGAACAATCGGAAAGTTCTGGCCAATGATTGGTGCAGGTATAATCTTAAGTGTCTGCTTCTGTTTCTCTATCACTTTATTCTCCTTTTCTTCACCTAAATACCTAATCTACTCTAAAGTTTTGAAGCAGGCCTGTGTTTAGCTCTCTAGCTTACAAAGTGCAACTTCCAAAATGCAACCCCGATTCCAGATAGGGATTTTTGCATTTTCTTGCAAGGTTCGGGTCCACAGCGCAAGTTTGCAAGCTGCAATGAAGTGCAAGAGAAGTGTGGGTGTGGAAGTGGGCTGATTAGAAGATAAACTTTGGTTCTTAGAGACAGCACACTCCGTCAGTCACCTTTCTTCAGTCTTGAAGAACCCAGGTTTCTCTGGTTTTTTCATTGTATCAGAAGACATTTAAACTGGGAATCATGCTTATTGCACAGACCTCAGGAATGACCCTAATCCTATATCATCACACTGACGCTTGTAATCTATCCAATCATTTTAGTGCAAGCTGAGGGTTTTGTTTGTGTAATGGAATTATGAACTGTGATGGTAATGGTCAGGTTTGGGATTTAAATGGCAAAAAATAGGAGCAGATGTTTCTGACAGCAATTGTTTCACATTTCACTGAAATATTGAAATTTAGAATTGCAAAATTGCAGAATTTCTAGAGGGCTCAATTTTCCCAAATAATAAACTAAACGTCCAAGGGGCAGGAATACAAAAGTTTTTTTGCCCATTTTTTTGGGTGAGTTTAGATGAATGAATTTACAGCACTCTACACAGGCCGTCAGGGTATTTACACCAATAGGTGGCAGAGGGGAGCACAGCCTAATCCCACCTAAGAGGCTGACATTGGACTGCAGAGTGGGGTAGTGTGCATGTGCCAATCTCCCAGTATACTGGGAGAACAAGCTCATTCCCTCCGCCCCCATTGCTGGTCTCCCAGTTGCTGGCATCCTCATCACCAGCCTTCTGATCACCAACCCTATCCCCCCCCCCCATCCCCTCCCCTCTGACCTCACCAGAGGGGGTCATATATGGTTCCATCAATGGAAAGGCTGGAAATGGAGTCCAGGACTTGACAAAGAGATGCAGAGCAGCTTCTGTACATTATTATCAGCCTTGCCTAGTTTCCCAGTGTGAGGTGGATTACGCCCAAAAAAATGGATCAGGAAGATCACAACTGGCCAACACCAGTTGCTGATACGGTTTTTCCCCTCCCGCTGCCATTTCCCAACCTGCTGTGTGACTCAAGCAGCACAGCAGGCAGGAAAAATCATGTCCTCTGGTTTGTAGATTTTCCACCACAGCTGCTGTGCAAAATATTAAACTGATAGAAGTTATCATTTTGACTTAATTTGTTATAGGCCAGAAATGCAAAAATTGGTCTTCATTCTATTATCTTCTGCAAGGAATATTAACCAAATGGTGGCCAGCATTCCAGTAGCATTTCCTACTGTGGATGACAGTAAAATGTTGATCCAAATCCATCCTGCCTGCTCCTGAACAAGAATCCACAGTGGTACGCAATCCCACAGGGAGAGAAACGGTGCTAATAAAAGTAAAATAAATTGTTTGCATTCTTTGAAAGTAAAAACAGAATGCCATAAAGGGAATGAATGTTTTTGCTGGAGCAGTTGGCAATAGTATAAATAAATTAGGAGTATGATTGAAGTCTATTCTAGAATTCTGAATCCAGACATTTTAGGCATGAAAGCTTCAATTAACCACTTCAAATAGCATTGGAAATAAACTAAGTAAACAAGAGGATCAAAACAGGAATAATTAAGCAAAATACCAACACAATCTGGAAGTAAGTAGGTTATTTAGCAAACTGCTTTATTTCTTCATTGATATTTTGTCCCTTCAGGCATGTATATCTGGGAAAGAGGTAATGTAGGGGTGGGCACTCATTGCTCTCATGGGGAGTCTCTCGATAGGTCACAGTGAAATAGGTGGGGAGCAGTCAGATCTGTAGTGGGCACTGAAACATCACCATCACCATCAAATGGCTCAGAGGGTAGGACAGGGATATCCATGACTATAATGTTGGAATCAAGGATTACAGTGGGAAGGAGAGTGATTGAAGGGAGGGAAACCTGCACACAATGAGAGGCATTTCCACAGTCACGGGGGAGATTCGCAGTTGGTCTGGTAATAAAACCACAGCACCACCATTTTCCAAACCAGCCAATTACACAGTTAAAAACGAATGTATAAAGAACATTGCCAGGACAGAGTTCTCAGGGTTTGTGTGAGGAACCAATCACTGCACTTGTGGCCTGGCTGAAGATAAACCCAACTTCTTTCTGATCTACCTAATGGAGAGAAAGACACAGCTGAGATACATTAGGAGCAATCAATGGTCAATTTAGGGAGTTTGGTGCTTTAATGCATGTCGTGCATTGATATGGGAATATAATTCCAATTGGGCACATTGTCTGATCATTGTCTCTCTCACAGGAAATCTCGAGCATCAGAGGAACAAATAGAGAGGAGCCAGGATCAAAATACAGATGCCTAATGACCATGAGACCTTTAAATTTTGCAGCAGGCAGGTTTGGATATTGGAGTCCTCACCTATATACCCCCCACCCCCCTCATCAGCATCACCACAACCACCTGCCTTCAGCAAAATCCCACCCATTACTGCAAGTAGGAGCTGCTGTGTAAACCAAAGCATGCAGTCTGAATATGTGCCTTGCCTGAGGCTTCTGGCACCGAGCAGATCTCCTACAGATCCAAGCTCCCATGTCATTGGAGTGGCCTTCGCTGGTTTGGGCCTGGGTGTTGGGGTGCTGGGTGCAGGAAATCCCACCTAAGATGAGAGAAATGATTTTGCTTGATAAACAACAGCAGGAGTTAGGAACTATACATCAAGATTTTATAGTGTTATGTGTCTCACCTTTAAGAATAACATATTATAACCATTCATCTTGTATTGAATATTATGTACCATATGATTGAAGTTGGAAGTGAGTCCAAGAAATATAATCCAGAACATTATATGTGACTTACAAAGGATGATGTTCTAAATTAATGGCAGTTGATCCAGTCTATTATTTTTGCCCCACCTACTCCGAATGAAAGGACACGGGAAATGTGCCAATCTCCCAACCTTTGCGAATGATGTGATCTGCCAATTCCAAAGCACAACAAGGTTATTGAAAGGGAATTAAAACTGGTAAGTCCAAAATATGAATTGGAACCAGTGTGCATAAAAGATCATGGTGAAAAGGGAATTTGGAAAATACTGCACACCTCACAATGTAGTTATCCACAGAATAGTTTAATAAATATACCGTCTTTATAGTAAAGAGTCTGCAGCAGTCATCTATTACTTATTTAATTTGTGAAAAACATCTTGCAATTCTTTTAACACTGTACCACTGTAAATTAAAAGCTCTTCCAGTTATAATAAATCCTGTTATCATGGGCCTTAACCTCCAAGCTTCCCAGTGTGGCAGTTAGGGGATACTCCAAACATGTGCTGGGGAATTGCACTCTGAAGTTCAAAGGTAAGGCTTTGCACAACAATTGCCCAGAAGTGCTACCTACCTCTGCACAATTGCTTTGCGGAGGAAACTTTTCTAAAGGTGAAATATAAATTGCAACCTTTGGATACTTTCAACTGTGTTATATTAATAGTTACCCAGAAAAAGTTAAAAGAATTAAAACCTCTTCTAACTTCTGGAATGACCTTTGTAAAGGCACAGACCAACCTCCGCTCACATCTTCCCCTACATCCTTGAACACCTGCCCCCTTGGACTCCCCCACCCCCTCCTAACCTCTCATCCACAAACTACTTCCTTCACAATATTTCCCCTCAACCTCTCCACTTCCAATGAATTCCACCCTTACAGGTCCAACTCAACACCCTCACTGCAGGAACCACGTAACCTCAGTCACACCCCTGATGACCCACCCCTTTCACAGAGTTCCGACCCCTCCTCCTCACCCACCCCAAGTTCCTAATCTCCAATACTTAACACCACCGCCCACCTAATATCTAACACCCTCAATTTCTGACCCGTTCACTGATGTCTGAACTGCTTCTGTTGTCTACCAACCTCTCATTTGCAAATTTTCATAGTCTGCCTCAACCTCAACTTTCAGCTTTCAATCCTGACAGTCATCTAACCCTCCCTGACTGTGATCTCTCAGCCGCAATTTCTGCCCGTGTTCCTCAGACTCTGCTGTGATCTCTGCACCTTCCCCCTCCCGACCAACAGCACTCCCACATCATTCTCCGTCTTCTGTCCCTGCCCCTTATCTGCTCTGTGTGCCCGACCACCAAACAGGCAGACAGTCTGCCAAGGAGACTTGAGTGAGAAACCTGCAGAGAAATTTCAAAGATATTCCACACTAACATCTGCAGAACATTTGGGAAATCTGGACTTTTAGATCTCCCATCCACAAACCCATCTGCTCCAAACAAACCACTCCATAAATACTGGGGCCATAGTTCTGAAACATTGTCTGAATCCCATCATAGATATATTTCTGTTCAATTACTTTGCCAATGATTCAGCAACCAGGTTAGCCACAGATGCAAGTCTCATAATGCCTATTAAAACCCACGTAAGGCCAAAATTTAATTTGTGCTGGCATGATTTCCGATGGCAGCCTTCTCTTCTTCTCCTATCAAATGACCTTCATGCCCTTCCTGGGCTTGAGATGTTTGAATTTGCATCAATTATAATATACTTGGTGGGGTTTACATCACCTCATCAACTCTCAATGGATTTTCACACCCACCAGCCATGATATCACACTGGCATTAATTACTACTGCTGTTTCAACTCGAGATCCAGGTACCAGAGTCTCTGAGAGGGAGGGAGGAAGTGAGCTCCACTATCCCCATACAGCACCAGGGACTCCAAGGGGGTCAGACACAACTGGTCAGAACTGACTGTGAGGGGAGTGGTAATTGGGGGAGGTGATAGAGATAGGGTAAGGAGTTTGGCAGCTGTCGGGGGTCACTGGCTTAACTCGCAGGGCAGTGGGGGTGGGGGCGTGAGGGGGGGGTGGGGCTGT
Source organism: Sphyrna mokarran (assembly GCA_024679065.1). Lineage (NCBI taxonomy): Eukaryota > Metazoa > Chordata > Chondrichthyes > Carcharhiniformes > Carcharhinidae > Sphyrna > Sphyrna mokarran. The sequence continues at coordinate 72,645,987 of JAGIQG010000007.1, read as the reverse complement.
TGGTGGTGGCTCACTATGTCCGTTGTCAGTGATCTGTGGTATGGGAGTCAGCTCTCTGGGACACAGCAGTCAGCAGATTGCCTCCCCCTCTCTGCTATGGCTGTTTAGGCTCCACAAGTGTGTAGTGATCGGGTTAAAAAAGTTAAACAATGTTGATTTCATTTCTGGTTCAGGGGTGTAAATAAATTACACTGTAAATAAATCCACTGAATATCATTGGATGTGTTTGAGAAAGTTCTGGTAATTTTGTTCTTTGGAATCCCCATCTCCTGAGATCCAGCCACTTGCACGCTCAGTCTGAGTAACCCATTTTAAAAATAACCATTCGTTTGATGCCAGCCTCAGTGCAATTACCCTCTGAACCCTTGTGTGTTGTCAAGGAGATGTGTGTAAATCTTTATTCGGAGTGTATGATGGGAATATTTGTTCCTTATGGTACAATAATCACTGAAGGCAGCTCATCAGCAATGACACTCTTGCAACATCTGGATTTTGGAACTCCTTAGTATTAGTGCCTGAGCCCCCAAAACATGCATTTTAGAATGTATCTCACTTGCAGCAGTATTTGCAACATGAGATGGTGTCAAAAGCATCAGGTTTTGCCTCGCATTGCTATTATTCCTCAGTGGACTTTAAGTTCACAGAGTGGGATTTTTCATCTTCCCCTCCCCCACAGAGTGTAGTCCAACAGCAGGGGTAGCTCACCATTGGCTCCTGGCAGGATCTTCCAGTCTATAGTGTTTTGCATGGTTCACCTGTCTCATCACCAGGAAGGGCTGGAAAACCTCATCCACAGAGTGAGCAGGTCACTATTAACCAAAGCAAAGATCATGGGAGTGATCTTACCATCACGCCCCATCAGTCGATGAGCGAGTTGAGTTGGTAAGATCGCAAGACAGGTGAGAAATCAGGTTCACGCTTGATTCCTTGCCTTCCATGATTTTACCAGTACCAGATATCCGCCGCAAACAGCTTTGTTTACATTTCCGGTGCCTGGCTGAATAAACTATTTAAATGTATTTTAATGCTAATTTAAATGGAATTAGCGAATCCAGGACTAATCATCTGAGCTCACCTGCTTCTGTGGCCTCGCTAGGTGAGCTTCTCTCCGGTGAGAATCACAGCTGGTCCCCATCAGATGTGATACCTCACCAGTCAACACGGAGGCTCCCTCAGGAGGTCAGAAGCAAGTGAAAGGCACCCCTTGTGCAGTGTCTGGAGCTGTTAGCCTGGTACCTTGGCAGTGGCAGGCTGGCATTGCCCATCAGGCACTGAGAAGTGCCAAGGAGGCAGAGCCCGAGGGGGCAAAGCTAGAAGAGGTGACAGGCTAATCATGGTGGGGGAATCTGATGTACATTTGCAATTGGTGGGGGGAGAGAGAGGATCGGTCCGGGTGGGGAGGTCACGGGGGTTGACCTGTGTAGGTAGGGAGGTTATGGGGATCAATCTGTCCGGGTCAGAGCATGGTAGGGTCATGGGGGTTGATCTTTCCAAGCGGGGGGCTCATAATCAACGATGGGGCCCTGCGGTAGTAGGTAAGGTGCCTGCCTTAGGCCATGGAGACCATTGAAAGTAGCAGAGACTGTGTGACAGGTATTTCTGCTGCTGAGAACAGAGAGGTCAGTGCACGTGCAATTGTGCCCTCTGCTGTTAACAGCCACTTTTCTGGCATCGTAAGCCCTGCCCCCTCCCCTATAGGCATGAAAGAGATTTTGCTGGGTTTTTCTGCTCTAAATACATAAGGTAGCAAATTTGGACTTGCCCAAAAAAACAGTACAGAAACTTTCCCATTTTCATGTTCGTTCCCGACTTGGAATTTGTTTCATAATACCGCACCTCATGTCCCAGCCAGTCCTGCAGTCAGAATGCACAGAGGTAAATATAGAAGTGGTTCTCTCAGCAATAATTCAACTATTCCTCTGAGATGACTGGGAGTGGTTTGGAGGGCTGGGGGAGATGTGTCCTAATGAAATCATTTAATTTTACTCCTCCTGGATCCTGTCAGCTATTAAAGTCTTACAGGAACATCTCTCATGTCTTCCTTCACAGTATCAGCATGCTCATCCAGTCCCTCAGCAGGATTCTGCACTTCCTATACCTCCTCATCCCCACTTTCCACTAAGCTCCCATCCTCCGCCAGTTCATTCTCTGGCAAGAGGTCACTTCTTTGTATGGCAGGTTGTGAAGGGCACAGCAAACTGTGATCATGTGGGAGCTCATTCTCGTGTGTAATGCAGAGAGCCAATGGTCCAGGCATTGGAACACAGCTTCAGCCAGTGTTCAAGTGGTTGTGCTCAGGGAGTTGTGAGCAGCATTGTATCTCTCCTTGAAATGAGTTTGAGGGAGGCCATTGAAATCATCAGCCAGTGTGTAAAGGCCTCAGCAAGCATCCCTCGAGACATTCCACTCCTAGAGGGAATGAGGAGGTCAAGTCATGGAAACTCCCAGGGTAATATGCACACACATTCAGGCTGTGCTTGCGATGCTCACATACCAATTGCAATTGATCCTTACTGTTTATAAAGTTTAGATGTTGTTGCCATGGAGCCTGGATAGCCATGTCGGAACAGTCTATCACCCCCTGCAGTCTTGGGAAGCCTGAGATGGTTTGAGTCTGGTTATTTTCATCCAGAACAAACCTGACATAATAATGGGTCTTTCTGTAAAGGGCTTTAGTGACTTCCTTCATGTAGCAATGTGTTTGTTACAGAGTGAGATATGCCACACTTGTTCCCTGTTGATCCCTTGAAAAACACAGAGGCAAATGAATTGAGTGTTGCCTTCATCTTTAAGGCCACTGGCAGGAAAGCCTCCAACTGACGTGGAATCAAATATTCAAAAAGAATGAGGCTTCTAGACAATCATAGCCATGTTCAACACTGCCTCTCATTCATCTGGAAGCAGGTAAACCCTTCGTACAGTGATCACCTCCAATGCCTGAGTGTCTTTCCCACACACTCCTGTTCATGCTCAGATTCCCCTGACCATGTCCGCCAGCCTGTGCCTCCTGTTAAAACTGTACATGCCGACCGATACCTCTCCCTCTTTTTCCACGTCCATTGAATAAGATTGGGAGGAAAGCAGCATCAAGCCCTGGATCCATTAGTTCTTATGATGTTCTTTTGAAATGAAACATTGTAGACAACAATGGTCAAAGGGTGCAGAAAGGCAAGCTCTGATTAAGAGACTGATGTGAGATGTGTGGCTGCACAACTTTGAGAGCCTTGATTGCATTGTGTGTTTTTCGCATTGCCTACATTTTCTCAATTAATGGCAATTTTGTGTGCCAGATTCTTGGAGTAATTTAGTTACTGTGGATTCATATGCATTGTGATTATGCTGAAACTGCTAAGACTAATTTAATTTGGATTCTTAATAGCCATTATAGAGAAGGAAAAGATCCTCATCCATCTGCTTGGACTAGATTGGCAATCCCGGGGGAGAATAGTATTTGAATCCACTACACTGCCTAATCATCATTGCATATTATAGTCTGCAAAACCACTTATACATATTGCCACAATCAGCAATCCAACTCTAATTCCTTCACAAGCATCGTGTGATGGTGGTTATCAGGGAAAATGCTGATGGGTTCAGTTAAAGTTGTGCTCTAATTTCATTTGCCTTAACATATAACATAGAAAACCTCATCTATTTTTGAGCAAAGTACAAAATCTGGATAGCACTAATGCTTCTTGATGTCGAGCTGGCTTGTTATTGGATAGAATTCTTTCCAGCAGGGTATTTGTTGAGATCAGTTCCAAATCCGATATTTAATCACCTCCCAAAAAAAAGGCATTCATTTTCCAAACTGTGTATTAAATCATATTCCAAAAATGACTTTTAAAAACTGGTGGCATTATGCACCATGTTGTGCAATATATTCGCCACAATATCTGCCAAGACCTTTATAGATAGCAAGATTGTAATATTGCAAGACATTTTAGCTATTGACCCAACACTTCCAATACAGCCACAGGGTTCCTTCCAATAATAATCAATCCATTACTCCAATAGGAATTCATCCAATCCTTTTTAAAGCTACATTAGTTTTCTATTTAACACACTGTTTATCACTGTCTTAGTTAAAAAATGACTTACATTTCCTATTTTCTTTCACTATAGTGCTCTTAACGTTAAACAACATCCTCAAGATTTTGAATCTTGTAGTCAATAGAACTTTCAGATTTCTCCATACTGATGAAATCTTTAAGCACCTCTGTCAAGTTCCCACATATTTTCTTTTCCTCATGGATACAATCAAGAAATAGTTTCATAGCACTCTATGGAACTTTCTCCAAAAGCACTGACCAAGAAATTGGACCTCTTTCAACGATAAAAATAACCATAACATGACGATTCCATCACTCCACTATTATCAGATAGCTGAGTATCACTCATAAATGATTCAAAGTGCTGGATTTTATGATCTCCCACCCTGGTTAAGAAGTTGACTGGGGGGGTAATCTCCCATGATTGCGATGACTACCTCACAGGTTAATGCTGGGAGAAATGTTAATTATTTTAAGTTAAATTCTGCCTGATATCAGGAAGAAGTCCCACCTTAAAGAATTGTTGGCCAGTTGGATGGCTGGCAACTCTATAGTCTAAGCACCTCTACCCAGGAGTCTGTTTACTGGTGGGATTCCAGGTAGTCCCACATTGAGGAATCCAGGATCGGGGAATAGGCCTCCCCCTGCCATGGATAAAATATCAGTGGTGGTGGTAGTACGAGGCCCTTAATCAATAGTTTTAAAGGCAGACCACCCAATGTTACCCCGTCCCCTGTATGATTTCAGACAGAGTAAAAAATCTGACAATACCAGGTTAAAATCTAACAGGTTTATTTGGTAGCAAACACCATTAGCTTTTGGGGTTTGTCCCCTTCATCAGGTCAGTCAATTTCAGACAGGTCAGGTTTAGGTGATGAAAAGGCTAGTCACTAAAGTTTTCATAGATCCCTGTCTTCAATCCTGCCAAGGGAGAGGAGTTTAAAATCCATCCCAATGTTTTTGGTCATCATATTTAAAGAATATTTTCTCTTATTGTTCTTTCTGTTTTCTTCTATGTTCCTCCCATGTTCTATTTTTTACACAAATTCTTTCTGTTCTCCATTACATTTTAGAGTTCTTCTTGTGCCAGTCCTGAAATGAACTTTCCTTAATTTTAAGTATCCTGTCTTTCTCTCCACTCTGCTGGATCTGCTGCTGGGGAATGAGATTAGTCAAGGAAACTAAAGATAGAATTTTAAGGATGGCAAGCAATCAGTTCTCGCCATCTTGAGAATTGGCACATAACAGGTTACCGCCAACTCTCAGAAGCCCATTGTTATTTAACGTTCACTTGAGCGTTGATTGATAGTGGGCAGGATTTCCATCTGTCCTTGGAAGGAAATCCTGTCTGAGAGAGCTGTTGGCCAATTTAATTGGCGGACAACTTTACAACTCAGCCAAGAACAGCGCTGCACTGGCCAGAAGTGGTACTGCAGTACTCTGCCTATAACCAAGTCCCAGGCCCATTGGAAAGGTAAGTCCTGAGGTTCCTGGGAGCTGGAGGAAAGGGGGCATCTGCAATAGTCAGGAAAACATCGATCGCAGCATCTGGTATTAGGCCAGGGAGGGGGAGGGATAGCCTAGCTTCCAAGATCTGGGACAGGAGGGCACCACAACTCTGAAGGGGCTTTCAGAATGAAACATGCAGCCTGCACTTCCCACTCAAGATGGGGAAAAGTTGCCACCTAAGGATTTTAATAGGTAAAAGTGTGGGATTTCGATATGTGGTCCTGCCCACCAAAGCATGTAATTGCATTTAATTTTACACTGTCCCATCCCGCCTGCTTCAGAACCACCCTGGGGGAGCTTTAAGTTCCATCTCAAGTCTCTGTGGGTAAGAGTGATCATCATGCTATAAACTTTGATCAGTAACAGTGAAAAACAAGGAATCATTTAAGTAGAACATCTAAGTTATTGGAAGAGGGCTAATTTCAATGGAATAAGACAGGATCAAACCAAAGAGTTAGAAGACCTGAAAAAGAACAATGAGTAATCATGAAGACAGATATGCTTCACATACAGACTGAGGTGCATTCCAACAAGAGTGAAAGATAAAGAAACCATAACCATAGTTCTTGGATGACTAGAGAGATAGAGAACATGATGAAACAAAAAAAGAGATTATGTGATGAATGTCAGGCAAATTCTTCAAGTGAAAACTTGTCAGTATGAGAATAAAATGGCAGTCAACATAAAATAGAACTTACCATTGAAATGTGATTGATAGTAAGTAGGTAATAAGAAGCAGAGTGGTCCAAATTGAAACAATGAAGGTGCTATGTGTTTAGAGGCATAGAAAATTTAAGAAGTACTTTCCATTAGTATTTACTAATGAAGAGAATGTTGACGAAATATCATTAGGAGTGGCAAAGGTTGGGACAATAGATGGAATTAAAATTAAGAGGCAGGAAACATTAGTAAGGCTGGCTATGCTTTGAGTGGATAAGTTACTTGGCCTTGATGGCTTGGATTGCTAAAGGAAGTGAGGATGAGGATTTCGAAAGGATTTGCCATAATATTCCAAGATAGAGGGGTTGTTTTAGAGGTTTGGAAAGTGACACACATATTCAAGAAAGAATGTAAGATCAGTGGAAACAACTACAGCCAGTTAGTTTAACATCAGTGCTGGGTAAGGTTTTAGAAACAATAAGGAAAAAATCAACAGGCATTTGAAGAAGATTGAGTTGATTAAAGAGAGCCAGCATGGATTTCTAAAAAGCAAATTATGCTTCACTAATCTAATTTAATTTTATAATGAAGGTTGATGAAAGGAATTCAATGGATGTTGTCTAGATAGATTTTAAGAAAATATTTGACAAAGTACTACATAAAAGGCTTGTTAATAAAATTGAGGCTCATGGTATAGGAAAATCAGTGTCACACTGGATAAAAAATTGGCTTCAGGTTTAAAAAAAAATTGAGTCACAGTAAATGGCTACTTTGCAAACAGGATGATAGTAGGTAGAGGTCCATCTCCAAGGTTTAGTGCTTGAAACACTTTTTATACATAAAAATGTCCTGGATTTTGGGATACGGTATAAAATTTCAAATTGTTATCAAGCACATAGGTGTGGCATACTGTAATTTTGATGTAAAGTGACTGTAGTAAGACATAGATAGGCTAGCAGAACATGCAGAAAAGTGGCAATTAATAGATAGAAGGGTGAAGTAATGCATTTATGGTTGGAGGGATGAGAACAGGTAACATAATGGCATAGTTCTAAATATTGTGCACAGACAGAACAGCCTCGAGGCTCATGTACTGCAACCATCTTTGATGGTTGAAGGACGTAATGAAAGAATGCTTCACAAAACATATGTTATTTTAGGCTTTATTGAGTACAAAAACAAAAAAGTTATGTTGAACATTTATAAAGCTGTGGTTAGGATGCAACTAGAACACAATGTTCCAGTTGTTGTCATCACATTTTGGGAAGGAGATGATGGCTAATGCATGATGCAGAGAAAAATTACCAGAATAGTTCCAGGAATGAGGCATTTTAACTAAAAGATTAGGTTAGGAAAGTTGGCGTTCTCCTTGGAGTGGAGTAAGATGTCTCACAACACCAGGTTAAAGTCCAACAAGTTTACTTGGTAGCACAAGCTTTCGGAGCACTGTCCTTTCATCAGGTGAGCAGAGGATTGGGTTCACAAACAGGGCATATATAGACACAGACTCAATTTACAAGATAATGTTTGGAATGCAAATCTTAACAAGTAATCAAGTCTTTATAGGGGTAGACAATGCGAGTATGGTTAAGTTCAGGTTAAAAAGGTGTGAATTGTCTCAAGCCAGGACAGTTAGTGAGATTTTGCAAGTCCAAGCAAGTCATGGGGGTTACAGATAATGTGACAAGAATCCAAGATCCCAATTGAGGCCGTCTTCCTGTGTGCAGAATTTGGCTATCAGTTTCTGCTCAGCGATTCTGCGCTATCATGTGTCTTGAAGGCTGCGTTGGAGAACTCTTACCCAAAGATCAGAGGCTGAATGCCCATGACTGCTGAAGTGTCCCCTACAGGAAGGGAACACTTCTGCCTGGTGATTGTCGAGCGGTGTCCATTCATCCATTGTCGTAGCGTCTGCATGGTCTCCCCAGTGTACCATGTCTCAGGATATCCTTTCCTGCAGCATATCAGGTAGACAACATTGGCCAAAACACAAGGGGAGTACCGTGTACCTGGTAGATAGTGTTCTCAAGTGAAATGATGGCACCCATGTTGATGATCCGGCATGTCTTGCAGAGGTTGCTGTGGCAGCATTATGTGATGTCGTGGTCACTGTTTCCTGAAGACTAGGTAGTTTGCTACAGATAATGGTCTGTTTGAGGTTGTACAGTTGTTTGAAGGCAAGTAGTGGGGGTGTGGGGATGGCCTTGGCGAGATGTTCATCTTCATCAATGACATGTTGAAGGCTCCAGGGAAGATGTTGTAGCTTCTCCGCTCCAGCAGAGTACCAAATGACAAAGGGTGCTCTGTTCACTGTGTCCCATGTTCGTCTTCTGAGGAAGTCGGTGTGGTTTCTTGCTGTGGCACGTCGGAACTGCCAATTGATGAGTCAAGCGCCATATCCTGTTCTTATGAGGGCATCTTTCAGCATCAGTAGGTGTCTGTTGCGATCCTCCTCATCTGAACAGATCCTGAGTAAAGGGAGGGCTTGTCCATAGGAGGTGGCTTCTTTGATGTGTTTAGGGTGGAAGCTGGAGAAGTGGAGCATCGTGAAGTTATCCATGGGCTTACTGTACAGTGAAGTTCTGAGGTGACCATCCTTGATAGAGATGCGTGTATTCAAGAATGCAACCAATTCTGGAGAGTAATCCATGGTAAGTCTGGTGGTGAGTAGAAATTTGTTGATGTCATCATACAGTTGTTTTAGTGACTGTTCGTTGTGAGTCCAAAGGAAGAAAATGTCATCAATGTATCTAGTATATAGCATCGGTTAAAGGTCCTGAGCTGTGAAGAGGTCTTGTTTTTGTGCATGAAGATGTTGGCATACTGAGGTGCAATTTTAGTCCCCACAGCTGCTCCATGTGTTTGGCTGAAGAACTGTTGAGGGTGAAGACATTGTGATCCAGGATGAAGTGGATGAAGGAGGAAAGGGACTGAGTGATGATTCGATAGAAGCGTATCAGAAAATGGCACTATTGCAATGATAAAATCAAAACTACACAAAATACAGATTCCACAGCAAATTTATAAATCAATTCAAAACATATTGAAAACATACTTAACCATACTTGCACTTCAGTGCCTTCTTCTATGTGCCTTTGCCAGTCCAAAGTGCTCATACATAATGTTATCATCGTGGCCTCAGCACGGCTGTTGGAAAGCTGCTCAATTTTCAGATAGTCTTGGAGAACACCCTGAACTCTCAGAGTGGAAGTCTTCAGACTCTACCACCTCAGCATGGGTGGCAGCAGTGTGGGTAGACTCATTTAATGTCAATGCCTTTGCCATTGCCTAACTGTCAGTGGTAGGATCATAAAGACAGCATTGTCAAAATGGGATAGAACAGCAGCTTTAGGTACCTTGAAGCCACTGTCATTCCTCCTAGGCTTTGCCTAGATTCTTGAGTTGTTGTGTGGACCTGTCTACAAGCCCTTTTAGACACTGGTATCCACAGTTGTTTGAGTCTGACTAGCAAAAATCTAAGATTTTATGACCCCAAAACTGAGGCTTCATCAGAAGCTGAAAAATCAGCCATCAGATACTGCATTATAGTGGTACCTGCAACAGGTTTGCTGGAGTTGGTACCCATTCCCACACTGAAAAGAATGGGCTCCAAGCTTTGCACAAAAGTCTGTGCCAATTGTTGCTGCGGCACTGGCAATAGGCTTCCTGGATGATGCAAGGTGATGATGTAGAGATGCTGGTGTTGGACTGGGGTAAACACAGTAAGATGTCTGACAACACCAGGTTTAAATCCAACCAATTTATTTGATAGTAAACTTACAAACATTTGACCCTATGGTCTTTGTCAGGTGAATGAGGTGTTCTGACAATACACATCTCTTTAACCTGTGCTCAGTGCTCTTTCCACCCACGTTGTTAGCCACTTTAAGACTTGAATAGCAGGTTAGGTGTAAAGATTTGCATTCTAATCAGTAATCTGTAAACTGTCTGTGCTGGTATGTGTGCTGTTGGAGACCAGAACACCTCATTCACCTGACGAAGACCATAGGTTGAAAGCTTGTAAGTTTACTATCAAATAAATTGGTTGGATTTAAACCTGGTGTTGTCAGACTTCTTACTGGTGCAAGGTGATCAGCTTTTTTCTATATGCTGCTCCATCGAAGTCATCATCTGAGTCCTCTGCAGAATTCATGAGCAACTTCATTCTCTGGGGAACAGGCACCATGTAATTCATCCCCCTGGCCTGTTTATAACTCATTCATGCCTTGTGTTCATGTGCAGATACTGTCTCTAAACTACTTTGTAAGCTTCATGTAGTGCCAGTTTCTAGGCTGGTGGCTGTGAGTGTGAGATTGTATGACAGAGCTTCCTTCTATGCAGTATGTTCACACACTGAACCTTCAAGCCGGCATTGTTCCCACTACTTACCCAAGTTTTAGTGACAGCCACTCCGGTTAATCCCAACTCTGACTCCTTCATAGCAGTGAGCAAATGCAGCCATGCCAGCTTCCAGCATATAAATGTGACAGATGAGTCATTGTTGACATTGAGTGCTGGTAGATGAGTGAAGGGCCTATGGTGGATGAAGTATTGCATGAAGCTAGTTGTAGGGAATGGTATTCAAGAGGGCATTTACTGATTGGACCTGCCAGTTGTGTGAGGTCATGAAGCATGTTGCAGCACTAGGCCTTTGACACCAGATTGGTGATACCTACTAACACAGTCACCTGCTCCCATTGTCTCCTTGGCACTTGTCTGGGGAGAATCTGGGACTGCTGAGGGAAGAGAACATTTCTCCTTCTGGCCACCCCCCATACTAATGAATTCAGGACTGAAACCAGGAACCCGAGGTCTGCTGCATCATTCCTGCTCCGCTCAACCAGGAACCTGGGGTCTGCTGCATCATCCCTGCTCCACGCAACCAGGAACCTGGGGTCTGCTGCATCATTCCTGCTCCACGCAACCAGGAACCTGGGGTCTGCTGCATCATTCCTGCTCCGCGCAACCAGGAACCTGGAGTCTGCTGCATCATTCCTGCTCCACGCAACCAGGAACCTGGGGTCTGCTGCATCATTCCTGCTCCACGCAACCAGGAACCTGGGGTCTGCTGCATCATTCCTGCTCTGCGCAACCAGGGACATGGGGTCTGCTGCATCGTTCCTGCTCCTTTCTTCAGGTCTCCCCTGTTGCAGCCAGAATAGGTTTCATATTTCACAGCTGAAAGCTAGCTTGCACACACTGGGCCCCCTGCTGAAAAGTTCAGCCTTGGAGCAGCATTGCCTGCACACTACATTCATTCAAATAAGCAGATGTAGGTTGTGCACTGACTGCACCAGTTTGAATTGGTTCATTATGATTCCCAGACTTAATTTCAAATACTATCCTATACGATCAATACTATCCAACTCTCCATCTGATCAAACGTGAAAAAATCTTGCCACTCTAACCAAGTATTTTAGATCATCTGGTTGAATGTCACTTAATAAGCAGGCACTCATAATAAGCCTGGAAATATTAAACTTTGCAATCAGCATTACAGAATGTAGTTTTGTATTTGCACAAATTCTGAATTGGGTTGATGGACAGGGTGAATTTAAAATTTCTGCTGTCAGATTGACATTAAAGTATCAGTTGTTATCCAAGAAGGTCTGAAAAAATGTAAGCCAAGAGCAAGCCCGCATCATGTATTCAGGGCAGGTGTTGATTCACTGAATGCTGATGACAAAATTGTCAGGGCTTAACTAAAGATAATTCACAATATAAAGTAATAAATTCTGATTGTTTTTGCTTTTAAAGTCTTCTAACTTGGACTAGCCGGGTCTAATTTCGTCATTAGAGATTTTAAAAAGCCAGATCAATGAGATACGTTGGTCAAAAGTTCCATTTGAATAAGTATTGAATAATTAATAGGATCTCAGGTTAATTCTTGACCTTAGTCAATGTCATTTTAAAAATACAAATTGCTCATTCATTTAGTCAGGCGCATGTGAAATAATAAGCAGTTCCAACAGTCAGGAAGTGAAGAGATGGTGTAACATTTTCAACTTCTGAGTGAAAATATTAAATTCCGCCCCCCCCCCCCCAACTCCTCCGCCCCCCCCACCCCTCCCCAACAACATTTGTCATTCGAGGTTGAACATTGATTATATTATTGAGAAACCAAATTCCTCACAAACATTGGGTAAGAACTCAAGCTCTTCTTGTAATAAAATGACTTCTACCCCTTCCATTCTTTGGGAGAGTGCCAAGGCATCCAAGAATTTATCTAATGCCTTGCAGGCACTGGTGCAGACAAGAGGGATCTGGACTTTTGTCTTGCTGTGCTGATGGAATAGACAATCAGTTCACTGACATGAATTCTTAACTCAGGTCAAGTCCATTCAAAAAAAAAAGTGGAGAAAGCTATCTGAGACATGCCTTTAGGACTTGTTCCTCTATAAATCATAGCAGACAATCATCTCTGGATTTTTGGAATTCTTATTAAAACTATATCAATCTGAATTCATATCTTGCTATTTCAGCAACAAAGAGCCAATCTGCCACACGCCTGTGTTGGAGACGGTTTCCTCCACCTCTTTGGAGAATACTCTGGCACAAATAAAAATTTACTGACTGGTAAGATGTGTGGCTTTATGCTTACTTAATTGACAAAACTATTCTTGTTGGATATCGGTTTTTTTCCGAGGTAAACCACACTGAACATTTGGAAGATGAAAATCATCTTGTCCATTTTAGCAAAAACATACAAATTTACAAGATACCTTGTAATGCATTTCCTATGTACCTATTCCACTTTCGAATATTTTCATCAAAATTTGGAAATTCTTAATAACTTAAAGTGATATATTCTTGTGTTTGCTCATTCGAACAAAAACACTGCACACAAATGTAAACATATAAATGCACACTTTATGCCCCGTAAATTGGTCCACAAAGATCAACCTTAATCAGTGCTCATATTATGCAGAAGCTTTTGAATATTAAAGTGGTTCCAATGTATTAGTTTGTTTCTTCAAGGACAAAAAGATTTTTGATCACATTGAAGGGAAATATCTGCAGAGAATTATGTCAACTATTACATTGATGTCTCTTTCTATGGATCACTCAGTTGACCTCCATCATGCAAGCTGACACAATCTTTAATCCCAATTTTGATTTCCATGGATTTCTGCGGAGTACAAAAGAAATGAAGCCATGTTGAACTTGTAAAAACCACTGCTGAGTCATACTCTGTGAATGATGTTAAGGACTTGGAGAGGATGTCGAGAAGATTCACCAGAATGATAGTAGAGGTGGAGGACTTCAGTCATGTAAAGAGACTAGGGAATCTGTGTTTGTTCTGTTTTGGGAAGAGGAAATTAAGGGACAGGTTAATAGATATATTTATATTTATATTTATGAGTGGTTTTCATCAAGTACATGCCCCGGAAGAAGGGTAGGTGACCAAACAGCACTGATATTTAAAGTATTTAGCAAAAGTAGATAGTTGATGAGGGGACTTTTTTTAACATCACGTTGTTATGAGTCGAAATGCACTACCTAACAGGATGGAGAAATTGTAACTTCCATAAGGGAATTTAGTCAGTACTTGAAAATAAATAATTTTCCGGGCTTTCTGGGACAGAGTAGGAGAGGAGAAAAAAAGGATAGCCGTTTTAACCAGCTGTCGCAGGCATTTTTAGCCAAGTGGCCTGCTTCAACGCTGTATGATTCCCTGAGCTATTTTACAGTACATCACATGATGATCTCATCAATAATATTTGTCAGGCCTTTGAAGGTTTGAAGGTTTACAATAAGGATGAGAGCTAAACTGGAAGATCAGCATGAAGGAAAATTGTTCATGCGTGAGACATTATTCATCCTGAATAATTATTTACATCAAATAAGTTACAGTCAATTCAGAGTCACATCAAGACTGAGTTTGTAGATTTACATTCATCTCATAATCAACTATGTTTCCATTTCAGTGAATCTGAAAGAGTCTCAAATATTTAGGACCAGTCATCATGTAAGCTAAAGCTCTTATGTTAGACTGATACATTTTCTCTGAATGAAGACTATGCCCAATGAGCAATCCTTCCTATAGCTCTATTAAAAAAAGATAATATTCTAAAATAAAAGTGACAATTCTTCCTATGTATTAAAAATGTTTTATTTGTGAATGCATCATTCCACCTCCACATTCCCAGGCAGTTCCCCTCTGATTGTTTCAGAGGACTCCGTATTTGCTCTCGCGTGCCAATATCTCAGTTCTTTGTTCCTAATCTGCATTCTGAATCAACTCAGCTGTTCTCCCATCTAAGGAGAGCATATTCCGGTGCATTACTGACTGGAAAACCAACTTCAAGTTAGTTGACTGGTTCTGATCTTCGAGTCCTCTCACTGGAGCGGCCTTCTCGATCTGGTCAGTCTGATAATACTTGTTACGAGGTACAAGGAGATGGACATTCTGTGCTGCTTGGCTGCCAGTTGAAGGCGTTCTCTGGAAATGCCATTGAAAAAAATGTGAAAAGATGGAGAGAGAGAGAGAGATAGGGCTCCAGGTTGCCCTCTTCACACCCTTCTCCAAGGTTTTGTGTCCTGTACCCAATCCTTGTCACATTATGCTTCTGGTTGCCTCCTGAACTGGGTGCCACCAAGTTTGTGTAGAATTCTTCCAATAAAGCCAATTTATTGGTAGCACCTGGCCGGGTAGATCCAGCCTGTCTGGTTTCAATGGGAAATTGATTGTCCAAGGTCTGGCTGCATGAAAACTGTCTTGAAAACTGTCTTCCAGCTCTGTAGTTTGCAAATTGTAGAGTCTGGCTAGGTTTAAACTTGGCTTCCTCATTCCAATTTTTTATCCAAGTTCATGAAAAAATATAAATGTTCCTGTAACAATCCTGGAAGTCATGTATCAGCTCACGACACACAAAGGGTTAATATGGGACTAAATATTGTAATGTCCACATAGTGATGTAAAGGAACACATAATCTGCACCTAAGGATCAGTGTAGCATTGACAGGAACATGTGTAGAAGCCAGCATGGAGACAGTTCCCAGCTTGGGCCTTTACTTATCTACGTGTATAGTTTCTAGCAGGAGCATTTGAGGACTCTGGGTCTGTACTCAATGGAGTTTAGAAGGAGGAGAGGAGATCTCATTGAAACTTACAGAATACTGAAAGGCCTGGATAGAGTGGGCATGGGAAAGATATGTCGATTAGTAGGAGAGACTAGGATTCGAGTAAAGGGATGACATTTAGAATCGAGATGCAGGGGAATTTCTTTAGCATCAGGATGGTGAATCTATGGAATTCATTGCCACAGAAGGCTGTGGAGATTTGATCATTGAGTGTATTTAAGACAGGCTCTTGATTGGTAAGCAGGTCAAAGATTATAGGGAAAAGATAGAAGAATGGGTTAAGAACCCAGTCAGCCATGATTGAACGGCAGAGCAGACTCCATGGGCCAAATGGCCTAATTTTGCTCCTATATCTTATGGTCTTATAATTTTTACCTAAGACTATGAGTACTATCATAAGGTTTATGAAACTATTTTCAGTATATTATAACAATTTGGGCCCGTGCTCTTTCATGGTGTGCCATTCTGATGTCTTTCCCAGGTCACATTGTGGATTTACTTGTAGTTATAACCTATCTCGACTATTAGAAATGCAGGCTAGTATTCAAGAAATGTTGGGAAAAAATGCTGGTAAAGTCTTGACAAGTTGTCCTAGAAAATGTTCTTATGAGTTCCAAATGTCTTCTTCAAACCTCCAGCAGCAAGTGAACAGTAAAAGGTGATTTACCTTCAAGTAATTTTCAAAATCCTGTGCAATTACTAACTTTGTCCCCAGTCAGCTAGTAAGTGGTATTAAGTCAAGTACTATCCATCAAAATGCCATGCAAACTCATTAATGAGCATTGGAAGACAATATAAATGTCAATCATCCCTTTAGCAAACAAGTGGACAAATGTTCTTAGTGCAAGCTTTAATTCCTTTTCCAAGATGATGTCTTGTGGAAAATGAGGGCTAAACTTGTATTTGCATCGGAGCATAGAAGATAGGAACAGGAGGAGGTCATTTGGCCTCTGAGCCTGCTCTGCCTTTATTACAATTGTGGCTGATCATCCAACTCAATAGCCTAGTCCTGTTTTCTTCCTATAATCTTTGATCCCATTCATTCCAAATGCTATATCCAGCCACCTGTTGAATACATTCAATGTTTTGGCATCAACTACTTTCTGTGGTACTGAATTCCACAGGCTCACCACTCTTTGGGAGAAGAAATGTCTCCTCATCCCTGCCCTAAATGGTTTATCCTAAATCCTTAGACTGTGACCCCTGGTTCTGAATAATCATAAGACTACATCTTACCATCTCAGAGACTCTTTAGTGCCTGAAGTATCTGGGAAAATCCCTAGACTTATAATACAGAACCTGTTTGATTATTGTATTATTCATTGAGAAAGAAGTACTAATTGTTGTGAAAATGTACATGTCCGGTGCCTTATCGAGTGCTTTTCTGCGGTCAGGTGCTGAGCAATAAGGTATCATGTCCAATGACCACATAGAGAGATATAAGAAATACACTTGATGATGCTCAGTTATATGCTTGAGTACACAAGTGTAATTAGTTCAAACCTCTAGCAACAGGAAAATACAACAGAAATAAATGTTCTGCTAACTGACAACTGAGCCAGGCTGACATGTTATGCCAAATTTGTTAGAATAGGCAGACTTGGTGACGTAAATGTGCTTATTATTCCAAACATTTTCATGTTCTTGAAATTCTATGTTAGACCACATAAACACATGATACAAATTGAGAGAGAGACTGTAACCAGTTATATCCTGAATTTTGCCACATTGTATTTCCAAAGTGCAATGAGCATGTTTAATGTTGAGATAGTTACTGCTTCAGACTTCAAATAGGAAATAGTGTACAATAAGCAGGACAGCCCATTTAAATAGCATTGTCTATCCAATCAACCAAGAAATGGTGCTGATCTTTCACACTGTAGGATTCCTCCTGATTTAAATTCTATTACATGTTTGCTGGAGTTATTCCAGAGATAGTTACTCCTGTTTGAATCGTTTCATGGAGACAGCAAGCACAAATTTGACTTGTAGAGAATCTAAATGTTTTGCAGCTTGTATTCTTCAAAATGGTTGCTCTTGTGTTTCTGCTGATCTATTTTCACTTTTAATGAGCAAGTCTTTTTTATAATATCTTTTAATATCTTTTAACCAAGAGATTAAGCAAATGTATAAGACACAAAACCTGCAAATGTTCAGCTCTGAGAGGTCAGTAGTTTTGGTGCCCAAAGAATAGGATTAGTATATCATAATATCAGTCAATGTCTATTGCTAATTCAAGGCCATCATTTCCATTTTGTATCTCACTGCTCTCATTAGACAGACACTCTTGAGCACAGCTCAGGAAGGACCCTCACCAGCATTATTTAAAGAGTTCATTAACAACTTGCAAGTTGGACAATTAGTATTTATTTGACAGATAAAATAATAAAAAATTGCACTCAGCTTGGAGACAAAGAAGGAAACTTATCAATCAATGAAGGCTAAAAAAAAGTAGAAAAAGAAGCACCTTTTTGCCCCTCTGCACCATAATTCCCACTGAAACCAAACACAACACCTCACTCAATGACATTTGAATCATGTGTAGTCTCATGTCCACATGCCCCTTTCTGCATTCGAAGAGTTTTGGAAGCTTTCTTCTTGGTCATTGCCTTTGCTGACTTTAAGAATTAGATTCAGACCTATGCAGGCTTTTCTGTTCAACATAGAACACTCCCGGTTCTGAGTGGCACATAATGGCACATAATTACCTGCTGTGATGGCCTGGGACTGAAATAATTGATTTCAATCAATCACAACCTTTGTGCAAAATATGATTCCAATCTGATTTCCCATTGACTTCAATTCTAGGTCTCCTTGTTGCCACACTCAGTCAAATGCTGTCTGCCAGACACTCTCACCTCTTGAGTTGAGCTCTTTTGTCTATGTTTGAACTAATGCTGAGCAGATAATTATTGAAAAGTGCCACTTAATAATACATAGAACATAGAACATTACAGCGCAGTACAGGCCCTTCGGCCCTCGATGTTGCGCCCTCCAATGGAACCAATCTTATGACCCTCTAACCTAAACTATTCCAATGTTATCCATATGCCTATCCACTGATCATTTGAACTTCCTTAAACTTGGTGCGTCCACAACTGCTGTAGGCAGGGCATTCCATGCCCTTACCACCCTCTGAGTAAAGAACCCACCTCTGACATCCATCCAATGAATACAACCCCTTAATTTAAAGCTATGTCCCCTGGTGTTAGCCATCTCGAGGGGACATAGCTTTAAATACTGTCAGCAACACCTTCCATCACTTTGCTCATGATTAAGAATAGACTGACAATTAGCCATTTGGATTTGTTCTGCTTTTTGTGAGCAATTTTCCACATTGTGGGGTAGATGCCGGTGTTGTAGCTGTTACAGAACAATTTGACTAAAGGTGCACAAGTCTCCAGTCCAGCTGCCAGAAAGTTGTCATTGAATGAGAATAACCAAGGAGTAAGATTTTCCAACATCATAACATCTTATCAAAAAACATAGCAGGAGAAGGGATAGGCCACAATAATGGCAAAACATGTCAAGACAATAATTTACTCATTATCTGCAGTGTACGGGAGGAAAGTGATTGGCAGAGTGAATGCAATATCTGCCTCATGTATGTTGTGACCACTTTGATAGTTCCCTGTTTACTTATACCCATACATTCTGAGCACAGATAGACAAGTTATATTTTAAGATGCTAGAAATCTAGTGAACCTGCAGAGACAGAATAAAGGGGAGGGCAGAACTGTTTAGAGAAAATTATTAGAGTGTTTTCATCGATTCAATGTCATTCAAAAGCAGTTAATGTTCATTAAGTAATATCAATCCACAATACATTATTTAAAATGGGCTTAAATCAGTTTGCAAGCTAAAAATAGCAATTAGTGGGAAGTGGATTGAATCAGTTTAAATCATGTTGCATTATTGGGGTTGAAGAAAGGGTTATTTGGGCATTTCCAGGCATGGGCTGCATTTGGCAGATGTGGAAGCTATTCAGGAGTGCCTGATGCTGGGTGTCTGCCTTATTCAATTTTTTTTCATTTATTCATGGAACATGGCTGGCAAGCATTTATTGTCCATCTCTTGTTGCCCTTGAGAAGGTGGTGGTGAGCTGCCTTCTTGAATTGCTGCAGTCCATGTGTTGTAGGTTAACCCACAATGCCTTTAGCAAGAGAATCCCAGGATTTTGACCCAGCAACTGTGAAGAAATGGCAATACATTTCCAGGTCAGGGTGGTGAGTGGTTTGGAGGGTAACTTGCGGGTGGCGGTGTTCCAATGTATCTGCTGCTTTGTGCTACGAGTGTCTTGGTGGGGTGGCAAACGTGGAGTGGGTGGAGGATGGTGGGGCAGTGGGTGAGGAGACATTCTACAGATACACAGCCAAACACCTCCCAAATGATATTAAAGGAAACAAAATAGGAAGAACAACATCACCCACCAGAATTCCTGACAATGTGATAGCTCCCTCTGAAGCAATGCCTGCAAATATGTTAAAATATCATTCTCACATCTGCAGCCCTCATAACTCTAGTCACAAAGATGCATGTGATCAAATGAAGTACAGAAAATAAACAATATATTTTTTCACCAGTTCTTTATGCCAGTAGCATTATGACAGGTCTAATAGCAAACTTTTGAGGCAATGTGATTTTAATTGCATGGCCCCCTCCAGGGCTTACATCCCTGATCATAATGAGTGGGCAAGGTCAGGGGTCACCCAAGGTATGTACCCTAAGGATCTCTCAAGATAATTTGCTTTCTATCTATTACCTATGTGTGACCTAGCCCCTATTAGTCTAACATTGAGGGTCTCTCCTTTTAACATAGAACATAGAACACTACAGCACAAACAGGCCCTTCGGCCCACAAGTTGTGCCGAACACATCAAAACCTACCCAGCCATAGACCTATCTATAACCCCCAATCCCATTGGATCCCATATACTCATCCAGAAGTCTTTTAAAAGACCCCAGCGAGTTCGCCTCGACCACCACCGACGGCAGCCGATTCCATTCACTCACCACCCTCTGAGTGAAAAACTTTCCCCTAGCATCCCCTCTGTACTTGCTTCCCTGCACCTTAAATCTGTGCCCTCTCGTCGCGACCATTTCAGCCCTGGGAAATAGTCTCTGAGAGTCCACCCTATCTATTCCTCTCAACATCTTGTAAACCTCTATCAGGTCGCCTCTCAACCTTCGTCTCTCCAGGGAGAACAGTCCCAGCTCCCTCAACCTGTCTTCATAAGGCATGCCTCCCAATCCAGGCAACATCCTTGTAAATCTCCTCTGCACCCTTTCAATAGCTTCCACATCCTTCCTATAGTGAGGCGACCAGAACTGCGCACAGTACTCCAAGTGAGGTCTGACGAGGGTCCTATAAAGCTGCAGCATTATACTTTTTGTATGTTCCATCACTTTTCTCTCTTCATTTCTCAATTTTTCAAACCTCTTGTATGTTCAACATATTCTTTTTCTGCAACAGCTTCCCGGGAAAACTCAAATGTATTTTATCCTTAATACTGCCCAAGTTTGAATCCATAGCATACTGTGAGCAATTTAAAAACTTGGATGAAGGAAACATTATTTAGAAGGCAATTAGAAAATGCGATAATTAGCAACATTGCTTTCCAATTTATGTTGTTTTCAACAATATTTGGAAGAAAGTATTTAAAAAGCTATTATCAAATGAAAGTGAGACAGTGAGCAGCCAGATAAGAGCTTTTGCTACACACTTTGTAAGTTAAATTCAACAACAGCTGACTTCCTCCCCCAGGTTCTTACCTTGAAAATGTGAGCTGTTTTCAAAGGCTGATTTAAACCAAAATATTTGCATCTTTTGAAAATAAAACTTAACATTAACTAAAGTATATTCTACATGTTGGCCTTTAAAGCAAGTAGCTGTATCTGTGATGCATCACAAAAGACTCCTTTCTCGCTGAATTCCAAGGTGTTTACACAACATTGTGCCCAATATCATTATATGGGGCAAAAGTCGACACCCGCCATGATTTTCAGTGAATACGTGAGATTGACAAGATAACTTATAAATGATGATTTATGGTCATTCTGCGAGGAAAAATAGTGTAAATTGTAACATGCAAATTGATCCAGTGTATAAGGTAATTCAATTTTTACAGTCCCAAAATCATGCTTTTCCATATACCCAGTATATTAATTGACCCCTCCACCCCCTTTTCAGCCAAGGTATGCTATACTTGCATTAGTCATCAGCCTGCATTTCATACCCACAAATGCGTATTTAACTTAGCACTTTATAACTGCACGCAAAAATTCATGATGTGGATTTAACCTGGTGTTGTGAGACTTCTTACTGTGCAAAGATTCAAGCAGGTGATGGTGTTGTGTTGTGAAGATGCACGGAAGTTTAAGACATGTGCATGCTTCGTGTTAGATGCCATTGGCAGTTCAAAATGGCAACCATCCACACCCATGCTAGCATTTCACTTTAATACTTAGCGTATAAGTTTAGCTCCATATTTGGAGGGATTTTATGAGGATTCAAAGTCAACTTATATCTTCGATGTCTATGGTATTCATCATGTTGCATGGCTAATTAGCAAAAACCCTTCATTTTTAAATTTGCTGTGTGCATTTAATGAGAAAAAAAATTCTGGTGATTATTGCATTGTTTTTGTACTCTAAGAAAATAGTGGAAGTACTTTGTGAATTCACCTTGTCACTGCAATCAAAATTACTTTGCTAGATTATCCAGGACATTATCCTACCATATCTACTGTGATCAGTTTTTACTAGCAGAAAATTAACAGCTACCATAATTATCAAAATTCTACTTCATCCCCATGCAATTAGATGCAGCTTAATAAGTAAGATGGACTATTTAATCCTAACTACTGGGACAGATTTCAATAAGCTATTGCATTTATAAAATGAATAATTGTAATGGTTTTCAATTATAATAAGTATGAAAGTGATGGAATGATTTTTTGATTCAGATATGCATCAAAGCACAGGGATCATAATTGCTATTCTGGAAGGTTTTTGCAGCTTTTTTGCTGTGATAGCACCGGCTTGGTAAAGGTATTCCTAAAGCATCTGCATGAATTTTTATTATGTCGGTATTTGAGAAGCAGCAGAAATTTCTAGAAATGTAGAAGCATAATACAATGTCCCATGGTTATCCCATCATAAAAATATTTTGTGAAAAAGTGATATGATACCACTTTTCAGTACTAATCATATATTGTATTAATTTGGCATCACCATCAGGTTGACAGATTTCTTTTAGTTTGTTAATTCTCCATGGCAGATGGCCAGGAAGAAGGCAAAGCACTTGGTCAGAAAAAATAGGGGATGAGAATGTGCATTTGTGAATGTGTCCTGTGTGTTTCCTACAACTAACAGAGATGCTGAGCATTTCTCCTCACAGATCCTAACAAGGGGACAAATAACTAAAAATTGAGAAAATATGTACAAAAATTAAAATTCTTGTCTAAAAATATTACCGATTAGCACAAAATGATTGTTCAACTTCAGCGCTTGTGATCCGTAGCCAAGACAAAATGTAAGAACTCATTGTACTTTAGATCAGCTCCATCATTGTACCTGCCACTAATATTATGTATCATACCCTTTAAGCATTTCAATACCTCAACATTGGCAACCATCTGTTTGTGTTATTTCCAACGTTAGTGGAAGATTTGCCAATATACATCTTTCTGTTTTTCCACCAGGTGCAGTTGTTTGGAATTTGAGACATGTCACTACTAAGCCCTTGTTCCATATTTCTTAGCTGTTTTGCATGTGGAGACATTTTTCTGCAGGCATATGATGCAACATCAAATAGTGGCACTGCAACAAAGAGAACAACAACAAAGACTTTTATTGCACACCTGTGACACAAATCCATGATCTTGTTCTTAATATTTAACTACCCTTAATAGGATAGTAGTTATAATGCTAGCAGTCTGGAGTTCTTCAGTTCAAAATCCTGTTGTGAAATTATATTTAATAATATATAAAATATGTGGGCTATAACAATGAAAGCTATACCATTTAGAATTTGGTTCACTAAAATGTCATAGAGACCATGTTGTCCTTACCTGGTCCAATTGCAACTTTTAAATTGCACAGAATCTGAAGCCTGTCCATTGTAAATAAAACTCAAGTACCGCAGTGGTACGAGATGCCACCCCAGAGAGGGCAATAAATGCAGTGTTGTCAACATTCTGATAAAAATATAAGGACTGCCTTCAGCAGCTAGTTTCTGAATGATGATGATCATTTTATACACAGGACACTTTAACACAGGTATTAAAAGCTTGTCCCTGTAACAACAGTGATCTGTAACAAAAATGCACATTATATGACATTCAAAATGATTTAGCATTATGGCATTGCCGAAAAATCACTGAGAAATGTGAAAAAAACCAGAGATTAGCAATGCTCTCAAAACATAGAAACATAGAGCATTACAGCCCTTCGGCCCTCAATGTTGTGCTGAGCTATGTCCAATCCCAAGATCAAGCTATCTCACTCCTTATAATTCTGGTGTGCTCCATGTGCCCATCAATAACCGCTTGAAATTTCCTAAAGTGTCTGACTCCATTATCACAGCAGGCAGTGCATTCCACACTCCAACCACTCTCTGAGTGAAGAATCTACCTCAGACATCCCTCCTATATCTCCCACCATGAACATTATATTTATGCCTCTTAGTAATAACTACATCCACCCGAGGAAACAGTCTCTCCACTTCCGTTCTATTAATCCCTCTCATCATCTTGTAAATCTCTATTGAGTCGCCTCTCATCCTCCTCTGTTCCAAAGAGAAAGGCCTCAGCTCCCTCAACCTTTCCTCATAAGACCTACCCTCCAAACCATGCAGCATCCTGGTAAATCTCCTCTGCATTCTCTCCAATGCTTCCACATGCTTATTACAGTGAGGTGATCAGAACTGCACACAATATTCCAAATGTGGTCTCACCAATATCTGGTACAGTTGCAGCATAACCTCACGGCTCTTAAACGCAAACCCCCTGTTAATAAACACTAACACACTATAAGCCTTCTTCACGGCTCTATCCACTTGAGCGGCAACCTTCAGAGATCCGTGGGTATGGATCCCAAGATCTCTATGTTCCTTCACATTCCTCAGAACCCTGACATTGACCTTGTAATCTGCATTCAAGTTTGTCCTACCAAAATGAATCACCTGACACTTATGAAAGTGCTGAATTGGTGGGAAAAATGTTCTAAATCCTGACCATTTTTTGTCAGTTCAGCTTCTTATCTGAATCGCTGCACTCTGTGCATTGCAGAGATCCCAGTCGTGAATATCATTAAAAACCCATGGGGGCAGGGCCTATTTGCGCCGGAGTTTGACAGTTCTGGAACTCTCCGGATGCACAGTGATCCCAGTCTATGTATCTCCCTGTTTGCTGGTCAGCCCGGGACCCCTGTTGTGTGCCCCTCCAGCATCCCACTGCCATGGCCTGATCGTGACTCCCACAACAATTCCCGGGCCAGCCCTGAACCCTGCTGCCCCAGAGCCGCCCAATGTACAATTCACAGTGGTGAACACACCCCCACCCTGGCAGACACCGCCCCCCCCCACCACCACCCCCCCTACCCCCCCACCCGACTACCCCCCCAGGGTCAGACGTACTCCTGGAGGCAGCCTCCCCATCCACAGTAGACCACCCCTCCCCAGCCCACCCAATCACTGTCCCCTCTCCATCCCAGACTGCAGAGTGGCAGCAGGACCCTCCCCACCCTCACCAATCACCCCTAGGCCCTGACCACAATAGGCACCACCCCTTTGGCACTGCCTATGTTTGCTGGGCAGTGCAAAGGTGCCTCCTGGGCATGGGCACCTTGCTCCTTGGGCAGTGCCCGAGGTGCAGGGTGGCACTGCCAGGGTGCCTGTGCCCAGGGGACACTACTCTCCCATTGCCCAATCCCTAGGGTGCCCTGATTGTCCCCCTCTTCATTCTGGCAAGATCTCATGCTCATTCCCCGAATGCGGGGAACTAGTCTGAACCCCGCCAGAATTAGGTACTCCTGGCAGAGTGGGAGATTCAATTGAGACCTGAAAGTTCCCAATAATGAACTGCTAAACATATTTAAAATACATTTAAAACAGATTCAAATGACTTATCTACCTTCTCACCCATTTCCAGCACGGTCTGACCAACAACTGTTCATTGGCTCTGGGAGATGTGCATGCGTTCTCAGCGCACGTGCAAATCCCAGTACAAGGCCAGCAACGCGCATCTCCCACCGTGACCCATCAGAAAAGTTGCAGGTCGCAATGGGAGAATCATGGTCTAGGTGTGACATAATTCCAGAATTGCAGACCTATTTTCAGATCGGAATATTGCTGTTTGAAAATTTGAGATTCCTTCACTTCAACCAAACATTTGAATTACACAGAACCTTCAAATAGTCCACAACCATGGATTATCAATGACCTCGGCTATAAATTAATTGCAAATATTTAACAAAGTTTTATTAAGCTGCACGGCTTTGGTTTCCATGTAACAAGACATAAATGAATGTTGCAACAAGAGAGAACTTGGTATCTTTGGCAGAAAATAGAGAAACACAAAGCTGGTTTTGAGCTCATTGAAACTTGGGTAACTGTGTAACATGTTTAACTGCAACTATATAGAATTATATATTTGCAGGACTGAGAAATCTTCCAGAATTTCATTTCTGCCTGGTTCATAATCGGAAGTAATTCATCTTAAGATGTGAAAGATTTTCTCTATGTATGAAAGATCCTTAACAAGGTCACAGTGATCTATTTGAGCAAAAGAGCTTTCTTCTTATCCCCCGCTAGGGACATTTGAGAATTTTTCATTTATGAATTTGCGGTATTTATATGAATCATGTATTGAGCATGCCATGGTGTAACACATAGCCCTTTATATTTTATCAACAATATGATAGTGCACTAATGTACAGGTGAGACTATAAAATGCAGCTGCTTGGTTGTCCAGCAGACATCCATCTTCAATCACATGCATTTCACTAAAGCATCTGAGATACTGCCATTTGAACATGCATTTACTAGCTTTTCTGACATTTCTCATGATAGGAAACCAACTTTTTGAAACAAGGCCAAAGCCATTTTTTTTCAAAATATCCCAAATCTGTCATTATGAACAGTTGCTGAGGTGCATAAATAACTTCACAGTAACATTCCTAAAGGAATGGGAAAAGGTACCATTAACTTTTGTGTTGAATTACACAAAGAATGCTCTTCTCAATACCTTGGCATTGGAGACTTTGAGGAAAATGCACAAAAAGGCTTTATTGTATCAGTTTAATGACATGAAATACTGTATAGGTTTAATAGCATGACATGCACTTGCTGAAGTACTGACAGATTCTCTAATTCTTTGTAATTCTCATAATCTGGGTGGTCAGTTGCCATGGACAGCCAACAGTTGCTCTTTGTTTGGTAATGTGATCATTCAGAGCTGTGTTAAATTCATTTTAATGGAATACTGCAGCTTTATTTAAAAGTATTTTTGACATCTCTGAGCTTCATGCAAAGCCCTTACTACGTGGACACACGGGACAGATACGGTGAATCCCAAAATGCAAAGTGTAAATCTTTGGAAGATAATCATCTCACAAAAGAGAGAGAAATTGCTTTCTGTCAAAAAGGAAACAACACAGGGCTGACACAGCAGCACTTGTGGAAGAAGCATAATCAAATTGGAAATGTAACCATGAGAGCTGCACGCCATGACCTCTGTTCCAAACAAGATTGCCGCAAACCTTCTGCTGAAGTTTCTCATTGTACTTCATAGAATTAGAAGTTCTGTCGCAATCATTAGAAGCTAAGATCCAACTTTCCACATCAGTGTCAATTGGAGACTGTGAACAAGCTGCCTTCATGGGAAGGATGTGGATTTTTTTTAAAAGCTCTCAAAAGAACTCAGTCAGATGGGCATTTATTTGCTGCTGCAAGTCCAAGTATTCCTGAAGTTCTACTTTACTGCCCTGAGGATAACGACATAATTACCCTCCCCACTCTGGGACAAGGCTGAGGGGTAATGTGTACACAGAAGCCTTTGCCTCTGACACTCTCTCCCGCACACTGGTTCTGTGCTTATCACCCAGTATTTTCCATTTAGAGAATCAGAGTGTGATTCTCCGGACTGGTGTCTGCTGTGTCAGATAGCTGTAACAGTGCAAGTCTCCTCAGACAAGTCTCCTGGTGTCTGACTCCTCTCCGGATGGGTGGGACTACGGTCTGTGAAAGAAAAACATAATGACATGAAATTAAATTAAGCAAAGTATCCTCATTCTTAGTTACCTTCCTCCAAAGCCATCCCAATACTCAGTCAGAAAGCAATCAACTGCTCTCTGATGGCACATAATCAAACCTTTAAATTAACTGTGCTGGTCAATATGCCATTACTCAGGCCCACCCCATTCCTCCCTCTTGCAACATTCCCCACCATCTGCACAATTACATCAACAGCATAGTCAATGAAGGTACACACTGTCACTCACACACTCCAATGACAACACTCTCACTATCTGCATTATCGTCTCCTCCATAGGTCTCATGTTGCTGAGTTTTGGGGTCCCAGCCTCAGTCTTGTTGCACTCTGCTGAAAGTACACAAAGGAAAGGGTGATGCGAAAGCTCAGTCAGGCATGGTGATGGGAGAATCTGAAAAGAAACCTCCCGAGGCATCTTGTCATTGACAACCATAACATTCACAGTGTTTGTTGCACTATTGACCTGGGCACACTCTCCTTTAACACAGCTTAGCAGCATGTATCCTGTGTCCACCATAAATCTGGCATGTTGGATGCAACGATGCCAGGCAGAATGCCAAGCAAAGACATCTCGCTGACCTTGCTGGAGCATGGAAGGTCTCTGAAGTGCTTTCTGCACTGGACTGAAACACATTGATGCTAAGCTTGCCTCCTGTGTGACTTGGACCCAGGCACTTCTGGTGGTGGGGCTGGAGGCAACTTGTAGTCTGCAGAGAACAGAAGATCCTTGTGCTCAAACACTTCACTTACTACTCATAGCCTGTGAAATGGGTCGCTTCTGCCTCCCCAGAGCCCTGGTCTGGATGGGTCACCCTGGGATAAGGTACGTTGGTTAATATGTCAGATACTCGTGGGGCACTATTTCATCATTTTGATTCTAAGTGCTGGGTGGACTTGAAACTGGGAGTGTTTCAGATCTGGCTTTTAGATTCATTCTGAGACGTCCCATACACACTCTGCCTGAAAAAGTATCAGCAATTCTGAATCACACTGCAGAAACTGTAGGTGGGGCTTAACATATCCAAAATCCTGTGGCTCTGATCGGCACTTCCAACTGCACATGCACAGAAAAAAAATGATAGATTACTGCTCCCCTGCCACATCTTTCCTGGGCTGGATAATGCCTCCTCTTGGCCCCCACAGACGCTGCCAAACTCCCACAACCTTACTGACCCCCTTATCCCCCCATGCACCCACCACGCAGAATGATTGCAGGCCCCACCCCGTCCCCCCCACCGATCTCAGGCAAAGTGGTAGTAGACATCTCTTTCCCTCCACTGATCTCAGGCAGTGTGTTAGTAGACCCAATTCCCCACCCCCTCCTTCCCTAGTTGGAAGTAAACATAAGAATGTTCAGTGTGCTATCTCTGGAGAGCAGGTTGCATTTAGGTGGAGATTGTGAGTGGCAGTGCCTTTGCACTGGACAAAGAGATGCACAGCTGAGCTATGCCTGCTTACAGAGATGTGTAAGATGCTGCATAATGGTGTTTTAAAATGCAGGGAGTTGCCAAGCTAAACATCAAAAGACTGTTGCAGCAGGATGTTGAAAGGTGCAATTGATTGGCACCATTGGAATTCAACAGCAATGGTTAGTAGGGGTGTTCTTAATAATTCACAGGGTAACAATGATTCAGCCTTCAGTGATTTCAGAAATGAATATTCACAGTATAAAGATCAGAGTTTTCTTCCAAATAGTTCATTAGAGTCACTGCCAGGCTGATCTGTCAGGACAGTGCTGATTGTGTTTCTTGTATTGGGCTCATGATGGGCAGCATCCTTCGCAACCACCACTGCCATGGCCAACCTCAACCCTGCACCAATCTGAAGACGCCAAATTCTGCCCATGTCTTTCAGAAACTGAACAAGGTATAAATGAGAGGACGTGATAAGTGTGAGTTGGCAATATCTGGAACTGCCCCATCTCGCATTTTCTGAACCGGAGGGCAACATCTGGCCCAATATGTGCGTTATTGCAAAGAGGGTTCTTCTCATAAAGACCATTTCAAATATCTTAGGCTTTTCATCTAGCCTTGGAAAACAGGACAAACTGAGAAGAAGACCAGATCCAGAGCGTGAAGCTCATTTTCAAAAATTCTTCATTATCTATTTTTGGATCATGTATAGGATGGTGCACGTCATTAAGAACTCCTTACCCAGTTGCAGACTTGCAACTGCCCCATTTTATATCTTTTCCATTGAAACCAAATCCAGAAATATGTTTTTGAATGTAAAGCTTAACTTGGGTCATGTGAACAACCAAAACAGTAATGCCTTTTAATAGGCCCAGCATGCTTCAACCCCTTCAGTCAGTACATTTTTCTACTTAATTTTTTTTGATATATATCAAAAGAAGTCCAGGAAAGGATCCGTGTAGTTTGAGAACAGTACTGATATTATAACTAAATGTGACGGAAGCTGGCCCTGGAGCCTATAATCTTTGTCATTTCCTTGGCAGTAGATGCCAAGCCAGTACTTCTCAACAGCCCTGCTTCTTCTGGACATACTTTAATAATTGCTAATCATCAGATACAAAGTGCTTACAGGAAGTCATTAATCTTTCATTAAAGTATTCTGCCATTTCTTAGACAAGGCCCCTCATACTTATTGCATTGCATGCTTGCAGGGTAAGAGATTATTAGTGGCAAGGATAAAGTTGATCAAGCGATAAAGGAAGATAATAACACAGTTGTGTTGAAGAAAATGGTGTGGCAAAGGGGAAAAGGACAGTTCTGCTCATAGTGAAGGCTAGATAGAATCCCAAACAATTCTGAAATATTACAGCAGGGAATGTATGATTGAACCAGTGGCTTTGTGATGATAGATTGATGGAAGAAAGAGTCTTGTTTGCAGTTTCCAGCAGGTGTGGCTAGTCTGAATGGGACAAGAATGACCAGCTGTAAGGTCCTATTAGCCAGCTGCCCAATGCAATCTACTAGGTAAATACCACCTGCTTGCTGACAGGATACAGCCACCATTTCCTGGCTACCTGCAAACAACAAATTTACTTTTCACTGTGTTTACAACTGCATTTTGCATTAAATTGCTGTCTCTACTTTACGTCAATGCACACTTCTGCCTCTGGTTTCTGTGCTTCTTAAATTAGCATTTAAAAAAATCATTAACAATAATCAAATTTAAAATTTTAAAACAGCAATATTCATCAAAGATGATGCCAAAATGCCTCAGTTAAAATAAACAGTTAACCTTGATTAATACAAGGCAGATTGAAATTTAAAGCTGCTCCAATTTTAAAGTGATCTTGAGCTAGAATTTTCGGCAGTGATATCAGTTGTCTGGAACATGCAATAGGGCGGGGTTTCTATATAATTTTTGGGAGCCGTTTCCCCTGAAAAACCCATCTGTTACACCTTCTGTAGAGCCAAAAGTAAATACTCCTGCATGAAGCAGTTGTAATTACCATTCACAGCCATATATTGGGCTCCACTGCTCAAGAGCCAGTCAATACAAGAGAGACCTCTTTCTGATTAGGATCAGTTGACTGATGAGGAAGAGGCTTTCTTCACGGTTTTGGGACTCCAGCACATTCAGCCAGACTGGGTCTAAGCCACCTCCCACTGAACAGCAAGGATATCCTGCCATGTTTGAGAAGTGAGTACATCAATAGCGTCTCTAGCGGCACAAGCTCCCATTTATGGAATTTCTGGGGACAGACTGTTCCCTGGGGATTCCACTCCATCCGAGGCACTACTTAGGATATCTAAGATTCATTTTTGTCATATTCAAAAGGAAAATATTTTAAAATGGTAAGAATGGGCTATAAAGCTATCAAAATATTAGCCTAGAATTTGCTGGAGTGAGACATCTTTGTGTTATGTTCTAGTTGTTAACAATATTTCACATCCTTCAGCTGAAAAGTGTTTTATTTGCCACAGGTTGCTGGAAGTGCAAGCTGATCCATAGGTTGCTGGAAGTGAAGGCTGATCAATAGGGCATCAGCGACCTTGGTGAATGACAGAGTTCGCAATTTATCTCTTTAATCAAAGCAACTTAAAACAAAGAAACAAACAAAAAGAAGACAGAGAGGAAATAGGATAAATTAGATATAGAAAGAGAAATTAAGAGATGCCAAGAAAAGTTAGATTAAGAAGGGGAGAAAAAAAATGAAAAATTAACAGTAAGATTTTTTTTAAATTTAACTTCTAAATTAAAAACAAACTTTGAGAAACAATTTACCACTTGCAGGTTTGAAAGTCCATGGGCAGGATTTTACAGCCTCGCTCCTCCTGAAATTATAAAATCCCAACTGAAGTCAACGGACCTGTGCACGGTCCACCCCAATTCCCATGGTGGGTGGGGCAATAAAATTCCAGCCCACATTTCAATTGCTCCTTCTGTGGGTCTCTGAGGTTGGCTAGTTTTGTAGGGATGTAAATCTGATCATTAAGAGGATTCTTACATCATTAACTACAGAGAGACTTTAATGCAGAGAGACTTGGACAAGTTGCAGAGCTGGGCCAAGAGGTGGCAAATGGAGTTTAATGTGGAAAAGTGTGAGGTAATTCACTTTGGCAGGAATAACAAATGTGTAGAGTATAGAGCTAAGGGTAGGACTCTTAATAGTGTTGATGAACAGAGGGACCTTGGTGTATGTGTGCATAGATCCCTGAAAGTAGGCAGTCAAGTCGAGAAGGTTGTTAAGAAGGCATATGGAGTCTTAGCTTTTATTGGTAGGGGGATTGAATTTCGGAGCCGCCACGTCATGTTGCAACTGTACAAAACTCTAGTGCGGCCGCACTTGGAGTATTGTGTGCAGTTCTGGTCCCCACATTATAAGAAAGATGTGGAGGCATTGGAGAGGGTACAGAGGATGTTTACCAGGATGTTGCCTGGTACGGAGGGCAGGTCTTATGAAGAGAGGCTGAGGGATTTGAGGTTGTTTTCGTTAGAAAGAAGGCGGCTAAGAGGTGACCTTATTGAAACATATAAGATGATTAGAGGTTTAGATAGGGTGGACAGTGATAGCCTTTTTCCTAGTATGGAGAAAGCTAGCACGAGGGGACATAGCTTTAAATTAAGGGGTGGTGGTTATAGGACGGATGTCAAAGGTAGGTTCTTTACCCAGAGGGTGGTAAGGGTATGGAATGCCTTGCCTGCGTCAGTTGTAGATGCGCCAAGTTTGCTGGCGTTTAAGAGGTTAGTAGATAAGTTTATGGATGAAAAGGGAATGGTTTAGGTTAGAGGGTCACTGCTTGTTCCTAATTGGTCAGCGCAACATCGAGGACCGAAGGGCCTGTTCTGCGCTGTAATGTTCTATGTTCTATGTTCTACCAACCCTCACTTTCCGTAGTGAGTTTAATTTATTTTAACAGAGTTTAATAAAGCAATTTCTTAAAGTTCACCGTGAGGTTTACTCTGTGATCACATTTTCACAAGGCTAAGTGCAGCAGTACAAATCTCTTAGAAATTTTTGGCAACTTGCAACTCATGGCTTATCAATTCCTTTCCACAAGTTGCTGGGCATTTTATAATTTAATAATGACCACCTTAAACTCAACATTATTTTTCCAGCAAACTATTGGCCAATACATCTTGACTTATTATTTCCCAATCCATTTTATTGTGTCTCTCTAAAATGCTATGCCAGAGCTCTGCATAAGTTTTGCAAGTTGAATAATGGTAATGGTTTTATTGCAGCCCATTAGTTTGTGAAGGTGAGGTATGTTCAGCACAGGCCAAGGTAATCCATTCCAGACGCGAGTGATGCAGGGGAAACACATGTAACTAATTCAGCTGGCTGTCAGTAAGATCCAGTGATCTCTTTTGAAATCTTCATCATCAGTTGATCTAAATTAAACACTAACAACATAACCAAGATTCCAGGTTCCTTGCTGCACATCTGCAAGTCTTTTAATGTCTCTGATCTTTCTTGATTTTATGAATCCACAATTTCATTGAGACCAATTTGCCACGGAAAACAATGCAATTGCTTCCAATAGCCAAATATTGTTGGTTCAATAAAGTAGGCAACTGTTCAACACTGTATTTGCTCTAGCAACCCTCCAATACTTTGTCTAAATCGTTACTCTAGCTATATGAGTTCAGTTGGTGAAGTTTTTTGCCATCCCTCTTGCAACAAAGATAAGGAAGATGAGGCCTAAGTGCAACTTGAGATTGTATTTTGTTGTCTCTGCCCTCCCCTCAGCTCTTTTTTCATCGTTGGCCACACCAGAGAAAATTATATATGCCAATTTCTGGGTGGTGTGATAACCTCCATGAGATCCTCAGGGAATTATTGGTTGATTTCCTATAGGGCTCATTGAATAAGAGTTTCCCTGGTAACAGGTAGTGACCTGCCTAGCTGGAACTCATGACTTGAGCCTTTTAAAAGACAAGTCCAGGACTGGGCCTGTTGAACTGTAATACCCAGCAGGGACTAATATGTGTACATCATGGCAGTGGTTTTATTTTGCATTCTGTAATAAATTATGTTTCTTTCCAGTTGGGCTTCCTGAGTTATTGCAGGTGGGCATATGGACCTGTATAAAAATTATAGAACCATAGCTCTTCCAATTGTCCCAACATTTGCCATCTTCAGAGCTTAGATGTGGGACTTATCTGTTAAACCTCAGGATCTAAATTCTGAAATTGGTGATGTGCTCTGGGGAAATAACTGAAGAGATACCTGGACAGGCTCTGTCAGAGCACAGCCTTGCATAGTTTACAATATCGTGCATAGGTCTCAAAGCCATTTCAATGAAAATAATGCTTAATTCCAGCTCTTTGCTTCCCTTCTTCCCTGCTGTGAAAATTTCCAAGTGGTGCAACAATCTTTCTTGCATATATATAACACAATGGCCAGGATAAGTGGGCCAAAGTGGGCCACACTTTCGGAACTTTATAGTTAAAATACTGACTTAAGTACTACACCTCAGGATTGTACTTCAAAAGAGATGTGGGTGTAACATTTAAGTCAGCTATTTAACCATGGAGAACTTCATAATGAATTCAAAATGTGCTTGCACAGTTTACATCTGCATACAAAGGATGTTGGTTAGAAGCAGTGGCTATTATTACCCTCTTTTCTTTACACTAATGATCATATTGAATGGTTGGGGAATCTTAGTAGGCCATGTGATCTTCCTGCCCCTATTTCTTATGTTCAATTGTGACACTGCAATTGTAGATCAGTTAACACACTTCAGACCAGGAATTAAATTTCATATCTTGGTAATCTAATGCTTGGTGGTATTACAGTAATCTGACTATCTAATCATCATAGGAGTCACAAACACTTTTTTCTTTTCTCCCTTCTCTCGCAACTCCCTTCATGAAGAACTTACTGCCTTGTGTCTTCTGAGTGATGCAGCATCTGGTCAGAAGGGCTAACCCGATCAAATCAGTTCAACCTTCTGATGTAAAGTGGAGACATCCCATCCCTGCCTAACCTTTCATAGTTGGACTTTCAGCTGTGGGCATTCAGATGCAAACATAGTGCCAATTCAATGACATTCACGGTAGGAAATCTCCCCCATCTTACCTGATATGGTCACGAGAGGAATCTTCATTGAATTCAAAGCAGCAAACAGGTTATTTTCCATTTTATATCACAATAAAGTCAAAATAACCATGTTCAAATTCTACTCACACATTCAGCAATGTTAAAGAGATAGTAAGTGGAATAGTGAATGCATCATTTTTATAATCATATAGCTTTAAGAATATTTTACTTAACTTTGCCACCTTTTCTTTATTAATCTATCTAATTTTTCTAAAATTAATCTAATTTTTGACTATTTCATGTTGAGAAGCCTGAATGCTGATAATGTCATCAGAAAAACTGGCTGGGGAAGTTCCGAGGAGCAACGCAAAGCATCTGAAGTAAAATCAGTGCATAAAGAAATTTGCCTAAGGTGCTTTAGCCATTTTTAGCACTTCAGCATTACACATTAATCATAATTATTTTAGCTTTGTTAAAGGGGTACTAATGGGGAGATTCCTTTTAAGTACACATGAAAGGACATGAAAAGATCCTTGGCTTCTTTAGTTGCTGTTGTGGTTGAACTATTCATTCTGGTTCACAGGCAGGGTTAGTCACATTTTATTGATTGGGTCTTGCGACCTGCAAGCACTATGAAAAAAACAAAATGAATGGCAGTGACCTGGAGATCACACAATTGATACAACTCAGCTAAGTTTTTTTTAGTGTTGTCTATTAAATCCAGTTTTTGTGTTGAGCTCTCTAAAGTGCAAGTTGGCAATTAAGTTATTTGTTTTGCAGTTCTCTTTCTCTTTAACCAGTCTAATGGCTTGGTGAACCCTCTAATTAGACAATTTAACCAAAATCCACAAAGATGTAACAGCTCTGTCTGCAATTAGCCTTTGAATCCACCAGTTGGTATGGGTAATGTGAAGAAATTCCAGTTTCTCCCAAAGCAGACTCCAGCAAACCACCCCTGCTCGCAGCACCAATAGAATCTGTTTTCCAGTGTGCTGAATCCAAGAGACTTTTAACTGCAATGTGATGGCAAAACGGTATTGGTATTGCGAAGATATAGAAGCAACAGTTTAGGGTAGGCATTCCACATTGGTCCAATCACTAAATGAGTACTTCTTTCACTTTCAGATTGGAGAGGGGTTTGGGAATCGGGGAATATTAAATGAATACTGGGATCTTCACATGACATTGAGGTATCCAGATTTTCCCTATTAATCCTTCTTTTAGGAATCACTTATGTCGCAAAACTCTTGACAGAGTTCAGAAACAAACTTCCACTAACACTTGACAATCATTTTGACAGAGGAGAGCTATCATTTGTGTTTCTGCAACGTGCTCCTCACTGAAGTATCCCCAAGTGGTTTGTTTTACATTTTGTTTCTACAAAATAGTGCTTTATTTGATAGACTTTGCCAGACCGTACCCG
Source organism: Sphyrna mokarran (assembly GCA_024679065.1). NCBI lineage: Eukaryota > Metazoa > Chordata > Chondrichthyes > Carcharhiniformes > Carcharhinidae > Sphyrna > Sphyrna mokarran. The sequence goes on along the minus strand of JAGIQG010000007.1, from coordinate 72,609,528 downwards.
CACCGTAGCAGAGGTTTTCGACAAAGGAACTCAGCATGTTTGCCAACCCTCATGTAAACATGTGTTGGGAATTTGGAAAATGTGGAAAGCATCAATATTTTCATCAAATCTTTTAACACCAAAGAAGAGGGTGGATAAATCTAAAATGTCAGATTTAAAAATACATCAACATCAAGTCATGCCCTGTAGATGAGCCTGGATGAGGAACAACTGTGCTGTGATGCAGGCATAATGCCCCCTGGTGTTAATAGAATGAATAGCAGTTTAGAGACAGCACATAGATTGCTCTCTTTCACGAACACACCATTATACTTTCTTCCTTCATTTTTTGACATTGTATTAGCAAGAATTTGCTTTCTCGATATGAAATACAGCTCAGTTTAATTACAAAACACTTGCAAGTATATACTGATCGTAGAAGTACAGAAGGAGGCTCTTTGGCCCATCGGGTTTGCACCAACTCTCCAATAGAATATCTTACCCAGGCCTCTCTCCCACCCTATCCCTGTAACCCCACACATTTACCATGGCTAATCTATCTAACTTACAGGTCTTGGGACAGTAAGGGGAATTTTTACTATGGCCAATCCACCATCCTGCATATTTTGGGAATTTTTTTAATAGTCATATTTATGTTTGCATTAAGAGCAATGTGTGTGATTGAAATTGTTTGTTCTTGATCTGTAAGGTTTAAGTCGATCAGGAAATTGTCACAACTGTTTGTCTTAACTGGGAATATTCTTCTTATATGCCTACAGTTTCTGGCCTAATAGTTTGATATTGGCAAGTTTGGAAGAAAAATCCCAGTCAGAAGACCCTGAATACACTAAGAGCCAGTCAAAGTAAATTTCAACAGACTGCTAGGCAGTACAGCAATGGTTACAACTTTGTTAGAACATCCAGATGTCCTTTGACAGTGGAAATGCTGGAAGCATGTATGTAGGGATCAAAAAGGCAATAAACCCCATCAGAAAAGAAACAAAGGCAGGGCAGGTCATCACCAAATGCAATAAACAGCAGGAGAGATGGGTGGAATACTACTTTGAGTTTACTGTAAGAAAAGCTCTGTCAGTGAGGAAGCTCGTGTTGTAAGAGAAAGCCAGACTGTTATGCCAGAGCTGGATTTTGAAAGCACAGCACTTAGCAAGGCTATTGACTCAGTTGTTGTGGGCAAAGCTCCAGGTGCTGATGACATACTGCCTGAATTTATAAAGCATGGGAAACTGGCATTCCTGAGACATTTACAGTAATACTCTGTTTCTGCTGGTGGAAGTGACAATGATCCAGGATACGTGTGAAACAAAAATTGTGATCCTGTACAAGAACAAGAGCAATTGCAGGAATTGTGACAACCATTGAAGCATCTCCCTACTGAGCATCAAGGGACAGTTCTTTTTTCCCATATTGTCCTTGTCAGATTGCAAATCTCAGCTGAGACGGTTACCCTCAATCCCAGAGTGTTTTCAGAATTGGGAGATCTACAATTGCCATGCTTTTCTAACTCTGGCAGCTGCAAGAGAAATGCCATGAGCAACAGAGACAACTATATGATTTCATCAATCTTACTGTGGCAGCAGCACTCCATATCAAGTAACCCCATCAGTGATAAATAGACAGATTCTCTCACACTTGTAAAGTGTTTGATTTGACCATCAGCATCAAGAAGACAAATGTTATAGTCCAGGACAATGCTACATGACCATCTATCAGTACCAACAATGTGACGCTGGGGTGTTGATGGTTTCACATATCTAGCCTCCACAGTCACCAGCAATCTATCACTTGATGCTGAAATCAACACACGCATCACAAAAGCTGCAGCTTTTATCTCCAAGTTGAGTAAGAGAATGTAGAACATCAGCAACCTGACAAAGAATATCAACCTTGCATCCTTAGTGCACTCCTCTACAGTGCTGAGACCTGGATAACATATGTAGGCAGGAGAAAAGGCAATATAGTTTCCACCTGCGCTGTTTTCATCTTATCCCCGGCATCTCTTGGCAGGAAAAGGATATCAACTCAGTGGTAATATATTGGGCTACTTCCTTTAGAGCACGCTTTATTCAGCTAATTATATCAGTGCTGGCTTGTTCATCAGCTAGATGACGGCTGTGTACAATGAACTGGCCATTGAGTCATGACCTCCTGCTAGTTCTTACCTTAGCTATAAGGATGACTGCAAGTGAGATATAAAGATGGCAGGCAATGGCACTGATAACTGGGAGACAGTCACCGATGACCGTAACTTCTGGAGGCTAATTGTTCGAAAGGACATTGGAAAAGGCAATCAGAAACAAAAAAATTCAGCTAGCTGAGACCAAAGGTCAGAGAAAACAGAGGTCAGTGAAAATTGCACTTTCCCAGTCCATGGCAGTGAATGCGGCACAGACATCCATACCAGAATGGGGTTCCTGAGTTCCACAGACAGTACTTAACAAATTATTAACCACCATAGTGCAAGCCATCATCTTCTGAGCTGGAAGGCTGCTTAATAAAGGTAGAAGATGCCATCCTCTTGTTATCCTGAGTTAGAGATAAAAAAAGACAAGAGGAAAGCCATCCCACTACCCAATGGGAGTTCAGATTTTGTACTGTGAATATTAATAAATACTTTTGAAAATATTTAGCATGTAAGTGGCTGTAATAATAAGGATTATATTTTGCTAATGGTATTGAGGACACTAAACTATAGCCATGATGTTTCTCCGACTATTTACACTGCCACAACTTCATCAAAAGTGTGGTAGAAAGGCTGATTATAATACAATTATCTATGCAATTCCAAATCCTTTAATCATTACAGTGTCTTTGAGAGGATCTGCAAAGTGTTTTTGTTGTAATGCTGTGAAGATTGGACAAGTAAGGCAAACGTAATCTGTTTCACTCCAAAGGTCTCTTTCTCTGAGTTGGAAAATGAAGTCTGAGTTTCTTTGCAGTTGGATTTTATTTAGCTTCAAGGGAGGGTTTCTTTTTCTTAAAATTAAAATCATGACTCATAAAATAGAGATGCCAAATGATATCATCATCACAATTATAATAATGTGTCACTGTTTGCTTCAGATGTTTACTGACATTTAAAGTCCAATTGCCGAATGCACTATTATTCTGCTTCTTTAATAACTGATACCATCCTGAACAAAATGGTAGTTTGTACAGCTGGCATAATAAATAACTGATGCTTTAAGGATTGCATAAAGTATAGTGCTGAATAGGTCTTCTATTGTGTCAAGAAAAAGAAAAAAAGAACCAATTATCGATATGAATATACTATAATAAGCCAATTTTCTCAATCACTATGCTGTTGGTGGACACTTGACACAACTGTAATCCAACTATTTCTCAACTTGTCATCTGGTGGCAATAATCGGCAATCAGACCTCAGCTACAATTCAGATAAAGGACTAGCAATATAGTCAGAATTGCCTCGCTAAATCACACTACGAGCTGTGAATTGCTGAGATTCCAAAGAAGCTGAATCCTTATACTAGGGCACGCTTCCTACACGTTCAGTGGTAGAATAACTAAAGGAATGCTGAAATTATTACTTTGAAAACAAGAGAATTTCCACTTTAACTGAGGCTTGTAGTTTGCTCAGACCAAAACATCCAACTAAGATTTCGCTGGAAAACAAATATACATTGTCATAGAATCCCTGCTGTGCAGAAAGAGGCCATTAGACCCATCAAGTCTGCACCCCAACTCTCCAACAGAGCATCTTATCTAGGCCTTATCCCTATAATCCCATATAATTATCCCAATAATCCCCCTAACCTATATATCTTGGGATACTAAGGGACAAATTAGCATATTTTTGGAATGTGGGAGGAAACCAAAGCAGTTGGAGGAAACCCATGCAGACATGGACAGAATGTGTAAGTTCCACACAGTCATCCAAGACTGGAATTGATCTCAGGTCCCTGGCATTGTGAGGCAGCAGTGCTAACCACCCTATGCCTGTGATACATGACTATCAAGCAGGTGATGACAGAATCGAGTTCAGTTCTGATTTCCCTCAGGTTTAATGTCTTGTCCAGATAACAATTTAACCTAACCATCCATTGGGAAATACAATCCATTGCAATACAAGTTTTATTTTCCATAAACGTCAATAAAGAGGAATATTGACTGGAGAGAAAACCAGCCTCCACCCCATCCTCTAGTTTCTTGTGCAGCAAGTTAAACTAAAATGATACATTCTGCCAGGCTGGACAGCTAAACCTGCATCTTCCAGAGTACAGAGGAGTAAGAGGCTTTTCAACTGAAACATACAGGGGGCAATTCTCCCAAAAAAATTTTGAGTTTGAATTTGTGTAAAAACTAGAGTAAATCCATTTGTTCTTTTCAGTGGGAGTTTCAAAATGAATCGCCCTCACTCTGTGCACTGTGGAGCGCATAGGTGTGAATCTTCTGAAAAATTTGGGAGTGAGGTGTATTCCCATTGAAGATGCCAGCTGCCATTGCACATGCACCAATCTGTGGCCAACCCCATGGTCCCTGCATTGATGGCTATGGAACCTCTCCACCACCCAATCACTGCCGCGCCCCCCCCCCCTCCCCACCCACTCCAACATGTCCAGGCCAGCCTCAGCACCCCCCCCCCCCACCAGCAGTTCTGATCTTTCCCCATTGCTCCCCCTGCAATCCCAATTCTACCCCCGCGCAGCCCACCACAGTCCCAAACCCCACCTCCTCACCCACTACTAGCCTCTCTCCCTCTATCACCCAGCTACTGTTAGGCTCCACTGCCTTGGCACTGCCCCATGCTTGGTGAGCAGTGCAGAGGTGCCCCTTTGCTGCTTGGGTAGTGCCAGGGGGCCAGTCTAGCACTGCTGAGATGGCAGTGCCCAGTGGGCACTCTTCCACCTTATCCCCAATCCCCAGGAGGGTTAGTGGCCCCCTTTCATTTCAGTGGGGTCAGTCTGCCAGGTCCAAAGATTTCAGTCCCAGGTCCACTAATGATAGGCAAATTATATTAAAATGATGATTTGAATGAATTATTCAGCTCTGCGCCAATTTCTGGCGCTGAGCTGACGGTGCCAGAAATCTTGCACACAGGGAAACGCAGAGGCTGTGGCCTCCATTTGAGCGTCCTGGCCCATTGCGCTGAGAATCACCCCATAAAATCATTAAGATTCTTAAATGTGTAGATGTGGAGAGGAAGTTTCCTGTTGTGGGAGAATCGAGAATCGGGAGTCACTATTTCAATGTAAAGCGGAGATGGGATGAAATTTTTTCACTCCAGGATTGTGAGTCTTTGGAAATTTCTTCCTGAAAAGATTGTAGAAGAAGAGTCTTTCAATAATTTTTAAGGCAGAAGTGGATAGATTTTTGGTAAGCAAAGGGATGAAAGATTATTGAACATTGCTATCTGGGGTACTATCAGATCCACCATGATCTTATTAAATGGCAGAGCAGGCTTGAGAGGCTGATTGGTCTACTCCTGCTCCTTGTCCATACATAAGTTAATCATCATCTGCAGTGTTCTCATGGGAATTGTCCATCGTGTGGGAGCAGTGAAAATCATTAATCACTCTTCCACAGAATAAGGCCTCATATAATCTGGAAATATGTTTAAATCAGTCCTGACCTACCAGCTATTAAGCAATATTGCTTGACATGCACTTGCAAATTATCAGTCTTTCTGGAGTATGAAGTTAAATATCAGACCAATAGAATCATCTTTTCTGTCCACTTTTCCTAACAATTTTAGGCACCAATCCCATTTTCCTTAATGTCCTGCGGTAACATTTATTAGTCTGCTTCAGAAGAGAACATAGTAGTGATAGAAGGTTCAGGTATAAGCTTCAGTTGTAACTCTATATGCTCACTCTGTCCTGATAATGGTCTTTTTGGCAGTACATATATTTTCAGAGGAACCACAGAGATAGTGTATTCCACTAATGCAAGCTGAAGCATGCAATTCTTTTACAGTTTGAAGAGGTATGGCTAGGATGGCTTTTATAAAAAAAAGCATTACATTTTATGCCTTCTTTAGATTAATGGACAGATCCTTATCAAATCAAAAGTAAATGTCAGGCTTGCCACATAAGGAAACAGGAATACAATAGATGCACTGTGATTTTTATGGGTCGGACCAAATGTATAGCTATCTTATCCATGAACTACCTGCATCATAGTTTGACAAAGTGGACCAGCTACCAAAATCAGTATCTTTAACGGCATTCTTAGATATTATGAGATTATTTCTTGCCTTTAAAAGCAAATAGATCTCCCTGACCACTGTAGTTATATAGCAGCAGTTGATGTAATTTAGATACCATTACCCCCAAATAAGAAAATTTCAGAGACTTCACCTCAAAATAGAAATTAACAATCATGACTTTGTTTACTTTTAAACCATGCCACACTTTTAGACTGCCTTTATTATGTTCGTCCATGCTTTTAATAAGCCTGCATTTTTGGGAGATTGTGGACAAGAGAGCAAGATTGCTCAACATATTCCCATTTGGAATTAGTATTTTGCTATGTTGGGGTTGAAATTAATTCTGTTCACCATTTTTCATGCAACAGTTAAACGTTTGAGTGGATTCTGTTAATTAATTTGACAAAACATTTTCTCATTCTGCAGGAATTGTAGTAGGTGAGAGGCAGACCATGGGAAGATTCATTGACCTCAGACAGGATTTTCTGGTTTCCAGGCGAGCGCAGCCGAAAAATCCCACCCATTAATTTATATGAATTTACATTCATTTCTGGGATGTGAGCAACGCTGGCAAGATCAGTACTTATTGCCTTCTCCAATTACTCCAGTGGACATACACACGAGATGTGACTCCAGTAAAATAAATGGGTAATAACTTGGCTAAAATTGTGCAGTCAAGAATTTGATGTCAACTCACAAAAATCCATACTAAAAGTAAGACAACGTGAACTTTCTACCCCTATCTTATATCATATTTATTATTACAGAAATTTGTTTCAAAGAATTCCACTTCCTAGAAAGCCTCAGCAACTTCAAATCAAAGCTGTTTGTATGCATTGGGGCTGAGTGCACAGCAGAGCAAACTGGATGCCTCCAGGTAAAATTGACATCTTCTCTGTATAAGAGGACCTCAAAGGAGTTTGTACACATACACAGCTCCTCTCAGGCAGAAAGGAAAAATCTCTGCTGCAGAATGGAATGCAGTGATTTGAAATCTTACCAATGACCAGAGCAGAGGCAAGGGGAAGGGTGAGGGGCAACTGCGCTAACAGAGTGCAGACGTTGATCATAAGATTGCCTGAAATCACCATGCCAGGGCAGATCTTCAATTCTGCCAGAGCTAGCGAGGGGGGTGGGGCATGGGGCTAATAGGGAAGGGAGGCTGAGGGGTGTCTAATGGGAAGGAGATTTGAGGGGGGATGTGGGAAGAGGGGACTGAATGGGGAATTCTGAGTGGGAAAGGTGGCTGAGGGGTGTCTGACAGGGAAGCTGGACTGAGGGGAAGGGGGTCTTAGGGGAAGGGAGGCTGAATGGGGAGATCTGAGAGAAAAGGAGGGCTGGGGGGGGCGTTTATGTCAGGTCACCCTCATGCCTGTGTGGTGTGTGTGTGTGTGTGTGGAGGGGGGAGTGACCCATGGTGGAGGGGAGGATGCCCTTCTTTTCTGAGGCATTGGTGATACTCTCTTCATCCCTCAGGGTCCAGTACGCCATGTCCCCACTTGTGAGAGCAACTGTAAAATTCGCCCTGAACCAGGTGAATGGCAGGACGCTGGTGTTTGGACTGTCTAACCCGTGAATTACCATAAATTACTGCCTTTGTATAATTAGCCGGAAGCCCATCCGAGCTGGTGTGGTGGTTCAGGTGAATTGTAAGGGCCCTCATGCCAGTTGGGAATCGCAGTTCACCCTTTCTCTGCCACTAATCCCAAGTGCAGAATGGCACAGGATACCCTACTTTCACCAATCTCCAAACTCAGAGGCCCCCCTCTATTAGGCTCTGCCTCCCCAGCCTCACTCCCTTGACACTGCCCAATGGATAGGGCCAAGGTGCCCCTTGGGCATTGCCACTTTGTCCTATGGGTGGTGCCAGGAGGCCAGAATGCTGCCAATGCTCGGGGGTACCCCCCCACCTTACCCCCAATTTCCAGGGGGTCTCCATGGCCTCCTTTCAGAAGAGGCTAACAGGCCAGGAGACTTCAGTTCTGGGCTCACGAATGAGACGTAAATGTTTATTTAAATAGCTTATTCAATTCCACACCAATTTCTGGCATGGAGCTGACAATGTCAGAAATTCGGTGGCCAGAGATACATGTTCTGCAGCACAGCAGGCTGGGAGAATCACGCTATTGTATTGTGTAGGAATTAGCCCAGAAATTCTAACCCTCCAAACTGTGTCCTTATCCTTACGTTTCTCTCCTGAATGTCAGTAAGATAATAACATCCTTCATTAGTGGCATTCTCTGCCTTGACCTATTCAATAGTTTGAACTAAACGTTTTGCTAATTTATGCCAACAGTGTTTGTGGAAGTATTTTAGTTACATGGGCATTGATGTAAGAGTCTTTCCTCCAGTAGTCAGAAATAAAGACGTAAGTTAGCTAACCATTTTTCAGACTCCTCTGCAATGGGATATAACATGACAAATCAATAAACCAGTACAACATTTTTTTTTTATGTGTCCTTTTTATTGGCTTCTGATACAGTCCAGCATAATAAAAGAAAGTTATCCCCCCACACCCCCACCCCCTGCCAGTTCAAATGTCTATCCTTTTTCCTGATTGTATTCTTTCAACGTTTTATTACAGCCACCCAGTAACAGATTATCTTGCTTCTACATCAACTGAATAAAGAACATGGTTTTGATTCTGAATTTGTGAAATAGATCTTGACACTTGAGCAAGTTTTCTGTTGGGACATCGAGGGAAGTTGGTGAAAAGGCTCGAGAGCATTTATCTGTCAAAAGCTTCAAACTGTCAAATTTTAAACATGTCATTTGAATCTCCTTTTTAACATAGTTGACCTTCATTACTCCAAAGCTGGAATCTACAAAATATTTCACAAATAATTTGATTCTGGGATGGGGAAGAACTTTAACACACAGGGCTTCAGGACAAATCACAGCTAAATCCATGAACCTTATCAACTCATTACTTTCCGTCTAGGGGAATATAAGGAATGAAGAAAATTAACTTGCATTGATATAGTGCCTTTCCTGGCATCAGGACGTCCTAAAGGACTTCACAGCCAATGAAACGCTCCTCGGGCGTTTTACAATAGTTGTAAAATATTGTAAAACATATCGGCTCATTTCCACACAACTAGGTCCCACACACAACAATGAGGCAAATAACTGTTTTGGATCAGTGATATTGGGTGAGAGGTAAGTTGCACCAAGATTGTGACCTTCCTCCACCCTATTTAAATACGGCTGCACAGTGGCACAGTGGTTCACACTGTTGCCTCACAGCGTCAGGGATCTGGATAAAAGCAAATTATTGCAGATACTGGAATCTGAAACCAAAAGAGAAAACCTCAGCAAGTAGCATCTATAAGGAGAGAAAAGAGCTTACGTTTTGAGTCCAGATGACCATTTGTCAGGGATCCGAGTTCGATTCCCAGTTTGGGTCACTGTCTGTGTGAAGTTTGCATGTTCTCCCTGTGTCTGCGTGGGTTTCCTCTGGCTGCTCCTGTTTCCTCCCACCGTCCAAAGATGTGCGGGTTAGGTGCATTGGCCATGCTAAATTCTCCCTCAGTGTAGCCAAATGGGCACCAGAGTGAAGCAGCTAAGGGATTTTCACAGTAACTTCATTTTATTATTCATGTGATGGTAATAAATAAACTTTAAACTAAAAAAAAATTATTCTGCAATGGAGGTTGTGGGATCAGTGGAAAGGCACCTCATGTCCATGGGGTTGGTCCACATCTGCTACGCATGTATATGCTCCTGGCATCTTCAATACCTGAGCAACCTGGGGTGAAGGGAGATAGACCTCCTCCCCTGGACATTCAATTGGTAAATGGTAGTTCCAAATCCTAAAGGCCAACTAATCTTCCCTAACCAAGGTCTTGGTTTGGTCTATGTAGTCAGCAGCCATTTTCAACCAACTCCCACTGGAGGTCTGGCAGGATTTTGGTGAAACTATCAAACATGCTTTCGGCAACTGAAAAAATTTGATCTGATCCTCAAGATAGGAGAAGAAAGGAAAAGTGAAGGAAATTTTAAAGGAGGGATAAAAGGAAAAGCACACTACAGCTTTATTATCAGCACAATCAGTTTAAATCTATATGTGGTTCTAAAGTTCAGCCTTGGAAAATACACATTGCAAGTTACATCTTAAATACTGAAAATACATTTTAGCATTAGTTATTGTTACAAAACAGCTGGACATAAAGCAGCATCAAAGAGCCTTTCAAGTTAGCTGTACAAACAGTCCTCACATAGCAGTACAGTATCAAGTTCAAAACTGTTGCATGGCACATTTTTACAGTAGATTTACTGTATCACAGTTCATAATCAGATTAGCACTGGATTAACACAAAGTAAGTTTAATAAGAACTAGACATCAAAGATTACTTAATACTGTAACTGTCAAAGATATTTTTAATTGTGCAATGAGAATACCATTTGTTCACTTCTCGCAATATCAGTATTTTCAGAAAGGAAGAAATAACCGTTATTTCAATGTTGCACATTACTGCCACAAATAAGATTACATTTGTCCAGGTTCCTCATTTGGAAAAGTTCACAAACTGGAACAGACGTAATTTATGTATATACATATATATATGTTATGGAATCATAGAATTTCAGTCATTCAGGAGGAGATCATTCGACCCATCAAGCCTGCACGGAGAACAATCCCAACCAGGCCACTCCCTATAACCACACTACCCTGCTAATCCCCCAACACCAAGGGAGCTTATGTATATATAAAATACACACACAGAGTTGTTCTTTCAGTATTGCTGCCTAATATCCATTATTTTACCAGTAGTTACCTGAGTTCAGAACAGGTACTTCTCACAGCTTTCAGAGTCTGAAATGTGATGTTTGAATATATTCAATTCTAATTATTTTCTTTTTCTCCTCTATATGCACCTTTCTTTTTTTCTGCATCTTGCTTTTGATATTCATATCTTCATTGATGCACAGTGTGTTTCATTTTTACCTTTAAGGAATTGCTGCTTTATCGTTATTTTCCCTCAATACTTCTGCTTCATTATATCTTCATGGCTTCTATAACAGTCACGAATCTATTTTAACTCTGGCAACATAGGTTTGCAATACAGGAAACTTGTTTTCCATCAGCCTGGTAAAAGGATGGCAATTATTTGTTTCAGGATACATTAACTGAGCAAGAAAATCCATTAACTTTTCACTTTTTATCTTTCCCTGTTTCATTCTGTGGTAATGTGGCAGAACAATTCTGCATGTGTATTTTAAATGTATATAATCTCCCTTAGTACTGGAGGATTAGCTGGGTAGTGGGGTTATAGGGAGAGAGCTTGGGTAGGATTGTTGTCAGTGCAGGCTCAATGGGCCGAAAGGCTTCCTCCATGAGCCTTCACGGACCATGTGACCAGGTTGGAGCCAATGGAATACGAGCCCCCAAAACTACTAATTGGGAATAAAGCGAGCGTTTGTTGAGCTGAAGGGCTTCAGTTAGAATTAGGGCGTTGTTTAGAGCAGACTTGTACAGTTCTGCTGTTAAACTCTTTGTAATATATAGTTTCTTCTTATCACTAAATCTTTTAGTTAGTTATATGCCACATCAAGTTATCTCACATTATCACACATTCCTTTCATTATATTTTTGTAGACATTGGAACATGAACAACACTAAAAAAGTGCACCTTTGATTTATTTTTAATATGTTATTTTAATTCACTTATTATTAGAGACATAAAGTCTCCCTCCCTCCTTCTGAGATAGTATTTGATTCTAATTGTCAGTAGTTATGTTGGCCAAAGATGAGACACTTAGCAATTTAAAACAGCCATGTGCTGATCAGATTTGAAACCCTGCAGGAATAAATTCAAAAGACAATCATCAGAACATGTGTGCTTAAAATATAATTTATCTGCACTTCTGAACATTTAATTACTACACAGGCATACATGTAGATGGCTTCTACATGCAGCTCCCAGACCAAGCTAAAGCACATCACCTGAGAGAAAAAACATAACTTGCACATTACATCTTACTGCTTAACTAGGCAGGGGTCCTAAAGCCTACAAAAGGTTGGCAAAAATTATCTTTAACATGAATGAAGCATTGGGAGGAAAATCTGTCCAAGGATATTGCTGAGGTTGCAAGGACTGCCTTCCCTACTCACAATCCCCCCATCTTTGTTTTCTAAAACCCAATCCCCCAAGCTGCTAGGTGCAGTCTGAGACTGCTGTTTTCTTATTAGTAAATCAATTTTGTATTCACACTGTCTGCAGAAGTGCATCATTACATCTAGCATTGAGGATAAAATTATCATAACACTGCCTCTGACCCAACACCTGTGAGTATCCTATTTTAAATTGAAGTATAAAAAAAGTACTCATCCAAGTGCCTCTCTTTGGGCAAATGGACACATTTCAGATATTGAAATGATGCCAGTGCCTAAGTAATGTAAAATCAGAAAGGATAAACTGTTCCAAAATGGGTGGAGAGAATACGGCAAGAGTCTGGACTAGAACCACAAGAAAGGTGAGTGAAATGCAGAATACTTGTGCTGTTGGCTTGGTGGCGGTTCAGGAGGCTCAGAGCATTGGAGGAACTTGGAACAATCCTGAATTGGCCAATACAATCGAAAATTCAGGAAGAAAAATATAGAGAAAATAGCCCTGTGAAGTAAGAGCTGTAGCTTTAACTTTAGAAAAAATAGAACTTAAGTTAGAAAAAACAAAGAGTTGCTGCAAAGTTTTTTTAAAAAAAATAGAGAACACCAAAAGCAGTGCTTCAATCAACAACAAAAAAGCCCCAAATGTGCTGCAGCAAGCTCTCCCTGTACTCGGAGAAAATCACAGAAGTGAAACTGACAAGCTCCCAATGTGCAGGATTGGAACAGAGCCTGCGGGGAGGTTCCATGACAGCAATTGCTGCACTTAAAGCAAGAAGAAAAGCTATTAATCTTTAAAAAAAGAAGGAAAGTTAACAATTTTTTTAAAATAGCAACAGTCCTGACGGGACAATGAGAGTGCCAGGTCTCTAAATGCCATTAAAATAAACAAAAAAAGCAGCAACTTCAAAGAAAAAAAACAAGCTCTCCAATCAACCAAAAGAAGGAAATACACTAGAGGTCATTGAAATAATCTTCCCTTAGAAAAAGGAGAAGTATTGAAATGTCAATGAAGACAGCCATGTTTATGCCAAAACTCTAAAAACATAGGCAAAACACAGAGAGAAAGCTGGCAGCTGCTGAATGAAAAAAAAAATCACTGTCTTCATACAGTAATATAGGTAAAATGGCTATGTATTTAAAACGGCAATACATTTAAAGTGGAAACCACAAGAAGGAGCAAACAGCTATGGACAGGAAAATTGGAAAAGACTCCAAATAAAGGGCAATTCTCAATAAAAAGGTCCAGAAGCAATGAAGACCTCAAGGAAAAGGGCAACTCTCAAAAAAGATCCATTAGTAACAAAGATCTCAAAGAGAAGGCAAAGACTGCAAATCACGACATAAATATCAGAAACAATGACCATTCCTTCAACGTGACAGACCAAAATTGTGAAAGAAGAAACTCTTCTTCATAGTTAAGTTGTTCTTTTCAATGTAAATGTACCAATCATATACTGGCTTGGTTAAACATTAACCTGAGTTCTTTATGTGAAGATATGATTCCCTGGGAAACTGGCAGATTGCCTGCATGTGTTAGGAGTAGTCCATCATATCTTATTGAAGTGACAGCTACACTCCTATATGGTGCATGACATCATTACACAACGCTCATCTCTATCTTTATTTATGGAAATTGGCTGTCGCTTTCTATCTTACAATGGAAAATTACCCTACAGTGGAAAAGTGTTGGAAAGTTGATCCTACATAAGTCTTCCATCTTCCCCTATTCTATCCACACCAACAACCCCCTAATCCCGCCCCTTCCCCCCCCCCACAACCTGCCCCCCAAATTTCACCATTCCCTTTCTACTCCACATCCTGAGGAGGGACAGTAAAATTCATTCCTGTATTTTTCATAGCTCTAAGAATGAACTTCCTCTTTGAAAGTTTAAGGACACCCATTTATAGTAGATTGGATGTGCCTAAGTCATACTTAATGACCAAACCACTAAACTTGCGCTCTATCTATGCAAATTTCAAGTAGTTTGGAGAAATTATAAAATGTACTGTTTAGTCAACATAGTATAAGTCAGGAAATATTGAAGTGAAACAGCAGAGTCAGGCTGCACCTAAGCATTGTATCCACTTCAGGTTACAATACAAGGGGAGAAAACTAAATAATTGTTTTCCTCTGTCTGGGGAGTCAGCTATGAAGAAAAATGAGAGAAACAGAACTCATTAACTTTAAAAGAAGATGGTGAACTAAGTCTTACAGTACTACATAAAAAGCTGAACAGAAGGAATCAGCAAACACACTTCAAAGTGAGCCATGATAACAAGAAAAAACACAGGTTCAAAATTAGAAGCTTAGCAACATAAATCATTGAAATAGTATTCACAGGAGGAGGCCATTCAGCTCATTATGTTTGGACAAATCAGTAAACAATGACAAAGCCTATCCCACTTTGCAGTTCTTGGTTCGTAGCCCTGTAGGTTACAGCACTTCAAGTACATTTTTTAAATGTAAAACGCATTAGAAACGTCCTAAAATCAATAAATGCCATTTATACTATTTTTCCACGATTTGCATAACAATGCCAAGTCCAGAGAAGTAGGAGAACCTACAAGAAAATGCATCTCCCAAGATTTTTGATAAACATTAATATGACTTGAAATTTTCTGGTATTCTCTCCGGCGGGATCCTCCAGTCCTGATGACATGATCCTCGCTGTACTTTTGCCAGTGGTAGAGAGTGTGGACAACAGGAAAACCTACTGACAGTGACAAGAACAAAAGATCCCACCACCAGTCATTTGTGAACTACCTCTATTACAGTAAAACATACCATTAAGGAGGAGAAAAATCCTGCCCTAATGTTTATTTGACCTGCCTATTTCAATTGACTTCTGAAAACTATGTAAAAATTCAGTACTGGTGGCTTCATTACAATTGACTAAACTCATAAACATTTAATCCTGAAACCACAGATGTTACTGAAGACCACTCATTTACTTAAAAAGGATTTTGTTCTTAGAATATGGACAGCGTAGTTCAAACCATATTTCATCAAAGGTTTATTTATCAAAAGATCAACTGCAGTCATTGCCAAGGACCAAATTGAGCAAGATTTACACTCAAAACTTACAAGTAAATTATAAAATACAAACAATGTTAGAAAGAACAGTGACTTACTGATCATCAGATTAGAGTCTTTATATTTATCAGGGTTCCAAGTATAACAGGCATTAGAGTTTATTCATTATGTGTTGAGACATGGCATTGGGCTATTCTGAAATATTGTTGTTTTGCACCTTAATTTAGTTAGGCCTGGATCTTCCTGTAAGAAGACAGGACGATACTACCCAATTTCAGCCGCACTCACCCATCCCGGCTGCAACAGAAATGGGTAGCGCAGCCTTTCTGAGCTAAACCCAACGAATGCAGGAGCATTGGAAAAGGAGAGGATGTGCCCCCTTCTTACAACAGTCGCTGCTGTTATTGGGGTAAGTTTTTAAAAGCCTCAGGTCGATCAATGGATGAGTGTGGGTCAGTGTAAGGGTGAGTGAGTGGGTGAATGATGAGATGGGTAGGTCAGTGAAGTGGTTAGATGGGTGAGATGGGTGAGTAGGTGTGGTGGTGAAATGATTAGGTAGATAAGGAGAGATAATTGGGAGGATAACTGAGTGGTTGAGGTAATCAGCTTTGTTCAGGGAGGGCTAGTCACATCTGCTTAAGACTGTAGTTAAGTGGGAGAGCAATCAGTTCTTGAAGTTCTTCGGGGGTGTAGTCAGGTGGTCAAGGGGAATTGCATGGTCAAGGGATAATCAAGTGGTCAGGAGTAATCGAGTGGTTGGGGGGGTAATTGTTGGGTATTCTGGGGTTAGTCGGGTGGTCAATTGGCCGAGGGTGTTTGAATGGTCGGAGGTAGTTGTGTTGTCAAAGGTAGTTGGGTATTCGGGTAATTGAGGTTAAATAGGTGGTTAAGGAAGATGTGTGATCAAAGGGTTGATGGGGGTGATGCGGGAAGAGTGTGCATTTGTGACACTCAGTTCAGTTCACAGCTGTTAAACCAGCTATTAAATGGTGTAATATTTCTACAGTGAGTATTTGGCTAATTTGTGTGTGTCCAGCCCAAGTCTCTGATCTGAGCCAGGGTCAAAGATATTTGCAGAGTAGCAGGAATCTGCCCATCAGAGTTAAAACTTCACCGATAATTTCATGTACATCTGTGCATCAGGAATTCTGCAGGATCCCAACACACATCTCCCAATCTCTGACAATTGAAGACTAAAATTGGCCCTTAGTTAGTTGAAGTTCCCTAGGTGGTATCCATTGTGCAATCAGCCTGAGGTAACAAGTGGCGAGGTTTTGTGTTCATGATCACTGATCAATGTGAAAGATTGGCAGAGTTAATTGTTAGGTACAATCTCCAGTACATAACCACGTAAGGCATTTTAGTAACTACAATTAGGACCAAGAGCGGCTTAGCGAGCCGTTTTCTGAACACTTTCAATGGCCTCACATTGCTGCTCGTGGTCCTGTTCAACCACACAGATGAGGAATAAAATACATGAAAATGGTTGGGAGATCATGTCTTAACAGGAAAAGGTATTTCAGCATCTAAATTAAGTACAAATGTTTGATAATAAAACTGATGTGTACACCCTCTTTTAGATCTTCCTGGATATATAGTAAAAAGTCTCACAACATCAGGTTAAAGTCCAATAGGTTTGTTTGATAGCACAAGCTTTCAGAGTGCTGTTGTCTCATCAGGTGAGTGGGAGTTGTGTTCACAAACAAAGCATATAAAGACATAAATGCAATTTACCAGATAATGGTTGGAATGCGAGTCTTTACAGGTAATCAAGTTTTAAAGATACAGACAATATGGATGGAGAGAGGGTTTAAGGACAGGTTAAAGAGGTGTGTATTGTCTCCATTCGTTGTCAGAGCATCAGCATGGTGTCCCCAGTGTACCATGCCTCGGGACATCCTTTCCTGCAGCATATCAGGTAGTCAACGTTGGCCGAGTTGCAAGAGTTTGTACCATATACTTGGAGGATGGCGTTCTCATGATGAGATGATGGCATCAATGTCAATGATCTGGCATGGCTTGTAGAGGTTGCTATGGCAGGGTTGTGTTCTGTCGTGGTCGCTGTTCTCCTGAAGGCTGGGTAGCTTGCTGCGGACAATGGTCTGTTTGAGATCGTGCAGTTGTTTGAAGGCAAGAAGTAGAGGTGTGGGAATGGCCTTGGCAAGATGTTCGTCTTCATCAATGACATGTTGAAGGCTTCGGAGACGATGTTGTAGCTTCTCAGCTCCAGGGAAGTACTGGACAATTCTGTCTGCTATGTCCCATTTTTGTCTTCTGAGGTGGTCGTTGTAGTTTTTCGCTGTGTCGCATCAGAACTTCGATCGATGAGTCGAGCACCATATCCTGTTCTTATAAGGGCATTTTTCACTATCTGGAGGTGTCTGTTGCGATCCTCCTCATCTGAGCAGGTCCTGTGTATACGGAAAGCTTGTCTGTAGGGCTTGGCTCACATTGTCTGCATCTTTAAGACTTGATTACCTGTAACGATTGCATTCCAGCCATTATTTTGTAAATTGAATTTTTGTCCTTATATACCCTGTTTGTGAACAGAACTCCCACTCATCTGATGAAGGAGCAGCACTCCGAAAGCTTGTGACTTGTGCTACCAAATAAACATGTTGGATTTTAACTTGGAGTTGTGAAACTTCTTATTGTGTTTACCCCAGTCCAACGCTGACGTCTCCACGTCATGGTTAAATATACCCAGTGGTTTGACAGTATTATGATGTTGGATTGTGATAAATTGAGAGAGACTGGTCTGTTTCGAGATGTCAACATCTTCTGGAGTTAAGACGCATTCCCTTCTCTACAGACCAATTGTGAAGAGCTCAGCTATTCAGAGTGAAACACACTTTTACCCAACAGGGAATGGAAATGGAGCCTTCTCTTGTTACAAGACACTGAGGAGGAGTGAACTGGCTCCCTTTCATTCAGCCCCCTCAGTTGGTTACAACAAAGGAATTTTAAATATTTAATTTCTGTATAGGTGTCATTTCCAATGTTTTTATTTTTAAATAATAAGCCAATCAAACTAGATTATAAAGAACAAAGAACAAAACAGCACGGGAAACAGGCCCTTCGGCCCAATGAGCCCGCACCGCCACCTCGATGTTCCCACTTCTATCCATGATCCCTGTCTATGTTTATAGATCTGTGCATTGAAACCAAATTGGAGACAATTTAGGGAGAATTTGTTCTGCTAATCAGCCTAAGAGCTCATCTTTGGGATGCGGGAGGAAACTGGAGCACCTGGAAAAAACCCACACAAGCACGGGGAGAATGCATAGACCCCCACAGACTCAGGTCCAAATCCATGTATCTGCACAGCACAGCGATAGTCACTGAGCTGTCGTGTTGCCCATCAAATGGTCCAGGTCAGGTGTACACTAACGACGTGAAGCAGTAGGATACTCTCGAAAAATCCAAGAGCAGCCCTCTCACCACCCATCGCATGTATGCCCCTTGTTAGACAACAAGGCAGACCAAAGCACCTATAGGATAAAACAAATACATCAATATCATTGACAATTTACACAATTCCCAGGGAACTCCCAAGACTCATGATTCCTATTTTAAATCAGTTTTCTATATCCCTCCATTCCCATTCTGTTCATGTACCCATCTAAGTATCTCTTAAATAACTCCAGAGTGCCCACCTTCACTACTTTACTTGGCAGCGCATTCCATACCCCCACCACCCTCTGTGTGAAAAAACTCCTTCTAACATCCAAATTACACCTTACCCCCCTCACCCTAAGCCCGTGACTCCTTGTGCTATTTGAGTCCATCCTAGGAAAAAGTTTAACCCTGTTTACTCTATCTATACCCCTCATAATCTTGTACACCTCTATTAGATCTCCTCTAAGTCTACATTTTTCTAAGGAAAACAGCCCCAATTTGCCTAACATCTCCTCATAACTCAGACCTTCCATACCAGGCAGCATCCTGGTAAACTTCCTCTGCACTCTCTCCAGAGTCTCCACGTCCTTCTGGTAGTAAGGCGACCAGAACTGGACGCAGTATTCCAAATGAGGTCTAACCAACGTTTTACACAACTGCAACATTAAAGGCCAGCTCTTGTATTCTATACCCCTTCCTATAAAGGCTAGAATACCATGCTTTCTTCACAACCTTCTCCACCTGCTCTGCCACCTTCAGAGACTTGTGCACCTGCACCCCTAGGTCCCTCTGCGTTTCCATACTCTTAATAGGTCTACGCTTTATCATATACCTCCCCCCTACATTCTTTCAAGAAGGGGAAGAGAGACCTTCCAGGGAATTATAGGCCAATGAGTCTTACTTCTGTTGTGGGCAAAGTATTGGACAGAATTATTAGGGAAAGGATTTACAGTTATTTAGAGAGAAATGAATTGATTGGGGATAGTCAGCATGGTTTTGTGAAGGGTAGGTCGTGCCTTACTAACCTCATTGAGTTTTTTGAAAAAGTGACCAAAGAGGTGGATGGGGGTAAGGCGGTTGATGTGGTATATATGGACTTTAGTAAGGCGTTTGATAAGGTGGCCCATGGAAGACTTCTGCAGAAAATGCAGATGTATGGGATAGAGGGTGATTTAGCTAATTGGATTAGGAATTGGCTAGCAGATAGAAGACAGAGGGTGGTGGTTGATGGGAGATATTCATCATGGAGTTCGGTGACAAGTGGTGTACCTCAGGGGTCTATTTTGGGGCCCCTGCTGTTTGTAATTTTTATAAATGATCTGGATGAGGGTATTGAAGGATGGATTAGTAAATTTGCAGATGACACTAAAGTCGGTGGAGTGGTAGATAGTGAAGAGGGGTGTTATAGTTTGCAGAGTGACTTGGACAAGTTGCAGAGCTGGGCCGAGAGGTGGCAAATGGAGTTTAATGTGGAAAAGTGTGAGGTAATGCACTTTGGCAGGAATAATAAATGTGTAGAGTATAGGGCTAATGGTAGGATTCTTAATAGTGTTGATGAACAGAGGGATCTTGGTGTATATGTGCATAGATCCCTGAAAGTAGGCAGTCAAGTCGATAAGGTTGTTAAGAAGGCATATGGAGTCTTAGCTTTTATTGGTAGGGGGATTGAATTTCGGAGCCGCAACGTCATGTTGCAACTGTACAAAACTCTAGTGCGGCCGCACTTGGAGTATTGTGTGCAGTTCTGGTCCCCAATTATAAGAAAGATGTGGAGGCATTGGAGAGGGTACAGAGGAGGTTTACCAGGATGTTGCCTGGTATGGAGGGCAGGTCTTATGAAGAGAGGCTGAGGGATTTGAGGTTGTTTTCGTTAGAAAGGAGGCGGCTAAGAGGGGACCTAATCGAAACATATAAGATGATTAGAGGTTTAGATAGGGTGGACAGTGATAGCCTTTTTCCTAGTATGGAGAAAGCTAGCACGAGGGGACACAGCTTTAAATTAAGGGGTGATAGTTATAGGGCGGATATCAGAGGTAGGTTCTTTACCCAAAGGGTGGTTAGGGAGTGGAATGCCCTGCCTGATGCAGTTGTAGATGCGCCAAGTTTGGTGGCGTTTAAGAGGTTAGTTGATAAGTATATGGAAGAGAAGGGAATGGTTTAGTTTGGAGGGGCATTGCTTTTTATATTGGTCGGCGCAACATTGAAGGCCGAAGGGCCTGTTCTGTGCTGTAATGTTCTATGTTCTATGTTCTAAAATGCATCACCTCGCATTTATCAGGATTGAATTCCATCTGCCATCTATCTGCCCAAGCTACCAGCCCATCTATGTCCTGCTGCATCGCCTGACAATGCTCCTCGCTATGCGCAAGTCCAGCCATCTTTTTATCGTCTGCAAACTTGCTGATCACTCTACTTACTCCCTCTTCCAAGTCATTTATATATATTACAAATAGAAGAGGTCCCAGTACCGAGCCCTGTGGCACATCACTAGTGACCGACCTCCAGCTAAAAAAACATCCTTCCACTATTACTCTCTGTCTCCTATTACTAAGCCAGTTACTTATCCATTTAGCTACCTGTCCTGGTTTTCCATTAGCTTTGACCTTTTCAACTAACCTCCCATGAGGGACTTTGTCAAACGCCTTACTGAAATCCATATAGATAACAGCAACGGCTCGCCCTTCGTCCACCGCTTTCATCACCTCCTCAAAAAATTCTACTAGATTCGTAAGGCACGACCTCCCCTTAACAAAGCCATCCTGCGTATCCTTAATCAGATCATAACATTCTAAGTGCCTATACATCCTATCTCTAAGAATTGCCTCCAACAGCTTCCCTACCACTGATGTCAAACTCACCGGCCTATAATTTCCAGGGTTATCCCTACTACCCTTTGTAAACAACGGTACAACATTAGCTATTCTCCAGTCCTCTTTCCACACCTCACCTGTGTCCAAAGAAGAGACAAAGATTTGCGTCAGAGGCCCAGCAATTTCACCTCGCGCCTCCCTAAGCAGAGATAAATGCCATCAGGCCCCGGAGATTTATCAATTTTAATGCTACCTAGAAGCTCTAACACTTCCTCCCTCGGTATAGATATTTCTCTCAACTGGTCTACAGCTCCCTCGGAGACAGGAGCTTTCAACAAGCCCCTCTCCTTCGTGAATACCGACGCAAAGTATTCATTCAGGATCTCCCCTGTTCCCTCGGCTCTAAGCACAGTTCCCCTCCTCTGTCCTTAAGAGGTCCAATTTTTCCTCTAACCACCCTTTTATTCCTAACATAAGAGTAAAAAGCCTTTGGATTTTCCTTAATCCTATCTGCCAAAACCATTTTATGTTCCCTTTTTGCCCTTCTAACTCCCCGTTTGAGCTCCCTCCTACTCTCTCTTTATTCCTCTCCCCATTCCCAGCTGCTTTGACCTAATATACGTCTCTCTTTTCTTTCTAACCAAGTCCTCAATATCCCTAGTAATCCACGGCTCTCTAATCCTACCTTCCCAACCTTCCTCCTAGTTATCTTGGGTCAAGAAAAAAATAAGTTTATTATTTACTAAACTTGAGAAAAAATAATAAAGGATGCAACAGCACACACATGCAGATCTCTGAAATAAGAAAAATTAGAGTCCAAATAAAAGCGAAAAGAGTATATGATTGAGTACTCTGTTGGAATAGGTGGATTTCTTAACCAAAATGAATTCATATTCCAGTTTTCCTGATCACAGTAAATCCATCCAAATGGAACAATCTCAGTCAGAGTGAGATATTGAACCTTTTCTGGCTCAGATGCAGAAGCTTTCATATAAGATCACAATTGGCCCTAGCATAAGAAAGACTGATTGGAATTCATTTCAAGAATTAATTACTTTCTGGTGTCAAATGTTCTTTGGTTGCCAGACGTAAAATAACTCAAATAAGAACAGTTACTGCGAACATGATACAAAATTGATAAAAATTTGCTGCTATAATTTAATTTAGTTCAGTTGGGGCTTAGCATGGCATCACTTGCACTTTTTTCATGAAAATGCAATTTTCTGCCATTATAGACATGACAACAATAGGATTATAAATGGGATTAGCAGCAGCTCAAAATAATTGAATCTTAATCCCCCATGTCCAGTAGCAACATAACAAATGCATATAACCTCTTCAATGTCTTGCTATATGGATGACTAGTAGCAATGCTGTTCCAATCCTTCAGTAGTAATTAATGATTGATGATACAGTTATTCAACATGATGATACAATTGTCTCTCAGGAAATGCTTAAAAACATCCTTCTAAGGATGTGGTCATTCTATACATGCTCATAATTATTTTACCAGTGATAGAAAAATCTCTCACACTAAGATATAGATTGTCATTCAAATATATTAAGTCTACTCAAACTCCAATTCCTTCTCTATTCATTCGGGAAAAGATACTAAAGTCTGAGGTCACATACCAACCAACTCAAGAACAGCTTTTTCCTACTGCCATCAGACTTTTGAATGGACCTACCTTGCTCTAAGTTAATCTTTTTCTACACCTTAGCTATGACTGTAACACTACATTCTGCACTCTCTCTTTTACTTCTAAATGAATGGTATACTTTGTCTCTATAGCACACAAGAAACAATACTTTTCATTGTATGCTAATACATGTAACAATAATAAATCAAATCAAATCAAAAAGATACTTGATCAAATATTTATCCAAACTAACTGTCTAAAAATTTATGGAGCAACTCTCGAAATTTGAATCTTAGAAGCAATATATAATGTAAAAAAGCTTCACCGTATAAATTATTAATATTGAAACTAGCACTTTGGTCAAAATTAGTATTTATTCAGAAATATAAACCTTTCCTCTTCAACAGTCTAGACTAACTAAAAATTGGATGAACATGTCAAGAAAATTATCAGCTTAATACAATTTTATTTGACTTGCTTTTTTATCACGATATATTTATTTCTCTAGATTTCCTGGACATTTCGGTGTTATTTGCTGGTGATTTGCTGGTCCCAAATATTTTAAATCTCAATCTTAGCAATAACAACAACATATGGCAGAATTCTCCCAAGCCCCCGCTGGTGGGTTCAGTGGCAGGCTGGGAGAAGAATTTGGCAACGATCCCGTGGGGTTTTTCACTATGCCTTTCACGGTGATGTGAAGCTCACTGGAGGTGAGTGTGAAATTCACTGCCACAGAAAGTTGAGGCCAAAACATTGAGTGATTTCAAGAAGGAATTAGATATAGCTCTTGAGGCAAGAAGGAGGGGATCAAGATATTGAATTTGACGATCAGCTATGATCAAAAGGTGGAGCAGGCTTGCAGGGATTCTATTTTCTACATTTCTATGAGATTGGGTGGAGTTAGGGGATGGACAAAGGAAATAAATTAATTTGGTTTCATTCACATCATTACCATGGTAATGGAAGTATTATTTCTAATTATTAATGTTAAACTTAATGAACTCAGCAACTGTATGCCACCTGCAAGAGAATATCTGAGCAGTACAGCTATTCAATTCTATCTGAGGGACGTTGCAACTAATCAAATTAGTTCAGTGAAACATTTAAACATACCAGCACCATAAGAATATTAAAACATTAAAACAAATTCTAATTTGAATTAGAATTACAAATTCTGTCAGTTAAAGATTGTTCAGTAATTATTGATTCCAAATTTGAGCCTTGTCATTCCAGAGGTTAGAGGGAGAAAGATTTCACTTCCCTACCTCTCTTAAGCTTCTACAACGTGTGCAGTTCAGGCAGTCTTCAAATGTCATGGAGGTCATTTAGTATTCCATGTACTTGATTATCCTTAACATTTAACTCTGAGGGAAACCAGTGCTTTTAAAAAGTGGCACACTGCTCTGATCATCAAGAAAACAGATTGCACATAATTAACCCTTTTCATTGCGTAATCTGTCTTTGACAGGAGCAATTTGTTAGCATGCGTTCTGTGATTTAACAACTGAACATTAAAGACAGATCCCTGAATCAGAATACAGCTCTTAATACTGTAGAAGCCACAAGTGAACCAATTTAGGTCATATTCTTTCCATCAGGCAATCAAATGTCAAGAGAGTCCAGAAGACAGTTAAAAATTCCTTTTATATCAACCACATCTATGGCTGGCCCGCAGTCCTGATAATCAAAGCCACATTTTTGCCTGGAAGCTCATTAGGCTAAAACTTGCCTTTAATTACGCTGTATGCTTTATAAATATAGGAGGCTTAGCATATAAATTAAGAATGTTAAATCTTTGAAGTTGAACTTTTTGGAGGTTTTTAAAAAAAATGAAAGAACATTTTTTAAAAATGTTATCTTTTTTTCTCTGTCCAAAGGTATTAACCACCCACTAAAGTAAAGCTGCAGCCTTTAGATAAATGGCAGTTTACCACTAGTTAATCCCTTACAACTGACTCTTTTTATAAAGTGCTTCTGACAATAGACATATTAGTGGTGACAGTTAAGAGGCTTTCATAGACATAAGAAAACTGAATCTGATCTGAATGAAGAAGCGATTACTGCACGTAACGTTTATTTTCAAACCAACTACTGTTTCAAAGGGCAAAGACATTTTTGGTGCAATCTGCATGCTTTTCAGGTGAGATCATTGGTGCCGCAATTGCCAGACTAGATACAAATAGTGTAACTTCAACAATTCCTAGAAATTCCATTTGGCTGACATAGTGGGCTCAAAAAAGCAAAAACAAGATTGATTCGTTCAATTATTTTAAAATGGACTCATATTTTTCGTATTTATTTTAAGAATAAAGCTGTTATTATGGGTAAAATCTTCCACTTGTTCCTAATTTGCAAATGCAGTTTCTATCGGGATGACATATTGTTTGTGGCACTGTAAAATAGTGTCTGACTCATGTCAGAAAAGTGTAGTCGCTAAATAAATTCCTTACGGAGCATGATGAGGATTACTTTCCCTCGTTATAATTGCTTCTACTAGACATTTGCTTATGTCATAATTATTTCACCCTGTCTTTGATTTAAAAAGTTAAAATACGTTCCAGGAGTAGTTACATTGAATGTCGCTTTTTCCATGATGGATTTGGGTTAACACTATGGAGGGAGGTGGGGTACTTTAACTGAATCACCATAACTACTATCGACCATCAGTCATCAGAAAACTATTAATAATGTCAGGGGAAGGTACAAAACAATAAAAAGCAGTATTTGGGAACCCTATGGGAATGAATTAAACTTTGGTGCTTGGGTACTATAACTAAATAAATGGGATAAATCTGGTTTTACCTTGATGAGTTCTCTTCTACATATTCTGTGTTCCCTTGTCTTTCAAGATTATACGTTATCATTCCAGCTTGGTCTTTGCACCGCTTATCTACTCAGAATACTGGATAATACAACCTTTGCTCTTCAACGTGTTACAAATGTTCCAGGAGTTTAAGCTAATTTTCCTATTATAGGTTTTCACACTTCACCTCCACAACCTATAATGTGCAGGGGAATGATTGTAGTCAGCATAAAAGTGACTGATGTTACATCACCAGAGGAAAGAATGCCACTGAAATGTGTTAGCTTCTTGTCACTGTATATCTGAACATTTTATCCCGTGTTTGATCAAACAAAAACATGGATTTTGAGAATT
The DNA here is from genome assembly GCA_024679065.1 of Sphyrna mokarran. Taxonomy (NCBI): domain Eukaryota; kingdom Metazoa; phylum Chordata; class Chondrichthyes; order Carcharhiniformes; family Carcharhinidae; genus Sphyrna; species Sphyrna mokarran. The sequence continues at coordinate 72,583,210 of JAGIQG010000007.1, read as the reverse complement.
TCCCAGGGTTGCTTGGAAGATTTTTCTAAATAGGTACCAAAAGAAAATTCCAAGAAGCCTGCCTGTACAATAAGGAAACAATTCCACGCTACATCTGTTTGGAGTTTGCATGTTCTCTCCATGTCTGCATGGGTTTCCTCCAGGCACTCTGATTTCCTCCCACAGTCCAAAGATGTGCAGTTAGGTGCATTGGCCATGTTAAATTGCCTTTTAATGTATGAGGATGCATAGGTCTGAGGGATTAGTGAGATAAATATGTGGAGGTAACAGGGTTAGGGCTTAGGTAGGATTGTTGTCAGTGCAGACTGAGTGGGCTGAATGACCTCCTTTTGCACAGTAAGGATTCTACGATTTGTCCATCTGTGCAATCTCTTCCAAATATCCAAATTCAACTTGTGACTATGATTCTCCCATCGTGACCCGACTTGTTATGACAGGTCATGGTGGGAGATACACATCATCGGCCTTGTACCGAGATTTGTACATGCACCAGGAACACGTGCGCCTCTCCCAGATCCGGCGAACAGTCTCCGAACAGACTCCAGTCTCCAGTTTTACGCTGGAAAACAGCAGTAAGTCAGGTTAGTCATTTGAATCTTTTTTAAATGTATTTTAAATATGTTCACCAGTTCGTTATCGAGAACTTTCAGGTCCTGATTGAATCTCACACCCCATCAGGAGTATTTCATTCCAGCGGGGTTTACACCAGCTCTCCCCATATTCAGGGAACTAGTGGGAAACCCCACCAGAATGAAGGAGGGAATGCAGAGCCCTTCAGGGGGGCAGGGAGGTGGTGCCCTGAGCATGTGCACCCTAGTAAGAAGTCAGACAACACCAGGTTTAAGTCCAGCCAATATATTTGATAGTAAACTTGCAAGTTTTCCGGGTTTGCCCCTTTGTCAGGGGAATGGAAAGTTCTCACCTGTCTGAGGTCAGAACTCTCCATTCACCTGACAAAGGGGCAAACCCTGAAAACTTGCGAGTTTAAGATCAAATAAGTCAACTGGACTTAAACCTGGTGTTGTCAGACTTCTTACTGTGTTTACCCAGTCCAATGCCGGCATCTCCACATCATGCGCATCCTGGCAGTGCCAGCCTATGCCCCCTAACACTGCCCAAGGGGCAAAGTGTCCATGTCTAGGGAGCATCTTGGCACTACCCACCTGGCATTGGGTCAGGGTTTATTGTAGGTGGGGCCTAAGGGTTGGGGGGGGTTACTGCTGCTAATATGCAGACAGAATTGATCCAGGATGGAGAGAGGGCACCACTTGGGGTAGACTGGGGTTGGGGGGTAGTAGTCTGCCAGAGGAAGGGGGACTTGCCACTGGTGGGGGGAGATTCTGACATGGGGGGAGTCAGAATGGATGGAGATCTGTGGGGTGAGGGGGTGGGGTGATCGCCACTGATGGAGGTGGTGGGCTATACATTGGGGCGCTCAGGCCAGGGGGAGGTCAGGGCTGGCTTGGGAATTGTTGTGGGGCTGCAACTGGGCCGTGGGAGTGTTGGAGGGGCAGTATTGCGTGGGACCCCGGCTGGTCAGTGATCGAGCTGGTCAGCAAACAGGGAGAATTACTGATCGGGACCACTGCCTGTGCACAGAATTCCAGAACTGTCAAACGCCCCACCCCGCTCTGGGTTTTTACTGAGACTCATGACTGCGATCTCTGCAGCGCACAGAGTGCGGAGATTTAAGTCTGAAACTGAACTAACAAAACAGTTGGGATTTAGAACAGTTTTCCTGCCAATTCAGCACATCTGGGAGACTCACGGCCCTTATCTTTAAATTGTGCTGGTTGAAGTAGTTCGATCTTGGTAGTTATTTCTCTACCATAGAACCAGATTGACCTGTTCATCATTTTCTGCTTCCTCTTACAATTTTCCAGCTACTCCGATGTTTTAATTTTATCCACTTTTATTTAAAAAGCTTCCAAGATTTTTACTGGTATTAAGGGATCTAATTTTGCAATTCCATGAAAAACATAAAGCAGTGGCTTTGTTCGTGGATGTTAATTTGCTGCCACTGATTCACTATGGCATCTTACTTTACGATTCCAGTATGTACAATTCACAGTTTAGTTTTCTTGTCTATAAATTTTATAGAAGCTGTAAGGAAAGGAATAACTCTTGTGTGTATCAGGTTTCACTCTATGTGGTGATAGACATAGAATACATAGGATCCCTAGAGTGCAGAAGGAGGCCATTCAGCCCCTCGAGTCTGCAGCAACAACAATCCCATCCCAGTCCCTATGTCCACAACCCTTTACATTTATCCTGCTAACCCCTCTAATCTGCACATCTCAGGGCATTATGGGCAATTGTAGCATGGCCAATCCATGACACCATCACATCTTTGGCTCTGGGAGGAAACTGGAGCACCTGGAGGAAATCCACACAGACATAAGGAGAATGTGCAAACTCCACACAGATGTAGGCAACTGAGTCTAGGGCCATTTTATGATTTCCAAAGCTTTTTAAAGTTCACTTTTTTAACTTGGAGTCTGCTCTGCTTATGCAAGTATATGAATTGGGAGCAGGAGTAGGCCACTCGGCCCCTCAAGTCTGCTCCATCATTCAATAAGATCATGGATGATATGGTTGCAATATCAACTCTAAATTCCTGCCTACTTCCCATTAACCTTTCACCCATAACCTCCCGACTTTTGTAAACAATTCTTCTCACAATAAACAACAACATTCTAATCGCTTTCACAATTACTTGTTGCACCTGCATACCAACCTTTTGTTATTCATACCTCAGATCTCACTGAGTCCCTCTGAACTATTTAGATCATACGTTTCCTTTCTTTTTTCCTGCCAAAAGGGGAAATTACACATTTCCTTCTTATCCATTTGTGGGACATGGGCATCACTGGCTGGCCATCCCTAATTGCTCTTCAATGGGGGCCTGGGTGGGATTGTAGTCGGTGCAGACTTGATGGACCAAATGGCCTCCTTCTGCACTGTAGGGATTCTATTGCAAGGCCTGTTAGGCCATTTCAGAAGGCATTTAAGAGTCAACCATATTACTGTGGATCTGGAGTCACATGTAGGCCAGATCAGGCATGGACAACAGATTTTCTTCTCTGAAGGATATTAGTGAAGCAGATAGGCTTTTATAACAATTGACAATGGTTCCTGAATTATAATTAGACTTTAAATTCCAAAGTTTTATTAAATTCAAATTTCAATACTGTACTGAAATTCGAACCCATGTTTCCAAAGCATTGCCCTGGGACTCTGCATAACCAATCCAATGAAAATGCCACTTCACCAAATGCACCATCTCATCTATTTGCCAATATTATACTCCATTAGCCAGACCTTTGTCCACTTATTTAATCTAGCTATGTCCTTTGTAGCCTCCTTATAGCCTCTACACAACTTACTTTCCTATCTTTGTGTCTTCAGCAAATTGAGTAACCAAGTCTTTGGTCACTTCATCCAAGTCATTTATATAACTCATAAAAATTGCGAGGCCTTAGCATTGATTTCTGTGGCACACCACTTGTCACATCCTCCAATTCTTTGGCTAGAATTTTCCATGCCTACGCCAGTACATGCGCATGTACAATATTTACTCCTCAAAGACATGACTTTAATTTTTAGACAATGTCCCCTAGCCCTAGCCATGCCTACCAGCAAAAATTGCTTTTGTCTGTCTACTTTTCCTAGTAACATTTTGAAAATTTAGATAACCCCCTGCTTCTTGAGTGTAATTCTCTCAAAACCATTTCTACATTTTGTCCCCAACAAGAAAACTTGTGAGATTGCCACTGGGTGTGCCAGCATTATCCAGATCACCTCCACCCATGTTTAAGTTAATCTTTTTGGAGCCGGCAAAGAGATGTGCAGGAGCTAAAATTACATGGAGATGAGTACCTGGACCTCCAGACAACCCTATAGACCGCCTCCCCCAACACTTCCAGCAAAGATCCCGCCCCCCAACCCAAACTCACTGACATCAGGCCCCTACCAATCACTGCTACCAACAGCTGCTTCCGCCAAGTCTGCAAGACCCTGCTAGGGTGTTGCCAAAAACCCCTCCTCCCTTCAAGCCCATCCTCTTTTCCCCCCCTTCAGACTCTTCTGCATTTCAGGCTCTCTCCCCTTCAAACCAGCCCTGTCATGCTCCCCTCTTCAGACTCCCCCCCCCACCACCTTTTGGCACCCCCTCATGCCTCCTCCATGCCTCCTTCAGGCCCTGGTCTTCAGCCCATATCACAGATTGTCTAGAGAGTAGAATTGCAACCCAACCCGCCACCCCCCCCCCCACACACACACACACCACACACACACACACACACACACACACACACACACACACACACACACACACACACACACACAGTGTGACCATGACATCTGGTTTCCGTGTTTGGCCCCTCTGACACGATTCTTTGGCCAAAGCACCTGGGCGCACAAGGCTGGATTACACATTTTATGGGTAGCGTATTTGTAGGTGTTAGCAGCCTGCAGCTTAGAAGTGTGCAGGCAGAACAGGAATAGCTGACCATCAGACAGTCAAACAGATGAGGAAGGATCCTCTGAATGCATCTCATTCTCCAAACAGCTCTGACCACGGGTGGAATGGTGACTCCTTTCGGCTCTGCAGCCAAAGCCAAGTCCATAGCGCCACAGTTGTCGCAGGTGTATAGGTGAGCAGGAGAAAGATTAGGAAAGCAATAATGATAGGGGATTCTGTAGTTAGAGACCTGTTTGTGTGATAATAAGACATGATTCCTCCCTGTGAAAGGATCACTGATATCACTAAGCAGCTGTAAGGTAACTCTGAGTGAGGCAGCTGAGCAACCAGCAATTGTGGTCCACATCAATACCGATCACGGAAGTAGAAAGAGGGATGAGATCCTGCAGGAGATCCTAGGGAGCAAGTAAACTACAAACAGGGCCTCAAATGTAGTGAACCCGAGGTTATTCCTGGTTTCTTGCTCTAGTCAGTATAAAAATAAGAGGAAAGAACAGTTGATTTTGACGCTAGCAAGATGGTGTGAAGAGAGGACTTCAGATTACTTGGTCATTGGGACCTGTTCTGGGAAATTGGGACAAATACAAACCAGATAGCTTGCACCTCAGCAGATCTCCATACAGGGTGATCTACTGGTGCTGTTTGTGGTGGTGGGGGTAGGAGGATAGGGGGGAGGCTAAGTTGGCAAGAGAGTGGGAATCGGAATGTAGCATTGAAAAAAAGGAAACAGCAAGGATTGCAAGGATGATTCTGGACAGAAGTGAAAGTAACAGGGTAGTTGTTATGGGGGACCTCAACTTTGCAAATATTGATTGGAAAAGTTATAGCTCAAGCATGTTAGAGGGGTCAGTTTTTGTACAATGTGTGCAGGAGGGTTTTATGACTCAGTATGTAAATAAGCCAACAAGAGGAGAGGCTACATTGGATTTGGTTCTGGGTAATGAACCAGACCAGGTGTTAGACTTGGAGGTAGGTGAGCACTTTGGTGATAGTGACCACAATTCGGTTATGTATACCTTAGTGATGGAAAGGGATAGACATATACCAAAGGGAAGAAGTTACAGCTGGGGGAAAGGTAATTATGAGGCTATTAGGCGAGAGTTAGGATACATAGGGTGGAGTAGGAAACTGCAGGTGCTGGGAACACCTGAAATGTGGAACTTATTCAAGGAACAGCTATGTGAGTCCTTGATAAATATGTACCTGTCAGGCAGGAAGGAAGTGGTAGAGCCAGGGAACCGTGGTGTACTAAGCAAGTTAGTTCACTAGTAAAGAAGAAAAAGGAGGCTTATTTAAAGATGAAACGTGGAGGCTCGGTTAGGGCACTGGACAGTTATAAATTAGCCAGGAGAGAGCTAAAGAGGGAGAAAAGAAGAACTAGAAGAGGACATGAGAAGACTTTGGCGGATAGGATAAAGGAGAACCCTAAAGCTTTTTATAGATATGTTAAGAATAAAAGATTGGTTCGGTCAAGCTTAGGGCCAGTCAAAGACAGTAGTGGGAAGTTGTGCGTAGAGCCTATAGAGATTGGTGAGACACTGAATGAATATTTTTCGTCGGTCTTCACGCGGGAAAATGTCAACGGAGTTGGAGAGAATACTGGGGTACAGGATTGTAGACTAGACAGGATAGAGGTACATAAAGAGGAGGTGTTAGCTATTCTTGAGAGTATGAAAATAGACAAATCCCCTGGTCCAGATGGGATTTATCCCAGGTTGCTCTGGGAGGCTAGACAGCAGATTGCAGAGCCTTTGGCTTTGATCTTCATGTTGTCGTTGGCTACAGGTGTAGTGCCGGAAGACTGGAGGATGGCAAATTTTGCCCCCTTGTTTAAGAAGGGGAGCAGAGACCATCCTGCAAATTATAGACCAGTGAGCCTTACATCTATAGTGGGGAAAGTTTTGGAAAGAATTATAAGGGATAGAATTTATAGTCATTTAGAAAGAAATGAATTGATTAGGGATAGTCAGCATGGTTTTGTGAAGGGAAGGTTGTGCCTCACAAACCTTATTGAGTTTTTTGAAAGGGTGACTAAAGAAGTAGATAAGGGTAAGGCAGTTGATGTGGTGTACATGGATTTTAGCAAGGCGTTTGGTAACGTTCCCTATGGAAGACTACTGCAGAAAATGCAGATGCATGGAGTTGAGGGAGATTTAGCAATTTGGATTAGGAATTGGCTAGCTGATAGAAGACAGAGGGTGGTGGTTGATGGGATATATTCAACCTGGAGTTTAGTTACTAGTGATGTACCTCACTAGTACATCAGGGATCTGTTTTGGGGCCACTGTTGTTTGTTGTTTTTATAAATGACCTGGATAAAGGTGTAGAGGGATGGGTTAGTAAATTTGCTGACGACATCAAAGTCAGAGGAGTTGTAGACAGTGAGGATGGATGTTACAGTTTGCAGAGGGACATAGATAAGTTGCAGAGCTGTGCCGAAAACTGGCAAATGAAGTTTAATGTGGAAAAGTGTGAGGTGATTCACTTTGTTAAGAGTAATATGTGTGCAGAATATAGGGCTAATGGTAGGACTCTTAGTAGTGTAGATGAGCAGAGAGATCTCCGTATACAGGTGCGCAGAACTCTGAAAGTTGGTACTCAAGTTGATAAGGTTGTTAAGAAAGCATATAGTGTGTTAGCATTTATTGGTAGAGGGATTTATTTTTGAAGCCAAGATGTTATGTTGCAACTGTACAAAACTCTGGTGCGGCCGCACTTGGAGTAGTGTGTACAGTTTTGGTCGCCACATTATAAGAAAGATGTGGAGGCATTGGAAAGGGTGCAGAGGAGGTTTACCAGGATGTTGTCTGGTATGATGGGAAGATCTTATGAGGAAAAGCTAAGGGACTTGAAGTTATTTTCATTAGAGAAAAGAAGGCTAAGAGGTGACTTAATTGAGACATATAAGATGATCAGAGGGTTAGATAGGGTGGATAGTGAGAGCCTTTTTCCTCGGATAGAGATGGATAGCATGAGGGGACATAGCTTTAAATTAAGGGGTGGTAGTTATAGGACAGATGCTAGAGGTGGGTTCTTTACTCAGAGGGTAGTAAGGGCGTGGAATGCCCTGCCTGCAGCAGATCTGGACTCGTCAAGTTTAAGGCGTTCAAATGGGCACTGGACAGGCATATGGATAGCATTGGAATAGTTTAGGATAGAGGATCATAAAATCGGTTACATTGGTTGGCGCAACATCGAGGGCCGAAGGGACTGTACTGCGCTGTAATGTTCTATGTTCTATGTTCTATAGTACACAAAGGATTGAGAGACAGACAGTCAGAAAAAGAGACAGAGACACAGAGAGATTGATAACACTATAGTGAGAAATAATAAGGTCTGAGTGGGAACAACTAAGAGGGAATGCAATAAGTTCAATATTAGGATTACAGTGTGTAGCAGCTGGTCCTTTTAAAGGATATACATCAGGAGAGTCATGTGATTCAATCTCCCAGTGGGGAACGAGTGCAGGGATCTCAGTGTAGAACTTTTTCAACCTGAGCAGATCCTAGAACTGGAAGTAGGAACATTGAGAAAGCTTGTGACCATCTCCTAATACCCTGACCATCCAGTACCATTAATAGTTGTCTCATAGTCTGATGAGAAACATTAGGTTTCATTAAGGGCTTATGAGTGGCCTGACTGGGTGAACTGCAGACCAACCAATTTCCCAAAAATAATTGTTTTATCATGCTTCTTATTAAGTTTAATTTGTGCCTTTTTCATTGAAGGCCGACTGAAATGAATATCTCACTAGGTTACATCGGTACTTATAATCAGCTTACTTCACCATTGTACAAGGAATTATAATTCTCTTGAGTAATCTCCTGGTGTTATCATCATCAAACCTAAAGCAAATGGGGGCTTTTATATTCTTTAACCACACAACAATCTTCACTACTTTGTAATCAAAATACCATTTTAACCAGTGTACCGAAGTACATGCACTATCTACCACAATTAAACAAGCCTGCAACTAACACATTCAACATGGGATTAAAACACCTTGTAGCCAGTAAAGATCTCAATATGATCTGTATAGATTTAATGACCCTGCCTCTACACTTTGGTTTCATGGGCATTCCTAGGATTCATTTATCCATAATTTTTTTTTCAATTTTATCTTCAGAAATCAGATGATGCAATTAGAATTGGGGATGATCAAGAGGCCAAAATTTGAGGAACCCAGATATGTTGGAGAGATGTTATACAGAAAGGCAGTGGTGACTCCATGCAAGACTTTAAAGAATGAAAACTTTAAAATCTAAGTATTGTTTAACCAGAGCCAATATAATTCAAGAAGCACAGAGGTGGATGGATCTTGAACGGAGTTACGCCTGGGCTTCATAAGATTTGGAAGACCTCAAGTTTAGGAAGGGTAGAAAATAAGAAGCCGCCAGGTATGTATTGGAACAGTCAAGTCTGGAGGTAATTTAAGCATGGATTAGTTTCAGCAGCAGAAGATCTGATGTTATGGAGGTGAAGCTAGACATAGACATAGAAAATTACAGCACAGTACAGGCTCTTCGGCCCTTGATGTTATGCCGACCAGTGGAACCAATCTAATGACCCTCTAACCTGAACTATTTCAGTAATTTCCATATGCCTATCCAGTGACCATTTGAATGCCCTTAAAATTCACGAGTCCACTACTGCTGCAGGCAGGGCATTCCATGCCCTTACTACCCTCTGAGTAAAGAACCTACCTCTAACATCTGTCCTATATTTATCACCCCTTAGACAATCGTGATAATGGTATGACATGTGGTTGAATGCTTGTTGCAGGGTCAGATATGTTTCAAACAGTCTGGCTGACACTCAAACTCAGACCCCGTTAATGAATAAAACAAACTGTTGTCAGAGAGAGAGGGAGAGATAGAATTGGGGATGAGGGAATGGAGTTTGTGGCAGGGACCTAAGACACTGGGGCGCAATCTTACCTGGCTATTCATGCCACACTCCCACTGCAGCAAAGTTGGAGAACTTAGCAGCCAGCCAACCCTCCATTCACTGCAGTGGGATGGGAAAATCCTACCAGTGTGAATGGTGATAAGACTCTGGCCAATGGCTTCAACTTTTTACAATGCTTAATTGGAGGACATTTCTGCTCATCCAACACTGAATATTGGCAACAGTCCAACAACAATTCAGAGATACTGAAGGCAGTCAAAAGAGGTGGTGGTGAGATAAAGTCAGGTGTCATGAACACGTGAAAACTACATGTCATTCAGAAGCTATATCTAGATGAGAAATAGGCCAGGACAAGTCCTTGGAGGATATCAGGGATAATGGAAACCGGAGTGAGAAATAAATCCATTGCAGGTGATGCTCTTCAATTCTTATTCCATCAAGTCACTATTTGTAAAAATAAAAGATGCCACGCTAGCCCCAAACAAATATCCAGAACAAATCAAACTGATTCAAATCAAACAGCAACAGCCACACTAATATCAGCACAGCATCATAATATGCAGTTTAAACTTTCACCACAGGATGTCACTTGATGCTTTCTGTATTGTCAATGTATTTACTTCACTGCATCTTTTCACTGATATATGCAGGTATTTGAAACAAAAACCATGAGAAAACTCGTCTCTAACACATTGGTCAACAATTGAGTAATATAGAAATTTCATTTGCTTCATATTTATTCCACTTTTAAAAGTTTAAGTGCCATAGAAACATAGAATAGCACAAGTTTAATGTGTTAGATTTTGGTATGAGCAGGTTATCAAACATAGACAGCTGCATAGTGGTAAGATTTGTGATTTTTCATCCATAATTTTTACTTTTGTTGTTATAACTTATGTTAAATTTAAAATTTTACATGATAGGTAATCATTACATAGATTTCTGCCAGAGCTTTGAGCTTCAATCAGCTTCAACATAACTTACCCTTGTTGTCAAATGAAGTCTCATTTATTACTCCACGCAGTTGCAAAATCTGTCTAAAGGTCAATTACTGTTAGCAGGCACAATCAAATTTAAACTCATCACAAATGTCTGTTTTGCATTTTCCCTGCAACAAACCTTTTTCATGTTGGAGGGAGGTTTGTAATGTAGTCAGTGTTGAGACTCTTGCTATTTCTGACATGTATTAATGGACTTTGGTGTGCACAGAGCACAATTTCAAAGTTAGCAGATGTTACAAAACTTGGAACTGTGAACAAGGACTCTTAATAGTGTTGACGAATAGAGGGATCTTGGTGTATATGTGCATAGATCCCTGAAAGTTGGCAGTCAAGTCGATGAGGTTGTTAAGAAGGCATACGGAGTTTTGGCTTTTATTGGTAGGGGGATTGAATTTCGGAGCTGCAACGTCATGTTGCAACTGTACAAAACTCTGGTGCAACCGCACTTGGAGTATTGTGTGCAGTTCTGGTCGCCACATTATAAGAAAGATGAGGAGGCATTGGAGAGGGTGCAGAGGAGGTTTACCAGGATGTTACCTGGTAGGGAGGGAAGGTCTTATGAAGACAGGCTGAGGGATTTGAGGTTGTTTTCATTAGAAAGAAGGCGGCTAAGAGGAGACCTTATTGAGGCATATAAAATGATCAGAGGATTAGATAGGGTGGACAGTGATAGCCTTTTTCTTCGGATGGAGAAAGCTAGTACAAGGGGACTTGGCTTTAAATTAAGAGATGGTAGTTGTAGGACAGATGTCAAAGGTAGGTTCTTTACCCAGAGGATTGTAAGGGTATGGAATGCCCTGCCTGCTGCAGTTGTAGATGTGCCACGTTTGGGGGCGTTTAAGTGGTCAATGGATAGGTTTATGGATGAAAAGGGAATGGTTTAGGTTAGAGGGTCATTGCTTTTTCTTAATTGGTCGGTACAACATCGAGGGCCAAAGGGCCTGTTCTGTGCTGTAATGTTCTATGTTCTAAAAGAAGTGAATGCTGGTTTAAGTGAAATTTTCACGATTGACATCAATAAACTTTTATAGGGTGAGAGTTCAGACCAGCCATCATCTAATGGAACAGCAGAATAAGAATAAGAGTGTGAATAGTTTACTCCTGTTCTGACCAGAGACAGATCTTTCCCCTTCAAACTAGCCAAATGGCTCACTTCAGCATCAGTCACTGCTTGCAGCAAAGTAAATCTGTTTTCTTTTGATTACTTTCTTTCACATTATTTCAGAAGTTTGCTTAAGTTATTATACTGTGGCACTTATATTATTGAGAATCAAGAGCGAGCTTTATTTGTTGCCATGTTGCATTTGCTAACTCGTTTGACTTCTACTCCTCAAAGCCAGTTTATGCTTCACCTAGAGATTTTTCACATTGTAATATAAATTAGCATTTGTCAGGTTGCCAGGTGCTAACAGACTTAGAAAATGAGCAAATACGTGGCAGATTAAATTTAATGTGATGAAATGTGAAGTGATTCATTTTGGTTGGAACATTGGATAAAGATGTTCCAGAGCAAGGATTTTCACGCGCCCCACAGCATGTTTCACGATGGCAGGGACAGCTTGCCATTAGCCAGCAGTGGCATCTTCTGATCCCCCCACTGTCAACAGTTTCCCTTTTTGTGCACCTTTCCTCCCCACCCCCAACTACTTTCCCCACTGCAGGGAACCTGTGGCAGGAGTTCGCCTTCAGCGGGACTGGAAGACCCCTCTGGCAAGAATGGTTGGAAAATTCCAGCCATAAATTACAGCAAGTGGTGCAATATTTAAGGGGTCAAGTGCAGGAGCAAAGAGACATATGTATGTCAGTCTGGACAAGTTGAGATAGTTGTTAAAAAGACAAAAGGGATTTCTAAATAGAGGCACTGGAAGAGATTTTAACTCATTCAAAACCCAGTGTGCTCAGAGGAGACTTACCTGAGTGTTACATCAGTTACAATCAGAGACAAGAGAAAGTGGCATTGTTCTTCTTCAAGAAGAAAAAGCTAAGGAGAGGTTTGACGGTGACATTGAAAATCTTGAAAGTATTATGATTGCGTCAATGGGGGAAACTATTTGCTGTCGCACAAAGATTGAAAACCAGAGGACACAGATTTAAGGTGGATTGGCAAAAGAATCAGCAATTAGATGAATAAACAATTATTTTATGCAAGAAGTTGAAACGAGGAGAATGCATAATCTGAAAGAATGAGTTAATAAAATTCAACAATATTTTTCAATAAAAAATTTGATGAATACGCCAGTAGTTCACATTTTATACTCTGCATTTTAGTCCACTCCCCATTTTTGGAAGGATTTTTCAAGACTTCAAAGATTGAATTGTACACTATAATCTACAATAGCCATTCATTGTGGACTCTAGTTAATAAAAAAAGTTTCATGAATTTATTGTAAAGTTACCCATATCCCCCAAAATCAATTATTGAAATATACAGCCCTTTCTCCCCATTGTTAAAAACAAAAACATGGCAGGGTACAAAATCACCCATTTAAAACTTATGTGCACCAGTCTGGTTTTCAGGAGTAAAATAATGCTTAGCTGAGATCCAGATCCAAATTGCACCTCAGAGAAACCATGCCACACTAAATCAAAAATTAATTCTGTAACACTTTTATCAGATTTTATTCCGTCACATCAGTTAAGGAATCTCCAGTTTGTGTTGAATTGTTTGTAGTAACTGTTATTGCAGTATTATTGTTTTCATATCTAAATTCTCAGATAGATCAAACTCATGACTTCCCCATAACAAGGTCAGCTTATCTGTTCTATTTGCACAAAGGAAAGACACAGAGGCTTACAAAATTACTGTGGTACCTGAGAGCGGAAATGATCATTTCCTCCAACGTACATATATGGAAAGAACAGTCTGTGGATTCATTTGAAACTATCAGCTAGTCATTGCATAAGCCTGGCTTAGCAGGCAAGTAAGCCAAAAGGCAGACATGAGAAACAAAGCACCAGCCAAGTATAGCCCACTACCCATGCCAGATATTTAAGTAACAATGCAAGAATAGAGTGCAGGACAGGATGGTTCTAACATCTGCCAGGAGTGCTGTGGAGCCAAGAGAAGCAACCCTGTTTTTCCTGGTTCCTGTCAAATTTGTTTTAAAATGAATTATGCTGACCATTAGGGTTGCAGCCACTGGTTAGGCTACGTTCACATCCAGGGAATGTATATGGGTTAATTATTACATTTGCTCTGTTCATGACAGCCTGATTTAATTGCCTGAATGCTTTAAAAATGGCCTTATCTAATTTTTACTTCATATGTTTTACAAGGATCCTCAGGACTCCAGAGATCCGATACTGAAATTGGACTATTTAGCACTCAGATTGCATTTAGCAGACATACCTGGCAATATCTGTGGATTCTTGCCTATTCAATACCTAAGCAAGGCTCCAAATACATAGGGACAGCTGGTGAATTTGCCCTCAAAAGCCCCCAAAAAGCTCAGGAAAATTCAATCACAAGGGCATTCAATGAGAGAGAAACACTCCTGTACATGGATCTGGAAGGAGTTGATCGGGGGATAATATGAATAGTTACTCAGGTGTTAGACTAGATTTTAATCTGTCTAAAAGTTCCTGGGTAACCACCCAGATAAGTACCACAGAACTATCAGAATCTCCGACTTTAGCTCAAGGTCAGAGATATTTGCAGAGGTTCTCAGGAAGCAGGGGAATTACAATCGGAAATTGAAACTTGCCAGGCAATTCACACAGAGGTTCACATGTCAGGATGTCTGCAGGCGCACGACACATGTCATCAGGCATGCATCTTGTCCCTGATAACTCAGAAACCAGATGATTTGAGCCAATGTTACAATATGACTGGATTACTTAATAGAGGAAATAGTGAGAATGCAAAGGGAGTCTTGAGAAACAAAATGTAGCCCCTGAACGTAAGAAATAGCCCTTAAGAAAATCTCACTAAGAACATACGAAAAGAAACATTTTGACTCCTAGTCCTGATCCAGATGAAATACTGATAGAGCGCTGTGGTAACTACTGCAAGCATGCTATGATGGAATGGAACATTCAGGGTGGCAGCAGTCAGCTATAGCCTGAAACTCAACTGCAACTCCTTACAGGCATGCTACCCTTTAATTTGTGGTGACAATTATATAAAACGTCAGTTCTAACTGCAAGCACTTCATATAACATCATTTCAACCTCAGATACAACCAAACAATGCATAGGTGTTTAATTACCTCTATGTGGAGTCATTTCTGCATTTAGGGCTGTCTTTCTCTTACTTATTTACCTGACACATCTTAATATCTTCTTCATTGAGCTTTACTAGGTATCAGAATTTTGTCACCTTATAGTGATAATTTCTTTTATGTCCCCACTATTTCAAGTTTCATAAACACACAATAGTTCCACTCCCACTTTTTCTATCCTCTCAAGTCTTGCCTCTGCCTGTACCTGTGCAACAAATAATTGTGAAAATATGCATAGGCCAGAGTTTGGACCATTATTTATACTTGACCTTTCAGGTAGAATTTGCATGCGGTTTTAACCATTTGAATTAACAGAGTTGAGAGGAAAATTGGTTCCATTAATTAGGACCAAATGACAACTCTGCCTAGCAGTTAGATTAAAAAATGGTAAAATACTGCCCAGTATCTTTAGAGTCACTGAAAAGTGTACAACACCTGTTGCAATCATCTATATCTCTTTCTGGGGGCCTGTAGTCGGATTCTATCAGTGTTTGGAATATAAGAATTCCTCCCAAATAAGTAAATTTTCTATATTCTGAATTTGCAAGGTTTCTGGAGTTAGAAATAGAAATCAAATGGACTGAATATTTTTGTACTATTTATCTCTTGCATGATTGTAAATGAGGTTTTGGTGGGGAAATTATTTTGAGCCACTTCAGTTCTTCCATCATTCCTTTGCAAAATTAAATTGGAAGGCAAGCAGTGATGATGACACAAAGGAGCAAATTTTCCCTTCGTGTCTGCCACAGATATTGTAGTGGGCAGGGGCGGAACAATGCAAAGGTCCTTTGACATTGGGTGGGAGATTTTGGTTTTTGCGGTGAGTATGGCTGAAAAATCCCACCCAAAGAGTCTACAGACAGATATAGACAGGTTAAGTGAATGGACAATAACTTGGCAGAGCTGAATATTATTTAAATGGAGAAAGACTGCAGAAAGCTGGAACACAGATGGATTTGCGGGGATCCTTGTGCATAAATCACAAAAAGCTACTATGCAATTTCAGAAGGTAATAGGAAGCCACATGAAATGTTTGCCTTTATCTCAAAAGGAATGGAATACGAAAACAGGGAATTGTTTCTAAAACTTTACAAGACACCGTTAGACCACACCTGCAAAACAGTTTTGGTCCCCTTATCTAAGGAAAGATATATTGACATTGTAGGCAGTGCAGGTTGATCTCGGGTATGGAGGGATTTTCTGATGAGGAGAATTTAAGTAGGTTGGTCCTGTACTCATTGAGGTTTATGAGAATGAGAGGCAACATTATTGAGGCATATAGGATTCCAGATGTTGAGAGATTGTTTCCCCTTTGGAAGAGTTTACGACCAGAGGACATAATCTCAGGCTAAGGGTTCACACATTTAAGATAAATGAGGAGGAATTTCTTATCACATACGGCAAGTTCAAGACTGAAATAGATTTTTGATCAGTAAGGGAATCAACGTTTACAGGGATAAGGCAAGAAAGTGGATTTGAGTACTATCATATTAGATCAGGCATGATCTCATTGCATTGTGGAGCAGACCTAATGAGCTGTATGGCCCAAGTCTGCTCCTACATCTTATGGTCTTATAGAAGTAAAATGGGACTGTAAATGTGTGAGGATGACCTAAAGGAGTTGTGATTTAAAGTAAAGCAAAAAGGATAAATAACCTATCATCTATTTGCAACAGCAAATACACAAAATGACAATGGGAACAAGTTTAACTTCAGCAATGGTGAAAACCGAGCTGTAAAGAATTTGTGTATTATCGACTCCTCCCCACTTAACTGACTTCAACAAATGGACAATCTATACTGTCCGTTTTGCATCAATAGCAACGTCGATGTTTATCTTCACTGTGTCCGCACAAAATTGGCACATCACAGATCTCACAAATCTATTGTAACCTTTGAAAACTACCTGCAGAATTTGGGTGTGTCTTTGTTGTTTGTTTATCTCAATATGAATTCACATTGATTTGACAAGCAAAGTTACAAATTATTCTTTCAAGCCTCAATTTCAGCTTGCTCAAATAGGTTTCTTGCATGTAACACAACAAAGAAATGTTGTATTCCTTACCAATTTTTACAAGTTGATCAGAAAGTCCATGATTACTTTGTCAAATTCATTTTAATTTGGAATGTTGCAAGAGTGTCTGAAAACTGGAGCTTTTCAACTGAACTTCATACCAACTTGTATATCAAGTTGTGGAGATAAATCTTAATATTTTTTTCAAAGATAACCTTTCCATTTTTCTCACAGATTCAAGTCTTGCATAAGACAAATGATCCAGAAGCAGTGGTGAATTTTACAAAGGTCCTGTACTTAAATCAAACTTTAGAAATACTGAATTGTAAAGATTGAAGCACTTTTAAAATTGACTGCCCTTTGGATGGATTTAAGTTGCTCTAAATATCAAGGTCACTGTTTGGGAGGATAGTTCTCCAAGCCATTCCTCTCTCCTAACTTCATTACATGTGTAGTTTTCCCTCTGTCTGTTGGGTAAATTCTTTCCTCCTATTTATTAATATGGGCGGCATGGTGGCATAATGGTTAGCACAGCTGCATCACAGTGCCAGGGAACCAGGTTCAATTCCCAGCTTGGGTCGCTCTCTGTGCAGAGTCTGCATGTTCTCCCCGTGTCTGCATGAGTTTCCTTCATGTGCTCCAGTTTCCTTCCATAGTCCAAAAGATGTGTTGGTTAGGTCCATTGGCCAAGCTAAATTCTCCCTTAGTGTACTGGAACAAGTGCTTGAGTGTGGCGACTAGGGGGATTTTCACAGTAACTTCATTGCAGGGTTAATGTAAGCCTACTTGTGGCACTAATAAATAAACTTTAAAACGGGAATGTGGGTTCAATTCCATCCTTGGGTGACTGTGTGGAATTTGTAAGTTCTCCCCTTGTCTGTGTCACATTCTCATTGCCGTGTCTTTCCTTCTCAATGGAATATGTCTTTGTTGAAAGTTATGAAATAGCTCCTTAAATGTTTGCCACTGTTTGTCTACCATTTAAACTATTTTCCCATTCCACTTCAGCCAACTCAGACTTCATACTTCTGTAATTGCCTTTACTTAAGTTTAAAACATTAGTTTCATATGCAAATTTCTCACCTGCCAAGTGGCTGTGAAACTCTATCATGTTATGATCAATCTTGTGTGAGGATCTTTCATTTTGAAGTTATTAATTAACACATTACCAGATCCAAAATAGCCTGCTTCCTGATTGATTCCAAAATATACTGTTCTAATAAACTGACCTGAATTCTATGAATTCATCCTCCAGGCTATGTTTGACAATTTGATATCTACAATCTACACAAAGAAGAAAATCTACCAGAATTATACCTTTCTTAGAAGACTCCAGTATTTTTTGCTTTATAGTCTGACAGTGTAGCTATTCTCGGGGTTGGGGGGCGTAGTGTACTATAGTCCACTCTCACCACTGATATCTTTCATTTGTTATTTATTTTCTCCACCCCTAACTGACTCTGCATTTTGATCCTCCAATTCAAGATCATTTCTCACTACTCTGCTGACTCTTTATTAACTAAGCTACCCCACCTTTCCCTTTGTTTCTGTCCTTCCAAAATGTCTAATACCTTTGAACAAACAGGTCACTCTGCAACCATGTTTTGATAATAGCTCTCATATTGTATTAATTTATTTCTATTTGTGCTATCAAGTCATCAATCTTGTTATGAATGTCTCACAGATTCAAATAAAAAATATTCTTTCTTTTTACCCCTTTTCTCCACTCTCATCTTATTGCTGGCTCTGACGTGTTACTCTCTGTTCCTTCCTATCACATTCTGGTTATTACCCACATCATTAGCCCACACTATTGCTCTCTTTCACTTTCCAATCTCCCCTCATGTGAACCTCAACCCCCTCCATTTAGTTTAAAGTCTGTGTACTGCATTTGTGATACAATTCACTAGTACACTGGTCACAGCATGGTTCAGACCGAGACCACACTTATGGTACATCTCCCTCTTTCCCCAGTATTGGTGCCACTGCCCCATGATCCAAAACACATTTTTCCCCACATCAATCTTTGAGAAACACATGCAATTCTAATGGGAAGTCTGGCAGCAGATTCTAGGCAGAAAAACTAAGCAACTTTAGGCTCCAGACTCAGCAAAGCAATGTGCCTTAACAGGTCTCACTTCTCATTTTCTCTGCAGTCATCCTTCCAGAGAACATGTGTAGGCTTGACTGAGTGAGTGACATGTTCAATCCAAAAACAGGACTGCCTTGCACATGATCACTATACCAATTTTAAGAGGCTTTTGGTGACATATTAGTCAATTGAAATAGAATATCCCCAGAAACCTAGCTCATTTAGCAACTTTGCAAACAAGAAATATTAGACTGCTAGATATGACCCCTGTTCATTGAGGTAGAATGCATGACAAGGATTTTTAAGAATGTTTTTTGTAAATTATTTTTGAAAGAGTAATATAGTCTGGGATGTTCCACCCCATTTCCAGTGGGCAGAAAAGTCTGTTTGGAGAGGGGGGGAATCGAGGGGCTTCCCAAAATGGCTTTTATGCCGTTTTCTCCGCTCCCCCAGCAATGATGTAATGGGGTTCCTGCCATGAAAGGTCCCACCCAATATCTTCAATCTCATACCATGTTGTACCGCTTAGAACCATACCAATAGAGAGGGGTACGTTGACTGACTCCCCATGAAAGTATAAGGGTTTGCTTTGTTTATCTTCATGAAGAATCCATCATAATGGTAACATAAAAGCATCTTATCAATTTCTATTTTTTTTCACTGTTCGAACAATTAATAGTCTGGTAAATAAGTTTCAGTTGGAGGATAGTAGTCAGTAGTCTGCTCCAAGGTCCAGAGCAATTCCTCTATCCTTTACTTTGGTTCCCGTACATGTTTCTGTATGAAAGATCTTCTTGACAGGATCATGAAGGTTGACATCTTGATGTTGTAGTCAACTCCAACACAAAGTCAGAGGTAACTACTTCTGTTCCCTTTTCCTTGGCCTATTTAAGGTCCTTGATTCGAGGTATAGATACAATTTGCCTGATGTGATATGATACAATTGATCCATCTCCAAGATATGACAATCTTCACATTTTTCAAACTCTTTTCATCATGCTCCATTCTTTTCTTGTCTAAGTTGTTGTAAGATCTCATTGATCTTCTATGATCAGCTATCCCTTGACAGTTTCTGCTTATAGCAGCACCCCCCACGCTGTGACATCTTTATAAAGCTCCCTTATTGAGAGTAAATTTTGTCAAACCTCCTTTTCTCTTAGAGCCAAGTTTGCCACCTGCCCAATAATGGGATCACACATGAGTTGGCTCTGGGCTGCAAACTGTCCTGCTTATAACTTTGCACTGACATCAAGATGAATTTCTTTTAAATCAGTATGTTGAAAATTACCTGATGTGGTTGACTCAATCATTAGTGAAGAACAATGACAGCATTGAGCAAACACTTGAAAGATGAAGATCCTATCTGGCCACACTTGTTATTTTGATAACTGGAGCATTTCTGTTGTTCTGCTTGATGTTATTGCTCAAGAACTGAAGGGTCACGCTGCTTGTGCTATTATTAACAAAGTTATTGCAGAAATTAATGAGTATCCAGACTCTTAGAGTTGAAGATTAAAATCAGCATTGGGAAATACAATCTGGAGTTCAACTGCAAGATTTTAAGTTAGGTCTTGTTCATTGTCTGCTGGAGTGCTGACAGAAACCAACTATCTCAATCTAGAGCCTAACACAGAACCATTTGAGTTCTAATATCATTACTGTAATGATGGCCACTTATAACTTCGTTTACAGAACATGCCACAACCAGTTTGGTTTCAGTGGTGATGTCCTGAAGTCCGGCACTTGCAAATAAATTCCCAATGCAGCCTATATTGCAGTGTGAAACTCACCCATTGAGAAGAATAAGACTTTACATGAAGGGCATGTTCCTCCAAAAAATTTCCTGGATCTTTATGTGACTTGCTTGGTCCATTACTAGGACATTTTTGTCCAGTTTGAATGCAAAGTTAATATTTTGTTGCAAGATTGTGGTCCTCTGGTGTTAGCATCAATAACATGGTGGGGGGGGGTAACAAAACACTTAAGATTTTAATGTAATTTCTGTATATTTTATAATATTTACAGTGAAATGCACATTTTTCGAAGATGGGAACGTGGATTTTTTGTGGTAAATGGTCCCTAACTAATAATGGTGCAAATTTGAAATACTTCCCAGGAGAGGGGCTATAAAAATGCAATTTTTGATATTCAGTCCACAGTTTCATTATAATATATGTAAGAACACAAATTGCAAACTATTGATTAGGATTTCCTGTACCTGCACAACCAGCCTGTGATTCTACACTTCATTATGGACTAGCAAACAAGAAAACCCTGGTCCCAATTGTTCTTTCTATTTTAAGCATCAACCTCCGTCTTGTATTCACCACACCCAGTGGATAAAAAAAAATCAGTTTTGTTTTAATTCTTTTATGTAAGTATCCATATTAGTGTAATTTGTTTTTGCATGGCAATTGCAAGAAAGTAAATTTATAAAATGGTCTTGATTTTAAGGGCCTTGGTTAAGCAGGATCAGTTGGTGATTGGTTTAAAATGACTGAAACCGCTCATTGGGTGAGATTTTCTAGTCTTGTCTGTAGCAGGACCTGTTGTGAACAAGAACAAAAAAATTGGCTTTCCAGTAAAAAGTCCAGTCGAAATTCTCCCATCTCATCCAGCTCGGGAATTAAAGAGGGCGGGACAGAAAATTCAGCAGACCATTCAATCAACCATTGAGCTAAGGCAAGAATTCTGGACTTGGGGCATATGCGGCCAGAGAATCCCACCCAATATTCATCCCAGCCACGAATGAAGATGGACAATTTCAGCCATTGTCTCATTTCTCCTCCAAATATAACTACCCTCATTTTCCAATGCATTAAGACAAAAAGACTATTACAGTGTTTTTTTCCTTCATTCTTTCACGGCATCTGGGTATCACTAGCAAGTCTGGCATTTGTTGCCCGTCCCTAATTGCTATTGAATGGCTTGCTAGACCACTTCAGAGCAATTAAGAGTTAACCACATTACTGTGGGTTTTAAGTCATGATCACTAGTCTAGGTAAGAATGGCAGATTTCCTTCCCTAAAGGCTATCAGTTAAGCCAATGGGTTTTTACAACCAGTAATGGTAATTGTCATGGTCACCATTACTGAAACTAGGTCTATATTCCTAATTTATTGATTAAAAATTTAATTTAAATCCCACTAGCTGCCTTAGTCCCCAGAGCACTAAGCTGGGCCTCTGGATGCTGAGTCGAGCAACATTACATGTCATCTGATCGTGGGGACTACAGTAATTACAGGAGCTTGATGCAATTTTGAAGTATGAATGTGCAGAGCAAATTCCTCCCAATGGGTCGCAATTTTCAAAACAGCTTGGTCATCTTGCGATGTCTTTGTCCCATACAATAGAAATTGCTCCAAAAACATGTCTTTTGAACTATTCTATGCAGCTGAACCCCCAAAAATATGAAGTCAATCGGTGACATAAGCACTCAAATAAAAATAAAATACTATGGATGCTGGAGATCTGAAACATAAACAAAAATTGTTGACAAAATTCAACAGTTCTGATGGCATCTTTCGCGAGAGAAAAAGTGTTAACCTCTCAATCTAATATGACTTTTTTCTGGAACTTTCTGTAAGGGTTCCATTCCACTCTCTGAGTTTCTCCATCTCTGCAAATTTGTTCTTTTACATGTTTTCCATTTTCCTCAGCTGAGGATTCCCCCAAACTGTGGTTGACATGGCCCTCAATGGTGTCAAATCCATTTCCTGCATATCTGCCCTCACCTCATAGCCTCCCTTCAAGATCCATATCAGGCCCCTTGTCCTCACTTTCCATCCCATTAGCTTCCTTAGTCAAATGTTGTCCTTTGCCATTTCCACCAATTCATACTGCCAGAAACACTTCCCATTCTCCTGTCAGCAGCCCAAAATGATCATTCCCTCGCTGACACTCAGTCCACTCCTCAATCATACCTAATACTTCACTCCATTCCCATGCAGTTGCATGAGGTGTAACTCCCATCCCTTTACTTCCACACTGTCCAAAGCCCCAAACACATCTTGCAAGTGAAGCAGCAGTTTACTTGTGTCTCTTTCAAATTAGTTTATTGTATTGTTCCTCACAATGTGATTTCTACATGAGGGACAGCAAAGGTAGACTGGGTGACCACTTTGTAGAACATTATCATTCAGTCTGCAAGCATGACACTGAACTACCAGTTGCTTGCCATTTCAGTTCATTATCTTGCTCTCACGGTCATATTTCTATCCTGGGCCAGGTACAATATTTGAATGCGAGTTTAAGAAATAGCATGTCACTTTCTGATTTGGGCACTTTACAATCTTTTGGACTCAACATTGAGTTTAACAATTTCAGACCATGAACTCTGTCTGACATCTTGTATTTGTTTCTCCAGTCATTATCTTGTTCTTACATTTTGCTTTCAGACAGCACTGACTTTTATTGTTATTAACACAATCTGCAATGTTGCTTTCAAATCATTCTGACTTTTCTTTTGCTACAGCTACTCTATTACTTGTTACTTAGTTCCTTTATTACTACCATTCCCACCTTCTTTGCCTTTATTCCATGATTTTATGGTGTAATCTCCCCCGCCCACCAACTTCTACGTAACCCTGAACTTCCTTTTTTGTTCTACCTGACTTGCTTCCTTTTTAACAGCATAAGACCCACCACATTTTTGCCTCTGTTCAGAACTGAAGTCATATTGAACTCAAAACATTAATTGTTTCCATCTCCACAGGTATTGCCAGATCTGCTGAGTTTTTATTACACTCAGTGACTTCTGTTTGAACAGATAATGGTTGGAATTCCTGGTCTTGTACCGCTGCCAGTGAGAATGTAGAATCTGGTACTCAGCCAAAACTCCATTCACTGCAGCAGGACTGCAGAATCCTAGTTGTGGGCAAAGATGGAGAATTCTGGATAATGTAACCTGCTCAAAGGAAATCAAAATTGCCAGAACATAAAAAACATATTTTATTCACAATAACAGAAATAACATTATAAAAGAATAAATAGACAAATTTATAAATCAGATGACCTCAGAGACTCATTAGAAAATCCAAACCAGCTGTATATACTTGTGGAGCATTGCTATATGCTTCAGGATCAGGATGTTTAATTGTTGTGGACATTGGGAAAAAGATTTTCTGGATAGAAGTACACTTTCCTTGGTTAATTTGAGTAGATACTAGATTGCTTGTAAATCAGCTGTAGTTCATTCAAATCATGGATGCCTCTAAATCTAAAAAGTGCTTCCCATCCTTACATCAGAGCACATAATCTTAGTTGGCATGTCAGTACACAGAGGATTGGATGAGATGTCAAATCCAGCCTCTGGTTTCCCTCTTGGGTGAATATAAAATATTCTATGGCACTATTCAAAAAAGCTCAAAGGAGTTCCCTTGAGATCTTAGCTAAGAATTATCTAAAATAAATTAAATAGATTATTAAAACAGATTGCCTGGTCATTTATTTCACTATTGTTTGTGGGATCTTGCTGTGTGCAAACTCGCTGCTGCATTTCCTAACATTACTGCAATAAGATGCTTCAAATAAGCCTCATTGTTGAAGCTATAAAAGGTGGTATAAAAATGCAAATTCTCTCTCTCACTATTCATGTCATGTCTGTGGTATTGACATATCAGCACAGTTCTCCTCTTGTTATAAGTTTGATAAGGTGCCTCACAAAAGGTTGCTGCAAAAGATTAGGGTGCACGGAGCATGGATAGAGGATTGGTTGTCTAATAGGAAGCAGAGAATAGAAATCAATGGGTGCTATTCTGGTTGGCAGCTGGTGACTAATGGAGTACTCCAGGGATCGGTGCTGGGGTCTCAACTGTTTACTATATACATAGATGATCTGGAGGAAGGGGCTGAGTGTAGGGTAACAAAATTTGCTGGTGACACAAAGGTGAGTAGAAAAACAAATTGCTTGGAGGGTATGAAAGTCTGCAGAGAGATCTGGATAGGTTGAGTGAGTGGACGAGGATCTGGCAGATGGAGTAAATAACATTAGCAAATGTGAGGTTATCCACTTTGGTAGAAATAATAGTAGGAGGGGTTATTATTAAAAGGCAAAAAGCTGCAGCATGCTACGGTGGAGAGGGACCCAGTCTGCAGGTGATCAAGAAGGCGTATGGAATGTTGGCCTTTATAGGTAGGGAGATAGAATATAAAAGTAGAGCGGTCTTGTTGCAACTGTACACGGCACTGGTGAGGCCGCAGCTGGAGTATTGTGTGCAGTTTTGGTCGCCACATTTGCAGAAAGATATATTGGCTTTGGAGGGAGTGCAGAGAAAGTTCACCAGGCTGATACCGGAGATGGGGGGGTTAACCTATGAGGAAAGATTAAGTAGACTAGGTTTGTGCTCATTAGAGTTTAAAAAGCTGAGGGGGGATTTTATAGAGACATATAAGATAATGAAGAGGATGGATAGGGTGGAGGTAAAGAGATTCTTCCTGCTTAGAAAGGATAACAGAACCAGAGGGCACAGCCTCAAAATAAGGGGGGAGGCGGGGGGGGGCGTGTTTAGATTGGAGTTGAGGAGGAATTTCTTCACTCAGAGAGTGGTGAATCTTTGGAATTTTCTGCCCATTGAAGTGGTGGAGGCTACCTCACTGAGTATATTTAAGTCATGGGTAGATAGGTTTCTGATAGACAAGGGAATTAAGGGTTATGGGGAGAAAGCGTGAAAGTGGAACTTTTGATCCAGTTCAAATCAGCCATGATCTTTACTAAATGCCGGGATAGGCTCGAGAGGCTCGATGCCTACTCCTGCTCCTACTTCTTATGTTCTTATCATCTCAGCCTCTTTTTATAAATTAAAATAAATACTTTGTTATTATTGATGACAGAGACTTTTGACTTAAACTTCAAATGTGCCTATTAATATTTGACAGAATTATTGCGGGAAATTGATAAATTGGACATTCCTAGCCCATATCTTTCTTTCCGCTGAATAGATTACATGAATTTTGGTGATAAAGTAATTTTGGCATAAAGTACATAGTTCATAATGCTAACTTTGTCTACTGTATTTGATATGCAACTTCTTGAAGTTATTGGTAAACCTGGCTACTCTTTTAGCACCCTAAAGTAGAAATTATGATGTTAAATTGTGCAGAAACAGAAAGTTGTATGTGAATAGCAAACCACGGAATTACTTTACCAGGAATTTTGTTTTACAAAAACAAGGCTGGCTACATCAGATGCTAAGGATAAATAATGCATGAAAGGCATCTCAATGAGTACCTTTGTGTATTTTATATTGTATAATTGGATTTCACTGAACATTTAGAATTCATCTATTTAGCTGTGGCTAAATGTATTAATTGTTTCTCTCTATAAATTAAGATCTGAATTTAAAATATATCAGTCAGAAATTAGCAAGGCACACAAATGTGTGACTGATTACTGCAAATAGATTTTTTTTTTAATTTGTCTTTACAAGTTATTTATTCATGGAATATGAGCAAACAACCCTGTCACATCTTTCAGAAATGTCTCTAAGCTGTGGCCTAACGGGCCATCTAAAATGGTAGTTTGCAAGAGTACACTGGGATAATCAGACAAGCACTGAAACAGACAGGCTGCAGCCTCAAAAGAAATTTGAAGAGAAAAAGAGGCTGCAACTGCAAGCCAGGATATTGGCCATCTTCAGGGCAAAGAACACTTTCTGGTCAAACTGGGATGTACAGGTGCTCTAACCCCTTATCTGGGAGCAAGGTAAGTGATCTTTGTACCTCCAGCACTTATAGGCATGGCTGTTGGGGATACATCCAGACTTTGGCATAGCAACACCTGATTGGACCAGACCACACAGAGAATGACAGCCATCAGCACACAGATAAAGGCTAATATCTGGCTGGGTACTTGCTAATCACGCAAATATTAAGTCAAGGTCTAGTATTGGACTTGAACTGTCGTATTTTACAAGATAATTTATTGTTGATTGGTTGGATGATTATTAATTGTGTGTAAATAAATATTGTTGCATTAATAAGAGGTCTATTTGCAATTCTTTGTTTGCCATATAAGGATTAAAACAGACTGTGCAGCAGGCACAGCAACAAATTTCCAAGCTCTTTTGGAATACAGTGGCCATCACTCAGCCAAGCAATACAATGATTTTGCTGACAGATGATCCTGTGAGATGAGTTTAGTGACTGTTTAAGTTGTTTTTATGTTGGTTGAGGGAAGAGGCACATTACTCAATGCTGCCGGGTGAATTCCCTATCACTTTCTGAATGGTGTCACAGAATTTTTAATGTGCATCTCGAGGCAGACAAGGATTCATTTTACAACTCATTACCTATCAATTGCAGATTGTATATATAAATATAGCTTTCAGACTGTAAAGAACAACTTCCAGTATTTATGGCATCTGCTGTGAAATTTGAGAGAAAATAGGTTAATTGAAGCCCCAAATTATAACACCTTCTATCTGTAGAAGGTGCTTGAATGAATTTCATTTGGCCTCATTCTCACTTACTTAAACAGTTAAACAATTGGTTATTCTACTGTTTCCTTGTTTTGGATCAGGGACCGATTTGTTAATCATACTATTGTTTTCCATGATATTGCTAAGTCCCACTGCTGAACTTTTGGGCAAGACTCCATCAACTTCATCAGGAAACCTGATTGGGTTATTCGATTCTTCATCAGTTGCAGTTTGTGAATAAACGTGAGGATGGAAATAACTATAGTACAGCACAAGACAACAAATGCCTATAACTAGTGCTAGCCCTATAATTATACTGAGCCCTATAGTTACGTTGATGGATAGATCATAACTTCTGTGCAACAGAGAGTCTTTCAGGAACCAGAATAAGAGAAGTATTACAGTTGTTTCAATGGTTCTAAATATATAATAGAAAGCCATTACTACTCTTGTCTTCTGACCTTTTATATTGAAAAAGGTGAAAACTAAGATGAGACCAACTACTGCCCTGTAAATAATTTCTTGATAGTTAGATGTAGAAAATGTGGTCTTCTGCCTGAAGACATAGATAAACATGATTAACCACAAAATAACCAAGTAAGCAGCAGCAGCTATGGAGTGCAGGATAGCCAGTAGGGTTATGCTCAAAATCCTGGCACCAAGTGTCAACACTTTGTAAAAAAAGTATATCATATAAGGGAGCCCACAAGTTAGTTTGTGCTGAGTGATCAAAGATTTCTTCAGTGCTGCATAGTAATCCAAAGTGGCCCATGAAATGCTCATGCATGATGTAATCACTGAACAATCTGCAAAAGAAAAGGAATACAATATATTAACATAACTTAGTGTCCTTCAGAATTGCAATACTTTATAGTATTAATAAACAGCAATCTTAACACTTTGGAACTTCTCCACCCATTTCAGCCTCAGAATCAATCTCAGAAGATACAAAATCCTTCCAACCATATGATTTTCATTCGTGATATTTGTATTTCAGGCCACAAAAATGATTTTTGATACCCGATGAACCATATGTGTGTGCGTTCCAGTCATAACCTGCCACCAGCAGGGTGTAATATTGCTGTAAATTCAATGGGGTATGGGATAACTTTAGCGTTAGTTATTTCCGGTGTTTCTCCATTACACTTCAAAAGTACATAATTGACTGTGAAGTGCTTTGTGACATCTGGTGGTTGTGAAAAGCACTTAATAAAGAAAGTCTATTGACTTTTGGTGCAGCCACTGTGGGCTGGGACAAAATCCCCAATGTAAATTGCTTTCATACCAGGCACTAGCTGTAGAAATATCATAGTGATCATAGTGGACTTTTATCCCCTTGTTCATAGCTCCCAATAAACTGGGTGATCACATGTATGGATGCGTCCTATAAACATGGAAATACAGAAAACAGGTGCAGGAATAGGCCATTTGGCCTTTCAAACCTGTTCCACCATTCAATAAGATAATGGCTAATCCCTTCTCTCAACAACATAATCACGCATTCTCTCCATACCCTTTCACACCTTTAAAGTCTAGATGTCTATTTCCTTCTTAAATACATTCAGTGACTTGGCCTCCATAGCCTTCTGTGGTAAAGAATTCCAAAAGTTCATCACCCTGTGAGTAAAAAAAAATCTCCTCATCTCAGTCCTAGATGACATGCTTGTACTCTGAGACTGTGACCCCTTTTCCTAGATCCTCCAGTTAGAGCAAAAAACATCCCAACATCTAGTCTGTCCAGCTATGTCAGAATTCTATACATTTCCATGAGATTCCTTTTCAGTCCTGCAAATTCCTGCGTTTCCCAGTTAACCCAATCTCTCCTCATATAACAATCCTGCCATCCCAGGAATCATCACTGCACATCCACTACAGCAACCTTCACTGCAAGTATATAGCAAGTATATCTTGGATAAATAGACCAAAACTGCACACACTAATCCAGGTGTGGTCTAAGCAAGGCCTTATAGAGCTGCATCAACACATGCTTGCTCTTGTACTCAAGTCCTCTCGCAATGCTTTCTGTAACTGTTTGCTTGCTTTCAGTGCCTGATATACCAGGACACCAAGATCCTCTTGTATGTCAACATTTACCAATCTAGGTACTTTAATTTTGCACACTCATCTCTTATGTGGAATCTTATCAAAATCTTTTCGAAAATCCAAATACACCATATCCACAGGTGCACCCTTAATTATTCTCTTAGTTACTTCCTCAAAAATCTCCACTATGTTTGTCAAATATGATTTCCCTTTCATAAATCTATGTTGACTTTGTCTAATTTGTTGATATTTTCAGTGTATCCTGTTACTGCATCCTTTATAATAGACTCTGGAATATTGCAACCTAACATCTTACCTGGGACTTTATCAAAAACATTTTAGAAATCCAAATACTGGTTCACCAGTATAAGACAATGCAGTTTTAAGAAAAAAATAGGAATTTGCTCTGAACAGCTAGCTGAATTGAAAGTGAATAACTCCCAGACCCAGGTAAATTCCACTTAGTGATTACAAAAGAACTTGTCACAATTTTTAATTTCCGTTAGTTATGTCAATGTACAGTAGTGTTGCAGAATTGTATAATGAGGTAAACAAGTAACTATAGGCTAGTCAGTCAGCTATAGTAAATTTAGAGTTTTAATTGCTGTGGCAAAGAACTGATACTGATACAGTGGACCATATTATATCCACCTGTATTGTTTTCTGGTTCTAAGTGAGTCAAATCTCAATGGAAAATGGAGCATAGGGGCGGGAATTTCAGCTTAGCTCGAGTGAAACTGGAATTTCATACCCGAGGTCAACAGATATTTCCATTGTCTGCCCCTGGTTCACTTGTGGATGGGCAGTAGAATTCCAGCGTAAATCTTTAACATAAATTCTCCATCTAGTTTTATGGAAGTGAATGAATCAGAAAACTACTCCATAAAAAAATTATATCAGTTTGACATTCACACAGTTTTCTGCTGTCATACAGTTCCTTCCACTGACTGAAGTATGAAATGGTTATATGATTGCTAGGGAATGAGCTTTATAGAAAAGTTGATTTAAAGAACCTAGCAAGAGGTCAAAGCCAACAACTTTTAGAGGATTTTCTTGCTTATTTTTCTCTTTGTCAATTAGGCATTGTAGCAATTGATGTGTTGCTGCTATTTTTCCCACAGTTGCAATAATATCATGAAGGGTTTCTCAATGGGAGAACGGGGCGGTCAAGGAAAGGACACCAGGCAGGTCAGGCTGCAAAGAAAAGTACTTTGTCCAAATGCTGGTATCTCATGTCTGCATTTTCAGACAGAAGTGTATCCAGGAGGTCACAGATTTCTCTGGTCACCTTCTTGGAAAGCCTCATTACCCTGAACTTAATGGAGAGAAGCAGTAATTGCCCGACACCTGGGGTAAATACAGGATAGTGCGACCAAGGTTACTGTAACATCCAGACCTCAGAACACAGTTTTCTGAACTCACTTCCCAAAATGCAAATCAGTGAAGGCACCATATTTAGCTATCTGTAATATCCACGAGCGTTTCTGAACTCCACTGGAGACTAGGAGGCACCCCAAAAGGATGGCAATAGGTAATTTCATCAGTTTCTCCAGAGTTTTAACAATGTTGAACCAAAGTTATGATGGGAGGTGAGTAACTCTCAGTGGAAATTCCACCACAGCAACAGGAAATTAAGGGTAGTTCTTTTGGGGCACTAAATGCATACAATTTTCTATTGTGCAATAAAGTAGGTATTAAATTCAGGAAAATCTCCATAAGTAAACATTAAACCCAGTTCTTTACAAAATTCTGTTTATGATTGAATTTTTACCGAAAAAAGATGGTGGATTTGTATTATGGGAGTGTTGCGTGGAGAGGTAGTGGTTAAAGTCTCAGGAATCTGTTTCTCCACCTAAACCTCTCTCCAACCTAATCTCTTCCAGTTTTAGCTAAGGCCGTAAATTTTCCCTTTTGAGAAACCTGATCCACAGAGGAGTCTGGAACATTAAATGTGTTAGTGAGACACTGAGCTTCTTGTAATTTCTCTTTAAGAAGTGACCTGTTGCCATCCGGGTTTGCTAAGCATCAGTGGATCCAGCAGCTTTCTCAGGGTCTTTCTGGTTCAGGAGCTAAGTGTCTTCCTCTGTTCAACCACCCTCCTACCACAGCCTACCAGGTAACACCCCCATCTCATTCCTATTTATAATATCAGCCATTATTGCCACTGACTAAAGGCCCACCTGTCAAACATGCTGCTCCTCTGGGCAGGGGCCCTATCACCGACATCAGAGACACACTATAGAGCTAAAACTTCTTGTGGGTCAAGTCAGGAAAAATTCTGCCCCCGGGGTCAGTGACATTATAAATAAAAGTAACACAAAATATACTTACACTGAATATAATCTCGATCGGCAGATACCAGGAGGATGAACATCTGAAGAATAAGTTGAGGTACGGTTTCCAAGAATGCCTCAAACAATCGTAACATGCTCAAATCTGTTATTGCATAAATGGCAGCCATGCGAGTATCTTTTTGTTTAATTGCTGCTTTGTATCCAATCACAAGAGCATGCATGAACCTTTAAAAGAGAAAAAATGTTTTTGGAAATAAAAATCAACAGAGACTCAAGTTATATTAAGTATTTATTTTATGCACAACTGTCATGTTTTTTCCTGATCAAAAACAAATAAGAAACACTCGTGCCAAAAATCTTGTCAACTAATATCATCTAATGGATTTTGTATCAGAGAACATTGGTGGAGTGGAAGCAGAGAATGATTGACAGCAAACTTGTTGAGTGCCTAAATAGGTGGATGTTATGTACACCACCCTGTCCTGAACTTAACCATATAGATGTTGGAAAGGCTTTGAGAGATCAGGAAGTTGGCCACTCATCACAGAGTATGGGCTAACAACTCGCAAGTAACATTTGTACCACACAGGTGCCAGGCGATGGCCATCTCCAACAAGAGAGGGTCTAACCTCTTGACATTCATGGCATTACCATTACTAAATCCCCCACCACCAACATTTGAGGCTTACCATTGACCAGAAACAGAACTGGACTAGCCATATAAATACTGTGGCTACAACAGCAGGTCAGAGGCTCAGAATCCTGTGGTAAGTTACTTTCCCTCTGACTCCCCAAAGACTGTCCACAATCTGCAAGGTACAAATCAGGAGTGTAACGGAATACTTTCCGCTTACCCGGATGAATGCAGCTCTAACAACACTCAAGAAGTTCGACATCATCCAGGACAAAACAGTCCATTTCATTGCTACCCTTTCTATAAACATTCAATTCCTCCACCATTGATACACAGTGGCAACAGTGTGAACCATCTGCAGGATACACTGTAGGAACTCACCAAGGTTCTTAGGCAGTACTTTTTAAACCCACAACCACTACCATCTAAAAGCATAAGAGCAGCAGATACCTGGGAACTCCACTACTGGAGGTTCCTCTCCAAGTCATTCATCATCCTGATTTAGAAATTATATCGCACTCTCTTCACTTTTGTTGGGTCAAAATCCTGGAATTTCGTCCCTATACTACTGTGGGTGTACCTACACCTCATGAACTTCAGTCGTTCAAGAAGACAGCTCACCATCACCTCAAGGAAAACTATGAACAAGCAATAAATGCTGGCCTAATCTAGGCCAGTGATGCCCAAATTCCATTCATGAAAAAAACTAAGCTATGTAATAAATAACAGCAATCCCAGCTAAATTCCATGAGGAATGCTATTCAGCACGTATTCCTAACTTAATTTCAACCCTGCTCTTTGTTTTCTTACCTCCAACCATATCTCTATCCATCTGACCACATTCTTCTTCATTCCATTTAATGCATCTTTACTAGGAAGCTCTTACGTGCTATCTTAATTTTGAAAATTTATATCATTATAAATCTGTGTTCTGTTATATCTTCAAAACATTTCATAGGTTTGGTCAAGTATGAAGTTACATCAACATGGAAGGAGATAATGAACAGAACACTTATGCAGTCACCATCTATAACAAATAAATCATTTGGAAGAGGAGCAGAAACAAGACTGTCATAGTTTATTAATGATGGCAACTGGGAAATGACAGGGAGGCTGCAAATAACAGAAAACTAAGGCATCAAATATAGAAGGGATTGAAATTTGAGAAGTTGGGCTGTTAGGCATCAGTTGTTGTTTTAATGTGGATAAAAGCAAAAAGATGAGACTGGAGAAGGGGAATAAGCGATGAGAAGATAAAGAGATTGGTGTAAACTGAATTTGCCATTGATCACGGTAAAAGTGATGGGACAGGGCCCCTACCCACCCAAGTCAGTATTAATTGTAATATCCCTCCCTTAGTTAAAATGCTAGTTTTTTGTTATTCATTCAGGAAGCCAACATTTATTATTCATCCTGCATTACCGTTGAGAAGGTGGTGGTATGCTGACTTCTTGGATTGCTGCTGTCCATCTGGTGTACATATACCAACAGTGCAATTAGTTTCAAGATTTTGATGCAGGATGGTAATCCCAGAGTATTGATGGTGGGGATTTGGTAATGGTGTAAAAGTGTAGGTTATTCAAGATTTGGAAACATGTTTAGCACACTGACAAGTGCCATTAAGAAGGAGCATGGTTCAAAGTTATTAGAAGGAAAGTGAGCATAGAGATTAAATTTAATTGCTTTGCACAAGGTGTTGTGAATATTGGATGAAGACTTCCTGGGAAGTTGGTGGAACCAGATGGTAACTGTGCAGTTCAGAGATAACTGGCTAGATATATCCATATAGCACACAGTGATTGAGAAATATGAGCGATAAAACATTGTTTTGGTAATCTTGAATTTTGAGATCAATCAGATAGACCCACACCACGCTTTTCTGGTCCTGTATGTTCCTGGATACCTAACCAACCGACAGTGATGCAATTACCTGATGAGTTTAGAGTGAGTATTTGAGTTGAGTCATGACACAATTAAGTTAATCAATAATGAAATGCATCAAGGCTATTTACTCCACCCTGAGCAGAAGAACAATTGATAGCACCCATCAAAAATACACCAATGAATCAACTAATAAAAAAAATTATACTGACATTGAAGGAATTATTTAAACTAATTCACCATTGCCGTCTTAAAATACTGATCGGTCCACCTTCAATTACTCACATTCCAACCAACAGTATGATGGTAAACCTTGCTTAAAAGAGGGTTAACAAAGTCCATTAACAATAGGACCATTACCTAATAATCAAATTGGAAAATTTACATTGTGGTAATATTGCCATTGTTGGAATAAAGGCCACAATAACACAAGTTTCCTGATAAATTAAGGTAGCAGCAGAAAATAAAAAAAACTTTGAAAAATGTCCTGATTTAAAAATTCCCCTTTATAGAACACATTTTGGTGGACTTCTCAACCTCTTGTAATCACGTATTCTCAATTTATATGGTTAGGGAGATCTCTAATGGAATGTCACATCAACATTGAGAATTTGTGTGATTTGCAAATTATTTGAAATTGACAAGATGTTCCTAGCTGTTCAGATACCAGCCTCCCACACCCAACAAAGCTCCCGATGGAAATGTAGATAGCGCAAGGTGAGCAAAGATCAGGCGAAACCAAGTTAGTTTTTTTATTCGTTCATAGGATGTGAGCGTCACTGGCTGGGTGAGCATTTATTGTCCATCCCTAATAATCCCTGCAATGCTAGTTAAGAATCAACCACACTGGTGTTGTTCTAGAATCACATGTAGGCCAGACCAGGTAAGAATGACAGATTTCCTTCTCTAAAAGGACATTAGTGAAACAGTTGGGTTTTTACAACCACTGTCAATGGTTTCATGATCATCATTAGACTTTTAATTCCATATTTATTTTTAGTGAATTCAAATTTCACTATCTGTGGTAAGATTTGAACCTGGGATTCAGAACATGATTCTAGGTCTCTGGATTAACACCTCTATTCCACTGCCTCCCCCTGTAATCTCTATCCCATTTCTTCTCAACATAGAACAAAACTCAGAATTAGGAAACTTCAGGGCAAATTTTACCATCTTGCTTGCCACAAGAAAGGTCCATTGACCTCAGTCAGGATTTTCTGGTTTCAGGCATGCAAGGTTGGAAAATCCTAATAATATGTCATCTATTCTAGTGTACCAATTGAGAAAGTAAGACGTACTGACAACTCATAAAACAAAATAAATAAATAAGGCATACTCAAACCCTCACACTATTCTGTAAAAGTATTGGTTCTGTGCTACTGCTATCAAACTATTCATCAGTTATTACCTTCATTTAAAAATCAATGTTCATAAATATTACGTAGGAAATTTCCTAACTGAGTTAAATGGTTAAGTTAAATCCAATATAACTTAATTTAAGAAAGTTAAATTTGATACTAATCTTGTGTTTATTATTTTTGAGAGTTTGAACTATATTTAAAGAATTAGAATATACTATTGAATGTTAGTATCATTATGGGTTAAGTTGGGTCTGCACCACCTTCCTGTCTCCATTCTGACTAAGTCAGTGGCTGAAAAGCCCATGAATGGCCTTCCCAACCTGCTGCTATTTGAGGCTCTTAAGTGCGAGTTAAAGTCAAATTAAGAGTCTTTTCGACCACCACTGATATGAACCCAGCATCAGATAGGCATGATGCCAGACAGAGAAATCTGTGTAAATTGCTTGCAGTCTCCCAGGACAGACACTAAGACCTAGGAGCGAAATTAGGCCATTCAGCTGATCAAGTCTGCTCCGCTATACAATTATGTCTGATATTTTTCTCATCGTAGAAAATCTGACAACACTAGGTTTAAGTCCAATCAATTTACTTGATAGTAAATTTTGATAGCAGATTTATTTGTCTGAGGCCAGAATCTCCGTTCACCTGACGAAGAGAGAAACCTCGAAAGCTTGTGAGTTTACTACCAAATAAATTGGTTGGACTTAAACCTAGTGTTGTCAGATTTCTTTCTGTGTTTACTCCAGTCCAACGCCAGCATCTCCACATCATTTTTCTCATCCCCATTCTCCTGCCCTTCCCCATAACCCCTGATCCCCTTATTAATCAAGACTAATCTATCTATCTTAAAGACACTCAATGACCTGGCCTCCATAGCTTTCTCCGGCAAAGAGTTCCACAGATTCATCAATCTCTGGCTGAAGAAATTCCTCCTCATATCTGTTTTAAAGGATTGACCCTTTAGCCTGATGTTGTGCCTCTAGTTTTATTTTTTCCTACAAGTGGAAATATCTCTCCACATCCACTCTATCCAGGCCTCACCGTCTTCTGTAAGTTTGAATAAGATCCCCCCTCATCCTTCTAAACTCCAATGCGTACAGAGTTCTCAACTGTTCCAACAGGTTCCTCATTTGAAGACATTGCGGGGGCGATTCTCCCAAAAGTGCTGAATTGGCAAGAAAACTGGTGTAAATCACAACTGTTTTTTCAGTGCAACTTCAGACTCAAATCTCCCCATCTGTGCAATGCAGAGGTCACAATCGTGAATCTCATTAAAAGCTCAGGGGACCAGGGCCTATTTGTGGCAAAGTCTGGCAGTTCCAGAGTGCAGTAACCCCTATCTGCCAATTTCCCGTTTGCTGACCAACTTGATCGCTGGCCAGACTATGACCCTCACACTGCTGAACCCCAACCTTCTAAGGCCCGATCATAGCTCCCACAAGCATTTCTGGGCCTCAACCCCCACCCTGTCTCAGAGCACCCCAATCTCCAGACACTATGCCCCTCTCCTCCCAGCAGTGTAGACCCCCCCACCCCTGCAGACTTGTCCCCAGCTGACAACCCTCCCTCCGGCAGATCACCCCCAAGGCAGAACACCCCAGCGCATCCTGATCACTGGCCTCCTTCCAGCCCCAACCAATCCCAATGCAGACTGTCAGCAGGATCCTCCACCCGCACTGATCACCCCCAGCCGTTGCCTATGATAGACCTGCCCCTTTGGCCCCACCCACAATAGATTATCCCTTAACCTCATCCCTCCTCTAGGCCCTGTCCCAAGGCCCTGCCCCATTGCCCCTCTTGGTCCCACTTCCATTGGCAGGCACAGACTGGCACTGCCAGAGTGCCCATGCCCAGGGATAGAGCGAGGATGCCCATGCTCAGGGGCATCGCCTCTCCTACTGCCCGGCCCCTTGGGGGTGGGTCCTCCCGAGTGCCCCACCTTCACTCCAGTGGGGGTCTCCTGTTAGTTCCCCTACAAGCAATGAGTTAATCTCAACCCTGCCGGAGTGAAATACTTCTGGTAGGGTGGAAGATGCTATTGCTCCTGAAGAATTCTTTGCCAAGCCTGATAATCACATTTAAAATTAATTACAAAAATATTTAAATGACTTACCTGTTATTTCCGCTGGTTTGCAGCGTGGTCTCATTGGGAACGCATGCATGAATCCTGTGAAATGGACAACACTGATTCTTCTACCCTGACACATCTAAAAATGTGCACGTCGGGATGGGAGAATTGGGCCCTGTCTGATCGAGGGAAGGGGGACCCACTTAGAGCCCTGCTCTTGATGCTAGCCTCTTACATCCCCTCTGCCCTACCCTGTCACCATTTCTCTATGGCCTGAGTCACTCTGCGATACTGGGGTTCTGGTGGGTGTTACTCCAACATCTTCCCAGTTGCAATACTGAGCAAAAAAGTTGATGACCTCTGATAGGGTGGCAGCTTTTGGAGGGTGGGACTTCTCAGCCCTGGGATTCTGTTCCAACGCAAAGCATGCCAATGGTCCGTTAATTGCCCCATAATTTGGTACGTCTTCCCCATAGGAGGCAACATTTGCCTATTGCCAACAGACACGACCCCAGTTGTCAGCATGAAATTCCCATGAAAGAATGGCAAAAACAAGGTGGCTTCAAAATATCAAACTGAAAATTCATTTTGTTTTGGAACTTACCAATTTTGTTGCAAAAAAGTCAGGTATGTCCAACCTTACTAAAGCTGTGCCTTAAATTTAATATTACATATATTTTATTTACTAAGCTAAAGCTACAAAATTAGTACTATCACAGATTTTCAGATAAACAAATCAACTGTAAGAATAACTGAATAGATTTGGAAATAGTACTATAATTGGAAGTTGCTAAATATATATTTTTCCTCAATAGTACACATTGTAACAATTGGCATTGCTACACTGGTCCTTGGAAATAGAGGGAATTGTTTTTTTCTTTTTTTTAACTCTATTCAAACTTTACAAAGTCAATGATCAGAATGGACTGGACTAACCCAAATCCATTCCTTGCTTGCTCCAAAAACCAAATTCAAAATCTAATTGATTCCAATTCATGATTTCTAAAATGGAGGCAAACAAGATCCAAGCTGACAAGATGAGGTATTGCACCCCATTTTGGGATTGATCTGATGCTTGATCTTAACCAAAATAGAATTCTCAGAATGCTTTAGGCAGTTATTCACAAATCCTTCTGTTTGAAGAACCTTTTCAAATGTAATAGCAGCCATGGACTGCCCATCTAAATGATAATATGACATAATATAAAAATGGTACATTTAAAATGTGTTTTAGTAACTTTTTTTTACAATAAAAACATAAAAATAGGAGCAGGAGTAGGCCATCTGGGCCCGAGAGCCTGCTTCACCATTCAATAAGATAGTGGCTGATCTTTTCATGGATTCAGCTCCACTTAACTGCCCACTCACC
Organism: Sphyrna mokarran; assembly: GCA_024679065.1. Taxonomy (NCBI): domain Eukaryota; kingdom Metazoa; phylum Chordata; class Chondrichthyes; order Carcharhiniformes; family Carcharhinidae; genus Sphyrna; species Sphyrna mokarran. Next base: position 72,544,425 of record JAGIQG010000007.1, on the reverse strand, counting down.
ATAACCCTTAATTTCTTAACTGATCAAAAATCTATTTTTGCCTTAAAAACATTCAACAAGGGAGCCTCAATGCTTCACTGAGCAAGGAATTCACATATTCACAACCCATTCGATGAAGAAATTCCTCCTCAACTCAGTCCTAAATCTACTCCTCCTTATTTTGAAGCTATGCCCCCTAATTCAAGTTTCACCCAACAATGGAAACAATTTCCCTGCTTCATAATTTTATATGTTTCTACAAGGCACCCACCCCACCCCACTTCATTCTTCTAAATTCTATTAAGTATCGCCCCAATTACTCAGTCTCTCCTTGTAATCCAAATCTCAATTCTGGAATCAATCTGATGAATCTCTCTCACCCCCTCCAGTGCCAATATATTCTTTCGCAAGTAAGAAGACCAAAATTGTACACAGTATTCCAGGATTGGTCTCACTAGCTCCTTATAGAGCTGCAAAATAACCCCCCTGTTTTTAAACTCCATCTTCTAACAGAGGACAAAATTCTATTTGCCTTCTTGATCACCTGCTTTTTGCAATTCATGCACAAGGACAGCCAGGTCCCTCTGCACAGCAGCATGCTGCGTTTTTTTAACATTTAAATAATAGTCTATTTGCTGTTATTCCCACTAAAATAGATTACCCCACATTTACCAACATTGTACTCCATCTGCCACTCACATAAACTAACTTACACATCAGTGAGATGTTCCAATGTCTCTCTAAGCTCCACAGATACACAGTCTTGTAGTTTTCTGTAATCTATCATACAGGGAATGAACGGACAATACATAAACAGAGCTCCCTTTAACATGTTAACGTGCATGATTGCACAGCAGTATTAAAAGGACCACACAGTGCAATAAATAGATTGCACATAGCAAAGAGAAATTAAAGAACAGTGCCTACTTCTCATTACTAGTAAGGCATTTGATAAGGCTCCCCAAGGCAGGCTCACGAAGAAAGTAAGGAGGTGTGGGATAGAAGGAAATTTGACTGATTGAATAAGTAACTGGCTATCTCATAGAAGGTGGTGGAGGGAAAATTTTCAGAAGGGAGACCAGTTACCAGCGGTGTACTACAATGATTAGTGTTGGGTCCTCTGCTATTTGTGATTTATTTATCAATGATTTGGAAGAGGGGACTGAAGGATGGGTCAGTAAATTTGCTGATGACACCAAGATTAGTGGAATAGTGGATGAGGTGAAGGGCTGTTGTAAGCTGCAAAGAGACATTGATAAGATGCAGAGCTGGGCCGAAAAGTGGCAGATGGAGTTTACTCCTGATAAGTGCGAGGTAATTCATTTTGGTAGAACAAACTTGAATGCAGATTACAGGATCAATAGCAGAGTTCTGAGGAATGTGGAAGAACAGAGAGATCTTGGGGTTCACTTCCACAGATCTCTGAAAGTTACCACTCAAGTGGATACAGCCATGAAGAAGGCCAATAATGTGTTAGTGTTTATTAACAGGGGGTTTGAGTTTAAGAGCCATGGGGTTATGCTACAACTATAAGCAATCTATTCTAGGTCTATTAAAAAATGATTAATGCTCCTTTTAAAAAAAAATTTTTGTATTCCTGGCATCAAAATAATGAGTAGGTGATATGATGAGTTTGTTTTAACACATCATAAATCATAAAACAAGTGATTAATTTATCTATCAAATTACGAATACACATGCATATATAACTCAAAACCACTGAAGGAATAGGTTAGTGTTGTTAATTTTGTTTTACTGGAAATTGCTTATGGTTCTGTTTGCATTTATAATAGCTAGTGAAATGATGATGGCAGCAACACTTATAAAGGGGCCCATGGGCAGAAGAAGCCTGATGTGAGAGTAACCATCAAATACTTATTATACTAAGCTTTTTATTTATCCTTGTTTAATTAGGTGAGCTCATTAGGTGAGTTTGCAGAGAGACTTGGACAAGTTGCAGAGCTGGGCCGAGAGGTGGCAAATGGAGTTTAATGCGGAAAAGTGTGAGGTAATTCACTTTGGCAGGAATAACAAATGTGTAGAGTATAGGGCTAATGATAGGACTCTTAATAGTGTTGATGAACAGAGGGATCTTGGTGTATGTGTGCATAGATCCCTGAAAGTTGGCAATCAAGTCGAGAAGGTTGTTAAGAAGGCATATGGAGTCTTAGCTTTTATTGGTAGGGGGATTGAATTTCGGAGCCGCAACGTCATGTTGCAACTGTACAAAACTCTAGTGCGGCCGCACTTGGAGTATTGTGTGCAGTTCTGGTCCCCGCATTATAAGAAAGATGTGGAGGCATTGGAGAGGGTACAGAGGAGGTTTACCAGGATGTTGCCTGGTATGGAGGGCAGGTCTTATGAAGAGAGGCTGAGGGATTTGAGGTTGTTTTCGTTGGAAAGAAGGCAACTAAGAGGAGACCTTATTGAAACATATAAGATGATTAGAGGTTTAGATAGGGTGGACAGTGATAGCCTTTTTCCTAGGATGGAGAAAGCTAGCACGAGGGGACATGGCTTTAAATTAAGGGGTGATAGTTATAGGATGGATGTCAGAGGTAGGTTCTTTACCCAGAGGGTGGTAAGGGTATGGAATGCCCTGCATGCTGCAGTTGTAGATGCGCCAAGTTTGGTGGCGTTCAAAGGTTAGTAGATAAGTTTATGGATGAAAAGGGAATGGTTTAGGTTAGAGGGTCATTGCTTTTTGTTAATTGGTTGGTGCAACATCGAAGGCCGAAGGGCCTGCTCTGCACTGTAATGTTCTATGTTCTATGTTCTATTAGTGAATGGATGTAGAACAAAAGTTCCTTACTATTGCTGTACACTGAAGTAATAAGAACATCTGAACTGAATGGTCGTTATGAATAACTGATTAACAGGTTTTTGGAACAGCCTTAGACATAAATAATTAATAATGGAATAAATACAGATAATTTAACTTTTGAGTTAGTTTGATAATGAGGATGGAATGTTAGGTGGGAGGATGAAACTGGTCAGGAAAAACTGCTTGAGATGTTGCTACAATCCCAGATCAAACTCCCAAAACTTTGTCACAATCCCTGATGTGGCCCCAATTTCATTACAATCCTAGTGAAAATCTCCAAAATTTTGTTACGATCCAATTGGGAACTAATAACTTTTTTGTTAGAGTTAAAGAAGAAAGAAATCCTAGTTAATTACTAGGAGAATATAGCCATGAGTTTCCACAGTGTTAAACAAACATAAGAAATTTTACTTTACCAAAATGAACAAAACAGTCAATACTTTAGCTAATTGTAATGATGCACACTCCAGAATTCGTCAGGAACAAGGAAAATCTTGTACAGAGGCTCTTAGCCTAATGTATGTGCATGTCTTCTGCCTAAGGTAATACCCATCCCTAGGGTAATTACTCATTCTCAGCCCCATCAAGCCAGATGACCCTCATCTGTTGTGTTGCCTTTAAAGGGACAATCATCACAATGCCACATCCTTCCCATCCTTTATACAATCTTCAATAATTATGTTACACAATCCTAAACTCAAATTAAACATTAAATACATAACTTTAACAATAATAAATCAAATCTTTGAGGGTTTTTCTGTTTCTTGAGGCTTGAGTGATTAGTAGACTTTAACAACATTTCGTTTCAAAAATGCTCTTGCATGGGGCTCTCCCAAACAGGCTTGCTGCTTAAGTTCTGTTCTAGACTATTCTCTGACTATGTAACTAAATATTTCACTCTGTGGAAAGTACATTCTCCAGTCCACATTGACTCTTGCTCCACTGAGCACTTTACATTGTAATATATGCAGACACATATCATTACAATACAACAAAGTCTTATGGCTCATTAGTCCTTTCACAAGCTCAGCCTATCATTCGTTAAGGGATTGTCATGGTATTCTGCTTCTGGTATTAAGTTGTGAGATAAATTCAATTCGGCATCATTTTTATTGACCATTTTACCATATTGGTTCTTGTGCTTTTCTACAAACGTAACCATTTCAATAATTTTGTTCGGCACATAATCTCAGTTTCTTTCTCTGTCTGAATTGCTGACTCTGCTGTTAATTTTAATGTTTTTATCGCTTCAGTTGATTTTTCATTGTCACGCTTCCTTTCTTCTAGCTCTTATTCTCCTGATTCAATTTGTTACTCAATCTGTTCCTATTTTCTAGTTGCTTTTCATTTAGTCATTTAATGTCTTTCATTGCTCTTATGAGATATTTCAATATCCCTCTTCTGGGGTCTTCTTTTATCTCCTTTCTATGTTCTTCTATTGCATCCTCTGAGGTCTTCTGTTAACTTTTCTTTCAGATCTTCACCAATTTTCATGTCCATTGCCATTTGTTCCTACTTGTGGTTGCTACTTTAAGTGCATTGCTACATTAAATATATTACCACTTTAAATGCATTATCTCTTTAAAACTGTGTAGTAGTCCTTTTCCTCCACCCAGGTTGTTGTTATTAGATATAGTTGGCTTTCCTTTGCAGGTATATTTTGTGACAAATGTATCATTACAGGTACAGAGTGACTCAGGCTGTTTCTATTTTTCTATGTTTATAACTGTAACATTACTTCCTAGTGCCAGCCATTTTCCTTTGCTTTAGCTTCTGAACTTGTTTAACTGCAGCAGCTCTGTCTTTCATCCAATTTCCTTCCCTCTAAATTCAAAGCCCCAGTTCATCTAGCCACCAGCTCACTGGGGGCATTTCTTTTTCTTTACTGAAAACACTGCTTTCTGTGTTCTCTTTTCTTTTAAAAAAATTTGCAGCAACAGTTTGGTTTTCTCAACACAAGTTCTGTTTTCCTAAATTCAAAGTCACAGCTCTTGCTCTGAGGATTATTTTCTTATTTCTTTTCATACATTTCTAAACTTCTGACTGCACACGCCAATTCAGGTTTGTTCTGCAAATATCTCCCAGCGTCTAGCAATATCTCAAATTTCATTAGCAACACATATTGGGCCACAGGTAGTGTACTCATAATCCATTTTATCCTCATCACCAATGTAATGATGTACATTCCAGACTTCACCAGGAACACAGAATGTACTTATTAACAAGGAAAAACTTGTACAGAAGCTCAGCCTCACTGGAATCAGCTATTCCAGTCCCTACATGTCTTCTCAATAGCTTCTAGATGTCTTCTGTCTGAAGTAACTCCACCCTCTAGGATAATTATCCACTCTTAATCCCAATTGGTCCGTCAAGCCCAGTGACTCTCTTCTGCTGTGTTGTCCTTAAAGAGACAATAACCACACTTATATTCTAATTTACAGAATTAATATGAGGTAAGAATGAATCAAACTGTTGTCAAACATCCAAACTGCACATTAAATGGCAAACAAAACCCCAAGAGGTCCCCCGAATTTTCTCAGCAACCCACTTATACTTCAGCGAGTCACAAACATTCTTTAAAACTCTTGTCTTCCTCTTGACAGATTTCAGTATTTCTCTTTTGAAGATCTAACCACCTTTGATTTCCCTTAAAAGCTGCCTTAACAATTCCTTGCTTCCCTCGCACAGTTCTACCTCTTTAGCAGCCAACTGTAACTTACAGTCTTTTCTTCTCCTCAGCTGCCAGCTTCACAAACTTGTTAACGTATCATTGACATGACCCCAGCACTCCAGCCACTCTGAATAGAACCTTACTGGCTTCCAGGGCTTCTCTGAACCCCAGCCCCCTCAGCAGTTCAGAGCTTCTGCAATACTTCAACTGCGTGGAACCAACCTTTCAATCTGTTCCCGACCAACTGACCCTCAAACTGATCTGACCTTTAATATCTCCCAAAGCTTTCCAAATCCTCAGGTAGACGCAAACGCAGCAACTATTGGACATTTGTACATTAAATGTTACAACCTCCAGTCACCAAAGGTCACAACCCACAAATGCAAAATTATCCTGATTCCAGGCCTAAAACACATTCAGAGTACAAATCCAATAACATAGATTTTGCCACACTGTGATAAGGAAAAGATTAAGATTGATTGATCAAGGCCAGAAGATGGGTCTGAAAGCTTGAGAAGGTAATTGCAGGTGAGTGACATTTAAAGTTGGATTATTAACCCAAGGCTTAAAAACACTTCTTAACATTTATAAGATCTTTTGAAATCATTGAATGAAAAGGTTTTGTCGATAATCAATCTCGGTCCACCCCCAATAAAATGTATAAAGTAAGAGGTTTTGAGAGAGATCAGTACAGTCGATGGTGGAAAGGAATTTGCAAAAAAGACTCCAATCCAACACTGATGAAGAATTTGCAAAATTGAGAAGATTGAAGGACCAAGAAAAGAAGTGGAAGAAGGAGAAGAAAAATGTAGATTGTGCATTCCAGTCATCCTGCCTGAATGGGACTGATATTCCCTATTTCTCCACATTGTTTTTGTTTGCCCTATAGCTATTACGTTGCATCTCATCAAAAACTCTAGTTAAACTCAACATCCCACCATACTGATCATAATCAATTTTGATTAATTGGAAAGTGAAGACTCTCAACTGTCTTTTGAAGATTAAAGGATAGTACAATTGTGGTTCCCAGAACTCAAGACAGTACCCCATATACCTGCTTTGCATTCAAGTCTAAGGGAATGCTGATGTTCCAAGTTCTGAATTTCACTTTGAGGGAGTGGAAGATGCCTGTGTGCCTGTGTTCCTTTAATATGAGGTGACTGTTGGACACCAGCTACCACATGATTCTGATGGAGCAAGAACTTTGTTCTATGGCAAATCGATGGAAAACCAGGTTCCACTGTACAGATGGAATCTAACACAGCCACATGATGTTTAACCTATGCCACCGCCAGTCCAGAACCAAGATCACCCCAACCTCTGTCATCGAGCTACAGTATGTTGACGACACATGTGTTTGCACATATTTAGAAGCCAAGCTCCAATCTATCGTCACCACATTCACAAAGATGTATGAAAGAATGAGCCTTAGGCTAAACATCTGGAGGCAGGGGTTTTCTACCAGCCTGCTCCCTCTGCGCAACACAACTTCCCAACTGTCAACATCCATGGCAAATCATTGGACAACATTGATCATTTCTCAAATCTGAGAGCCTTTTCTAGCGGGGACAGACATTGACAATGAGACTCAACATTTCCTCTAGTGTGCCAGGACAGTTTCAGGCATCTGAGGAAAAGAGTGTTTGATAACAAAGACCTCACACACAGCACCAAGTTCATGCTCTATAGGGTTGCAATGCTACCTGCCCTCCTGTATGCATCAGAGACATTGACAACATACAGCAGACACTTTAAATCCCTGGAGAAATATCATCTCAGCAAAATTCTTTAAATTCAATGTAGGGATAGGCACTTCAGTATTAATGTTCCTCACTCAGGGCAACATCCCCAGCATTGAAATATTGGTTATGGTTAATCAGTTACATTGGGCAGACCACTCATCCACATTCCTAACACAAGACTCCCAAAACAAGTTCTCTACTCTCTTTGCACATTGTCAAAGCAAGTAGTTACCAGGGGGCAAAGGAAATGTTTCAGGGATTTCCCTGATAAAATGAAACATCCCCATTGTTATGCTGTAATCTGTTGTTCAAAACTGTCCAAACTGGAGAAGAAGCATCCGCAGACAATTCCAAACGACTTCTTCAGCCCCAGATGGGGACCAAACACAAAGTCTTCAACCACGAGACTTTTTTTAGTTTTTGTGTTTTATTACAAAAACGTCCTAAATAAAGACATTTAAATCATCCAAAGGCTCCAAGCAATTGTGCAAACTAACCGCAGAAATGCATTATGTAATTAGTCAGTTTGCTGCAGGGGTTTTCTCTGGGGAAATCAAACTGAAATTCGAGCGTCCCGCCCAACAGGTTCAACAATCGCAACCTGCCCCACCTGTGGCAGAATGTGTGGGTGCAGCACTGGACTTACTCACCTCAGGACCCACAACCTGGGAGTGGAAGAAAGTCATCCTCATTCCCAAGGAACTGCCTAAGAACAAGATTCAAGCCCCCCCTAAGATAAACCAACATTCCATTGGTCTTTCGATTATATTTACAATTTAAAATAGTTAGGTGTTTGAAGGCTAGTGCCAACACAATGAGCCGAAGAGCCTCTTGCTGTGATACAAAATTCTATAATTATGAGATGGAGGATCCATGATTATTAATGCATTTGAAAAGAAATTCTTCAACCAAAATCTTTAAGGACCACTATCCACAATAGGAAAAACATAAGGAATATATTGTGTTGTGTTGCAGATTTGTGTTGCAAAATCTGACTAGATTCCTTAAACCCTAACCCAAATTAGGGAATGACCGCATCAGATAAATGTAGATGTTGAATGCTGAATATTCAACAAAGAAAGGACTTCTAAGTATTTAAATAGCACCCTTAACACAAGTGATATTATGTATATAAATCATAAAATCCTACAGTGCAGAAGGAAGCCATTCAGCTCATCAAGTCTGCACCAATCACAAGTCTATCCAGGCCCTATTCCCATAAATTTGTCCAACTAGTCCCTCTGACACTAAGGAGCAATTTAGCATGGCCAATCCATCCAACCTGCACATTTTTCACACTGTGGGAGGGAATCAGAGCACCTGGAGGAAACCTACGCAGACACAGAAAATGTGCAAATTCCATTTGGACAATGACACAAGCTGAGAATCGAACCTGGGTCCCTGATGCTGTGAGGCAGCATGCTAACCACTGTGCTGCCATGCCATTCTAAAATCTGGTGGAACTCATACACCCAACTTTTGAATGGCTGACTTGCCAGTATTTAGATGTCCAAAGCGCTTTCAATTGCGCCACAGTGCCGCACATGGCTTAACTGCCACATGGTCCTTTGGTTCTCAATTGTTCACCAAAATTTAAGTGACCGTTCAGCCTATATTATTGTCCCATTCTGGCCTATGCTATGACTGTGATGACTTACTCCTTCAACAAGTCACTATAAAATTATCTTCCAACAAGTGCAGCACTGGGCTTAGGGTGAAGGGGGTAAGGTATAATTTGGATGCTAGAGGGAATTTTTTCACACAGAGGCTAGTGGGGGTATGGAATGCGCTGCCAAGTAAAGTGGTGGAGGCAGGCACTCTGGAGTTATTTAAGAAATACTTAGATGGGCACATGAACAGAATGGGAATGGAGGGGTATAGAAAACTGATTTAAAATAGGGATCATGAGCCTTGGGAGTCCCTGGGAAGTGTGTAAATAGATGATGATATTGATGTACTTGTTTTTATCCTACAGGTGCTTTGGTCCACCTTGTTGTCTAACGAGGGGCATACACGCGATGGGTCGTGAGGGGGCTGCTCTTGGATTTTTTTCGAGAGTATCCTAGTGCTTCACGTCGTTAGTGTACGCTTGACCTGGACCATTTGATGGGCAACACGACAGCTCAGTGACTATCGCTGTGCTGTGCAGATACATGGATTTGGGCCTGTGTCTGTGGGAGTTTGCGCATTCTCCCCGTGCTTGCGTGGGTTTTCTCCGGGTGCTCCGGTTTCCTCCCACATCCCAAAGATGTGCTCTTAGGCTAATTGGCAAAACAAATTCTCCCTAAATTGTCTCAAATTTGGTTTTTAATTTATAGATCTACAAACATAGACAGGGATCACAGGTAGAGGTGGGAACATCGGGGTGGTGGCACGGGCCCGTTGGGCCAAAGGGCCTGTTTCCCATGCTGTTTTGTTCTTTTTGTTCTTTGTTCTAGATCACAGCAACTGCAATTGCATGACCACCATAGCAATCAAAAATGCCAATGCAAATAGTGAATATTCAATGACATCCACATTTTGATGACATTTAAAGTACATCACATCAATGCAACATGACCTTGCTTTATTAAATCTTAAAATCAATAGCCAATTCTAAACTGAGCCTAGGTGAAATTGGCTTGAGAAGGGATAATCCATTGAAATCAGCTCAGCCCTGATGGCCAATTTACACACCCCTTTGCTCTGGTGTGAAGCAAACCACTTTATATAGACGCCTCATTGCTGTGTAAAATAAGCTTTAAACTGAAGGGATAATAATTTCATTTTGACTACTTCAAGTGAGGATATGCCACTGTTTCTGTGGATCTGCACTATGAGCCTTCTCAGAATTGACAAATATATACTTATAATTCAAGATAATGTCCTTTACCCAAGAGTGGTTAGAATGTGGACCTTATTAACAAATAAATACATTTGGACTGGAAAAATCATTCAATGGGAAAATAAGTTTTAAGATCTTTGTTGCAACCAGCTGAAGGGGTGGAATAGAAGAGGAGCCAATTCACTCCCCACCTGGTTATAACATCTGGCAGAGTATCTGAGATGAATAGCATAGATATGTTAAAGATAAATCTAGGTCAAAAATAAGAGAGAAAGAAATATGTTGATGGGATGAGATGGGAGGAGGGTGAGTGGAAGTCAAATACTAGCATTGATCTATAGGGCAGAATTACCTGCTTTTGTACAGTCAATAATTTGTATTGCCTGATGATTCATAAATATTACCAACATGCACAGTGTAAAAAGAACAATTTGGAAAGAGGATGTTGGAACTGTTGGGAGTTAATCAATTAGAAACCATCGACTGACCAGCTGGGATGAAGGTGAGTCTGGTAAAATGGTACAGGAAGTTATAACACATTCACACTGCCATGCCATTTGCTAGCTGCAGGAAAGATGGCAGACAAGTCGCCTGCCAGATAAATGGCCAGTTATGGGTTAATTCATATATCCACAGAAGTTTTGTCTATATTGTAGTTTGCCCATCTACTTAAATCTGATAGCCTCTCAACAGGCCCTAGGGAGAAGTGAGGTGGTTGAGGCTCTTTTTGATCACTCTGTGGCCTAATGAGGGGCCCTCCACAGCATTGGCCATCTTGAAAAGCCATCACCACCTACCCACTAAGATCCCCATCCCCTGATCTTCAGGGCCTGCAGTGCTAATTTCAAGTACAGCAGCCATCGATGTGCTCTTATTCTGTGAGTGCAACTCCAGAAATGGTCACTGCTGCTGGTGGTGCTGCTGAGGCTGCTGAGCTACCCCCTGATTGGGCCTGCAGCTCTTGGAGTGGGTCATCATCTTTAATGTGATGGCAGCCCTGACACAAACCACTTATCTGACAAAATACCGTGTCACGGCATGCACTGAAGCAACGTTGACATCACTTTTGGTCAAAGCAGAGGGACATATGGAACATCAGAAAACTTCTGATTCAGCGGATTTACTGCTGAAATACTGACACGTTTAAAATGAATGGGATTGAAGCTTTTACATACAGAAAATGTTAAGACATAGATTGCAAGAAATTGCATTCTATTCTTGAAGGAAATAACCTTCCCTAGAAAAAACGGAGAATCGATGGACTAGAAAATTAGAAATTTGCAAAATAAATTACAATTTTTGCAGCCCAGACAGGTTGCTCTTGACTGGACTAAAACTAGCTGATCCCATTTGATTTCTTAATTCATAGATACTCATGTAGCTTCTTGGTCTATTTACATTAGTTACATGAACACACAACTAAGGGGAGGTGGTGGCCTTGTGATATTATCAATACTTTATTAATCCAGAAACTCAGATTATGTTCTGGGGCCTGGATTCGAATTCTGCCACGGCAGATAGAGGAATTTGAAGGGCGACTAGGGATGGGCAACAAATCCTGGCCAGTCAGTAATGCTCATATCCCACAAAGGAATTTAAAAAAATATAGGCTGAATTTTTTATGAAGTAGCAGAAGCTACATTGCCCAAAAGTGACAGGGGACTTCACTTTGGCAGATGGGGGAAACACATCGGGGTTCACATTATGCTGGTGCCAAACAATTAAATTTAGCTTTACTTATCAGTGTCACAAGTAGGCTTATATTTATACTGTAATGAAGTTACTGTGAAAATCTCTTATTCGCCACACTGTGGTACCTGTTTGGGTACATTGAGGGAGAATTTAGCATGGTCAACGCGCCTAACTAGCACTTCATTTGGATTGTGGGAGGAAATCAGAGCACCCGGAACAAATCCACATGAACACAGGGAGAACGTGCAGATTCCACACAGATAGTGACCCAAGCTGGGAATCAAACCCAGGTCTCTGGCGCTCTGAGGCAGCAGTGCTAACCACTGTGCCATCATGCTGCCCCAATTATGTGGCTGCCACTAGGACCTCCATCCTTGACCTCAAAAACTTTCTGCCCAATCAAAGGAGTTATGCATTAGCTCAACAGCACCCCTGAATGTGCCGGCCATTGTTAATGGCTGCACTTATAGGATGAATGTGCATCAAAAGCAGATACGTCAGTGCAAGCACAGTATGAAGTCTCACAACATCAGGTTTAAATCCAACCTGGACAGCCTCAAACAGGATCTGGGGTTCATATCGCACTATCTGTAACCCCCATGATTTGCCTGGGCTTGTAAAATTTCACTTACTGTCCAGTCTGGAACAATACACATATCTTTAACCAATGTTATCTTCATCACATTGTCTGCATCTTTAAGACTTGAATAGCTGCAAAAACTTGCATCTAATCAGTATTCTGTAAACAGTGTGTGTCTTTATTTGCCCTTCTCTGATCAGAACCTTCCACACACTTGATGAAAGAACACTGTTTCCAAAAGCTTGTGATATTACTATCAAATAAACTGGTTGGACTTAAACTTGGTGCTGTAAGACTGTGTGTACCCCAGTCCAACGCCAGCATCTCTACATTAGGTCAGTGCAAGCTCAGAACCAGGGCTAGTAAGGCAGGCAGCAGTGAGGGGCAAGTAGGGCTCGTCAGTGGCTACTGCCACCAAAAGCCATTCCAGGAGCCAAATGGAGACGAAAAAAGAAAGTCCAAACCTCAAGAACCCGCTGGGAGGCCAACAGGGTTTATCTGGCAGTCTCCCCTCATGGCAGTGCGCCCTCCCCAGTGAGATCAAAGTGCCCAAAGACGGGGGAGGGAGTGGCCCTTAAATGGTCACTTAAGCGTGGGTGGTTGATCTGCCAGCAGTCCTGTTGGTGGCAAAAAGGCATTGTGGCATGATCAAGTGACCATGGCCATCTTGACCACTGGCCATTTTGATAGTCTTCCTGTCCCTCAAAGGACTGAATGGATGGAAGTACCTACCTTACCGGCATCCCCATCTGAAAGATATGAAACACACACAGGCACGATCTTCGACAGACTTGGTTATGGGAACGCTCTGCTTCTGAATGAACCTTTTGACGTTCCTCGTCATCTTTATACCAAGCCCAGCTGAAGCTCTGAAGTATCACGGCAGAAACCAGTATCACGGTCAGAATTAGCGTACACCAAATATAACGTCTTTCAGATAAATACAATGCAGCGACCCAAAGGTCGGTAGCTATGTCCGTTAGGTACAGCAAGAATCCAATTACAGTCAACAGCAGATCCCACTTGGTGAACTTTTTTTGGCTTGTCATGGTCTATGGCCAATCAATCCTTCTCCCAGTCAAACCATAGTGTTTTAATTCTGTACTTGAGTGAAGACGGCTTTTTCTCTTTCACTTTTCCATTTAGTCAGGTGACATCATTGGAATGAATCCAATGTTAAATGAGGCCCAATAATGTAAATGTTTGTCCAGTGTAGGAGCGAAGTCTCTCTACAGCAGCCTGCTCGGGAAGGGGAGTGGCACAAACTGTGTGAAACCGCAGCCTCCAGAGGCCAGCTTTCCATATCCTTCCCTCCCGTCAAATGCAACTCAACTGGAGTAAGATCCCACAACCCCAGACTTTCATTCATGTGTTATTCGTCTCCTGACCGTCTTGTGAGGTCGCTTCGCCAATGATTGCTAAAGGTTAACCAAACATTCAAAGAAAAGCGAACTTTCAGATTGCTATGTCAATGATCAGCCTATTTCCTGAAAACAAGGAGGAAGTAAATATTCGTGTTCAGTGCTTGTGCAGCAGTCCGGCAGAACAGCTCTCCCTCTTCCTTAAAGAACTCGCCCGATTTTCATGAAATGAGTGGTCGGAAAATGAAACATTTTGTAATAAGTGGCTCTGTCATGTACGCAATGCCTATTGGCTAATTAACATTCCTACAATTGTACTGAAGCATGCAAGTACAAGATAATCCAAAGGAGAAGTCGAGCTATTGATGGAACAACACTGTAATGCATTTCTACTGGATCCTAACACATGATGCTCCTTGAAAAACTATTTTCTAACATTAGAGGATGCGTTTTGATTTATTTTAAATCATTATTTCACAAGTATTTTTTCCCAACTATGCCATCATTTTTCCAAACATTACCTCAATAATCCCATTCTCCTTCAACCCACAGCAGACTCCAGTTCTCACAGGTATTCTGGGCCTTCCAAACAGTTTATTAAAGTGGGCTAGATCTTATATCTAACAGCTTTGCTGCTATCCATATCCCTTCAGTGAAATCCATTACTCTTTCATCAACCGTCTCTCATTTTCTGCAATCGTCTATACTTCATTCCTCCACTTTATTACTCTTTGGGACATCCTGTCTATGTCCAGCTTTGAAAATCCACACCGACACACTCCTGTCCATATCCAGTTCTGCCAGATGTTATAACTGCGTGGGAAGTGAACTGACGTCCCTTCTATTCCACCCCTTCGGCTGGTTGCAACAAAAATCTTAAAACTTATTTTTCCCATGAATGATTTTTCCAGTCCAAATGTATTTATTCATTAATAAGGAGACAATCAAATCAGGTTTGTTGAGTCAAAATAGGTTTCTTAGTTACTAAACCCGAACAAATAAAGACACGAAGACTAGCACACACGTACCCATGTCCGAAGTAGTAATGTTAAAATCCAATAAAAGATTAAAAGAATGTGTGAGTAAGTCCTTTGCTCGTCTTTGAGGCATAGATTGTTGACGATTATGATACATTTGAAATTAGTTGGTCCTGTGGAATTCTGAAGCTGAGTTGGTACAGATCTGCACTTTATTGAATGAACTTTTTCACTTCAAAGCAAGAGCGAGATCTTTAATGCTCCCTTCCAACAACATTTTGTAGACAACTGTCATGTTTCTTCCCCTCCTAGAGTGTGCTTGGCAGAATGGGTTTTAAGACTCCTATCAATATATTGCCAGAAAAGAGTTTCATAAGCATGTTTTTCAGTCATTGTTGCAGACCAAGTAATCCTATGTTTCGATCTTTTCCTCTCCAAACCTTCTGATACATTTCAAGATAGAAATCACCAAGAAACTGGGTTATTTTGTCCTCCAGTGGGGTGTTGGAATGGGTGATGAATATTTAGCTGGTTAGCAGTTCCCGTTGTCTTGATAGAATGACAGTTGTTTAAAGTCCAGCAGTTTTAATTACTTTGTTTTAGAGAGCCCTTATTTGAAATGGACCTGGATAAGCCTCAGATGTGAAATTCCATGCAATAGGTCTGCAGTGCAATTCATATGGAAACTCTTCAGAGAAGTGGTCAACTTCTAGTACCTGACGTAAGGGACAAGATTTTCCAGCTATGCTTGCCCCAAGACTGGAAAATCCCACCCGAGCTTAACGGACTTTGCGTGGTCCTGTACCACTGAAATGATTCCCATGATGGGTGGGATGGAAACATTCTGCCCCATGTGACTCATGACAACCAATTTTAATCAGTCTCTTTTTTTGTATTTTTTCTTAAGATAAGTCTTATGCAAACATTTTAGTCTGTCTGTGGTTAGTTGGTGACAATATAGATCGATCTCACTCAGCCGCAATTTCCAGTCCTTATGACATGCAGTTTATATTACTCACTCCCATCCATACACAACTCTTGTCAGTTCATAATGACAATCACCTGTCTAGCCCCGATGATGACCCTCTTTGGCTTGGAGAGTCCAATATGAATAAGATCTATAGGAATCACAATGTAAGGCTAGGACTGAATGCATTACGATTGCAACCTTGGCTTGAAATTTGCAAAGGCAATAATAGTCAATCAGTCAGTGTTAATTTTCATTACTCCAATAAATCTGGCAGCAACTTCTGGAATCCACATTAAGACAGAATATTGCACAAGTCAAGAAGTTTCTGTTAGTGATTTTATATTTCTCCAGAGGATTCTCATCTGAGATCCCTACAGTGCGATCAATGGGAAAGTAATTGAATCAACAAAAATATTCATTCTTGCATTATTAGCCTTGCAATAAAATAGTTACATTTTGTTGACTGAGGTTTAAATGGGCTTTTAACATATACCAACTTCATTATTACTGCACTACTGCTCCAAAAAGCTTACTTTTTTCTGGAATGTTAATTACTTCCTACTTTTACATATTTGCAAATAAGATATTAAAGTTAGTTTGTCTTTATTTTGGCTTCTAAATCCAACTTATGGTTGAAATTTTAAATTAAAAACTGTTCAGTCCTTTTAACTTCATGGCTTATTGTTTGTGAATATCCCAGATATATTTGGCTACTTACCTGCAGGCTGACGTTACTGCTTCATTTCAAGACATCCCTAGACTTCGCAGCAGATTTAAAACTCTATCGGGAAAGGGAAAACCACGCAATAATTGTGGGCAGCTTTCTTCAAGGGCAATAGCAAGCACTATTGCTTCACCGAATGATAGCAAAATCCAGGCCCACCTTATGTACTTGGTGGAATTAATGTTGGAAGTATGCTAGAAAGGTTTTGAATTGTTAGCTCTATTATGTGTAAAATTGAATATAACCATGGGATTCATGTTTGAATAAAACCACAAACCCAGGGAGTCTACAATTAACAATATGTCATATATTCAGTTACGATAAATTAGCAGCCCTCAAAATATACTGTACCCTAAATATGATAAACTTGAAACCCTCCTATTTAATGCAAGAAATATCTCAATACATCCAAATGTATATATTAATATATCTAAGAATATAAAAATGAAAGAGCCAACTCAAAACACTGAGTCTTAACTTCTTAATTCCAGTTCCTGTGCTTTTCTTTTCTATCCCTAAGCATTTTGGTACCAACATTCTATAGGTCTACCAGTGCAGTCTTTCTGTAACGTACTGGGAATTCACCAGATGAGCTGAAAATAGATAAGAACCATGATATCAATCTTACATCAAAATTTTCTTGGACCATATAAGAGGAACTATCTTACAAGGCCAATGAAATAACCAGGGGCTCCATAGTGGCAGGAAAGACTCACATGGTAGGGAGCTGCAAAGGGACCACTGGGTACATAAGTAAATACTTTGTAGGGTGGGGAAACCCAACACTCATCTGGCCAGCCATTGGTTCACACAATTTGCAGCCTCCAACAAGGCAGAATTGAAGTAAAACAATTTCACATGAAATATTAAAATTAATACATAAAACAAAAGGGTTATTTTGATGACAAAAAGTCACAGGATATATTGTTTTACAGGGAACTAGAAATGTTGTGGTGTTGGTAATGGTAAGTGAGAGAATGCTTTGTTAGGAAATGGAGTGGGAGAAGTTTAGAGGATGGGGAAGTGAATTGCATTTTCAGGTAGTGAGTAGTTTTGTGAGAGTAGAGAGCAGTTGTGGAGAAAAGATGATTTACAGAAAAGAGTTTTTGAAGTAGAGAACTTTATACTGAAGGAATAGGGAGCTGTTGTGAGTAGCTGTGAGAGTGAGAGTTAATTGCAGCCAAGAACAAAAGAGTAGATAAATTAAGTCCATTAAGCCTGCTCACTATTCCAGTACTTTGTGGCTCATAAATATTTCAACTCCCTATCCCACCGTGGTGATTATTTCAGGGGAGGCAGGAAAAAGTGTGATTAAAGGTAATTACCCACAAGGTGAGCTCAAATGCATAAAAACTACTTGGAAGGAGAAAATAAAAAAATGGAGAAGAAGCAAGCTGTATGTGATGTATTAACACAAGAGATGTTTGGGGAGAGACTTAAGAAAGAAACGGAAAAGAAAGTAAAGATTTAACTGGACGGCATTCACTAGTTCATTGAATTTTATTGACTCTATTATTTAATAAATTTGTTGGATTCCCTTCAGTCAGGCACACATAATATAAATAATTTTTTGAGTAAGCTTTAATTACCAAGAAATTATTAAATTGAGTTTTAATGTTGATTCATGAGCTGTGAGGATCACTGGCATGACCAGTATTTAACACTCATTGTTAATTGCCCTTGAGAAGGTGATGGTGAGCCACTTTTTTCACAACTGAATGGCTTGCTCGGCTAATTGAGAGAGCCATTAAGAGTCAACCACATTACTGTGGGTCTAGAATCACACAAAAGTCTAGTCAGATAATTGAGAACAGATTTTCTTCCCTTGAAGTATATTAGCAATCCAAATGGTTATTTAAAGCAATCTAGTTTCACTGTCACTATTAACAGCTTTTTAATTTCAGATTTAATTAACTGAATTTAAATTCAGCACTTATCATAGAATCCTTACTATGCAGAAAGAGGCCATTTAACTTATCGATCCTGCACTGGCCCTCCAAAAAAGCATCCGACTCAGGCCCATGCCCTGCCCCGCCCCGTGCCCCGCACATCCACCATGGTTAAACCACCTAGTCTACACATCTTTGAACACTAAGGGTAAATTTAGCACAGCCAATCCACGTAACCTGCACATCTCTGGACTGTGAGAGGAAACTGGAGCACACGAACAGAATGTCCAAATCCACACTGACAGTCACTCCAGGGCCCTGGCACTGTGAGGCAGCAGTGCTAACCTCTGTACCATCATGCTGTGTTATGATTTGAATTTCTGTCATAGATCATTGGTCCAGGCCTCTGGTTAACTATGCCAACGTAGAGATGCCGGTGTTGGACTGGGGCTTACTTTGCCAGTAACATAACTACTAAGCTATAATTCCTGTATGCTGAACTATATTCCATCCACAACAGAGGAAACAATTTCAAAAAGGCAATCTAATCAAGTGAATAGGGAGGCTAAAATTCTAAGAATGAGGCAATTGAAAAAGAAGACTGGTGATGGGAACTAAGTACATATATTATTTGGAGACAGTTACAAAAGGGGATAGGTAGATGGGAGCAGTTAGGGCATAGCCTAATGTTCCAAAGATCAAATGGCAGCAAATACATAAATTAAATATGGAATGATGATGCCTGGTACTATGTCAAAATTGAACTGTCCAAAGCGCAGCTGGAGGAAAGGGCAAACATGAAAAACCAAAACATAACAGAAGGAGTTGTAATATAACTGGGTTGACATATCCATGTCAACTCGTGTCAGGAAACTTTGAATTACAGCATGACAACCAAACTCTAATTATCTATTATTAAGTTTTGACATGTTGATATTCAAAAGCATGACTGAAAATCATGATAGAGAAAGATGTGGACAGGAAATATGTATTGTCTACAAAACTTATAATACCAGTTATTCTCCTGTGTCAGTATATACAATGGAGTGCACTACTAATTCACCTCAGGTAGTGTCTCATTAGTCATTCACTTCACACGCTACCTATTATTCCATTCCAATGGAACACCAGAGAAGTTATTGGGTGTATAGACTCAGAACTTCTTATTTAAATATATTCCTGGAGTTTTGCGTAAGGGGGCTGTGGGGTTCAGCTCAGAATCTATGAAGAGCATTGCGCCATCATATAGGGAATTCTATAAACTTACTCAAGGAGTACAATGTGTTTGTTATAACTCTGAAAAGTCAATATGCTAACCTCTTGGGTTTGTATGACTGCAGATTTAATCTGTATTTTGAAGCAAATGTGGAAAGCCAATGATCTAATAAAATTAATCACTCATCGAAAGCAATGAACAAGTCTTCCTCCTTGAAAAGTTGACAAGAGAAAATATAACGTGTTTCCTGCTTTTTCTGCACAAGTTTCAGGAATGAAAATATTTTCACAATTTTGGGACATTGTACGCTGTGCTGCACGAACTCACTATGGTTGCACAACTTCCCATATTTTCTATCTTGTATCACTTCAGCTGAGTGGGATCCCAAAGCTCAATTGCCTCCATCTCTTGCTGAGTAAGTCTGTTGTTTCTTCTCCTTTTTCCACAAATTACGTGCAATATTTTTTGGTTTGACAGTAGATGTTATTTTCAGACACAGATTGGTTTATCTGACAACCATTGAAGAATTCGTATCACTTCCCTTACATAATTCCCACAGATAAAACAATTCAACAAAGAGCAAACCAAAAGAGAAAATGCTGGTCTGGCAGCATCTGTAAGGAGAGAAAAGAGTGATGTTTCAAGCCTAGATGACTCTTTGTCAAAGCACAAAGACGTATTCCAGAATTCTTCAGTGATATTTTGCAATTGTTTCAATTCCATGATGGCACAGTGGTTAGCATTGCTGCCTCACAGCCCCAGGTACCCAAATTCGATTCCTGGCTTGGGTCACTATCTATGCGGAGTTTGCACATTCTCCCTATGTCTGTGTGTTCCGGTTTCCTCCCACAGTTCGAAAGACAAGCTGGTTAGATGCATTGGCCATGAACAGGCGCCAGAGTGTGGAGACTAGGGGATTTTCACAGTAACTTCATTGCAGTGTTAATGTAAGCCTACTTGTGACACTAATACATTTTAAAACTCCTTCAAATCCCATATTGATGACCTATCCCTGCAAAACTTTGCTCTCCTCTTTCTTGATCAATCGCCATTGTATGGTCTTCATCTTCACTCTCATCTGAAACTCTCATTCTTCAGTTCAGATCCCTTTATGGCTTCTTGCTCACTGCAACATTCTCCAACCCTCCGAGAATGTACCATTTCTTTAACTCTAGCCGCTTGTTCATTGTCACTTCTTTGCTGCACTATCCACAACTGTGCCTTCAGCCATCCAGCTCCGTGCTCTGGAATTCCCTCTGCAAACCTCCTTGCTTTGTATTTTCCTCTCTTTTAAGACTTCTATTAAAGCCTCATTTTTCAACAAATGTTTGCTCGCCTTTTCAAATATCTCCTGCATTGACTAGTGCATTTTTATCTGATTATACCTTTTACAATCTCCTTGGAAATGTCTTTCAAAAGTGTTTTGTAAATGCAAGTTATTGTTGGTATGATACTGAGCATTATTGTGTCTCTGTAGAGCGCAATAAAGTATCTTGAATGAGGTGTGTTATTTTGTGCAGGTTATACATGTTGGTGGTTCTGATTTTTGACCCCAGTAATACTGTCAAATCCACATAACACTTTGACCAATCATTGAACCTTGATCTTCAACAGAAAATTGTCTGCAACACTGAAAAAGGTTTCCTTGACTGCAAGTCTATTTTGTGCATTTGAGCTGGAAGTATAATGCATCAAAACCATACATTGAATTAAACATTCTAAAACTTTCTAAAAATTCTAAAAATTTACAAGCGTGGGTTTAATTCATTCCATTTAAATTGACTTTAGGAAAACATGTCCTTCTAGGCATTTTCTAGATTGAAGGGTAGTTTTGACTGTGCATTGTAAAACAGACAAGCAATATCAAGTATTTTTCACGGTCACAGAGTCAAAATTACCACCCTCTGTTCCAACACTTCCCTCCTTACCCATCCCCAGACTATATGCAAAGGCACAGGGGACTAGAATCATAGAATAATTACAGCACAGAAGGAAGTTACACTGCTTGTGATGTCTCTGCAAGAACGACACAGTTGGTCCCACACTCCTATCTCTTCTTCTGATTCACATCCATTTCCCTTTTGAGAGCCATAGTGAATCCGTCTTCACTGTGCTCTCAAACAGTAAGAGGTCTGACAACATCAGTTTTAAATCCAACCAATTTATTTGATAGTAAACTCACAAGCTTTCGGCTTTATGGCCTTCGCCAGGCAAATGAGGTGTTCTGGTTGCAATAGCACACATATCAGCACAGATCTGTCTGTGCTGATATGTGTGCTATTGCAGACCTGAACACCTCATTTGCCTGACGAAGGCCATAAAGCCGAAAGCTTGCGAGTTTACTATCAAATAAATCGGTTGGATTTAAAACTGGTGTTGTCAGACCTCTTACTGTGTTTACCCCAGTCCAACGCCAGCATCTCTACATCATGACTCTCAGACAAAGCAGAGACACGTCAGGCAGAATCTTGAAGCCAGACTCTCTATTAGTGAGAAGGGCAACATGTGCTCAAAAATCTGGAGTTTTGAAAAACATGATTCTCGTTGACAAGATTGTGCTTTGCAATCTTGGAATGATGCTGTGGAATTTCAGGAACCTCATTTCAACACAATAGCATTTCATTAGCAAGCACTCATCCTGAATATTGAGCCCACACTGAGTATTCAATTGGCGCCAGTGTGATGTCATGCTGACATAATTTACAACAGCTCTACATAAACACTCTGCAGACTCCTGCACTACCTACCTGTGCAGGAAGGAAGGTACCTTCCTTGACTGCTTGGCAGTCACCCATTCCCTCCCTGCTGCTCAGTCTTCAGTGCTGAAGTAATCCCCCACCCCTCTAGAAACAGGCTCACTATATATTTCTCAGCCTCACAAATGCACCAGTTATTCTTGCTGATGCTCAATCTTCAGGACCCAAATTTTGAGCTCCTTCAGCTGATGACACTTTTTGCATATGTAGTCACTTCCAGGACATGAAGATTTTCAGGGTTCCACCTGATAACGACAGTATATTAAAAATTCTTCTATCTGTATAAGTTCTTGTTCTCGATTTGAGTCACAGCTCCTCCATCATATGTACTGATATACTCGACATATAGTACTTTCAATCCAAAAAATAAACATGAACGTGTGTCTATTAGACTTCTCTTTCAGGCCTGTGGCTCCTTGTTAGCACTGTTGTACTTGCCACGTCCACTATTTCTGCTGCAGTGGCTTTGTTCTTCGGTTCTCAGTTCTGTAAACATTTTTTTTTGTTTCTAAAACTTAATTTGCATTTCCTTCACCTGCTTCCTCAACACTTTTCACATTCTTCGCCCCCAAGAAGCTCCATCTCCCTCCACAGCAGTACTTATCTGCCTGCTCCAGTAGATAGGTTTTCCCCAGCTAGATGCTGCAGTTTATCACCTCAGATTCTGCTCGACTCACTTGTGGGAAAAAGCAACTGCTTATCTTTTAGAAATATTAAATATGTTTACAAAGTATTTATCAACTTTATTAATACATACGAAATACTTTTAAATTAGCAGAAATGGAACAGAAAATCAAGCAACCTGATTCACCATTAAAATTTTAAAGTTTGTCTGTGCCTTCTAATGTTAGACCCAGACCCCGGTCAACCCAATTACTGTCAAGATCCTCCACTGCTGCCAGACTCAGGCTGTTCCGCCATTACCATGCCCCGAGCTCCACAATGACTACCAGACACATACCACTTCCCCTCACAAATTGACTGCTGTCAGACGCAGACACCCCTCCCTTCCCACCAACTGTTCCCACTGTGCCAGTCTCAGACGCCCCTCTTCTATCATGTTGTCTATCTGCTGTCAGTACCACACCACCACAACTCCCCCCACAAACTACTGCCAATCCTAAATCCTCCAGTGGATCAACCCACTTGTAAGAAGTCCAATGTCGGCATCTCCACATCATATCAGCCTCCTGACCTTTGCAATTGCCATCTTACTATCTTATTGCTTACCCTCCACACACCTGCCAATCTCTGAGTGTCCATTTCTGCTGCCAGTCCCCTGTCTGCTGCCTCCCCCTTACCCCAACTGCTGCCAATCCTCCACTGCTGCCAGTCCCCCGCACTGCCAATCCCCACAAGTGCCAGTCCACCCTGCTGCTAGTCTCTCCCGTTTCTCATCTGCTGCCAGTCCCTCGTCCTGCTGCCAGTTCCCATCCTGCTGCAAAACCCCCACTGCTAGTCCCTTGCCTGCTGCCAGTTGCCTCTGCTGCCAATCCCCCTCCTGCTGCCAGTCCCCCCTGCTGCCAGTCTCTCCCGTTTCTCATCCGCTGCCAGTCTTTCCCCTCCCCCCCCCGCTGCCAGATTCCCCCTGGCTGCCAGTCTCACCCCCGGCTGCCAGTCTCTCCTCCCACTGCCAGCTCTCCTCCCACTGCCAGTCTCCCCTCCCGCTGCCAATCTCCCCCTCCACTGCCATCTCCCCCTCCGTTGCCAGTAACCCCCAACCATCAGCTGCCAGTCTCCCCTCCCGCTGCCAGTCTCCTCCCGCTGCCAGTCTCCCCAGCTGCCGTCTCCCCTCCCACTGCCAGTCTTCCTCCCGCTGCCAGTCTCCCCCCAGCTGCCAGTCTCCCCTCCCACTGCCAGTCTTCCCTCCCGCTGCCAGTCTCCCCCCCCCCCGTTACCAGTGACCTCCACACCCCCGGGCTGCCAGTCTCCCCCCACTGCCAATCTCCCCCTCCACTGCCATCTCCCCCCTCCGTTGCCAGTAACCCCACACCATCAGCTGCCAGTCTCCCCTCCCGCTGCCAGTCTCCCCCCCCACTGCCAGTCTCCCTCCCGCTGCAGTCTCCCCCCGCTGCCAGTCTCCACCCCCACTGCCAGTCTCCTCTCCCACTGCCAGTCTCCACCCCCACTGCCAGTCTCCTCTCCCACTGCCAGTCTCCACCCCCACTGCCAGTCTCCTCTCCCACTGCCAGTCTCCCCTCCCGCTGCCAGTCTCCCCTCCCGCTGCCAGTCTCCACCCCCACTGCCAGTCTCCTCTCCCACTGCCAGTCTCCACCCCCACTGCCAGTCTCCTCTCCCACTGCCAGTCTCCAGCCCCACTGCCAGTCTCAGACCCATCCCTCTCCCCTGCTGCCAGTTCCCCTCCTGTTGCCAGACCTCTCTCTCTCCGGTCCAGTTGCTGTTATTTGATAAACACCTGACCTCTGACCCCCCCCCCCAGCGGCAGGAGCCGCTCCCGCGGCATTGGAAGTCGAGAGGGCGGGGTGAAGCGCGCGAGGGGGCGGGGGTGAAGCGCGCGGAGGGGGCGGGGGTGAAGCGCGCGAGGGGGCGGGGGTGAAGCGCGCGGAGGGGGCGGGTGAAGCGCGCGGAGGGGGCGGGGTGAGCGCGCGGAGGGGGCGGGGGGGGAAGCGCGCGGAGGGGGCGGGGGTGAAGCGCGCGGAGGGGGCGGGGGGTAGCGCGCGGAGGGGGCGGGGGGAAGCGCGCGGAGGGGGCGGGGGGAGCGCGCGGAGGGGGCGGGGGGAAGCGCGCGGGGGGGGGCGGGGGGAAGCGCGCGGAGGGGGCGGGGGGAAGCGCGCGGAGGGGGCGGGGGGAAGCGCGGGACGTGCTCGCCCGCCCGGTTGGGCGCACGTGGGGGGCGGGGCCCCGTAGCGCGCTCTCCGTCTCAGGGACACGCCTGGTGACGCTCGGGACGGCGGGATGACGGCGGTTTTGCCGAAGGTGCAGCGTTTGTCGACCCGGGTGGTGCGGGTACTGGGCTGCAACCCGGGTCCGATGACCCTGCAGGGAACCAACACCTACCTGGTGGGCACTGGGCCCCGGTGAGTAGAGTCAGGCCTGTGGAAGGGAGGCAGCTGCAAGAGCGGGGCCTGCACTCCGTCTCCCCGGGACACTCACTCCTGGCCCGGTCCAACAGCAGCAACTTGAAGCGCAAAGAAAACTAACAGCGCTGAAGACCATTCAGCCCATCTAACCTGTGCCAGACCGATTCAGCCTCGCCCTGCTCTCTTGGTCCACACCCTGTGGATGCTACCTAGATTCATTCTCATTTACATTTAGTGAGCTTTTCTGTCTCTGCTGCATTTCCAAGCTGTGAGTTATACTGGGGATGTAAAAACAATTCCTCATCTAATTTTTCTACCAATCGCTTTAAATCTGTGCCATCCCCTTATTGACTCTGTCAAAGAAAATAAATTATTGCAACCCAATCCATCCAGACCCCTCATAATTTTATTGCCTTCAATTTAATCTCCTCTCAACCTCCTCCACTAAATCTTATTGAACTTACTCTTATTGTTATGGTGTAATCCATCTATTTATTTTTCCCACGTTTCTTTGAAAGCCAATCTCTCACATACATTCTGAACTATTGTAGCTTGGGTTTTCCCATGCACTGCTAACAAAGTTTTCAATCCAATTATATATGTCGCAGAGTCATAGAACTGAATCATGTACATTTGATCTTGGTCTTGTTCTTAAATTATTTTGAGTGCCTCTTAGGGAATGCCCCACTGTGGCTGTCTTGGCTATGGCCACCCACCCATCCTTTTGAAAATGTCCCATACCCCATCGTGATCATGACTCCCCTCTCCCTGGTCCTCATGAGTCAGGTTCTTCCTGCTTTTTCAGATTGCTGCCAGGGCCAGGAATTGTTACTTCCTTAACTGTCGGTGCAAGTTCTTGCATCTATTCCCAAAATCATATAGAAATTGTAATACAGCTTTCTTGAAGATGGGAAGAAAGGGAAAGAAAGGTTAGTGGTAGTAAAAAGATTGATGGAAGCAAGTCAGTACCTCCATTAACTGAGAGAATGTATGGAGAGAAAGAGACACCATGAATAGATGGGTAGACACAACACTAGGATGAATTCAGTGGCTAATGGAGAAGAGTGGAAGAAATGTGGCCAGTTGAATTGATGGCATTGTTCTAATGTGCCAGTCTGAACTGAAGTTGTACAAGATGCTACTAAGCCTCATCTGGAGTAGTACATCCAGTTCTGGGTGCCATACTTAAAGGATATGAACACATTGTAGATAGCACTGAGGAGATTCACAAGACTGATACCTAGGGATAAATAACTAGAGCAATGCGGTTTTCCTTGGAGAAAAGAAAGCTGAGAGAAGATGTGACTGAGGTATTCAAGATCATGAGGGTTATTGACAGAGTAAATGGAAGCCATTCCCACTATAGAGAGTATCAAGAACTAGAGGGTGAAAATTCAAAATAATTGACAAAAGGGGTAAAAGTGGTGAGAGGATTTTTGTTTTACACTGACATTGGAGTCGGAAATGAATTTCCTTAGACGATGATGAGACAGGTTTGATCAAGGTATTCAGAAAAGAATTGGATTGCTTCCTGGAAAGAAAGAATGTGCAAGATTATGGATATAAGGCAGAGAGGAGACCTACATTGAAAGTACTTGAATGTTAATTGGTAGGTCCATCTCATGCTTTTCAGAAGTCTCCAACATCAAAGATGTCAATCTTAAGCCAATTTGATTCTTGCCAATGTGATAATCAAGGAACAGCTGAAAGTACTGGATACTGCAAAAGCTATAGGCCTGATAGTGTTGCGGCAATAGTACTGAAGACTTTGTTCTAGAACCTGTCATGCCCCTCATCAAGTTGTTCCAGTACATCTACAACATTGGCATCTACCTACAATTTCAAAAATTGTCCAGGTATGGGCTGTACAAAAGAAACAGGACAAATCCAATCTGGCCAATTACTGCCCCACCAGTCCACTCTATTATCAGTACAATGTTGGAAGGAGGGGTCATCAGCAGCGCAATCAGGAATACTTACTCAGCAATAACTTGCTCTTGGAAGGTCATTTTAGGTTCCACTAAGATCACTCTGGTCATAGTCTCATTACAGTCTTAGTTGAAATGTGGACAAAACACCTCACCACAGATGAAAGTGATTGCCCTTGAAATCAAGGCAGCATTTGACTGAGTATGGCATCAAGAAACCCTAGCAAAACTGTCAATGGGAATCAAAGGAAAAATCCTCTGCTCGTTGGAGTCATACCTGGCACAAAGGAAGATCGTTATGGTGATTGGAGGTCAAATATTTTAACTCCAGGACATCACTGCAGAAGTTCTTCATGGTACTGTTGTAGGCCCAGCCACCTTCAGCTGCTTCATCAATGACCTTTCCAGTATAAAGTCAGAAGTAGGGATGTTTGCCGCCAATTGCACAATGTTCAGCGCCGTTCACGACTACTCAGATACGCAAATGCAGCAAAACCTGACAGGCTTGAGCTGACAAGTGACAAGTATGTTTAGCATCACACAAGTAGTGCAATGATTATCTTCAACAAGAGTGGATCTAACCATCCCCTTGACATTTAATGGTATTATATTTGCTGAATCCCCCACTATCAACATCCTGGAGGTTACCATTGACCAAAAACTGAACTGGACTAGCCAGATAAATACCCCATAGTGACCAAAGCAGGTCAAAGGCGATGGATCCTGTGATAATTCATCTGCTGACTCCCAAAAGCCTGTCCACCACCTACAAGTAAGGAGTGTGATGGAATACACTCTTTTTGCTTGGATGGGTGCAGCTCCAACAAAACGCAAAAAGCTTGATACCATGCAGAACAAAGCAGCCCACATGATTATTACATTCAATCCTTTCACCACTGATAAATAGTGGCAGCATTGTATATTTTCTACAAGATGCACTGCACGAACTCACCAATGTTCTTTAGACAGCACCTTCCAGACCTATGACCACTTCCATCTATAAGGTCAAGATACCTCTGATAACCATCGCCTGGAAATTCCCCTCCAAGCCACTCACCAACCTGACTTGAAAAGATATCACCATTCCTTCCTTGTTGCTAGGTAAAAATCCTGGAACTCCCTCCCTAACAGCACTGTGAGTGTACTCACTACACCTTCGAGCCTGCAGCAGTTCAGGAAGGCAGTTCACCACCATCTTCCCCAGGGCAATAAATGCTGGTTTAGCCAATGACATCCACATCCGCAAATGAATTTCAAAAAAATGCTCTTTCAAACAGCCAGTGCAGACTTGATGGGCCAAATAATCTTATTAATTGTAAAGATTGAGACAGAATCTACAATGTGTTCTACGCCCTATTGTACCAGAGAAGCCCAAGCAGGGATATTTAAAGGGGCTGTTGGAGAGTGCTCCAATAATGTCTGGAATATTTTGGGGGGAATTATTTTTGATCTCAGGGAAAGTGTATTGTTGTTTTAGCTTTCACAAAACTACAGTGGCCTGGCAGACACATTGCCCCAAATGAGTAGGACATAGGCAATGTTAAAAGAAGACCAAAAAGATTTATTTTTGAGGTGGAAGGAAGGTCTGGATTTGAGATGGTCATCTAAATTCTGAGATGTGATGATCTGCTGAGTATCTCAGTCACTACCAATGAACCTTCTTAGAATGAATCAGAATCCATTTGTTGTAGTAAACATTCAAAAGCAAGGCAGCATGTCCCGATCCTCTCAGAATATACTGCTAACTTTATGCCTTCAAACTTGGACAGTCCCCTTCCATCTTTCACATGGAAGAGTTTTTTTCCTTTATAAAAAACATTGTATATGTCATGACTATGTACAAGGTGGTTATATTTTAAAGGTGTCTTTTCATTTTATATAAAACAATGCTCTGGAATGAGAGACAATATAAGTTATAGTCAAATCTGCTAAGTGACTGACATATGTAACCAGTTTGCCTTGGGGATAAGGGCCCAGGTCCGGCCTTTTTGAAAGCTAGGTGCACGTTTTAATGTATGAACACAAAGGAGAAGATAGCTATTCTTTCTTGCTGCTTGCATACTCTCAGTGGCTGTCTGACCGAAAGCAGGTGCTGCCATGGCAGGTAGAAGAAAATGACAAGTAACTTTTAAAAAGAGATATAAATGCCCCAGTCAATGATACAAAGAACAGTACAGCACAGGAACAGGCCCTTTGGCCACCAAGCCTGCATCAATCATGTTGTCCTAACTAGACCAAGCATCTGTATATCTCTATTCCGCGTCTGTTCATATGTCTATCCAGATAAGTTTTAAATGTGGCTAAGGTAACTGCCTCAACCACCTCCTTGATAGTGCATTCCAGACCCCACCACCGTCTGTGTAAAAAAAAACTTCCCCACACATCCCTATTGAACTTTTCCCCTCTTACGTTGAACTTATGTCCCCTTGCAATTCTCATTTCTGCCCTGGGGAAAAGCTTCCAACTATTCACTTTACCTATGCCCCTCATAATTTTCTAAACTTCTATCAGGTCACTCCTCAGCCTCCATCTTTCCAGGAAGAACAATCCCAGTTTGTTCAATCTGTCCTCATAGCTAGTTCTCTCCACATCAGGCAACATCCTGGTAATCCTTTCCTATACTCTGTCCAAAGCCTCCATGTCTTTCTGATTGTGTGATGATGTTATAGTATGATAACATTTCAAATGTTAAGATTTTTACTGTAACAAACAAACTAAAATCATTGGTTTGAAACATCACTCTAAACTACAGGAAATGTTTTCCCTAGTACAACCTTATCACAACTGAAAACCTCATGCCATATATCTATGTTATAGCACATTCTCAGCAGATATGCAACCTTGCATTCTGACAAAGAGCCAAAAGGTCTCAAAACATTAACTCTGCTGTCTCTTACAGATGTTGCCAAACCTGCTAAGTTTTTCTAGCAAGCTCTGTTAGAATCATAGAAAAACTACAGCACAAACAGCCCTTTGCCTCACAAGTTGCGCCGATCTTATCTCTACCTACTAGGCTTACCTATCACCTTCAATCTTATTAAGCCCCATGTACTCATCCAGAAGTCTTTTAAAAGACCCTATTGAATTTGCCTTCACCAACACCAAAGGCAGCTGATATCACTCACCCACCACCCTCTGAAAAACTTACCCGTGACATTTCCTCTATATCTACTTCCCAGCACCTTAAACCTGTGTCCTCTTGTGGCAGTCATTTCAGTCCTGGGGAAAACCCTCAAGAGTCCACCTTATCAATACTTCTCATCATCTCATACATCTCTGTCAGATCCCCTCTCATCCTTCATCTCACTAAGGAGAAAAGATTGAGCTCTCTCAACCTATCCTCATAAGGCATGCCACCCAATCCAGATAACATCCTTGTAAATCTCCTCTGCACTCTTTCAATGGCTTCCAAATCCTTCCTATAATGAGGTGACCAGAACTGAGCACATTACTCCAAGTGGGGTCTGTCCAGGGTCTTATACAGCTGCAGCATTATCTCCTGATTCCTAAACTCAATTCCTCAATTGATGAAGGCCAGTACACCATATGCCTTCTTAACCACATCCTCTACCTATGAAGCCGATTTGAGAGTCCTATGAACCCGGACGCCAAGATCCTTCTGATCTTCCACATTGCTAAGAGTCTTACCCTTAATATTGTATTCCTTTATTCCATTTGATCTGCCAAAATGAACCACTACACATTTATCCGAGTTGAAGTCCATCTGCCACTTCTCCGCCCAGTCTTGCATCCTCTCTATGTCATGCTGCAACTTCTGACATCCCTCCAAACTATCCACAACACCTCTGACCTTCGTGTCATTGGCCAACTTATCAACCCATCCTTCCACTTCCTCATCTAGGTCATTTATAAAAATCACAAACAGCAAAGGTCCCAAAACAGATCCCTGGGGCACTCCATTGGTGACCGACCTTTATGCAGAAAAAGACCCATCTACAACCACTCTCTGTCTTCTGCGGGCAAGCCAGTTCTAGATCCACAAAGCAACATCTCCTTGGATCCCACGCCCTCTCACTTTCTCAATAAGCCTTGCATGGGGGAACTTATCAAATGCCTTGCTGAAGTCCATATAAGCCACATCCACCGCTGTTCCTTCGTCAATGTGTTTAATTACATTTTGAAAAAACTCAACCAGGCTCATAAGACATAATCCGCCTTTAACGAAGCAATGTGACTACTTTTGATCATATCGTACTTCTTGTTTCAGATTCCAGCATCTGCAGTATTATAGAAGAAAGGGACTGCTTTTGGGGGAGTGGTGATAAGGACAGAACCCTTGTTCAAAGGAACAAAGTTTCTTGTGAAGGGTTGAAGACCAAAGAATTATCAATAGGTGCTGGAAGTCCATTCATGTGTGCTTAGAAGATTGAGTAAAAGGGACTTTGTTTAAAAGGACACTGGAACATTCACCCTGGCAGGTCAGGGAAAAGAGGGCCTGTTGAATCACTGGGAAACATTTGACTACTTTGCATATGCATTTGCCCACACAATGCATTCCTACTCAAATGTCCCCTTAGAAATTATAAGGAAAGTACCCAAGATGATGCATATATTTCATAAAAGTATTGAATGAGGTCTTAGCTCTGTTACGTGTATTATATAAAATGTAGCAATTGGGTATCCACATATATTAGGAGGTGATGCAATCCTGGTTCAGCACCAGCAACGTGTGTAAGATGCATCATGTGGCGTAATAAAATTCATCATACTTTCTATTATATTATGTTTATCTTAAAGCATTGTTTTAGGAAATAGTCCTATAGTTATTATGAGTTGAAAAAGTGAACCAAGTAATATAGTTGAGAATAGTTAAGTTGATACTGAATATCGTAATATTTTTCTGACAGACGATTCTTGATTGACACTGGTGACCCAGGTGTACCTGAATATATCAGCTGTTTAAAAGAAACTTTGGCACAATTAAATGCCAGTATTCAAGAAATTCTGGTGACGCACTGGCATATCGATCATGTCGGAGGTATACCAGATATATTGGAGAATGTTGTTGATGGTGAGTATGCTGAAGCTAGTGGTCTCTCAGTCTCTAGTATCGAGTAATTAAAAAATATAGTCATATGTATTTAACGCTTTATGTAAAATGAACTTCCATGCTGAAACAAATGCCACGTTTTAAGTAGAAACTATACTGCTTTGTACTTTTAATGGGGAAGGAAAAATGGTGCTATTAAACATCTGCCTGTGCTACTGTTCTCTAACCACGACCCCATGAATACTTCATAACAAGTTATACAAAATGCTTGAAGATTCATACGTAATAGGACTATTAAAGGAGAGAAATGGTGTAGTGGCTTTGTCGTTAGTCTGTTAATCTAGGAACCCAGGGTAATGCTCTGGGAAGCTGGGTTCAAATCCCACCATGGCAGATGGTGAAATTTGAATTCAATCAAAAAAATCTGGAATTAAAAGTCTAATTATGACCATGAAGCATTGTTGATTGTCAGAAAAATCCATCTGATTCGTTAATGTCCTTTAGAGAAGGAGATCTTTCGTCCTTACCTAGTCAGGCCCATATGTGACTACAGACCTACAGCAATGTGGTTGACTCTTAATTGCCCTCTGAAATGTGCAATTAGGGATTGGCAATAAATACTGGTTAGCCAGTGACACCCTTGTCCCATTAAGAATAAAGATCAACTTTAAATGGTTAAAAACAAAATAAATATTTATGTTTTGATTGGACACAGAGCACACAGATCTCATCGTCAATGTTGTGTACAACTAGCATGCGCCTCACTTCACTTGTCCTTGCTTTACGTGGTGTCACCTTAGGCTTACCGGTAAGAAAGAAAATGCAATGGATGGAAACCAGTGGAATAATCTGGCAAAACTGCACATGGTTAACAAAAGAAGCTAAGAAAGAGGTGTTCACGTGTCCTCCAATGTACAGACATCAATGTAGGTTCTTGTTTGGATGGCCATGAAATGCTGATCATTTTAAGATTATCAGGGCTGGGAGCAGGAGTAGGCCATTTGGCCTCTAGAGCCTGTTCTACTATTCAATAAGATCATGGTTGATCTAACTGTGGACTTAACTCCACAAAAACTGCACATGGCAAAGGTTAACAAAATGTCCCATGAATTCAGATCTGTGATTGCCAACACTGGGTCAAGCAAATGTATAAATATGGGGGTAGAGTGTGTGGGTAGCTTTAATACTGTCCATTTGGTAGAAAGGATAGAAAAGCAGATTATTATTTAAATGGAAAGAGAGATCACGATATCATTGTAAATGGATTATAAAAGATTAGCATGTAGATACAGTAAGTGTTTAGGAAGGCAAATGGAATGTTGCCCTTTATTGCAAAAGGAGTGAAGTAGGGAAGTCTTGCCTCAACAGTACAGGATACACACCTAGGGTATTATGTGCAGTTATAGGGCGGGATTCTCTGGCCATTTAAGCCAGAGGATTCTGCCATCTTGCTGCAGTGAATGTAGAGTTGGCTGAGAACCAAATTCTCTGTCTTTTCTGGCAGTGGTGGTAGGGTGTGTGAACGGCCAAAAAATTCCAGCCATGGTCTCTTTACTTAAGGGGGGATATACTTGCTTTGGAAACAGCTCAGAAAAGGTTCACTAGGTTCATTCATAGGATGAATGATAGGAATTGTCTCATGAAGAAAGATTTAGTAGATTGGGTCTACATTCACTGGAGTTTAGAAGAGTGAAATGTGATCTTTTTGAAATGTAAGATTCTGAGAGGACTTGACAGATGCTGAGAGGATGTTTTGCTCCTAGGAAAATCTCCAACACAATTGAAAATAAGGGGTCTCCCATTTGAGACTGAGATTAGGCAGAATTTTTCTCTCAAAGGGTCCTTATTCTTTGAAATTTTCTTCCCATTGGAGGCTGGGGTATTGAATATATTTTGGATAAAGAGAATGGCAGAAGAGTGGAGTTAAGTCCACAGTTAGATCAACCATGATCTTATTGAATAGTAGAACAGGCTCTAGAGGCCAAATGGCCTACTCCTGCTCCCAGCCCTGATAATCTTAAAATGATCAGCATTTCATGGCCATCCAAACAAGAACCTACATTGATGTCTGTACATTGGAGGACACGTGAACACCTCTTTCTTAGTTGCTTAAGGCTTTTTTTTTGTGCCTGGTGATAAGATTAGTGTGATTACACTATCCATAATTGAGCATCAACTATGGCTGCAGAGTCACTGCCCCCTTGGGCATCAGGATTGTGATTGGGGCTCTGCCGCTAGTCCAGATTCCCTTCTCTGGTGAGGGCAGGAAATAACAGTGCTAGTAACTGTATTAGAGAAAACACATTGTCCTGTATGCTTACTATATCTGCAGCCTTTGGCTTACATTTCACTGGATCACCCTCAACTCACCATCAACAATCTGGGGTGGGGGGGGGTTTGCCATTGGCCAGAAAATTAACCTGACCAGACATATAAAGATAGTGGCTATAAGAGCAGGTCAGAGGCTGGGATTTCTGCAGTGAGTAACTCATCTCCTGACTTTCCAAAGCCTGCCCACCGTCTACAAGGCACAAATCAAGAGTGAAGGAATACCTTCCGCATGTCTGGGTGAATGCTGCTGTGACAGCACTTAAGTGCAACATAATTTGAGCAATCCATTTAATCAGCACTCCACTATCATCTTAAACATTGAATCCCTTCACCCTTGATGCACAGTGGCAGCTGTGAGTACCACCTATTAGCTGCATTGCAGTCAAAATTCCTTTGACAGAATCTTTCAAATATGTGGCCTCTACCACTTAGAACAGAGGTAGCAGAAGTATGGAAACGCACAATATGCAAGTTCCCCTCTCAATCACACATCACTAAGTCACAACATCCTGGCATTCCTTTCATTGTCACCGGATCAAAATCCTGGAATTCACTCAACAGTGCATGTACTTACACGAATTGAACTGTGGGGGGTGTTCACCACCACCACTTTCACAAAGGCAGTGAGGAATGAGAAATAAATGATGGCATTCCTCACCATACTTCCATAAACAAATAAAATAATTATCTGCCCTGATATCTCTACATGGCTCAGCCAGATTTGTTTGAAATCATTGAGATGTTTTACTATGTCAACTTATAAATATAAGTTTAACAGGAATACCAAGTAGCAAATAATTTGTAGGTTGTTTCCAAAAAGCTAAAATGGAAGTCGTTTAAAACAAGATTTTACAGTAAATTTGTAAGGTAGTATTAAGAATACAAACCTGAATTATAATTTGTAGTAGCTGGAATTTTGTGTAACTTGCTGATTACTGTAATTCAAAATCCAGTTGTATTTTAATAGATGATATAAACAGGATGTATGCAGGCCTAATACAGCAGAAATTGGAGAGCACTCTACAGTGTGTTGCTGTGAAACTTTACTTCTAACAGAAATTACTAGAAAGAAATTCAAGAAAAGCAAATTTCAGAAACTTTCTCCATTTTCTCCCACCACTTCCAGCTCTCAAATATTATTGGTAACTTTTAATTATGAAACTTCAGAATTTGGGAACCCTAACACTGCTGATGAGAAACCTTAGATCATTTTTAATCTTGATCAGAAAGCTGATCTGAAATCAAAATTATAGGGTATTGTTTCAAATCAAATGTAATAAATAAATTTACCTATGATTCTGTCTGTATGTGTTCCATTATAACATGGCAAAACTTTTTTGTATACAGCTGGTAGTGTGTGGATAAGGCAATACTGAGTTTTTTTATTTGTCAAAACTGATTTCTAAAGGGTAGGTCATTCAAGTAATCTAATAACCTTTTAAAGGAATTTCTCAACAAGAGAAAATGCAGGGGAAGGAATACTTTTTGGATTTTCAGAATCTCTTTTTAAAAAGTTTACATAAACCACATTGTAAAGTAGCAGTATGTTAGTGATTTTCTTTGTCCACCACTTCCCTGTCCCACCTGCAAGTGTTTCCCACTGTCCTCTTGATAGTAGAACTCAAAAATAGCAGAATTCAAAAATAGATACCCTTTGAAAATTAACCAGAGGTAAACAAAATACAAATTGTGTCTTGCAAAATAAAAATTGTCAACTACACTACAGGTATGTTTGGAATTTCAGTCTCTGGAGGGTCAGAAGTACCAAATAACAGATGTGAAACAAAAACAGTAAATGTTGGAAACTCTCAGCAGATCTGACAGCATTTGTGGAGAGAAAACAGAGCCAAACTTCAAATGTGGCATTCAGACTCAAAACATTTGCTCTATTCTCTCTTCACAGATGCTGAGATTTTCCAGCATTTTTTGTTTTTGTTTCAGATTCTCATATCTGCAGTAATTTGCTTTTAACCTGACAACAATCTCCTTTTGTCATTCAGCTATCAGGAGGTACAATTTGTTATATTAACTCAATTTACTTTGCAAATAAAGATAAGTTGTATTCAGAAAACTCTTAGGCAGCTATTTGGAAAACATCCACCTTGCTTATATGTTGAAGGGAAAAAGAATGAGAATCTGTCCAAAATATATGTACATGGGAACAGGGCTAGACCATTCTGTACCCGGAGTCAGTTTCTGAATTCAGTTACATCGAGGCTAATCTATTGCTGGAATTTTCCTTGCCCACCATGGAATTGGAGCAGGTAAAGGGCAGACAATGGAAATGTCCGTTGGTCAGGGGTGGAAATTTTCCATCTTGCTCAAGCAAGGCTATAAAATTATAGAACATAAAACATAGAAAAACTACAGCACAAACGGGCCCATAAGTTGTGCCGATGATATATTATAAAATTATGCCACATATCTCAATGCCATTTACACATCTTTCTTACCCCTAATAACCTTCCCTAAAAATTGTCAAAATCTTAAACATTTTAATTGACCCAGCAGCTTCATGAGGAACAGTCTTCCTCACTTCCACTGTCCTTTTTGTAGAAAATGTTTTTATTTTCACATCTAAATGGTCACACTCTAAGCTTAAGTCTTATTCTGGATTTCCCCACCAGTGGAAATAGTTTCTCTGTGCTTACCTTGTCAAATCCCTTTATCATTTCTCACTGAAATGAAGGAACAAAGATAGATATTTGGGAGTCAAATTTGAAGATTTTTAAAAACAGAATTCCAAGTGGAAATAGTCAATAAAAGTAAATCTATACTTTATTTGTATAATTGTACTGTATATTAAAACCATGTAAACAAGGATGAATCTCTCGAAGATGTTGGTCAGACCACAGCTCTGTGCTGTTTATTATTTCCCATTATAGGGAGGGTATAAGAGCCAGGATTGAGAGGATATGTTCATGATGGCAGGTTTGAAAAAAGGCAAGGCAGAATAAGTGACAAAAAAATCTAACAGAAGCAATGAAAATTATGAAAGGTTTGAGAAGCTAAATAATGAAAGATTGAGCCAAAATTTGCTAGAGTACTGCGAAGTGCACTTCACTATTAAAGTGACATTTAACTAGACATTATTCTACAGTGGACCTCATTTTGTCTGGGAAATAGATGCTATAAACTTTGTGATGAATTAAGGAAATCATTTACAATACAGACAATGGCTTTCCTCACAGGCTAGACACATGACACTAAAATATTAAAAGCTGCAAATTGACATAATGAGGATAATTTTAACCTAAATTACCAATTGGAAACCCATAGATTGATAGAAATTCTAGTTTTACATGCTGTCAAAATTATTGTCCATCATGCCCAGTTTTGAGATGCTAAGTCTTTTCTGAATCTATCCCATTTAGTGCAGTAGTAGTGCTGCTCAATAATTCCAAAGTAGAAGTGAATTATGTTGTATTTTCTATATTAATCTGTGGGAAGATTTAAACAGTGGAGACAACAAAATGCACAGGACTGGTAATTGAAACCCAAGCAAACTGCCAGTTACTAATATGTTTATTTTCTGTCTGGGCATTCAAGGCTTATTTGTTAAGTACCTTCAGTGAATCTTAATAAAGAATGTTTCTTTACTCAAAAGAACAATAGATGTGTTGTTTTTGTCTCTATAGAGATAAAAATTAGATGAAAGCAAAATACTGCGGATAGTAAAAATCTGAAATAACAATAGAAAATGCTGGAAAAACTCAAGTCTGACAGCATCTGTGGAGAGATAGACTGTTAAAGTTTCGAATCCAATATGACTCTTCTTTGGAACCTATGAACTGTATATCTAAGTCTTTGTATGTTTCCAGATTTGTAAACAGTATACATTTATCTTAATTAGGTCATGATATCCTCTTAATATTTTAAATAAATCAGACAATAGTGCTGTTTTTTAATGCATTTATTTGAATTTTATAGGTGGCAATGTTCAGATTAGCAAACTTTCATGCAAACCAGTTCAGAAAGAGACAATCGGAAAAGGTGACAAGGAGTACACCTATCTAAAGGATGGCGATGTGTTGGAAACTGAGGGAGCCACACTGAGGTATTCTTGGACAACATGTTGCCTTTTTAATGAGCAAGTTTTTGATTCTTTCTGTATTCCTAAATGTGTGTGTATTACATCTAATAGAAATCAATAAGAATTATTTGAGTCAGACTTAACAGCATAATGGATGAAATGCTTACAAGAACGAAGTTGAAAGAACTCTTAGTAGACCCAAAGCTATGTTGGGAAAAAAAATCAATGTTAACAGGCATTAAGTTCCTTAAAATAGGTTCTGTCTCCTTAATACCTCATTAATCTTGGCAAATCAGTCTAGTCTAACTTTGCACAGAGGATTACTTGATTACTTGCAACAAGATTGTTCCGCCCATGTGTACTGACATTCTAATCAGGAAGTGGCTGGAATTTTTAAAAATATTGAATGCTTCTTTTGAAATTGAAAACCGCAGGAATACTGTTACTTACACATATAAGTGAGCTGAGAAGAGAGGTGATGCCCTTGGGATCAAAGTAGCATTCGGCCAAGGTGGCACCAAGAATCTCTAATAAAATTGAATCATTGAATGTCAGGGAAAAGCTTTCCATTATCTGGAGTCATTCTTAACACAAAGGAAGATGATTGTGATTTTTGGAGGGGAATCACCTCAGCACCAGAATACGATTGCAGGATTCTCCCCGTTGTAAGGTTAGATGTGGACATGTGCACCGATGATTGAAGTTCCATTTCATTCATAATTCCTTGGAGAATGAAGTAGTCCTTGTCCATGTGCAGAAAGACCTGGACAACATCCAATTGTCTCCAACCAGTGAACTTTCTCTAAGTGTCCCCTTAGCATTCAACAGCATGACTATTGTAGAATTCCCCACTATCAGCACTCTGGGAGTTGCTATTGGATCTGACACACAAATATTGTGACTACAAGAAAAAGTTAGAGGCTAGGTATGCTGCATTGAGTACATCAATTCCTAACTCCCTGAAGCCTGTTCATCACCTACAAGGCATAACTCAGGAATGTATTGGAATGGGTGCAGCACCAATAACATGCAAGGAAGAAAACAGCCACTTGAGCAACACCCTCCCATTGTCTTTCACATTCAATCTCACTGTCACTAGTACAATTTGGTTACAGGTTATACCCCTGCAAGATACACTGCAACAATTTACTAAAAATTCTTTGGCAGCATCCCCAAATCTGTGACCTCTCCCACCTAGAAGAATGAAGGCAAATGGGTATTTGAGAACACCGCTGCCTTCAAGCCAAGCACCATCCTAACTATTCCTTCATTGCAGGCACAGGATCAAAGTTCTGGAAATTTCTACCTAGCAATACTATAGGAGTACCTTCGCCATACAGACTGCAGTGATTCAAGAAGGGGCTCACCATCACCTCCTCAAGGGCAATGAAGGTGATTCAGGAATATGGGCCTTGCCATCAAGATCTACAGCCCATAAATGAGCTTTTTTTTTAAATGCAGATCTTTGCCAGACTAGTGCTAGTTCATCCCCTCCAAGCCCTCACTTGTCGGCCTTTATCAGTATTTTAACCAGCTGACATTCCTCAGGCTGAAGAGCAAAAGTTTGGTGTTGAGAGTTATGAGGAAAGATGGGAAAGGAAATAATTGCTTGGTGATCTTGAAGAGCATATAAAATATTTAGTATTATAAAATCTGGAGTATTACTTATAATTGCAGAAACAGTGCTAGTGAGTTCAAACTATTAAAAG
Organism: Sphyrna mokarran; assembly: GCA_024679065.1. Classification (NCBI taxonomy): domain Eukaryota; kingdom Metazoa; phylum Chordata; class Chondrichthyes; order Carcharhiniformes; family Carcharhinidae; genus Sphyrna; species Sphyrna mokarran. The sequence goes on along the minus strand of JAGIQG010000007.1, from coordinate 72,504,167 downwards.
TGAATATTAGACTGATATCATGAAACTCTTTTTCACACAAAGAGTGACCACTAAATAAATTACAGGATAGTAGAAATTAAAACTTTGAAATAATTAATTTCAAAGTTGAAGATGTGCAGGTTAGGTTGATTGGCCATGCTAAGAAATTGCCTCTTAGTGTCCAGGGATGCGTAGGTTAGAGGAATTAATGGGTATTGTATGTAGGGACATCGGGGTAGGGCTGGGTTGGATTGTGTTGGATGCAGACTTGATGGGCTGAAGGGCCTATTTCTGTAGGTTCTATGGTTCTGTGGTTCATTGCACACTGGAAGGACTTTAAGATCATTCTGAATGGAAGAACTGAGATAGGGCGGCATGGTAGTACATTGGTTAGCACTGCTGCTTCACAGCTCCAGGGTCCTGGGTTCGATTCCCAGCTCGGGTCACTGTCTCTGTGGAGTTTGCACATTCTCCTCGTGTCTGCGTGGGTTTCTTCCAGGTACTCCAGTTTTCTCCCACAGTCCAAAGGAATATGGGGATAGGGCCTGGGTGGAATTGTGTTCAGTGCAGACTCAATGGGCCGAAGGGCCTCTTTCTACACTATAGGGTTCTATGATTCTATGATAGACTGAATGAACTTTCCCCATTTGTAATTATCTTGTCAGCATATGTCCTATGATGAAAATCTGAATAAAAAATTGCATCCAAATTCTTGAAGTTCAGAAAAATGAGCTTAGGTCTCATTGAAACATTGAAGATCAAGAAAGACCTTGATGGAGAGGATACTGAGATGTTGGTTGGGGAATCTAGAACAAAAGGGCATGGTTTAATGATAAGGGGCAGATCATTTAGGATTGAAAGAAGGAAATGTTGCTTGTGAATCTTGAAATTTTCTACCCTAGAAGGTTGTGGATAAGCGTTCATTCAATATATTTAAGACTGTTTGACAGATTTTGGTATCTCAAAGAACCGAAGGATATAAGGGACAGGTGGGACTGTGGCATTGAAGCCCAAGCTCAGCCATGACCATATTGAAGTAGGTTGATGGGTCATTTGGTCATCTCTTATGTATTGTGTTCTTAGGTAAAGCAATTTCCCTGCAAATAATCTGATTTATAATTACAATTTATTTAGAAAAAAGATTTTTTCTGTTCTTTAAAAAGAACTTTGCTTTTCAATTTGTGATATATTTATTGGTCCCATATTATGTGTAATCTTTGAAACATCTCAAATGTGATCAACTAATTCCATTGGTATGTTTATCTTTTGAAATTTGATGTAATTGTATGTCATGTATTGAAAAATGACTGTGTTATGGATCACAAATTATTTTCTTGTGGGGAGCTAAATTAGTGACCTAACAGCAAAATATTGTGATTGAGATGTTACAATAGCTTATCGGTAATTTTGGACAAGTACAAGACAGAGTTATGCTATTGAGTAGCATGATATTTTGATGGGAATGTCAAGTGTTCCTTTCCTTGTTGGATAAGTACATGTGATGATCAGTCCACCTATTGATATTCTTTAGCCATCACAGGAACAGAGTTAGACCATTCATTCCCATGAACTGTGTTCTCCTGTTCAATTAGATCATGACTGTTTTGTATCTTAACTCTATTCATCTACCTCAGTTCCACATCCCTGAATATCCTTTCTTAACAAAAATGTAAAGTTGCAGATTCAGAAATTAGTGATGCTATGATAAGTACAAAAAAAAGTTTTCAACAGAACAGAGTTCAAAAAGGAGGAAGTATAGTTAACAGTTCTGCTCTCTATGTCACAAAGAGGATATAGAGGCACGGGAAAAATGCAACACAATTGCAAGGATAACACCAGAACTGAGGGATACAATTACCAGGAAAGACTGATTAGACTGGAATGTTTTATTTGCCAGAAAAGATAGCCTGATAGAGATCTTGAAGTTCAATAGGGTAGACATTTGAGACGATTTTTCCACTTAGTCTGAAATCAAGAAATTAAATTTCCCCACACTGAATTTCACCTGCTATGTTTTTCCCCATTTTAATCTATCAATGTCCCTTTATAAGTTTCTGCTTCCATCTACTTATTTCATTACTTAACTGAGCAAACTTCCAAATACAGTCCTTAGCACTTCATCTGAGTCACTGGTAGATTTAGTGAAATAAGGCTCCAATACAGATCTGGGGTTGGGTTAGGAGAGTTGGCTGCAGAGATGAATCAATTTTGTAGATGATGGTACAGAATTTCCCATTGAAGCAGTGTTGATGGGCCCAAATGACCAACCAGGGCTAAGCTCCTCCTTATCTGTGATTCTGTTAGTTAAATGGTAAAATGGCATACTGAGATTGCGGTAAAGCAAGGCAATATTACTACAAAGGGTGGATGGCCCTTGTCTGGTTCCCTAAAAATGTTGAATGTTTCAATCATTAAGAATTGAAAGGAAGGGCCCTTTGTCTTAGCAGGTGAGCAGATTCCTGTTGACTAGCCTGGGTTATGGAATGCAGATGGCCTTTGCATTGCTGTCTTTGTATTTCATTCACATAGTCCACAGTGTTTCACAGAATCACAAACATTAATAGCTCTTAAGGGGTAATGAAATGTAAGTTCCTCTGATACAGCCAGGTGGCTCCTTTTGTTTAAGGATCACAGACAGACATAGATTCAGCCATTTTAGGTTTTTGTCCAGTCTGAAAGTTTTAGGAATAGCAATGAGCATATCGTATCATAGAATCCCTACAGTGCAGAAGAGGCCATTCGACCTATCAAGCTTGCACCAACCCTCTGAAAGAGCACTCAGCTTAAGCTCAATCCCCCATTCTAATCTTGTAACCCATGCAAATCTTGTAACCCATGCATTGATCATGGCCAGTCCACCTCACCTGCATGTCTTTAGACTGTGGGAGAAAACTGGAGCACCCAGAGAAAATCCACACAGATGTGGGAGAATGTGCAAACTCCACTCAATTATCTAAGGTTGGAATCAAATACATGTTCCTGACATTGTGAGGCAGCAGTGGTAGCCACCATGCCGCTCCTATTATCTCTATGTATTTTAAACTTCATATATTTTCTAAAAGACATATAGAATGACATCTTAGTGTCACACAATTGAAAGGGATAAATGTTATCCACTTATCATGAAATCCTTCTAATCGAGCAAATAGAGTTCAGTTTGACATCCAAAGCTGAAGCTGTCTCCCAGTATTGTACTGAAGTGCCAGCTTAAATTCTCTAAGTGTTTAAGTCTCTAGAGTGGGGTATTTAACCTTGTGGCTAGAACCTAATTCTATCACAGTGACATTTTAACTTTGAAAGTCACATTAACTATTCCAGCAAATATAAGTGCTTTGTTTACAAGTGATATCCATCTACATACCTAAAATAGCTGAAGGGAAAAAAGTTGAGGCAGTTTGTCTAGCAATTTGTAATGATAAAAACAGTTGTTTCATACCTGGCAATTACTGCCACCTCAAGCTTAAGAAATAATAAACTTGTCAAACAGGAAAGTCATTGTGATGATCGTCCTTGGGGAAATTATTCCAATTAGAAGAATAAGGATGACATACATATTTCTTTGAGTCATTCTGAGTTGAAGGATCAGTGAAGGAAGAACCAGCTAGGATGGCAGGCATTGAATAGTGAGCCATGAAGAAATGTAAAGTAGAAGCTGCTGCCATTCAGGAGAAATGTCAATCCAAGATCAAATCTGTCTGCTCAGGTGGATGCCGAAGATTCCTTGCCATTATTCAAAGAAGAGGAAGAAAGTTCCCCTTGTATCTTGACCAATCTTTATTCCTCAACCAATTCTTAGATAACACTTGCTACATATGGTTGCAAACTGACAGGGATTACATTTCAAAAACAATTTGTAAAATGCTTTGGAATATGCTGAGGATATGAAAGATACAGTATAAATGTAATTTTTCTTTACTTTGTTGCTGGTCTTGTGTGTTTGATATTGACACTGATTAATCACTAGTATTCCTTATGGTGATGAATCCAAAATAGAGTTCATCAATAAAAATTGTACAATAAAAGGCAAAAAAAAACATGTTAATGTTAGAAATTTGAAACAAAAAGGTTGGAGGAAATATACAACAAGTCATTCAGTGAAAAAGAAAAAGGGGGATGATTCTTTAGTCAATTTGGTTAGGTCTGAAAAATGAAATATAATCAATTTAACAGAATCTGAGAAGTATCAAAGAAAGAGATGATCAAGGTAATTGGAGAAGTAACTTGCTAGATGATGTAAACACCACAAAGAAGTGAGAATAGTTAAGACAGAGAAAGGTCCACCTGAAGGAAAATACTAGAAAATATAATATGTGAACACATTGAAAGTCAAATAACTCTGAAGTTAAAACCAAGTGTACTGAGGAAATCTGTTCAAAAAAAAAGAAATATGACAGCATACCATCTTTCCCAACAATATTGTGTATGATGATGAGCCTCTAATCCACCTCTTCTTCCAAAAACCAATAGATCCCACCAAGTGTTGTGCAATCTTTAAAAAGATTGAAACAAATGTCAGCTTTATTTTAATGTAAATACTTCAAAAATAATGTAGATTGGTACAGAAAGTATACAATGCGCGCAATGAATGAATGACCCTCAATAAAGATAGAAAAAGCAAAAGATTTGGATTGGATTTTTTAAAACTTATGTAATGTAAAGCTATAGTCTGCTAGGCTAATCAAGGAGTTTTCCATTTGAAAGGCATTTTATTTCAAGTTGAAACATTTTTTTCACATTTTTAAATTTTATTGCTAAAGATTGATCTCGAATATTATGAACAATTTGGATTTCCACTTCCTGAGAGAAAATTGGTGCATGGAGAAGCATTCAAAGGAATACTAAGAGTCAGTTTCTGAATTCTGATGCAGAACCCAGCCTGTTGCAAGTGCATATCTGGAAATCAGTAATTTGCATTATTTTTCATATTTTAATTTTATCTCATTAATTCCACTGTTGTACTAAGGTTTGTTTTTGTGTTGGTGCACAGTTAGTTTTGCATCGATTTGGAATTGAATGTGTAGGATTAAGGTTAGTATAGTTTAGTGCAAAAATATTGTGAGAGAGAGAGTAAGAAAATGAAAAGCAAGCACGAGCTGTTTAGTCAATAACTGCATACATAGTGAAATGAGAGCTTGAGTGAATGCCAAAAAATATTTGGCCGTAATTAGGAGCACACATTTTTCAACATCACTAGAACTGTATTATGAACTTGGAAATCACAATGACAGGCACAAGCCGGTAGTAACTGAAATCATTAACTCATGTCTTCTGTAATCATCTATAGTGTATGCACTATGTACTTAAACATTAAAAATCTGATTTAATTAACCTCAGCTGAGATAGCTGCCAATGTGTGACATTAGTTTCAATATCTGGCCTGAGGAGGAGCAAATCACCCACAATTCCCACTTCTGACCATTATTCTGTTTGAAAATTGTGGTGAATGATAATCAGATGAGGATAAAATTTGGCTTAATTTGATGTCCTTGTGCTTGATGGCAATCATTCTTCACAGATGAAGAATAGCCAGTTGGGCTACATTGTCATTTGTTACAAAAACCAGCAAGTTACTAATGTTCTTTTAGGGAAAAAAATCTCCCACCTAGGTGGGAAAAAATTCCCACCTAGCAATGTGATTGATACTTAAACACCCTCTGAATTGGCTTAGCCAACCAGTCAATCAAGAGCCAGCGTTGCCCAATCACATGCACGAATAAAATAAATTCCACCATAGTAAAAAACATCAGACTGTAAATTCAGTGAACCATGCCGTCAGACACCGAACCTCTGCATAAGCCTTAATTATGGGAAGTAGAAGATACAAACTCATTTCAAGTTGGAAGTGCCCAGCCCACAATATTAAACCATTGTGGCCAGAGCTCACAGCAGTAATATTTAGAATATTAAATAACTTCCTCAGATTAGGATTCTGCTAATTCTTCCTCAGATTAGGATTAGGTGGAAAACCCTTTCTTGATTTTGGGATACCTTAGACTTACAATCTATTAAACTCATCAACTCATGGTGCTAACAAGTAGGAAAGAATCTTCACCGTTATTAAAAAGGATCATGTAAAATTCCAGATTAGTTGCTGGTTTATCATTCCCAAATGCTGGCCCATGATGGGTGTTTATTTGGCCTTTTTTTGACACCAGAGATTTAAGTTTGACTGCTGTGATGATTTTGTTGGTATTGCAATGTTGTTGATTGCTTTATAAGTTTGACTAGGCAAGGCTCTCCTTGGAGTTAAAGCATGACGAGAGTAGGAAGAAATTCAGAAGAGCACTTGGAACTGAGGGCAGTGGGTTTTCAGGGAGCACTTCTACAGTGCACAAGGAGGCTGCCACCAAACTATTTCACCCATTGCAGCCAACACCTTGGTGTAAATAGCATTGCCAGTAGCTGTTAAGACATTTTTCACGTCACATCAAATATAGGTGACATCAGCAATATCTCACAATTTTCAGTACATAAATATATCAAGAAGATTACCAAGGTTCTTTACCCGTGGACAGAATGAAGTGGAATATACCAGATTCCAACACCAGTGCAAGCTTCCCTGGGGTGTAAGCTGCCATATACTGAAACAAGTTTACTTTATATGCTCCCCACCACCTGCTTGGCATCTTTATCAATAGAAAGGGATTAAGTTCCCACATCTTAGAACTATTTGCAAGCACGGAAAATCACCATGCAGGTCTGTGCCCAGCAACTAGGCAACAATAACTAGTACCTTGTACCAGTTCCTGCTTCATCTTGTATTGGTTAGATGCTGACGAAAGTGAGATTGTAAATTCCAGAGATACTGGCCATAATCTTGCAAACCACCTTAAATACAGGGATGAGTGCCAGAGGATCAGAGAATTACAAATGTTAAACACTAGTTCAGGTCAGAAGTGCGAGGTTTAACTTCAGCATTGGGTGGAAAAGCTTGTAACAACAATAATCTGAGATAATAATAACTGTCATTTCATGGGTATAGATTTAGTAAGGAAAGTCAACATAATCTTTTTTAAACAAATCATATTCAATTGATTTGCATTTTTTGATGAGAGAACAAAAAGAGCTAATGAGGTTGATAGGGTGTATATGGACTTCCAAAAGGCATTTGACTAAAGGTCTACATAATAGTCTTGCTAGCAAAGTTGAAGCTCATAGAACGAAATGGTCAGTGGCTGAATGGACTGTGTGACAGAAGACAGACAGTAGTGGTGTTTTTTTTTGGACTGAGAAAACTATACAGTAGTGTTCCTTGTGGAACTGCACTTGGAATGCTTTCTTGATATATATTCATGATTTAAACTTCACTATACAGGACACAATTTCAAAATTTGCAAATGACATAGAACTTGGAATAATTGTGTACTGTGAGTAGGACACATCCTGGTGGAATAGGAGGACACTTGGAAGATAAAATTTAATGGAGGGAAGTGTGAAGTGATCCATTATGGCAGGAGAAATGAGGAGAGGCAATATAAACTAGAAGGTACAATTCTAAAAGGATTAGAGCAACCTGTGGAGATGGGGGCACAGGGATGAGGGAAGTATGTGCACGTAAATGTTAAAAAAGCCAGAACAGGTTGGGAAAATGTTTAAAAAGACATATAAGACTCTAGGTTTTATAAACCAAGACACAAGTACAAAATCAAGGAAGTTAAGATGAACCGTTATAAACTTTAGCTTAACTGCTACTGGAGTATTGTGTCCAGTTCTGGATAAAAATTTTTACAAATGCTCTGAAGACTTTAAAGAATATTTACGAGAATGGTGTACAGATGAGGGACTTGAGCGACAAGGGTAAAGGAGAAGTTGGAGTTGTTTCTATTGGTAAACCTTAGGAAGTTTGAGAGGAGATTTGGTAATGAAGATGGCTGTCAATTGATTAGAGAGTAATTGTTTCTCTCATTTGAGAGGTCAAGAACCAATGGGCACAGATTTAAGATGATTGGTAAAACAACCAACGGCATGAGAAATGTAGAAATATGTTTTTATGAAGAAAATGGATGGGATCTGGAATGCTTCTGAGTATGGTGGAAGCAAATTTAGTGTGTCTTTCAAAATAAATTGGATAAGCACTTGAAGAAAAAAAACTGGAGGCTACAAATTAAGGACAGTGGGGTAAGATTAGCTGAATTGTTTTTGTAGAGAACCAATGTGTACTCAGCAAGCTGGTATGACTCAGGTCGTGCTCAGAAATACAGGCATAGAGATGGCTTATAACGAGAGCCATGCTACTATCAAAAAACACAATCAAACATTATGTATTGCCTGTCATAGAACCAAGATGTGCAAGCACTGTGTTTCTCAGCTCCTGTGCACCCATTTCGACTACAATCAAATTTCTGGGCCATTGCTTTCAGGTGAAAAGGAAAATTGGATTTGGATGGAGATGGGGGAATGATTAACATTAAATATATATACTTGAAACTTCAAGTAAACTTGACACTTAATTGCCCTGTCTTAACTTGCATCAAGTCCCATTTCCCCAGTACTAGAACCAAGGTTTTAGGTAATATATATTAGTGATCTGGGTTTGGATGTGTGCAGAACACAATCTTAAAACTTGCAGATGACACAAAGCTTGAAAATATTGCCTATATTAGTTCTCAGTGAAGCAAGGTCTTGTTCTTAAAATTCTCATCCTTGTTTTCAAATCCTTACGGAGCCTCACTCCTTCCTGTCTGTGTAATCTCCTTAAGCCTTATAAAGCTCCAAGATATCTTTTCTGCAGCATTGGTGGCTGAATCTTGAGTTTGCTCACATCCTAAACTCTCTATCATGTTCTTTGAAGACAATCATTAAAACCTTCTCCTTTGATCAGTTTTTTCCCCAACTGATTTATATCTCCTACCTAGTTCAGTGCCTTAGTTTATTTCATAATACTCCTGGAAAATACCTTGGGATATTTTATTATGTTAAACATGCTAATAATTATAAATTATTATTGTCAATGTAGGTTTGCTGTCATTTCTAATCTGTTTCTGAATTGTAATTATTCATCCATGCAGTATATCTGTGATGAACCAATGTTCTGTGCAGTAGTGTCTATGAAGTTCTCTTTAATATGAAGTACTGCATTCCTTTTTTGCTAGAGTTATTTACACACCAGGACACACCAGTGATCATATGGCAGTACTATTACAAGAGGAAAATGCTATATTTTCTGGAGACTGTATTCTAGGAGAAGGGACAGCTGTCTTTGAGGACTTGCATTCTTACATGCTTTCTTTAGAAAAGCTGCTAACTTTAAAATCTGACTTAATATATCCAGGTAAGTGGATGGGTTTAATCCCTTACTTTTATCATTTATTGTTTTACTTGCATTTTAGAGCAATAATCTATAAATATTTGTTTATAATTCCATTGGAAAGTAAATAACGTTACCATTTAGAAACATAGAAAGCAGGAGCTAGAATAGGCTAATTTGGCCGTTCAAGTCTGCTCCATTGTTCAGTATGATCATGGCTAATCCTCTATCTCAAACCCACAATCTCGTGCTCTCCCTAAATCTCTTGAGCCCTCTTTCTTATTCATCGCGGTACATGCCAGAATTAATTGCCCATCTCCAGTTGCCCTTGAGAAGATGATGGTGAGCTGCAGTCCATGTGCTGTGGGTTGACCCACAATGCTTTAGTGAGAGAATTCCAGGTCTTTGACCTAACAACTGAGAAGGCAACAGACAGGCTATTTGTTTTGCTGTTGTCTTTCTGGCATTTAGGTCGATACCAGATGGTTTATTGGTTTCTTTGTTGAGACTTTGTAGCGACTGTTGCAACTGAATGGATGCTAGACTATTTCAGAGGGTAGTTGAGAATCAACCACAATGCTGGAGTCACATGTGGGCCAGACCAAGTAAGGATGGCAGATTTTCTTCCCTAAAGGGCATTAGTGAACCAGATAGGTTTTTCTGACAATCAATGGTTTCATGGTTGTCAGTAGAAAAATCCAGATTTTTTTTTCAATTGAATTCAAATTCCACCATGGTGGAATTCAAACCTGGGTCCTTAGAACATAGCTGAGTTTCTAGATTAGTAGTGCAGTGATAATACCACTAGGCCATCACTTCCCTCAGGTCCAGAAATCTATTTCTTTCTTAAACATATTCAATAACTTGGCTTCCAGTAGCTCCTGTGGAAGAGAATTTTACAGGTTCACCCTAAATGGCCTGTCCTGAGATGGTGACTCCTTGTTCTAGTCATCCCAGACAGCAGAAACATCATCCCTGCATCTAATCTGTCCAATCCTATATACATTTCAACAAGATCCCCTCTCATTCTTCTAAACCAAAGTGGATAATTTCACATCTATCTACATTATAGTGTATTTGCCATGTATTGGCCCACGTAGTCAACTTGTCTAAATTGGCTTGAAGCTTCTAAACATCCTCCTCACCACTCACATTCTCACAAAGCTTAACATCATCAACAAACTTGAGAGATATTACATATGGTTCCCTCATCCAAATCATTGATATATATTGTGAATAGCTGTGGCCCCACGCATTGATCCCTGTGGTATCGCATTAGTCACTGCTTGCCACTCTGAAAAAGGTCCATTTATTCTCAGACTCTGTTTCTCAATCAATGCCACTATATTACCCCCAATTTTGTGCGCTTTAATATTACACATTCCTGTTATATGGGACTTTATTAAAACTTGCTGAAAATCCAAATGCATCATATCCCTAGTTCCCCCTTATCTATTCTGCTAGTTGCTTCCTTAAAAATCTCCAGTAAGTTTGTTAAACATAATTTCCCTTTCATAAATCCATGTTGACTTTGTCTAATCCCATTGACATTTTCGAAGTATTCTGTTGTCGCATCCTTTACGAAGTCTCACAACATCAAGTTAAAGTCTAACTGGTATATTTGGAATCATGAGCTTTTGGAGCACTGTTCTTTCATCAGGTGACTGATTCCAAATAAACTTCCAAAAGACTCACCTAATAAAGGAGCAGCATTTCAAATGCTCCCTTAATTACTATCTCGATAAATCTTGATAAATCCTTACTCTGATGTATGCTTCTATTCAGAGATGATGGGGCCAATTTACCACCAAGCTGCAGCTGTTTTGGGTGTGAAAACTTGGTAAAGTTGAGCGTGAGGCGAGTCGCGCAATCCGTGCCCACCTCTGCACTGGCTCCCCCTTTACCAAGGCCCAAAAATGGCCGCAATTAAGACTGCACCCGAAACAGTCACAATGGCCATTTAAATACATTTGCATGCATTTAAATCTCTTAATGAGCAACCTTACTGGCAATTCCCCCTTTACCACTGTATCGCCCATTCAGAATCAGTGCAAAACAGACATGCTACATGAAAATCTAATTTGGATGCTCCAGTTAGTGAGGAGGTAAGTGTGCAGCATCTGATGGCTCTCTGCTTGACATCAGTGGGAGGGAAGTGGGGTCTGCTGCCATTCTGCCTGAGTTCAATGGGCGGGAAGAGGGGAGGGGATCCACGATCGGTCTGGCTGGCTGAGGGTGGAGAGGCTAAGGTGGTCAGTAATGTTCGGGGGCGGTGGAGCAATGCCTGTGGGAGCTAGAGAGAGGCATTAATCGGCCGGGAGGGATGTGCAGTCAGAGGCGCCAATCAGAACTGCAGTATTTCAGACGTATTAAGCCCCACTCGTGGGCATCTGCAGCACAATTCGGAATTTCTGATATTTTTTCAGACAGAGTGGGGCGCTTGAGAACAGGTTTAAAAGTCGGATCTGAAACACTACCAGTTTCAAGTCCGCCCAACACTTAAAATTCAAATAGTAAAATAGGGCCTGATGTGTTCCACTGGAACTGCGTGTTACAGTCGGGAAATCAATTAATATCTGGTTGACAGTTAAAACAGAAGTCATGGATATGGATCAGCCTTTACCATGAGGCTCAAGAATAAGTTCTCTCCTAAATTATTTCCAACTATCTTAACACTGTAGGTTCTGCATTAGCTGTGGTATTTACTTCTGGGTGCTAATTGTAAGTAGGCCACTAACTTTCATTTCTAATGGAGGTTTAAAAATAAGTTTATTTGAAAATCCAAAGGTTAAGTATCAGACTTCAAGCTGAGAGACCTCAAATAATGAGAAAATTCATAGAATTTAAAACTGAACTGAACAAACCAAACAAAAAAAAACCTTCAGAGTTTTAAATGAAACTTGCTTGAAGATGGCAGCCTGGTGCTTTGACATTTTACAAAGAGGCATTGTGAAAATGTTCACAACTTGAGCCGGAAGTCAGCAAACAGCCAGACTGTAATTACAGCATTTTAGGTTTACATAAATAAAACTCATTGTAAATGTAGTCATAAATTATGATGGGAAAACAATTCATATACTATGTGACAAAAATGGGACAACAGGAAGTTATAATATGTACATTCTATAAGCTCTAATTGTACCCCATTTTAAATCTGAAATTGCAGCATTTTGGCAATGGCAACATGGTATGGCAATATAAATACTTCCATTTTATTGCACAAGTTATTGTAAAGTTGTGTTTTTAAAAAGGGATATGAAGCAAAGATGGTTAAATAAAGTTCAGATCAGCCATTATCTAACTGAATGGCAGAACAGGCACCAGAGGCTGATTTTTTTTGCTGATTTGGTAAAGTTATGGAGAAGCAGCTGATAAAAGTATAATGCATATACGTCCACATCCATCTCAAGCCTGTTAAACTAACCAAAATATTTCCTTACAATGTTTGACACTTCGTTATATAAATCATTATAGTGTTAATTCAGAAAATATGAAATGGGAGTGAATTAGAAACCTGAATAAGTGCAAAACAGGTGTATTTGTTAGTGAAATATTTAAATTTCACTTATGTTTCTTCAATAGTGCCATAAATATATTTGAAGACATGAAATCAAGCTCCTCATTGTTTTATTTTTTTCAACTAGCTCTGTATTTCGTTTCTATCTATAGAGAACAAAAACAACCATGGCACTGGTTAGCACTGCTGTCTCACGGCACCAGAGACCCGAGTTCAATTTCCAGCTTGGGTTATGGACTGTGTGGGTTTCCTCCAGGTGCTCCAGTTTCCTCCCACAGTCCAAAAAGGTGCAAGGTAGGTGGATTGGCCATACTAAATTCTCTCTCAGTGTACCTGAAGTGTGCACTGGAGTGTGGCAACTAGAGGAATTTCACAGTAAATTCATTGCAGTGTTAATGTAAGACAACTTGTGAGTAACAAAAAAAAAGATACATAGCCAAGTGGAACAATAGCCTCAACGAATTTATATATTAATACAGCTATTCATTCAAGTTTCATGTACTCCGGCTTTCAAAAATGTCTTCATATTTTCTGAATGGTTAATCAAAATATTGTCTAACATTTCGTCGCTTGATGATCTACTTTTGTATTTCTTTTGAATTCCAGGACATGGCCCAGTTGTGCATGACGCAGCTGATAAAATTAGGGAGTACATAGCTCACAGAAATATGAGGGAACAACAGATTTTGAAGGTTTTCCAGGAGCATTCAGAGAAATATTTCACCCCAATGGAACTTGTTAAATACATTTATAAGGTAAACTTTATTTTTCTGTACATATGAACATAATAGCAGGATGGTGTATGTTATAATCCAGTTCAGAAACTCCAAGGTATTTTGTGAAGTCAGCCGAGACCATAAGTTTGCACTTTGAATTTGGCACAGGTAAGCATGAAATGTTTCACTTGATTGAAATGACTCACTAAGGAGTTTTTATCTAACCGAGTTTATTTAAAAATACAGTTAATGCATAGAAAGAAAATTAGCAATAACTTCTACGAATTACAAACAAGAAAAAAAAACAACCATGATATTGTATAAATCTTAACAACTAAATTTACTGTTTCAATACAACAAACCACTGATAAATATACACTTGCCCTAGGTTTAGCGTAGAAAATAAGAATGCAGCTCATTCTTATTAGTCCTTTGGTTAGAATTGAAATCCTGATGAAACCTCATGGTAGAGATAAAGCCACTGCTGGTCTTCAGCTTTTACCCAGCAAACAACTTACAGCAAAGTTTTCACTCTAGGAAAGCAAGAAAAACTGCTTTCTTCAGCTAGGAGTCCATACATCTTCTAACTAAAACAACAGCCAGCAGTCAAAAACTAAAAATGAAAGTACTCTTGGCACCTCATTTTTCACTCTTACAATTCTCAAATGAAGATCGCATTAACTCTAGATTAATACTAAACAAACCCCATTTAAAGCATTTAAGCAACAATAAAAAGACATCGAAACAGACAGGTCAGGAACAATGAAAACAAAGACAAAACTGCTAACAAACTGTAGAAAATATGATTTAAAAAATACAGTTCTTAAAGGCACAGAAGTGTCAAATGTTTTTAATTCTGATTCAATCATAGTTTTCAAAAGGGAATTGAACAAGCACCCAAGAAAAAAAATGTTGCCTGATACTGGAGAAAAGCGGAGCGACTTAAGTGGCATAGGTCCACATAGGCATCCTTCTGTGCTGTAACCATTCTTTGATTCAATGGACAGAGCTGTTAACGATATCAAGCAACACCTACCAATATACTGCTTAGCTAGAGTTTCACCAGAATTGCTCAGTTCTTTGGGTTGGCAGTGGGGTGCGACAGGCATCAGTGCTGGATCCTTAACTATTTACAATCCATATCAATGACTTGGATGAAGGGAAAAAATGTATGTTAGCTAAATTTGCTGATGACACTAAAATAGATAGGAAAGTAAATTGTCAAGAGGAGGTAGAGTCTGCAAGATGATATAGATAGTTTAGGTGAGTGAAGCAAACATTTGGTATTTAAAACATTTAATATAACATAGGTAAATGTGAATTTGTTCACTTTGGCAAGAAGAATAGAAAAGGTCCTACTTAGATTAAGCAAAATTGTAGAACTCAGCAGTATAGGCCGCAAGATCTTGGGTCTCCTAGTACATGAATCACAAAGTTATAGTGCAGGTAAAGCAAATAATAAGAATGCAAATGGAATGTTGCCATATATTGTATGAGGAATTGAATATTAAAGTAGGGAAGTTTTACTATAGCTATACAGAGCTTTGGTGAGACCACATCTGAAATACAATGCAATTTTGGTGTCATTTTAAAAAAATATATAGTTTCTTTAGAAACAGTTCAGAGAAGGATCACTGGATACGTTTCTGGATGAAGGAGTTGTCTTATGAAATAATCCATCGGCATTTAGAAGAATGAGAGATGATCTTACTGAATCATGTAAGATCCTGAGGGGACTTGATAAAGTGGCTATCCGAAAGATGTTTCCTCATGTGGAGGAGACTAAAACTAGAGGACATTGTTTAAAAATGAGGTCTCACTTTTAAATTGAGTTTGTCTTTATATGCCCTGTTTGTGAGCAGAATTTCCACTTACCTGACAAAGGAGCAGTACTCCAAAAGCTAGTGACATTTGCTACCAAATAAACCTATGGACTAACCCTGGTGTTGTGAGATTTTTTTTACTGTCTCTCCCTTTTAAGACAGAGATGAGAAACTTTTTCTCCCAGTGGGTCATTGCTGTGTGGAATTCTCTTCCCCAGAAAGTAGTGGAGGTTGGAACTTTGAATTTATTCAAGGCAGAATTAGACAGATTTTTTTTTAAATAGCAGAGTCCAGGGTTATGGGGGACAGATAGGAAGGTGGAACTGAGACAACAACCAGAATAGCCATGATCTTATTGAATGGTGAAGCAGGCTCAAAGAGCCAAATGACCTAATCCTGTTTATATGTTCTATGCCTCGATGTTCAAACAAGGACAGGAGCTGAACACCAGAGATGAGGTAACAGAAACCACTCTTGAGGCTACCAAGGCTAACATTCAACTGAATCCAGTAAAACTGATAGCAAGAAGATTCAGGGAAAAAACTCACCAGTGGCTTGAGTCATACCTAGCACAAAAGATGGTCGTTGTGGTTCTTAAAGATTAATTATCTCAGCCCCCAGACATGGCTGCAGGAACTTCTGAGGGCAGCATCCTGTGTCCAGCTATCTTCAGCTGCTTCATCAATGACCTTCCCTCAACATAAGATCAGAAATTGTTGGCTGATAGTTTCAGTATTCAGTTTCATTTTCAATTCCTTAGATAATGAAACTGTTCCATACTTAAATGCTGTTAGGTTTACACTGGTTGGCACAGTGGTTAGCATTGCTGCCTCACAGTGCCAGGGACCTGAGTTTGATTCCCGGCATGGGTCATTTCACTGTGTGGAGTTTGCACATTTTCCCCGTGTCTGTACAGTTTCCTCCCATAGTCCAAAGATGTGCGGGTTAGGTGGATTGGCCATGTCAAATTTCTCCTTAGTGTACAGGGATTAGCTAAGGCAAATGCATGAGGTTATGGGGGTAGGGTGGGATTGTGGTCTTGAGGGTTGACAGACCGAATAGCTTCCTCCTGCACTTTAGGGATTCAAGATTCTAAATACTAGTAACATTTGCATCACACAAGTGCCGTTGACCACATCCAAAAAGAGGAAGCTTAACTTGCTCCATGTGCCATTTAATGAGAACACCATCACTTAGACCTCTACCATCACAGATGGCATGGTAGCACAGTGATTAGTGCCAGGGACCATGTCCAATTCCAGCCTTAGGTCACTGTGTGGTTTGCACATTCTCCCAATATCTGCATGGATTTCCTTTGGGTGCTTCGATTTCCTCTCACAGTCCCAAAGATATGAGGTTAGGTTGATTGACTATGCCCCTTAGTAACAGGGGACTAGTAGGATAAATACATGAGATTACAAAGATTGGGCCTGGATGGGATTGTTGTTGATGCAAGCTCAATGGACCAAATGGCCTCTTTCTGCACTGGAAGGACTCTATGATCAACATCCTGGAGTAACCATTTACCAGAACCACAGAAATGAAAACAAAATGTTAGAAAATACTCAACAGGCCTGGCAGCATCAATGGAAACACAACTCCATCAAAGCAAAATAATCTTTATAATCATCATTTTACTCACTTAAGCTAAACATCCATTCTCCCATTTGCATGTTACAGTTTTGCAGTACATACTGTTTACAAGATATCTTCAAACAAGTCACTAAGGCATATTTGACTAAATTTTCCAAACCTGCCTAGAAGAATAAGAACCTGCTGTGGTTCACATAGAAAGCGTACCATCTCAAGCTATTCGTCATCCTTGGAGAAATAAGTCAATTCTTTCATCTAGATCAGACTAATCATTTTAAGTTAGAATTAATTAATGTTGGTGATGTCCTGCATAAACATTAAATATTAGAGCCAGAATAATCTTCAATCCTTATTTTTAGTTTAAAAAAATTGTATTCTATTTTTTGATGAAAGTAATATATAATGTATGGTTTTTTTTAACCAATAGGATACTCCAGCACACTTGCATCATGCAGCTGAAGTTAATCTTATCCACCACCTGAAAAAGTTGGGAAGGGAAGGAAAATTAAGTGAGTATTCTTAGCAATGAATAAGAAAATACTGGAAATTTGTAACAACTACGTCTAATGGAGTACGGAGACCCATTTACATGTCAGCCATGAAGACAAATGATGGTTGCCAAGACTGGCAGGATACTGTTTGTCATATCTTGTTTTGTGTCTGTGTATATGTGGATTTGAATATCTGGTTTTTAGAAAAAAGGTAAAATTGTTACAGTTCTAAACTACAACTTTTATGTTGACCAGTTTTATAGTTTGTTTAATAATAGATCAATTATTTGTTTGTGCTTTCTGAAAGATGGCTGGGATAACAGTATCAAAAGTGATCAGTTGGTCAGTTTTGTGGGTGGGGTAGACATTTAAACTTTGTTATGACTGGTGGAGAAGTTTGTTTGTGGTATTACTGACCATGATGGGAGATTGCACATCCTCCCATTATGGTCGTTAATATCACAAACAAACTAGTGCTAGAGTTGCTAGAATCTGTACAGGTAACTAGAGGGAAAAAAAAGCTATTATATGAAAGAAGGATTTAAGTTCCATGTGAACAGCTGTTGAACATGGGTCAATTGGCTCTAAGACATAGACGAATGTTATTCTGTAGGAATGGGCAATGGTCTCCATTGCCCTCAGTCGATCAAAAGGGAGTCACGTTTAGATTGTGGGCCGCACAGTGGCAAGCATTGCTGCCTCACAGGGATCTGGGTTTGATTTCTAGCAGTCCAAAGATGGGTTGATTAGCCATGGTAAAATGTCCTTTAGTGTCACGCGAACTAACAGGATATATACACAGAGCTGTAGGGATAGGGGCTGGATAGGATTGTGATTGGTGTAGACTCGAGGGATGAATGTCCTCCTGCATGGTAAGGATTCAATGGTGGATATTTGGAATCCTTATTTTAAAAAAAAAGGCCGTTCAAAAGATGGATTATAATGTAGTATATCTGGAGGGCAGGAGAACTTTCAGTAGGATGTTAAATGGCAGAATTATTTTATCAGTTTCCTCTTTTTATAGGAGCTGGCAGTCTTTAATAGTTCTCATCTATGCACTTGAGTGCTCTAATATGGCACAAGCAAAATTAAACATTTCAGTAAGTAGCCACAGGCAATAATTCAATACTAATTCAGTGGAAGAAAAGGCAATTTGTGTCTGACAAATCTGATAGTTCTTTGATGGAACAACAATGGATGCAGTAACCTTATTGTCAATTTAATATCTCATTATATCACTTGATCTAGAGTTGTCAGAAAACAGTGAAGAATTTGCATCGGAGTCTTATTATTTTTCCTGACACTTTGCCAGGGTCAGTGATTTAGTCCACGAGATGTTTAAAATCCTTTTATAAAGTGACATATCCACAATATTGCTAATTTACCTAATTTGCTATGAGCTATCCAGAGCATTATGACAGAGCAATATCATTTTGCAAGGTTTTTCAAGGAAACAAATATTCAGCAAGATCCAAGAATTCAGAGATTGCACCTAACTTCCCATATATACCTCCTGCCCAATGCCACCACCTGTATCAATGAAAAAGAATTCTATTCTCTAAATGTTTAGCTCAGCAGCATTTCACCTTCCAAGTAAATACTTGCTTTACTTGAAACAATTGTGATGTCTTCATTTTAAGGCAGTTGGCCATTTTTGCACTCTTTTACAGAAAGGCAAATCTGTGTGAGGATCATGAGAGATGATCTCCTTTCTGGTTGATGACACAATTCTAGCTTCCCAGAGCACCAATGAGCAATACTGCAGTGAGCACCTTTTTCTGCTTTCCTCAGGTGTCTACTTCAGTTTGCAGTTGCTCAGTATTATAGTGAGAAGACTCTGCTTGAGTGTTACTTGCTCCACAACTTTGCCTTATAAGAAGGCGTAAGAATGAATATTCGGAGATTGAGGAATAAACCAGAGGAACAGCAGTAGCCTGAGAGGGTTCAAAGGATAAATCATTGCTAATTGCAAGAGACATTAGAGTGAATTTTTCTGGATCACCAGATGATTTTTGGAGCTGTTGGGGGAAGCAGGAGGTGAGCATACTTCAGTTGGCAGTGGCACTTAGGAAGCCAATTAAATGGCTACCAACAGGCACTTACACAATTAAGGGTTTTTTAAAATTCATTTTTATGGGACATCACTGGCTTGATTTCTCATCTCTAGTTGTTCTTGAGAAGATGGTGGTGAGCTGCCTTCTGGAACAGCTGCAGTTTCTGAGGTGTAGGTACACAGACCTCTGTTAGAGAGGGGGGTTCCAGGGTTTTGACCTCGTGATGGTGAAGGAATGTTGATATATTTCCAAGTCAGAATGGTGAATAACTTGGAGGGAAACCTCTAGATGGTGGTACTCCCAAGAATTTGCTAGTCTTGTCCTTCAGTGTGGCAGTGGTCATGGTTTGGAAGCCTAAGGTAGCTTGGTACATCTTGTAAATAGTACACATGGTTGTCACTGTTCACCAATCGTGGCGGAATTGAATGTTTGTGGAAGGGATAACAATCAAGTGGCTGCTTTGTCCTGGAAGATGTCAAGCTTCTTGAGCGTTGTTGGAATTGTACTCATCTAGGCAAGTGGAGAGTATTCAATTACATTCTCACTTGTGTCTTGTAGATGGTGGACAAGAATTGGAGAGTCAGGAGTGAGTTACTCACTGCAGGATTCCTTGCCTTTGCCTGCTGTGGTAGCCACAGTATTTATATGACTAATCCAGTTCAGTTTCCGGTCAGTGGTAATCCTCAGGATGTTGTGATGGTCATTGCCTGGCACAAATGTCGCTTGCCTCTTGTCAACCCAAACCTGAACATTGTCCAGTTTTTGCTGCAGTAACACATGGGCTGCTTTAGTATCTGAGGAGTCGTGAATGGGTGAGACTGCCCTACTACACAGTATGGATTGAAAATAAAATTGTAGTTTTGTCTGCAGACCTTGTTTTTGGCAAAAATTTAAACTGGCTTCATTAAGGTGACAATGAATGGAGCGGTATGCATACAGGGAAAGGAAGATGGAGACAGCACTGCACAGGTGTGGAGCTGCTGTCCAACAGGGGTCTAATTAAGCCACTTACATGTACAAAAAAGGACCAGCTCCTGTAATTTTGCCCGCTTTGGTTTAGGAAGGGTTGCTTGTTTAAGTGTGGGTGGACTTGCTTTGTGTAGACTGCTTCTCAGCAAGTTCCTACCTGGCAGCAACAGCAGCACTGCCAGTGCACCCAAAATGCCCGTCTGGGCCTGGTTTTCTTCCAGCCTCGCTTCAAGGACAGTTGGCCATTGAGACGCCCTTTGAGCTGTAGCCTCAATACTGGTTCAAACAGAGTGCAGGAAGGAATGTCATGAACAACACCAGCCATACCTAAAATGAAGTTTCAACATGGTGATGCTACAAAACAAGGCCATTTGTATGCCACACAATATTAACAGCAAGTAATAAATAGAGCTAAATGATCCCACAACCAACAAATCAGATTAAGCTCTGCAGTGCTGCCACATCCAGTCGTGAATCGTGGTGGAAAATTAAACAAATCACTGGCAGGGAGGAGGTGAGGTGGGGTGGTGTGAAGAGCTCCACAAATATTTCCATTCTCAATAATGGAGGAGTCCAGAAGATAAGGCTAAAGTATTCACAATAATTTTCAGACAGAAATGCTGAGTGAATAATCCATATCAGCTTCCTCCAGAGGTCCCCAGCATCATAGATGTTAGTCTTCTGCCAATTCAATTCACCCCATGCGATATCAAGACATGAATGAAGTATCGGATAGTGTAAAAGCAAGGGGCCCTGACAATATCCTGGAAATAGTACTGAAGACCTGTGTTCCACATTGCTGCATCCCTATCCAAGCTGTTTCAATACAGCTACAATACTGGCATCTACCTGGCAATGTGGAAAATTGTCCAAGTATGTCTTGTACACTGGAAGCAGGACAAATCCAATCAATTTGATTTGATTTATTATTGTCACATGTATTGGTATACAGTGAAAAGTATTGTTTCCTTTGTGCTATATAGACAAAACATACCATTCTTAGAGTATACAAGGGAGAAGGAGAGCGAGCAGAATATAGTATTGAAGTTAAAGACAGGGTGTAGGGAAAGATCTGCTTGATATATGGTAGGTCCATTCAAGTCTGATTGCAGTAGGGAAGAAGCTGTTTTTGAGTTGGTTGGTATGTATTCTCAGACTTTAGTATCTTGTTCTCAATAGAAGAAGGTAGAAGAGAATATGTCCAGGGTGCTTGGAGTCCTTGATTATGCTGGCTGCTTTTCTGAGGCAACAGAAAGTGTAGGCAGAGTCAATAACTGGGAAGTGGTTTTACAACCCTTCGTAATTTGTTGTGGTCTTGGTCAGAGTAGGAGCCATATCAAGCTGTGATACAGCTAATCTGGCCAATTACCATCCCATCAGTCTACTCTTGATCATTAGCAAAGTGATGGAAGACGTCATCAATGTTGCTATCGAACAGCATTTGCTCAGCTATAATTTTCTGATGGTTGCTCAGCTTGGGTTTGTCCAGAGTCACTCAGCTCTTGACCTCATTACAGCCTTGGTTCAAACATGGCAAAAGGGCTAAATGCTGGAGGTGAGGTGAGAGTGACTGTCATTGACGTCAAATCAGCATTTGACCAAGTGTGCTATCAGGAACCCTAGCAAAACTGGAGTCAATGTGAATCAGGGTGAAAGTCCTCCATTGGTTAGAGTCATATCTGGCACAAAGAAAGATGGCTGTGGTGGTTGGAGGTCGGTCATCTCAACTTCAGGTCATCACTGCAGTATTCCTCAGGGTAGAGTCCTAGGCCTAACCATCTTCAATTCATCAATGAGCTTCCTTCCATCTTAAGATCAGAAGCGGAGATATTCACTGATGTTTAGCACCATTCTGCCATGTGCAGTCTTGTGAAAGTGGTGATTGCAGACATATAAGAACATAAGAAATAGGAGCAGGAGTAGGCTATATAGCCCCTCGAGCCTGCCCCACCATTCAATAAGATCGTGGCTGATCGGTAGTGGTTCAGTACCACTTTCCAGCTTTCTCCCTGTAACCCTTAATTCCCTTGTCAATTAAAAACCTATCCACTCTTGTCTTGAACATATTCAGTGACGAAGCTTCCACCACCTCATCAGGCAGAGAATTCCAAAGATTCACCACCCTTTGCGTGAAGAACCCTCTGCAACTCCGATCTGAACCGCCCCCCCCAATCTTGAGGCTGTGCCCTCTAGTCCTGCTATCTTTGTTAAGTGGGAAGAGTCTCTCAACCTCTACCCTATCCATTCCCTTCATTATCTTATACGTCGCTATAAGATCCCCTCTCAGCCTTTTAAACTCCAAAGAGTACAAACCTAGCCTATTCAGTCTTTCCTCATAATCTAATGCCCTCATCTCCGGAATCAGCCTAGTAAACCTTCTCTGCACCCCCTCCAAGGCCAATATATCTTTCCTCGAATGCGGCAACCAAAACTGCACACAGTACTCCAGCTGCAGCTTCACCAGCACCCTATACAGCTGCAACAGAACCTCCCTACTTTTATATTCTACCTCCCTACTTTTATGTTCTATATATTTTATATATGCTGCTTGTAATAGCATGTCACCTTTAGTGGGTGGGTGTTTGTGGGTCAAATGACCCTCCTGGAGCCCAGAGAGAAGCAGGTAAACTGTCGTCTATCAAATGGTAGGGTGCAGGTCTTGTTATTAGGGAGCCTTGTTATCAGGAGTCATTGGGAATTGACCTGAATCTGTACTGAACTTGTTCGTATGTAGTTTTAACTTTCCTTCAATATATCACAGTTATGACTCAAGGTTTCCTAGTCATAATACCTCGCACTATAATACTACCATTCCAGGAGTCAGCAACATTGAGCGTAATTCTGCCATGCCATCAGTACTGGACAATGCCTGTGATTGTTACAAAAGCAAATTTCATGGTATCAGTGAAGTTCTGAGAGAAAAAAAGTCTTTCCTAGCCTGCATTGTTTGGATTCTGGAAGGGAAAATTGATACACAGATTTCTACCTGTGGTTAAGGGGTTTCCATGCAGATGGGCACGAAAATAGTGTATGCTGCTCCCATGGACTGTAGAGAAATCATAATGTCATTAATCTGGGTGGTGTACTTCTCCAGCATATTCAGCATGTTGCCAGAGACCATTCACAGTAACTACACAAACATTTCATGATTTTCAAGTATCCATCTTTTAAGAACACCTATGAGATGCAGGTCCCCAGACTCTTCTGTAACATGTATTTACTTTCCAGCTATCAATTTCTTTATCCTCATTTTTTACCTAGCTCCTTCTAACCCATTCATGCATTCCGTTCTGAATATTTTTGAATGAGGCTTTCATGATGTCCTAGCAAGCAAATAAAAGGTTCTATAGTAGTTTGAGAAGGTGATGGCAGAATACCATGATAGACCTGTAGCTGATACTTATCTTTATGGTTCTGTCTACTCAACACACATTGTCATCTCCTCTTCACAAATATAAGGGTTTTCTCTTCAGTTAGAGGATTCACCACCTATGGCTATTCTTGTCCTCATATTAGATGTTGTCTTGTCAATGAAGAAGAGAAAAAAAGTTGAAATCTCCATTTGGATATTGGGAGGTCTGCAAAAAAACCAAGGCCAGGATTAAGTCTCAGTGTTAGATCAAGGCTACACAAGTAGGCAGTGGGATTGTAGCAATATTCTTCCTGGATGTAGCTTTTTAATTGGCTGAAGTTGGATCCATGATAAAATTAAGGATGGCACACTAGCTCTCCATGTTACCAGTCCAAATGGAATGCCTGGCAAACAGCTCAGCATTCTCAGAGGTGACTGCTGCTGAACGAGGGGGTGCCTCTATTTTGATGTGGCCTTCAAAAGAACGAAAAAAAGAAGAGAAAGACTTCTAATTTGTTTCTTCATGACCACCGGACATCTTTAAGTACTTTTTGAAGAGGAATTTCTGTTATAATGTATGAAACAAGCAGTTAATTTGTGCTCAGCAAACTCCCACAAACAGCAATGTGACAATGACTTGATGAACTATTTTTTAATGTTGATTGGGGGATAAATATTGGCCTGTATACCAGAAATATCTCCCCTCCTCTTTTTTGAAAGTCAGAAGTTTTTTTGCTTCTGGCTGAGCCAATCAGGTAGTCACCAGTGATCAGAGGTGTTGGGCCCTTCTGCAGGGAGATGTTGGGGCCACAGAGGTAGATTTTACCACAGGACTCCTTCCCCTGGAGTCATGGGGCCTCTGGCTCCAATGGCCACCTTCTTGCAAATGGTGGCCTCTCTTCATTTAGTGGGGGTCAATATACTCTGCTGCCAGCAAACTGTTCACAGCATAGTCTAACTATTTAACTGCCTGTCTCTGGTATCTGCTACTGTTCTGGTCCCATTGTGCATTAAATAAACCAGTGGGAGGACTGCATCAGGCCTATAATGAGCATGATGAACAGAGCACGCACAATGAGTGACTTAATATAGGATAATCAAAGAATAGGTTGTTTGAGGGGAAGACTGGGGCTATAAAAACATCTTTATCATTGATGGTCAGCAATTCATCCCACTTAACACATTGAAAGGAGGTCACTGTGGTTGTCTGACATAGTGTATACAATACATTCCAGCTAGATGCTACTGACTCATATTTGTTTGTCATCTAATTATTAGGTTTGAAACACTTAGTTTCGATAAATAGGAGAATAGTTCACTTGATCAGTCGTGCAGCTGCATTCAATATTTGATTTTTTTTCCACTGACACACCTTGGCTGCATTAAGCAATGGCTGGAATTCTCCAGCCTCCCATCAGCCGGTTTCTCAGCAGCAAGGTAGTATGCTGTTCGCTAGCCATGCGATCTTCTGATACCGCTGCTGTCAATGGGATTTCCCATTGATCCACCCCAGACCACAGAGAATGATCAGTGGGAATACACTGATGGCAGGATCCGCCACTACCAAACAGTCAGAAAATTCTGGCCAATGTCTGCAGATGTACCACAGTAACTCACCAAACTTTGATTTTACCTCCCAGCCATTGATAACTAATATTCAGAAAGATACAGCAATTTTGTGGCAAAACAGTAACCTCCAACCTCCTTACCATCTTAATAAGGATAGAAACTGTCATTCCTTCATTGTTACTGGGTTAAAATCACCAAACCTAAGACTATTATGAAAGTACCTTCATTACAAAACATAGCCATTCAAGAAGACCCACCACCTTTTCTGATGAACAAAAGGTACACTGTTGGCATAGTCTGCATCTCAAAACTGTACTCATGCTAACTGCTCTACGACTTCCATTTTTGCTCTTTTACTCTCCAGATTTGTCTTTCCTTGGAAAAACAGCACCATTCCTTTTCTGGTGAAAGACGAAAGACAATGATTCTTTCAGTTTTACTAATATTCATTGTTGCGAAAGAGTTTATGTTATGTTTGACCCTATAATCTTCAGTTCTGATGAAAGATCATCAATCTGTTATTTGCTCTGTTAATTGCAACAATTTTTGGTTTTTATTTAATATTTAGTACCTTGTTTGCTTTGTTTACTGTGATTGAGACAATAGCTGAGCCGTTGATATTAAATTGACTAATCTGCATGGTGATGGCAACTATGTTACTACAATTTATCTTTATGCCATTAAGGGAGGATATAAGAACATAAGAAGTAGGAGCAGGAGTAGGCCATAGAGCCCTTGAGCTCTGCCCCACCATTCAATAAGATCATGGCTGATCTGTAGTGGTTCAGTACCACTTTCCAGCTTTCTCCCCGTAACCCTTAATTCCCTTGTCAATTAAAAACCTATCCATTCTTGACTTGAACAGATTCAGTGAGGAAGCCTCCACCACCACATCAAGCACTTTTCCTACTACAGACGTTAAACTAACCACCCTATAATTCCCTGCTTTCTGTCTGCTACCTTTTTTAAACAGCAGCGTAACATTAGCTGTTTTCCAGCCTTCCGGCACTTTTCCAGAGACCAGCGAATTCTGAAAGATAATTACTAGGGCATCCGCTATCACCAGATACGGATTGTTCCCACTTCTGATTTGCTGCTACAGATGTGTGCTATAGATGTCAAATGAAAGCTAGTTTAGCCTCTGCGTTATTGAATAGACTGGTTACATAAGCTGACTCAAAGAACAGTTAGCTGGGCAGTTACAGAAAATGACTGCCCCCAGGGAACTCTTCATAACAAGGAGTCAATAATTTGGTGAAAGGAACTGGAGTGAAAACTGGCAGAGAAAGGAAAATTTTCAATCAATAGTTTAGAAATTGTTTAGTAATTGCTGTATTGGTGTAATAATCTCAGTAACCACCTTCAAGAAATGATTCAGGGAAACAATGTTTACTGTCACAGGACTACTGACAATATTTATTTCACTTTTCAAAATTGATTTGGTGCAGTATATTTCAGTATTGTAAACAACATTAATCAAATGATTTTGTCTTGCAGCCAAAGATGATGCAATACAGAAATGGAAAAGCAATCTATAATGTTTATCTCTCCTATTGAATGGGTAAAATTGACTTGTATATCTTCTTTCAACTAAGGTTGCGTGAATTCTTGGAGATTTGATTTTGAAGTACATGTAATATTCTGGTTTAAAAATAAAGTGCTGGAAATGCTCAGAAAATGCTCTCTATAGAGAGAAAAATGGAGTTCACATTTCAGGTCATTGACCTTTTGTCAAAATTATATAGTTAGTTGGGTTTTAATATTAGAAAATTGAACACAAGTATGCCATAGAAGGCATTGGGGTAGAATTTCCACAGGCTTTCTGCCAGTCATCTGCCCAAGCTTTAGCAGTTAAACTCGAGAAATAGAGTAAACGATTGTTACTTTCTCAGGATTTTCACAGAAGTTATTTGGGGGAATCAAGGGGATGTCTTTGGAAATTCTGCACAATTGTGATTTTCTAATGATAATTTTAGTAGTACCTTCAATGTTATAATTTTTCAATTTATTAGATTAGATGTTGATATTCATTGAATGTAATTCAATCTCGCATCTATGTAATTAAGTCTTTTGTATAATGCATCATACATTAAATCTAAGTGCCACATTAAATGTATCTGTAG
Source organism: Sphyrna mokarran (assembly GCA_024679065.1). Lineage (NCBI taxonomy): Eukaryota > Metazoa > Chordata > Chondrichthyes > Carcharhiniformes > Carcharhinidae > Sphyrna > Sphyrna mokarran. The sequence continues at coordinate 72,476,734 of JAGIQG010000007.1, read as the reverse complement.
CAGATAAAATCATGTGTCACTTATTTCTGAATTGCTGAACTAAGCAATTTATAGAACTGACTTACTTACTAAAATATCAAATTCATCAATTTCAGCCAGTCAAAATATTGGATTTAATTTTAAAAGAGACACTAATGTCATTTTATTTATGACCTTGCTGAAGACATACGAATAATACATATATATCAAAATAACAATCAATTTGCATTTATACAACATTTAAAATGTCTTTTCATTGTATTACAAAGAAGACTTTCTTTGCATTATGATTGAGTTTTAAAACACTAATTATCAAAATAAAATCAAATACATTTATCATGCTGGCCAAAGTAAGTTGTATTGCTGGATAGATGAAAAGAATCACTCAGTGTGACAAAAACATGAAGACAAAGTAAAGATGTACTAAAAAAAGAACAGGATAGAGGAGGTTTAGGAAAACAGAAGGAAGAAAATGATGAAAAAAGGACTGGGAGGAGTCGAGAAGAAAATAGAAGGAAAATGTTCTTTGTAACAGGTGGAGAAATTGAGATCTGGTTTCTGGTGCTAACTACGCGTACACTGCCAATGCTAGAAAAGTGCCACATCTCAGAAGCAAGTACTTTCTGCCACTCAGCAAAATTCTGACTTTTGGGTCACAGAATTGTGTTGTTTTAATTTTTTTCCTGACCTCCACCTGGCCCAACTCAACTGTCATTCAATCCCTCTCTCATGAATCTGCTGCACCTTACTGGTGGAACAAATCACCCCCAACCCAAATGTGATCTGCTGCTCAGCTGCAGGCTCCAGTCTGGTCCTGGGAAGAGGAGAGGGAGATTCCAACCAGTACTGGGTCTTAGCCACACCCCACCCTTGGCAGTAGTTGTCACTTTGTGCTGCCTCTGGCTTAGCCTGCTTGGGACCTTGCTATCTGAGTGCAGAGCTCTCATCTTACACTTTACAATTCTCCTTTTATTGACAATTTTAGAATAAATTTTAATATTTTGAGATTTGTTCCAGTTAAACAAATATATGTACCAATAATAGGGATGAGGGACTTTGAACGTGACCGGAGCAAGGAGTATGTCACATATCTCACAAAAAGGCAAGCATAGCTAGGACCATGCAGATATCTAAAACAACATCTTTATTTGTTTCCTTCTCTCTGTTGTCTGTTAAACTGCTTTTTGTTATAGCCCCTTCTGTTATCACTTATACCTTACCCAAAAGCCCTACATAACCTCTTCAGTTTTTTAATTTGATTTATTATTAATACAGAGAAAAATATTGTTTCTTGCATGCTTTATAGACAAACATTTTGTTCATAGAGTACATAGGGAAGGAAAGGAAAGGATAAGATGCAGAATATGTTGTTACTATTACAGAATATAGACTGGAATTCTATTAATTGGCCTGCCACAGAACAGGTGTGAATGAGGGTCCGATAACAGAAATCTCCATTGATCTTGGGCAGGAATTCCTGATTCCGCCCATTCTGTTACTGTTACAGAAAAGAAAGATCAGCTTAATAATATGATAGGGCCATTAGTTTGAATCAAATCCTCTTATTTGTCTGCATCATCTTGAAAATTGAAATTCCTTTTTTTGATTGTTTTCTGAAATAAAACTAGAAATGCTGGATATACTCATCTGTCAAGAGAGAAACAGTCAATAATTCAGGTTGATGACCTTTCATCAGAAAAGGGAAACATTAGAAATGTAGTACATTTCAAGCAAGCGAAAAGGGAGAAAGTTGGAAACTGAGCAAAAAAGGTCAGTGATGGTTTGAAAGACAGGAAAGATTAAACAACAATAAAGTAGGTGATGCAAGGCCAAAAGAGTGGTAATGTGACAAGTAGAGAAACAAAAGATGTGTTTAGAGACGTTGTGAATGTCAAAAGAATGAACAGCAGTTACTTGAAAGCAAAGAAAGGAAAACCAAGACAATAAAACCAAACCTGCAAAGAAAAAGAAAACAAAATGGAGGGAGAGATCTGAACTTGAAATTATTGAATTCAGTGCTGAGTCCAGAAGGATGAACTGTTGTTCCTAAAGCGCATGTTGAAATTCATTAGAACAGGATGCCAAGGACAGAGAAGTCAACATGGGAGCAAGATCAAGAATTCTGTGTCAAGTGTCTGGAAGCTTGGAGGCTCACTCCAGCTGAACAGAGGTGTTCCTCAAAGAGGCCATTCGATATACATTTGTATAGTATATACTATGTATACTAGTAATAGTATAGAGCAGAATGTTCCTTCCTAGTATAGAGCAGAATGCATTGTGATAAGCAAATAAACTATACTGAATTGAAAAAAATACGTGTAAATTATTCCTTTATCTGAAATGAATGATTAGGACCTTAGCTGTTAAAGGGAGAGAAAGTAGAAGTGCAGGTATTGCATCTCCTGCATTTGCATGAAAAAATGCAGTGCAAATGGGATAGAATGTTGTGAGTAATTGAGAAGTGGACTAGGAAGTCACAGAGGGAATGGCCCCTTTGGAATGCTGGAGGTGCTGCTGGGTAATCTGTGTTGGATTCTCAGAGACTTATGGAGAGGAAAGAAAGACACAGATAACCCTCTCATTGTTCTGAGATGGAGAGGACGGGGTAAGAGCACAAGCGCATATAGGACACAATATAGGACAATATAAGCAAAATAGGACAAAAACTTGATCAAAGAGCTATCAACCATAGTGTGGGGAGGCCTTGATTGAGAAAGAAGGAAGACGTATCAGAAGTGTTGGTTTGGAAGGTAGCATCATCAGAGCAGCTGTGTGGAAGGATAAAGTAAAGTCCTCATGAGAAGGGTGGTAAGAGGAAAGGTAGTTGTAGAAGTCGATGGGTTTATAGCGAATATTCATTGATAGTCTATTGCTAGAAATAGACAAAGGAGGGGAATAGAAGAATCAGAGATTAAGCAGGTGAAATTGAGAGAAGGATGGAAATCAGATGCAAAATCCAGAGCAGGAAATGACACCAGACTCAATGTATCAATAGGAATGAGGGACCTTGAACATGACTGGAGCAAGGAATATGTCACATCTCTCACAAAAAGGCAAGCATAGCTAGGACCATGCAGATATCCAAAACAACATCTTTATTTGGAGGAAAAGAATGGAGTTAAAGGAGTTGTTTAATATGAGAGCAAGTTCAGCCAGGTGCAGGAAGGTGGTACAAGAACAGAAAATGCTGAAAATCTCAGCAGGTCGCAGCATCTGTGGAGAGAGAATAGAGCCAAAGTTTTGCGTCTCAGTGATCTTTCCTCGGAGCTGATAGCAAAGAAAATCAAAATATATTTATACAATGAGGGTGGGAGTCAGGGGCTGTAATTGGAAAAAGAGAATGTAAATGATGATGAAGAAAGCTGAGAGAGGTGTTGGGGGCAAGATGGAGAGTGAGAATGAAGAAGTGGAAAAACGGAAGAATGAGGGATGATAAAAATGGATGATTGAAATGGAGTGAAGATAATTGGGGGGAAAATCATGCTCTGAAGTTGTTGAACTCAGTGTTCACTCCGGAAGCTGTAAATTGACCAATTGGAAGATGAGGTGCTGTTCCTCCAGTTTGCATTGGGGTTTACTACAGCATTACAAATGGCCAGATGGACATCTGGGGAGGAGAGCAGAGTGGTGTGTTGAAGTGGCTTATGACAGGAAGGTCTGGGTCCTACTTGAAAAAGGACCAAAGATGTGACGGATGGAGATTGGGACTTCGGTCAAATAAAAAAAGTGAGTCTCTAAAATGTCCTAGTGAAGATAGAGTTTAAGCATTATTAGATATTTATGGGAGACCCTTAGGATCAGGAAATTGTTAAAATGATGGAGGGCATTAGAAGAGTCATGGGTGTAGGTAGGAAAAAACAGGACTAGAGGAGTTGAAATAGGAAGAAAGTAGTTCATTGGACCAGGAACTGCTGAAACAGTAGTCTATCAAATGGCTTGTTTCTCTGCTGTTGATGTTACATAATTTTTTCATATTGTGCTGTTACTGGTTCTCAGTATAATAGTAATGTTATCTGTCAGACAGAGTGTGAGGCCATAAATTCAGCACACAGGATATCTGCAGTAGTTATTTTTAGAATCATTTGCAAAATGCAATTCTGAGAGCTTGCAGCAGCTTAGTGGCAATTTTTGCTCAACTGTACACCTGTACAGTAGACCAAAACATTTGACTATGGGAGCATTACAGCCTATGAACACAACCTCATATTTCTCTAAGCAGAAATATTTATCTACAGCACCAAAACTAAGATTGACCGATTTATTACAGAGAACTGAATGATACTTAACTATGTGTGACTTTGCACCACACCAGTTGCTGCATTATTACCTTAAGGGGCAATAATTTCCATGTTCTAAAGTTTATTGCCATGGACTCACAAGAAGGTGACTCACCTTTGTTTTTTCTCTGGCAATTAGAAATGGGCAATAAATGCTGATGTTGCTAGCAATGCTCTAATCCCACAAATGAATAAAAAAAGACTTAAGGGTAATTTTCTGAATCTTCACTGCACTGTCCATTTCCCTATACCTGTTGTTGATTAGCAAAGACTCAGAATAATATCTAACACCTTATGTGAAAATTGTTCCATTCAAAAATCTGTCATTGGCAATGGACAAGAAGTGCTGGATGATCATGTGCTGTGGAAGACTACATTTTAAGTTCTCCCTATCAATGTATCCCCTTTCATTTTTTTTATAATGTGAAATCATTTATGATCTAGACTATGGGGTTGATGTAAAACCACGTGAACATCAGCACATGACCTATCCTTTGTGTAAAGTTTGACCTGTTTTAAAGACGAGCCCACATTTGTATTTGATCAGTGAGCTGTAAGTGCTGATTCAGGTCACAGGCAGCTTGCTGGTCAGAGTGGATGAAAAATCCAACAGTTTCTCCATGAAACCAATCCAGAGAGAGGTTCTATCCGCTGTTGAGGTGGGAGGGTCATAATTTTTTGGCAGCCAAGGGGAACAATCATGTTTCTTTTGACCCCAGAAAAATATTTTTTTAAAAATACATAGTGGTTTGAACAGCTGCCTTCAGTGGGCCCCTTTAAGGACTGCTAATTGAGCTGCTCTAGGCTGGGTATCAGTGGAATGGAGCTCCTTTTACAAAATTGCTTCAAACTCCTATATAAGCCACATGGTGTTGATTAACATTTTACAGTTAGGCTCCCGTCTGAAACAGTTTAGTGCTTCGGACATTCTGAGAGTGACAGCAGGCAGGACTGAAGCAGGAAAGAAACCATTTTGTGGGCACTGTTACTCTGTTCCTGCTGAGTGAAGAAAGTTAAAATCTAGCCCATACATCATGGCTACAAGTAACAACTGATAAGCACAATAATAACGGAGGTAAAAGAAACCGCTTAGTGAATCAATTTGTCATGGATATCACGTGAGGTGACATCAGTTTGTAATTGATGTCATGTTTTTACTTATTTCCAGTATAACTTTTGCACACATTAAAAATCAGTACTACACTTTGCTGCCACCTTTCTGCTTCTGCTAAAGTCTAAATAACCAGATTATTATCTCAATATTTCCGCTATAGAAAACAGTTTCTCAAGGTACATTTTTAAAATCTGATTCACCAGTTAATCTACTCCAAAAAACTAATTAATGCAAAAACTCCTTTTCTAAAGATCATGCAAGGCAGAGCTTCTTTGCTACCTCAATATATCATTGACAATAAATATTAGCAAACTAATTTAATACAATTATCTATCATATATAATATGGGAATAGGCCATTCAGACCAACCTTCTCATGATGCTATTTATCATCCATATAGTAGTCCTAATCAGGACAAAATTTGCTCTTGAAGAAATTTGATGAAAGCTAAGAGTGTCATGAACAAAAAGAATTATGCCTTGTTTCAGTACTACTGCTGGGTGTATTCAGGGAAAAGGCTACAATCCCTCAAATGCAGGACAAGTCAGTTCCTGAACTCAGTTGTGCCTTCTCCATAAGAACTTTCAACAGGAATTTGATGTATGGATAAGGATGCATACACATGATGGGACTCTCATTTTAATATATTGGAATTGTTTTTAACAAATACTTTAATTGAAATTAGCCTCTATGACAGGGCTATTTTATTTTTGTTATTCATTTAAATGTAATTTTTTAACAATTAATGTACGCAAAATGAATTTCACCATGGAAAATAAATTGAAAATTGAAATGGAGCTGTTTTGTTCTCATATCCCTTCATTTTTTTCCTCCTTCAACTATCTCTCTAATCATATAGGCAGGCTGACTATTTTCAGGACTAAACCCGAAGGTCAGAATCTGATCGCCAAGTTCCACACATGAGGACGGTTTCAACCAGGATCTTGGGTTCATATCACACTATCAGTAACACTCATGACTTGCCTGGGTTTGAAAAACCTCATTAGAGTACTGTCTAGAGAAAATACACATCTCTTCAACCTATGTCTAATGCTCTTTGCACTCGCATTGATTGCGTCTTTAAGACTTGAATAGCGGGTTAGTTGTAAAGACTCACATTCTAATCAGTAAACTGTAAACTGTGTGTGCTATTATATGCTCTGCCTGAGACCAGAACTCTCCATTCAATTGACGAAGGGGCAAACCCCAAAAGCTTGTGAGTTTACTATCAAATAAATTGGTTGGTCTTTAACTTGGTGTTGTGAGACGACTTCTGTGTTTACCCCAGTCCAACACCAGCATCTCCACATCATGACTTCTATGACCGAGTCAGTTCTGTATCCACCTTGTCAGCTCACCTCTGATCCCATGTGACTTCACTTTTTGCATCACTCTGCCATTGAGGACCTTGTCAAAGGCTTTACTGAAGTCCATATAGACAATGTCCACTGCCATACCCTCAATCATCTTCATCACTTCCTCAAAAAACTCGATTAAGTGAGACACAACCTCCCCTTCACAAAACTATGTTGCTAATGCTTCCACTTATTTGCAAATGGGAGTAAATCCTGTCTGAAAAAATCCTCTCCAACAATTTCCCTACCATTGATGTAAGACTCATTGGCCTATAATTACCTGGATTATTCTTCCTACTCTTCTTAAACAAAGGAACAAAATTGGCTATTCTCCAATCCTCTGGGACTTCCTCTGTAGCCAGTGAGGATATAAAGATTTCTCTCAAGAGCCCAGCAATTTCCTCCCTTGCCTTTCAGTGTTTTGGGGCATATCCCATCAGGTGCTGCAGACTTGTCCAGCTTAATGTTTCTCAAGAACCCCAATACCATCTCGTTTTTGATCTCAACATGACTCAAACTATCTACACATCCCAGACTCATCATCCATCAGGTCCTTCTCTTTGGTGAAAACTGATGCAAAGTACTCATTTAATACCTTGCCCATTTCCTCTGGCTTCACACAGGGATTCCCTCCCCCATCCTTGAGGGGGTCCACCCTCTCCCTGTCTACCCTCTTGCCTATTTACAAGTATAAAAAGCTTTGGGATTTTCCTTAGTCCTGCTGGCCAATGATTTTTTTGTGACTGTTTTTAGCCCTTCTTACTCCTTGCTTAAGTTTCTTTCTACTTTCCTTGTATTTCATACTTGCTTTGTGTGTTCCCAGCATCCTAGTCTTGAAAATGCTGCCTTTTTTGACTAACTTCACAATATCTCTCGTTATCCAAGCTTTCCAAAGCTTGCCATACTTATCCTTCATCCTTACAGGAATGTGTCGGTCCTGAATCCCTATCAATATACACTTGAAAGCCTCGCACATGCCAGATGTTGATTTATCCTCAAACATCTGCTCCCAATCTATATTCTTTAATTCTTGCCTAATATTGTTACAAATAACCTTCCCCCAATTTAGCACTGTTTAACTTGAGGACTACACTTATCTTTATCCATCAATATCTTAAAGCTTACTGAATTGTAGCCACTGTTCCCAAACTGCTCCCCTTATGAAATGTCGACTACTTGGCCGGATTCATTTACCAATACCAGGTCTAGTATGGCCCCTTCCATAGTTGGACTGTCATAGAAAATCGTAAAAACCCTACAGTACAGAAAGAAGCCATTCAGCCCATCGAGTCTACACCAACCACAATCCTACCCAGACCCTACCCCATATCCCTACATATTTACCCACTAATCCCTCTAACCTGCACATCTCAAGACACTAAGGGGCAATTTCTTAGCATGGCCAATCAACCAAACTGCACATCTTTGGACTGTGGGAGAAAACCAGAGCACCAGGAGGAAACCCACAAAGACACAAGGAAAATGTGCAAATTCCACCCAGACAGTGACCCAAGCCAGGAATCGAACCCAGGTCCCTGGAGCTGTGAAACAGCAATTCTAACCATTGTGCTACCATGTTGCCCCAATCTACCTACTGTTTCAAAAAGCCATCTTGGATGCTCCCTACAAACTTTGCCCCATCCATGCGATGAGCACTAAGTGAGTCCCAGTCAATACAGAGAAAGTTAAAATCTCCTATCACAACAACCCTGTTACTTTTACACCTTGCCAAAATCTGCTTACATATTTCTCTATCTCCCACCGTCAGTTGGGCAGCCTATAGTAAACCCTCAACATTGTGACTACACCATTCCTATTCCAGACATCTACCCATATTGCCTCCCTGTATGAGCCTAGGTATACCCAGGTATTGGCTGCCATTATACTTGTAGATGGAAGCGGTCATGAGTTTGGAAGGTACTGCCTAAGGAACCCTGATGATTTTCTGCAGTGCTTCATGTAATAAACACTGTTCTCATTGTTCATCGGTGGTGGAAGTATTGAATGTTTATGGAAGGCACACCAGTCAAGTGGGCTGCTTTGTCCTGAATGGTGTCAAGTTTCTTTGGTATGGTTGGAGCAGTACTCATCCAGGTAAATATTCAGTCACATTCCAAACTTGTGCCTTGTAGATGGTGGTCAGGCTTTGGGGAGTCAGGAGATGAGTTACTTGCCACAGGACTCTTAGCTTACTCTTTTACACTTATATTATTTATATAGCTAGTCCAGTTCGGTTTCTGATCAATGTTAACCCCCCTTATGTTAATAGTGAGGATTCAGCGATGAACATAAAGAATATAAGATTAGGAGCAGGAGTAGGCCATCTGGCCCATTTAGCCTGCTCCGCCATTCATTAAGATCTTTTCTTGGATTCAGCTCCACTTTCCCACCCGCTCACCGTAACCTTTAATTCCTTTACTGTTCAAAAATATATCTATCCTTGCCTCAAAAACATTCAATGAGGTAGCCTCAACTGCTTCACAGGGCATGGAATTCCAAACATTTACAACCCTTTGGATGAAGAAGTTCCTCCTCAACTCAGTCCTAAATCTGGTCTCCCTTATTTTGAGGCTATGCCCCCTAGTTCTAGTTTCACCCATCAGTGGAAACAACTTCCCTGCTTCTATCTTTTCTATTCCGTTCATAATCTTATATGTTTCTTAAGACCTCCTCTTGTTCTTCTGAGCACCAATGAATATAGCCCCAGTCTACTCACTCTCCTCTTAAGCCAATCGTCTCAATTCTGGAATCAATCTAGTGAATCTTCTCTGCACCCCCTTCAGTGCCAATATATCCTTTCTCAAGTAAGGAGACCAAAACTGTGCACAGTACTCCAGGTGTGGTCTCACCAGCGCGTTAGACAGCTGCAATATAATCTCGCTGTTTTTAAACTCCATCCCTATTGCAATAAAGGATAAAATTCCATTTGCCTTCTTAATTTCCTGCTGCACCTGCAAACCAACTCCTTGAGATTCCTGAACAAGGACACCCAGATGCCTCTGCACAGAAGATGGCAATGCCATTAAATGTCAAGGGGTGTGCAAGAGATATAGCCGAAGCATTTGCAAGTAGAGGGTTTGCAAGAAAAGTAGTTTTCTACATAGTAATAGAGTGGAATGTCTATCCAATGATTGATTTTAAACAGAAACACTAATTTACTTTATTTATAATTAATCTCCTAATAAACATTCTAGTAACGTAACATTTAGTTGTGCTCTGAACAAGATGTTGTGAGACACAGTAACTCTTCAGCTCATTCCTTCAATCAATGGTGTACACACTGGTTACACATCCAGAGCCTAAACATTGCATTCCAGCATTAAAAGAAAATTTCACAATAGTACAAAGATAGTTCAAAGGTATAAAGACATTTAAATGACATAAGTATATATAGTATATTGATTATTAAAAACAGAAACGGTAAGTTTCTAAGGAAATGTTTATCACATTTCCTTTCAATAATGCCTTTCTTTGTTCATTTTTAATAATATTGAATTACCTTCACTTATTTTAATCATTTGAACTTCCACTTATTTCTACTAAACTTCATGTTTCTAATATTCCTCTTATGCGACCAACTTGCATGTGTATTGGCAAACTGCAAATTGGAAGAGAATTAAAGCGAGCACCACAGACAATGTGAGTTCATTCTCTCCACTGGGAATGGGTGAAACTAATGACCATCTATAATACTAGATAGGGAGTTGATAAGAAGCACTTCAACTCCAAAGAACAAATTAAAAGAATAAAGGACAACCAATCAACTGTCAGAATGACCATGTTTAAAACAACGTTCTGTTCATCAAAGTTTATCCATTTCTATTCATCAAGGTTTATCCATTGTAAGAAAGCCTACCACTCTGCCAACTGTTGTAAAAACAAGATCTGCATGTATTATAATGCCTCGAGACTGCCTGAAGCTATAAAAACAAAAATTTGGGGTGGAATACAGAGGAGTGGTTTGGAGAGAAGGGATAGTAGAGATAAAACAGGAAAACATTAAATAGATTGGATAAAGACTTGGGGGAGGTGTAGTACAAGGGTCTAATGTAGAGTTAATGTGGGACTGGGTATAGTACTACCCACATTGTGATGTAAAGGAGGTTCTTGCTATAGAAGGAGTGCAACACAGGTTTACCAGACCGATTCCTGGGATGGGGGGACTGACATATGAGGAGAGATTGAGTTCTATGAGGAATTTTATGAGGATATAACGAATGCGATTGACCGAGGGGAACCAGTGGATGTGGTGTATTTAGATTTCCGAAGGCATTCGATAAGGTGCCTCACAAAAGGCTGTTGTGTAAGATAAAGGTATATGGAGTTGGGAGTAAAATTTAGCATGGATTGAAGATTGGCTATCTAACAGAAAACAGAGTCAGAATAAATGGATGCTTTTCCGGTTGGCAATCAGTGATTAGTGGCGTGCCGCAGGAATTGGTGCTGGGGCCTCAACTATTTGCTATATGTATTGATGATCTGGAGGAGGGGACAGAGTGTAGGGTAACAAAGTTTGCATATGACACAAAGATGAATGGGAAAGCAAATTGCGTGGAGGACACAGAAAGTCTGCAGAGAGATTTGGATAGGCTAAGTGAGTGGGCAAGGATTTGGCAGATGGAGTATAACATTGGTAAGTGTGAGGTTATCCACTTTGGAAGGAATAATAGTAAAACGGACTATTATTTAAACAGTGAAAAACTACAACGTGCTACTGGGCAGAGGGACCTCGGGGTCCTTGTGCATGAATCACAAAAACTTAGCTTGCAGATGCATCAGGTGATCAAGGAGGCAAATGGAACATTGGCCTTTATCGCGAGAGGGATGGAGTATAAAAGCAGGGAGGTCATGCTGCAATTGTACAGGCCACAACTAGAGTACTGTGTACAATTTTGGTCCCCTTATTTAAAAAAGAATATATTAGCTTTGGAGGGGTACAGAGAAAGTTCACCAGGTTGATTCCGGAGATGAGGAGGTTAGCTTATGAGGAGAGATTGAGTAGACTGGGCCTGTACTCGTGGAGTTTAGAAAGTTGAGGGGAGATCTTATCAAGACATATAAGATAATGAAGGGGCTAGACAGAGTAGAAGCAGCGAGTTTATTTCCACTTACAATGGAAACAACAACTAGGGGGCATAGCCTCAAAATACAAGGGAGTCAATTTAGAACAGAGCTGAGAAGGAATCCCTTCTCCCAGAGGGTAGTGAATGTTTGGAATTCTCTGCCCAATGAAGCAGTAGAGGCGACCTCGTTAAGTCACATTTAGATAGATTTTTAACCAATAAGGGAATTAAGGCTTATGGGGAGCAGGCAGGTGGTAAGTGGAACTGAATCCACTATCAGATCAGCCATGATCTTATTGAACGGTGGAGCAGGCTCGAGGGTCTAGATGGCCTACTCCTGCTCCTTTTTCTTATATTCACTGGAGTTTAGAAGAGTGAGGAGGTTTTCATAGAAACTTATAAAATTGTAACAGGACTAGACAGGATAGATGTAGGAAGGACATAGTGGGGAGTCCAGAACTAGGGATCACAGGCTAAGGATATGGAGTAAATTGTTTAAGATGGAGATGAGGAGCAAATTCTTTATCCAGAGAGCAGCAAGCCAATGGAATTCACTACCACAGAAAGCAGTTGAAGTCAAAATAATATATGTTTTCAAGAAGGTTAGACGTAGCTCTGGGGCTAAAGGGATCAAAAGATATAGAGAAGATATAGCTTAGCAAGTTAGATGATCAGTCATGATCATTATAAATGGCAGATTAAGCTCAAAGAGCCAAATGGCCTTTTCCTGCTCCTATTTTCAATGTTTCTGTGCTCCCTTGTTTGGCCGGAATTTCACAATCCTACCTGCCACAGGAATTGGAGGAGACAACAGGCAGAACACAGAAAGGTCCTTTGACCTCAGGTGGAATTTTATGGTTTCAGGATGAGCAAAGCTGTAAAATCCCACCCTATATTTCTATATCAAGAGGGTGGTCTTGTACTGGACAGAGACATATATAGGGACAAATATTGAGACAGCTCCTAGTTTAGACCTTATACTCTAAATATGTACACAGTTATGGGTAGTTAATAAAACACTTACTGTTAAATGATACAAAATTCAGAATTTTTTCACAAGCCCAATTGAGGCACATCCATCTTATAACAAAAGTCACAGATTTGGAAGATGCTGTCAAAGTGCATCTTATAAATGGCAGTAGCATCGCACCGCATAATTGATCATTTGTCTTATGTTAAAACTGCTGAAATTAATTAGTGGTAACAAATTTAAATATAATGATCCTACTCATTGCTTAATAAATTGCAGTTAAAGTTTAATAGTTTATTTGTTAGTGTCACAATAGCCTTACATTAACACTACAATGAAGTTACTGTGAAAATTGCCACATTCCAGTTTACTGAGGAGAATTTAGCATGACCAATTCACATAACCTGCATGTATTTCAGACTGTGGGAGAAACTGTGGGCAAACGGTTACACGTGCCTCTGGAGGTGTGAGAGCACAGGGTTACAAGAGCCTCTGGAGGTGTGTGTGCAAGATTACGCATACTTGTGAAGGTATGTGCAGGGTTACAAGAGCCTCTGGAGGTGTGTGTGCAGGATTACACATACTTGTGAAGGTATGTACAGAGTTACAAGAGCCTCTGGAGGTGTGAGCAGAGGGCGCTGCATTAGGAGGTCCCAGTCTGGCCCGCCCTGCTCTGGTGGGTGGGGTTAAGCCGTCTCCTGTCGACGTGGTACCGCTGCTGCTGGGGCCGGGGTGCCGGCGGTAGTCACTTACTGCTGCTGAAAAAGCCGTCGTAATGGGTCTGCGAAAGAAAAGCAAGAACCCGCCAGTGCTCAGTCATGAATTCATTATCCAGAACCACGCCGACATCGTGTCGTGTGTCGCCATGGTCTTCTTGCTGGGGCTGATGTTCGAGGTGAGCGGCGGTGGGGGACTGCGCTTCGAGGGGGTGGGGATGAACCGAGCCGGGTCTGCAGCGGGCCCCACATTATGTGGCATTCGGCTGCGCTCAGTATGTCCAGCGGAGCAGGGCCGCTGAGGGGTCAAGCTCGGAACTCTGCACTCTCAGGGCTGTCTAATCTTCCCGGGGACCTGGAGCGGCCTCGCCTCAGGACTACCCTGGCGGTACCGGGCTGTAGTTACCCGGGCTCCTTTTGGGGGGGGGGGGGGGGGGTCGCTACCGCTGAGCACTGTGGGAATTGTAGTGTCATTGTTACATTCTAGTGTGGGATGGTGAGGCTATGGACTACCATACCCAGAGTGCCGTGCGTGATGGAGGGGCGGGGCATCGGTCCTGAGCGCTTCGGGTTGACGTGTACAATTCTGTGCATTTCCCCAGCTCTGTGCACTCAGTGTTCAACATTAATGGTGTAGATATCTGATATTGAATATCCTGCTCAGACAAAAGTTACTAAAAAACATAATAAACGCAACGTGCCGGAAATAATCCTCGGAACTGGTAATATCTGTTGAGGGGCTTCAGATCTGGGCTGAAGAATAATGCAGTCTGAACCAAATGCTGCGTTATGGTGTCGATGTATTCACTATAATTTTGTGTGAAAATATCCTGCGTTCAACATCAGAAGAGAGCCGGCGGCACATTTTTTTTGTCTTAAATGGCCTGACGGCAACTTGTTTTGTGTCGAATCACATAGTTAGTTAGATGCTGTACTTATAGCACACTTGGTATTACAGCATACTATAAACTGGAGGATTAGACCATACTATTCTATCAAGCCTGCTGTGCCATTCAGTGTAATTATAGTTGAGCTTCGACTTAACTGCACTTCCCTGCCCATACACCTTGATTCACTAAGAAACCTCTTGCGTGTATCCATATTTTTAATTTGTATTTTAAATCAAAATTTCATGTAGTAACTTGCTGATTATATATTCTGGGAGAGGTCCTGCTGTACCAACATTGACAAAGAGGTATGGTTATGATGTTTGTATCGTTGATTTTGATTATAAAATACAGATACAGGACCTTAAAATTTTATTAAAAAATCGGAACATTTTTGACTTTAAAACAGTAATTGCATCAGTATACCCTGGTTCTGTTTATCCTCTGTCCTTTCAAGCTGCTTCACCTAAAGATGACATTTAGCTCTTTATGTAAAAAGAATATAAATGTTATGCAAGTCATTTCTTTTAACAAAACCCAAAGGATCAGGTTACATTATATCTCAAATTAAAGTTCAATTTTTTTAGAATTCTCCATACCTAAACAACCATTAGATATCTTTCTCTATTTTGTCAGTACATTTGCGATTTAGCCAGTTGTAGAATTTATTAACTGACTTGACTTGGACTTAAAATCCATTGCCTGCCTCAGTTGCTGAATTAAAGGTATGGAACCTTTCATTGCTTGAACTTGAGGTCAGCTCTCTACGCCAGATCCAATCTGTCACCAGTGTGCGATCATTTGTGCATTAGTCTTCCTTATGCTTCTCAACCTCTCTATAGTCTTTGGTCCACTTCATTGCTCTGTGATGCCAGTCCTCACTCTTTCAACACTTCCTGGCTCTGTCCCTACTTCTTGCCTTTCTTCTCTAGTAAATTCCTAACTTTATAATCTTGCAGTTCTCCTCATTGGTTATCACATCTCCAATACTTACGAATCACAAACAATTTAGAATGTTGTAATCTTTGCACTTCTCTGCACTAATGCTGGAACTTCCATTATCTCCAAATCTCACTGAAATTTATTGGATTTCCATGTCTTAGAGAATTGATAACGCCTTCTGGAGAAATAAATCTCATTTTCCATTTTAGGCTTTCCTTTCTGTCTATTGAACACATTGATCTTTCCCACAACTATACATTTGAGGTTTTTCAACTTGGTTTCCTGCCCCTGCCTCAACATGGAAAGGTTTCCCTTCAGTCATAAGTGCCATCCTCTGTAACCATGGTATGTTATCCTTGAGCTCTAAAGCATTTGGTACACTTGTCCATATTTTTGCTGACATCCAGCTTTATTTCTTCACTACTCAAACTCTCCTCTGTATTCTGGTTACTTGGCCAAATCAGTGTTACATTAGCTACAGTTCCCTCTGATTACACATTGGGAATTTTGTTCCACTGTCTCGTATTTCAGCAGGCATATCGCAACTCTGGCGTCTTCCATGATCTTGAACTGAAATTCCAATTTCTTTTCCTGAGAGGTTCTTCTTACGTTCAGCTCCATTTATTTCACCGAACACTGCTCCTTCATCAGCCCTATTATTGAAATTCTTATCCTTTTGTAAATTCCATATTTAATTATTCAAATGCTCTCCTGGTTGGCTTCTACTCTCAAGGCTACAGAACATTCCAAATTCTGCTATACACATCCAAATCCCATTCTATTCACCCTATGTATGCTGGTCTAGATAATTGCCCTAATGCCCTAAAATTCTCATCTGCACATCTGAATCCTTCATGATCTTGCCTTTCCTGACTATTGCATTTTCCAGTCTGACAATGCATCATGCGTCCTCCCACTCCAATGATATGTCCACAACGACTGTCACCTTCTGTGCACTTCTTGCCCCAATATTAGTAGCTACATCTCAGTTAATCTGGGCATCATGTTTTGGGATTCCATCTTTAAACTTTTTTGCCTCTCTGCATCTCTCTCCTTAAAGATACCCTCTTTGACCCAGCTTCTGGTCATAGCTCCCATCATTTGGTGTCTGTTTGTATTGGATTAAGGCACTATGGATGACCTTAGGATATATTTTATGTTTGCCATGCTGTGTAAGAATGTGTTGTTGTTCCTTCAATATTAATAGCTGTTATAGTAAAGTAAGTTATACAAGAAATAAACTTGGATTTTCAAGGTTTTTTATCTGGGTGCATTTGAGGATTAGAAGAGTTTTAAGTTTTATCCCTGAAAATCCTTTCCCTGTTCATAGAATCTCTGTAGTGCAGAAGGAAGCCTTTTGAGTCATTTGAATCTGCACAGACTCTCATACCATCTTGACCAGCCCTTTCCCTGTAACCCTACTCATTTACCCTGCTAAACCCTCTAATACCTTGAGGAAGCCCACACACACACAGGGAGAATGACTGATCACATGAAGTTTGCACATTCAAGGCTGAAATTGAACCCCATCACTGGTGCTTTGAGACAACAGTGCTAACAATGCCGTAGTGCTGCCTTTCACTTGATGCTGGATATGGTTCCACGTGTCTTTGCAGCCCTATTATTTCACCATGGTGATTATTAATTCACTTGTGAATCTAAACTGTGTCGATCAACATTTAAGTGCAGAATCTAACTGTGACCCTATCTCTGTCAAAATATGTACATGAGCCGATAATGATCAGAGTGTGAACTGTGGTTGCTTTTTTTGCTCCTAGATAAATTATCACACCTCAGTGTGGCTGTAATCATATCAACATGAACAACTTTTAAAAGTGTTTTCTTCCAATTCTGACTTAATACTGATCAAAATGTAGTTTTGTTCATAACGTAAAAATTGTAAAAGAGTAAATTAATGTGGTCAGAATTTTCTGTCCCACTGACGGCACACTCCTGCTGCAGGTTTCATGGCAACAAAGGTGTCATCTAATGGAAAACCCCATTGGCAGCTGTGGGACCAAAAGACCTCACTGCCAGCCAATGGTGGGCCACCTCCTGCCACTGCAAAATACATGGCAGGTTGCACACTAAATCCAATGGCTGAAGTTGTTTTTCAGCTGTTATAGTCTGTGATCCATTTGATTGCTACGCTGTTGACTGGGATGCCTAGAGGGACAGGTTAAAGCTTCTTGGACTTGCTTCATGGTCATTGAAAAGGAATTGGAGGTGAGGAGTTGCATTTGAAGTTCTTTTTTGATGCTTGCAGATAGGGTAAGTTATCATCGCTCATTTATGATAACTGAGCTGATATTTGAACTTTGCTGTTTTGCAGATGACCGCTAAGATGGCTGTTTCTTTTGTCACACTTCAGTATAATGTTACATTCCATGCAACAGGTATGTTTTCTCACAATTTTTAAGGTTTCCCACAGCAATAACTTACAAACTGTCTTTGACATAAATGGTTCAAGGTGCTTTACAGAAACACAGGTGAAATTTGACCAAGTTATATAAGATATTAGGGCGGAGGTAGGTTTTAAAGAGCATTAGTAAAGTGAGGTGGAAAGATTTTGGGGGGGGGTGGGGAGTGGTGTTGGGAGGAGTGGATAGGGGGTGGGATGGTGAATTCCAAAGCTTTAGGGTCACGGCAGCTTAAAGTATGACCATCATTTGTGGAGCACTTAAAATCAGAAGTGCGCAAAAGGCTAGCATTGAAGTTATGCAAATATTTCAGAGATTTGGAGAGTTTACAGTGATAGGGAGGATTTGAAAAGATGGATTAGAATTATAAAATTGAGGCATTGCCGGACTGTGAGCCATTGTGGGTTAAGTGAGCATGGGAATGAAGACTACATGGGCAGAAAAGGTTTGGATTACCTCAAGGATGCAAGGCTGTGAGAGCTTTGAAGTAGTTGAATTGAAAAGCAATAAAGACATTGAGGAGAAGAATTGCTAATGTGGGCCGCTGGCCTTCATATCAGTGTTGTACATTTTAATGGTGGTGGTATTTCCTTACTAGCTCTAACACCATAAAATTTTAAAGGGGAACTGAGAGACATGGAAGTATCTTGTGACCTCGATGAAGCCTGCAAGGCAAATTGAGAACTGCTGAAAATAGATAGACGTGTAGAATTTAGGGAAGATATTTTAAACCTGAGTCACTGATTAAATCCCAGTTGGATTATTGTGCCTAATTCTGTTTAAAGTTTATTTATTTAGTAGTTATAAGTAAGGCAAAATTAACACTGCAATGAAGTTACTGTGAAATCCTCCAGTTGCCACATGTTGGCACCTGTTCAGGTCAATGCACCTAACCAGTACGTCTTTCAGACTGTGGGACGAAATCGGAGCACCCGGAGGAAACTCGCGCAGACACAAAGCAGGCTCCGCACAGCCAATGACCGAAGCTGGGAATTGAACTCGGGTCCCTGGCGCTCAGGCACCAGTGCCAACTACTGTGCCACCATGCCACCTGCCAATTCTGGGTACCACATTTTAAAGCCTGTTGAGTCCTTGGGAGGGCTGCAAAGGAGACTCTTCAGAATGGTCTGAGTATTGTAGGACTTCATGGAGAGACTAGAAAAACTGGTTGTTCTCCTTAAGGCTGAATAGCTTTAACGGAAGATTTTTATAGATTTTATGATGTAGGGTAAATGAGGAACAGCTATTTTCAGGGGCAGGAGGATCAGTTACCAGAGACACCAATTTAATTTATCACTGAAATTGGCAAAAGAACCAGGGCGACATGAAGAGTATTTTTTGTATAAACATAGCAAGTTATGATGATCTGGAATGCACTGCCTGATACAGTGGTGAGAGCAGATTCAGTAATAATTTTCAGAGGGAAAAATTATGGAGAAATGGCAGCAGGACAATACCCAGCAATTTGTCAGTTGGTGGGGTTTATGGGACTCAGAACAGTGTGTAGAGGGAAAGAGAGGGGACAGCATGAAGAGGGGAAGAGATCAGGTGCAGGAGTTGGAAAGACTGTGGCAGGTTTCCTTTAGAGGCTGGGGAAGTACTCCTCCTCCAGCAGCCCACATATGTTGGCTGCCACATCCATTTAGGAAGCCAGATTTACAGCCGTTAAATTCAAATTGTGTTTAAGTCTGAAACAGACATCCTCATTTAAATATTATAATTACCAAATGGTCTCTCCAGAGCATGTTACTCATCTGATGCTAAACACAGCCCAGTTAAATATATTTTTGGCATGTTGGAGTCACACTTGCATTTTTAACAATTTACCCTCAGCCCCTACTGCTGACCCATTGATCGCCTCCTTAATTCCTAAGGCTTCAGCAATTTCCTCCTTCATCTCCCTCTGGATCCGAGAATGTAGCTGGTTAGCCTTGATGCTTTGTCTTCCTTTAGCCTAACTAACATATTGAAAATATTCTTTTTTTCCTATTGTACCTCTTACTTACAGCCATCTCAGCATTCTAACTCTTTCTCCTTTTAGGTACTCCTTAAAACATATCACGTTGGTCAGGCTTAATAACTGGCCCAGCCATATTTAATTTTCTAATACTCTGTGAAACACCTTGGGGTGTTTTATTACATTATATGTGCTATTTAAGTATAAGTTTCATTTTCCTTGTCCTGCACTTCATTTATTTTTCTACTTATTCTTTTGTTTTTTTGTTTATTACTCTTACAATTCTTGTAGGTTTTCTTCAATTTTAATTAATCTAATCTCTTAACTGTATTCATGGTATCTTTAAAAATGGAATATACTGGCCCTAATCCCACTCTTGCTGTACAGACTTGTGTACCAATTCCCCTGCTACTCTATCTGAGCCAGCTTGAAGCTGATCTTTCTAAAATATAATCCAATCTAGTGTTTCAGTTTGTGTACCGATATCTTCCCTATATGGCTGAAGCTTAAACCATACCATATTGTGGTCATTATACTCAAGATACTTGCATTTAGATTGATCTATTTCATTACTCAGTGAGGTCCAGCAACATCTGCTGCCTTAAACCCCTATTAATCCTGCTTTTGACTCTTCCCCCGCACCCAAACACACACAGACCTCTGCAAACAATTCAATGACACTAACTCAAATTAGAAAAGCAGGGAAGCTACCTTAAGTGTCCTGGCCAATATTTATCTCTCAATCAGCATCACAAAAGATGATAATTTGTTCACTATCATGTTGCTGTTAATGGGAGCTTGCCGCCTTTCCTATGACAGTAACTACGTGTCATGCTGCTTCACTTGTTGTAAAGTGCTTTGAGACATCTGGTAGTCATGAAAAGTGCTATATAAATGCATGTCTTTTTTTTCAATTGCTAAATTGATATTTAAAAGCTTCCCCAAATATCATGTTACATCTCATTTCTCTTAAGATGCCTGTAGTCTTTCTTTTCCATTTCCTTCCACAATTTGCACTCATTAGTTTCTGGAAATAGTCATGTACAATAGAACTATTTGTGCTTTTGTTTTACATATAAAATTTAAGCCTCGAGTATAAATAAATTATGAATTATTTGTTTAATTTCTTAGATGAAAAGACTGAGCAATTTATTCTTTACCATTATGGCTGGAAAGACTTGGCCACAGTTTTCTTTTACACGTTGGTTGCAATCATTCTCCATGCCATCTTGCAAGAGTATGTGCTTGATGTGAGTATAGTTGCATTTTTTAAAATCACTGACGTACTGCATTTCTCCAGCTATAAGATGACCATGAACTTCTATTTCAGAAAATCAATAGGCGAATGCACTTTTCAAAAACAAAGCACAGCAAATTCAATGAATCTGGACAGCTTGGCGTTTTTTACCTGGTATCTTTTGTCTGGGGAACGTACATTCTAGCCTCTGTGAGTATAACATTGGTATGACTATTATTTTCACTATAATACATTACCACATGGTCTAAATAAACACTTTACTTTCTAGGAAAATTATGCAACAAATCCTACAAACTTATGGGAAAGCTATCCGCACACGCTGATGCCGTGAGTACTTTTTTTAAAATTGCTGCAAGTAAAAGCACATATTGAAAAAAATCAGTGCTATATTCAAATACAAGTCTTTCTAGAATTAGTTTTTTTTAACTGCTTCCCTTTATCTGAAGCACTGATATATATTGGCATATGAAAGGTGATTTGCATTCACACTGGAGGGAGTGTGGCTCAGAAAATTGGGGCTACAATGTTGTATTTAGAAAAATAAAGGGACCATCTGTGGTCCCTTTAGAGCACAGTTCCTTGCTGTGAATTCAGGACTATAGAATTAGCCATATGGTTTCATGGGCACCAGTCATATTCCAATGCTTAGTTCTTGACAGAAACCATTTTGGTCTATTAAATGTTAGAAGTTTTACAGCCATGCTGAATTTCATGTTTGCATCATTTCCACACATAATTGGGATGGCAAGCAGGAGCTTAGATAGCTTTCCTGTTTCAGTAACTGTAAGAGTCCTGTATCACAACAAAGGAGAAGTGATAAATTGAAATCCCTAATGCTTTTTTCCTACTGCCTGTAATCAGTGGTTTTAGAGAGAAGATTGGTATGGCTATAGGCCCCGGCGGTGTGCGATCAAGTTAGAAATAACGGCATTTGAATTTAAATAAAGAGGGTTATTTATTCATTCAGTTGATTAGAAAGTCCAAATGCTATATTTGTTGCTCCCTCACACACAAGATGCAGTTGTAAAATTGTTTTTCTTCTAGTTGTAAATCATAGTTTGTAGTAGAAAAACAGTCACCATGGGCCTGGTGAAGGAAAAACTCTACTTGTAGTTCAGATGGGTTCAAATAGCTGAAGTTAGATATTTGGATTGTTGCATGAATGTTCAGTGGGTCATAAAACTAGGTGCTTGTGGTTTTGTACCAGGAGGTTAAATTTCTTTACAGGTGGTCTTGAAGTTTGGAATCCGGCTGGAAGACTCGAGATATATAGCCTCCATGTCCTTAAAGGCAAACATAGTATAGCCTTATGCTGTAATTGCTGTCTTTTCCAGTGTTTTCTGCAGACTGCCAGGTCTTTTTTAATCTTGAGATAAAATATTACCATTCTGCAGTTGCTGGGTCGAAACCCTAGTGCTCCCTTTCTAACAGCATTGATGTTGTTCAAGAAGGCAACGTATTACCATCTTTTCAAGGATAATTAAGAATGGGCAGTTAATGCTAGCCATGCCAATTATGCCATCATCCAAGAATAAACAGAAATAAGGAAGCATTTAGCGTTATTAGGTTGTCCTACACCTCTATCAAATTGGGATTTTGGGGCCAAAGATGCCAGTTATTTTTTCTGATCTGTGCTGAATTAGCCATTAATGGGCTTTGCTCAAAGGTGTGAGCGGCTATCCAATAAAACCTTTATCAAAGAAAAATGTGAGACATACAATTGTTTGAAGAACATATGAAAAGGTGTAAAACTCTTTAGCTGCTTCATCAGTGATCTGTCTTCCATCATAATGACACACGTAATGTTCGCTGACTGCACAATGTTCAGCATCATTTGTGACTTCTGATACTGATGCAGTCCATGTCCAAATGCAGTAAGACCATACAATATCCAGGCTTTGACTAACAACATTTATGCGTAAGGTGCAAGGGTAGAAGATGCAAGGAAACATTACTGTCTGGAAGTTGTCCTCCAAGCCACTCACTATCCTGATGTAGAAATATATCACCTTTCCTTCACTGTCACTATGACAAAACCCTGGAGTTCCAT
Source organism: Sphyrna mokarran (assembly GCA_024679065.1). Taxonomy (NCBI): domain Eukaryota; kingdom Metazoa; phylum Chordata; class Chondrichthyes; order Carcharhiniformes; family Carcharhinidae; genus Sphyrna; species Sphyrna mokarran. The sequence goes on along the minus strand of JAGIQG010000007.1, from coordinate 72,453,746 downwards.
CCCTAACAGCACTTGGACTGCAGCTGTTCAAGAAAGCACCACCACTTTCTGAAGAATAATTAGGAATGGGCAGTTAATGTTAGCCTAGCCAGTGACATCCATGTTCCATGAATGTACTTTTAAAAATATCAGCTGAAGCATTTAAGCCTCTCTCATCCAGGCTATCTGTTATTACTTTGTCTACTTTTGGCATATTTCTCCAAAGTCTAAGCTTATCCAAAGTATAAAGTCCTGTGCTCTCCCAGCTTATCTTAATAACCAAGCTTCCTTAAGCCAGTTATCAAATGAGTACATTGTCTGCACCCCCAATCCCCCTAAACTTTTTCCAGAACATTTGTATCCCACACCGTGGTATCACTATTCTCATCCAGACTATTAAATTGCAATTTGTGTGATACATTGGTTGGACTGTCTTCAGAAAAGAATATAAAGAAACTTATGAGGAGCCAATCCAACTTCAAATTGGGCAACGTGCTAAAAGTCTGGAACGTGATGCCAGGTTTTCCATAAGATTATGGCTGTAATCCCAATTTAATTATAACACTTTCTGCTTAACTAAATTTACAAATTTAAGACAGGGCAATAATGTCCTATTTCAGAAGACCAAAACAATCAAGATGGTTATTAGACTAAAAATTAGTTTCCAAAGCATTGCATGTTGCTAATTAGAAGCAACGTTTATCAAGAGATAAACTATGATGCTGTGTATTTACTCAGTTATTTAATTTGCTACTATAGAGCACTTTGCAGCCATCCCAGATAGAAAATAATATCAATCACAATCATCCTGCCAGAATGAATATGGGAACAAGAAGCAATCTTCTCAAAGTGAACATGATTGCTGTATTCTGCCATCAACAATAACTTAGTTCATTCGGAGCTGGAGCAATAGTTTTATTTGGTGGTAATAGATAATGTAGAATCACTAGGATACCTGGAATTCCATATATTACTTATAGTAAATGTTAAGTCTCTCAAAATATTGTACTGCAAGTGTGTATTTGATTTTGCAGTGTAAATTTTTAACTGTACATAAGTATGTTGTGTGTAATTTTTGGCCTGGGACTATAGAGCACACTGTTTTGTTCTAAATTGTCACATTCTGTTGTGTATATTTTTGTAATAGTTTTTGTTATCTCTTTAGATTTCAGGTGAAATTTTTCTATATTGCACAGTTGGCTTATTGGTTTCATGCCTTGCCAGAACTTTATTTTCAGAAAACCCGGAAGGTGAGCATGAATGCTCTGTTTGTAGAAGGATGTTTTTTTTAAGAGCAACACAGCACGGGAAACAGGCCCTTCGGCCCAAAGAGCCCCCGCCGCCGTCATAACTATATAGTAACAATTCCATTATCCTATTCTTATTTTAGGTTATTCCTAATATGGAAGAGTCTCAATGTAGGGACAATTTGTTTCCCAATCAGCCTAAGAGCGAATTTTTTGGGATGTGGGATGCGGGAGGAAACCGGAGCGCCCGGAGAAAACCCACGCAACCACAGGGAGAACGTGCAAACTCCCGCAGACACCGGCCCAATTCCAAGTGTCTGCACAGCTACAGCGATAGTCACTGAGCTGTCATGGTGCCCTTCAGATGGTCCAGATAAAGCACTCATTTACGACATGAAGCACCAGGCAACCCATGAATCAACATCCAAGAGCTGTCCTCGCACCACCTGCCGAATGCATGCTCCTTGTTGGTCAAGTATGGACCGAATTACCTGTGGGGAAAAAAAAGCCATAGTTAAACAGTCCTACTATATCCCTCTATCTGCATAACACTCATGTGGCTGTCCAAGAGACCCTTAAACAGCCCTAGCGTGCCTGCTCCCACCACCTTAATCGGCAGTGCATTCCACATCCCCACTACCCTTTGTGTGAAAAACTGCCCTCTAATATTCGTCTTATACATAGCCCCCCTCACCCTAAGGCCATGACCCCTCGTCCTATCCATTTCTAAAGGTGGAAAAAGTTTACCACCATTCACTCTATCTATACCCCTTATAATCTTATATACCTCTATTAGATCCCCTCTAAGCCGACGTCTTTCAAGGGAAAACAACCCCAGTCTATTTAATTGTTCCTCATAAGACAGTCCTTCCATACCAGGCAGCATCCTGGTAAACCTCCTCTGCACTCTCTCCAAGGACTCCACGTCCTTCCGATAGTATGGCGACCAGAACTGGACGCAGTATTCCAAGTGAGGCCTAACCAACGTTCTATACAATTGCAACATCAAACTCCTACTCTTGTATTCTCTACCCTTTGCTATCCTCCAGTCCTCTGGGACCTCACCTGTGTCCAAGGAAGAGACAAAGATTTGCGTCAGAGGCCCAGCTAGGTCTTCCCTCAACTCCCTTAGCAGCCTGGGGTAAATGCCATCAGGCCCCGGAGCTTTATATGTCTTTAAACTGCCTAACAGCCCCAACACCTCTTTCCTCGTAATCTTTATTTCCCTCAACGGATCCTCAACTTTGTCAACATCAGCAACAGACATCTGGCCAGTCTCCTGCGTGAATACCGACGCAAAGTATTCATTCAGGATCTCCCCCATTCCCTCAGGCTCTAAGCATAGATCCCCTCCTCTGTCCCTGAGAGGTCCAATCTTGCCTCTAACCATCCTTTTGCTCCTTACATAGGTGTAAAATGCCTTAGGATTTTCCTTAATCCTACCTGCCAGAGCCACTTCGTGGCCCCTTTTTGCCTTTCTAACACCCCTTTTAAGATCCCGTCTACACTCTCTATAAGCTTCCAGCGCTGTCTCAGTCCCCAGTTGCCTAGATCTAATGTAAGCCTCTCGCTTCTTCCTGATCAAGTCCTCAATATTCCTGGTAAGCCACGGTTCTCTAATCCTACCTTTCCCATCCTTCCTCCTTGCCGGCACGTATCTTTCCTGCAGAGAATTTAGTTTTCCCTTGAAAGACTCCCACATGTACCTCGTCGACCTGCCCTCGAAAAGCTTATCCCGGTCGGTATCTTTAAGATCTTGCCTAATCTGCCTGTATCTAGCCCTCCCCCAGTTAAATACCTTCCCTTTTGGGCAGGTCTCGTCCTTTTCCATTAATATCCTAAAGCAGACAGAGTTGTGATCACTATTTGACACGTGCTCTCCTACCTCGACATCAACCACCTGCCCTGGCTCATTCCCCAGAACCAAATTCAGTGTAGCCCCTTCTCTAGTCGGGCCATCCACATACTGCTCCAAGGACCCTTCCAAGACACACTGTACAAATTCCTCCCCATCCACTCCTACAGCTCTGGGCTCTCTCCAATCTACTCCAGGAAAATTGAAATCTCCCACTACTACTACCCCATTTTTCCTACACTTATCTAAAATGTCCCTGCATATCCCTTCTTCCACGGCCTGCGGGCTGTTGGGCGGTCTGTAGTAAACACCCAACAGAGTAACCACTCCCTTCCTATTCCTCAACTCCACCCATAGAGACTCAATTCCTAAATCATCCATACCTCCCTCCCTCTGCACTGCTATGATGTTGTCCTTAACTAATAAAGCCACTCCCCCACCTCTCCTCAAACCAACTCTGTCATGCCTAAAACACTTATATCCTGGAATATTCATTTGCCAGTCTTGCCCCTCCTTCAACCACGTCTCGGTCACCACCACCACTTCTAAACTCCTCGTGAACATTATTGCCTTCAGTTCATCTGTTTTGCCAGTCACGCTGTTCTCCGGAGCAGAGTTTTTTGGAGAGTGGCTGGTGAGACTCCTGATTTGCAATTTTTGTCTTTCACTTTAGTTGTTGAGTGTTTATTTCGGCGCTCCGTAGCGGGAGATAGGCGCGGGGGGCTGCAGGGAAGGAAGCGCGGGAGTATAAAAGGAAGGCCAAGGTAGACAGTAGGCAGCGTCGGGAGCGGGCAGTGGATGTTGTGCATATCTTTGTAGCAGCAGGTGGAAGGGATGAGTGTTCTAACAAGGAAAGTGAAGAAAAGACGATAGGACTGTTCACTGGTAGAGTCATAAACAGCAAACATGGTGACAGAAAAGTTGTAGACCTGCTTTTAATCCATGCTAATAGCTAACAAAGCACCATGATGGGCCTTTGCAAAATTACCTCCATAAAATGTAAGAACAAAAGAAATAGGAGCAAGAGTAGGCCATCTAGCCCTCCGAGCCTGCCCTGCCATTCAACAAAGTCATGCTTATCTGAAGTGGATCAGTTCCACTTTCCTGCTTTCTCCCCAATTCCCTTATCTATCAGAAACCTATCTACCCTTGACTTAAATATTTTCAGCGAGGTAGCCTCCACCACTTCAATGGGCAGAGAATTCCAGAGACTTACCACCCTTTGAACATAGAACATTACAGCACAGAACAGGCCCTTCGGCCTTCGATGTTGCGCCGACCAATATAAAAGCAATGACCCTCCAAACTAAACCATTCCCTTCTCTTCTATATACTTATCAACTAACCTCTTAAACGCCACCAAACTTGGCGCATCTACAACCGCTGCAGGCAGGGCATTCCACTCCCGAACCACCCTTTGGGTAAAGAACCTACCTCTGATATCTGTCCTATAACTATCACCCCTTAATTTAAAGCTGTGTCCCCTCGTGCTAGCTTTTTCCATCCTAGGAAAAAGGCTATCACTGTCCACCCTATCTAAACCTCTAATCATCTTATACATTTCGATAGGTCCCCTCTTAGCCGCCTCCTTTCTAACGAAAACAACCTCAAATCCCTCAGCCTCTCTTCATAAGACCTGCCCTCCATACCAGGCAACATCCTGGTAAACCTCCTCTGTACCCTCTCCAATGCCTCCACATCTTTCTTATAATGTGGGGACCAGAACTGCACACAATACTCCAAGTGTGGCCGCACTAGAGTTTTGTACAGTTGCAACATGACGTTGCGGCTCCGAAATTCAATCCCCCTACCAATAAAAGCCAAGACTCCATATGCCTTCTTAACAACCTTCTCGACTTGACTGCCTACTTTCAGGGATTAAAGTGAAGAAGTTCCCCCTCAACTCTGATCTAAACTGCCCCCCCCCCCCCCCTTATTTTGAGGCTGTGCCCTCGAGTTCTGCTATCCTTTCTAAGCAGGAAGAATCTCTACCTCTACCCTATCTAGCCCCTTCGTTATCTTGTATGTCTCAAAACCAATGCTTGGCATAGTTATATAGGCAAGAAGTTACCATTTTGTGCTCCTGTGCATTTCGCATGCAGCTGAAGTTAGTCTTGGAGTCTCTGGGCTAGAGAGAGAAACAATTGTTCTATCCTGATTTCAATAAAATGATTTATATGCATGTGTATGAGATTTGGGTGAGGACATTGCCACAATTGATACACACGTGCACGCACGCAAGCATACAATGCCACAAGTCGTATTCACCTGTTGGACTTTAACCTGGTGTTTTGAGACTTCTTGCTGTGCTTACCCTAGTCCAATGCCGGCATCTCAACATCAGGAGTCTCTCACACAGGATGCAATTTAATGGCTGTAATACTGGGCCTGTCCACTAGCTGGAGCATTGCAGCCATTTTTAGATCCTATTGGGATTATTTCACAATTAGCTTATCCATCGCTGCCTTTAGTTCCTGGCTTCCTTAGCAATCCCACAATAGTTTCTGATGCTGGGTGGATGTCTCCACTCATGCTGGACATTCAAACGTTGACTACTCTCTAGCACCACCAGGAGTACTTTCACTCACTCATATACACACAAACATCTCATTCTCAATAAAGGTGTGGTGGGAGAGGAGGAAACAACTCAAAGGGTTTTTGGGTGTGCTGGGGGGTGGTAGTCTTCCCATACATCTCTTACTAATTGTTTGCAAGATTATTATTGATATTTAAGAGATAAATGTCTCGTGTACTAATGCTGTATTATGACCTAATAATAAGTAAGCTGCTTAAATTATTGCAGATTATTGATTACATATATCATTGAAATAGTGCTACAGAGTGATGATATGCATTTAACAAGATCACTGGAATTCAGATAACTAAAATGAATATTTGAATAATAGTGTGTTGTTCCTGGATTCTAATCACTTGCATATCTTTCTGCTTTCAGGAGGATATTCCGCGACAGCTTGTGTATACCAGTTTATATGTTTTTCACATTGCTGGAGCTTACTTGCTAAAGTAAGTGTCTTTTAAATCTAATTTTATTTATTTTTATTTCCCCAACCGAAAAGTAGACAAGCATCTTGCAAATAGCCTTCTATTTACAAATCAAATTTTTATCCATTCATATCCATTTCAAGATCTTCATGCCTTGCACAGCTGCTGAGATTAGAAATTTGGCTTACTGTAAATTTGTATTTGAATTTTTTCCTAATCTAGAGAAGAGCACTCTGCTACATCAATACCTTTGCTTTTGGGCAGGTTTCACCTGTATGTATTATCATTAACTATTAAGAATCAGTGCTGACCTTTTATCCTTTGCTGTGAATACGTTGACTTCTCAGCAAACCTTGCAATTGTCATTGTCTGTTACTTGCTAATATAACAAACATTTCTGTTAATGACTTGTTCGTTTCTAGCCTGAACCGTTTTGGCCTAGTTCTTCTGGTGCTGCATTATTTTGTGGAACTGTTGTTTCATGTTTCTCGTCTCTTTTACTTCAGTGATGAAAAGAATGAAAGGGGGTGAGTACATCTACTATTTCCAATTACTCCACGATTAGTGGATAGTTTCAACAAACACTTTTGGTGGTCAGAATTTTGAAAAAAGATGAATTATTCAATATTATCCAGATATTCAAAATAAAACATTGTGAAGTTCTGTTCCTTGGACGAAAAGTTCACCATTATTGGAAAGTGCACTAGGTTGTGGAAAATCTCAGGCATCTTCTCTGATACCCACAGAATGACCACTCAGCTGGTAGCAAAAACAGTGCATTTTGGGAGCATCACAGCCTACCCTAATCCTGTCACCACCTTATGGTCATATTTTAAATTTTATTGGCTGTACACATAATCTTTGATGTACAGTTGACCGGACAAGGCTCCAGAATGAGAATTCCGAATGATGTTTTTACTTTTGGTACAGAGACAGTTAGGCCATTTGAGCCAATCCAATGTTTCCGTCATCTATAAAGAATACTATAATGAAACAGAAAGTAGTTTCATGACACATCAACCCTTCTTGCAGTTGCTTCAGCTTTTACTCTTTTCCAATTAATATGCAACACCAAAACATTTTGTGATAAATTATTAATATTCATGAGAATGTGGAGTTAAGGAAACTGTATTTGCATTTACTTTCAATCTTTGCTGATACAGACTTACTGTACAAGGGATTATTTGAGTTGCAGAAAAATGTTTTAAAATGTAAATATTGTTGTTTCATTTGTCTTACTAACCACTGCTTTGGTGTCTGTGAATTATTGTTGGCATTCAAAATCAACTTAATTCTCGAATGCCATATGATTGTTGCCGTGTCACAGATTCAGATAGTACAATTATGCAATGCATTGCTCCATTTATATATAGTGGCATTGCTTCTAAACTACAGCCTGCAAGTGAACATGCAGGATTGGATTCTCAGTCATGCAGATTTGAGTTTACAGCCACCTGGACTAGTACTCCAACTCACCTAGCTAAAAAGTCATCACACCTGAGACAGGGAGAGCACTGAAAGTAATAGTTCAGTTTGCACAACTGCTCGCACCATTTTCAGAAGATCATGAGTTCAAGCTCCACTCCAGAGCTTTAAGCACATAATTCAGATTGACATTAAAGTGCAGGAGAGTGTGTGTTGCATTGTTGTGGGTACAGTCATTTGTCAACCATTAATCAAAGTCTGTACTGTCAAATGGATTACTGAAAAGCATGATGGAAAGAAAAGCAGATGAATTCTTCTCGTGTCATCGTCAATGTTTGTTCCTCAGCCAACATCATTACACTAATGATCTGGTCCTGGCTGGACTTTAATTATCTGTCATATTTCCCTGTATTACAACAATAACATTTAAAAATACAAAAGAACAAAATAATCTTACGTTGAAGAACAATTTAAAATTTACTTGGCTTTTTAAATTGAATTTTACAGCTGTCTGACATTGTTCTTTTTTCCACTCCGTATATTGAATTCAATATCTTAGATTAATCTATCTTTTTAATTCTAGATTTACCATTTGGGCCTTCTTGTTTGTAGTGGCACGACTGCTAACTCTCTCTCTGTCTGTCCTCACATTTGGATTCGGCCTTGCTGGAGCCCAAAATCAAAGTTTGGATTTGGCTTCCGGAAACTTTAACATACTGGCTGTCAGGTAAAATTTTGCATCTATTTGTGTGTATTTCTAACACCAGGATGAATTTTCTTTGATTACATGGGGAAACTGGTATTGCTTGGGCAGTTGGGCATCTAAGCTCTTTTTGTACCCAAGAAAAGAAAATCAAAGTGAGTGCAGGTGTATTGTGATATTTTTGAATGAGGGAAATACACAATATTATCCCATAGATCACAGTGTTTAAGTTCACCAATGTACAAGATACTTTTCTTTTGAGCACCAAAAAAAGTCATGCTTGGCCTATACTCAGCACTTGAGTTATTCCCTTTTTCCTCTGCCAGGAAATGCTAGTCTTGCATAAGGAATTGACCTCAATTTTTCATTTTAGAAATGCATGTTTCAGTCACCTTCAGCACATGAAATCAAACAGCAGATATGGACTGTGTTGCCAAGAAGATTCATAGGAGTTTAAAACACCCGCATAGAAAAGATTGTGCATGGGAGTTTAAAACATCCACACAGGACGGACAGGGCATGGGAGTTTAAAAAACCAACACTGAACAGACTGCACCTGGGAGTTTAAAGCACCTATACAAGACAGACTGTGCATGGGAGTTTAAAAAAAAAATCAACATGGGAGTTTAAACCACCCACACAGAATGGACTATGCATGAAGTTTAAAAAGCTAACATAAGACAGATTATGCATGGAAGTTTAAAACACCCACACAGAACACACTATGCATGAGAGTTTAAAATTTTGTGTTATGTGTTAAAATGCTATGTGGCGAAAAGGATCATGAGTCTGATTCTTGGTATGTACTGAACCAACTGAGTTTGGAAACTAAAATTTGGTTTCAGCTGAAGAAGAGATATCTGATTATGATCCAGATCCCACTACTGTAAAAAGTGTAAGTGTGGAGGTTAGAAGAGGATTGAATCAAACTAATGTCCTCGATCAGGAATTGGAACAGTATTAGTAACCAACCAACATTTCCTTTTTAATCACATACGTGAAGAACTGTAAGTACTGGAGTGCTGTCTGTGAATGGAACTATAATCATAGCCAACATTGGTACCTTTTAAAGATGTAGAGAGAAACATATAGAAAATCTTAATGTTTGCATGGTGAGCACAAAACATTTTGAGTATCTCACTTGTTTTATGCACACTTGGGCTTAGTCCCATACGACATTTACTAATCTAGACAAAAGAGACTTTTTACTGCCTTGATACATAATTATGCTGACTCTTGGAAGCTGCCTGCAGCCAACTGAGGAAGAGCTTGCCATTTGAGCATGAATTACATTTCTGATTCCCAAGTTATAATTAGTGATTTATTCCAATCAGTCAGTCACTGTCCCTGGTACATCAAACAAGCGAAGGAAGCCTTGCTTTCAGGAGACAGTGCAGTTCTACTTCCCTGTGAAAAAGCGGCATCAGCTTCAAAAGGTACAGAATATTTCTCAAGTGTTGGGATTCCTGGAATACACATTGCTGACCCATGTATTGTATACATTGTTGAATCTGGCTCACTGTCTGACGGGCAGGTTGCACTGAGGAGTGTGCCCCGAATTGTCAAGCAAAGTTGGATCCTTCAGACTGACCTCATGCAGCCGCTTCACGTTACCAGCTTTCAGATTGGATTGGATGATGCCCCACTTGGTCACTTACCCATAGACTTAGTGACAGGAATTTATGTCATTACCTTCTGCCACATTTGTGCCCAATAATTTTTCTTCTTGTCCACTTTTGAACTTTGGCCAAGGGTGACATCTTTCAAATCCATCTTAAACCTTTACAAATACTGAAATAATACTTTCCTTTAAATGCATGTGAACTGCTAGTCAAATGTTGATTTGTTACCTGCCAGTGCAAAGCCAGAGCTGTATTAAGAACTTATGCTAATGTATTTTTAAATAAGCTTCTCTTGTAAAGTTAGACACAGTTTCTCTATAGTATTCAATCTTCGACCATCAACTAACTTGTTATTCTTGGTGTAGATCTTTTCTCTGTCAGAAAACAGACTTGTGTAGATAGAGGCTGTCTACACAAGGAGTGGGTAGGATGGAAATCAGCCTAAAGATATAGGAAGATACCGATGAAGAAAATTGGCTGAATACGTTCTTGATCGGTGCACGTTTTTGCCATCCTATTGAGTTATGGTTATATTTTAAACTTTGGAGAATCAAGAGTATAAGCCTGCTTCCCAATAGACAGTCCTGCCAAACTACTTACTTGGTCTGATATTGGTTTAGAATTATTTTCAGATATGCATCCCTTAATGTCACATTGGTAACAGAAACAATTGGTATAGCATTAAGCCAAGAAGTTATCCACCATCTTGTCTTATAAATCTGTTGCCATTCCTTTAGGTCAAAGTCCTCAAATGCCTTATGAAACAGCACTGGGATGTACATACAGGGATTTCAGTAATTCAGGAAGGTGGCTTATGACTACCCCCTTGAGCAATTGGGTTGAGTAACAAGTACTGTCCTTACCAATGATGCTCACATTTTAGGTTTGTTTTTAAATACTAAAGTTAACTGATCAATTTGCAAGCTATAATTGATTTAGTGGCTCTGGACTAATAAGCAAAGAGAAAAATCAACCCAAGTTCTTGTCCTGGCTGCAAATGCAAACCATCTTAAAATAAGACCAACTGCGATGCCCTCTGGAGTGCACCAGGCTCTGGCATGAAGAAATAAATACTGGCTTACCCATTGAACTGTATTCAGGAACAGCAGATTTTATGGGCAGGAAGGAAGAAAATTGGTGAATTATTGTAAAGCTATTTGAGTCACAAATTGTATAGCTAATGAATATACTGAGACATGACATTTTTATTTTTAGTCAACAATATATGCAAAGCTAATATAATTAAAGATGAAGAAATTTAACTACAAATAGAATTCTGTAATTGATTCCAGAATAAGTGCCCTGGCTACCATTTGCCTGACACAGGCATATATGATGTGGAAGTTCATTAATTTCCAGCTCAAGAGGTGGAAGGAGCATGCACAAATTCAGGCTCTAAAAAAGAAAGCTACCAATGCCAAGAGCAAAACAGCTAAAAGAGGAGAAAGTAAAGGTTAGTTTACTCATTTAAAACAATGTAAGAATGACACTTCTTTACCATACTACAATAATGCATATCATTTTGTAATGTTCAAACTGATGAATATTGTTTTCTCTACGATGGTTCTCGCTGTGGTGTGAATTTGTTAGATATGCAAGGGAAAAGATAGATGAATGTTTTGGGTTGAACTCCCTTGTCAATTATTTTTCTTACAGATACTAACTGATCTGCAAACTTACAGAATTTATGTTTCAAATCAGATTTGCACGATTTGAGCTTTTCTTACTCTTTTCCTGCCCTATCTGTTGGGCAGCGTAGTGACACAGTGGTTAGCACTGCCTTTTTACAGCTCCAGGGACTTGGGTTTGATTTCTGACTTGGGTCACAATGTGAATTTCACACATTCTCCCTGTTTTTGCATGGGTTTCCTCCTGGTACTCTGGTTTCCTCCCACAGTACAAAAATGTGCGGGTTAGGTTGATTGGACATGCTAAATTAACCCTTAGTATCCCAGGATATGATAGGTTAGAGGGATCAACAGGATAACTAAGTGGGGATAGGGCTTGTGTGGGATTGTTGCAGACTCAATGAGCTGAATGGCTGCCTTCTGCACTGCAGGGTTTCTGTGTTTCTATCTTCTCTTTTAGACTATTCCTAGTTTGCAGCCCATATACTTTTATTATAACCAATTGTATCCTCATCCCCTTGAAAAAATGGTAAAAGTTCTTGATTCTGGCTGAAACTTTATAAGAATAGTCATAGAATCTTTACAGTGCAGAAGAAGGCTATTTGGCCCCTTGCATCTGCACTGGCTGTCTGAAAGAATGTTCTATGTAATCTCATGCCCCTGCTTTATTCTTGTAATTCTGTACATTATTTTTTTGCAGGCAGCAATCCAACTTTCTTTTGAATATCTCTATCAAACTTGCCAAAACCACCCTCTCAGGCAGTTTGTTCCAGATTCTAATCACCCTTTGGGTTTCCTCATATCACTTAATTCTTTTGCAAATGATTTTGAATCTGTATCCTCCTACTACTCGATGCTTCAAAGAACAAAACAGCACGGGAAACAGGTCCTTTGACCCAGCAAGCTCACATCACCACCTCGATGTTCCTACTTCTACCTGTGATCACTGTTTGTTTATATATCTATGCATTGGAACCAAATTTGAGACAATTTAGGGAGAATTTGTTCTACCAATCAGCCCAAGATCACATCTTTGGGATGTGGGAGGAAAACTGGAGCATCATGAGAAAACCCACGCAAGCACAGGGAGAATGTGCAAACTCCCACAGACACAGGCCCAAATCCATGTATCTGCACAGCACAGCAATAATCACTGAGCTGTCGTATTGCCCATCAAATGATCCAGGTCAAGCGTACACTAACGATGTGAAGTACTAGGCTACTCTCAAAAATCGAAGAGCAGCCCTGTCACGACCCATCGCGTGTATGCCCCTTGTTAGACAACAAGGCGGACTGAAGTACCTGTAGGATAAAATACATCAATATCATCGACAATTTACACAATTCCCAGGGAACTCCCAAGGCTCATGATGCCTATTTTAAATCAGTTAGCTATATTTCTCCATTCCCATTCTGTTCGTGTGCCCATCTAAGTATTTCTTAAATAACTCCAGAGTACCTGCCTCCACCACTTTACTTGGCAGCGCATTCCATACCTCCACCACCCTCTGTGAAAAAACTCCCTCTAGCATCCAAATTATACCTTACCCTCTCACCCTAAGCCCATGACCCCTCGTGCTAATTGAGTCCATCCTAGGAAAGAGCTTAACCCTGTTTATTCTATTTATACCCCTCATAGTCTTGTGCAGCTCTATTAGATCTCCTCTAAGTTTATGTCTTTCTTGATTGGGAACATTTTTTCACTGTTTACCCTGTCAATACTCAGAATCTCAAATATCCCTACTGAGTCTCTTGGGCTTCTTCTCTCCAAAGAAAACAGTCCCAACTTCTTCAGTCTATTCTCATAGATAAAGCTCTTTATCTTTGGAATCACTTGTGAATTTCTTTTGTAGTCTCTCCAATGCCTTTGTATCCTTCCTCAAGTATAGGACCCAGAAATGGATGCAGTACTCCAGGAAGCCAAACTAATTCAATAATCAATGTCCCTATTAATAAAGTCTAAGATACTTTTTTGCTTTATTAATTGCTTTTTCAACCTGCCTCGCCATCTGAAGTGTACAATGAGAATCCTCTGTTCTTGCACCATTTCCTATTTCTTCCCTTGTTTATTACTGTCTCTCCATATTCTTCCTACTAAAATAAAGCTCCTCAGACTTCTCTGCATTGAGTGTCATCTGCCACTTGTCTGCCCAATCCATCAACATGTCAATGTCCTTCTAAAATTCAGGATTATTATCATTACAGTTGACAACATCTCGGTGTTGTCAACATTGAGACAATGATGTTTTCGTGTCTAAAAATTTTTAGAACATCATACTCTAGTTCATTCATCTATATTGGGAAGAGAAAGAGTCCTAGCACTGATCCCTGCAGAAATCCAGTACAAACCTTCTTTCAATATGGTAAACAATCATTTATCACTACCCCGGTTGTCACTCAGCAATTTCTTATCCAATGATAACATGTTATTTCTGAAATGTGTTCTATAATCTCCTTTATCTTCCCTTGATTTTTATAATGTCTTATCTGACCATTCTGATCCATAACAGAACTCCAGTTGGAGAGTCACTACCTGTTATACACCATTTAAATCTGCCAATTTTTACCCTCCTGAAGTTGAAAGTTCTTCCTTGCATGGTTTAGCCTGTATTTCATTACCACTTTATCTGCTTTACATTGGGAGTGATTTCTGTTTGTATTCCCCATTGTGCAAACTGGTTACAATCCAGAACAAAAGTTGATTGAAGTTGTAAATATAAGTTTCCAATCACAGGTCTCCACTGGGGGAAAAAATTGTAACCAGTTTTCCTATTTTACAGCTAATGGAGTAAATGGGATCGTTACTTCTGAAGATAGAGATTCTCCACGTGCAAGAAAGGTCAAATCTTCTTGAAAATTAGACTACATCGGTACATAAGTTGTCAGTTTCATGATTTTGTTTCTTTTTTGACAGTTCCCCCATAAACTTTATTAATTTGCTGCAGCAAGCAACATTTACTTTTGAGTACTTATGTAATGCTGGGCATTCAAAAGCCTTATAAGGCTGCAGGGAAAGAAAAGCTGAGGGTGGGAGGTCACTCATTCTTTGAATAATTTCCCTATTTTATAAAAGGTAATTGTTTCTTGAACAAATGCTTTATTTTTGACATTTTGGTATGATCTTGCCTCAGAGCACCACCATAGAAAATATGGAAGGTAAGCAACTTGAAACTGACCCAAGATCTGGCTCAGAGCTGTCATCTTTGAGAAATCACACAATAATTAGGATTTGGCTTTCCTAACCTATAGTGTTGTTTCTCAAGTTTGGACAGCTCTGTTGTGACGCAGCCACACTCTCCTGAGTTTTTTTTAACAGAACCACTTCAGAAGACATATGAAATGTTTTTGAGCATGGAAGACTGCTTAAAGAACTAAGGATCTCAGTACTAGCCAGAAACTTGATCGTGCCAAGTGTGTCAAAAAAAATGTTTCTGCGAGGATTTAGTCAAATAAAAACTTATGTGGATGATTCTCATCCTGGATCTCCCCATACGGAGTGACATTCACAGGGGTTCATCTATAGACATTAAAGGGGAGGCCCTAATTTGCTGTGATCTGCCCACTGAGTGCCACCAACTGTTCAAGTGGGAAGGGGCAGGTGCCACATGCCAGTAAAATAATAAACATTTTGCAACATCATATTAAACCGGGCTGCAGAAGTAAGAATTCAAGAAAGCATACCATATGAAAAATCAAACTCTTTTTAACATTGCATTTGTTTTCACCTGTGGTGCGTGCTGAGTTTTATTCTGGAAACTATTCTGGTCTGAAGGATGTGTTATTACAGATTATATTCCAGTTTAGTAATTCATCACTTAAATTCTAATCTTAAATGCTATAAATTGAGAAACATTCTCAAATTCTATAAAGAATCTCTAATTATTGTTTGTAATGGTACTGATACTTACAGGAAATGATTTTGAAAGTGATTATCAATGAGGATATATGTGTGTTTTGAAATCTAAATAGGTTTTTCAAGCTATTGGGTTAAAATAAATGCAAGTTCTTATATCAAGCTGCTAATAGCAGATTAATTTTCTATGCCTTAATTTGTTGTAATCAGAACTGCAGTATTCTTCTCCATTAATCTACTTGACCATTTTCAATCAGTTTTATAACTTCAAAGCCAAACTCTATGTTCTCAGGTTAATTTTGAACGGGGCAGTCTGTGAAGAGACCACTGCAATAAAGTGTTTTTTTTTAAGAAAAACAGTGCAACAATGAAATTGCAGTAGAGCTTCATAGAAGAGAAAAGAAATATGCTTTTTATTTTTTTACTCTAATAAAAGACACAAAAAGGGCTGCCAAATTTTAA
This sequence comes from Sphyrna mokarran, assembly GCA_024679065.1. Taxonomy (NCBI): domain Eukaryota; kingdom Metazoa; phylum Chordata; class Chondrichthyes; order Carcharhiniformes; family Carcharhinidae; genus Sphyrna; species Sphyrna mokarran. The sequence goes on along the minus strand of JAGIQG010000007.1, from coordinate 72,437,969 downwards.
TAGCAGTTTTATAAAACTTATGCTAGGCCTTAGTATGGCAAAATGGCTGATGTAATGAATGTGCAACTGAATAGTTGGCATAATGAGAAAGAAATATGTGACTGTTATTAGGGGGACAATTAATGTACAACATTCTTTACCTAGGGAATTGCTGATTTCAAGAAGTTTATTAATTTTATAAAGCAATTTAGATATAAAAGAAAATTTCATATATGAAAATCTTGTTATCATTAAGCTTCAAGTCATTCCTAGATTGCTAATGATTGGTGGAGCCTTGTTACAATACATTTTCTTTTTGTAAATTAAAGAATGATCCTGGATAAAGCACTTCAAATATCTTTCTCCTGGGTTGTTTGAAAATGCAGCCGTGAATATAGTTTGGAGTATAACTTCTCAGGTGCGGATGCGGGGCTGGAAGTAGAGAATAATCTGTAGATTGTCCCTTTTTCTTGTAATATTGTCTTGAACACAAGAAGATGACCACTTTGTTGCAAATGGCACTGAGGCTGGGTGATAATGGGTCTGTGCCTCCACTTTGAATTAAACACATGAGTAACAAGGTGAAGGTCTCTCGTGATTATTATGTGATATGAATTTAGATAGTTGCAACTCAGTTAATGACCTAAAGCACACAACCATCCGTAATTTGTATTAAAGTGACAATGTCAGGGTGACCACAGGAGTGGTTGGGAGTCGGGATAGTCCAGAGTAGAAACCGAATAAAAGCAGCTTTATATGTGCCTGACTGCTAAACCTGAGATTGATTGCTGAGTGTTCAAAGTGGAAAAGTGCAATCCTTCCTCACATAAGTGAGCACACAAATTCATCTAAGAGTCCAAAATAGACTTGTAAACGAGAAGTCCAGCGCTGTATTGTTAAATGGAAAATCCAGAGATTATTTCTTCAAGTTTGCTTGGTACAGATTATTTTAGACACGTTAAAATTGCTGGAAAAATATAATTTTTTTGATTAGCATCTGCTGTTGAGTATTACATTAAATGTGATGTATCTTATGGAACTAAGATCACGTTTCTGATTATAATACAGGAGATATGGTTTTATTTTTAATGCATTGTCCAAGAATTGTAATTTCAATTCTGAAAGAGCAACCTGGTTTATTGTAACTGCATTCACTGCAGAGCAAATGTGAAGTAAAACTGTCCATCCTGCCTTTGTGACTGAATTTGTTTACTTCTTGCAGCACATCTGATCACTTATTATTTCTTAAAATTCTTCAGTAATATTATGTAGCCAGAGAAAAAGTAAATGGTAAAGTTATATTATATATTTTGATTTGAGCATTATGACCTGTTTAAATTCTTATCACGCTGCATTTGCTGTGCTCTGCTGGCTGTGGAGTGTTGTCAGGTGAAAATATGGAGTTAGATTTGAGTGAGGAAGTTGGACCCAAAGATAATGGGGAGAAGAAGAGGATTTGACAACAGTTGGCTTTCATTGTAAATGTTATGGTGGTAAGTCAGTGACAGATGCGGCTGATCCATCTTGGCCGCCTCCTGCAGTCCCCACCAACACAATTCACGGTAGTCAGCCATTTTGATTTACTTTACGTCACATCAAAAAATGGCTGAATGCATTGGATACAGTGGTGAACCCTAACAATATATAGTTATAGTACTAAAGACTCATGCTCCAGAATCACCTGCGACTCTAGCAAGCTGTTTCAGTACATCTGTAGTACTGGCATCTATCTTGTAAGGAAAATTGCCTAGGTAAGTTCTGTGCACAAGTAGGGCAAATCTATTCCAGCCATTAATTGTCCCATTAGTGTAGTCTCCATCACTAGCAAAGTGATGAATGATGTTAACAATGCTCTCAAGTACTTGCATAGCAATAATCTACTCTGCTCAGTTTGGGTTCTGCCAGGGCAACAACTCCTGGCTTCATTACAGCCATGTTTCTAAAGTATCAAAATGCTAAGTTCCAGAGGTAAGATTCATGCTGACAACCTTTGACATTAAAGCAGCATTTGACCAAGTGACAAGAAGTTAGTGAAATGCAGTGGTTACATGAATGGTACTTTGTGCTAACAGGATGTTGTTGCCATCCAAAAAGATGCTGTGCTGACCACACAATTGAGCAACATTGTGAATGAATTGAGCTGGGTGTGATGCCTGGTATGTAGGCTACAAGTGCTGGTGATTGATCGAAACAAACAGCAAGTTCCTTCAGTTCATAGGTAAACCACACTTAATCAACTGGCTATTAAATATGATTGCAATACTTGCTACATAATTTTGAATACATGAATAGCTACAATAACAGCCAATGTACGATTAGTTGAGCTCATAATGTGGTTTATTTGCACTTGTAGAAGCAGCATACATCCATAAACGGACTCTGGTACAAACAAGGAATATGTTTAAGCCTTGTGAGATTTTGAATTATTCAGGAGATGGAGTAAAGCCTACTGCTTTCTCCATGCAGCTCCTCAGCCAATCAGAATCAACTTGTCAACCAATCAGCACTTTCTTCTGTAATAGGAATTGTGATCATGTGAAATTTGGTACTCTTGTATTTTTGTCCCAATAAGTGAAAAGCTTCAGCAACATATTCTGTTTTCAGCAATATTCAAAGTTGATGGCAATCGGGGAGGGAGGATTCTCCACTGTTGGAACCATACCTAGAAGTGGGGATTTTTGTTGATGTTTGGTACTATTTGCACCACCTCCGATATCAAAACAGCCAGCAAGATCTGGGCAGCACTCCAGTGTGGGCTGCTGAAGTGGTGAGTACCATTTGTGCCACAAAGTACCAGGCAATGAACTTCTGCAATAAGAGAGAATCAAACCACCTCCCTTTGACATTAAACAGCAGTATCTTTGCTGAATCTTTCATTGTCTTCATTGGTTCTTTTAGCTATGGTGTTCATTTGGCTCAATTCAACCAAGTCAGTGTTTATTGTCCACTCGAGCCTCCTCCTGTCATATATACCATTATACCTCTCATGTGGTGGTATAGATTCTCCTTAAAGAAGTTAAACTATTTGCTTCAATCACTTCCTACAGTAATAAGTTCCACATTCTCGTCAAAGATATTTTGGAATTCCCTACTGAATTTTTTGGTGATTAAATTAGACTGATGACATTTAGTTTGCTCTTCCCAATAAATGGAAATTTTTCAGTATTTTAAAGACCACCATTAAAATTTGAAGTTTACTTTATTAGTATCAAGTAGGCTTACATTAACACTGCAATGAAGTTAGTGAAAATCCCCTACTTGTCACACTCCAGTGCCTGTTTGAGTGTACTGAGGGATAATTTAGCATGGCCGATGCAGCAAGCCAGCAGGTCTTTTGGACAGTAAAACTAGAACAGCCTGAGGAAACCCACACAAACATGGGGAGAACATGCAGACCTTGCACAGACAGCAACTCAAGGCCAAGAATCGATCCTGGGTCACAGCACTAAGAACATGGGAAAGGTCACTCTTAGCCTTCTTTCAAGATAAAGAGACATGTTAATCCTTTCTTAGATGTATATATTTTCTGTTACCTTTTGGAAATGTTTGTGTTCTATTGCCTCTCCATTTTATAATATGGTGACAGTATTCCAAGTGGTCTTACTGAAGTTCAATGCAAGTTTAATATAATTCCCCTACTTTGAATTCTAGACCGCTAGAAATGAAGCCCAGAGCTTGATTTGTACAACTATTTGGTGCATCAACCAAACCTAAACTCGTACCTTGCCAATAATAAGTGACCCTTTTCTTTCTACTAAATTATCCTATCTTTATCTTAGGTCAAACACTCTAAATTTAAAGTGTCAGTTGTGATGCCCAAAAACATTAGTATCCTCAACACAGCCATAAAGAAGAGTTTTATGATTGTAGAATTGGCTCAAAAAACTTTTAATTTTGAGATAATATGGTAACCAAAGGAGATACATACTAACACACTGTTCCTTTGTTCAGTCTCTCTGGTCTAGCCAGAATGGTTGTCACTTAAGTGACAACTTGTCAGGATTTTTAAATTAGCACTGATTTGAAAATTATCAAAAGCACCACCAGATGGCAGTAATAAATATTGCATAAACAGAATTCAAGTTAATGATTTGACCAGTAATTGATATGTGAGCCCAAAGAATGCCAAATCAAACCATCTACACATGATGCTGCCATATACATTTTCTGAGTTGAATTCCAGTTTAATTTTAGTTTCCATTTGATTACACACCTAAAGCAAATATTTTGTGTTTGCATGTAACCTTTGTCATTCTTCCAAATTCCAACAATTGGTTTGAACAAATTCATTTGCTGCAGTTAATTTCTTACAGTTCCCTGCTTGATTAATATCTTGGAATGTTACTCGACCAGATATACAAGTGGCTAGTGTTAACCCTAAACAGTATAGAATCCCTGCAGTGCAGGAGGAGACCATTCAGTCCATCAAGCCTGCACCGACGACAATGCCAACTAGGCTGTATCCCTATAACCCTAGGGATCCCCCTGACACTAAAGGACAATTTAATTTAGCACTCTCCATCAGAGCATCCCACCCAGGCCCTATTCTCTCAGCCCTATATATGTAGCCCACTATTATGGGACAGAAGGGGGCAATTTAGCATAACCAATCCACCTAACCTCCACATCTTTGGACTGTGTGGGAGGAAACCAATGCAAACACAGGGAGAATGTGCAAATTTCAAACACAAACCAAGTAAATCAAAATTATTGTAGATGAATTTTCACTGATCAGAATTGGTGGAAATGAAACTAAGCTGCGAGTAAATTGCTACTCTTGCTAGTAAATTAGAAGGAAAACACAAATTTACAGTCTGATTTCTAAATGTGAATCTCATGTCACTTATTCTTATCGAACGGCTATTCCATTTAATAAACATTCCTTCTTTTGGAGTCTAGATAATTTGATTTATTAGTGCCAAATGTATTGATATACAATGAAAAGTATTGATTCTTGCACACTATGCAGACAAAGCATACTGTATGTGGAGAAAGAAAAGAGATTGTAACACTACATTCTATACAATCATAGCTAGAATGTAAAGAAAAATCAACTTAATGTGAGGTAGGTCTATCCAAAAGTCTAATGGCAGCAGAGAAGAAGCTGTTCTTGAGTCAGTTGATACATGTCCTCAGACTTTAGTATGTTTTTCCCAACAAAAGGTGGAAGAAAGTATGCCCAGGATGCATGGGGTCCTTAATTATGTTAGCTGCCTTTTTTGAAGCAACAGGAGATACAAACAGTGCCAATGGATAGAGGCTGATTTGAGTGATGGGCTGAGCTTTATTCACAACTCTTTGTAGTTTCTTGCAATCTTGGGCAGAGCAGGAGTTGTACCAAGATATGATACAACTAGAAAGAACACTTTCTGTGGTGTATCTATAAAAGTTGGTGAGAGCATAGCCAAATTTCCTTAGTCTTCTGAGGAAGTAGAGGTATTGGTAGGCTTTCTCAAATAGTGTCCGCATGGAGAGACTAGGAAGGTTGTTCGTGTCAGTTCACCTAGAAATTTGAAGCTCAGGACCATTTCTACTTCCCCGTTGATGTAGGCAGGGACAGGTCCTCCACTACGCTGCCTAACATCAATGACTATCTCGTTCATTTTGTTGATGTTGTGGTAGAAATTATTGTCGTTGTGCCAGTTCACCTGATTCCCTATCTCTTCCCCGTACATTCTCTCATTGTTTGAGATCTGACTCACTGAGGTGGTGTCATCAACAAACTTGAAAACCGAGTTAGAAGAATTTGGCCACACAGTCGTCATTGTATAGAGTATAGCTGAGAGCACAAGCTTTGTGGGGCACCAGCGTGAGGATGATCGTGGGGGAGATGCTGTTGCTTATCCTTATTGATTGCTGTCTGTGAGTTAGGAAGTTCAGGATCTAATCAAAGACACGAGCCGAGCCCCAGGCCATGGAGTTTGGAGATTCTTAGGCATAATGGCGTTGAAGACTGAGTTGTGGTCAATAAATAGAAGTCTCACATAGACATCTTTGCTTTCTAGGTATTCCAGGATTGAGTGTAGGACCAGGGAGATGGTATTTGCTGTGGACTTGTGGCAGTAAGTGAAGTGTAGTGGATTGAGGCAATCCAGGAGGCTAAATTGATTTGTCATGACTAAGCTTTTGAACCACTTCATAATGATGGATGTCAGAGCCACTGGACCAAAGTCAATAAGATACACTACCTGGCTGTTTTTTTTTTGTACCTGAATGATCATAGTCTTCTTGAAGCAGATAGGGATCTCAGATTGGAATAAGGTTAAAAATGTCCATGAATACCCCCGCCAACTGGTCCATGCAGGATCTGAGTGCTCATCTGGGTATCTGATCCAGATCAGTGACTTTCCGTGTGTTGATTTTAGAGAAGGCTGCTCTGATGTCCACAATGGCAATGGATACAGGGTCATTGAAGGCTTCTAGATTGGAGGGTGTGCTTTTGCTGGCTCTTGCTCAAAATGGGCATAGAATGCATTGATGCTGGTAATTTTATATTCCTTCATCTTTGTAACCTGTTATATCTTGCAGACCTTGCCATAATCGGCGGCAGTTTATGTGGCTAACGTGGGATTCTAATTTAGTTCAGTACTGTCTTTTGGCATCTTTGATGGATTGCCATAGATCATATCTCGCTTTCTTATATAGATCAGGGTTACCTGACTTGAACACCTCAGATCTGGACTTCAGCAAGCAGTGATCATCCTTGTTCATCCAAAGTTTCTGGTTGGGAACCACATGGATTTGCTTCTTTGGCACACAGATATGGGACATAGCTTTAAATTAAGGAGTGGTAATTATAGGACGAATGTTAGAGGTGGGTTCTTTACTCAGAGGGTAGTAAGGGCGTGGAATGCTCTGCCTGCAGCAGTTGTGGACTCGTCAATTTTAAGGGCATTCAAATGGCCAGTGAATAGGCATATGGATAGCATTGGAATAGTTTAGATTAGAGGGTCATTAGATTAGTTCCAGTGGTTACTGCAACATCGAGAGCTGAAGGGCCTGTACTGCGCTGTTATGTTCTACGTTCTGGATGTCTATGCACTTACTAATGGTACTTGTTCAGGCTGGTTGCGGAGTTTTTAAATGCTGACCAGTCTAAGCAGAACTATAGGAGATCATCCAATTCCTCAGATCAACATTGCACAACTTTAATGAATAACTCTGTAGCTGTGTTAACTAGGACCTAATCATGCATTATCACCATCATTACCCCAGGCCAACTTGCCTAGCATTGAGGTACTTACCACTCAAAACTATGGCAAGTGGGCAGAAGGTGTCACTTATATTCCTGATATCAGGCTTCCATTGCTCTCCCCAGAGCCGGAGAGGTTCTCTCACATCGAGGGCATCCTGAAACCCATTGTACAAAGAACCCCCAGCTTTTGTCTTGACACTACAGACTTCCTACAGAAACTCAGCACACATGGAGCAGTAGAACCAGGGACACTCCTTGTCACAATGGATGTCTCGCGCTCTACACCAACATCCCCCACGACGATGGTATTGCTGCAACTGCCTCAGTACTCAATGCCAACAACTGCCAGTTTCCAGATGCAATTTTACAACTCATCCTCTTCATCTTGGACCACAATGTCTTCACCTTCAACAATCAGCTTTTCATCCAGACACACGGAACAGCCATGGGGACCAAATTCGCACCTCAGTATGCCAACATCTTCATGCACAGGTTCGAACAAGACTTCTTCACCACACAAGATCTTCAACCAAGGCTATATACTAAATACATTGATGACATCTTTTTCCTTTGGACTCATGGTGAACAATCATTGAAACAACTATATGATGATATTAACAAGTTCCATCCCACCATCAGACTCACAATGGACTATTCTCCAGAATCAGTTGCATTCTTGGACACACGCATCTCCATCAAGGACGGTCACCTCAGCACCTCACTGTACTGCAAACCGACAGACAACCTCACAATGCTCCACTTCTCCAGCTTCCACCCTAGACACATTAAAGAAGCCATTCCCTATGGACGAGCCCTCCGTATACACAGAATTTGCTCAGATGAGGAGGATCATGACAGACACCTCCAAACACTGAAGGATGCCCTCGTGAGAACAGGATATGGCGCTCGACTCATCGATCGACAGTTCCAACGTGCCACAACGATAAACTGCACTGACCTCCTCAGAAGACGAACACGGGACACGGTGGACAGAGTACCCTTTGTTGTCCAGTACTTCCCCGGAGCGGAGAAGCTACAACATCTTCTCTGGAGTCTTCAACATATCACTGATGACAATGAACATCTCGCTCGGGCCATCCCCACCCCCCACTTCTTGCTTTCAGACAACCGCACAACCTCAAACAGATCATTGTTCGCAGCAAACTACCCAACCTTCAGGAGAACAGTGACCACAATACCACACAACCCTGCCACCGCAACCTCTGCAAGACATGCCGGATCATAGACATGGACGACATCATCAAACGTGAGGATATCATTCACCAGGTGCACGGTACATACTCTTGCAACTCGGCCAACGTTGTCTACCTAATACGTTGCAAGAAAGGATGTCCTGAAGCGTGGTACATTGGGGAAACCATGCAGACACTACGACAGCGGATGAATGAGCGTTGCTCAACAATCACCAAGCAAAACAGTTGCCTTCCTGTGGGCGAACACTTCAGCAGTCATGGGCATTCGGCCTCCGACCTACGGGTAAATGTTCTTCAAGGAGGCCTTCGTGACACGTGACAGCGCAGAGTCGCTGAGCAGAGACTGATAGCCAAGTTCCGCACACATGAGGACGGTCTTAATAGGGATCTTGGCTACACTATCTGTAACCCCCGTAACTTGCCTGGGTTAGCAAAAAACCTCACTCACTGTGCTGTCTGGAGAAAATACACAATTCTCTAACCAATGCTCAGGATTCCCTTCACACACATTGTTAGCCACTTTAACACTTGAATAGCAGGTTAGATGTAAGGATTCGCATTCTAATCAGCAATCTCTGACTGTCTGTGCTGATGTGTGCTATTGCAGACTAGAACACTGCATTTGCCTGATGAAGACACAGTGTTGAAAGCTCGCAATTTTACTATCAAATAAATTGGTTGGATTTAAAATTGGTGTTGCTAAATTCTTACTGAAAAAAAATCATCCATGAAAATATTTATATACAGTAAGTATACTGCAACTATAACATTGTTTGAAGGCACTTCCTGCAGCCTGAAGTCAACCAATTTCTGTTTTATAGGTTTTAAAAAAAATGATTTGTATACATCTTTCATAAGTTAAAAATATCTCAAATTACTTTTAGCTGATATACTTTTGAAATGTAGTCATTGCTGCCATGCAAGAAAAGTGATGGCAAGTTGTACACAGCAAGGTGCCACAGCAGTATTGAGATAAAAATCAAATGATTTATTTTAGTAATGTTAGTGGACGGCTAAGAAATGACTAGAACAGCGTACAACTTTTAACATCCACTGCAGGTAGGGCTCAGTTTAACATCTCCCAATATAAATTGTTCGGTTCCCTTTTCAAGCCCTAGAACTCTGCTCATGTTTGGTTTCCTCAGGACTTCCTGCCATCGGAGAATGCGCTATTCTGCTGAATTATTACTGTTTGACTTAATTGCTGCGACTATTAAGTTATTTGATTACTTCAGGCCTTATAAAGCCTAATATGATGCCAATACCCTTCAGCTCAGCTGTTACTTGCATTTGAAATACGATGCTGAATGCAAGTCTGTCCTCTTAACTTTACTTGGCTTCTCTGACTCTGAACAGAAATTCATCTCCTCGTAGGATGAAGTCCATTTCTTTGCTGACACCTGAGCTTCAAACAAAGAAAAGCACAGCACAGGAACAGGCCTTTTGGCCCTCCAAGCCTGTGCCGAACATGATATCCTAATTAAACTAAAAAAAAATTCCATATCCCTCTATACCCTCCTTTTTCATAAACCCTTATCGCCTACCCTGAGCTACCAGATTTCTAAGAGATAATCTGATCCTTCTTGACTGCCATATGACCAGTGACTTTATCTTTCAGTTTGAAAATTCACTGTCACTGGGTTGCATGACACAATAATCCCACCTGGAATACAGGTTCATTTGCTTAAATGTTTCTAATTTGCCTGCTTTCACCATCTCCACTGGCAGCATGTTCCAGGCGCCCACCATTCTATATGTAAAACTTCCCCCTCATTACAGTGTCTACTTTTGCTATTTTCTACTCAGACTAGACACTAAAGCCTCCTGTCTGCACCTTCCATCACTGCCCCAAACCACCAATGACAATGTTGTGGCCCTTATTGAAATTTTCATTGTGTATTTAGTGCACTTAAGACTACCATATAAATATTTGCCAGCAGAGGGAGTCTGGAAGAGGGAATAATGAAAACCTATGTTTTAATAATGTATAATTCTGATTCTGAATACTTCATATTGAACATTACTGTTTCTTCACAAGAACTTCGCAACTAATAAATCATATAATGCACTTTCCCTAATCATCTGGTATCTTCTCCTTCAAGCATCTTCATGTTTTTAATCTTCTCAGTTTTCCTTCAAAAATCTTCATTCTAGATCATTCCAGCAAAGCCATTCCAGAGTTTCTTCCAGAGATATTGTTCTTTCTTTCTTCTCTTAACCTCTGCACTGAGAAACTCGTATTACTTTGTGATTTTAATCTTCTTCTCAATTTATATGGTCTTCTGTTCTGATTTCATTGCCCTCCCTAGACTTTTTCCTCCAACTCCTGGACATTACAATCTCAATTTCACAAACAGCTCAAGTCACCCCCACCTTTTTTGTTTGTACAACCCCTTGTTAATCCTATTTCTATTTATCTAGAGTGAATGAAACTCTAAATCAAGTAACTTAAAACTTTCAAAATTCTTTTGAACTTTCCATTCAGCACAATAATTCTGTATGTATTGATTGTCTCAAACACTTCCCTCCTCCAACTCTGATGCTATATACCCAAATAAGATTTCTCTCCCATCACAGATGTTTCTTTGAAATGGCTCTTTGTTGCTCCTTCAACTCCAAAGGACACCGATCTGGTTGCCAGGGCTGAACCGCACCAAGCGTTATTAATCTTCACAGCTAAAAGCAATGGATAACTTCAGGATAATTCACCAACTCTTACCATTCATTTACCTCTGCCACACTGCCCCTTCTCTTTGAAATGAATATGTAGTCAGGTGATAGATCTGATTGATTCCACATTTCAGGTCACTGCCACAATACTATAATTCCCTTAAATTACAATTGATCAAAATTGGTCAAATTTATTGTTTAAAGATCCAGCATCACAGAGAATAAATGTGGGCAATCTTGTTGTAGATGCAAACCTCGTGTTGTCAGTGAGTCTGAGCGAGTCTATGGCCGATAACAATAGAAATACACCATTAGATATGGTGTTTGCTTTTATTCCTCTATGATGTGTGTCATTGGGCAGGTACTCCTAGTTGTAAGCAGTCCCATGAGTCCCTTGAATGTCTTCCCTGTTTTAACAAAGGTAATATGCTCGTCACTGCTCTCACTGTTCCCTTATACACCATTCCCTTTTTCATTTAGTTATAAAGATGCACGAGACCATGAGAACTGTATCCTACTCTTATCCTACTGGTCACTTCTCCCTCACTCTAGCAGGCCTTTCACTCCAACCTGCTGGAGAAACATGAATTAAATCAGAAATTTTAAAGTGGTGCAGCAACAAAGATCCTTTTTTTTTCACTTATGTAGGTTGTATTAGGCAAAGAGTTAAATTGACCATCTCTCTGTTCTTGGGCAAATAATACCAGGGTGGATTATCTTTTCTGCTGTTTTGTCACATCTGTAATGACTGTGATGAATTGATCATCTGTTCTGATTGTCATCAACTGGCCCTTGATGGTAGCTAATGTCTATTCAGGACCACAAGTTTCTGCGATGGGTCTTTGTGTGACTGAACAGCTGATTGTTGACCATGAAATATCCTAAAGAGGATATTTCTGCTTGTTCCACAGATTTCCCCATTTGGAATGATTCTCTATACTATGGTATCCTTCACTGCCATGCTTAGTACCACGGTAAGTTGTTGATACAACTTTGTGATTTTCAATGTATTGGATTGGACAACTTAATCTGTAGATGTGATACATTGAGTACTGTGGATTCATGCTAATCTAATCTATAATGCCATATACATCTGATATTTCTCAGGGCTTTCTAACATTGTTATCAATATCTGGGTAGAAAGGGAGAATTTCTGTCTCTTTACAACTTTGTGTTCTGCCAGAGGATATATTTTTAATTTGGAAATTGCTGTTTTAATGCAAGTTAGTGTTGTTGCCTTTTCTCCATAGCTGTAGATATTTTTCAGCAGGAATGTTTTCTATGCTTCTGCCCGAGTCTTGTTCTTAGGTTGGGTTGAGGGGAGGTCAACTCTTCATCTGTCTATTCCATTGTTCAGCTTTCCTAGATGCTAGTATTATTAATGTATGAAGATGTATGTCAAAATTGGGAGAGCTGTCTCAAAAACCAGCCTGACATAATCATAGTCATGGAATCGTATCTTATAGATCACGTTCCAGACATCACCATCACCACTCTGCGTATGTCCTGTCCCATTGACAGCAGAGGTGTTGGCACAGTGCTATACATTTGGGAAGAAGATACCTGGGAGTTCTTAATATTGATTCTGGATTTCATGAAGTTTCATGACAGTGGGTCAAACCCCAGTAAGGGAACCTCCTGTTGATTACCCACCACATCCCCCCAAAGCATACACATCAATAGTGTTTCATCATGAACACCAGCTGGAAACAGCACTGAGAGTAGCACGGATGCAGAATATTACCCTGAATGGGGGATTTCAAAATGGCTCAGTAGCAACACTGTAGACCAAGCTGCCATAAAGGACATGGCTGCTAAATGTATTTGCTCCTATCCTTTTTGGATCCTTTTCTTTTATCATCATGACTCCTTTCATTTCTGTGGCTTAAACTATTCTTTTCTCCCAAGTTCCTACCCTAACCAATCTGTACTACTTTATTTTCCTCCTCTCCTGCTATCTTGCCACTCCCCTGCTATCTTTCCAGGTTTGACTCCCTTAGCATCATTCAAATGGCCGTTCTAAGTATTCATTGTTGCCTGCTCATGTACAGTAATCCAAACTCGGGAGGTAATCTTGCCAGTCTCCTCACCACCTGCTTACTCTTCCCAATCTTAACTCTCTGGCCTCTGTCAGCAATCAGCTTTCATCACCCTTCACTTCACCTCCATTCTGAACTTCTGTTTACTTAAGAAGACCTTACAATCTATAAGCTCATTGTGAATGATAGCATCAACATCAAGGCCTTAATGGAAGCTTGTCAAAGGGACAAGCTATATCCTCCCTGCCAAATTATATCTTTTATCCTCCGCCCACCTTGACTTGATTTGGGGCACTTATCACACCTTACTTCTCTGACATTTTCTCCTCCTTTGAGCATCTTGTTCCACACCCTATACTACTTATTGAAAATTCTCATTCTCTAACATCCTCCCAAGGACTGTTTAAAAACTTTGGAGATATCATCATTACTTCTTCCCTCAGTACAAAGGCTGAATGACCTCTCATCCTTGGTGATTTCAACTCATGATATTCTCACTCCTGATTTAACACCCTTGTATCCTCTCTAAATCCAAACTGTATTCATAGACAACCCTTGACCTTGCCACCTCAGATAACCTGTTATACAGGGCATCTCTGCATTACTCATGCCCCACATTCCCTTTTCAAGGCTACACTGCTCAAATCCTGAAACAAAATTCTCGACCAATTCAGGGATATTATCTAAAAGATACCATCATCTAGTTCTGTCATTCTTTGGCAGATCGAGCTGGACCTCATAAAGCACTATCAGGTCCTGCTCATCTGCCAAAACTATCATCCTGGAATGCATACATAGTTCCTGGCTTCTCTTCCCTACTGAAAACCATCTTCTTAAACCCTGTACCCTGTCCCCTTCACTCTCATCTCCACCTCTGCAAAGAGCTCATAAAGATCATCCAATCAGTTGCCTCTGCCAATTAACTTCCTTCCTCTTGCCTACTGTGCTTGACTTATTTGCAGAGTCCTTGCCTTAGCTCTTGGTATGTATCTTTCTCATCTACCCCAATGCCCTCTCTAAGACTCATCTCCCGCTCCTTGATCCTATTACCATGAAATTACTGATTTCTCAGCTTTCCTGGCTCCCATGATAGCTAATATTGTTAATTGTTTTCTCAGTTACTGTCCTGTTTTCTTTCAAACCTGTCACCATCATCAGCTCACCATAAAAAATACCTTGAGCCCTCCTTGCAAAATAATGCCCCAAATCTAACTGCTGTTTCCTCCCCAAATGATTAACTGCTCATGCCTCCCAAATCGTGCTTAATTTGCCTTGAACTCCATGTCTGAATCCCTCAAAGAATAACTGAGATCAGGTTTCCACTATCTTCATCTTACCTCCCTTAGCAAACCGGTATGTATCCCATCTGATCCGGGTGACTTGTCAACTTTGAGTGCCAATAGTTTAGTATCTTCTTTCAATTATGTTTATCCTATTACTACCTACCCCATCCTTCAAAGTTAACTTCACCCTCTCTTGAAAACCAATGTAAAGTACTCATTCAGTGCCTCAGTCATGCTTCCATGCAAATATTTTTTGTCCCTAACTAACCCTAACATTCCTTTCATGATCCCTTTACTTTTTGTGTATTTGTAGATTTTCAGGTTCCCTTTTATGTAAACTGCTAATCTTTTCTCAAACACAACTGCAATGTTGCCAATGAGAAAATGATTTTGTTCTGGCTATTAATATTTGTTGCATTTTGCACTGTGGACTGATAAAGATGTCGGCAATTTTTAGTTTAAAATGAACCTGAGGTGTATAAGTTAAAGATTGTGGGATTACTGTCCAGCAGGTTAATTCCATTAGATGATGCTCCTACACAACATACTGCAGAGAGAGGGCCTTTGAAAAAAACTACTACTCAAATATTTGCAGGTCAGCTTCACTGGGTTTGCACAAAGGCCTGTGTGGATAAGAGCAGCCTTCTTGTCAAAAGCAGTGCAGTCACATCTTCCTTACAGTTTCTTCTGTGCTTTATTTCCTTTCCTAAAAATACAAAGCAAAAAGAAAATCTCATATCATCTCAATTGTAGCAAAGATCTTACTGCCAAAAATTCAGAAAAAGATGCAACCTAAGATAAAAGCACAAATTCAGCTGTCAAAAACCTAAAATCAAATTATTCCTGAGTAATCCAGTTGTTTGCCCTTAAAAAAGCCACTTGCTGAAAGACCATAGTGTGCCTGGCCTTGTAGACCTATTGCAGGTGGGGAATCTATGATTTCAGCATGTGGCTTATTAAAGGGTGAGCTGCTGAATTTTTAATAGGCCAAAGATCTGAAGAAAGAGATTTTCTGCCCAATATCCTGACACTTGCTAGCTCATTCTGTAGCAGTGAGACTAATCCCACTGGCTCAAAAATATTCCATAATATCAAAGCAATTCGTGTCTAATGACTTCCCTATTATCCATCACTAATGAAGAAGCTTTTCCCTTGTGATATCGTATTGCCTGACTTCACATGCTCGTGCTTGATAATTACCCAGTTTTCCTAAGAGTATTGTAAATAGAGTATGTGATATTTAAAAACATATTCTCAGGGATTCCTCTTCTGGAAAAAAAAATCGATGCACCATGAAACCACTTGCATAGCACAGTAAGATGTTACAATTGAAAAGGAAATAGATTCATTCAAATCCTTTTGCAGTTTTTTATTTCAATATTTGGCTTCTTCCAGACAGAGTATTTTATTTACATATTCATATTAACGCATTTAAGTAAAATTTACTAAAATATTCCCTGTATGTATACCTTTGGTTACATTGTGTTGCTTTGATATTATAGAACTGCTGCTGGAAATAGTGATGACTCTGGTGGGAATTCAACAAAGTTGATGAGGTTGTAGTAGTGGTGCTGAGGATCACTACTCTGGAGGTGGTTTTATCTGCATTATGGGAGGGAAAGCAATGTCAGTGAATGCCACACGCTGTTACCTTATTAGTTCACTCATCAAGTCCAGAAATTGTGTTTTTGAAGGCCTGGCAAAAGTTTTCTGATCTCCTATTGAACCTGCTCTGTGGACTCCTCATATTCTAAAATCTGCTAGTTAAGCATTGAAAGACTGGGAGTCATTATTCCAGGGACATATGCGTGTATCTACGCACCAATGTCAGATTCCTAATCATAGACTACAGCTCAGCCTTTAATACCATTATTCCTATGAGACTCATCTCCAAACTTTGTGCCGTGGGGCTCAGCTCCTCCCTCTGCAACTGGATCCTAAACTTCCTCACCCACATACTGCAGTCAGTAAGGATAAGCAACAACTCCTCTTCCATGATCATCCTCAACACTAATGCTCTGAAAGACTGTTATTTTTTATCTGTGGGACATGGGCGTCAGACCAGCATTTATTACCCATCCCTAGTCAGCCCTTGGACTGAGTGGCTTGCTAAGCGAGTTCAGAGGGCAGTTGAGAGTTAACCATGTTGCTGCAGCTCTGGAATGACATGTAGGCCAGACCTGGTAAGGACAGCAGATTTCCTTCCCTAAAGGTCATTAGTGAAATAGGTGGGTTTTTCCAAAAATCGACAATGGTTTCATGGTCATCAATAGACTGTTAATTCCAGATTTTTTTTTATTGAATTCAAATTCCACCATCTGCAGTAACGAGATTTGAATCCGGGTCCCAGAGTATTAATTGAGTTTCTGGATACATAGCCTAGTGATAATACCACTAGGCCATCGCTTCCCTTCTGTCCCTTATATGGTCCTTATATATATTCCTTTCCTGCTCAATTTTCAAGTTTGCTAATGACACCACTGTTGTGGATCGGATGACGAGACACAGTACAGGAAAGAGATAGAGAATCTAGTGAATTGGTGCGACAACATCAATTTTGCCCTCAACATCAATAAAACAAAAGAAAAAATCATCGACTTCAGGAAGCATAATAGAGAGCATACCCTCTCTATATCAATGGGGATGAAATAAAGTGGTTGACAGCTTCAGATTTCTACATGTCCCAATCAAACTGTCCTGGTCCCTCCTTGCTGACAGCATTGTTAAAAAACCCACCAACACTTCTACTTTTTCAGGAGATTAAAGAAATTTGGCATATTTGCCAGAGCTCTCTCCAACTTTTACAGATGCACCATAGAAAGCATTCTTTCCAGTTGTATAACTTCCTGCTCTGTTCAAGACCATAAGAGACAACAAAAGGTTGTGATCAAAGCCCAATCCACCACTCAATCCAGCCTCCCATCCATTGACACTATTTACATTTCCCATTGCCTAGGAAAAGCAGCCAGCATAATCAAGACCCAAGCACCCCAGACATACTCTCTTCTACCATCGGGAAAAAGATACAAAAGTCTGAAGACATATATCAACTGCCTAAAGAACAGCTTCTTCCCTACTATAATCAGACTTCTGAATGGACTATCTCGCATTAAGTTGATTTTTCTCTATATTTAACTCTGATTGTAACACTGCATTCTGCACTCTCTCCTTTCCTTTCCTATGTACAGAATGCTTTGTCTGTATAACATGTAAGAAACAATACTTTTCACTGTATACTAATACATGTAATAATAAATCAAATTCAAAAAGTGTAAACATTTATATCAAATATACACAATCTGGACTATTTGAAAATAATTTCTGTAGTGACCTAGTGTGTGGTTGCTGGGCCTATCTTGAAAGTGGCTGAATTCAGTCATATATCCAGCTTCTTCTCATTTGCATTATGTGTTTGTGCCAGGTATGATTCATGCTTTCTATTTGGCACCTAGTTATTGGGAGGCAGGAATTTGTTTGCTGTTTCACATCTATGCCTGTAGCACAGTACAGGAATTTCTGTTACTGGTTCTTGTTCTGGAAATTCAGAAACATATTATTGAGTAGTTGTGGAAACAGTAGAGTGCAGATTTGGAGGAAGCCATGGAGATCCTGCTGCTGAGGAGGCTGATTTTCTTTCTCCTCCATTCAGCTGGATCAGCCAAAGGCTAGATCAGAGGAAATGGCAGATCACTGATCATGTCCATGATAGTTGCACAACTGGAGGATCTGGAGAAAAGATTATTGGCCCCACCAGAAAATCATGATAGGTAACCATACTTTAATGCAACACAGCAATTATTAATGCCGTGAACTGTTTCATCTTGCCCACTTGTTCTTTCTATTCCTGGCTAGCTTCTTGTGGTTGCCCATTAGGAGAGAAACAGGAGGAGAACTGGCAAACCTTCATTTTCTCACCACTTGAAAAATAAGTCCTTGAAATACAAACATGAGATTCTGAAAAAGCAGCAGAAGATGGAAAAATGAGGTGTGACCCAGCTTTGAGCTCATTGTGTGTTATCTTTCCTTTGAGTATTTAACTCAATAGTAATGGAAACCAATGATATTAAAACACAATTTCGAAACACCATTGATGTGCATGAAAGTTGTGTTGCTAACTTATACTTATAGACATTTTACTCTTACTTCTATAGATTTGGAAGAAGCAGAAGAGGATGTTAGTGACCATACACTTCGCATCATATTACGTCAATCAACTTGATCCTGGTAAGTAGCAGTATGGGTACATCCATCCTGTTTCTTCTAAAAATGAACGAGGCAAGCTCAACATACGACATAGAAAACAAATGAGAAGGAGCAAGTGGATTTGGTACAAAAAGTAAAATTGCATCTCCCCACAGAGGATGAGGACAGGAACCCTGGTCTCCAGTTTCAAAAACAAAGATGCTTTCTGAACATGAAACATTGAAGAACCCACACAAAGACCCTAACATTTCCTATATTGTGCTTCATGAGTCTTAGTATCTCTAACAGATGCTTAAGTGCTGTCATACATGCCTTCAGGTGACAGTCATTTTTTTCCCTGGACAGACTTGCTGATTTTATTGAAGAGTGCGATTGATGTGAGTTTCAGTAACGTAATTGCTACCAAGTGGTTTGATATTAACAAACATGCTGACAAGGAGGGCAGGAGCTAGTGGAACCTGAAATACTAATGTTGATGGTGCTGTTTTCCACATTGGCAAGACAACTTCACCTGCCTCCCGTTCCCCTTCCCCCCCACCCCACCCCTTACTGCATATCTGACAAAGACTGAGCAAAGACAGGCTCCACTTGCATCTCAGGCCAATTCACAATTCAAGGAGCATCTCAACTTCAGAAGGCTTATAGCTGAGATGCTACTAGGAAGGGGAACAGGTTCGGGAGACCCTTACAACAAACAACACTGTTAGAAAAGGAGAAACACCACAGTAACAAGTATGAATATTAGACAAATCACTTTTGTGGATAACATAGTAGCACTTGGGTTGCAACATGTTCATAATTATTGTTGAAAATACATATGCATTTGTGAGGGGTAAAATAGGGTTCCGTCCAAATATAGTTGATAGTGAATGTTTGCATAAAGATGGATGGGGTAATTACGAGAAATTATCTTCCATCAGAAACTATTCATTTGTTTCCTTTACTTTCTCAAGCACCCAAATGATATCTCCTTGGTATTTTCAGTGTCACACAAATATATAAATTATGAGCAGAAGTAGGTCATTTAACCTGTCAAGCCTGTTCTGTTATGCAATAAGATCACAGCTGATCTGTTTGTGTTTCAAATTCCACATTCCCATCTATCCTCAGTAACCTTTGATTCCCTTACCTTACAAGAATCTATCTACCTACACCTTAAAAACATTCAATGATCCTCTCCATTGACTTCTGAGACAGTTCCAAAGTTGCACAATTCAATGAGAGAAAAAAATTCTCAATCTCTGTCCTGAAAGAGCTATCCTAATTCCAAAACAGTGCCCCCAGTGCTGGATTCACCCACTGTAGATTCACTCCTTCCATTCAGGGTTTTATATTGTTCAATCAAGTTGTGTCTCACTCTTCAAAACTCCAGTGGAAAAAAAACCCAGTCTGTCCAACCTTTCTTCTCAAGACAACCTGCTCATACAAAACACCAATCTTACCAATGCCTATATAGCTGAAGCGTAACATCAATTCCTCTTATAACAAAGTAGAGCACTCCATTAGTCTTTTTAATTACTTGTTAGTACTTGCATACTAATATTTTATGAATCAAATACAAGAACACCTAGGTCCAACTTGGAATACTGCAGTTATTTTCCATTGGAGAAATATTCTGTTTATTCTTCCTGTAAAGTGAATAACTTCACATTTTCCCACATTATACTCCAATTGCCAGATTTTTGCTAATTCATTCAACTTACCTATATCAGTTGTAACTTCCTTATGTCCTTTTCATCCATCCAGGAACAAGGATAATGCAATCAGGATTAGGCTATTCACCATTTTATTAGATCACTGCTAATTTGTATCTCAATTTCATTTATCTTGATTCCATAAAACCTAATAATTTTCACAGAATCCCTGGTATGCAGAAGGAAGCCATTCTGCCCATTGAGTCTGCATCAACTCTCTATCAGAACATCCCACCCAGGCGCTATTCCCATAACCCCACGAATCTACCCCAATAATCCCCCTAACCTACATATCTTGGATCAGAAAAGAACAATTTAACACGACCACTCCACCTAACCTGCACATGTTTGGAGTATGAGAGAAAACCAGAGCACCTGGAAGAAACTCACACAAACAACGGGAGAATGTGCAAGTGTCACTGTGCTAACGTGTCCAACAAAAATCTATCAATTTCAGTTTTGAAATTTTCAACAACTCTTTAAGGGAGAGATTTCCAGTTTTCCTCTACCCTTGTTTCAATTAGGAAGATGTCCCCCTTCTTCCACATTAAACTCTAATTGAACAGAAAAGTTATATAGTATATAGAAAATAATGACGTGACACTGGTTGCTTCTTTTTAGGTGTTAACATGTAAGAAGTTTTGGTCTGAATTTTAATATGTAGGAGTTTACACATTTCAGTGCAGGTGGTAAGTAAAAACTGTCAATTGATGGTGCATTGGGAAGCTGGTTCCAAACTGCAGACTTCCTCATTTCACTCTAATGTGTTAGTCTCAACCTCTCAGAAATGATGGCTTGCCAATTAAACATGTTAATTATGCAATTAGAGATATATTTCAACATACTTTTGACTTTAACATCTAGTCCATGAATTTCCTAGGCTTCCTACAATTCGCCAATGAAAACAAGTACACAACAGTATTGGGGAAGCTGAATCAATCTCATGGACTTATGCCAATAAGCATTTTGTACTCACCGCTTCTTTCCTACCTCATATAAAAGGATTTGTTCACAGAGCTATTGCTAAGAAGTGACAATTTAGAGGTTTCTGGCGGTGTACAGTTTCAATCGGGATGGGTGTTGTTTATGCATCCTTAGATTGGACCTCAGAGGAGAAACAAAATAACCAGCAACAGTACCAGCAGGAGCAGGTACAGTCTGTTGATTACAGACCTATTGGTATACAGCAGAGTGGCTCAATTTGCAAAAGGCATTACCCATAAAATAGGGTAGACAAACAGAGGTTTAGTTTCCTTGACATGCCTGAAATCACAATAACACAAGAATTGGGAGCATTTGGCAGTTCAAATCTACTCTGCCATTCGATAAGATCATGACTGATCTGATTGTGGCTCAATTTAATTTTCCTGTCAGCTGCCCATAATTCTTGATTCCCTTGTTAGTCAAGAATCTATCTATCTATCTCTGTCTTAAAAAATTCAATGATCCTGCCTCCAATGTCTTCTGTCAAAGAGTTTTACAGACTCATACACGTTAGAGAAAAACAAAACCCTCCCCATCTATATTAAATGGGAGACCACTAATTATTAAATTGTGTCCTCTTGTTCTAGACTCACCTAAAAGGAAACATTCTCTCAGCATCCACCCTGTCAAGCCCCATCAGGATTTTTCATGTTTAAGTAAGATTAGCTCTCATTTTTCTAAATTCCATTGGGAATGGACCAAATCTGTTCAACTTTTCCTCATAAGATAGCCTATTTATCCCAGGAATCAGTCAAGTGAACCTTCTCTGAACTGCTTCTAATATAATTATATTCTTCCTTAAATGAGGGACCAAAGCTGTAAATAGTGGTTCAGATGCAGTCTCACTACAGCCCTGTATAGCCTTGGCAGAAACTTACCTACTTTTACCTATTTTGGTGTCCTCAGCAAATTGAATCATTCAGTTCCTTTATTTAAGTTACTGATCGAGGTTGTGAATAGTTGAGGCTCCAGCACTGATCCCTATGGCATTCCATGAGTTATACCTTGCCAATCTGAAAATGGTCCATTTATTCCTACTGCTAACCAATTCTCTATTCATACTGATATGTTACCCCCATATTCCACACCATGAGCTCTTATTTTGTGCAGCAAACTTTGATGTGGCATCTTTTTAATTGCCTTTTGGAAATCCAAATATACCACATCTACAAATTTCCCTTTATTTACCTTGTCTGTTTCTTCCTCAAAGAATTCTAATAAAATAGCCAAACAAAATTTCACTTTCACAAACCATATTCAGTCTGCCTGACTGTACTATGATTTTCTAAACATTCTACTACTAGCTCCTTAATAACGGATTCTAGCATTTTCCCTATGTCAGAAGTTAGGCAAATTATTTCCTGCTTGCTGTCTATTTATTTTTCTTGCTTCCGGTTCCTTCTAAGATTTGGCAGCAGATTATACAGAATCTTTAATTGGCCACCCACACTTGCATAAGACAGATGACTGAAGGGTTGTGTGTCACAGCTGCAAATTGTCAACCTTATCTGAGATTGTATCAGCCAGAATGAACAGATGTTCTGTTTTGTGGTTCTTCCTAGTTTTCCACAAATGTAAGGTGCTATTGACTACATACATGTAACAACTCATTAATTGCAACAGATGTGCTCAAGATGCCAGGGGAGTTATCATAATACTTTTGTTTGTTGGAATTCCAAGTTGCCTGATCTCTTCTCATTTGCAATCAAACTTCAAGGATGGCTGCTAGGAGACTAAGGAAACCCATTGCAAACTTTGCTCATGACACCCACCGGAAACCCCAATAACAAAGCCCAACAATGCTATAATCACCATTGGATGTGTGATTGAACAGACCATCAACAGGCTGAAGATATACTTTGACAGGTTGAGAGGTACCCTTCAGTACACACAAGCCAGGGTTTCGAGAATAGTCACGCACTACAGCAAAGCTTGGACTTGCAGGAGGAACAAGATGAAGAGCTTCATATGATTTGGGGCAGGAAAAGGAAGAACACCAGGAGACAAGAAGGAGGCTAAAGAGTGAAATATACCCGTACCGATCACATTGCTGCCAGAGATACAACTGCAGCTGTTGTAACCAGAAAACGCCTCTCTTCCACATACTACCCACACTTTCAATGGTAATGACACAAAGTAGTCCTGCAACCAACCACCACTTGAACATCGTCCTGTCTTTGTTTCCACTCTGCATTGGTCCCCATCAATTCAGGTCTACTCATTCATCATCTGTGTTGGGAAGTCCTGTGACCTCCAATACAAACTCTCCAGCACTGTCTCTGCCACCTGCTATTGTTCACTTCTGAAATGTTGCCACCAGGTGAAAACCTAATTAAGTGCCTTATTGCTCCCACGTAAGGTGAGTATCTGAGGCAGTGTGTGGCCTGAATGAGGCCTTTCCATGACAGTGTACCCTCAGAAGGATTCAACTTATTTGGTGACTCATTTCTTATCATATACACTGACTCTTCTTGCATACATAAAGCCATGTGAGAGAGAAAAGGCATAAATTCATCTTGACAAGGTAAGATTTTTATAAGTTATCATTTATGAAGCTGATCATAAATGAAACAAGTCATTATGACTGTGCCTTATGAATTTGAATGTTTTTATTTAACTATGTCACCTTGTAACTAGAAGTTCATCATCTCCCCATCTCTGACAATAAGAGACACCATAATTCCACTTAGTTGCAGTTGTTAGGGCCCCTTTCAGTTCTCTCCCTCTCCTGGGTGTTCTGTGCTGTCTTTTCCTGCAAGGAGAGAAAGAACGTACCTTGACTGAGTGCAATAGAACATATTTAATTGATGAATGAAGTAGCACTTCCAGGGAGGCATTAGTGAAGCAGGATGCAGCCTCTGCTCATCTGGAATCAATTCTGACACACCTAGTTCTTTTACAATCAACTCCAATTCCTTCAACCTACATCTTCTAAATACTGGACTTAAGATGGTGTCATGCAGGTCCACTTCATACACACTAATGCTGATTGGACAGAAACCTGGCATTTAAATTATACTGAAGTAACCGAGTTAAAAAGCCTTTAGCAGTCATGCTGCACTTTGGGTTTCCTATACATTATCACACCATCCCACTCCCACACATCGCAAAACTTTGGTCAAAATTTATGGTGTGCCTGATAATGGCTTTGGTAGATGCATACGCCTTATTGTTACTGTTGCTCAGCAGCTTTATGGGACTGACAGAGCATCATGATCTCGAAGCCAACATTTGCAGAGCAAATATATGGTGAATGGTGGATTACCATGACGTTAAGGCATTATGACTGCTGTTGAAGATGTATGTATTGACCATCATGATTCTGCACAGCTGCTCATAGATACTATGCTCATTGACAGAAGTATAGACGTTTTGGTTCATCAGTGTCTCAAGTAATATGTGTGAGAATACATAGAGCTTCAAGCATATAATCAATAAAGGTCTGAGTATTAGGGAGTTCAATGATTTGAGGAAACCTTAGGTTGTTACTTGTTCAAAGAGCAAGTGATGAGCTTGCTTGTTCTGGCAAGCAACATATCTATTTTCAACGTAGATCATAAGCTGATTGATGTTGTTAATTTACAGCCTGTGTCCATCTTGGAGTTTGCGTGGAGTCACAACTGTCACAAACTCTGCCATTGCCATTGTCTGTCTGGTGAACCTACATTTTTGCATATATTACTCTTCCAAACAGCAAGTCCACAAATATTAGTGGATGCCACTGAAAGGACAAAAGCAAATATGAATCTTCATCATTTAATATAGTCTAGATTCTCAACATTTTTGCATTCCTTCTCAATCATCTCTTAAACTTATGAGTAACACAATGAAATCTAATTTCCAGTATGGATACTGCGTTGAGGGCGTGGTGGGAGCAGTAATATCTTTTTCTAACTTAGTTGTTGTACAAAGCTGCATAATCCAAGCTATTGAATAAAAGGAAAATATGGTAAAGTCAGCTCAGCTACATTTGAACAGAGTAAATTAAAATTACAGTTGTAACTGTCTATGTCTTTAATATTTAACATAACATCATAGCCTACCAATAGTTACCCCAACATGAGGAAATTGTGTATCAGCATAATGGTTGGGAAATAAAAGCACAGGCTTTAGGTTCAGAGTGTGATTGAATACTCTCCATTTACCTTGGTCCCTTCAGCTTCAGAAAGTCAGGAAGTTCACCACTGTCCAGGACAAAGCAGCCCATCCATGACTTTAAATTGGAAGTCTCATGGCACCAGGTTAAACATTGTCAAGGAAACCTTCTGTTGATTACCACGCACTGTCTCCCTCAATTGATGAATCAGTACTCCTCCATGTTGAACACAATTTGGAGGAAGCCCGAAGGGTGACAAGGGCACAGAATGTTCTCTGGGTGGGGACTTCAATGTCTATCACCAAGACTGGATCGGCATTATCATTGCAGACAGAATTGACCAGGTGTTGAAGGACATAGCTGCCGGATGTGTCTGTGGCAAGTGGTTGGTCAATCCAAGAGGGAAGAGCATACTTGAACTCATCCTCACCAATCTGCCTGCCACAGATGCATTTACAGTATTGATAGGTGTAATCACCACACAATCCTTGTGGAGACAAAATGCCTTGTTCACATTGAGAATATCTACAATTGTGTTTTGTGGCACTACTACTGTTCAAAATGGGATAGACTTTGAGCAGATGAGCGATTCAAGATTGGGCATGAGGAACTTAGGTCATCACCAGC
Source organism: Sphyrna mokarran (assembly GCA_024679065.1). Classification (NCBI taxonomy): domain Eukaryota; kingdom Metazoa; phylum Chordata; class Chondrichthyes; order Carcharhiniformes; family Carcharhinidae; genus Sphyrna; species Sphyrna mokarran. The sequence continues at coordinate 72,411,985 of JAGIQG010000007.1, read as the reverse complement.
AGCAGAAATCTACCTAACCACAACATATGATCTCATGTCTGGCATATCCTCCACTTTACCATTACCACCAAGCAATGGGATCAATCCTGGTTCAATGAAGAGTGCAGGAAAGTGTGCCAGGAGCAGCATCAGGCATACCTGAAAATCAGGTATCAATCTGGTTAAAACACAACACAGGACTACTTGCGTATCAAACAACATAAGCAGCAAGTAATAGAGCTAAACAATTCCAAAATCAACAGATCAAATTTTTCAGAAGTCATACCTGACACAGAGAAAGAAGGTTGTGCTGGCTGGAGGTCAATTATCTCAGTTATAGGACACCACTGCAGGAGTTCCTCAAGGTAGTATCCAAGGTCCAAACATCTTTATCTGTTTCATCAATGACCTCTTTTCCATCATAAGATCAGAAATAAAGAACAAAGAACAAAACAGCACGGGAAACAGGCCCTTCGGCCCAATGAGCCCGCGCCGCCACCCCAATGTTCCCACCTCTACCCGTGATCCCTGTCTATGTTTATAGATCTATGGATTAAAAACCAAATTTGAGACAATTTATGGAGAATTTGTTTTGCCAATTAGCCTAAGAGCACATCTTTGGGATGTGGGAGGAAACCGGAGCACCCGGAGAAAACCCACGCAAGCACGGGGAGAATGCACAAACTCCCACAGACACAGGCCCAAATCCATGTATCTGCACAGCACAGCGATAGTCACAGAGCTGTCGTGTTGCCCATCAAATGGTCCAGGTCAAGCGTACACTAACGACGTGAAGCACTAGGATACTCTCAAAAAAAATCAAAGAGCAGCCCTCTCATAACCCGTCGCGTGTATGCCCCTCATTAGACAACAAGGTGGACCAAAGCACCTGTAGGATAAAAACAAGTACATCAATAACATCATCTATTTACACACTTCCCAGGGACTCCCAAAGCTCATGATCCTTATTTAAAATCAGTTTTCTATACCCCTCTATTCCCATTCTGTTCATGTGCCCATCTAAGTATTTCTTAAATAACTCCAGAGTGCCTGCCTCCACCACTTTATTTGGCAGCGCATTCCATACCCCCACCAACCTCTGTGTGAAAATGGGAATGTTCACTAACGACTGCACAACTTTTAGCACCATTCGCAGCTTTTCACATACTGAAGCAGTCCTTATGTAAATGCAGCAAGACCTAGACAATATCCAGGCTTAAGCTGACAAACGATAATAACAACTGCCAGATAATGACCATCTCCAACAAAAGACAATCAAACCATTGCCCCTTCAATGGTATTACCATCGCTGAATCTTTCCACTGTCAACAACCAAGGGGTTACCATTCACCAGATTTTTAACTGGACGAGCCATAAAAATACTGAGGCCATAGAGGCATTTTCAGAAGCCACGAATCTTGACTCCCCAAAGCCTAACCACCATATACAAGGTACAAGTAAGGAGCATGATGGCATGCTCCCCACTTGCCTGCATCAGTGCAGCTCCAACAACAGTTGGTGCAACTTCACACTATGCAGGACAAAGCAGTCTGCTTGATTGATTCCTTTTCCAAAACATTCACTGCTTCCATCGCCGACAAACAGTGACAGCAGTGTGTGCCAAGACGCATTGCAGGAACTCACCAAGCCTCCTTAGGCAACATCTTCCAAATATACAGTTTCTACCATCTAAAAGGACAAGAGTAGCAGATACGTGGGTATGCCAACATTTGGAGATTCCCCTCCAAGTCATTCATCACCCTTATTTGGAAATATAGCTCTGTTCCTTCACTGTCGCCAGATCAAAATCCTGGAACACTCTCCCCAACAGCACTATGGATGTACCTACATCCCATCTTACCTCCATCTACTCAAGGGCAACTAGGAATGGCAATATATGCTGACCTAGCTCGTGAACTTCAAATCCTATAAATAACTTCAAAAAATTTATTCCCTCACCAGAGCAAAATGGCTGCAATAGGTGTTATCTGTAAAATGCACTGTGGCAACCTGCCACAGCTTCTTTGATACACCTTTCAAATCAATGACCTCTACCATCTAGAAGGACAAGGGCAACATGCAGATGAGGACATCATCACTTTCAAATTTCCCTTCATGTCACATGCTATCCTGACTTGGTCACACATTACCATTTCTTCATAGTCTTGGACTAAAAACCTCCTTTCCCCAAAGGACAGCAGTTTCTATCATTTTGTTCCTATTATAGCTAGCATTCATGTATGGAATTTTGAGGAATCAATTTTCCTTACATCTGTAGATTGATGTGCTTACTTTGTCAATATTTATTTGTTTCTTTCCTTTTTTCTCAGCACCCTTTGCTCTCCCTCTCTCTACGTGTACCTCTTTTCTTGATGTTGCAATTAATGTTTCCCTTCTCTCTTATTCCCTGCTTGCTACTAATTTCTCCTGGTGATCCCTCAATTTTACCCACGTTATCCTTTTAAATTCAGTGATCTTCAACTACTACCTTTTTTTCAGTAATCCTATTCAACTCCCCATTTACAACTCATCAGTTTACTATTTGGCCCTGAACAGATGGCCAGTGCACATATAGCATATGCACAAGATTAAAAACATAAATCAGAACATATGCAGCTCAACATTGAGGCCCCTCTATTTGCTGGCTCCTTGTGACCACAGAATTTGCAGATGTCTTAAAAAAACTGTGGCTTCTATGCCCTTCCCCTGATATTGCTTCAATTTTGCAACGCTGTTCAATCTTTGGTACTGTGGATGGTCATTTCTTAAATTTCCTGAGTGAGGAAATGAAGGACACTCATTAGAAAAGCTCTGTACATAAACATATTCCAATTCCATTTCAATTTACTACCTGTTCTGATTCTAAATAATATCTCATCCTAAAAACAGTTCATAGTCGTTCAGGCACCCATATTGTCCAATCTTGTAATACAACCATTGAGATATTAATCATGGCTTTCTCATGACCATACAGTAAAATATTACATGAGTTTGAACTTGTGATTGCTACTGCTATTATCACAGATCTTGTTGAGAATCTTCCTTTCCTAAATGTTGACCATTTATATTGATTCTTTTTATTACAAATGTGAACTATTAATTTTGCTCACCAATTAAACTTTTGGCCTAAGGTCTTAGTCCCCAAATTTCACCACTTCAAAATTGTGAGTAAATCCTTTATGATCTGCCTCTCCCCTTTACTGCAACTTTCTCCAGCTCAAAACCATTCCACTCAACAGAACACAGCATTCCTTGCTCCACCACCCCCTCCCCCAGCCTTCTGTAATCTTTTGCCCCAAAGTTGGTGATAACACACTTAAATCTTTCTCAGCCTGGACTCCGGAATTCCCTCTCTCATCCTCTCCATCCTCATCATCTCCTTTAAGACATTTAAAAGTCCATCTACTATCTCCTTCATTGGCTGCAGACTCAGTTTGGTCTAATTCTGACTCTGAATTGCCCTGATCATTTTATACCTTTTAAAAATACTAAATATAAATAGTCATAAATCTGAAAAAGCTTAAAATGTAATCAGAAGTTTATAAAACCTCTTGTTACATGCTTGCCAGGCTGCGTCCACAGTCCTTATACACATTATTCCTGATAGGACGTGAACAGTCTTTGTTATGGAAGGCACAACTGAATGCCCAAAGTACACAAGATTCTCATCCTCTTATTTCAATCCTTTCATGGCTTGGTCATTCCTCTCACTGTAAATGTCTCCATCCCCCTGAACTGTTCCCTTCCTCTAATTCAGGCTATTGACTGAGTTAGGGTGACGATGTTTTCAATGCTGAATCCAACACAGTCTGACATTCACCCACGCTATCTGTTCTCTTTCCCGAGGCCAACTTCAGCCGCTAGCTGCTCGCTCGCTCGTTCCACTGTCAGGGGTCCACATTACTCATATTCAACTGCAGAGGAACTGTGCACAGTCTAGGGGTGGAGTAGGTGGGTGGGCTAGGGGCAGAGCACGTACACTGTGACCATAGAATGCGATGTGTATTAATTAAAGCTTGGTGACCACTCCTTCTGGTTGAAAACGGCAGAGAGAGATGTGAATCTTCTAACAGAACCTGTCTCATTGCAAAGCCCGCACACTTTTCACTGACTGGCCACAGAGCAGCTCAGGGTCACCACGTTGACCCTATTTTGAACGTATATAGCCGTCCATTTATTTAAGTGAAACCGGGGGCCACAACTCCTCAGAAAACAGCGAGAGAAATGTTCACCCTATTCTCAGCATCCACTTCTCCCCATCACTTACAATTGCTGTCAGGAATTCCTCCCGAAATCTCCGACATCCTGAAAACACATTTGTTTACCAAAGCCCCATCAATCTCGTAGGTCAAGTGGGCACAGATTTGGGATATCTGTCAATCTTGTTTTTTGACCACGCCTGTACTTTTGGCACTTTGTGATTGCAGGAAGGGAGAGATAAACAGGCATGGAGGAACTACTTGGGGGGGGGGGCGGTGTTGCTGTTCTGACCATTTTTTACTGGAGCTGGGGAGGTGAAGAGAAGGGTTGATTTTGTCTTGGTAGGTCCTGTTGTGGTTATTGGGAGAGTTTGGCCATTAAAGGAATGAAGTGAGGGGAAAGGGAGGAGGTGGTGGTGAGAGTCAGGGTGCCTGAGAGCAGCCACCTTGCTGACAGGTGACCAAGCTTGGCCGGAGGATTGTTTACAAACTTAGACAGGCCATTTACAGAGGGATGGAGGCGACAGAGCGCCGGCCCGTTGTCACCCGGGCGGCCCAGGCCCTCCTCCCCCGCCTAGCCACCCCCTCTTTCTGTGTCCCTCCCCCTCCGCTCACTCGGTTGTGGGAAGTTGCCATTTAAATACACAAGGAACATCATGGCGGACAGTTGGGAGAGCCCCTCTTCAGAAGCGAAGGTCAGCCCGCTGAACCGCTGCTCTTGCTGACCCCCTCACAGCCCAGCCGGTGAGTAAGGCTGTTCCCGGTTCCGCTGTCGCTGGCTCGGCCTTTTCATTCACGCTGTTAGAAGGGGAGTGAGGACGAGGGAACCGCAGCGGCGACGGCGTGGGTCTGTTCGAGCGGGGCCGGGGGGAGAGAGGGAAGGGGGGGAATGGCTGCCTCTCTTCTCTGGTTTCTTCAGCGTCGCCACCCTGGAGGAAGGAAGGCCGGGCGGGTGGAAAGATTCGGGAACCTTCCAGCCCGACCGCCCCGGTCAGGGACTCCCCAGAGCCTCAACTTCTTCACCGAGCTCACTAAAAGTGTGTGTTTGAACATGAAATGCCCCTCAGTCCTGCAGTGTTGAGTGTGTTTTATTGTTGCCCGGGTTTGCAGTCGCCGGCCGGTAAACGCGCCGCTTTCTCTAATGAGGTTAAGGATTTTGCTCAAAATGCGAGCTTTGCTTTTGGCTTCTCAACCGAACTTTCAACGGAAGCCTTCGAACGGCGCTATTGATGGACAGCTCTGCTGGCCAATCGAAAAGCCAGTAGCGCCTTGGTGAGGCGGGAGTGACCAATAAAAAGCGAATGCGCCGTGGGAGGGCGGGGCCAAGTTTTCAGCCCCGCCCCTCTCCCCGAATGTGAAGTTCGGTTGCATTCGAGCTCGCTAAACGGCTCATCAACAGTAATGATAAACACCGTGAGCAGCCCGTAGCGCAGGCGCCCAGTATCCCGCACTGCCTCTCGGGAGTTGTAGTCTTACAGGATAGGTTCCTCCATTACATGAATTCATCGGTGGGGTGACACAGGACTACAACTCCCAAGGATAGCCTGGGGGGAGGGTGGTCCTCCCCCTTCCCTTCCCTTCCCCCCCCTTCCCTTCTTCCCCCCCTTCTTCCCTTTCCCCCTTCTTCCTCCCCCCTTCCTTTCCTTTCCTTCTTTCCCTCCTTCCCTCCCCTCCCCTCCCCCCCCCCGCTGGCAGCCCACAGAGCTGGGTCTTTGGGTTATCCTGAAAGATAAAACGGTGATTAAGGCCGGGACCAATGGCAGCTTCTGGGCAGCTACTTAATGCGGCTGAAACTAGTCTTTTGGACGCCGTCGCACTAGCTTCCTTTGGTTCACCCGCAGAAAAGCGGAGTAAAACTTACTCCCCCCGACCCAGTCTCCCACTCCACCTTTTCCTCCCCGATTGCAGGCGCCACTTTTTTTATTTGCTGGTCGAGGTTTTTTGCTTTCGGGATTTCTTGTGCCTTCCTCCCGCCAATGTGGCGGTGGTGGTTAATGTTTAGAAACAAGAAGTGGGAAAAACACTGAAGATCCATTAACGAAACAGTGAAAACTTGTTCTCTTTCATGCGCCGCGATTATAAATCGTTGCCCTGTCCCGTCTCTCTAGCAGCATCCTACCTCTGGGAGAATATTTTTTTAAACCGTCTTGTTTTGCAAAAGAGGAAAAGTTTTTCATAAAAATGTGGTTCGACCTGGCACTATCATTTGAATCCACGATTATGTTTAATTGTTCGCAGAATGAATCGTTAATCTGTGTGAATGATCAGTATTACCTACGAGTTATACGAAATAAATTATTTTCCATACTGATTAACATATTGGTAATACTGGTTTACTGTTCAGTCAGTACAAACCATGGTGCATTATCCAATCGAGGTCTGCACTTTCCATATATCAATCTGGACGGTTTTGACAGGTTATTCTGTCGTGGCAAGCACGCTAGTGGAGTCTGATTTTTTGCAGTAACCAAGTTTTACACATGGGACATGTTGCAGAAGTCTAGTGATCAGGAGCAGAACTTCATATTTCATTCCCCACCGTTTTCCCCTCACCAACAGAAAGGTGACAGGCAATGGAACCAAACCAGTGACAGCCATTAGCAATCGCACCCTTCCTCTCTCATTGCAAATCTAACTTTTCTCAGCTCTGATGAGAAGGTCACAGACCTGAAACATCGTCTCTGCCAGACCTGTGAACATTTCCACCATTTTCTGTTTTTATTCATATTGCCAGCATCTGTACTATTTTTTGGTATTGATAGTTATCGTGCCGTACTACTCTTGTTAATCAGAATTAATTCTGTACAAACTTGGGGATTTAGAGCTGTTGCTGGTTTGTGTAGTTCCCTTGATGTTGTAAATACCAGCTAAATTGAGATGGTTTCCTCAAAAAATGCAAGTATCAGATACCCAAATAGTCGGATAATGCTTAGATTAGGAAAATATCCTTAGTTTATCTAGCTTACTTGCTTTGTTTAACTTAATCCAGTAATAGCCATGGATCAGTTTCAAAATCAGCCTTGACTTCCTGAGCCATCTGATGTATCAGTACCCTTTTCTGTGATTCTTTCTTGTGTGTACTGAAACACAATTATTTTCTGATATAGCAATTTTTCAGAAAACACTATCGTTTACCCTTTTTGGAGAATGAAGCCTAATCATTCCTTGGAATTCATCCCTGAATTTCCTTTTTTTTTTGCAGCTTTCTTGTACTGTAGGGACGAAAAGCTCTGACAAAAAGTCATCTAGACTCAAAACTTTGGCTTTATTCTCTCCTCATGATGTTAGATCTGCTGGGATTTTCCTACATTTTCTGTTTTTGTATCTGCCAGCCTTTGCCCAATTATTAAATCTGCCTAGACCTTTTTTTTTTGGTTAATTAGATGTTGGTCAGAATTCAATTTCAGGTTATCTGCAAACTTAAACTGGCCAAAATTCCATCTTCTCTACACAACAGTGGCTCCATATGGGACCACAATGACTGGTTTCCGTGCTGCCAACTTACTCCTTGTTAAGGAGTCAGCCTTGGCTCAGAGATGACTCTTTCTTCTGAGTTTAGTCATAGGTTCAAGTGCTGCAGTTTATTTAAAGTGCTTTACAAAACTTGCTTCCTTGAACAAGTTTTTGGTCACCCATCCTAATGGATTGCTTTATGACAAATTTTATCTGTGCATCAGTGAATGCTTTGGGAAATTTTATAACGTTAAAGTTGCTTTGTAACTTTAAGTAGTTATTGTCCAAAGGGCATTTGAGCGAGCCCCACCTGCTATATCAGCTGCATGTAAAAGATTTCACGGCATTTGTTTGAAGATAAATAAGGGAGGTCTCTTGGTATCCTAACCAATATTTATCCATCTTCCAAAATCAGGTTATCTTGACATTTATCCCATCGAGGTTTGTAGAACCTTGTGCACATTGACTGCCTTGTTTTTTAACAGGATAAACAATGTCTGTGCTTCAAAGATGTACTTCACTGGCTGTGAAGCGCTTTGCTGTGTTTTGAGGGCTTGAAGGTCCTTAAATTTAAACTTGCCAATTCATCCTTTTAGAATGCTATCTAATTTGCTTACTGTTCTTCGTGAATTATTCTGAGATTTGGGACTATGCAAATTGCTTCTTGAAAACAAAGTAGAGTAACACAAATCCTTATCTATTCAAAACATTTCCCCCACACTCTTCAGACTGTCGTGTCATAATTTTTAGGTTTGTCTCTACATCTAAAGATGAAGTTTTATTAAAATTCAGGTACCTATCAGTAAAGGGATTTGCAGTCTTCTGAAACAATCCCACCAGTAGCATTTGAAAGAAATTGTCAGCATGAATCTTCAGAAAAATATCTACTGTATCTTCAAAAGCTTTCCAACCCTCCACTTTCTGTTATGGATTTGATACATGAGTGTTGCTTGGCCCCTTCAGAAGGCAGTTCAAAGTTAACCATGTTGATATGTAACGAGTTACATAGGCCTTGACTGGGTAAGGCTGGTAGATTTCTTTCCTTGAGGATATTACTAAAACAGTTGCGTTTTTATTACAATCCAACACTTGCAGTCACTTCTATTGATTTATTTTTGATTATCTAAGTTTAAAAACAGTAGTAAAATTCCAAAACTGCAGTGGCAGGATTTGAACTCATTATTCCAGACACTTGGATTGCAGTCCAATTGCATAACTACTGCCCTTTAATAGTACTTGGATCACTAATATCTGTTGATTTCTGTATTGTCTCTACAGTACATCGGTTTACTGGTGTTCTGTTTGTGTTTCCATTCCTCCTCATATCCTCTATGTTTCAAAGTTTTATTCACTTTTTCCCCTCCTCTAATGTTTCCACTTTCATTTTTACTGGTTTTGACTTATTTCCAGGGTAGGCTGCTTCAGCAATTTTTGGCAAATGTTCTTTCTACAGTTACATTTTCCTCCGTCTTTTTAAATAATTCCCTAATTTATCCCCTATAGCAGTTCAACCATGGGAGTTTACTTTTCTGGAATTTGCGTTCTTAGACTATAATTACAATTTCAGTGATGATTAATTAGGGTGCTGTTCAACTAATGGAAGAAATTAACTATGGAGCTGCAATAATTTTGTGAATCTGAATTGCTGAGAAAATGTATTGTATTCTTTCCATGCAATACGCTGTATTCTGCGACAGTGCACAGATGATCTATTCCAAGACTTCCAACAATGTTGCCCTGTAATAGGGAGATTGACACATCTGATGTTTGTTGACTTTTTTTCCTGTTTTTCCCTTTCTTTTGCTCAGTATAATACCTGCTTCTTAATCTGCTTCTCCTTGAAAATATATACTTAAAACGAGAGGAATTTGTAGATAAAACTGGGTTTTAAGTTCTGCAGTTTGTTTCTCTTATTAAACTTGATGGTAGACAATATTGTTGTGTAGCAGTATTTTCTGTAACTGTATCTTCAACTGCTCCTATGTGAGCAGTTGGATTTGTTTTGTAGATTGAATCCATAGTGAAGGCTTGTTTCTTTATATGGACGTAGAAGTTTTCTGAATATATCAGGCAATTTTTATTATTTTGTGATGGTGCAGACCGAAATGTGAATCTTTTTCTCTTAAAGGAGACTAGTTGTGTGACCTCAATTGTGAATTTTGTGAGTTACATAGCAGTCCAAAGATGTGTAGGTTAGGTGGATTGACAATGTCAAATTGCCCCTTAATGTCCAAGTTGTGTAGTTTGGGTGGATTGGCCAAGGTAAATGCATGGGATTATGAGGATAGGATGGAGGGTAGGGCCTTGGTTGGATACTGTTTTGGAGAGTAGATGCAAACTTGATGGACCAAATGGCCTCTCTTTTTTGCACTATGGGGATTCCATGGTATGCACTAGAAACTGATTGTTTGAGAGAGTAATCTTTTCTGCAAGATGAGCAAATTGTGTGGTACTAACAAGCAAACTGCATATATCAACTTTCAATAGATTTAATATGAACCATTTAAAGAAGCAAAAGTCCCAGGAATTTGGGGGTGAATTTCTGTGGATTATTTGTTGCTTTTCATCAATATATTCTTTGGTCTGCCTGATCTCATTTTCCTGCCTTTCCTTTCTCTCTTTCAACATTCTCGGAATCTTGCCTTCTTTGTTGGCCCAGTAGATTCAAGATTTTGGTGCCAGTTGAAAGAGTTCCCATTAACACACCAAGCACAGCTCCACAATCTACTAATACAAACCTAGTTTTTTAAACTTGTGCTATAATTATAAATCTGTTTATTTTAAAATAGGTAATAGCAGTTATATTTACTGAAGAATGTGGTTAACTGATGTTTACATTTCTCAGGGATTTATCCAGAATGCTTGTGTACTCTTTGTAACTATTTAAATTTTTCAATCTTGAATTTCACTATTTTCACTTCTGAATTATAAAATGAGCCAAAATGAGGTTCTGTGACATAAATTTGATTCTTTTTCCCCTAATTTTCCCTGGTGCTGCTGAATACAGCACTGCTTCAGGGATTATCAAAGTACTGCTTTACTGGGATGGAAAAGGGAACATTGCTTTGCTAAGTCTGCATACAGTTGGAATAAAATGTGTTTAAAAAAAGTCCGGTATTAACTTGAGAAACCCTTATGTGGAGAATTTGTCGGAGAAAGTATTGTCAGAAGCATGGTAGCTAATTTGCACGTGGCAAAATCTAATGAATATTAGTGAGACAAGGTCAGAATTTATTTTTGCGGTGTTAGTTGTCTTACCAGTATTTTTCCCACAATGAGGCAAGCTCTTTAATATAGCATCACAAGATCTTCTAAATCCATCTATTTTATCTTTCATTTGAAAGACAGCAAGTTTGGCAGTGCAGCACTCTGTGCGCTATAGTGGGCATCAGCCTAAATTTTGTGCTCAAGTCTCTAGTGGCACTTGCAACCACAAGCTTCTTATTCCGAGGTATGAGAGACAATCTGTGTGTAATGCAGGAAATCTATAAAACCAAGGAATCTAAACTCATTCTACATAATGAAACTAAATTTTGAACTTGTTGCTGAAATAATAATGTTTGCTGAATAGTTATTCAAACTTCAGGTAGGCACTTGAATAAAAGGCCTTGACTTTTATTTCAAAACATGCTGCACAATTTTAAATGTCACAAAGACGTTGTTGTTGTCATCATCATCGTCGTCGTGTTTATGATGCTAATATACACATTTTGGCATGGCCAGAAGCACAATTTGCTTCACGTTTATGTGAGATGTGAGAAAGCAAAAGTTTTTTAAAAACATGCTGCATGGGCACTGTATCCACATTACGAATACTGTGGGGTGCATCCTTCATACATTTAAAGATCCTCTTTGAAATGAATAGGTAGTTTTGCTAGCATGTGTTTTATTTACTATTGTTATTCCTGCATTTTCAAAACTATTATAGCTGACCTGTCGTAGATTACAAACCAGATTCTGCAAGTCATAAAAGTTTTCAGCCTTGGTGAAGTGATGGGCTGATTTAGGAGACTCTGGGTTCATGGCTTTTTGCCAAGATTTGAATGCATAACCTAGGCTGACAATTTTTAGTTTAAAATTATTGGAGGTGTTTTTTTTTCTGTTTGAAACATAAAACTCTTAGCCTAATGTGACATAGAGCTGTGGTGTCTGAAACAACAATTATCCAATCAACACCAAAAACCGACTAATTAGTGATTCACCTTATTGCTTTTTGTAGAATCTTGCTGCAAGTGTTTGTGTATACTTCAAGTAATTCTTTTGGGCATCCTAAAACCAGAAAGGTGTATGTGGGTGAAGTCTTTGTTTTTTAATTATTTCTTGGGATGTGGACATCATTGGCTAATCTTGAAGTTGGTGGTGAGCTGTGCCTTGAACTGCTAAATTTCATATAGTATTGGTTCATTCATTATTGTTTGGAAAACAGTTCCAGGATTTTGATCCAGTGACAGTCAGGAGTGTTATTGTTTCAAGTCTAGATGGTGTTTGGCTTGAAGGAAACTTGCAGGTTGTGGCTGTTTCCATGCACTGGCTGTTCTTGTCCTTGTAGGTTCTGAAAAATGCTGTTGAAGGAGAGTTGGTGTGTCACTGCAGCCCACCTTGGATCAACACTGCTGCCATGTTGGTAGTTGGAGTAAATGTGCCATTGGTGCAATCAAGCAGGTTTCTCTTGTTCTGGATATTGTCAAGCTTCTTGTGCTGTTGGAGCTGCCCTTAGCCAGGCAAGTGGCAAGAAGTCCATCACACTTCTGTCTTGTAGGTGGTGAACAAGGAGAATTACTGCAAAATCCTAGCCTCTGCCCTATCGTAGCCACAGTTTTTCTGTGACTGGACTGGTGACTAAGTTTCTAATTAATGGTATCCCCAGAAAATTTAGTGCAGGATTCAGTGATGGTAATACCATTGGATGTCAGGGGAGATTGCTGAAAGCTTTGTGGCAGGATTGTTGTTTGCCATTTATTGGTCCCACCAAATGAATGCAGCTTTGAAACTGAGTGTACACCCAGGGGTTTGGTGAAGAGGGCAGGAACATGTTCTTTTCCTTTTCTCCTTTTGCTACCTTTTTTTATCCTGTAAGAATTGATTCTTGTTTTCCTACAGGGAAAGGGACCAGCTATTTGGTGAATATCTGCTAAGTGGTTAAGATATATTCCAGGCCTAAAGTTTAAAATTTTATATGAAATGGTGAAGTGAATAAAAAAAATTAAAGTTCATGATTATTTTGTTCACTTATTTAAGTTAACTATAAAACACATTTATGGAAGTAGAACAGAAAATGTGTCAAGGTTGTAGCATGTGGCATCTGAATGCCAGTCTGATCCAGAGCAAAAGTATTCGTGGCTTGAGGAACTTTGGCTCAGAGTTATTGAGCTGGAGCTGAGCTGCAGACTCTATGACACGTCAGGGAGGGGACAAGTTACTTGAATGCTTTGTACCAGGAGGCACTCTCACCACTTAGGAATCTTCTGATCTGGTCAGGGACAGGATGGCGTGACTGCAAGTAAGGAAGGTAAATGGACCTAGTAGGCAGGAAAGCAGGAGCCTCGATTTTTTACAATTGTCCAATATGTTTGTGGTTCCCTCAGCTTATTTGTGGGAAGGTTACAAGGTAGATGAGCAAGCTGACTGTGGCATGGGAAGTCGATGTTGGGGGGGGGGAGAGGGGTTGTAGAGTGAAAAGGAATGTAATGTTTGTAGAGGACAGTTTGGTGAAGGAGATTGACTGACTGTCTGCAAGCAAGAATGGGAGTCCAGAAGGCTGTACTATCTGCCTGATTGTAGAGTTTGCACACTTGCTCAGGGCTGGAGAAGAACTTGAAGTGGGAGGGGATGGATTCAGTTGTGGTCCATGTAAAACACAGAACATTACAGCGCAGAACAGGCCCTTCGGCCTTTGATGTTGCACCGACCAATTAAGAAAAAGCAATGACCCTCTAACCTAAACCATTCCCTTTTCATCCATAAACTTATCTGCTAACCTCTTAAACGCCACCAAACTTGGCGCATCTACAACTGCAGCAAGCAGGGAATTCCATACCCTTACCACCCTCTGGGTAAAGAACCTACCTCTGACATCCGTCCTATAACTATGTCCCCTCGTGCTAGCTTTCTCCATCCTAGGGAAAAGGCTATCACTGTCCACCCTATCTAAACCTCTAATCATCTTATATGTTTCAATAAGATCTCTTAGCCGCCTTCTTTCTAATGAAAACAACCTCAAATCTCTCAGCCTCTCTTGATAAGACCTGCCCTCCATACTAGGCAACATCCTGGTAAACCTCCTCTGTACCCTCTCCAATGCCTCCACATCTTTCTTATAATGCGGGGACCAGAACTGTACACAATACTCCAAGTGCGGCCGCACTAGAGTTTTGTACAGTTGCAACATGACTTTGCGGCTCCGAAATTCAATCCCCCTACCAATAAAAGCTAAGACTCCGTATGCCTTCTTAACAACCTTATCGACTTGATTGCCAACTTTCAGGGATCTATGCACATATACACCAAGATCCTCTGTTCATCAACACTATTAAGAGTTCTACCATTAGCCCTATACTCTACACATTTGTTACTCCTGCCAAAGTGAATTACCTCACACTTTTCCGCATTAAACTCCATTTGCCACCTCTCGGCCCAGCTCTGCAACTTGTCCAAGTCTCTCTGCAACTATAACACCCCTCTTCACTATCTACCACTCCACCGACTTTAGTGTCATCTGCAAATTTACTAATCCATCCTTCAATACCCTCATCCAGATCATTTATAAAAATTACAAACAGCAGGGGCCCCAAAACAGACCCCTGAGGTACACCACTTGTCACCGAACTCCACGATGAATATCTCCAATCAACCACCACCCTCTGTCTTCTATCTGCTAGCCAATTCCTAATCCAATTAGCTAAATCACCCTCAATCCCATACATCTGCATTTTCTGCAGAAGCCTTCCATGGGGCACCTTATCGAACGCCTTACTAAAGTCCGTATATACCACATCAACCGCCTTACCCCCATCCACCTCTTTGGTCACTTTTTCAAAAAACTCAAGGTTAGTAAGGCACGACCTACCCTTCACAAAACCATGCTGACTATCCCCAATCAATTTGTTTCTAAATAACTATAAATGCTATCCCTAATAATTCTTTCCAATACTTTGCCCACAACAGAAGTAAGACTCACTGGTCTATAATTCCCTGGAAGGTCTCTCTTCCCCTTCTTGAACAATGGGACACATTCGCTGTCCTCCAGTCTTCCGACACTATACCCGTAACCAACGACGACCTGAAGATCAGAGCCAGAGGCTCTGCAATCGCCTCTCTCGCCTCCCACAGAAAATGTAGATACCAATGACACAAGTCCAACTAGGGAATAAGTTTGGCGTAGTGAATATGAGGAGCTAGACACTAAATTAAAAAAAAAACCTCAAAAATAATCTGTTACCTGAGCCACTTGCAAATTGGCATAGAGTATGCCAATTTGCAAGTATGAATATGCCGCTATGAGAGGACACAGGTTTAAAGTGCTGGGGGGCAAGTACAGAGGAGATGTTAGAGGTAAGTTTTTCACTCTGCTGAGTGAATGGAATCGGTTGCCGTCAGTGGTGGTAGAGGAGAACTCGCTGGGGTCTTTTAAGAGACTTCTGGATGAGTACATGGGATTTAATGGGATTGGGAGTTACAGATAGTTCTATGGCCTGGTAAGTATAGATATGATCAGCACAACTTGTGGGCCGAAGGGCCTGTTTGTGCTGTAGTGTTCTATGCAAGAGATGAATACATGGCACAAAGAATGGTGTGGAGGAAGTGGGTTCTGGCTCATGGGAAACTGGTACCAGTATTGGGGAAAGTATGATCTCCACCATTGGGGTGGTCCACACCTGAACCGCACTTGGGCCAGTGTTCTAGTGAGCCATGTAATGAGAGAAGTAAAGATGTTTAAATTAAATAATGGGGGCAAAATAATGAATTTGGGAAGATGTGGTAAATCAGAGCAGAGAAAAGTGTATTGATGTGGGAAATGCTAAACAGACCATGACAGGAAAGGACAGAATGAGTAAATCAGCAAACAGGGTCTTTTTTTTTTAAAAAAAAAAAGTGGCTAGTGAGAAAGTTTGTGTTGCTGGTTTTAATATTCCAAAAATCCCTAGATTTGGGAAGGACTCCGTTAAATTGGAAAATAGTGAATGGAACTCCTTTATTGAAAACTGATAGACAAAGCAGGATATTGCAGGCCAATTGGGAAAATTTAGAAGCCATTATTAAAGAAGTTATAGCAGGGCATTTGGAAAAATTCAGGCCACGTCAACTTGATTTTATGAAAGGGAAATTATTGGAGTTTTGTAAAAATTAACATGCTGTGGATAAAGGAGATTTTCTAAAAGACATTTGATAACTTGAAACATGAAAGATTATTGCAAAAAGTAAAAGCTCGTAGTGGACGTGGAGACTCTGGAGAGGGTGCAAAGGAGATTTACCAGGATGCTGCCTGGTATGGAAGGTCTGAGTTACGAGGAAAGGTGAGGCAAATTGGGACTGTTTGCCTTAGAAAGATATAGACTTAGAGGAGATGTAATAGAGGTGTACAAGATTGAGGTATAGATAGAGTAAACAGGGTTAAGCTTTTCCCTAGGATGGACTCGAATAGCACGAGGGGTCACGGGCTTAGGGTGAGGGGGGTAAGGTATAATTTGGATGCTAGAGGGAGTTTTTTCAGAGGGTGGTGGGGGTATGAATGTGCTGCCAAGTGGTGGAGGCAGCCACTCTGGAGTTATTTGAGAAATATTTAGATGGGCACATGAACAGAGTGGGAATGGAGGGATACAGAAAACTGATTTAAAATAGGGATCATGAGCCTTGGGAGTCCCTGGGAAGTGTGTAAATAGAGGATGATATTGACGTACTTGTTTTTATCCTACAGGTGCTTTGGTCCGCCTTGTTGTCTAACGAGGAGCATACATGCGATGGGTCGTGAGAGGGCTGCTCTTGGATTTTTTTTCGAGAGTATCCTAGTGCTTCATGTCGTTAGTGTATGCTTGACCTGGATCATTTGATGGGCAACACGACAGCTCAGTGACTATCTCTGTGCTGTGCAGATACGTGGATTTGAGCCTGTGTCTGTGGGAGTTTACGCATTTTCCCCGTGCTTGCGTGGGTTTTCTCCGGGTGCTCTGGTTTCCTCCCACATCTCAAAGATGTGCTCTTAAGCTAATTGGCAAAACAAATTCCCCCTAAATTGTCTCAAATTTGGTTTTTAATCCATAGATCTATAAATATGGACAGGGATTGCGGATAGAGGTGGGAACATCAGGGTGGTGGCATGGGCTCGTTGGGCCGAAGGCCTGTTTCCTATGCTGTTTTGTTCTTTGAAAGGGGTAGCATATTGGCATGGGTAGAAGATTGGCTAGATAATGGGAAACAGTTGGCATATATAGATCTTTCTCTGGTTGGCAAGATATAACAAGTATTGTGCTATAGCAGTCAGTGCTGGAGCCTCAATCTTACAATTTACATAAAGGAATTTAAAGGGACTGTAAGGTACGGTTGTTAAGTTTGCTGATGGCTCAATGAATCATAAGATGTGAAGAAGATATAAGGGGGCTACAAAGGGATAAAGATCGATTTAAGACCTGGCAAATGGACTATAGAAAATCATCCATTTTGGCAGAGAAAATATGAAGCATATTATCTAAATGGTGAGAGAGGACAGACCTCCGATGCAAAGGAATCTAAAGGTCTCGGTGCATGAGTTGCAAGAGGCTAGAATGCAAGTACAGCAAGTAATTGGGTAAGCTAATAGAATGCTGTTGTTTATTGCAGGGGGAATTGATTACAAAAGTAAAGAGGCTGTACTTCAGTTAAATAGGCATTGGCCAGACCATGTCTGGGGTACTGTGTACAGTATTGGCCTCCTTAATTAAGGAAGGATGCAATTACATTGGAAGCAGTTCAGAGAAGGTTTTCTAAACTCATACCTGGAAGGGGCATGCTCTCTTACTAGAAGAGGTTAGACAGGCTGGGTTTGTATCTGCTGGAGTTTAGAGTAAGAGGCATCTTGAAACATAAGATTTTGGGAAGTCATGACAAGATGGATGTGGGGTGGATGTTTCCTCCTGTGGGAGAATCTGATATTCAAGGTTATTATTTTAAAAATAAGGGTTGCCTATTTAAATTGGTGAGGACAGGTTTTTTTCTGAGTTGTGAAGCTTTGAAATCTTCCTCAAAAGTCAGTATCAGTAGAATCTTTGAATATTTTTAAGATAAAGGTGGATATATTCCTGTAAGTAAAGGGATGAAAGATTATTATGGGAGAGGATGTAGAGTTAAGGTTATAGTCAAATTAGATATGATTTTATTGAATGGCAGAGCAGGTTTAAAGAATTGAGTGGCCTACTGCTCTTTCAAACGTATAGATCCATACGTAAACCTGACTCATATCGAGGCCTTGCTGATATAGACACAGGCTGCTTCAGTATCTGAACAGTTGCAAATGGTACTGAACGTTGTTTTTGCTGATGACTGCATATTCGCTTCTGACCTTATGATCATTATTGATAAACATATCGAAGATGGAATCTATGGCTTGGTGAGTACTGAACCTGCTTGGTGAGAACTAAAGCATGAAGATCAGAATGACAACTGATTGATTTAATTGGGGTAGCAGTGGGGATATTGTAATCGGTCTTCCTTTTGGCTTTAAAGGAGTTAAAAAATCAGTTAGTGTTTCTACTCCTGTTAGCTATGCAGGGATGCCTTCCCATAGCTCTTGATGTTGGGTGAGGATAGGATCAGGCTCCAGGTTTGTTACATTCATATCATGAAAAGTAGTCTGTTAGAGAAAATTGAGCCAGGGTGGGGTGGTGGGCAAGAAAGGGAGAGTTTCAACCTCGTGAGTTTAATAAAAATTGTGGCCGTTGCTCATGATTTGACATATGAGCAACTTTGAGGGCTGTCACTGACCAGAAACATGATCTTTGTTCCTGCCCAGAGACGATATCTGCTCTGAGTTTTTCCAGCATTTTCTGTTTTATTTCAGATTTCCAGCATCTTTGGTCATTTGCTTCTATATTTAGAGTGGCATTGTTGTTATAATACATTGAATCATGGCATCTTAAAGACTGGAAGTTTAACCCATCATGCCTAAATTACCTCTTTGAAAGAACAATCCAATTAATTCTGCTCGTTCTGTATACCCTTGCAATTTTTCTTTTTCAAATATGTATATAATTTCATTTTGTAAGTTAATATTGAATTTTCTTCCACTACATTTCCAGAATATCTCAACCCACTGCATAAAAATAGTTCAAATCTTCCCATGGTCGCATGGGACTGCAAACATCACTAATATTTTTGCCAAGTATTTTCTTAGTTCATTTGCTTGAATAAGCTTAGCCATTGAGGAGAGCCTCCACATAAATGAATGATAAATAAAATGAACAGGATTCAATTCAGGTACTGTATTTAAAAATTGAGGGTAGGACGAAAATAAATTAATGCTGCTTACATTCCTGCCTTTGAGTCACACACATTTACACAGTTTCAGTGGCATAACAATCCATTGTTGTGTGACTTATTACTCACAACTGAAACAATAATGCCTAATCCACATGAAGCTTATTGTGTAATTAAGTACTAATGGAGTCAGGTGCCTGTTGACTGTCAGCTTGTTGGAATGTTTGCATAATGCAGTAAAGTACACCTACCACATTATTGCCAAAAATATTTATCTTCATCACAACACTGCTTTTTTCATTCTGGGATTGGTGTGGTTTTAAAGTAAAATATTGCCAAAAAGCCCATAATTTTTCATATGTTGACTTGAGAGAGTTTCATGAAAGCCAGTTAGTACCTTAACAAAGACTATACCTTCGTTCGTGAGTTTGGTCAGTTAGTAGCAGCACATGACTTAACTCTGGAGGGCATATAAAAGGTATCTCCAGAAAATCAGTGAGCAGAAACCCTGGCTAATATTTGACTGTTTTCCCCCCCGCCCTTGTTGCCTGCCTTTTAGCTTAGGGTGCTGACCAATTGTAATCTCCGAACTGCTACCCTAACAGAGATCAACTGACTCAGCATTGACTGACAGTTAGCGAGAGGTCTTTTTTGTTTAGAATAGATCCGTGTTTCCATGTGCAGTGCCCTTATCCACCAGGTCAACTGAACAAAAATGTCTTTAAAGATCTCTATAGAGCTTAACTTATATCCATTAATTATCAGAGTTTATTGAATTTTTGTTGTTGCTACATGTTATGACTTGATATTTGTGATCGTTAGGTTGTGATGTGCAGGTTAGGTGGATTGGCCAAGCTAAATCACCTCTAGTGTGTAGGTTAGGTGAATTAGCTATGGTGGATATGCTGGGTTGCAGGATAAGAACATAAATAGAAACAGGAGTAGGCCATCTAGCCTCTTGAGCCTGCCCTGCCATTCGATAAGATCATGGCTGATCTGAAGTGGATCAGTTTCACTTACCCACCTGCTTCCCATAACTCTTAATTCCCTTATCGATCAGAAATCTATCTACCTGTGATTAAACATATTCAATGAGAGAGCCTCCACCATTTCAATGGGCAGAGAATTCCAGGGATTCACTACCCTCTGAGAGAAGAAGTTCCTCCTCAACCCTGTTCTAAATTGCACCCCCCCCCCCCCCCCCCCCCCCCCGCCTCTTATTTTGAGGCTGTGCCCTCTAGTTCTGGTTTCCTTTCTAAGTGGAAAGAATCTCTCGACCTCTACCCTATCTAGTCCCTTCATTATCTTATGTCTCTAAGATTCCCCCCCCCCCCCCCCCCCCCAGCCTTCTAAACTCCGAGTACCAGCCCAATCTACTCAATCTCTCCTCATAAGCTAACCCCCTTATCTCATGTATCAACCCGGTGAACCTTCATTGTACTCCCTCCAAGGCGAATATATCCTTTTGCAAATAAGGGGACCAAAACTGCACACAGTACTCCAGTTGCGGTCTCACCAGTGCCTTATACAGTTGCAGCAAGACCTTGCTGCTTTTATATTCTATCTCCTTCGTGATAAAGACCAACATTCTATTTGCCCTCTTGATCACCTGCTGCACCTGCAGACTGAGTTTTTGCGGTTCGTGCACAAGGATCCCTTGTGTCCCTCTGCACAGTAGCATGCTGCAAATTTTCACCATTTAAATAATATTCCATCCTACTATTATTTCTACCAAAGTGCCTCACATTTGCCAACATCATACGTATGATGAGTGAATCAGCCATTCACTCAGCCTATTCAAATCTTGCAGCAGACTTTTCACATCCTCCACGCAATTTGCTTTTCCACTCATTGTGTCATCAGCAAACTTTGTTACCCTACACTGAGCTGCCTCCTCCAGATCGTCTACGTGTATGGTAAACAGTTGAGGCCCCAGCACTAATTCCTGCAGCACGCCACTAGTCACCAACTGCTAATCAGAAAAGCATCCATTTATTCCAACTGTCTACTTCCTGTTAGATAAACAATCCTCAATTTATGCTAACACTTTATCCTCAGCTCTGTGTACCATTCTGTAGCAACTTTTGGTGAGGCACCTTATCCAACGCGTTCTGGAAATCTAAAAACGCTACATCCACAGGTTCCCCTTGTCTACTGCACTAGTCATATCCTCATAAAAATCCAGTAAATTTGTTAAACACGACTTTCCCTTCATGAATCCATGCTGCGTCTGCTCGATTGAACTGTTCTTTTCCAGATGTCCTGCTTTTTTTTTAATAGATTCTAGCATTTTCCAACTATGGATGTTAAGCTAACCAGCCTATAGTTACTCACCTTTTGTCTCCTACTTTTTTCAAACAGCAGCATAACAGTAACTGTTTCCCAATCTCCCAGCACTTCCCCAGAGTCCAGCGAATTTTGATAAATAGCTACTAACGTATCTGCTATGGATTGGGCAAAGAGATGCTGTTCGGGGGGAGGGGGGGGGGTTAGGTCAGACTCAGTGGGTCAAATGACCCGTTGCACTGCAGGGTTTCTGTGAAAAGATGGGAGTAATTCTGTCCTTGGAGTTATGCTCCCAAAGATCCTGGATTCTCCAATATGCAGTCCAGTTAGTATGATTCTCCAGGCAAATACTGCTGAAGATGGTCCTTTTATTTCTTATCAGCCACCATTCATTGCATTGCTCGATCTTGGAGTTTTAGGAATGTAGAGGTTTTAGAAGTTTAGCTACAGCAGTAACCAAAATTTATATTGATGTTTTATGCCATTATTTTAAAATAATATTTTATGATCATGTTTACCACTAGCCATGTATTCCCCAATAGCCTAACCACAAGTTGGTCAGTATATCTGCACAGAATGACTGAGTCACTCTGCTTGTCATGGCCTAAAACCATTGCTAGCTCTCAAAAAATGAATATAAATTCTTTGTCTTTTGGAATGGCACTGACTGCCTGTATGAGCCACCTAATTTGAAGGTGGAAAAGAGCACTATCATTTACAATGCTGCCTGGCTGAAAAATTTATGCTGACTTGCATGCACTGAGAGTTGCAATCAAATAGGTATATTATGAGGAAATAAATGAAATTGAGTCTATACAAACATTTATCAAATTGCAGGTTTGTAGAAATTTTACAATAGAATTTAATTGTTTATGAACAAAAGCAGTTGGATAATGGACAAGGATTGGGCTGTGCTCCCCTTGCTGGGTTAAGGAACTTTGTAGCCTTCTTGATTCTGAGCTTTTAAAGGATATTTTTAACATTGGCTTCTATTGGCATTTGGCACTATAATTTGTTTCATAAGTTTTGAATTTGTAAAACCTTACACAATTAAATATTTTAAAGCCAGCTGTGATTGAAGTCCTTATACAGAAGAAAGACCTGAAGCAGTAAAAACATGTATTTGTAATAAGAACTTCCTTTGAAGCTAATGGAGCATTGGGCCTCTCAGTAAGGAGTCCCTGATGCTTGACATGTTGCACTAAAAGCCTTTTATCTATCATCCATGGCCTTAAAACACTTTATTTTAAAAGTGATGTTGGTAGTAAGGATTGGTTTTGTAATGATACAAATTCATGAAAGAGGGTATACCAAATTGGCCAGTACTTGCAAAAACCAGACTGTCTGCATCTGCTATTCTGCAAGCTTAGGCACACCACCTGATGATGTCTGTAGGGAGCTGGTGCTTCAGGTCAGCACATAGATAGTTGCAGATTTGTGCCATCTGCTGTAAAGACACCTGCATCAGGGGCAGTGGATGTCACTTCATCTGTGTTTTAAAACCAGTGTCAGTGTGTATATCCTATCTAGCATACTTGGATGTTATTTGTGTTGCCAAATTTGAATTATGGTAGAACCTACTTAAATCAATAACACTCATATAAGGATTAAATGAACAACATCTCAAGCTATCAAAACATTTGTTCACTTAAATCAAAAAGCCAATCTTTAGCTGCAAAACTCTTAAAGTAATAAACACTCCCAGAATATATTTCTCTAAATGCTGTATTAGAAAAATAGTCCTCTCTACACCATCTGCCACCCCACTGGGGCCTCAATCAAAGTCACTACTAGCTAATTCAATTCTTACAGCTCACAGCTGTGGAATCTAACGGGTACTATGTACCGATTAGCACAGTTAACACTTCATCACATCTAACACTTCATCATGTCGCACACAATAAAGTGGCTGCGTTGTAGCAATCAAACTCATTAACCTGTTAAAACATAATGTCTGTTTATTTTCCAGAAGTGTATAAAGCCTGTTTTAGTTGCATATAAAACTGAGAGCCTACATATTGTTTACAATAGATATCTGCTCATGAAGGAGAAAGCAGAACTTGTCTTCAACAGCATGATCACTTGCAGACAACTGGACTGCTAATCTTTCTTACTGTCTCTCACTTTCTCACTTGTTTTTCCCTCTCTCAACAAGCTTTCCTTCCCTGTTATCTGCTTCTGATTTACTTTTGATTTCCAACCTCTAGCGATTTTTGCTTAATATTTTGTAAATAGTCACCCTTCTCGACGAGCATTTGTAAGGAAGATTTTGAGTAGTAAGTAGGCAGTTGGTAACTGTTGGCGGCGTTTGATAGTTTACAATCCTGTCAGGGCAACAAGGAAGCACCAATCAGAAGTTGTGAGCTTCCCCCAAGGGGAAAGAACATTTGAGAAGATGTCTGCTCCATGCTATCATGTATTGTCTACTGAGAATCATATTGCTTCAGGGAAGGGTGCACCTTACTTAATCTGAGCCAAGGAATGATACAAATACTTTCAAATTATCTCTGGCTGTTTTGGAGTTTATGGTCTAGCTACTTTAACAATTTTAATATCTGCAAGTCAGTAAATTTTGCAGTTGAAAGAAAAATGGGGGAATTATACAGTTAAATATAATGTTCCCAATTAAAAAAAGCTTTAGTGACACTTCCTTTGGAGGTGCATTCTTTAGATATACATTTCACTGATTAGAGTTCACATCTATTCAACAACTTATTTTGAGTATTCAATGGATTGCTGCAAAAAAAATTCTGAAAGTTGCCTAACCAGTTTAACATTTTGTGGAATATTTCATTTTAGGCCTGTCCATTATTATTTTTTGCTGACTGAAGAATTTTGAGATGCATCCAAACTGAAAAGATTAAATTAAATAATAAAAGCAAAATGCCTAAATAATTCTATGGAAAGATCATATATGGACTCAACATTAACTCTGTTTTTCTCCATGGATACTGCCAGACCTGCTAAGTTATTCCAGCAATTTCTATTTTTATTTATTATAAAAGACTAAATTGTGCGTTTGTCCCATTCAGTACTGTTCAACTTTAAGTGATATATTTACTTTGAGCTATTTTGGCACAAAGTTTAATCAAAGACAAAATTGTGTTGAACAAGAATTTGAAGTGTATTCAAAACATTTTTTTATTTGTTCATGGATGTGGTTGATCCTGGCAGTGCTGGCATTTATCGTCCATCACTAATTGCCCATCAGAAGGAGGTGATGAGCTACCACTTTGAACCAAGATGAGGGTTATAGATATTCCTACAATCCTGGCCACGCTTAACCCCACAATGAAGAATGAATGATTATATATTTTCAAGTAAGGATAACATGCAACTTGAAGAGAATCTTGCCATAGGTGGTGGTGTTCCCATGTGCCTATTGCCCTATCCTAGGTGATAAAGATTTGGAAGGTGCTGTTGAATCATGGCATCCCTACAGTGCAGAATGAGGCCATTTAGCCTACTGAGTCTGCACTGACCTCAATCCTGTGCAGGCCCTATTCTTGTAACCCAGCATATTTACCCTGCTAATTTCCCTGACATTGGCCATGCTAATTTGACCCTAATCAACCTAACTTGCACATTTTTGTACTGTGGGAGGAAACCAGACCTCCTGGAAGAAGACTTGGTGAGTGATTCTTGTAGATGGTACACATTGCTGCTGCTGCTATAGAGAGAGTGAATGTTTGAGTGGCAGATCAGGTGCTGATAAAGTGGATTGCTTTTGTCCTTGTTAGCAAGTTTCAGTTATTGGAATTCATCCAGTCAATTGATTCCATTACACTCCTGACTTGTACTTTTCTGGATAGTGGACAGATTTTGGTGAGTTGTTGCAGAATTTCCAGTCTCTGACCTGGTTGTTGTATTTGCGTGGCTGGTCCTGTCGAATTTCAAGTATTTGCATTTGCAACAAATCTTCAGCCAGAGTTGCCAAGGCTGGCACTGTAGTTAGCACTGCTGCTTCACAGCTCCAGAGACTTGGGTTCGATTCCTGTCTTGTCACTATCTGTGTGGAGTTTGCACATTCTCTTCTTGTCTGTGTGGGTTTTCTCCCACAGGTCAAAGATGTGTGGGTTTGCTTGATTGGGCATGCTAAAATTGCTCTTGTGTGTCCTGAGGTGCATAAGTTGGAGGGATTAGTTGTTATATGTGTAAGGATATGGGTGTAGGGTTGGTTGGGATTGTGGTCGGTGCAGACTCAATGGGTCCTTTCTGCACAGTAGGGTTTCTATGATTCAATGATTATCTTAGGACTGAGGTGATTCTACTCCAGCGACCATAAGTATCATCCTTTTAGGTTAGGCATCACTCCAATCATTGGAGAGTTTTCCTCCTAACTCCCATTGACTTGGTCAGATGCTGCCTTGATGTAAAGGGCACTCACTCTCTTCTCATTTCTAGTATCCATGTTTCAACCAATGTTGTTCTGAGGTCAGGAGCTGAAAAGCCTTGACAGAACCCAAGTTGAGCAACAGTGCGCAAGTCATTGAGTAAGCACTGTTGCCAACATTTCCTATCACTTTGCTGCTGACTGAGAGTAGACTGGGTGCTAATTGTAACACATTTGATTTGTCTGGATTTTTGTGGACAGGACACACTTGGGCAATTTTCCACATTGTCGGGCAGATGCTATGTTGTAGCTGTAATGAAACCGCTTGGCTAGGGATATGACTATTTCATGAGCATATCATCAATACTGCCAGAATGGCTCGACTTCTGAGAACATTCTTCATCATTTGGAGTGAATCAAATTGTCTGAAAACTGGATGGAGGGGCCTAGGGGAGGGATCAAAGATACATCATCCACTTGGCATCTCTGGCTGAAGATTTGTTGCAAATGCTTCAGATAATGTTCTGCAATGATATGCTGGGCTTCTCCATCATTGAGGATGGGGATATTTGCAGAACTTCCTCCTCCAGTTGGCAGCATAATTGTCCATCACCATTCACAACTAGGTGTGACAGGATTATAGAGGTTTAATCTGATCAGTTGGCTGTGAGATGGCTTAGCTCTATCTATAGCATCAGTTATTAGCTATGACTGAGTTGGTAGCGCACTTGCCTCTTGAGGTACCATGTTCCAGATCAGCTCCTGTGCCAGCACTTGAGCACAAAAATCATATCTCTTGGATGAGATGTTTAAAATTTTCATGATTGGGTAGGTGTGAAAGATCTCATGACACTGTTTCAGAGGAAAGTTATTCCCTCAAACAATATCACAAACTATTTGTTGATTTTTTTTTTGTGCTTTCATGGAATGTGAAAGTTGCTGGGCAAAGCCAGCACCTGTTGCCCATCTCTAATTGCCCTCAAAGGTGTGACCAGCTGCCTGTTGAACTGCTGCAGTCCAACCACCCACTTAGTGGTTATCACATTGCTTTCAGGTTCAAATTGGCTGTTATGATTCTACATTACAACAACAAGTATTGAACGGGCTGAAAGTGCTTTGCGATATTTGGTTGTGAAAAGTGTGACATAAAGGCGTTTTTTTTTCCTCTTTGGCATGCAAGTAGTCCTGTTTTGTAGCTTCCCATGGTTGATGTTTAGTTTTTAGGTATGCTAATGCTACACTCTTGGTTTGATCTTTTTTGGTAATGGTCGAGGGAATGAATATGCTAGGCCTGAGGTGTTAAATTGTGGTTCAGTGCAATTCTGATGGCCTTCAGCACCACATGGGTGACAAGTTTTGAAATGCTAGGTCTGTTCTGAATCTACTGCATTTCCTGCGATGCTCTGTCATTAAGACCTCATGGAGATGCCAGTCTGAGGTAAACACGATAAGAAATCTAACAATACCCAGGTTAAAGTCAACAGGTTTATTTGGTAGCAAAAGCCAATAGCTTTTTTGAAGCACTGGCTGCCCTTTCATCAGGTGAGTGGGAGTTCTAATCACAACAGGGCATATAAAGACACAAACTCAATTTACAGAATAGTGATTGGAATGCCAGTCTTTACAGGTAATCAATTAAGGTACAGAGAATGTAAGTGGAGAGAGTATTAAGCACAAATTAAAGAGATGTGCATTGTTTCCAGACAGGACAGTTAGTGAGATTTTGCAAACCTAGGCAAGTTGTGGGGGTTATAGATAGTGTGACATGAACCCAAGATCCCAGTTGAGACTATCCTTGTGTGCGGAACTTGGCTATCAGTCTTTGCTCAGCAATTCTGTATTGTCATGTATCATGAAGGCCACCTTGGAGAGCGCTTACCCAAAGCTAAGAGGCTGAATGCCAGTGACTACAGAAGTGTTCCCCAACAGAACGAGAACACTCTTGCCCGATGATTGTTGAGCAATATTCATTGTTGCGTCTGCATGGTGTCCCCAATGTACCACTGCCTTGGGACATCCTTTCCTGCAGCGTATCAGATAGACAATGTTGGCTGAGTTGCAAGAATATGTACCATGTGGCTGGTGAATAGTGTTCTCACGTGAGATAATGGCATCTGTATTGATGATCCGGCATATCTTGCAGAGGTTGCTATAGCAGGGTTGCATGGTATCGTGATCACTGTTCTCCTGAAGGCCGGATAGTTTGCTGCGGACAGTGGACTGTTTTGAGTTTGTGTGGTTGTTTGAAGGCAAGAAGTGGGAATGTGGGGATGGCCTTGGAGAGATGTTCATCTTCATCTTCATCAAGGATATATTGAAAGCTCTAGAGGAGATATCGTAGCTTCTCTATTTCAGGGAAGTAGTGGACGATGAAGGGTAATCTGTCTACCGTGCCCTGTGTTTGTCTTCTGAGGAGGTTGGTGCGGTTTTTCACATCGTAACTGTCGATCGATGAGTCGATTTATCCACGGGCTTGCAGTACAGTGAAATGCTGAGGTGACTGTCCTTAGCACCTCACTGTACCGCAAGCCCATGGATAACTTCACAATGCTCCAGCTTCCAGCCTAAACACATTAAAGAAGCCATCCCCTACAGACAAGCCCACCATATATACAGGATCTGCTTAGATGAGGAGGATCACAACAGACATCTTCAGATGCTGAAAGATGCCCTCATAAGAATAGGATATGGTGCTTGACTCATTGACAGTTATGATGTGAAAAACCGCACCGAGCTTTTCAGAAGGCAAACATAGGATATGGCGGACAGAATACCGTTCATTGTCTAGTACTTTTCCGGAGTGGAGAAGCTACAACATCTTCTCTGGAGCCTTTGACATGTCATTGAAGACTAACATCTTGCCAAGGTTATCCCCACACCCTCTCCTCTTCTTGTCTTCAAACAACTGCACAACCTCAAATGGAGCATTGTCCACAGCAAACAACCCAGCCTTCAGGAGAACAGTGACCATGACACTACGCAACCCTACCACAGCAGCCTTAGCAAGATGTGCCAGATCATCGACACGGATGCCACCATCTCACATGAGAACACCATCCACAGTACATATTCTTGCAACTTGGCCAACGTTGTCCACCTGATACATGCAGGAAAGGATGTCCCGATGCATGGTACATTTTGGGGAGACCATGCAGATGCTATGACAATGGATGAATGAACACTGCTCGACAATCACCAGGCAAAACTGTTCTCTTCCTGTTGGGGAACGCTTCAGCGGTCACAGCATTTGGCCTCTAATCTTCAGGTAAGCATTCTCCCGAGGCAGCCTTCACAACTTACGACACACAGTGCAGAATTGCTGAGCAGAGACTGATAGCCAAGTTCTGCACACAGGAGGATGTCCTCAACCGGGATCTTGGTTTCATGTCACACTATCTGCAACTCCCAAGACTTGCCTGGGCTTGCAAAATCTCACTAACTGTCCTGTCTGGAGAGAATATGCATCTCTTTAACCTGTGCTTAACCCTCTCTCCACTCACATTGTCTGTACCTCTTAAGAATTGATTACCTGTAAAGAGTTGCATTCCAATCATTATTCTGTAAATTGCATTTGTCTTTATTTGCTCCTGTTTGTGATTAGAACTCCCACTCACCTGTTGAAGGGGCGGCCAGTGCTCTGAAAACTAGTAGCTTTTGCTACCAAATAAACCTGTTGGATTTTAACCTGGTGTTGTGAGACTTCTTATTGCATTAAGACCTCAACCAGGTCTCAACCACTCCAGGTGATGGACATTAAGTCCCCCACCCAGAACATTTACCTTGCCTTGCTACTCTTAAATATTCTTCCATGTGAACAACACTTGGAAGATGCGTTGAGGGGAAATGATAAATGGGAGTTTGTGGATCTTGTCCCTGTTTTGATTTGATGTGTATTTCAGGATTTTGGAAGCAATGTTGGAGTTATTCAGCTTTTGTAATGGAGGAATACGTGGCATCAGCAGCTCAATACATTTTTAAACAGGATATTGAGATTGCACACATTACTTCTGCCTAAGTCCTAGCAATGTTGTGGAAATTGGCCAGTTTGCAATGGTAGAGAAAGGCAATGGTTTCAGTTTCCCTGTCAAGAGATGGTCAAGGGATTGAGAGGTGGTAGAGACAAAGAGCAAAATATCATCAATGCATTTGAAATGGATAGAATAGTGATGATGGGTTTATAGATGTTAGTTTTGAAGGTAGTGTTAGATAATTCAAATTCTATAGAACTATTAATTTGTACTGTAATCCAAACACTGAAATTGAAACAATTGAGATATTTTCTAAAACTTGTGTTTCTTGTGACCTCAGCAGTAGTGATGTATTTGTTTACACTTAGCAAATTACTATTCTCAGCTAAGATGGGGCTTTGTCATCCTGCTTGTTGAAATCATTGTGTTTTAAAGTTTCTCCAATTTGGAGTTGTTTTCAGCATTAGAAAGCTGGCAGGATATCTGCAGTCTTCCCTTTCAAAAGAAGAATGAATAGAATTTCTCTGCAAAAACTGAGATTGGTGAGCTGGCTAAATCCATAGACTATGTTCTGCACTGCAGTGATGATACTTTGATGCAAGGACATTAATTGAATATTCTGACGTTCTAAATATATGAAGGATTTAAGATTACTTGAGGTTTATTAAGGTATTACAGTAGTCTGAAGCACAAGTTGCTTAATCCAGTGCAGTTACACCTTTTTAGATTAGTTTTGGAGTGGGATTAGTTGACAAGTCTACTGTTATTTCTCCAGTTTATGGTTAACTTAAATTGTTGGACTTTGTGGTTAGTGCAGTTTGTTTATTCTGCCAATCAAGTCTGTTGACTTCTGTTTACTCTAAATAATGCACACGTTTCACTGCAATTCTCAAGTTCCATTTACTTGAAAACTAGATGCAGATTGAATTCAATTCAGTCTACTCAGTCTGGAGATAATTTGCTCTCTTGTGTAAACAACTTCAGAGATAAGTGCGATAAGTATAAACTGTAATTCAAAACTTCTAGCTTCTGAAATTTAACTCTTTTAGATTTTCTGAGAATTTTGACGGTGATTATATTTGTGTTAAAATGTCTGTCTTTCCCAGTATTTGTTGTGCACTTCTGCTGTGACGTGCTGATGAGTGCAATTGTGTGAATGTGAGCACGGCCTGATGCATATCACTGTGCGTTTACTGATTTATCCTATCACATGAAATCTCTTTATCAAGGCTGCCTTTACTCAGTGGATTCACCACTGGAATTGTATTGGGTAGCATTTTTGTCTTGGTTTATGAAATGCCCCACCCAATAATTCATACAGGAAATCCTTAGAGTTTATGGCCTAAAGGAAAAGTAGTGTTTTGTTGCTTTGGTTATGCATCCTTCTCTTCAGGATCCTGGCTAAATCTGTAACTCCAAATTTGATATTCTCCATATGTAGTAAACGGATAAGATCAAAAACATAACTGGTTTTAACACCACTCACGTGCAGTAAAATATATGGAGCAAACACAGTTTATTTTACACTTCATTACGTATAATATTAAATCACATTGAAAGAAAGGATTGATTAAATTGCAGAAGGGATATTAAAAAAGCAAAGGAAGTCAATACTTCTTTAATTTAGATTGATGAGTCTTCATAAACAATGCTAGCTGCAGCCTGTAAACAGTGACTCGAATCCCTGGTATGGGGGTCAAGAGCAGGTTACCACAACTGAGATCTTACAGCTTCGCTACAATGTGATACGTTTACAGATGCAGGCTTTTTATTTAAATGTGGGTTTATCAAAGTAAATGCAATCGTAGTTTTTTTTAAAAGGCTTATGTGAATTTTGCTTTCCTCTTTTGTTTAATAATGGAACAATCTTGCTCTTCATTTTAAGTATCGGTGGTTGAGGCACTGATCCTTTGTCCTTTTGCAACATTCATCATCACTGTCAGGTGGCCTGTCTTTTACACTATTGTGTACTCTGTGAAAATGCCTCTGCATGGCCCAGAAAACCCCTCCTCTTGATTCCATTGTCTCGTCCTGATCACACGCACCAGTCCAACTGTTCACCTCCAGTATGTTTGCTGTTCCAACATTCTTTCTCATGGTCAGATTCCTGCAACATGGTTTGTTCTTGAAGTAATTTGCATTAAAATCTGTGTGTGACCTCTGACATTTTTCCTCCTCTAACAGTGCCTTGTAAAGACTTCGTGTCTCCATTTTAAAGGGACAGTGTGATGTTAGATTTTGCCTTTACTGTTGCTTTTGGCTCTGGGTTACTTTTTGACTTTTCCAATTTAAATTTTATTATATACATTATGTTCTATTTTTAGCTATCAGTTTGTGTGTTATTGTAGGACAATGATCCTGTTATGTCCTTTTTCCAGAAAATGTTACATGGAATAGAGACAACTGCTGCAAAGTGTAACTGAGATCAATACCAGGAATGTGGGCTTTTTATAACATCCTTCAACAAGGCACATAGAATGCGACCAAGTAAGAATGATTTAATGGGGGAAGAGAAATAGGAAATTAAATATTGTTTTGATGAAATAGCTTTTTTAAAAAAAACTCCTGAAGGCGCGTATAGAGAGAGAAGGTGTGTGTGTGTTTTATGGCCTAAATTCTAAAAATCAGGTGTATAATGTCTAAAAGAATGAAGAAGAGCCATTTTATTTGTCTGGATCGAATACAGTATTCACATTGAAGAGGTTTCCATGATTTTGTTCCCCAAGCAATTTTGAGAGATTCCTGTCTAGCTTTCCTAGATTGCGATATGGTTGGAGCAATTGTTTCTGCATCTAAAGTCGCTGTTGAAGGTGAATGGTGGAAGAGGCATGATGCTTTTGCATTAATGTGCCACTTCTAGCCAGTCCTTCTGGGATGATGCTGGATTTGGAATCCTCTGGTGAGGCTAAAGAAGATTCGGAGCAGGGGTTGCAGTTTACCCTTTATGGGAAAGGAAAACTCAGTAGGATTTGTAACAGCCAGTCTGCAATCTCCTGTGTCCTATGTGAAAGTTATCCTTCCCACTTGTGTTCCAGTTTGTAGCGTGGAATATTGCAGAGACAGTATGTCAGTTGTGCTTAGTTGGTAATGCTGTGTTAAGAGGTTGTTTGAATATTTTCATTTTGACACTCTGGTCAGTGGTGTTCCCACCCATATGCAACATGGAGCCACAATCCAATCCGCTTGTTTTGTGGTTCAGGTGGCATTGTTTAGGAGGGTCAGTAGAGAGTCTGATTGTTCTCTGGATCTGCTTCCATCTCTCAGTCCCACTTCTAAAGGAATTCATTCTTCAGATGTGAATATTACTGACAAGGCAATATTTATTGCCAATCCTGTTTATGCTTAAATGATAGCAGTAGGCCTTTATAAACCACTGCAAGCAATTTGATACAACTAAATAGCTTGCTAGGCTATTCACAAAAATGTTTTGGAGCACAGAGACAGGCCAGTAGGTCTATTCTGGACTTTATGTTCTAGATGATAATCCTGTTGCCTTGTTCTATATATCACTATATTAGTATAATCTTTCATTCCTCTCTTCCTTGTACTTATTTCCTTTAAATGCATCCAACAAAATGTTTCAACCACATCACTTGGTCATGAGTTTAATATTCTCACCACTAAGTAAGGAAGTTTCTCCTGGATTGTTCATTGTGTTTATTAGTGACTTTTTCATATTTGTGGCTCCTAGTTTTTTGCTTTCCTTCATGTGAAAAGTCTTCTATGCGTATAGCCTATTGTTCACATTTTGATCAGGTTAATTCTTGGTTCTTCCTCTTCTAGAGAAGAGTCCAGGTCTGTTTGTCTTTCCTGATAGTTGTACCTATTCTGATAGCATACTTGTAAATCCTTTTTATTTTCTATAGAATATGTAACCTTTCTGTTTTATGAAAACCAGAACATGTTCTAAATGCAATCCAACCAAGGTTTAATGCGTACTTTACTTCCCTGTATCTGATTTTATTTTTCTCCAGAAATGAATGCAAATGATTTGTTTGCATTTTTATGGTTTTATTAGCTTGTGTTGCTATTTTTAATGACTTTGGAGAACAGTTAAGAGCCAACCATTTGTTGTGCATCGAGTCTCACACAAGCCCTACTTGGTAAACTTAGCAGATTTACTTTTAATAAATGCTGGTGACCCAGTTGTTAACTTACAAAGAACAAAACAGCATGGGAAACAGGCCCTTTGGCCCAATGAGCCCGCGCTGCCACCCCGATGTTCCCACCCCTATTCGTGATCCCTGTCTATGTTCATAGATCTATGCATTAAAAACCAAATTTGAGACAATTTAGGGAGAATTTGTTTTGCCAGTTAGCCTTAGAGCACATCTTTGGGATGTGGGAGGAAACTGGAGCACCTGGAGAAAACCCACACAAGCACGGGGAGAATGCGCAAACTCCCACGGACACAGGCCCAAATCCATGTATCTGCACAGCACAGCAATAGTCACTGAGCTGTTGTGTTGCCCATCAAATGGTCCAGGTCAAGCGTACACTAACGACGCGAAGCACTAGGATACTCTCGCAAAAAAAATCCAAGAGCAGCCCTCTCACGACCCATCGCGTGTATGTCCCTTGTTAGACAACAAGGTGGACCAAAGCACCTGTAGGATAAAAACAAGTACATCAATATCATCATCTATTTACACACTTCCCAGGGACTCCCAAGGCTCATGATCCCTATTTTAAATCAGTTTTCTATACCCCTCCATTCCCATTCTGTTCATGTGCCCATCTAAGTATTTCTTAAATAACTCCAGAGTACCTGCCTCCACCACTTTACTTAGCAGCGTATTTCATACCCCCACCATCCTCTGTGAAATAGCTGATGGAGTTGCTTGCAAGATGATTAATGCACTGAAAGAAATTGTGTACAGTGCTTTAACACAATGGACTGGATTTTGTGGTCCGTGACTAGATGATGGTGCTTAATGTTGACCTCAAATAAAGCTGCCCACAAAAATCTAGTGGTCGCTGTAGTGTGGAGTTCACCTTTGCTAAATGTTAATCCAAGCCTGTTGCCAAGTCAAGGGGATCTCCAGCAAGTGATTCCGTCAAACAATCAATTGCAATTGGAAATTTTCATAAGAAGCAGAAATATTATAAACCTTTAAAATTCTATTAATATTTATGAAATTTATTGTAGTGGTGGGGGGGAAAAAAGACATGTTGTTCAGCTGTCGTTATAAGTTAGTACATTATTTTAAAAAAACCCAATTACAGCTCATTAGCAAGGCATAACTTTTTCAGGGGATTTTAACATCAACAAAGGGGATTTTCTTTCAGTTCAGTGATCTCTGATTTCCATCTGCTGGGACTTCAGTTGCACCCTGTGGTGAAGCAGGGAATCATTGATGAAAACTTCTGATTTCAATGTTTAACTCTGCCAGTGAGAATGTCTAGAAGTTGATGTCAGTTTGAGTTGTAATTACCAATACACCAGTAAGAATACCACATCAGTGCAGATGTTGTGTTCAGGCTATGTACCTTGGCATACATATATCGTAATTACTGTTAAACAGGCTGTCTTGTTCTTAGAAACAATCTGACTTGCTTAAATGTACTGTTGTTACCTTGTCACTGAAGGTCAGTAGAGGTAATGTTTCAATCTGTTTGTTGAAATCTGTCCATTATTTACAAAATTTGGTACGCAGTATAGATCGAAGAAGGACTATTTTGTGAAGATCTGAATGCAGAACCTGGAGTTTTTAATCGATCTGTTAACATTGGAAGAAAGGATAAGTAGAATTTAAAAGAATATTGTTCGTTGTTTAGAATGTCAAGGATTGTCTGAATTGTTGTGGTGGAATTTATCATTGGTGTCAAATTGTGAGCAGAGTTTTCAGAGCAAGTTGTTGGATTTGGCTTGACCTGAAGCTTTCTCAGTGAGATGGAATGTCTTGATTTTAAAAACATTTTTTCTTTTTAGCTTTGTAATTATCATCAACTATGCAAGGAAAAGCCTTAAGGACGGGTGTGTAATTGTAATAATGTTGAGTTCACACAGCATAGTGGAGGTACGTGTTCCACTGAGTGTTCTCTTCATTTAGTTCTTATTAGTAAGAGCCTATTTTGCAATTACTGAATTAACTGTTGGAAAAAGATTGGCTGCATATCTACTTTCATGTATTAGATTTTATATAATTGCCAAGTTTCAATCGTTGAAGATATTAGGGAGCTTCAAATAAATCTTTATTTTGTATGGATTTAGGGCAATCTGATACTTGAGTTTGGTGGTCACTGCATGCTAATGAGTTTCATTTCTGGTTGATCAGGAATCTATAATGGTAAACTGCTCTACTTTTTGTCATCCGCCCCACAAGAGTAAGACATGGCCACCTAGTTTTGAAGAGACAACTGCCTATTATGGAAAATGTTGATGGAGGTGGAACTGATATCTCATTTTCCCAATTTTGTTTCTCATCCTTGAAATTTATTGCCTCAATGCAAGAACATGATTCCATGAACATTAGTAGTGGCTATTATTTCTACAATGATGACCCTTGTGATGAGTGTGGCAGACTATTTTACCATGGCTTTGTTACGGATAAACACGAACCTGCCTGTTCTACTCACGTATACTTTTTTGTCATGAGTTATACAACAGGATCCCTAGCTCATTTTATTTCTCTCCTCCTTAGCCCACTTTGAACCAACTGCGTGTAAATTTAATGTGGTGTTTGGGATGTGCATTGGAAACAGGAACATTGTTTCAAGAAAGTTTGGCTTTGCTGATGGAAGTCTCTAAGTTGAAGTTCCATTTGTGATGGTCATTCTAGTGGAAGAGAAGAGCCAGTAATGCCACAAAAAGTCCTGAGTCCTTCAAATCATGAATGAACCAAGTGGTCACAGAAGAATTGGGAGCAGCAACTGCATAATTCAAAAGGCAGGGTTTTCTAAGTGGAAAGTTGTGAAGCAAGAGGAGTTTAAGATGAAATTCTAGAGAATAGGCATCTAGGCAGTTGAATGCTTTGCCACCAAATGAGTGTGTATGGTGGCAGGGCAGCAGTGTGGAATGTGAAGTGGGATGTATAGAATTTGGATGAAGAGTGTATGGCTGGTTGCAAGGCTGGAGGAGCTTGATGATATGGGTGGGGAAGCTGGAGAAATTGGTGTGCTGTGGGGAAATGATTGTTATTGGATTTGTCAAGGCTTAGTGCCATTACCACCACCCCACCCACCCTGTAGCTCTAATCTTTTTCCTTTTTTTGGGTAATGATCCAACTCTTTTGAATGGCATTTCCACTATGCTCTCCGGCAACGCATTCCAGATACTAACCTTTTTTGCATGAAAATGTTTTCCTCGTGCTGCTTTTGCCAATTATCTATATCTGTGTCCTCTGTTCTAGATCCTTCCACCAATGAGAACACTTCTCCCTATTACTTTGTCTAAGTCGGTTATGATTTTGAATATCTCTGATCTCCACTTGCTTTTCTATGTACATAACTGAAATTCCTCATCCTACAACGATTCACATGAACATTTTCTACACTTTCTAAAACTTTCACATCAGTCTTAATATATGGTGCCCAGAGCTGGATGCAGTGCTCCAGTTCATGCTAACCCAATGATTTATAGAGGTTTAACATTACTACTTTTGGTCAAACTCAGGGTGTTGTATCTTTATTAGTTGCACTCTCAACTTGTCCTGCTACTTCCAATGATTTATACAGATTTGTACCTGGGCCCCTCTGCTCCTGCAGCCTCTTTAGAATTCTAATATTTATTTTAAATTGTGTCTCTCTCCATTCTTCTGACCAAAATAAAACATTTTCCTGCATTACATTACATTTCATCCATCCCTTGTCAACTTAGTCCATTAATTTGTCTATGTCCTTTTTGAAATTCTGCATTATTGTCTTCATGTTACACAGTGCTTCCAAATTTCATACAATTTGCAGATTTATGAAGTTGTGCCCTAGATTGTTAATATATCTCAGGGGGAAAAACAGGAATCCTAACCCTGACAAACTCCATAAACCCTCCTTCAGTCTGAAAAATGATACTGTTGTTCACCACTACTCTTTATTTCCAGTCACTCAGCCTTTTGCTGCTGTCCCTTTTTTATTCCATTAATTATAAACTTTGCTCACAAGTCTGTTATTGGGCTTTTTATCAAATGCTTTTGGAAGTCCTTGTACATAGTAACAACGGCATCAAAAGTTAATTTTTTTAATTTATGGAATACAGATGTCGCTGGCTTACAGCATTGATTGTCTATCCCTGGTTGCATTTGAACTGAGTAGTTTGCTAGGCCATTTCAGAGGGCAGTTGAGTCAGCCATGTTGCAGTGGTTCTGAAGTTGCATGTAGGCAAGACCAGATAAGGATGGCAGATTTCCTTCCCTGAAGGACATCAATGAAATGGGTTTTTCTGACAATCGACATTGGTTTCATGGTCATCGGTAGATTCTTAATTCCAGATACTTTTTTCATTGAATTCAAATTCCGCAATCTGTCATGGTGGAATTTGAACATAAGCTGAATTTCTGGATTAACACCTAATGATAATACCACATGACTACTACCTTCCCACATCATGGTTTGCTGTTAAATTCATGTTGGTATTCCTGATTTACCCTTCATTTGCCCAAGTGATCATTAATGTTGTCCTGAACTATAATTTTTAAAAAGCTTTCTGCT
This sequence comes from Sphyrna mokarran, assembly GCA_024679065.1. Taxonomy (NCBI): domain Eukaryota; kingdom Metazoa; phylum Chordata; class Chondrichthyes; order Carcharhiniformes; family Carcharhinidae; genus Sphyrna; species Sphyrna mokarran. Next base: position 72,373,676 of record JAGIQG010000007.1, on the reverse strand, counting down.
GCTGAACTGACTAGCTAATGGCTTTTTTTTTGAACAAGAGTGTAACAGGTATGGAAGTTCACCTAATGGATAAGTTATGAGATTGGCCACCTGGCTTTTGATTGTCAAAGATGTGCACCACTGTGATTAACCTTGGTGATGTGTGTTGAGAACAAGGATATAGGGTGGAATTGTCCCCAACTCTACTGGTGTGTTTGGTGGTGGACACAGAATATGGTGGGAGGGCCAGAAATCAGTTCCACGCTAGTGTCCGTCGGCTGGTGTGCACCGTAGTACACCGGAAAACACACCAGAGTATGTGTGAATCTAATTTGCATCCCATTAATAAGATGCCAGTGAAGGGCCAACCATCCATGTCAGATTTTCCACATGGCCAGTGGGAAAACATTGCCAGTATGAAACATATTTGTATAATATGCAGTATGTCAGAACACATCTGAACAATGTCTGGTGCTGCCTCTGGAGTACACAGTGGAGGCCTCCTGCAATCCTCCATTCTTGAACACTGCAGCAATAGGATGGGACAGCATCTGAAGGTGGTACTTGCAGATCAGTCACCCTGGGGAAGGAGGGTCCAACTCCCAGCCTTGGAATATTTCTGGAGATCTATCTTGGTTCTTAGGTTCATCTGGATCAGTGATGTTGGCACCTCTCTAATATGGCAATCGGACGCAACAGTGGACTACACGTCATCCGGGCTTACCCTGCCACTGAATATGATGTGAAATACCTGGATGCATAATTAATGAGGCCATAAGATTTGGCATGTTTTCTCATTGCATCCTGCAGCAGGAAACACACCCATGTTCATGTTCCTGTCCCTGCTGTAGCATTGAGTCTCAAAATGGAGAATTTTTTGCTGCATGGCGTGTTGAAATAAGTGCTGAGTAAAATGAAAGGATATTCTAAGTATTGCTCTAAATTTGATTTATGACTAAGCTGGAATTGTATTAATAAATTTCTTTTGGATTAGCTGGTTGTCTGACCTACATAAAAATACTTCATTAATGCGTGCTATCTTCTCACTTGGAGAAAACTCACTTAGCCCAGAAACTAGAGGCTGAGATTTGAGGATTACCAATTATTTATAGGATTAATTGTTGAAATGTAATAGGAGCATTACCCATTGGTTTGAGAGAACTTTGGAATCGTAGGTATAATTCCATATCTAACTCTCTCTAGTTCCTATTAATGAACCATGGCAGCTTGGTGGCTGGGCATTCAGGAGCACATCTGGAGCATTCTGACTCCTGCTCAGTTTAGGTTCTAATCCATTAATATAGATAATGGACTTGATTCTAGTTCCCTAAGTTGATTGTATCCTCTTGAACCTGAATTTAGCTTGTTGAAACCAGCTTTATTTCTCTTCTTACTCTAAACAGACAGTCATTCCTTGGCCATTGGCACTTGCTGAACACCAGGCGTTAGAAGCTCCTTCTGAGCAACGTGACGAGCCCTGCGACAAATGTGAGTGCGTTGACACTTTCTTCTCCCTTATAACATGGACCCATGCAATGGTGATTTTGCCAATTGTTGATGTGTAGCTTGAGTGATATTGAGGCCATCGTTGGAAGATTGAATTTCTTTGTCCATTGTAAGTCTTGTATCTGCCTTCAGGATGGAAGAAGAACCAAGGCAAGATGTGTCAGCCACTTAGACTTTGCTATCTAGAATATTATGTAACAGTCTTACTTATTAATGAAGCTCGTAATGTTTAATTCATATAAACATGTGCAAATAATTCATAGCTAGTGTAAAGAATGCTGTTCCAGCCCTTTACTAGCTACAAAATACAGAGTAGGTATCTTATTTCCCCTTTAGTTCAATTAAACATGTAAGGCCGCAAGTGTGAGCCAGCTCAGCCTTTTGAGATTTGTCCACAGCGCACAGTTCTCTCAGCTGTGAGAGGCTATGCTTTCTGTCATGCTGTGATACAAAAGCTACCTTGATGTGTGCACAATTTGAACTATGCCTTTTTTTCCAGAAAAAAAAAAGTAATTATGAGTGGCTTTCAGACTTTTCTATGGATGTTGTTAGATGTTGACAAATTATTAAAGACCTGTTGGCACAAAACAACACTTTCCCAGAGGGAAATAGTGCCATTATTGAAGAAAAATATTTTATTTGGAAATAACAAATATATAAATTATTGGATGACATTGAACACCCTTCCTGGTGTATATGTGTAATTTTATGTAAATAATTCTAGCATCTTTATTTTATAACATTACCAACTTATATCAAAAGGCACAAAATATATACAAAAGAATGCTCTCATGGTTTTGAACAAGAGCATTTAAAAACAATGTGACTGAACCACACACATTTAGGTCAGATAACCAGAAATCTTAATCAAACAGGTAGAAAATAAGAATGTCTGAGGAAAGCAAGACAGAGAGGGTTTTGGAGAGAATTCCAGAGTTGGGGCCCAGACAACTGAAGTCATGGCAACCAGTGGTGCAGCTATTAAAATTGAAGATCTTCAATAAGAAGGAATTAGGTGAATAGATACTATGGAGGGTTGTGCGGTTGGAAGAGAATAGGTATAGGAATGGAGAGGCTACAGAGAGATTTAAAAGCCACGGTGAGAATTTTAAAATCAAGACATTGCTTGACTGGAAGCCAACAAGTGTCAGGAGTACAGAAATAATGGGATCCCATGGCTTGATGTGTATTAACTCTACTGTCTATGTTTTATGGATGATGTAGAGATGCTGGCGTTGGACTGGGGTAAACTCAGTAAAGTTTTACAACACCAAATTGGTTGGATTTAAAATTTTATGGATGAGCCAGTGTTTAGGTGGCCTAGTCCAGCCAGGAGTGTGTTAAAGAGGCAATTGTACTGTGGTATTGTCGTTAGACTAATCCAGAACCTAGGGTGTAATACTCTAGGAAACTGGGTTCACCATGGCAAATGGTGAAATTTGAATATAATTTTAAAAAAATCCAGAATAAAACATCTGGTGGCCATGAAACTATTGCCAGTTTTTTTTTAAAAAACCCATCTAGTTCACTAATGCCCTTTTTTGCGGATGGCATCTGCTATTCTTACCTGGTCTGGCCTACATGTAACTCCCAATTCACATGAAATGGCCTAGTAGGTCATTCAGTTTAAGGGCGATTCGAGATAGGTAGACAATAAATGCTGGTCCAGTTAGCGACACCCACATCCCATGAGCAAATAATTTTTAAAAGTTCTGTCCAAGGTATTAAAGGCATGAATGAGGGTTTGAACAGCACATGAGCTGAGTCAAAGAACAAAGAATGAAACAGCACGGGAAACAGGCCCTTTGGCCCAACGAGCCCGTGCTGCCACCTCGATGTTCCCACTTCTACCCATGATCCCTGTCTGTTTATAGATCTATGCGTTAGAACCAAATTTGAGACAATTTAGGGAGAATTTGTTCTGCCAATCAGCCTAAGAGCACATCTTTGGGATGTAGGAGGAAATTGGAGCACCTAGAGAAAACCCACATAAGCATGGGGAGAATGCGCAAACTCCCACAGACACAGGCCCAAATCCATGTATCCGCACAGCACAGCAATAGTCACTGAACTGTCGTGTTGCCCATCAACTGGTCCAGGTCAAGCGTACACTAATGACGTGAAGCACTAGGATACTCTCAAAATCCAAGAGCAGCCCTCTCACGACCCATCACGTATATCCCCTTGTTAGACAACAAGGACCAAAGTACCTGTAGGATAAAACAAATACATCAATATCATCGACAATTTGTACACTTCCCAGGGAACTCCCAAGGCATTTGATACCTATTTTAAATCAGTTTTCTATATCCCTCCATTCCCATTCTGTTCATGTGCCCATCTAAGTATCTCTTAAATAATTCCAGAGTGTCTGCCTCCCCCACTTTACTTGGCAGCGTATTCATACCCCACCACCCTCTGTGAAAATCTCCCTCTAGCATCCAAATTATTACCTTACCCCCCTCACCCTAAGCCCGTGACTCCTCATGCTATTTGAGTCCATCCTAGGAAAAAGCTTAACCCTATTTACCCTATCTGTACCCCTCATAATCTTGTACACCTTAAGATCTCCTCTAAGCCTACGTCTTTCTAAGGAAAACAGTCCCAATTTGCCTAACCTCTCCTCGTAACTCAAGACCTTCCATACCAGGCAGCATCCTGGTAAACCTCCTCTGCACTCTCTCCAGAGTCTCCACGTCCTTCTGGTAGTTTAGCAACCAGAACTGGATATGGTATTCCAAATGAGGTCTAACCAACATTTTATACAACTGCAACGTTAAAGGCCAGCTCTCGTACTCTATACCCCTTCCTATAAAAGCCAGCATGCCATATGCTTTCTTCACAACCTTCTCCACCTGCTCTGCCATCTTCAGAAATTTGTGCACCTGCACCCCCAGGTCCCTCTGCGTTTCCATACTCTTAATAGGTCTACCCTTTATCATATACCTCCCCCCATTACATTCTTCCTCCTGAAATGCATCACCTTGCATTTATCAGGATTGAATTCTATCTGCCCAAGCTACCAGCCTATCTATGTCCTGCTGTATTGCCTGACAAGGCTCCTCACTCTCCGCAGCTCCAGCCATCTTTAGTCTGAGGAAGCTGCGTAATTTTACTGAGGTGGAAGTGAGCAGCCTTGGTGATAGTGAATATATAGACAGCACCTTATCATGGGATCAGCTATGACACAAAGGTGTGAACATACTGGTTCAGTCTCCGACAGTTGCCAGGGATAGGGATGGAATCAGTAGTTAGTAAATGAGTTTGAAGAGGGGACTGCTTCAGTTTTCCCAGTATCTAATTGTAGGAAATGTCTGCTCATTCTGTACTGGAATGTTGGATAAGTAGTCTGACAATTTATCTGCAGAGAAATCAGAGGTGGAACTGTGTCATTGACCTACATGTGAATATTAATGCTGTGCTTTTGGATAATGTCACCGAGGGAAAACATGTAGTTAAGAAATTGGTGGGAACTGTTTTAGCCGGATGCCTTTCTGGCAGATAGTTTGGCCCCATTGTATTTTTCAGTGATTTTGACCGGGGTTCAGCAGGAAATATTAAAACTTTTTTTCTGTTTTCTTTCCTGAAGATGTTCACTTTCCTTAATCTTCAGTACCTTTAAGTGGCTATCCTCAATGCGTGACTGTTTCTAGACAGTGTTGGTAAATTGTTGACCATGTTGAGAGCAATCATGTTTTTACAGATATTAATTCACTTGTTCTGGATAGAGATGAGCATTCAGACCGATTGGCTAGTTTCTACCATCTTCCCTTAATTTCCTGTATCAAACTTCTGAAGTTATGGGCAGTGGAGTCATTATAGCGTTCTTAATGGTAGCGTGGTAAAACTCAGATCTTGGACCAGACCTAGGATCTTGTTTGCGTATCTTATTATGAACTAGACTGTATAATTCAATCCACAATATCTGCAGCTGTAGAGTATAACTGAATCCTGGAAATACTTAAGTTAACAACTTAAAAATGATTTGGGTCTTGATAGGTGTTTGAAATACACAGCAGGGTGAAAACAAAATGGTGTTTTTTAAATATATAGTGCATGTGACTAGTTTCTATTTGACAAACAAGTATTGTTGGTTCTGTAGCTTGCACAACATGCTGATAGTGGGAAATTGTTTTGAGTTTGTCAAACTTTTAATGACCAATTCTGAAAACTGCTTTAAGCTTGAAATGATGTTTGACTTTGCTTTGGAGATGTTGAGCTCTAAAAGACCCATGTACCTTCTGTGATTGGTGTGTCAGTAGACCGGAATATCGAGGAGGCAGCGCAGGCTCGTTGGGCTGAAGGGCCTGCTTCCCATGCTGTTTTGTTCTTCTCTTTTTCTCTATTACCACTGCTCCTGATTTCTACCAGATACAAGAGCCACATTGCAGAGTTAAGCAAGGCTTTTTGAACATACTATAATTAATATGGTTTAGGAAAATTGCATTTTATGCAGTGCATTAATTTTGGGTAAACATGTTTAAAAATTCCTTCCACCAAAGTGGAACATTAGTGATTTGTATTCGTTTTTACCTTACTGCAATATTCTCTCTACAATAACTACCCAAGCTTGAAAACATAATCATTGGATATATTTCATAGTATGAAAATTATACACCAAATTTGCAATTGCCTAAAATACAGTGATAGTACTTTGCACTGTGCATCTGTTCCTTTTTAACTTATCGAAAAAGGAGGGCTTTCTACAAATGCAGTTCAAACTTGTGTTGACTTCTAAATTGTTATTTAAAGATGGCTGGTACAGATTTACTTAGTGTACATTAATGTTGGCTGGATTCAGTATTGTAGCACTCTTTCCTCAGTTTCAGAATATGATGGAACATTCACCGTTATAGAACTTGATTTATTATTGTCACGTGTATTGGGATACAGTGAAAAATATTATCTCTTGTGCAATATACAGACAATGCATTCCATTCATAGAGCACATAGAGGAGAAGGAAAGGAGAGAGTGTAGAATATAGTGTTGCAGTCAGGTGTAGAGAAAGATCAGCTTAATATATGGTAAGTCCATTCATAAGCCTGATAGCCGCAGGGAAGAAGCTGTTCTTGAATTAGTTGGTATGTGACTTCAGACTTTTATCTATTTCCTGATGGATGAAGGTGGAAAAGAGTATGCTCAGGGCTTGTGGGATCCTTGATTATGCTGGCCACTTTTCCGAAGCAGCAGGAAGTGTAGATAGATAGAGTCAGTGAATGAGAAGGAGGTTTGTGTGATGGATTGGGCTATATTCACAACCCTTTTGTAGTTTCTCGTAGTCTTGGTCAGAACAGGCTGTGATATAACCAGAAAGGGTGCTTTCTGTGGTGCATCTATAAATGTTGGTGACATGTCTAATTTCCTTAGCCTCCTGAGAAAGTAGAGGTGTTGATGGGCTTTCTTAACTATAGTGTTGCTGTGGATGGATCAGAACAGGTTGATGATCTGAGCATCTAGAAACTTGAAACTCTCAGCCATTTCCACTTCATTCCCACTGATATAGACAGAGGTATGTCCTCCACTACACTTCCTGAAGTCGATGACTATCTCCTTTGTTTTATTGACGTTGAGGAAGAGATTATTTTCATCACATAAGTTTGCCAGATTCACTATCTCTTTCCTGAACTATTTCTCATCATTGTTTGAGATTTGAATGACTACAATGGTGTCATCAGCAAACTTGAAAATAGAGTTGGAGCACAATTTGGTCACACAGTTATAGATTATAAGGAGTATAGTGAGGGGCTACGAACATACCTTGTGAGGCATTGGTATTGAGGATGATCATGGGCGAAGTATTGTTGCCTATCCTCACTGATTGTGGTCTGTATTCACTGGAGCATTACAAAATAAACAAGTGAGCAAACTCAGAGCACATTACACTTGCTGTATTAACTCAACATTATTATAATTGTTCAGCTCTTCCTTGAGGTTTTTCTCTGCCTAATTGATGCTTCGTAACTGCTAAGCTGAAAACAGGAGGCTTCAGGTCAATTCACAATCCAATAACTTGCTCTGAAAACCCAGTTCACATTTTGGCAGTTATGACAAATTCCCTATAGTGGCTGAAATCCACAGCATTATTAAAAAATAGTCAATTGTCCAATCCCACAATGTTTTAAAAAGTCCTTTTAAAGAAGGTCTAGATGCACATCTTCACCAAAAATTAATCATTTCTTCTTGGATTCACACCATATCTGTGGACCAGGTTTCATTGAAATCCTCAATTAGATTTGATGTATTGTTTACAGACTAATGGGCGCAAATACGATAGTGAATGACACATGGAGATATTGGACAGACGACCAAAAACTTGATTGAGATGTAGGTTTTGAGGACTGACTTAAAGGAGGAAAATTAATTAGAGAGGCATAGGGTGAAAATGCCAGAATGTAGGACTTCAGATGATTGTGTGTGTGTGTGTCATGATATGTATTCATTATGAATGGATTTAATTTGTCCAAAGTTTTAGTTTTTTTGGTGTTAATTAATTTGTGGTCCTGGTGTGAAAATTCATATTTACATGAATTTTAATTCAAGAAAAGTAGTCATTTCTTCTACTTCTATATTGTCTGTGTGAAAGATGTTTTTGATAATCGGTATGTGGTTTAAACCGGTTTGTGCTGTTGAAAGACGCCAAGCCCTTTGTGTTATTGTTAAAATTGGAATGGCTGTCTTTTCAGAGGCGACAGGAGTATTAAGCGGTGGCATGTTCAAGATTTTTAGTTTGCTTCAATTCATCGCAATTATACCCTATACAAATTGCACAAGTAACTGACAGCACATTGATTCTGAAGAGACAATATCCGAGAGTTTGCTCCACCAAGAGCACTTACAACTTTACTCACCTAATGGTTATAAATGCGTTTCTCTTTGTTTTTATACTTTTAACCATGATTTCATTTTCAGTCCTGATGAGGCACACTTTCTTTCTGGATTTTGTGTGGAACTGACTTGTATCTAGGTGCTAGTTGGGAGTAGTTTTAAATTGGTGCATGTACTGGCATGTACAGTAAGCCCAGATAGAACAAGTAACCACTCCACATAATGCCATGGGTAATCATGGTGATGGATCTTCCACTTTGCAGCCTCTGCATAAAGCAAGGTCAGAAGGTTAGAGGTTGACTCGTGTGTAATTGAAGTAAATGACGCTTTGGAGTTAATTGTGTATTGGCAGAATTTGCAGGTGGAATATTAGCAGAACTTCAAGTTGATGGCACTGTGAGTTCCCACTGGCTTCAATTGATGCAGCATTGTCTTTGTGACTAACGAATCTTTCAGTCACGTGACGGTGATGTGATTATTATGTTGTGCTAAGCAACTGATCATATGCTTGTAGAGAGCTGCACTGTCGGGGGTAGAAATCATTCAGCTGGATAGCAGGAAATAAATGCTTGCCCTCATTTAAATTCCAGCAATTCCATCTGTGACTCAATGATACCAAATGCACAACCAGGTTGTTAATTCATAGCAGTCTAAATTGATGTCCAGAAAGTGTATAATTATCTTAATTTTGTTCTTTATGATCTCTCAAATTAAATGCAGTGCCGGAGCTCTCCTCTTGGCCCAGAAATTGGTACAGACGCAATGGTAATGAAATCACCTAAAGACTACCTTTTTTCACAAAAGAAATTGATCAGTTTCCCATGCGCATTCTTATCGAGCTCAATTATTTTCCTGTTGGTAAAACATTTTGTATTTTTAAAAAATGTTAACACCGAGTGGAGGAACAGCTAACAATCGTTTTGGAGATCGTTTTGGATGTAAAATCGCGTGAACAAGTCATTCTGGTATTGTAGAAAATAAATCGACAAAGCTTAGTATCAGTAGCTAAGCTCTGCACTGTGATGCAGTTGCTTGTATACAATGGAAAATAATATATTTATCAACACTTTAAGACTGATTTTAAAATAGCATTGTTTTCAAAATAAGCTGTAAGTATACACTGGAAACTTGTGCATTTTTTTAAAGACGTTGCTTGTTATTTTTAAAATGGGGGATAATCATTGAAATTTTAAACTGCTGGTTTCTGGAAGAATGGATTAGGGATATCAAATCATGCAAACAGAATGTTAACACTGTTCCCTGAATGAATCTTAAAATGTAGACTTGTGGTGTAATGATGAAGGTGACATGCATTTGGATAATCTCTTCATTGCACTGTTCTATTCACAAAACCATCTTATTTTCCTTTTTTGTTTCTGTCCCTATCATTAACTCCCCCTGCTTCACCCCAAACAGTAACAGTTTTTCAAGATTGTGGTCTTTACTCCACTTGTCCCATAACCACTGCCTTGTGGAACAAAACTGTCAAACTCGGCCTTGAATACATTGTGTTCAGCCTCCATCACTCTGGGGAACAGGATTCCAAAGACCACCTACTTGCTTACTGGGAGAAAAAAATTCCTCCCAATCTTCCTCTTAAATGGGAAACCCCTAGTTCTGAAACTGTTTCTTTCAGTTCGAGATTCCACTGAGAGGAAATACCTTCCCATCATTAATCTGTCAAGCCTGGTCCAGACTCTTACATGTGTTAATAAGATTTTATTCTCTGAACATCAAGCAATATATGATCCAATCTACTAAATCTTTCCTCATAATGATAGGAATAAACCTGGGTGAATCTTCTGAGCTGCCTCCGACCCAAGCGTTCCTCCATAGATATGGAGACCAAAACTGTATGCAGTACTCTTAAGTGCTCACCATGACCACCAATGCCCTGTACATTTATAGTAACTGTATATATTGCCTGTATATTCCATTTCCTTTGCAATAAAGGACAATGTTCTATTTGTCTTCCTAATTACTTTACTTGCACACTTTTTTTATGATTCATGTATGTGACACCCAGATCCCTCTGTACTGTAGTTTCTCTCCATTTAAGTACTTTGCTTTTCTAATCTTGCTACAAAGTAGGTTACTTTTTTTTTGCACATTATGCTCCATCTGCCAAATCTTTCGTCCACATGCTTAACCTATGTATATCGTTTTGCAGACTCTTTAAATCTCTTTTATAACTTGCTTTCCTATCTACCATTTTATTGTCAGCAAATTTGGCTACAATACATTTTTTCTTCATCCAAGTGAAACTATAGATTGTAAATAGTTCAGGTTCTGGCAGTGATCCCTGTGGCACCTTACTAGTTACAGTCTGTTGACCTGAAAATGACCTATTACGAGCTACTGTTAGTTAGCCATTCCTCTTATCAATGCTAAGATGCCATCCCTATGGCATATGGAGGATACCCAGAGGTTTAGCAATTAAAGTTTTTTAAATATAGAGAAGAGCTGATTTAAAACTGGTAAACATATGCTGTAAATGCAATTCAAATGACCTGAGTTAATTGCAATGATCAGAATTTTTCCTGTTCATCAAAAGGTTGGGGCCATGTTCATCTAACAGATTAATAGCTGAGAAAAGTAAGATCGTTAAACAGTGGATTAATTTACTTCATTAAAGAAATGGAGACACAATGTCTGCAGTTCTTGCTGCAAGGCCAGTCCAAAGCAAAGTATTGAAAAATGCTGTTTTTTCAGCAAAGTAGATAGTGGTAATTTATGGCACTCTCTATAATATAGACAGCATAATGTGATTCTCATCAGTAGGGGAGAGGTGAAGTCTCAGATTGCCGGGAAGCCGGCTGCTGAGCTCTAGGGGCACCATTACGCAGACACCCGGATCTCCCTATATACTGGGAGATCTGCCACCACTCCCATTGCTGCTCCAATCGTCCCTGTCCTGTTCACATTACCCAGTGCTCGGTGGATAGCTGATTCTGCCACCAAACACCATGCCCCCAGTGCCTTTAGTGGTCTCTGGTCCCACTAGTGAGGCTTTCAAATCCGGGCTGTGTTGGTGGGAACCATCTGTGATCCTGACCAGTGAAGGAACTAAGGGAAGTGAGCCCAGACGATTGCATCCTAGGCTTGTTAATGACATGTAAAACATACCATTAATATTTAAGTCAACCTCCTATTCTTTGCTGGCAGAATAGGACTGGCAAGATCGCAAGAAGTTGGGTGTGAACCTGATTTTATGCTTCATTCTGTCTTACTGGCTTGCCATGCAAATTGACTGATGTGGAAGGGTAGTAAGATCCCACACTATATCTTTTACATCTCATCCATATCTGAGAGTTATATAAATGGAGGAGGTTACAGAGAAAGGAAAGATCCAGGCCATGCAGGGAATTAAAAGCAAGGATGAAAAATGTAAAATAGAGGTGTTGTCAGGCAAGAGATGTCAGCAAACATGTTTATCAAGCCTGTTTGCATGATTGGAATTTTTATCACTGTTTACTGATTGCATAATTTCTAGTTTCTTTTTCCTTCAAGAATGCTTTTGGCAAGTACTTTTCTTTTCCTGTAATGGCTTTAAGCTTTTGGTTGGAGTATACATTGCAGTTCTCCAGGGACAATTATTCACTTACAAGGGAGGATGTGCATTTATACAGTGTCTTACATGACATTGGGATATGTCAAAGTACTCTAGAGTAAATGAAGTATTCTTAAGTGTTGTAAGTAGGAAATATGGCAGCTTAGTTGTGTATAGCCACAAACAGCAGATCGGTGATCTAATTTTTTTTAGCAATGTTGGTTGTAAGTTAAATATTAACCAAGGCTTTGAAATGGTGTCATGGGATCCTTTACACTCACCTCAGAGGACCTATGAACCATAGTTTAAAGTCTTTCAAAAGATTACTTCTCTTGATAGTGCAGCACTCTCTCAGTACTGCAGTGGTATGTCATCTTGAGTTATGGCCTCAGGTCTGTACCTTATCAGGGATGAGTATGAGATCCACTGGGCTGTGATACTGGCAATTACGGTTACAAGGGACAGGGACTGAAAAGTACGAAAAATCAAATCTCCAACTTGTTATTTATTAGTGTTTTATTATCTGTTTTCATATGAATGTGACAATTTCTCAGACAAAATGACTTGATTTAATCTTTGGGTTTTACATGTCACTTGTACAAAAAATTAACATTTATTGCTATATTTTTCCTGTACCTCTGCTTTCCCTGAAGTATTGACTCCAAGTTGAAATATAGTTCCATCCCTGAATGCAGTAGTCGATTCACCTTGACTATGGGATAACGTTTATTTCTTTCTGATGTATACTTCCTGGGCTGATTATTTCTTTCCCTTCTAGTATACAATTATAGATATTTAATTCTAAAGAAGAGTTTGTGCTTATATAGCACCTTGTGAGACTGCAGGTTACTTTTGAAGTATCGTCTTTGTTGTTTCATGCTCAAACGTGGAAGCCGTGTGTCCATTTCCCAGCCTCCACAAGCCTGAACTCCTGAAAAATTCTTCTGGCTGCATTCTAATTTGCACCAAGTCCCATTCCCCAGTCACATAATGCTTAATGACCTACAATCTGTTCTGGTAGAGAAATCGAGACTAATAATCATAGGGAGAATCTGATCTTCTTGGGAAAAGCACCATCAGACTTTTTTTAACATCCGAGTGCGCAAGTGATGTCTTCGTTTAATATTACACCTGAAAAATGGCACCCCTGACATTGCAACGAGATTTCAGTGGGCAGCAGGAGTCACTTGGTTTAAAAGCTACAGTCAGTGTATTGCTTCATCTGACAGCAGCACAAAGTAGATGTCTTCAGTCCCTGCCACTACCTCTGTTTTCTTTCCAACAGCTCCATCACCTGGGTATTGTTGAGTGGACGTTGAACTAAGCACTTGGCAGCCATGGAATCCTTTCTGACCTTGAACTGAGCTTCAGATGCCTTACTCTTTCCATCAATTAAGATCAACACCTCCCCCATTCCACCCCTGCCTTAGCTCATCTGCTGAAAACCTCACCAATGCTTTTATCCCCTATTCTAATAATTTCCTGGCTAATCTTCCAGCCTCCATAAACCTGAACTCATGCAAAAATCTTCTGGTGCCAAGTCCCATTCACCAATCACCCAAAACTCAAATGACCTACATGGGCTCATGGCCTGGCAATTTTAAAAATTCTCATTTTCAAATCCATCCATTGTCTTGCCTTCCACTGTATGTCTAATTCCTTTCCAGTCCTAAACTCTTTCCCTTGTGCTGTTCCAATTCCAGCTTGTTGGGTACAATATTGCCAAATTCCTCCTTGATTGGCATTTGTGTCTCCAGTTGTTGAGGCCCTATACTCTGAAATTCCTTCTTTAAACCGCACCAGCCTGTTTATTTTCTCCTTTGAATATGCTCTTTTTTTAAAACACCTCTGTGACTATCCCTTAATATCTCTTTGTGGTTCAATGTCAGATTCTGTTTGACAGCCTTCTTGTCACACCCAAGCCATTTTGCTGCATTGATGATGCTATAAATGCAAGTTCTAGGAATTCAGCAATTGTGGGGTGGGGTAGGAGAGAGGATGAGCAATATTATGAATGAGCCAGTAACTTGTGACAAGCTTGTGCAAAAATGAAAGTAGAACCAATGCTGTTGTTAAAATGCCCTGATTTAAAATGCAAGCCCTAAGTCTCTTGTGTGTATGTTAACCTGTTGAATGCCCAATTTATTTTCAACAATTGGGAGTTGAATGTCTGTAACTCCTTTTATTTGCATAGAAACATGTAGGTGTGCTGGAAAATACCTGGTGATCCAGTGCGAGGTGCTGTTCGTGGTGTTATATGTGGCGCAGGTGTTGTCTATCCCCAGATCTGCACTGAGCAGTGATGCAGGTCATCTTCAAGTCCATCTGGAGATCAAAGATGGATTGCATCCGGAGGGTTGTGATGCACAAATTCCCAGAGAACAGAGGGAACAATGTTCCCAACGCTACCCTCATCCTGATGGCCACCTTCATGTGTGGCTGCATCAAGCTGTGCGTAGATCCTCGGTACACTAACAGCAAGTGCCACTACTTTTTGAGGTTCTACCTATCCCGAGTGTTGCGAAGGATGGGTCTAGCCACACTGCTGCGGAACGCTCTGAATAGTTGGACCGTACTGCAGCACCTGTTCTTTGTGGAGAAATTTTTCTGCAAACAACCTTTGACCACATGGTGATTAAGCAGTGGTCAGTGCGTAACGTCCTTGCGGCCCTGAGAGAAAAGGAGATGGCGGATCCTGTCAGATGGTTCCCTGAGCAGATTGTCAATATCATCTGGCAGAACGCCTCATCATCAGAACTTACAAACAAGCACCAAGATCTGGCTTAGCTGGTGGTAAGAGGGCACTCTCTGTCAGATCCTTTATGCACGCTTGAGGTCTCAACAGCATCACATACTGCCCTCAAAGCGGCTTCAGGGCTGATGAGATAGTCGCACACCTCCTTGTGGAATGTGCCTTTGCATAGAAGGTCTGGAGTGAGATGCAGTGGTATTTATCAAGGTTCGTCCCGAGCAGTTCGGTGACGCAGGACTCTGTGCTCTACGGGCTCTTCCGGGGACGCACACTGGGACAAATATCAACTGCTGCTGGAAAGTCATCAACTCAGTGAAGGATGCACTTTGGTCTTCCCGAAACTTGTTGATCTTCCAGCTGAAAGAACAATTCTTGACTGAGTGTTGCAGACTGGTACGTTCCAATGTCCATGTGCTGCCCCTGAAGCTTGGGGCAGCCGTCGCAAAGGCACAGTGGGGAAAGGCCACACTATAAGACCTTTTTAATGGAGGCAGACCAAGGGAACTGTAGAATGCCCTTGACCCGCGTAACTGTGTGCCAATCTGAGCAACAACGGCACTAAGTAATTTTTGAGCCATGCATCTAGTTTAAGTATTGAAATGGAAAAAATGTAAATTGTATAGAACTATACAAGTGTTTTATTATGCACTTTTTGCCATTTGCAGACATGTATATTTGCAACTATTTAATTGAGATTTTTATGAATCTATTCTAATTGAAATGTAATAACAGTAATCTCTATACAACTGTAAAATATTTTATTCTGACCTGTTTGCCATTTATTGACATGTATACTTGCAATGTTCTAATTGATATTTTTATGAATAAAGTATATTATTGGAAAAATAACATCCAGATGTGTCTGATGCTGTTGGCTAATTAAGAGATGCAATGCCTTTTGTAATGCAGCAAATTCACCAGAAAATTGTTATGGGAGGGGCTAACAGGTTAATTAAATTTATTTGGCATCCACAAATGTTTCACATGTACAATAATATTGGGGATACATTTTTTAAAAAATGTTTGTATTACTGAGTGCAATTTTGAAGCTTGAAAAAGGAGAGAATCATAGAATTCCCACCGTGCAGAAGGAGGCCACTTGGCCCATTTGATTCTGCACCAGCTACAGTTCCATCCAGGCCCTATCCCCATAACCTCATTTATCTACCCTGCTAGTCTCCCTGACACTAAAGGGCAATTTACTATGGCCAGTTAACCTAACCGTGCACATCTTTGGAGGAATTGAGAAATCTCAAATAAGAGTTACATGAGTGTTGGAAATATCTGAGGATGATAATGCAGAAAACAGTTTAGTAAGGGGATGGTGTAGAGGACTGAAATCAAATTATCTAAATATAGAGAGAAAAGACAAATAATGGCAAGGTGGTCTAGACAAAATGAATTATGGTAAAAGATTTTGTTTTATTTAACACAGATTAATATTGCAATAAATAAAATGTGGGAATAAATTGGGCCATTTGGAAACAATTATTTTGCTTGATTTTGATTCATAGAGTTGATATGGCCACAAACTGGGTAGGAGAATACATACCTCAGAAAAGCTGATGTAGACATGGAAAGTGTGCAGGTTGGACAAACACATACAAACGTCAGAGATTAAAAATGTATTGCAGACTTCCAAATGGTGCAAAAGACATGTAGGAAATCCATTGAATTAGGAAGTTAAGTAGGAGTATCAATTATTGTCCTGAGAGTCTTTAATTATCTCATGGTTTGGGATGGAATATGACTAAATGGAGAAATGGGAGTACAATTCTGAAAATGTACGAGAAGCTTCTTCCCTTCTAGTATGTTAGCACTGCTTTAAGGATTGAAGTGTTGCTAGATCTTAAGTTATGCAATAGGTCAGTTGGTGAATATCTTGGGAATAATGGCTGCAATGTGATAATGTTTAAGATCCAACCAGAAAGGAAGAAGGTCAATATAAAAGCTAAAATGTGTTGGGGTAAGTATTAGAAGGATGAAGAGTGAACAAAATAAAGTGAGGTGGAAAGAAAAATTTAACCCAAATATGGGAAACTGGCATTCAGGGAAAAAAAGGGGTTGCAAAAGCACAGAATGATTTGTGTTAAATTAAATGGAGAAATTGTTGTCATGTGGAGACCAAACCTGGTAGGATGGTTTCCTTCACTAAAATATTTGGTGAACCAGTTAGATTTTTATGGCAGTTTAATAGCTTTACAATTACTTATTTCCTGGCTTGTTTTCTTGTTTGAACTGAAGTCAAGTTCCTGACTGTGATGGTAAATGGACTTTGAAGTTTCCTGAATTAGAGACCACACCAAATGTAGTGGCTGTAAGATTCTATGATTATTAGTCCAGACCTCGAGATTACTAGCCAGAATCCTACTGTATGCCCTCCCAGAACTTATAGAATTCCACTAAAAAAATGACAATTAGTAATCAAACTTGATGAGGATATGTTGAGGATTGTAAGAATTATAGTGGTGAAGCAACTAAAGGAACATGAGAAAGTAAGATTAAAGAGTGGGTAAAGAAAATTGGAAAAGGTTTAAAACAAATCAGAATGAAAAAGAAAATATATTTTACAAAATCAATTAAAATAGAGTTGTTGGAAGTAAAAGTGAGACCTTGAGCAGGGGGAGTTATCAATTTGTGAAGGATGATCAAAAAATCGGTATAGGTGTTTAATAAATATTTTCTTTTGATCCCTACTAAAGAAAAGGATGCAAGAGGAAATGAATCCTGAAGTAACTAAAGAGCAAGATGACCAATGTTGGGTAAAAGGAACATATTAGCTTCCTTAAACTAAAGGACAAGAATGCCAGGAGCTGATGGATGTGTCCTCGGAGCCTGAAGGAATTGAAAGAGGAAATTGCAGAGGCTCTGGAAATTACTGTATACTTCATTTTCTGGAGCTTTGGCCAATTTCTTAAGAGAAACAGGGCTGCTAATCTGGATAATTGCAAGGCAGTTAGTTTACTGCCTATGGTGGGGAATTTTTTGGTCTTTAATGAAGGATGAAATTAGCACACATCTAGGTAAAGAGAAAACATGAGTTGCCTTTGTAGGTTTCAAAAGGGATGATTGTGATGACAAACCTCATAGAATTCTTCCAAGGAAGAAACAGATCTGCTAATGGGTGAAGTGGTTGTACTATGTATACTTTTTTTGGCAAGTTACCATGAGGACAATTACTAGATAATATTGAGAGAAATTGGATTGGAGAAGGATAGCAAAGTGGATTAAAAATTGATCAGGAAAGAGAAACAAATAGATTTAATGCAGTTTTTTGGGGTGGTTAAATGTGCATGATGCCCCTAGGTTTCAGTAACGTGACGACCAAATTATCCATAATTTAGATAAGTCCAAGGGGAAGCAGTATTACCATCTGAAAATAAAACCTAAATGTGTATATCATATTTGTCAGCGCAGAAGTCAACCTTTGAAGCCTCCAAAATGAGTGTTGACTTGTGCATCAAATATATCCACACTGCTAGTGGGATGGTTGCCTTTTTGAAATATAGAGGGGGGAGGAAGATGTAACACCAGTAAGTCATTTTATATTAATGTGACATGATTTATTGATGCATTTAACCACATTGAAAGCATTATAAAAATCAAGCAAATTCTTTGTTGTCCTCATATGATACAATAAGTTAATTGAGTTCATTCTGAATACTTTGGCTATGCAGCCATTGTGAAGATCCCACTTTGGACCAGAAGTGCTACTTTGGTTTTCATAGAACATAGAACATTACAGCGCAGAGCAGACCTTTCGGCCTTCGATGTTGCGCCGACCGTTATAAAAAGCAATGACCCTCCAAACTAAACCATTCCCTTCTCTTCCATAAACTTATCAACTAACCTCTTAAATGCCACCAAACTTGGCGCATCCACAACTGCTGCAGGCAGGGCATTCCACTCCCGAACCACCCTTTGGATAAAGAACCTACCTCTGACATCCGTCCTATAACTATCACCCCTTAATTTAAAGCTGTGTCCCCTCGTGCTAGCTTTTTCCATCCTAGGAAAAAGGCTATCACTGTCCACCTATCTAAACCTCTAATCATCTTATATGTTTCAATAAGGTCTCCTCTTAGCCGCCTTCTTTCTAACTAAAACAACCTCAAATCCCTCAGCCTCTCTTCATAAGACCTGCCCTCCATACCAGGCAACATCCTGGTAAACCTCCTCTGTACCCTCTCCAATGCCTCCACATCTTTCTTATAATGCGGGGACCAGAACTGCAACCAATACTCCAAGTGCGGCCGCACTAGAGTTTTGTACAGTTGCAACATGACGTTGCGGCTCCGAAATTCAATCCCCCTACCAATAAAAGCTAAGACTCCATATGCCTTCTTAACACCCTTATCGACTTGACTGCCTACTTTCAGGGATCTATGCACAAATACACCAAGATCCCTCTGTTCATCAACACTATTAAGAATCCTACCATTAGCCCTATACTCTACACATTTATTATTCCTGCCATAGTGCATTACCTCACACTTTTCCACATTCAACTCCATTTGCCACCTCTCGGCCCAGCTCTGCAACTTGTCCAAGTCTCTCTGCAAACGATAACACCCCTCTTCACTATCTACCACTCCACCGACTTTAGTGTCATCTGCAAATTTACTAATCCATCCTTCAATACCCTCATCCAGATCATTTATATAAATTACAAACAGCAGGGGCCCCAAAACAGACCCCTGAGGTACACCACTTGTCACCGAACTCCAAGATGAATATCTCCCATCAACCACCACCCTCTGTCTTCTATCTGCTAGCCAATTCCTAACCCAATTAGCTAAATCAACCTCTATCCCATACATCTGCATTTTCTGCAGAAGTCTTCCATGGGCCACCTTATCAAACGCCTTACTAAAGTCCATATATACCACATCAACCGCCTTACCCCCATCCACCTCTTTGGTCACTTTTTCAAAAACTCAATGAGGTTAGTAAGGCACGACCTACCCTTCACAAAACCATGCTGACTATCCCAATCAATTCATTTCTCTCTAAATAACTATAAATCCTATCCCTAATAATTCTCTCCAATACTTTGCCCACAACAGAAGTAAGACTCACTGGCCTATAATTCCCTGGAAAGTCTCTCTCCCCCTTCTTGAACAATGGGACCACATTCGCTATCCTCCAGTCTTCCGGCACTATACCCGTAACCAACGACGACCTGAAGATCAGAGCCAGATGCTCTGCAATCTCCTCTCTTGCCTCCCAGAGAATCCTAGGGTAAATCCCGTCCGGCCCAGGGGACTTATCCAACTTCAAACCTTTGAACCCTTTCGTATCATCTACCCATAATAAGGCATCTTCCTTTCCATCCATTGAATTGGATTCTGCATTTTCGTTTGAATAATCTGATGTCAATTTGTTCACTAATCACATCCCACAATTTGATGATGAAACTACACAAACATCGACCAAGGTAGCATGTGTATTTCCTGTTTCTGAGGTTTTTCTCTCTGTTAACTATCCACCTGTTACATTCAGTACAAACCTGATCCTTAAATGGCGTGCTGAAGCACATATCCAAAGGCTGAACAATGGATGTTAGTCCCCCGGTACAACTCAATGTTGATATTAGTCCTTCTTGGCATTTCTAATCACCAGCAGTTACATGGCATTTGAATGTGCTACACGCAAATAATTCTTTACATGTAGGCGTTGCTGTGACCAATTCCACGCATTATTGATCCACAACTCACTCCACCGTTACATCCCCACTGTTGTCATGCACATGCTCAAAATATGCTAGAGGGAAATAATTTTCGCAATGTTTTATGTTTGAAAATGACTATAGGCTTCAATTTTGATTCTTCAGCCATGCAAGCTAATACTACAGTAAAACATATCTTCTTATGTCCTGTTATTTTCACTAGAATGTAGTTTTCAGACTTCTTCAATCCGCATTTGATTGTGGATGTTCCAAAAATCTAGTTATAACTCGTATCTTCTAGAATATATTAGTTGTAGGAATTAAAGTTTTAACTATATGATGGAATTCGCTTGAGAAATCAATAAGCAACATTGAAGTAAATACAATTCAAACAAGCTTGGAGTAATTACACTTGAGGAGTAATCTGTGTTTATCTTACAGAATTGATAGTGAAAAAAACTTGATCAATGAATGATCCATCTCTAAGATTGTAATGGAGTGAGGGAGTCGGGCAAGAGGCTAATTACATCCGTTAACGATATAAATTATTCATATGGGTGCAGAATCAAAAGTTGTATTGAAGGTAAAATAATTTATTTATGTTTGAATCATCCCAAAGCATGCCATATTGCCATAGAGATAGTGTTTCAAGATGGAGCCTTTGTTAAAAGGGATTTTTGTTTAATTCATCTATATATGTTTACTGATAAGCCATTCAGTTTAGGTTTTTTGAGGGAAAGGCAGCTGAAGATTTGCTGTAGTTTGCAGCTAGTGGAAGCTATGGTCCTCAGCCTTCCTGACAGAAGTGTGGGGGGGAGAGAGAGAGACAGAGAAGAGAGGAAAGAGTCTTGCATGAATAAAGCCAGGACAAGAAGCTGAATGAGCCCATAATCATGACATCTGTAAAGAACTAGTGGAGGATTGCTTACCTATTGACTGCTCTCTCACTTGCTGGCCCTTCTGTCCCAAAGACTCAATGGAGCAAGGGATTTGGAAAGGAATGGTGAAGGAAGGAAATGAAGAGTGAGTGGAAGGATCCAGAAGGGAAATGCTGAGCTGAAGGGCCAGGGAGAAGGAGAAGTCATTCCAAAATGGTGCCTATTGGGCAGGTATGCTATATTGACCCAGCCCAAAACAATGCCAGAAAGGAAATTTGTGTCCAAACAGACTGTATTGGATACAGTACATTAAAGCTGAATGACATAAAGCAGACTTACTGTTCTGTGCAAATATCCTCAGTGTTGTAGTGGAAAAGCAAGAAGGACTTAGGCTACAGGTTCACAGAATGTTGTTGTTCTTATTATTGTTGTTGTTGTTGTTCTTCAAAATTCGCTGGACTATATGTGTTAGTAATTATTTATCAAAATTTGCTGGACTCTGGGGAAGTGCTGACGGATTGGAAAATGGCTACTGTTACGCCGCTGTTTAAAAAAGGTAGCAGACAAAAGGCAGGTAACTACAGGCCGGTTAGCTTAACGTCCATACTTGGAAAAATGCTGGAATCCATCATTAAAGAAAAAATCTCAGGACACCTAGAAAAGAAAGAAAAACAGAACTAGAAGGTACAGCCTCAAAATAAGGTGGGGGGAGGCAGTTTAGAACGGAGTTGAGGAGGAACCTCTTCACTCAAAGGGTGGTGAGTCTCTGGAATTCTGTCCATTGAAGTGGTAGAGGCTACCTCATTGAATATATTTAAGTCACAGGTAGATTTCTGATAGACAAGGGAATTAAGGGTTATCGGGAGAAAGCAGGAAAGTGGAATTGATGATCCACTTCAGATCAGCCATGACCTTATTGAATGGTGGGGCTGGCTAGATGGCCTACTCCTGCTCCTATTTCTTATGTTCTTATGGATGGTTTGATCAAACAGACAACATGGGTTCGTGAAGGGGAAGTCATGTTTAACGAATTTACTGGATTTTTATGAAGATGTGAGTAGTGCAGTAGACAGAGGGGAACCGGTGGATGTGGAGTTTTTAGATTTCCAGAAGGCATTTGATAAGGTGCCTCACAAAAGGTTGCTGCAGAAGGTTAGGGTACATGGAGTTGGGGGGGGGGGGAAGTGTTAGCATGGATTGAGGATTGGCTAGCTAACAGGAAGCAGAGAGGGAACTAATGTGCACTTTTCTGGTTGGCATTTGGTGACTAGTGGTGTGCTGCAAGAATCAGTGCTGGGGCCTCAATTGTTCATCATTCACATAGATGATCTGAAGGAGGGGGCTAAGTGTAGGGTAACAAAATTTGCTGATGACACGAAGATGAGTGGAAAAGCGAATTGCATGGAAGATGTGGAAAGCTTGCAGAGAGATCTGGATAGGCTGAGTGAGTGGCAAGGATCTGGCAGATGGAGTATAATGTTAGCAAATGTGAGGTTATCCACTTTGGTAGAAATATTAGTAAGAAGTTATATTATTTAAATGGTGAAAAGCTGCAGCATGTTACTCTGTAGAGGGACCTGGGGGTCCTTGTGCACAAATTGCAAAAACCCAGTCTGCAGGTACCGCAGGTGATCAAGAAGGCGAATGCAATGTTGGCCTTTTATTGCGAGGGGGATAGAATATAAAAGCAGTGAGGTCTTGCTGCAACTGTACAAGGCACTAGTGAGGCTGCAATTGGCCTACTGTGTGAAGTTTTGGTCCCCTTATTTGTGAAAGGATATAATGGCCCTGGAGGGAGTACAGAGAAGGTTCACCAAGCTGATAGCTTACGAGAAGAGATTAAATAGACTGGGCCTGTATGGGTTGGAGTTTAGAAGGCTATGGCGGGGGGAACCTTAGAGACTTACAAGATAATGAAGGGGCTAGTTGGAGAAGAGGTAGAGGGATCCTTTCCACTTAGAAAGGAAACCAGAACTAGAGGGTACAGCCTCAAAATAAGGGGAGGGGGGCGGTGTGCAGTTTAGAATTGAGGAGGAACTTCTTCATTCAGGGTGGTGAATCTGTGAAATTCTCTGCCCGTTGAAGTGGTGAAGGCTACCTCATATATTTAAGTTACGGGTAGATAAGGGAATTAAGGGTTATGGGGAGCAGGCGGGAAAGTGGAACTGATCCACTTCAGTTCAGCCATGATCTTATTGAATGGTGGGTCAGACTCAAGGCACTGGATGGCCTACTCCTGCTCCTATTTTTTTATGTTCTTAATGTTCGAGACATCACAGGTTGATAAGATCTTTTTCTTTTAAAAAGCTACTGGCATTCTGAGTTTTAACACAGGCTAATCTTTACCACAAGTTAAAAACTTTAACACCTCTGGTGTGCAGCATTAAACACTCACTACAGGAAGAATATTGAGGCTTTAGAAGTGGCTCCATTATAATGGTCCCTGCTGTGGAGAAGTATGAATTAAAACTGGAAAAGTTGCATCCTTTTAATTCAGATTGTAGCACTGTAATTTTTTTAAAAATCATGATGGAATGGTGTAAATACAAGTAGAAGAATGGGGAATGCTCTGATAAAAGAAGAAATGTAGTGGATCCAGAACAGGATCTGGAAAAAGTCCTCCAACATTATGAAACTGTGCAGTTTAATTCCAAGGTTAATGGGTGGAGGCAGAAATAACATGAGCATTCAAAACTAGATTAGCTGGTGGATGAAGGAAAGATGAGTGGGAGGCAGCATAGGAAGAGAAGGGTCTTGTGTGAAGGACGAAATGCCTTCATAAAAAGGTTGGGCCGAATGGCCTGTTTGTGCTGCACGTTTTATTGATTCAAGAATCTTTTTGAAACCTAACTAGTAAATTGTGCGGATAAACGAAAACTATGAAACTTGCTTAGTCTAGGTATTTACATAGTCCAGGACAAACTGAAACCTTCTGAGATTCTAAGGAATAAAGTATAAATCTAAAATTGGATTCATAACACCTGGTTTGTGTCTATGATAAAATAGCAAAGCGCTGTAGTCCAGATTTGTCCTGAAAAATCCATCAGCTTGTGGGCAAGCAGCCAAATAATCCACTTAAACCCATTTCATAGATTTCCATCTTTATATTCGGACTATTAGGGTAGTTCTTGATGTAGAACAGACCTTCATGTCCTTGTGATATCCCAAAAGGATCTAATTCAATGAATTACTTTTGAAGTGCATTCACGGAAATGGGAGGCAAGATGTTGGAATTTTTTAAAGCTCCACATTCGTAAGCTGGTCCCTTGAAGAGCAAAGGAACTATTTGCAGTGAGTCATTGGAGACATTAGCCTACCAGTGCCAGACTCAAAGACTTCTCTTTCAAGTGCACAAACCCCCTTCCTTATGTCATCTTAGTTTCTCCAAATTCCAATTCCTTTGCAGGCAAATAAAACAAATTGGCTATAAGTTGGTCACTCCAATTCACTGTTGCATCTGATTAGATTTTTCAAACACCTGCCTTCCAAATGCCAAACTTTTTTGAGAAGACAAGCGAAGTAAATGAACACTTTGATTTAAGGGAAAAATATTCTGAAAAGTCTTTGCTTCAAATATTATAGTGGTGGTAAGTATACCTCATTTTAATAGCAAGTGGCATCTGTTTGGCCTTTCACAACCTTTAATGTCTGTGCTTTACAGCCAGTACAATACCTCTAAAGTGAGTAATGGAGGAAAGTATAGCAGCCAGATTTCATGAAGCAGCGAGATAAATCACTGGGCGATAGTTCTCTCTCAACTAACATCACTGCAAACAATGATGCACTTATAGGGTGATGCAATATTTTCTGCCACTTGGGAGCAGGAGGGTCCTGCTTTACTATCTTATACAAAAACTGACACCTCCAACAGTGTAGCACACCTTTGGTACTGAAGTGTCAATCTGGATTAACGCTCTAGTGAGGTTTCAACTCGTAACACTCTGACATAAAATGAAGGTGTGCCTTTGAACCAAGGCAGCGTTTGTCTCAGTAAACCTACATTCTGTTGTACTGTCAGCTTTGCAGAAAATCTTTTTGGGCATCCATTTTCTCTTTGTTTTCACTGTACTTTTCTTTGAGTGTCCCTCATCTGTCTACAGTAAGCTGGGCATAGGGCCATGTCTGCTCTGTGTAGAAACGCAGCATCTTTCACACAATTAAGTGTTTCCTTGGATTACACAGCTGCTGCTTATGGACACTGAAGTCATACAGGAATACTACTGCATTCTGGATGCTTGCCAGGCATTCATTTCTTCCTGTCTTTTTCCCCTCCCCTCCCCTTTCTCACTCCCTGGTTTGCTCTCCCTCTTCTCATTCTTGATCATCCCATTCTCCCTCTTTCCACTTCAGTTCTTCCACTTTTCACTTTGCACTCAACAATCATTCCATGCCCTTCCTTCCCCATTTGTGAAGTCCAATGCCTTGCAAGTCTCCTATTCTATTGTTTTTCCAGATCTGAAACTTATAGACATTTTCATCTCTTTTCTTTCCTTTCATTTATTATTGTACAGTGTGTGGGAAATGGAAGAACTAATGTTGTAGAAAAAAAAGCACGTATTCATAAAAATCTTGCCAATCCTAGGCAAAGGCCTAGTCATGGAATGTTTTTTTAATTATCAAAAATCTAAAGGGAATGGTAGAGGGTTTTCTTGAGATATTGCCAATATTACAGTTTTTTTCCTGAGGAAATGGTTCTTCTCCTTGGGATGTAGCAGTTTTTGTGCTAATGGTTCCTTAAGATATTAAGGAACTTGAGACCATTGAGCCAGAGACTATTCTCCCATCATAGTCAATGTTGAGGCATATTGCAATACAATATGGAGGAGTATTAAGTGTTCCTATAATCTTGCTGCTCTTCTCCTTCATGGTAGTTATCAGAACAGCATTGAAATAAGCTTTGTAGTTGCTGCAGTACATATTGCAGCTTTAGCTCACCACTGGTTGAGGAAAAGATATTGAGTCTGTGTTCTTGACAGTTGCTCAAACAGATTGCTTTGCTTTGTCTTGAGGTTTGTGGTTGCATGTATCTAGGTGACTTGCAAGTATTTATCACATTTCCTGACTTGAACCTTGTAGAGAGTTTTATCAAGTGACTGGGGGTTAGTCCGTTATCATGCACTACCTGGCCACTGCTTTGCCCATAGCCATTAGAGCTATACAAACTGCTGGTGTCTTCCAAATGATGGTGGTGTTGAAGCTTGTAAGGAGGTGATTGGGGTTTTTTGGAAATAGATATTGCCTAGTAGCAAATGTAATCTGCCACCTGACAGCCAAAGTTGAAAGTTATTCCTGTCTTGCTGTAGGCTAGCGTAACTTTTTTTTATTTGTGCGGCCAAATTCCTATTTGCATCCATCTCCAGCTTTGAAGAGCTTTCCCCATGAGCTCTTTTGTTTAGGGCTTTGGTGCTACCCTTGCTTGAGACAATTCAGGAAATAGCAAGCCTGAAAGTTACATCATACCTATAAAATATTTGAATAACACCAAAATAAGTAATGGGTGGCACAGTGGTTAGCACTGCTGCCTGTCAGTGCCAGAGACCTCGGTTTAGTTCTTGCCTTGGGTAACTGTCTGCCTGGAGAGTTTGCACATTCTCCCAGTGTCTGCATGGGTTTTCTCCAGGTGCTCCAGTTTCCTCCCATACTCAATGTGTGGGTTAGATTGGCCATGGTAAATTGCCCTTTAGTGTTGGGGACCAGCAAGATTAATATGAGAGGTATGGGAATTGGGCCTGTATGGGATTGTTGTTGGTGAGGACTCGATGGGTTGAATGGATTTCCCCTGCAGTGTAGGGATTCTATGATCTAATCTATGAAAATAAATTAATCAGGGCAGTTTAACTGAAATTTGGCCGGTATATCGACAATCTAGATTTGTTAGCTGGAATTGACTAAGAATTGTTATAATCTTTAAAACCTGAGGAATTCTCTCGTATGTGAATTCCTTCTATGAGCCTCAACCTTGATCTGCTAATTAACATGCATCTTATACTGTGATGTAGAGATGATGGCATTGGACTGAGATGGGTTCATGTCACACAATTGCAAGATAACTACAGACTGGCGTGAACCCCCACCATTTGGCCCGGGCTTGCAAAATCATACCAACTGCCCTGGCTTGAGACAACTCACACCTCTTTAACCTATGATTGTCCCTTGCTCCGCTCTCACTGTCTGTACCTGCAAAGACTTGATTATCTGTAAAGACTCTCATTCCATCCTTACACGCCAGTCTGTAGTTATCTTGCAATTGTGTCTTTGCATAGATATTGTCATGTTTGTGAAACTACCTCTGCATTCACCTGATGAAGCAGCAGCGCTCCAAAAGTTCATGATTCCAAATAAACCTGTTGGACTTTAACCTGGTGTCGTGAGACTTCTTACTGCATCTTATACTGGCAGAGGTTTTTTCAAAATTTATGAATCATAATACTTTTGACGGAATAGTTATGCAATATTGAACTCTGTTTCTTATTTGCTGCATTCATTGTTTGTATTTAATGTTGAAGCACTTTATGTTGGGTTTATCTATTTGATTAAAACCTTATCTGTGCATTTTTTCAATTACAATGTCTTATTTGTGGACCTGTGGATATTGTGAAATAATGGGTTTATGCTGTTGAATTCTTCACAGTAGCTAGGGTAGGGGCCAAGAGTTTGTACCTTTTGCATAATAAACAAAATGGAATGTTCAGAGAAATTCCCCATGGCTGTTTTTATTTGATTCTTACTAGTTAGATAGACAGTATAATGACCTTTTAAAAGAAGCTTGTTTACTCTATCATTTACCTTAGCATATGAAAGAAATAAATCCACATTTCTTGAATGGCAAATCTTGATTTTTTTTTTAAATTTGTTTTTTGATATTTACAGCTCCCTAGTTTTTCTGTACCTTCCCCCCACACGCATGCACACTTACAAGATTGACCAAGCTTTAAAAAGCATCATCTCTTTTAATTTTTTTGTTTTGCCAGTTTCTTTCCATCTTGCTGCCTTCTGAAAGCATGGAACCTAACCATATGGAAAACATCAGTGTTGTGGGAGTGAAAATCTAATTCAGGGGCATAGTTTAAAAGCGTTTTATAATCCATAGTATCCCTACTAACTTGCTCAGGTTTCTTCAGACCTTTTATTGTCCAATGGAATGCATTTGTTTACTCAAGCCTGCCAATAGCACAAGGCCTCACCAATTTTTAAATTTTTGGTTAACATTGATTTACACCTTCCTTAGCGTGCAGCACATTAATTCAAATTGATGTAAGCCAAGTTTCTAAATGAACCCACGTTACAAAAGAATTAGAAGCCAAGAGGCATCGTAACTTGTAACTACCCTTCCTTTTAAGCCACAGGACTGAGCTGTAGAAGGCAGTAAGTCATGATCGTTACAACAAAACTCGATTGGTAATTTTCACAAGGCAGGTGATTCACATGTTGTGACTTAGCATGATGCAAACACTTGCAACGTGTGCAACATGCAATATCTTCGGAATTAATCAAGTTTCTACATGTGCAAAATGTGTCCTAAAGAAGGTGGTAGAGAAAAATTAGAAGTCTTCTGTTTCATATCCTATTCTCTCATTTTAAAGTTAACATTCCTTTGGCCTTTGATTTTTTTTGTACATGGGCCTCACTGTGACCTTTGTACATGGGCCTCACTATCCTAGCTTTGTATCATTTTAAATGTGACTCTCCGTTTTTGGTCCTAATCGAATTGAAAAATAGACCAGTTGGTCCAAAGCTATGTTAAATCACACTTTCAGTACTGTATGCAGTTTGGTTGACACATTCTGAAAAAAATGATAGAGGCACTGGAGAGAGTGCAGAGGAGATTTACAAGGATAATGCCAGGAATGTGTGGGTAATCGTATCAGGAAAGTATTGACAGATGTGATCTCCTTTTTCTTGGCGGGAAGAAAAGGCTGAGGGGGGTGATCTAACAGGTATTTAAAATTCTGAAATGTTTTGATAGTGGATATAAAGATTGTTTCCTCTACTAGGGAAGGGCATATCAAAGGATGTTGAGGGTGAGATCAGGCTATTGAGTTGGATGATAATGAATGGTGGAGCAGGCTCAAAGAGCCAAATGCTCCTATTTCCTACGTTGCATCTAGGGGCAATCATAGCAAGAAATCCAATGGGAAGTCCAGAAGAAACAATGGTAGGAACGTGCAATTGAAAATGGTTGAAGGGAACAGTCGAGATATATTAAGGGGAAAGCAGAGAATTGTATCAGGGAGAGGGGAGAAGATGGTTACAATGATAGATTTAAATCCAGGAAGAAGGGAGGAGGCTTAAGTGAGGCATAAACACCTGCGTGTACTTGTTGCGCCAATTGAACAATTTTATATGCCATATATCCTGTGTAAAAATGTGTGGCATTAGCCACACTCGCATCCATGTAATCCATCTGCTATAGTTTTGCCTAGACACTCAGTCTATTAATATTTTGTAACTTTACACTGCTATCTACACTAACTATCTCGCTAGCCTTTAGGCTGTCGACAAGATTGGATATAGGCCTCTTTATTGCATTAGTAAATGTAGTGAGTAATTAAGGCACCAACACAGATCCTGGTGGAACACCTCTAGTTAGGTCATTCGAATTCAGATACACACTCATTTGCACAGTGCCATTTTGAAGACAGAATTTGTGGGATCACTGAGGAATAAAATTACTTGGAGATGGATTTTGTTGCATTTCCAATTAACCATCAGTTACTTTGTTTTTGTTTAGGACATGGTGCAGATTGGCTGAAAGTTGGATTACCTCATCTTTTCTGTTCCTGGAAGATTATTTTATGTATTTTGTTTTTGCTGCTGGTCCCCTTGTGAGAACTGCTATTGAATATCCTAATCCCAGGGAGTATTTTCAGCTGATGGCATGTTCAGTCTTAGAATCCTTACTGTGCAGAAAAGAGGCCATTTGGCCTGTTGAATTTGCACCAACTCTCTGAAAGAGCAATCTCCTCTCCTTATCTTCATACAAATGATAGGTAATTACTATAGTTAATTCACTTAACCTCACATCTTTCCACAATAAGAGGCAATTTAGCGTGGCAATCCATCCAATCTGCACATCTTTGGAGTGTGGGATGAAACTGGAACACTTGGAGGAAACTCCACACAGTCACCCGAGGCTGGAATCAAACCTGGGTCCATGGCACTGATAGGCAGTGGTGTTAGCCACTGTGCTGTTGAATGATCATGACAATGAATGTTGAAACATTCTCATGGTTCAGTTTGATGTCAGGATGCAGCTCTTCACACACACAAAACTAAAGAACCACTTCACAGCCAATGACCTGCTTTTGCAATATTGCCACTGTTGTAATCTTGTCACTTAACAAATCTGATATAGTGAACTAGTATATGGTTAATTGATTTACAAAGTATGCAATAAACAACTGTTAGATGTGGGACAACAGATTTTTATAAAAGCTGTTTAGTCTAAAGGAGTAAATGAAATGGCTTATGCTTATCAACAAATAATTGGTTTCATCAAACCTAAATTGTTTGAATCATGAGATTGCTCATTATTTTAAGCAATTTGTACATAAGTTTGGTTTTGCCATATTTGCAGAAATTGTTCACATTGTTAGCTGGTCTTTATTGGTGAAACAGAATGCTGTGCCACCTTTATATAAGAATTCATTAAAGAAACTTGAACTTTTTGTGTTAAATGCGTTCTTTATTTTTGTTAATCTACTGTTGTTTTTCCATTTACCACAACAGTTTTTTATTATTCTCTGGGTTTTGGAGATCTGTACAGTTTCACCTTTTTAAAAATAAAACTCCAAGAAATTACTCCCTTATGCAACATATTCCTTTTCTGAAATGAGTAGAAAGCTGTTGCTCTACAATGCAGTGAGATGAAAATGGATGTGCCTGACTGAACTTAATAAAGCACAAGCCTGGCGCTGCCAGTCGTTCATGATGAAAGCAGGTAGTGTAGTTTAGAGTCAACTTCCTCTTGCTTTGTGAGGAAAAGCCTATGAGACAACATGTGATTGGCAATTAGCCTGGTGTGCTTTGGCAAGTAGAACTGGCTTCGTACCAGCAGAATTCAGAGGGGAAAAAAATAAGTTTAACAGATGCGTAGTGCACAACATCTGAAGCATAGCTTCTTGGTTGTGGGTTATTGGCAGGGCAAAGCCATTGGAACAGTGAGGAGAGACTCCATGTCTATATTAACTAAAAATTGTTAAACTGTATTTAATGCATTCTTTATTCAGTGTTTTTTGGTGTTAATATTTTGTCTCTTTTGTGAATTGATGCCAATTGTTTTAACCTGACATTTTAACAAATGAAGCCTGTCAACATTTTGTTGATCTCAATCTATTACACTAAGGACACTTCAATACAAGTTTTCATTCTAATGAGAGTAAATATTTATTTTAACTGGCTGGGTAGGTGATACTTCACTTGAGCAACAAGTAAAAATGACAGCAATTTGACTTTGGCAAACTGCATGACCTATGTGGCGGAACCTGTGCATCTACCAGGAACTGGGCTAATTGAAAAGTTCTTTCAAAGAATTGACAGATACAGTGGACTAAATGGCCAGTTCCTGTCCTGCAAGATTTTGTGACACAATTTATTTATTAGTGTCACAAGTAGGCTTACATTAACACTCAAATGAAGTTACTGTGAAAATCCCCTAGTCACCACACTCCAGCACCTGTTTGGGTACACAGACGGAGGATTTAGCATGACCAATACACCTAACCAGCATGTCTTTCAGATTGTGGGAGGAAACCCAGGCAAACATTGGGAGAACGTGCAAACTCCACACTGGCCCAAACTGGAAATTGAACCCAGATCCCTGGTGCTGTAAGGCAGCAGTGCTAACCACTGTGCCATGTATCTAAAGGCTCGAAGTAGGTCAATGGAACTGGGCGACAAGTGAACAGGATATGACCAGCAAGATTCTGGTTGAGCTCAAACTTAGAGGATGAAAGATGGGAGACTGGAAAAATTGAGCCTGAAACAAATAAAGGCATGGATGAATGTTTCAGCAGCACATGAGAGACAAGGATGAAGTCAGAAGTATAATGGAGGTGGAAGTAGATGCATGTGGTGATGGAATAAATATATTGTTAGAAGCTCATCTCCATGTAAGATAGCAGTGCTACAAACAGCTCAGTGGCCAGGCAGACTGATTTGAGTCAGTCGCTAAGGAACGGAGATGGTGGGGGACCAATGAGACGGTTTTGATTTTCTCAGTATTTAATTGAAAGAAATTTCTACTCAATCTGACACTGAATGTTGCACTGCAGTGTGAAATTGGAGACAGTGGGCAGAGGTTGCAAGAGTTGATGGTAAAGTAAAGCTAACTGTCATCAGCATTCATGTGGAACTGATGTTTTTTCAGTGGTGTGGCTGAGGGATAGCAAATGGGTGACAAATAGGAGGTGCCAAAGGATTTTTCTGAGTAAGATAGGTAAACACCAAGCCTGAGCAGATGGACATGTATTTACATATGTAAAATGTTTATCTCTGTTCATTGTTTGCTGCTTTACTCGTAAGTTTATTGTGGTGTCATGTAAGAGTGGTAGTTTGTTAATATTTTCACACTTTGTTCATGTACCACTTTGTTAATCATGTGGGAGATTCTGAAAATGATCTGTGTTCTTTGGACAGTGTTATCTTGTGATCTCTGGCTTCTGATCTGGGCTGAATGCAGAGTTCACTAGTTCTGTAATTTCTAACTCAGTGGTTTAAATGTTCATTTGAAAACAAATTTTAAATTCTTAACCCCTCTGAGTGTTGCAGCAGGATTTCCCATCTTAAAAAAAATATTAATTGCAATCAATTTAACTTGTGGACTTGAGCCATGATTTCTTCAAGTGCGAGACATTGTTTTTCCCTTTCTATACAAATGATTCATTTATGTTAGCAGTATCAGTCTGGCATTAAAATTGTATTTAATTTGCACATTGCATTTTTTTGCCTGAATTTGCCCTTTAGATTTTCCTTATGAGATATTGGCAAAGATCCACAAAAGGTCAATAAAGCTCACTTTTCTGTTAAAGTTGTGATTGCTTAATGTAGCATATTGATTCTTCAGCAGTTAATCAATCATTTTATTTAGGAATTATTTTTGAGGTGAACCTACTGGCAGGAATTGATGTTTGGCTGTCCGTGGTGAGATGGCTTGAATTCTTGTTTGAGTGAGAACTACATTTAGCTATTTTTAGGAAACCATACTTCCTGTCTTTTGGTGCCTTTTAATATAGAAAAAGGATTCAACAGCAGTTTTGTTTAGCCTCCCCTTCGCAGCATGGTGAATTGTGCCAAGCAACTGTCCCACATGCACTGGCATTTCTCTGTCCTCTCGCAAGTAGCAGATGTGAGCCTAAACTAGAGCTTTTCCAAGCTATTTGATTATGAGAGCATCACAACTGTGTCCAGGTCAAACATATTCATATGCTCAGATTCCATCAGGGGTCATTTGACAGTAATTGACACCAAGAATGAGGCCAACTGAAATGCATCATACTACATCACATGCTTAGATTGGGAGCTGAAAATGAGACTCTCTGAGCTGTCTGGCTTAGAAACTCTGCCTGAAGCAGACTTTCCCAAGTCCTTTTAAGATGTCTGATAGGAGTTGCCTAAAAGTTTCAGCTTGAAAGAATAAGCTCAGATTTCAGTCTCAACATGTTAACTGTTTTGATTGTATCTGTGAGATCCCTTGCCAGTTTTGGATGCTTGATGAACAGTGTTTCTGTTGAAGTTGTAGCTGTGTACTTCTAATTGTTTTTGATCCTTTTTGGATCAAAGATTTTGTCGTTTGATATTAAAAATACAAGTCATAACAAAAGTACTCTACTCTATGATGCTCTTCTTCAATCTTCTTCAGAGTTCTATACATTAATCCAATTATTCCTTTTAAAAAAAGGCAGGGTTGCCCAAGGCAATAGATTTCATTGAAATATGGTATTGTGAGCTATCTAATCCATTTTTCTGTAAAACAAACTGGCTAATTTTAGAAATGGAAAGAACACTCCAATATTAATTTATTTCCTTTCTTTTACTTCTCCCAAACATGATGGTGCAATGGTTCACACTGCTACCTCACAGCACCAAGGACCTAGGTTCAATTCCAGCTTGAAGAACTGACTGTGTGGAGAGTGCGTTCTCTTCGTATCTGTATGGATTTCCTTTGAATGCTCTGGTTTCTTCCCACAGTCCAAACATTTGCAGCTTTGGTGGGCCGTGGTTAATGTGTGGGGTTAGGGCAGGGGATTAGGCCTATGTAGGATGCTGTTTGGAGGGTTGGTTGCAAACTTGATGGGCCAAATGGTCTCTTCTGCACTGTGGGATTTTATGAAATACCAGTGCCTTGTGGGTGAATCTTAAGTTTATGCTGGCCAGTTCTGATATTCCATGACCACAATGGCAACTAAAGACAGACAACACTGAAAATTAATGGATTCTTCCTTTTTATTTTTAAAGTTTATTAGTCACAAGACTTACATTAACACATTTGTGAAGTTATTCTAAAATTACTATAGTCGCCACACTCCAGTGCCTGTTTGGGTCAGTGCACCTTACCAGCATGTCTTTCAGACTGTGGGAGGAAACTGGAGTATCCGGAAGAAACCCATTCTCCCGTGGAGAGAATGTGCAAACTCCACAGAGACAGTGACCCAAGCTGGGAATTAAACCAGGGCCCCTACCACTGAGGCAGCAGTACTAACCACTGTGCAGTGTCTTTTGGATTCATTTTCTCTAGTGACACAAAAAATGGTACTATTTTGAGGTTTCTCATTCCTTGCATTTAAAATATCTATCTACACTTTTTCTCGCTTTCACTATTGATTTGTAGAGTTGGGCTTTGTTTGGAAGTTCAAACAAAGGGCAAAAGCTTTTGGAAATGTTGGGATATGCTTGTTATTTCAGAAGGAATTTGAAATCTTGGAATGGTTGTGCAGAAAGTGTACTCATTGTCTTCCGGAATTTTCCCAGATCCAGCTATGGCTGCTGAATTGATTTGCTCCTACATATAGCATCTCTTGAATTTCCTGAATGGAGAAGGGGAAGAATTTTGCTACAGCACCCTTTGTGGATTGGCATTTTATTTTGACCCATTAAAATGCCAGAAGTTCTAATGGGATAGTTTTAAACTGCTACAGAATACACAATCCTACCTGACTGTGTAACAATCTAGCCAGATAAAGGCTAGATTTATCCAGCCCCTCACTTCACAAGGCTGAATGGAGATGTAAAATGCAAACGGTCAAATAATTGCAAAATATTTTGGGTGATTCTTTTTCCCCCCAGAGAAAACAAGGAAATATAATTAATTAACCTTTTCCCTTTATCTTTTGAATATTTGAATACAGAAAGTGGTCAGAAAGATGACCTAGCTGAAAATCCACAGGAAATCAGATAGGTCTGAACCGCTGGATCTTTAATTGTTCTGACCTTTTTTTGTCTACCCAGCTACTGTGATTGCAGGAAAAGCAATGGCACTCCACACACTTCATCACACTTCTCTTTAATGCTGGGTGATGTAAGGGTTTATGCAAAATAATTAATGGATTATTGCTGCAAATGGTCATTTCTTGAAGTTACAGGCAAATATTCTACATTTTTGTTGTATATTCAAGAAAAATAGGCTATGTCATTGAATTCAAGAAGATTACTTAATTTTAATAACTTCTGAGGATAATCAAATCTCACCAGTTTAATTTTCTCTTTGCAAATGATGCCTGCTAACATTAGCTTGTATAAAAGTTATTATCAATGCAGAGAAGTGCACCCAGATGTTCATCATGTGCTGATGAATGTTGAAAAAATAATGTAAAATGTCACTCAATACAATTAAAGTCCATCAGGTTTATTGGAATCATGAGCTTTTGGAGTGCTACTCCTTCATCAGGCGAGTTCTTCCTCCTTCCACTCATCTGAGGAAGGAGCAGTGCTCTGAAAGCTTGTGATTCCAAATAAACCTGTTGGACTTTAAGCTGCTTATTGTGAGACATCTTTGTGTCTACCCCAGTCCAATGCTAGCATCTCCATATAAAAAATAATGGACAGGCAAAGACGAACTGGCCTATTCAACCTGTCCCAAACAATTGCAATGTCATGTTTATAATAACATGTTTATACATGAGACATTACTGAAGTATTTCAAAGGCGTGTTGAAAAGCAAATTTTTATACCAAGCATATAAGACAATATTAGGGTAGGTGAAGTTGAAATGTCTTAAAGAAAAAGAAATGAGGTGGTGAGGAGGTTCCAGTGCCTTGCCAGTTGAAAGTGTGACTGCTAATGGTGGAGCTATTCAAAGTGATTGTCAGGAGACCAGAATTGGATGAGTGCAGATATTGTGGAGGGTTGTGGAGTGGTAGAGATGGGTAGAAGTTGGCCATGGAGGAATTTGAAAAGGAGGATAAGAATTTTAAAATGGAGGCATTTTTTGGCAGGAATCATTGTAGATTAGTGAGCATAGGGGTGATTAGTGAATAGAACTTGATACAAATAAGAACATGAGCAGCAGAGTTTTGAGTACCCCGTAACATAAGGAGGGTAGAATGTGGGTGGCTAGCCAGTAGAGCAGTAGAATCTTCAAGTATTGAAGTAACAAAAGAACAGATAAGAGTTGCAATAGCCGATGAGCTGAAATAAAACCAGAGATGGACAGTGTTACAGAGACTGAAACGTGGTCTCATTGTGGAGCAGGAATGTGTTTGGAAGTCCAACTGTGGGCCAAACATAACACCAAAGTTACAAACACTCCGGTTCAGTTGTAGGTACTTGTTAGGGAGAGGAATGGAGTTGAGAGCTAGGGAAACGAATTTGTAGCTGGACCTGAAGACCAACCATGGCATTCATTTGGAAATTGAGAAGCGCAATAAGAATTGCAAATTGGTATGCTTGATTAATGGATAAAAGTCAGTGAAATAGAAGCAATAGCTGATTGCTGATTCACGCTGCAGTAAAAGATAAAATTGTGGCTGTGTTTGCACATTGAACATTCTAGGAAACCAAATTTCCAATGTTTAAAATAGCATCATACTGAGAACTAGCCCCCTCTGTAGGGAAATTGACAGATGGGAATAGTTATGAATCATGGTCAGCTCTGCTCTTGCATGTTGATGGCTTCCCTCTAGGCATGCAAATAAATTTGTATTTAATCTTTCTATGTCTTTTTGCTTCTGGGTTAACAATTAAAATTCTTTTTCTACAATAAATGACAAGATAATGAGCTTAATAATTATTTGAGAATGGGGTTGGGGGTGCTAGAGTTCAGGGCAGAAAAAGAAATGTTTCTGGTTGACGTGCAACTTGGCTGTTTCACGTGTCACCAGTTGGTATTCTTAAACTGAGATGGTTGAGAGGGTCAGTAATAACTGGTCACATGCTGCAGATGCAAATTAATCCCTACCTTAAATTATGCCTTTATTGGTATGTAAGACTCTGGCAATATATAAACAATATGAAATCAATGAATACCATATTTTGTTGTTCCCGTGTCTGCATGGGTTTCCTCCGGGTGCTCCAATTTCCTCCCACATCTACAGTCTGAAAGGTGTGCTGCTTTAGGTGCATTGGCCATGCTAAATTCTCCCCCCAATGTACCCGAACAGACGCCAGAGTATGGCAACTAGGGGATTTTCACAGTAACCTCATTGCAGTGTTAATGTAATGCGACACTAATAAATAAACTTTAATCTTGAAATTTGTAAAATTCATATAAGTTGATTTGATCATAGAAGTTTTTATGTAGTACTGGATGAAGTGCTTGCATAAATTAACCTTAAAAAATTGGTGTCACCAGTTTTATGAAAATACAAGTTTTGCAATGCATATAAGGGTTGTGATTGGCATTGAAAAATATTGTTTAGTCAAAAAAAAAACACATT
Source organism: Sphyrna mokarran (assembly GCA_024679065.1). Classification (NCBI taxonomy): domain Eukaryota; kingdom Metazoa; phylum Chordata; class Chondrichthyes; order Carcharhiniformes; family Carcharhinidae; genus Sphyrna; species Sphyrna mokarran. Next base: position 72,335,646 of record JAGIQG010000007.1, on the reverse strand, counting down.
TCCTTTCATATGTTAAATTTTAGTAGACACCATATTCCTGTATATGTGTTTGTTTTTATTGGCATTGTGGTGAGAATGGTACTGGGAGTCCTTAATATTAGCATATTTGGCTTCAGGCCAAACAAGCACAAGGCGGTCCCTTCAAATGATGAGTCTGTATGGAAGCCATGCTGCTGACTGACTGAGCTAGTGGAATTCTGTTTAGTCTTGTTCTCATCAGTGATCCTGCTGCAGATATAACAGTTAGCAATGCTATTGGTATTAGTAGCCAATGCCCAATTCATGTAAAGACAAAACTTTGGATTCAGTGAAGATGCAGGGAGGTTTTGCTAAAATTGTATAAAACACCAGTTAAAACACAGCTTACTGCATATGTTTCTGGTCCCTGCTTTACAGAAAAGTTTGTTTATTAGTATCACAGGTAGGTTTACATTAACACTGCAATGAGATTTGCTGTGAAAATTCCCTAATTGTCACACTCCAGCACCTGTTTGGGTACACTGAGGGAGAGTTTAGCATAGGCCAATTCACCTAACCAGCGCATCTTTCCAGAGGAAACTGGAGCTCCAAAGGAAACTCGCGCAGACAGGAGGAGAACATGCAAACTCCACACAGTCATCCGAGCCAGGAATCAAACCAGGTCCCTGGCATTGAGGCAGCAGTGCCAGAAAGGATGTGATTGCAGAGGGAGGGTTGAGAGGAGGCTTACAAGGTTGTTTCAGGGAAAGAAAATATTAGTTTTAAGGAAAGATCTCCTAGACTGAGTTTTTCTTTGGAACAGAAGGAGATATGGCAATGTTTAATTGAGGTGTATAAAATTAGGAATGGCCTAGATAGATTCTTTCTAGCCATTCTATTTCCATTAGCAGAGAGCTTTGTAACTGGGGCATGAATTGAAAGTAGTTGCCAGAAGGATTGGAGAGAAGTTGAGAAATATTTTTCACCCAGAACATGGGGATCAGAAACTTTTTGCCTCACAAGTGGTCGAGACTGAAATGCTGTAACTGGCCTGACTATAGAGCAAGAGCTGGAAAATTCAGCTGGAGAGTGCAGCTTGGGTAGCAGAACCACAATAAATTGAAAAGCACGTACTGTAAATTTGATTTGTCTAGTGATACTACCATGCTATCCGTGCTCCTAATTTGTATATTTGTATGCAAAGTGCAGCAGACTAGAGACAGATATTGGAGCCCAAAATTGGATCATTGACATAGAATGATGTATTTCCACAATTGCCAACCTCAGGTCTGGCAAATTCCTTGCTTCTCATTGCCACCAAACTAGGACACTATCCTTGTTCAATCTGTATGTTATAAAATGAGATTGTAACTTAATGCACAGGGAAGCCCTCATGATGAACAGCAAAAGCAATAGTTTGTAAATAGTAATAATCCTCCAATCATAAAAACAAAGTTCTGTACACCATCTAGTCCAGATTGGTGGTAAACAATTATGCAACCAGCAGGAAGGGTAAGATAGTAAGCACTCACATCCAAGAGCCCAAGAGATCAGGCTGAAGTATCTTCAGGCTAAGTTTCTGCTAGACTTTCTCCCAGGATTCCTGTTATCATGATGCCAGTGTCCTTCAAGTTGCTTCATTCTGTGTGAAATGAGGTAAGGGAAATATTAAGTAATTAGGAAGTCTTTTTTTTCCTGTTTGAGTACTCAAGTGTTCTGCTGTAACTATCCTATCCCAAAGGAACAAATTGGAAAAAACTGATAAAATATTAACCAGTTTCTGTCAATCAGTCATTCTTATAATCAAAACCTTATGTAGTAGCATGGAATTATCACTTAGTTTAAACATCCTGCAGCCTGGAGCTGAACAAAATCCTGTTTGTTTTTGTAAGTATTAAATATTTCTATCTGTTCATACAAAGGAAGTTACTTTGGTTAAATTCTAAATGTTATAACAGACTCGAAAGGAAATTAACTGGAAAGTTTTAAATCAGAAATACATTAATTCAGTTATATCTGTAATGCATGTTTGCAAAACTCTTGAATGGACCTATCTTAAGCTGAATTTTTTTTCCACTGCTTAGTTATGACTGTAACACTAATTCTGCACTCTCTTCCTTCCCCGCTCTATGAACAGCATGCTTTGTCTGTACAGTGTGCACTGTATACTAGTGTGCACTGTATACTAGTGTGCAACAATAAATCAAAAACATGTTCTATGATCTCAGGAAGTCTATGGCAATTCATAGATTAATATTCAAACTGTAAATATATTTTCTTCCATTATTATATAATTATGGATTAAATGGAACATTGACTGTTAAGCCACTTCAAAAATGGCAGATCACTGACTAAAGGTGAAGCATATTTTTATATCTTGTATGTCTGCAGTCCATTATTTGAGCAGTAACCTCAAATTCCAGTACTGCTTGTGTTGCAGCTCACTCTTTGCAAATATCATAGTGACCAATTTGACAGCATTTTGTATTAATTTGATTGCTTTAATTTGCTAATCATAAATCCAGCTGGAAACTAGTTTAGAACCACAGCATCTTGCCCTCGCCCACAGGAAATTGGTCTAAGATCCTAACGTAATTTGTGTTAATTTCTTTAAAACCTAAGAAATTCACTAGCTGGTTGACTAAGTAAATGTCCTGCAAAATTGAAGGAAGGGGTTCTATTTCAAGAATGGCATTGCAGTCAGCTTTTACTGTCTAAATACTGGTGTGCATTGAAACTTTTGATATCTTCCATTTTTTAAATTCTGTAAACATTTTAAATGCTGCAATGTTAACACAAAATTTGCACAAGATCATACTTATGGCAACAGTGAGAAGTTTATGGGTAGTTTGATCATTTTCAATCTTATTGGTTTAGGGGCTAAGTAATTTTAGATTTAAGTGTTGTGAAATTCCAAACCTAGTTGTTTTGACCATAAGAAATGAGAGCGTAAGTAAGCCATTTGGTCCATTAAGCCTACTCTGCCATTCAAAGATCGTAGCTGATTGTGCATGATTTTTGTACTTTTTGGTGTGGGAATTCTGCTTAATTCTTGAAATAAAAATTCTCAGTTCAGGAAATAACTAGCAGGAAAGAAAACTAGTAAAATCTTTTTAGCAAAATATTGTCTCGGAAAAATATCCATTTGAGCAACCATATCTATTGAGCATAATTTGACCAGTACTGCGTGAGAGAGAAGGGGGTCTTAATCTAAATGTGAGGGGTACATTTTAAGGCTCAAAGATGTTTGAAGGACTTACCAGTCACGATTGCATTTTCATTTACAGGTAAGCTTTCTTCTTCCTTTTGTTTTAGTGCAGAGATGATTTTATAATTACAAATGTAAATTATATTAGAGTTTATGCTGTACAGGCATTAAATCTTGTGTTCATAAATTTGAAATTGCAAATTGATTATGGGACAATTGTGGACCAATGGTAAATAATATATAGTTAGGAGGGATTTGCCCTGAGACCCAAAATCCCATAAAGTCTCACCTTCACATTGCGTATCTCAGACATTGTTTTTATGTGGCACTACTACTGCAAAATGGGATAGACTTGGAACAGATCTAGCAACTCAAAACTGAACATCTATGAGGCTCTGTGGGCCATCAGCAGCAACAGAATTCTACTCAACTACAATCAGTAACCTCATGGCCCTGCATGTGCCCCCCCACTCCACCATTACCACCAAGCCAGAGATTAATTCTGGTTCAGTGAAGAATGTAGGAGGACATGCCAGGAAAAACATCAGGCATACCTAAAAATGAGGAATCAACCCAGGTGAATCTACAACACAGAACTACTTGTATGCCCAATGTCAAAAACAACAAATAATAGATCTAAGTCATTTCTCAACCAACGGATCAGATCTAAGCTCTACAATCCTGCCACATTCAGCTGGCAATGTTGGTGGACGATTAAACTACTCACTGGAGGGGAGGCTTCACAAATATCCTCATCCCCAATGGTGGAGGAGGCCAGCACATCAGTGCAAAAACTAAGACTGAAGTATTTTCAATAATCCTGCCAAGCAGATGATCCATCTCAGAATCCTTAAAGATCCTCAGCTTCACAGATGTCAATTCTCAGCCAACTTGATTGATTCCATGCATTATCAAGAAATGGCTGAAGGTACTGGATGCTGCAAAAGGCTATAGGCTCTGACAATATTCTGGCAATAGTCTTGAAGTGTACTCCACAACTTGCCACACCCCTAACCAAGCTGTTCCACTACAGCTACATCATTGGCATCAACCTGGCAATGTGAAAAATTACCCAGGTGTGTCCTGTACAGAAAAACAAAGATAAATTCAACCCAACCTAATAATTGCCTGGTCATGAACAAAACCATCAAGCACCATTTAGTCAACAATAACCTGCTCATGGACACTGTCTGGGTTCCACCAGGGTTACAGCTCCTAACCTCATGGTTCAAACATGGACAAAAGAGGTGAAGTGAGGACTGTCCTTGATGTCAAGGTAGCATTTGACTAAACATGACATTTAGAAGCCCCAGCAAAACTGGGATTGATGAGAATCTGGGGGCAAATTCTCTTCTAGTTGGAGTTATACCTGGCATGATGAAAGATGGGTCTGATGGTTGGAGGTCAACCATCTCAGTTCCAGGACATCATTACAGGAGTTCCTTTGGGTAGTGTCCTAGGCACTAATATTTTCATAATGACCTTCCTCCCATCTTAGCATTGTTGCCTCAGGAACCCAGATTTGATTCCGGCCTTGGTTCACTGTCTCAGTGTGGAGTTTGAACATTCTCCCTTACCTGTGTGAGTTTCCTCGCAGTGCTCTTGTTTCCTGCCACAGTTCAAAAATATTTAGTTTAAGTGGATTAGCCATGGTAAATGTGTAGATTAAGATGGATAAGATGCTCTTTCAGAGAGTTGGTGCAGACATGATGGGCCGAATGCCCTCCTGCACTGTATGGATTCTGTGAACTTAAGGTCAGAGGTGGGGATTGTTTACTGATAACTGCACAATATTAGCACCGTTTTTAACTCCTCAGATATTGAAGTGGTCCAAATCCAGATGCATCAAGATTTGGATACTATCCAGGCTTGGACAACAGTGGGCAAATAACATTCTTGCCACACAAGCCAGGCAATGACCATTTCCAACAAAAGAGGACCTAACTATCACCCCTTGTTGTTCAATGGCATTGCTATCAATGAATCATTTACTAACAATATCCTGGGGGTTATTGTTGAACAGAAGCTGAACTGGACTACCCATAGAAATACTGTAGCTATCAGAGCAGGTGAGAGCCTAGGAATCCTATGGCAGTCCAAATTTGCTAAATTGTCCCCTAGTGTCTCCAGATGCTTGGGTTAGAGGGATTAGCAGGGTGAATATGTGGGGTTATGGGGATAAAGCCTGGATGGAATTGCCGTAGGTGCAGACTTGATGGGCCAAATGGCTTCCTCTGCACTGTCTGGTTTCTATGATTTCACAAAGCCTGTGCAGCATCTACAAGTCAGGAATGTAATGGAATGCTATCCATTTGCCCGAATGAGTGCAGTTCCAAAACATTCAAGAAGGAGCCAACTTGATTGCTACCTTTCCACATTCAATTTCTCAACCACCGGTGACCAGTGCCAGCTATACGTACAATCTGTAAGATGCAAGGTTCCTTAAATCTTACCTTCCTAATCCATGATACCATTTCTTAGAAAGACAAGGACAGCAGAACACCACCAGCTGGAAGTTCCCAACCTAGTCATTCATCATCCTGACTTGGCTGGGTCAAAATCCTGGCACTCCTTCCCCAACAGCATTGTGGGTGTACCTACACCTTGGACTGCAGAGATTCAAGAAGGCAGCTGGGGATGGACAATAAAAATGGTTGAGTAGCCAGTGATGCCCACATCCCATAAATGAATTTTAAACTGAAGATGGGGGCGAAAGGAATTGACATTAGTGGAGTGAAACAAGCACATAGTGGCAGGTTATTTTAACATTGCCTGAAATCTGTTACATATCTACACACGTGGATTTCAATTGACTGCTATTTGCAACATTTTTAGATCTAAGTCCTCCTGAATTTGGAAGTGTAATCAGCAATATCTAAATTGTTCAAAGAAACTTCTCTGTTTAAAACTACAACTGGTACATTTGTCTTGTGTTATAAAAATTGCTTAAGCTGGGGTTCTTAATGTTCTTAATTTCTATAAATATTATGTAACTTGTTTTTTTAAGAAACTGTTTCAAAGTAGTTTTGTCTGCAAGTTATATTTTCATAGTTTACATGTAAATTGTGCGTGCAAACGATGTATAATTGTAAACACTGACCTGACAAGTATATTGATTCTTCAATGTAGCATACTCCTGACATCCTAATTAAAATATACCTGCCAAATTTGATGGTTCTAAGCTGAATTTATCCATGTATGTGCTTGAATTCTATAACCTCAAAAACTACTTGGTTAACTGCAGTTGAAACATTGGATGCAGTGTTTGTGGCCAAGTTGCATTGAATCCTCAGGTCAGCAATTAAATCAAAAATGTTTATCATACTGCTTTAGGGCCAAAGACAAATCCTGTCAACCTCCCATGTAACAGTAATACATAGGCTTTGAACATATTTGTAGATTTGATATTTTGTCAATGCCTGTGAATTCTGATTGATTAAGGTTTTGATCATTTAGGGGGAAAGAAGTTGAAACATTTCGGCTAGCACTTCAGGACAGTTTATGAAGTTAACTTCAATTCACTTTGTCCAAACACAGGCAAGCCCTTGGGACTGTTTGATGGAAAGTGAGGCAGTAGCTGAATAATTATCATGCCAACTCTTGTGTGCATATGAAGGTTAGGCTACAGTTAGTTTGAGAGTGGAAGGACCTCGCAGTTATAATAGTTGATGTTTTAAGTTCATGTCTTCGTTTTTGTCTCAGGTCTGTTCCAAAGTCTTGAATACCTGCACACTGAAATGTCGCAGCTTATTAACAACTAAACGTTTCTAGTAAAATTTGAACATGGTCCTGTAAAAATCTCTGTATAGGTTACAGGCTTTGTCCTCTGAGCAAAGTGTATATTTAATTTTGTGTTCAGTACACCCACTTATTGATTTAACTGTTATTTTTGATTTAAATTGAATGTTAAGGTTTATTTTATTTTCTCGTCAAATTTCTCCTTGCTTCCTGAAAGGATTCACTGGTGGGTGCATGACTTCAGAGATTATGCTTTCTCCAGTACCTTTTTGGTGACTGTTACTCATGTCCTATCTGTTTTGGTAGCAAGCTTTGAAAAGCTGTTTTACCCTTTTCCTCAAAAGGCCATCATCATAAGCAAACCTTAATCTTGTCTTGATTGATATCCAACTGTTTGTGAGGTGAGAGTGACTATCCTTGACACCAAGGCAGCATTTGACAAAGTGTGGAATCAAAGAGCCTTAGCAAAACTGGAGTCAATGGGAATTGGGAGGAAAACACTTGACTGTTTGGAGTCATACCTGGCACAAAGGAGAATGCCAACCACCACAACCAATCAGTCATCTCAGTCCTATGATACCACTAGAGGTGTTCCTCAGGGTCGTGTCCTAGACCCAACTGTCTTCAGCTGCTTCATCACTAATCTTTCTTTCACCATAAGGTCAGAAGAGGGTATGTTTATTGTGCAATCATCAATCATTTGTGACTCCTTTAGATACCGAAGCAGTCCATGTCCAACTGACAATATTCAGGCTTGGGCTGATAACTGGCAATTAACATTCACACCACACAAGTGTTAGGCAGTGACAATCTCCAACAAATGAGAATCTATTCACTAGCATTACCATTGCTTAATTTCACCATATCAACATTCTGGTTGTTACGATTGACCAGAAACTGAATTGGACTAGTCATATGTATACTGTGGCAACAAGAGCAGGTCAGAGCCTAGGAATCCTGTGGTGAGTAACTCACCTCTCGACTCCTCAAACTCTGTCATGTTGTGGGATACTCCAATTGTTTGGATGAATGCAGTGCCAACAACATTCGTAAAGCTTGACACCATCCAGGACAAAGTAGCTCACTTGACTGGCATCCTTTCCACGTATTTAATCCCTCCACCATCACCAACAAGTGGCAGGGGTATTTACCATCCAGAAGATGCAGTGTAGGAACACAAAGTTCCTTAGGCAGCACCTTCCAAAACCACCACTGAGAATGACACAGTCAGCAGACACATGGGAGAACCATTACCTGGATGTTCCCCATCAAATAACTCACCATCCTGACTTGAACTATAACACGTTTCTTCACTGTTGCTGGGTCAAAATCCTAGAACTCCCTCCCTAACAGCACTGTGGTTGTATCTGCATCACATAGACTGCAACGGTTGAAGAAGGCAATAAGGGATGGACAATAAATGCTGACTTCACCATCAATACCCATAGCCTGTAAATTAATTTTTAAAAACTTGCAGCCATTGTCATGACAGTAATAAAAGTCATGATGTAGAGATGCCGGCGTTGGACTGGGGTAAACTCAGTAAGAAGTCTGACAACACCGATTTTAAATCCAACCGATTTATTTGATAGTAAACTATCAAGTTTACTATCAAATAAATCGGTTGGATTTAAAATCGGTGTTGTCAGACTTCTTACTCAGTAATAAAAGAGCAGGATTGATTCCAATTCCATGCCCATCACTCCCTACAAATATGTCCACTGGAAACTACAATGAATTGTGGCTAAATTTGCAGACCAAGGCTTGAAAAAATTTTATTATATCTGAATGACAACATTTGAAAATTTTACCTACCATGGGGAAATGCACTGCTTTGGCTTTGAAGCCCATTGACATGGCTTGGGTTTATAAAAAGTGCTTTATAAACATATGTTTTTTTCTCTTTTATTGAAATTCACTGGCCTCTGTCCTTTCCATGTGGTTTGTGAAGGACTTTGGCAGCAATTTAAGGCTAATTTTGTAACACAATTTTGCTTCATTGATGGTAGTGTCTTTAAACCAGTTCCCTAAATGTGTTTGAAAAGGTTTTTCTGTTTTAGTTTTTTTTGACTGACATTGGGAGGCTGCTTCACTGTTTTGGTGACGAGTGTGTTTGAGACCATATAGTGGCATTAATGGCTCGCAGTGAATGAGCAAAGTGTCTGAGAAGTCATGAAATCAAGAAGTTTGCTGCAGTCATTTGCTTTTGGAACTTCCAGGAATGGGTGACTTATTTTGCTGCCTGTTTGAAGAAGAAATTCTATATCAGCTGATGCCTAGGATGTAAACTTTGAATTTGAAAGAGTGGAAAACAGCTAATGTTACGCTGCTGTTTAGAAAAGGTAGCAGACAAAAGGCAAGTTTAATGTCCGTAATTGGAAAAATGCTAGAATCCGTCATCAAAGAAGAAATAGCAAGACACCTAGAAAAGTACGGTTTGATCAAGCAGACGTGGCACGGATTCGTGAAGGGGAAGTCATGTTTAATGAATTCATTGGATTTCTATGAGGATGTGATTAGTGCAGTAGATGGAGGGGAACTGGTGAATGTGGTGTTTTTAGATTTCCAAAAGGTGTTTGGTAAGATGTCTCACAAAAGATTGCTGCAAAATGTTAGGGTGCACAGAGTTGGGGGTAAGATGTTAGCGTGGACAAAAGATTGGTTGCCTAACAGGAAGCAGAGAGTTGGAATCAATGGGGTGCTATTCTGGTTGGCAGTTGGTGACAAGTGGAGTGCTGCAGGGATTGGTGCTGGGGCCTCAACTGCTTACCATATACATTGACAATCTAGAGGAGGGGGCTGAGTGTAGGATAATGAAATTTGCTGATGATACAAAGATGAGTGGAAAAGCAAATTGAGTGGAAGGCGCGGAAAGTCTGCAGAGAGATCTGGATAGGCTGAGTGAATGGGCGAGAACCTGGCAAATGGAGTATAATGTTAGCACATGTGAGGTTATCCACTTTGGTAGAAATAATAGTAGGAGGGATTATTATTTAAAGGATGAAAAGCTGCAGCATGCTTTGGTGCAGAGGGACCTGGGGGTCCTTGTGTACGAATGGCAAAAACTCAGTCTGCAGCTGCAGCAGGTGATCAAGAAGGCGAATGGAATGTTGGCCTTTATAGCGAGGGGGATAGAATATAAAAACAAGGAGATTTTGCTGCAACTGTACAGGGCATTAGTGAGGCCGCAACTGGAGAACTGTGTGCAGTTTTGGTCACCGTATTTGTGAAAGAATATATGGGCCTTGGAGGGAGTGCAGAGAAGGTACACTAGGCTGATACCTGAGTTGAGAGGGTTAGCCTACGAGGAGAGATTGAATAGACTGGGTCTATACTCATGGGAATTCAGAAGGCTGAGGGAGTTCTTATAGAGACTTTCAAGATAATGAAGGGAATAGATAGGGTAGAGTAGAGAGATTTTTCCTGCTTAAAAACGATGACAGAACTAGAGGGTACAGCCTCAAAATAAGGGGGGCGCATTTTATATCAGAGTTGAGGAGGAACTTCTTCACTCAAAGGGTGATGAGTCTCTGGAATCCTCTGCCCATTGAAGTGGTAGAGGCTACCTCGTGAATATATTTGTTATGGGTAGATAAGTTTCTGATAGACAAGGGAATTAAGGGTTATGGGGAAAAAGAGGGAAAGTGGAACTGATCCACTTCAGATCGGCCATGATCTTGAATGACGAGGCAGGCTCGAGGGGCTAGAAGGCCTATTCCTACTGCAATTTCTTATGTTGTTATGTTTCTTATGAAAGCTGTGTGGTAGAGAGTTTACATACGTGAAAAAAGTTTTGTACATTTGCTCTTATTATATCATCCCCCCCACCCCACCTTACACTACTCTCTCTCTCCCTCCTCCTCCTCCTCTCCTCCTCCTCCTCCCCTCTCTCTCTCTCTCTTTCTTCCCCCCCCCCCCAATATACAGCATTCAAGCCTCTCTGGTTCTATGTTGAATATTTGAGTGAAGGAAAACGTTTTCCTCTTCAGTCTCTGGCACGTGCCCTGTCTGTCTCCCTAGGTTTAATTATGATCATGTTACATCATGCTTGGGAAGGCATTATTACAACTGCACTGAGAGCACCTCAGGAGATTTGAAAGTGCATGTCGCCAAGCATGAGCCTATTAGATATTCTGAAAGCTAGACTTGTGGCTCTTTAATTACATTGCAAATTTATGACAAAATAAGCAAATCACTCTCGAATATTCACTTGTTTGAATTTCAGCAACAGCTATGTTGGCACAGAATGAGACTGAAGTTGCTCGAAACTTTCTGCTGGCTTTGAACTGCCAAATTTAACAGGAATAGAGTTCAGTGAATACCAGAATGTTGCTGCAGGCATGCAACTAAATTTTTGATTGGGCTTGCTCTGTTTGGGAGGGAAATCTGGAAACTGTTGACTGTTCTTTGCCTTGTATTCTGGCATGTTAAGTGTTGAGTGGGTCGGCAGATTTGCAATAGCCATATTTGCTTCTGTTTGTGACCCTGCTGCTATTTTTCCTGAGCGTTCTGTAATCTGACACTATTGCCAGATGTTGAGGTGGAGCTTAAGCTTTTAGGAATATGTGAAAATTGTTCAGTCTAAAATCTCTCAAATGTCATTTATAAAAAGCCTTATGAAAAGGTGCAAGTAACTGCAAAAGTACTGAAACCTGATATCAAGAAATCCAATGCAAAGACTGATGATGAGCAAAAAGTTGAACATAATTATCTTTATGACCTGGATTTAGTTTTGAGAATCTGAGTGAATGAATTAATTAGACTGAATTAGGACCTGCTCTATAAGGCTGTATCTCCTGTATCCTTTTATAATCAGTTGAGTAGCTCCTATTTCATTTAATTTCTAATTTCTAATTCGACTGAAAAATAGCTGACACCCAAGTATAGCAACGATTGATGTTAAAGTACCATTGTATACATATGTTTACTTTGACATTTGTTTGCCACAGGTATATACACAGGTTGGAATGTTTATTTAAAGTTTCACCTTGTGTATCTCTTGCATATTATGTTTCCAATGGCTGCAGTACAATCCTTGAATGACTTTAAGAGTTCAGAGCACTAATGCAGCTGTACCAGGCCAAATTCCCATCATATATGGAGAAGGGTGTGGTCTGATATGCCATTTGTGGCTAACAGGTAACAACTTGTATTTGCATAACACCTTTTAACATGGGAACATTTCCAAAGATACGTCATGGAAGTACAATTATAAATAAATGGACTTGGAGATCAAAATGATGAGGAGAGCTGACCAATAGATTGTATTTTGAGATGGGCTTTTAAAGGAGAGGGACATGGGGTGGGTTGAGGGGTGGGGGGGATGCGTGGAGCAGGGAGTTAGACATGACATTGTAGAATTTGGAGCCTGGATTGCTAAGACACAACTACCAATGGTGGAACAGAGGCTTGAAGGAGATTGGGGTGGGTAAGGGGGAAAAGAGAAATTCAGAAAGACTAGAGTTGAAAGGGCATTGGATTTAGGGGTAAGGCTGTGAAACTGAAGTGATTTAAGACCATAAAGGGGCTTTAGTGCAAACTTTTGGGTCTTTATTTGGAGATGTTGGAGGGTAGAACCAGTGTAGGTCAGTGAGTGTAGTGATAATCAGGTGAGCAAATTGTCAAATTCTGATCATTTAGTATGGACGTGAATAATGTTTTAGACATTTTTAAATTTTTTGTTTCCTGAGTGTATTTGTCTATGAGGAACATTTGATTCAAACAATATACATGTTCCTAACATTCCCATATTGTGCACACTTCTCTGACAAATTGCTGACATCAATAAACAGTGGTGTCCTGATTATGAATTTATTCATTGTTGAGACATGTGCATTTTTAAAAAAAAAATTCTGAAGCCTCAGAAAATCTCCCCTCCAAATCCAAAGAGGACTAGCAAATAAAATCTAACTTGGGTAAATTGCCAGGGCTATATGTGGCTGCTTGGCCACAGGTTGGACTCTGCTGCTTTTGGTAGCTTCCAATTATTTTATTTAATAATATTTCTGGAAACGTTTGAGATAAAGGTCATCCAATTGACTAAAACCCTTGTGCCTTACCATCACACCAAAGCAGCAGTTTGGGTTATTAAAGGATAGCTTGCCTATGTATTCTGGTATGCTCTACTTCAATTGACAAGTTTCAGTCTGCTTTCAAAAAACATCATGCAAACATCGATGTATTTAATGATGATAAATTGTCAGACTGAACATGAGGTACAGAATCATAAATTAGACCTCTTTGAATGAATGTCAACCTGGCCAAAACCCAGGGAGGTGCGTGCTGTGACACTGCTGATATTAGAACATGTGAATTACAGTTATGTGGGTAGTTATTTGCATGCTACCTTTTCAGCTGTGGCATTGTTTAAAATTTGACCTAGAATGATAAAGTTTTCTCTCTTGTCTTTGTGAACATTCTACATTTTTACTTGGGTTACTATGGTGGCTGGCATCAAAATGAAGAGTTTGCAGTGTTCTTGAGGTTGGAGTTGCGACAGATTACTCCTGTTTGAAAATGCTCCATTGGTTGGCACTTGGCCTACACTAATCGTGATGAAATATAATTTAACAAGAAACTTCTCAGACCAGTGCACTGAGATGAAATTTCCTTCCTCAGGAGTATGTCATGTGTGTGTTAGGAAGAAATCTTTAATTGTTTAGCTGATTTGGATATGTTTCAGATATTGCAGAACCACATGAAACAATCCTATATATTGGTTTCCATGATTATTCCAAAAAGCATTTGATAAGGTGCCTCACAAAAGATTGCTGCAAAAGGTTAAGGTGCAGGGAGTCAGGGATAGGGTGTTAGACTGGATAGAGGATTGGTTGTCTGATAGGAAGCAGAGGGTAGGTATTAATGGGTGTTGTTCTGATTGGCAGCTGGTGACTAGTGGAGTGTCCCAGGGTTCGGTGCTGGGGCCTCGAGTATTTACCATTTACATAGATGATCTGAAGGAAGGGGCTGAGTGCAGGGTGACAAAATTTGCTGATGACATGAAGATGAGTGGAAAAGCAAATTGCATGGAAGGTGTGGAAAGCCTGCAGAGGGATCTGGATAGGTTGAGTGAGTGAGCGAGGACCTGGCAGATGGAGTATTATGTTAGCAAGTGTGAGGTTATCCGCTTTGGTAAGAATAATGGTAAGAAGGATTGCTATTTAAATGGAGAAAAGCTGCAACATGCGACGATGCACAGCTACCTGGGGGTCCTGGGTGGGGGGGTTCAGATCAGAGTTGCGGAGGGGTTTCTTCATGCAAAGGGTGGTGAATCTTTGGAGTTCTCTGCCTGATGAGGTGGTGGAGGCTTCCTCAATGAATACGTTCAAGTCAAGAGTGGATAGGTTTTTGACAAGGGAATTAAGGGTTACGGGGAGAAAGCGGGAAAGTGGTACTGAACCACTGCAGATCAGCCATGATCTTATTGAATGGCAGGACAGGCTCGAGGGGCTGTATGGCCTACTCCTGCTTCTGTTTCTTATGTTACCATAGAAACCTTTTATGTTAATGACTGCTTTTGCTGGAATTAGTCATGGAACTTTCAATAGATCCAAAACCATATTTCATATGGTGTTAACCTTGTTTTTCACTTTTCCCACCCATTTGATACTTTTCTTCAATAATTCTTTCTTCATTACTATGAAGTGTTTCTTAACAACTAATAATAACATTCTTCTAACTCTACACAAAAACTCCCTAAGAACTCTCTAATGTCTCTAGCAGTGTATTAATGCAAAATTTGTGAAAATGTCTTATCTTTTTGACAGTTGAAGTAGGCCTTTTGGTTTTAAATTCTCAATATATTTCAAAATGTTGATTTTTTTTTTTCTGCAAATTTTCACTGTACTCTTTCCTACTCCATTGGGTATGTTGCTAATTTTTTTTAATACTCACCTCTACTTTGCCATGGTGAAAACTGAACATATACCTCCAGTAATGCTCTAACTATTGTAACATGCAGATTCTTCAAAATCTTTTGTTATCAGCATCCTTGAATGCAAAACCTGGGATCTTATTTTGTCCCTTTGGTGACCCTTTCTACTTGTAATTCTGCCTTTTAAAGAGATAATACATCAGTATCCTTTGATCTATTTCTCATCACTCTCCATTTTCTGTTCTTTTTCTTCCAAATTGCAGTTTACACTGATCAATGTAAATTAGATTTGCCACATATCTGCCTATCTCCTAACCCACTTATGCTAGTTGCAAGTCTCCCATGCTCTTCCTCAGTTTCCTCTGTTTCCTAATTTTATTTCTGAGAATTATCTATTACTTATATCCAAAATATGTTTGCATAAAGGTGGGTCCCATTAAAAAAAATTGCTGGGCCCCTCTATAAGTGGCAGTTCGTTAATCTGAGAAACATCCATTGATTTTATTGCTGTCCTTCTATTTATTCTTCTACTTTACCTTGCAACACTGAGCCTTAATCTTTGAAAAATTGGGGTGGCGGCGCGGGCTCGTTGGACCGAAGGGCCTGTTTCCTGTGCTGTTTTGTTCTTTGTCTAAACCCCTTGTGCACAAACTTTCAAAAGTTCAAATATATCATAACTAAATTCCTTAATGTGATGTGGGTGTCACTAACTAAATTATTCTACCTTTTGCAAATGCATCTTGAGGTTAATTAATCTATTGCAATCCAGATTTTTTTCTTCTTTTTGAACATATAACTCTTTCGCCACTCATTTGATACAGTCCTTATTTGCAAAGATATTGTGGAATCATATTGTTAGCACCCTTGCTATTCTCTAACTCTCCCTCTGGAGTGTAATGCCTGTTAAATATCAATATTAATTTCCATGGAAGGCAAGACCTCACATTTAGGAACTCCTGAGGAGTTCCTAAAACATAAAAGTATTTGACTGTGAAGTTTCATACAGACACACATTTACACAGAGCAAAGCGGAACAAATAGTAAAGAAGATAAAATGATCACTTAATTTGTTTTTTGTAGTGTATGAAGGTTGATTTGCTGGGACACGAGAGTACCTCTGCTTGATGGGGGGAAAACTATGGGACCATTGCATCTGCCCAAAATAAGGTCTCTATCGAATGTCTCTTCCAAGATTCAATGCTTTTCCCTTGCAGCACTTCCTTGGTACTGCATTAAAGTGTAAGCCAAGATTAAGTACTTTGGCCGTGCAGCTTGTAACCTCCTGACTCTGTTATGAAACTAATAAGGTTGAATCAAACTGGAATCCATTAAATGACAATTTCCTTTCTAATATTTGGGTACTTTTATTTGAGCTTGATAAGCTTTGGTTACTGTTGCATATGAAAATCCTATATTTAAATTCCATTTCCTCGGGAGTTAAGATACTTACTTATTTAATGAATAATAGTGAAGATATTTGAGGTACTGCTTTGTTTGCTAAGCAAAGATGGTCAACATTAAATTTTTGCTTCTATAGCTTATAATTTTATGTACAAGTGAGGTTTTCATCCCAACTTCCTGTTCATTTATTCAAAGTCCATAATTAGTGTTTCTGCAACTGTTCATCATGACTGTGATAAATTGTTAAAATGATAAAAGCAAATTACTGTGGATGTTGGAATCTGAAACAAAAATGGGAAATGCTGAAAAATCTCAGCAGGTCTGGCAGCATCTGTGGAGAGAGAGCAGTGTTAATCCTTCAAGTCTTGACTCTTAGAGCTGAAATGAATTTGGTAATCAATTACTTCCATTGTATTTAACTACTTCCCTATTTGGAGAACATTTTTTAACATTTTACTGAGTGGCATTCACATGCAGATTTGTGTGCCAGGAGTCTGGAGGCTTCAAGTGATTTAAAAATTAACTTCTTTGCAGCATTCGGTAGAATCCTGATGCAAATCTTTTATGGGGGGAGGGGTGGGAGAGTGCACAGATACAACCACGTGCTACCATTGTGGCACAGCATTCATTACCATGTTAATGGCCTTCACTTAATAGCAGGAACAATAGCATAGTCATACTATTGCTGGAGTAGTAATCCGGAGACCAGATTCGAATCCCACCAATGCAGATGATGAAATTTGTATTCAGTTTTTAAAATAAATTCTGGGATTACAAGTGTCATGATGACTGGAAAGATATTGTCAATTGTCATAAAAACCCATCTGTTTTAACTTCCTTTGGAGAAAGAAATCTGCCACCTTACTCAGACTGGCCTACATGTGACTCGAGATCCACAGCAGTGTGGTTGATTTTTAAATGCACTCAGGAAGGGGCAATAAATGCTGGCCCAGCCAATAATGCCCTCATTCATTACAAAGAACAAAGAAGAAAACAGCATAGGAAACAGGCCCTTTGGCTCAACGAGTCCACGCCGCCACCTCGATGTTCCCACTTCTACCTGTGATCCCTGTCTGTTTATAGATCTATGGATTGAAACCAAATTTGAGACAATTTAGGGAGAACTTGTTCTGCCAATCAACCTAAGAGCACATCTTTGGGGTGTGGGAGGAAACTGGAGGACCTGGAGAAAATCCACGCAAACACAAGGAGAATGCACAAACTCCCACAGACACAGGCCCAAATCCATGTATCTGCACAGCACAGCGATAGTCACTGAGCTGTCGTGTTGCCCATCAAATGGTCCAGGTCAAGCGTACACTAACGACGTAAAGCACTAGGATACTCTCAAAAAAAAAATCCGAGAGCAGCCCTTTCATGACCCATCGCGTGTATGCCCCTCGTTAGACAACAAGGCGG
Organism: Sphyrna mokarran; assembly: GCA_024679065.1. Classification (NCBI taxonomy): domain Eukaryota; kingdom Metazoa; phylum Chordata; class Chondrichthyes; order Carcharhiniformes; family Carcharhinidae; genus Sphyrna; species Sphyrna mokarran. The sequence continues at coordinate 72,318,049 of JAGIQG010000007.1, read as the reverse complement.
ACCAAAGCACCTGTAGGATAAAAACAAATATATCAATATCATTGTCTATTTACACACTTCCTAGGGACTCCCAAGGCTCACGATCCCTATTTTAAATCCGTTTTCTATATCTCTCCTTTCCCATTCTGTTCATGTGCCCATCTAAGTATTTCTTAAATAACTCCAGAGTGCCTGCCTCCACCACTTTACTTGGCAGCGCATTCCATACCCCCACCACCCTCTGTGAAAAAACTCCCTCTAGCATCCAAATTATACCTTACCCCCACCACCCTAAGCCCGTGACCCCTCATGCTTTGAGTCCATCCTAGGAAAAAGCTTAACCCTGTTTACTCTATCTATACCCCTCGTAATCTTGTACACCTCTATTAGATCTCCTCTTTCTAAGGAAAACAGCCCCAATTTACCTAACCTCTCCTCATAACTCAGACCTTCCATAGGTAAATCTCCTCTGCTCTCTCGCTCGCACTCGCTCTCCAGAGTCTCCACGTCCTTCCGGTAGTAAGGCAACCAGAATGGGATGCAATATTCCAAATGAGGTCTAACCAATGTTTTATACAACTGCAACATTAAAGGCCAGCTCTTGTACTCTATACCCCTTCCTACAATGGAATAGCACAACCATATGCTTTCTTCACAACCTTCTCCACCTGCTCTGCTACCTTCAGAGACTTGTGCACCTGCACCCCCAGGTCCCTCTACGTTTTTATATTCTTAGTAGGTCTACCCTTTATCATTATACCTCCCCCCTACATTCTTTCTCCCGAAATGCATCATCTCGCGTTTATCAGGATTGAATGTGGAAAAGTGTGAGGTAATGCACTATGGCAGAAATAATAAATGTGTAGAGTATAGGGCAAATGGTAGGATTCTTAGTAGTCTAGATGAACAGAGGGATCTTGGTGTGTATGTGCATAGATCCCTGAAAGTAGGCAGTCAGGTCGAGAAGGTTGTTAGGAAGGCATATGGAGTCTTGGCTTTTATTGGTAGAGGGATTGAATTTCGGAGCCGCAACGTCATGTTGCAACTGTACAAAACTCTAGTGCGGCCGCACTTGGAGTATTGTGTGCAGTTCTGGTCCCCGCATTATAAGAAAGATGTGGAGGCATTGGAGAGGGTACAGAGGAGGTTTACCAGGATGTTGCCTGGTATGGAAGGCAGGTCTTATGAAGAGAGGCTGAGAGATTTGAGGTTGTTTTCGTTAGAAAGGAGGCGGCTAAGAGGAGACCTTATTGAAACATATAAGATGATTAGAGGTTTAGATAGGGTGGACAGTGATAGCCTTTTTCCTAGGATGGAGAAAGCTAGCACGAGGGGACACAGCTTTAAATTAAGGGGTGATAGTTATAGGACGGATATCAGAGGTAGGTTCTTTACCCAAAGGGTGGTTCGGGAGTGGAATGCCCTGCCTGCAGCAGTTGTAGATGCGCCAAGTTTGGTGGCGTTTAAGAGGTTAGTTGATAAGTATATGGAAGAGAAGGGAATGGTTTAGTTTGGAGGGGCATTGCTTTTTATATTGGTCGGCGCAACATCGAAGGCCGAAGGGCCTGTTCTGTGCTGTAATGTTCTATGAATTCCATCTGCCATCTATCTGCCCAAGCTACCAGCCTATCTATGTCCTGCTGCATCACCTAACAATGCTCCTCACTTTCCTCAAGTCCAGCCATCTTTGTATCGTCTGCAAATTTGCTGATCACTCCACTTATTCCCTCTTCCAAGTCATTTTTATGTATTACAAGAAGAACAGGTCCCAGTACCGAGCCCTGCAGCACATCACTAGTGACCGACCTCCAGCTAGAAAAACACCTTTCTACTATTACTCTGTCTCCTATTATCAAACCAGTTACTTATCCATCTAACTACCTGTCCTTGTATCCCATTAGCCTTGACCTTTTCAACTAACCTCCCATGAAGGACTTTGTCAAACGCCTTACTGAAATCCATATAGATGACATCAATGGCTTGCTCTTCATCGACCGTTTTCGTCACCTGCTCAAAAAATTCTACCAGATTCGTAAGGCACGACCTCCCTTTAACAAATCCATGCTGCGTATCCCTAATCAGATCACAGCGCTCTCAGTGCCTATACACCCTACCTCTAAGAATCCCCTCCAACAGTTTCCCTACCACTGACGTCAAACTCACCGGCCTACAATTTCCAGGGTTATCCCTACTACCCTTTTTCAACAACAGTACAACATTAGCTATTCTCTAGTCCTCTGGGACCTCATCTATGTCCAAAGAAGAGACAAAGTTGTGTCAGAGGCCCAGCAATTTCACCTCGCGCCTCCCTAAGCAGCCTGGGATAAATGCCATCAGGCCCTGGAGATTTATCAGTTTTAATGCTACCTAGAAGCTCTAACATTTCCTCCCTTGGTATGGATATTTCCCTCAACTGGTCCACAGCTCCCTCAGAGACAGGAGTTATCAACAAGCCCCTCTCCTTCATGAATACCGACGCAAAGTATTCATTCAGAATCTCCGCCATTTCCTCAGGCTCTAAGCACAGTTCCCCTCCTCTGTCCCTCAGAGATCTGATTTTCCCTCTAACCTTTTATTCCTAACATAGGAGTAAAAAGCCTTTGGATTTTCCTTGATCCCTGTCAGCCAAAACCATTTCATGCCCCCTTTTTGCCCTTCTAACTCCCTGTTTGAGCTCCCTCCTATACTCTCTATATTCCTGCAATGCTCTTTCTGTACCCAGCTGCTTTGACCTAACATACACCTCTCTTTTCTTCCTAACCAAGTCCTTAATATCCCTAGTAATCCACGGTTCTCTAATCCTATCTTTCCCATCCTTCCTCTTAGTCGGCACACATGTTTCTTGCAACATTTTCAGTATAAACAAACGAGTATATAACTGGTAGGTATATGCAAATATATTGGATCATATTTGGTTCATACTTTATAAATCAGCCACATCACAGCTGAACAGATGGATTTTCCTAATCAAAGTAATTACCAATTATGAATTTTTAAAAAACCTATAAATCAAAAACGAATAGTTAGCACCGCTACCTTACAGCGTTAGGGACCTGTGTTTGATTCCAGCCTTGGATAACTATGTGTGAGTCTCCTGAGTGTGTCAGTTTCCACCCAAAGTCCAAAGATGTGCAGGTTATGTGGATTGGCCATGCTAAATTGACCCTTTAGTGTTAGGGAGATTAGCAGAATACATATATAGGGTTACAAGGATAAGGCCTGGGTGGGACTGTTGGTGCAGACCTAATGGGTTGAATGGCCTCAGTTTCCCTACAGTGCAGAGAATAATTCTAAAAAAGCGGAAGGTGCAAAGGAAAAAATAAACAAATGAAATCACTTTTGAAACTTTTTGGCTGCCACCTTGAGTCCTGAAATAGGCTTTTCTTAAAACATGGGCAACTTAAAAAAAAGTATAGGCACTACATCATATTTTTGTTTTAAATAAGTTTTCTGTTAGAAGGATGTGACTTGAAGTTTGAGGCTTATGGCCATATAAATTTGCAGATATATCCCTGTCAGCCATTGGAGTTAATAGACATACTTGTGCCTGTAGATATGTTCACAAAACAGGGCAATATTTCGTGGTTCTCCTTATTTTGAAAAATTTACTGCAAGTAACACCCTCCCCTGCCCAAGAAAATCTCTCTTAGAACCAGTTAAACCAACTCTGGATTTATTTTGTGAATGGCAACAAAAACAAATTAAAATGTGAATTGCAGCTTTTTCTGAGATAACTATAAAAGCAAAGTGCCACATTAGTCAGATAATTCAGAAATACAAGAAGAAAGTTATACTTGAGGTTAAAGTTAGCAAATTGATACAGTTGAGCATTTCTTTTTAATTGCTCATTCACGAGTTGAGAGCTTTGCTGGCTGGACTAACATTTATTGCCCATCCCTGAGGACATTTAAGAGCCAATCACATTGCTGTGGATCTGGAGATACATGTAGGTAAGACCAGGTGAAAATGGCAGATTTCAAAATTTCTACAGAGTTTGGCCCATCAAGTCTGTACCAGCTCTTCACCAGAGCAAATCCTAATTCCTGCCCTCATAATGCCATGCATTGTCATGATCAATCCATCTAACCTACATACACTAAGGAGCAATTTAGTGTAGCCAATCCAGCTAATCTGCACATCTTTATATTGTGGGAAGAAACCAAGGAGAATGTGTAAACTCCACATAGTCACCCAAGGTTAGAAATGAACCCAGATCCCTGGAAATGTGAAGCAGCAGTGCTAACAACTGTGCCACTGTTCCTTCCCTAAAGGATATTAGTGAACCAGGTGGGTTTTTACATTATGGTTTCACATGGTTTCATGGTCATCATTAGACTTCTAATTCCGGAACTTTTTTATTGAATTCAAATTTCACCATCTGCCAAAACGAGATTCTAACCAGATCCCCAGAGCATTACCCTGGGTCTCTGGATTACCAGTCCAGCAACAGTATACTACTACTGCTCCCAATTAACTGTTAATGGTAATTAATTGTTTAATTGTATTTAACTAAGTACAGGTGGTGGATGCCGACTGCGAACTCACTGTAAAAAAAAAAGATTTAAAAACGTGGTGGTGGGTTCAGATGTACATATTTCTAATGCTTACACAGAGCTCAAAAATCTTGTTTGTATACCTAGTGGTAAATTATAGCATTTTTCAAATTTGGAGGTGAAAATGGAATAACATCCTGAATTAAATACCCATTTCAGGCAAATATTGAATTTGCACGTTCTTCCAGAGTCTGTGCGGGTTTCCTCTGGATGCTCTGGTTTCCTCCCACAGTCCAAAAATGTGTGGGTTAGGTTGATGGGCTATGCTAAATTGCTGCTTGGTATTAGGAGGGGATGTCAGAGGGATTAGTAGAATAAATATGTGGCATTATGGGGGTAGGGCCAGAGTGGGATTGTTGTTGATGCAGGCTCGATAGGATAAATGGCTTTCTGCGCTGTAGAGATTCTATGATTCTAATATTAGTACTGTGGCAAAGAGATTTGGTAAAGAAAGATGCAGTTTAATTTATTTTCTTCTTGGAATGAGGCTTTTTAGAACAATCACCAAGAGCAATCCGACAGATACTAAAGGATCACAGTAGATGCAGAGCTCCGTGCATTCACCTACGGGTAATTCCTCAGGAATCTATCTAAAAAAGCACTATTGTATCTGAGAAAATATCATATGAGTCCACTAAATTCTTAGTTTTATTAATTTATTCATCCATCACTTTTGATATGCAACAGTTCAAACACTAATTCATTGTAAGTAGTGTTAAAGCAGGTATAAAACATAGAACATTACAATGCAGTACAGGCTCTTCGCCCCTCTGTTGTGCTGACCTGTGAAACCAATCTAAAGCCTATCTAACCTACGCTATTCCAATATCATCCATATGTTTAGAACATAGGATGGTGGTATCTAAACAGATAAATTAGAAGCATAATGAGACTAGGTTGATTTTTGTCATGAAATTTACCAATTGTTCCCCTCAAATTATCCTTTGCAAGTCAATCCAACTGAACAAGTTCAAGACACCCGTCTCATTGTTATGAAGATGTTTTAAAAACTATATTGAAAACTGGAGTGCAGCATTTCTTTATTTGTTAATATTCCAATTGAGCGCTGAAGAAAATACGTTATTTCCTAATGGAGTTCTTAATTCTATAGTGGACACATTTTACTGCTCCAGTTTAGTAGGTGTGGCTTGTGAATTTGTATACAACTACTCTCTCAATCTTTTTCAGTCTTGCCATTGATGAAGCTTGTCAGGATTTGGAAGGGAAGCTGAAGGTTAAGCTTTTGAAGTCAAAAGACTTTAATCTAAAATGCCGTTTCATCACCAAAAACATTGACTTCTGAATAGAGCACGACCATACTTTAAAACTGTTTTTAACTTAAAAAAATATAAACTGCAGATTCCACATTCTGGAGGGCTCTGATTAGTATTCTGCACAAAAGTGGAAATATGGTTATTGGTTTAGATTGAAATTTGCTACGTTTAGCATTGGAATGTTTATTGTATTTTAAAGATAAAACACGTAGTGTAAAGCAAAAGCAGATCACATGACAACATGTGAAACTGAAAGGGTTATTGTAAAATTCTAGTTCTGATTTTTTTTAGGTGTGAGGACTAAAGGTCAAATCTTTATTAAAGCTGCTGCATAATGTGACTCCTGGATGAAAACAAAATAAACAGTAGCTTGTTTCTTGTATGCAGATATGTATAACTGTATAATGCCAGTTCTTTAATTGACTCATCTCTGTTCATGTTTGAGATTCAAAATTTACATCTGACATACAAATGCTATCATTATTGCTTGGCCTTCCCTCTGGCAATGTTAACTTTCATTGCAGGATATGGAAATGTCAACAGCAATAAGATTCACATTAAGTAGGGCAAAAGTCTTTCTCTGATGGCATTGATTGAAGGCTACAGTAACAACCACCTGCAATTTATGTAGCATCATTTAACATATTTAACTCTCCCCATGTGTTTCACACGAGTGTCATCAGACAAAGTTTGACACAGAGTCAGAAGGATAAAGAATGGACTCAGAGTGGGGAGAAGATTTTAAAGAGCGAAATGCAGAGCATGGGATAGACTGGTTGAGGGATGAGAATCAGTGATGTTAAGAGGCTGTATTTAGAGGAGTATGGAGATCTGAGTGTTCTAAGCCTGAGGAAGATTTGAAAGAGGAAGTGAACCCGTAGAAAGATTTGAACAGAAAGATGAGAATTGTTAATTCAAGGCATTGTTTGATCAGGAGCCAGTGACGGTCAGTATACATCAGGGTTATGGGTGAAAATGATTTAGTTTGGATGCAGATAGCAGAGTTTTGGATGAGCTCAAGCTTATGAGTGGGAAGAGAGTCAAGAAGGCATTACATTGGATGGATCAGAGCATGGGTATTAGAGGCAGTTCAACTGCAAGTGTTGCTACAGATGTGGAAGTAGGCATAGGTCTCAATAGCTTATTTATCAATGAGAGCTTTCGCGGATGCCAACTTTAGTCTAGACACAGTCATTTGAGACTGTGCAAGAGCTCTTTGGTCTTTTTGTTTATCTTCAGTGACAGTAAATGCCATTTTCAAGTTGTTAAAACACTCCTCTTTCTTTGGTTATAACACCTAGGTATGCAATTGAGTTGCTGATTTCAGTCAATGTTTGAGATTCAGTAACAGATTGTTAGATAGATTTGCAAGGAAACTGGAGAATGGTTCTGGAGAAGGGCTTTTTTTGATTATGCATCTTAATGAGTGTTTACTGGCCAGTGATTATAAAGATGCAAGGAAACTGGTTTGATTCTGTCCTAAGAAAATAAGCCTGCAAAGTTTTCAAAAACTACAACAAATCAGGTGGAAGGGTACAGTTTTCATTCGTAAACCTTTCTGTGATTTGCCAGTATTGCATTGAGAACATGACTGTTGAAGGTCATTAAAAGTAATCTTTAAAAAGATTGTATGAAAGAATGGTTTTAAAGAAAGTTCCATCTACCATTGCAGTCACCAGAAAATAGCTCCTTTTTTAGAGAGGGTTGGGCTGACATATGACAGAACTAGATCTGGCACAATTGTTAAATGGATTCTTCTCATAAAACTTTACAGATAGAGTTGCATGCTACAATGTATTTTAAAACTAAAACCCAAATATATACCAGGTGAGACGTGTGCTTTGACGAAAGTGAATCATTATACCTGTCTGACTAGATGGAGAAGGTCAGTGGTACTTGAACCTTTCTGTCCACTGATCACTTAAGTGTGGCAAAAGATTCCCCTGACCCTACCACCTAAGGCCACCTACCGGTTCTATGTTATCTGTTTTCACTTGCTGCTACTTTAAAAACTCATCAGAATTAATGAGATGTAATAAATTTTAAAATTAAATATGTCAATTATTGATTCACATGAACAAAAATCTTGACATTCTCGTGCTATGCATAGTGATGCTGTAAGAGAACATATTTACTTGAAACATTCTAATGTGTTATAAAATCATCACAGTCTTCTGAGAATTTTGTACCTTTCTTGCGTTTATATTAATCGAGTTGCAGGAGGGAGTTTAATTTAAACAGCCCTGATTTCTTCTCTCACCACCTATCTATAAAGAGAAAGATGTTTTGATTTTGACCCTCATCTTCCCCCTTATAAGCAGTGGTGTGTTTTCCAAGTGCTGAGTTTTGCTGTGATCCAATTTTTTAACAGCAAACGTGAGAGAGCAAACTCAGAGGGTTAGTTTATTTGTATACAAAATGGGATGGAGCATGCAATTATATCTTAAAAGGGACTGAGAAAGAAAGTTACAGGGCAAAGACCACAGAGAAAATAATTGTTTCATGCGCATCCAGAGTCCAGAAACAAAGTCAAGTGGTGTATTCTTTTGCAGAAATCTGCAGATTGAAAACTGATGCTGGATAATTTACTTTTCCAGTAGTGATGTGATAGGCATTTAGAAATTAATTTGTCTTAGGTTTTGGCGTGGAAGTTTAGTAGTTCCAGTAGAAACAACATTGATAGCAAGCCAGGATTTCAAACCAGGACAGAGTCCCTTTTTATGAGCTGCTGCTTGCTAGATGGAAAATGGCAGACTGATTATCTGTACAGCAAAACGGAGCACAGGTTCCTCCAGTAGGGGGAGTCACATGACTCCCATCTGTCCACTTTGTGAAGGATATGTATTCCTTTGTCTGGATTCTCAAGATTGTTAATGTTTAACATTTAAGAATTTGGGGGAAAAAAAAGTGCAGGGTCTTTTATCCTAGCAGATTAGAAGTTTGTTTTTTGCCAAACCTGCCTTATGAAATGTAAAAGGCCTTTGTGCAATTCCCCTTTTGTTTGTCTCAGTCCACAGGGCCTGTTAGCATGTCTTCAGAAATTGAGGTGTCAGCTTTTCAGTTACTGCCAGAAAGTTCTCTTTTTTAAGAGCTATATGCAGACGTAGCTTCAGCCTTTCTAAAATCTTTGACCAGTTTTCTTTTTAATTTTAGGAAGTAGCCAGGTTGGTATAAACAGCCTTTTGTCTTGTGACACAATTGGTTCAGTTCCTGAAAACCATGTTGTAAGTTAAAATGCCATAATTTGGAACCGTTTTTTTCCTGTAGGAATGATGGTATAAATGAAAGAAATAGTTCCCAAACCAAGGCTTGAAATCACACATGGGGCACCCAACAGTGTAAAATGCTCTCAACTCTTGCCTTGTCAAGTCACTAAGGCAACTGCTGATGTCAGTGCACTTTAGCTTGGGGATATAGTGAAGTCTGGGGTATATAATGAAGCCATTTGATCACTGCCTGTTGCCTGTTTAACCATGAACTTCTAAGCAAGTCTAAGCACATATTAAATACAACACAAGTATATAAAAGCATTAGAACAGTTTTGAAAAACATTCTGATCGAAGAAAACTCTTGCTTTCAATCTTAAGATGGTTTGACCTGTCCAGTCACCCAAATGGATGGCACAGAAACTCAATTTGCATGTATGACTGCCCTGGTGTGGCATCATAAATTTGAAACCAATATTGTAAAGTTGAATTGGGTGTTAATTTATTAATGTTTTAAGTACTGTTCATCATAACTTGAATGTTGTAAAGTCAAGGACTGCCTTTATATGCATATTTTATGAAAATATAGTGTGAGGTCTTGGCTCCATCAATCAAGGAAAATCAACAGTAATGTAAGATTTATCAAACAACTTATTGAAACCACATTGTTGCTCTTCACTTTTTGAGGTGACGTGTGAAATTGCACAAATAATTGAGATTAAGGGTTCTAATCTCTTCTCTCTCATCTGGCCTTGGCATTGTGTGTCAGTGTTTTGCATTTTGGACTAGCCCAGGTGACTTGAGAACCACACTGACATTAGCTGGAGTAGAATTAAGAACCTTCAAAGGAAGGGAGTAAGGCTCAAGTTAATATTTTCAGTAAGTCACAATACTAGTGCTATACCTAAAAAAAAAACCTATGATAAATCATGTTATCACAATTATTCAAATTAGCAGAGACTGGAACCTGGAAATTGTACAACTGTTACGTGATTTCGTTATCTACATCAAAAACTCCCAATTATTACCTAATAAGTCCTGGAAGAACACAATATGTTCCATGAATTTAAAAACTAATGATTTGGTAATGTATTGGGATTGCATAAAATATTAACTTGAAAAATTGGATTTTTCAATTGCTATTCTTTAGTTTCCCTTAAAGGGCCTTTTTAAAGTTTTGTGCAATCACTCTACTGGAGATATTTGGGATTCCCCTGAGTTAACATTATAGAATCTCTTTTTTTTAAATTTGTATCTTATTTTTCCATATTTGTATCCATTACCCATTTTCTCTGCCCCTGCCCTCTCTTGGTGGATAGGGAGTACTCATGATCTGTGACAGATTGATCAGTAGGAAGGTGAATGTTTAGCATAAAATAACCAACAATTGCTGTGCTTTTGTCAAGATGATGTGGATAAAGCAGCTCCAATTAAGGTTCTAGGTACTCATGACTCAATATAAGTGATTGAGGATTGTCTCAGAGTATTGCATATTGGGGCTGCTTAGGCATTTGTAAAGTTCCGCATGAGATTAATAATTAAAATATAATGCTTTTGATGACTTCAAGACATCTTGGAGCATTTTACGGACAATTCTGAACGTTTGAAAGTGGCCATCCTTGCAATGTGGGAATTATATTCTGTTTACGCACAGCAGTATGATGCTGCTTGAAGGATGAATACTAACCAAGACTCTGGGGAGAAGTCCCCAATGTTTCTGCCAAGGAGGTCACGTTATATCTGTTGTTTACCTGACACCTGTGTGCGTTGAATATTACTTGTGTACCATCCTTTCTGACCAATAATAGGCTAAGAAGCTCAGGCCCTCTGTGGTGGCCTGTAACTTGCAAGATGTACGGGTGTTTCGTGCCCCAGTCCTCCTTGAAGCAGTTAAATAAACCAGCATTCTTCCACTGGAAAGGGGCCCCATTTAGGGTATATTAAAGTTGCACATATGGAGTACTGTTTTCAGAAAAACTGGTTCAGGATAATCTTTCTGAAAATGATTTTGATTTTAATATTCTCCACGCTGAAATGAGGAAGAATTTTTTAAAGTATCCTATTGTTCGGTTTTAATGACAATGCAACTACGACTGCACAATCTGCATCACTACTGCTGCATCACAGCTGTGTATGCAGACAAGTATGTGTATCTGCATGCATTTTCTGCAATAGTAGCCTCTAGAAATGCAAACAATACAGTTAAAATTACAATTAACATGCTACGTGCCAGATGTTAAATTAATAGCTCAGTTGAAATCTGGCAGAACACAGTCTTGTCTGATTTTGGAGCCTAAATGCGAGTTGAGGGTGGTATTGTCACAGTATCATAACTTTGTCCTTGTTGCAGTGTCCAAATAGATTCTGAGGACTTTAAATGTTGACTATAGTTAAGTTAAACCATGAAAATTAGGACAAAGCTTCACAATTGTGAATGTGATGGGATTGTCAACTTGCGTAGATGTTGGAGCAATGAATGTCTGCCTGGATTTCTGGTGTGTACAGGTAAGAACACAGGGACAACAACTTCTGTTACTTGAGAATATAATACTTGAGATTTAGAGAAGTTTAATTCAGAAGAGCTTGAAACAATACTGAGGAAAAAGCAGATATTGGTTTTATGTTGAGGGATTTGCTGATGAACATCTTGCTGCAAGGGAATGCTCAGTTGGTACTAAGCATTTTCCTGTGGGATAAAATACTTCTACTGTGCTGCCTTAACCTCTGTACTACACACCCCCTACTGCAGCAGTGTGGCATTGCTGTTTTAGACATCATGTCCCTCTTAGTCTAAGTGTTAATTAATTCGGAGTGCAAGGCAATATCTAGTAGACATGATGCTCAACCTGGGATTCAGGTTATGGAACCCATGTGTGAATGAAAAGATGGAACCAATCTAGTATCTGCTGAAACACATTCTAATGCTTTGATTTAACAAATCCCTTGATAGTATAATTTTGTGGACTTTGTTCTCCAGTGCTTATTCCAAAGAGCTGTAAATCATTATTGCATTATAATTGTTAATTAAACCACTGTAGTTTAACTCGAGTATGTATTGAGTGAAGGATTGAATTGACAATGTATAATTTTGATAAATATTACATTTTCTTTGGCAGAGTGAGGAGGATAATGTCTGAAGATTGTCAATCATATTGCAACCGAAATGCCCTAGGGGTGTTTTTGGAGTAAAGCCAAGGTATGTTAAAATTTTGATTTTCTTTTCCACATGGTTTTAACTGTTAAGAGTTTATAGTCCTCCAAATTGTCATTGGTGCATAAGGTCTGTAGTGTACGAAGAAAGAACTTATTGTTTATAAAGTGCTTCATATCCTCAGGATATCCTATAGTACATTGCAGCCAATAAAGTAATTTGTGTTCTAATGTGCGTAAACATGGCAGAATTTGGGATCAACAAGGTTGTGTGACTGAAAATGAGATAAATGACGAGATCTATTTTTGTGTTGCTGGTTAAGAGGTACGTGTTAGCTGGGACACAGCGAGAACTCTTCTGTTGCTGGAACACTGCCATGGGATCTTTAGCTGCTAGTTTAACAATGCATCCAAATGATGGCACCTCTCAATGGAACACTTGCTCACCTCTGCACTGAAAATGGCCCATGTTTGTCTCTGTTTTTTATAATGAAAACAGTATTAAAATATTATACAATTTTATGCTTTTATGTAATACAAGTGATGGAGGCTTTGTTATTTTCTGTCTTCCATTCTATATAACTTGATGTTTTCACTGGAAGATTTTAAAATGTGAGCAAATCTGATTCAAATTCAAATCTCATTTGAATCTTATAACTTGCAATATTTTACTTACAAAATTTGATTAACCAACAGTGCTTTATATGATCAGAGGATAACTTGGCTTTTAAATCACACAATTGTAAGCTAATTATGAACTCTGTTTAAGCATTTGGAAAAGAAAGCATTGGAGTTTTGAATTACTCGACTATTCTGAGTTCTAGAGGATCTATCTGATTAGCAAGTCTAACGGATTTGTGTAGCTAGCTTGTCAGCTATCACTGGATAGGTCACAGAGGCGATAAGCTACTGCGTGCTTTCAGAATGTGCTCTCGTTTACTTCATTTCAGCAATGGTTGGTTTAAAGTTGCTTGTTTGCTGGTGACTTTGTATTAATTATGAAAATGGAGCTGGATGTTTTCTTTACATCAGACGTCAAAAAGACAGGAATGAACGTAATTTCAGTTTTTTACTACAGTCAGTATAAATATAGTTAAGCAGTATTGTTTGGATTTCTTGGCCAAATTGTATTTTATCAAGCAACATTTTTCCCCCTGATTGTCTGTCTAGTGAGTGCAATTCAACAAGAATGAGCAAATAGTAACTTGATTACGTAGGTGAAAATCTACATTATAAAGCTTGGTACCCTTTCAGAATTAGCCATCATCATTATCAGGCTAAAGCATTACACTGTACACAGTAGTAACCTAAATGTAGTGAATGTTAGAACACGGCTTGGGGAGGATATCAATCTTGATGCCATCCAAAAACAGCTCCCCTCAATGGCTGACTTTTGTTTACTCTTGGCTGAGTCATTATTTCACCTTGGGGCAAAGTGAAATTGGCAAGGAGAGCGACTGCACTGCAAAGTGTGTCTCCTGTTGGCTTATATTAAGGTTTAGAAGGCAGTTGTGGAGATGTCCAGGTGGTTTCACCATCTGGACTAAAATGAGACCAGATGGGGAAGTGAGAGAAAGGAAGCAAAAATCCTGAGTAAGATTTGAAAAACAAAGCAATTATGTTAATATTTGAAAATGCCTAAAAGGACGTGCTGTTTTATTGTAATTTGTTGGGTATGTGTATGTTGATGTGTGTGCTTGGATTCTCTTTTTGGATTGTGTAATAGATAACGTTGATCACATCGCAATTCTTTGCCAGATTCATTGTGTTCAGCCATGCTACTGAGAGATGCCTAACCAGGTTGCATGTCAGTGAAATAGGTTGTCCAACAAGTTCCATGTTTCCCTCCACACAAAAACTGAGCTGATTCAAGGTGAGCTTTCTTGGTTTGGTTAATTCAGTTTCTGTGTAGCATTTCATCACCCCAACTAAAACTTAAATGACTAGTTGAAGATTGAAATGAAGCATTAAAGGTTTTTATTGACATTGGAAAATATTCTGTAATAATGCAGTCATTTCTCTAGTGATAAGATTTTCTTGTGCACACCCCCGTGGCATATTTCCCAGTGGTCACAGCAGCCCTGCCATTGGCCGATGGTGCTGTCTTCTGATCCCGCTGATGTCTACAGGGCTTTGTATGCCCCAAACACTCTGCCACCAGAGCATTTTGGGGAGTCACCATTGATAGGATCTGAAGTTTCTGCTGGCAGTACTGGCTGGAAAGTTTCAGCCATCTTTTTAAAAAGCAAAAGGCATTTTTTGTTTTTGATGCCCAGTATGGCACTAAACTGTTTTTCCCAGCAAGCAACCTTAGCAAAACAAGTCAATAGGAAGATCTTCCAGCTTGCAAGAAGATGGCCAGATTGTTGGAGCAGGTCATTAATGGAGTTCCTTAAAGCTACACTTGGGCTCCAGGTCTGGATGACATTCCCTGGTCAGAATTATGAGCCATGGCAGAAACAGAGAATTTTCAGTGGTGATGGCAGAAGAACCAGAACCCTGAGGAAGAACTATTGTTTCCAGGTATGCAATCTATTGGGAAAGAGAAATTAATAACACATGAGGCCTCGTGTATTGTTTCCTGTTATCATTATTGCTCATTGAAATTGAAAATGTGAGACTCTTGGGAACAACTGAAGTGGAAAATGCAAAACATGGAGAAATGAGTAGAGGATCTCGTCTTGGGTTGATTACTGCTATTGTTGACTTTCTCTGTTAACGTGAGTGAGGCCATTTGCTGAAAATTGTACTGTGTCCAGCTTCATTCACAACTTCCCCAGTAATGAAGCAGTCTTTACCAACCTACAGGAGACCTGGACAGCCTCCTGACATGAGCTGACAAGTGATGGGTAATTTTTGTTCCATATATAAGTGGTTTGTCATCAGCTGTTGCCCGCTAGGAGGTCATTATTACTGTATCCTTTATCATCAGTCTGTTAAGGTCACCTTTAACCAGGATTTTAACTGACTAACCCTATTGATATTGGTGACAAAATTGGGGCAGAATCTGAAAACACTGTATTTCACCTCCCCTTTACTGCTTAGTCCTTATAAAGCCGAGTTACCAATGTAATACTCTACTCTACAATTGCCTTGAAAAGATGCCATCAAAGAAGCTCAAAGCTGTCCAGAATGAAGTAGTCCAGCCTATAAAAACCCCTGCTGCAGAACTCAATGTTCACCCCCTTTTACCATTGGTGCAGCGTGAATGAAGTACTAACTATGTACAGCATATTTCAGCAACTTGTCAACGTTATTTCACAGCTCTGCTTGCCCTGAGACCTCGTAAGAAGGAAAAAGCAGCAATGTCAAAATGACATTTTTCACTTTCAAAGTTGTATATCATTCTTTTGATCATTTTATTGTTGCTGGATCAGTATCCTAGAATTTTCTATCTAAAGCCATCATGGGAGCTGTGCATATTTAATATTTACCTAAACTTGTTCTCAGTTTGCAGGTCCTTGGTTTAATATCTGGCATCTCATTTGAAAAGCAGCAGTTTCATATTGAAGCTCTGTTTTAATATGACATTGTAAATGCCAGCTTGTTGGAATGATTCAAAGAAAAGGCCTATTGATGGCAACTCTGGATTGCTATTAAATGCAGGTCTGCCAGTGGCACCTACATCCTGATCACATTTTAAAAAATACAAAAGAAGGAGGACTTGTCTTTGAAATCTGACCTGATCTATGCTCACTAATTGTTCTCAGTTGGGGTGGCACAGGAGAAACTTGCTCGGTCTCAGTACTTACACTTTGGGAGTTTTTGCCAGTCTTGAACTGGCATTCAGTGAGCGCTGGTAGTTCATGTGTATGCTATTGGTTAACTTTGACATAATGTCACTGATTCATTATTTAAGCTCAAGTGTTGAATAGCAATTGAATAAGGGGCCAGTGGAATTATGATTTTGCAAAATGTCTTTATTTTCAAACAAAAGAGTGAATAATACACATCTCAAGCAGCCTAGTTTATATGTTTGGGAGAGGGGTGTTTCCTCTACTCCTCCTTCTCCACATTTGTCTTCGCGTTGCATGTTCATACTAAAATCTAATAAGCTGGAAGTTCTAATATGATTCTCCGTTGCTTTAATAGATTATGCTAAGTGAATGTGCAAGTCTACAAATATTTTTAGGTTGGGAACCTAAACCTGAATATTTTGATTTCTCAACAGAAACTGATTGATTGTTTTAGCTCAGCATACCTAGATGGTTATTTACAGTGCAATCTTCCAACTAGCCCAGTATTTTGGTTTTTCGTCAAAATGGAGAAATAATTTTGATGCTACCTTGCTTCTGATAGAAATCTCATACCAAATGTTGTTTGATATCATGGCTGATTTCACTTTATCGTTGGTGATCGAGTCAAAAATTATTTTTGTCGAAAGGCTATGTGATCAAGTAGTGAAAAGAAACACACTTGCTGTTGATTTGAGCCACTATAATAATGACAAGAGGCCCAGTTATTTTTCTAGGTGAAGTTACTGTAGTTCCAGATGACCATCGACACTGGTGGTGATTTAACCTGAGGATCACCACATCTCCGGCAAGGGGCAAGGTTGAGAAGGTGGAGCCTTCATGAATGACCTCAACTGATGGGGGAATTGAACCCCATGCTGTTGGTGTTGCTCTTCGTTACTGAATCAGCTGTCCCCCTCAAAGCAGAGAGCACCCTGTGGTCACCTGGGACTATGGCGACTTTACTTTAACTACTTTTCTTATTCATTTTATTTAATCTTTTTTCTAAAAGCAAACATACATACATTCATTCATTCATTCAAACATACCATAACACTCTCCTCAAACATCATGTTTTTGAGAGTCAGCAAGGATTTCAGATAGACTCCCAAATCTCTGAATAGTGCAATGAGGTTTTTGTGGCCATCTAAACTGATCTTTAAACCAAGATTCTCTAAACTAATGTCTCATTTGAAAGAAAGTATCTTCAACAATGAGGCATCTCTTATGTATTGTGCTGGAGTACTAGCCTAGGTTACATTTGCCTAGGCTTCAAGACCTCATTTTTATTGTGGTGTGGACCCTAGTGTTCAAGTTGTATTTTAGTACATCATTCAGGTAGTTACTCAATTACAAGCTCTCATAGCATTGATAAGCTATTTGGTTACAGGAGCATCACAAGCAAACTTGGTCTGTCAACATATGTTTTTGATCTAATTTATTATTGTTATGTGTATTAATATACAGTGAAACTACTGTTTCTTGTGCACTATACAGACAAAGCATCCCATTCATTGGAAAGGAGAGGGTCCAAAATGTAGGTTTACAGTCGTAAGATTTAGAGAAAGCTCAACTTAATGAGGTAAATCTATTCAAAGGTTTGATAGTAACAGGAAAGAAGCTGTTCTTGAGTTGGTTGGTACGTGATCTCAGACTTTTGTATCTTTTTCTCAATGGAAGAAGGTGGAAGATAATATGTCCAGAGTGCATTGAATCTTTGATTATGCTGGCTGCTTTCCTGAGGCAGCGGATGGGAGGCTGATTTGCATGATATACTGGGCTACGTTCACAGCCCTTTGTACTTTCTTGTGGTCTTGGACAGAACAGGAGATGTACCAAGCTGTGATACAAATGGAAAGAATATGTATGTGTTCAGCAGATTTACTGAGATCAGCAGTAATGAGTGATGGTTCTGGTCAATTTGTTTCTTTTCTAACCCAGGGCTGAAATACTAACTGGCACCATCCTGATGCCTGTTTAGTATTCACTAGACAAACACATTGAACTATTGGCAGAATCTATAGTGAATCATTTAGTTGCTAAGTCACTGATTAAAGTTGTACAACTAGGAGCATTTTGAATTGCCTCTACTAGTTATGACAATTACAACATCTGTTTCATAAAACAACAGCATTAATTATTTTACACGGTCTAATTTAAAAAAAAATCCTTGTTAATTGCAATTTGCAATTCAGTCAATATGTGCTTCGTGCTTTTCAGCTTGGTTGGAAAAGGAATTGCAATGGTACCATCATCAGTCAGCATAATATTTTTCATCTGTTGGTTTAAATCATTTGCTACATTCTGTAAATGTGAATAAACCAAAGAATATTGAAATTTGTAGTCATTTTCTAAGTAAGTCTACAGCGTTCTTATATTGAACTTTAGCATTATTCATACTCTTACTTAAAAAACTCAATGAAAATTTTCAAATTGTGACATTTTACACAAAACATTTAGGGGAAAAACGGTTACGCCATCACTCTGAAAAAGCACAATATCTGCTGGCATTCACAAGGAACTATAGATGCTGCATTGTGCACAAGAAAGAGATATGGAAATGCAGTGGCACAGTGGTATTATTGCTGGACTAGGAACAGAGAGACTCAGTGTAATTATCTGGGGATCTAGGTTTGAATTCCAACCTGGTAGATAATGAAATTTGAATTCAGTAAAAATCGGGAATTAAAAATCTAATGATAATCATGAAATCATTGTCGACTGTCATAAAAATCATCTGATTCATTAATATCCTTTTGGGGAAAGAAATCTGCCATCTTTACCTGGTCTGGCCTACATGTGACTCCAGATCTCAGCAATGTGGTTGACTCTTAAATGCCTTCAGGGATTGGCAATAAATGTTGGTTCAGCCAGTGACATTCCCATCCCATAAGAATTTAAGAAGAAATTAGAGATCTTTGCTGAATCAATGAAGTGTTTTTTGATTGGCTCTGTAAAGAACTACTGTGGATCAACATCCTGCGGGTTACCATTGACCAGAATCTCAACTAGATTAGCCATATAAATATTGTGGTTACAAGAAACTCACCTACTGACTCCCCAAAGCCTATACACCAATTACAACGCACATGTCAGGAGTGTAATGGAAAATGCTCCACTTGCTTGTTTGAGTGCAGCTTCAACAATACTCAAGATTTTCAAAATAATTTAAGACAAAGCAGCTTGCTTCAGTGGCACCTTATCCACCATCTTCACTCATTTCACCACCAATGTACAGTTGCAGTCTCTTGTTCATTAGGAAACAAATGCAGATTGGATGACCACTTTGGAGAGCACTTCTGTTCAGCCTACAAGCTGCCTGTCATTTTAGTTCTCCATCTTGCTCCCACTCTGACATTTCCATGCTTAACTTCCTGCACTTGAAGCTCAACATCACCCTCCTGTTTTAACTTGGGCACTGTACACCGTCTGAGTTCAATAGTTTCAATCTGTAGCCTATGCTTCATTTTGTTTCCTTTCTCTGTGGTTTTCGTTTTGATTTTCTCTTTTTCTTGAGGACAGCTGTTCACTATTCTGCCATTCACATCACTTCTAGATACCTTTTGATTCTTTATTTGGCTTCTTATCGTCCCCTTCAACCTTGAACTATCAATCGTTTCATTAATGGACTGCTCCTGTTTTCCATCCTATCACATACATTCCCTTTGTATTTTTTCTTCCTCCCCATCCCCACCTTTTCACTTACTTAAAACATGTGAACTGTGTGATGTTAGACCGTGAGATTTTTTCAAGTTCTTCACCTGACCATCAGTTGCATCATTAATTACCTTCCTCCATCATAAGTAGTGATGTTCACTGATTTGCATAGTGTTCAGTACCATTTGCAATACCTCAGATGATGAAGCAGTCTGTGCCTGCATGCAACAAGATGAGGATAACATTCAGGCTTGAGCTGATAAGTGGCATGTAACCATACAAGTGTCAGGCAATATCATTTCCACAACAGAAAATTTAACCATCTTTACTTGGCATTACCATTGCTGAATCCTGCACTAACATGATTTTGATCAGCCACAACTACTCCGGCTGCAAGAGCAGATAGGAGCTGGAAATTTGCAATGAGTAACGCACCTCCTGAATTCCCAAAGCCTATCCACCATGTACATGTCAGGAGTTTGATGGAAAACACTCTGCCTGCCTGGGTGAGTGCAGCCCCAACAATGTTCAAGAAGTTCAGTGCTTTCCAAGACAAAGTGGTCTATTTAATCGGCACCCTATCCACCATCTTAAATTATTTGCTTCCTCTGCTATTAACACTTGTGGCAGCAGTGTACACCATCAGTAAGATGCAATGCAGCAACTCACCAGCACTTTCCAAATCTACAACTTCTGCCACTTACAAGAACAGCAGGTACATGGGAACACCATCACCTGTAATTTTCCCTCCAAACCATACACCATACTGATTTGAAATTATATCTCAGTTCCTTCCCTGTTGCTAGGTCAAAATTTTGGATCTCCTTCACTGACAGCATGGTAGGACTACCTACACCACATGGACAGCAACGGTTCAAATAAGCGGCTCACTGCCGAATTATCGAGGGCAATTCAGGATGGCCAATAAATGCTGACCTAGCTGGTGATGCCTACAACTGATGAGCAAATATCAATGCATATGAACAGCTGCTGTTGCAAAATCACAAGCCAAGATACTGAGCTGCATGGGATCATGCAGATGTCATCATGGAGCCAGGTAGTCATGCAATCAAAGCTCTCTGGAATGCCTTTGAACCAGAGTTGTCATTTCTGTCAAGGGACAGAAAATGAATCTGTGCACATATACACAGTGTGGAGAATTGGCTTGTATCTCTTCCCACCGACTTGATGTGATGTGGGCATAATATGAACGTTTATTGAACCTGGGCCCAAGCTGTGGAATTATCTCTCCATTCTCTAATTGGCTTTCCTTCTTTTAAACTGCTCCTGTTAAACTGCTTCTGTTTGACCAAGTTTTGGTCATTTATTCCCCTCTTTTCTGATGTGGTTTGGTATGCTTTGCAATGCATCTGTGAAGCATCTTGAGGCATTTTATAATGTTAAAAGTATCATGTAAGTTGTTGCTGTTGTCCAGTACTCAAACTACCTGGAGGAACTTGCTGTGTTTATCTCTTTCCGTCTCCTATCTGTTTCTTTGAACTCTGATTTTGTATCCATTATAAATCACTGCAGAACTTTCACTGTGGAATTGTAGTTTCTTCCACCACCATTCCCAGACACTTCGCCCCACTGGCTTTATAAATTGCTGGGTGATAATATCTAGTTTTAAAGACTTATACTGCAATTAATAAAGTAATATGTGTTTTACACCTTGGACACACCAGCTACACTTGAGATAATATACTAAGTGTAAAATGTGTGGGGACCATGCAATGCCATTGGTTCTGTTTCTTAATTAGATGGTAATGCAAAAATTTGAAGTCCTTCCTTAGTAGTGGGGAAGTGTGAATGTCATTGGGGGCTAATGAACTACGTTAATGGGGATGAGTAAATTGATGTCAGGTGAAGTGGCAACATTATGTAAAGGTACCACGTGGTGGTCACCTGTTATTTAATACTTAGCTGCTAGTTAACACCTTGCTTTTTCATGTGCGAGGTAAAATGTCAGATCTAACAGGTGGGTCCGTGTGGTAGTTATGAGTGAAAGCATAGGGATTTAAAGACTAAGCACAGATAAATGATTTGCATCTTCTTATTATAAAGTCACTGACCAGCAGAAATTGTTCCCCCCCTCCTCTCTGTTTACTGCACAGTGAACACCGACAAGATCATCCGTTAACTATCACAATGGAAGGAACCCCAATTTCTGTAGTGTCTCATAAGCAAATCCCATGATCTTCGGTACCATCTTAGTAAATATCTACAGCCTTAATATTCCCTAAATGGGGAGGACCAACACCATTGCTTCTAATCCCTGCTGCAAACCCCATTCTCTAGCTACCGGCTTCATTTCTCTCCCTGCCAGTAAGTTGAAATTAAACTGGGTCTGTTCACACTTATTTAACCCTGAACTTGTATCCTATTTGAGCCACTGTACAATTGTCTATTTCCACCTCTGTAACATCACTTGACTTAACCACTGTCTCTAGTTGCTTGCGACTGAAACACTCATTGGTGCTTTTGTTACCTCCAGAGTTGACTATTCCTGACTGGCTTCCCACAATCCAGTGTAGGTAAACTTAAGGTCATCTAAAACTCTGCTGCCTTCAACTAGTACCAAATCCCATCCTGTTGGCAAGTCGAGATATGTTTCAATTTTAAAATTTCTGCTGTTTTCTGATCTCTCTATGGTCTCGATCCTCCCTGCCTCTTTAATTTCCTCTGAGATACTTGCACTCTTCAAATTAGTCTCTGATTTTAATCGTTCACCGTTAGTGGCTATGTCTAAATACACAGGCTCTAGATTTCTCTCTACAATTTTCCAACTCACTCCTGACTTTTCCTCGTTTAAAATACTTCTTAAAGTTTACTTTGATCATCTGACTTAATATCTTGTTATATGGCTCGGTATTATATTTTGTTTTACAATGCTCCTGTAAAGTGTTTTAGGGCAGCTTATTACATTAAAGAGGCTGTATAAATATTTGTTGTAGATCTGTTTTTGAGATTACTTTGTCAGTAAAAAATATCTTCATAGAGCGTAAGCTCCACTTACTTTTTATATTGTTAATTCTATGATTTCTGGCTATTCTGTTCCTTTGCAGCTCTTTTTTACATTTGTTTTGTATATGCAACATAAAATTGTTACAACACAAAAGGACACTATTCAGCCTTTCTTGCCCATGATGGCTTTCTGCCAGAGCAATCCGCTTGATTGCACTACCCTGCAATATTTTCCTCTCGAGATATTTGTTGTGGAATTGTTTAATTTCATAATGCGTTATGTTTTAGGATTACACATTTAAAGTGTGGATTGAAATTAAATGTAAGGAAGTGAAAGCTCTTGGTGAGAGGTTGGTAAACAGACTTAACGCAATTACAATTCAAAGGATAGCCTGTGTTTATTTAATAAAGTCAGCAAGAAATGGGAAAGCAGTAAACAATAAATGGCCCTTTTTGTTTTGAGGGTCTTGGTACAGACAGTATGTCTACAGTTATCTCCGTAAGGGGTTTAAATTATTCCAGTAGATCCTAGATTTAAGATGTTTGAAAGCAGTGGGGTAAACAAGATCATGACTTATACATATACTTTTCAGATCAAAACGCGGATTTAAAGCAGGAATTAATGAGTTTGTCTCTATCTGGGATTTCCTTCGTGAGCTTTAACACCATGAGAATAGATGGCAGGAAGGCCTGTTTTGATGGGGTCTGTGTGTTTTGTCATACAATCTGTTAGCCTGGGAGCAGCTATGAAGTAGGCAACTTATATCTGGAGCTAGGACAGCTTGGAAGTAGGCAGAGAGAGAAAGCTGCCAAAATCTGTAAAGAAACTTTTGACCAGAAGAAAAGGGTTATGTGATAGATTTTTTTTTTCTGATTTTGGAGTCATTGGCAAAGAAATGGGTGTAGCCCATGCTTGAGCTGGGGTCAGTTGTGAGGTACATAGAGAGTTGCAGAGTTGCTTAGCCCAGTGTTGGTGGAAGAATTCAAGAAACCTTGGCTTGGAGAATAGTGGGAATGCTGAATTGAACCCAAGTGAATTTGCAAAAACTCTGGCACAATTTGGTTTATTTTCAGGGGAAGTGAAGGAACTCTCAAGATCCAGTAATTTATAGGGGAATTCTGGTGTAAATAAAAATTGAACAAGGAGTGTCCTATTGAGAAATTTTTGGCTGTAAATAGAAATGTTTATGAAACTGTTAAATTAGTACTTGGTTTGCTTGACTCTATACAGTAAACTTTGTTTAAAATATGAAAGCATGTGGTGTAATTTTTTTCGATGAAGAAATGAGTTTGAATTATTTTTAAAAGTTAATGACCTCCCTCAGACTCATCACAAAATTATCAAATTCTGTTTTGAAGGCTTTCTTTGAACCTGTCTCCCGTTTTCTCAGGCAGTGTGTTCCAAATCTTAAGCACTTGCTGCATTTAAAAATAAGTTTTATCTTGTGTTGTTTTTGTTTTCTTCCAGTCATCTAAAATTGGTGTCCTCTGATTTTGGATCCATTTGCCAACAGGAACACTGTTTCTCTTCATCTACGCTGTCCACAGAACTCATGATTTTCAACACCTTCATCAAATGTCCTCTTAATATTCCTTTCCAGTCTTTTCCTGCAATGAAAATTCCTCATCCCGAGAACCATCCTCCTGAATCCTTTGCGTCCTCTCAAATGTCTTTGCATCCTTCCTAAAGTGCAATACTCAAAAAGGGATACAATACTCCAGTAATCGAGGCAGAACCACCATTTTATACAGTTTAACATAAATTCATGTTTTCATACTTTTTACCATTATTTATAAAACCCATAATCTCTCATGTTTCCTTAACTGTATTCTCAACCTGCCTTACCACTTACAATGATTTGTGCACGTTTATTCCTGGTCCTTCTGGTTCCTGCATCTCCTTTTAGAATGGACCCCTTTAGATCATCATTTCTTATTTTTGCTACCAAAATGAATCTTTTTGCACTTCTCTACATTAAATTTATTCTGCCACTTTTCTGCCTATTCCACCAGCATATATCCTGTTAAGGTTTAATACCTTACTCACAGTTCACAATAATTCCAAGTTTTTGTGCAGCTTGGAGATTTTGATATGCCAGCTTTGTCAATGCTTTTCTTATTTCTTGCCAATTCTCATTCACTCCTGTCTTCCCTATCTCTCTTTCTGCATCTCTTTAGATTTGCAGCTGCTGGAAGTGCCAGCCTAGTGCTCACGCTATTACCATAAGAGCGTAGGAATAGGAGCAAGAGTGAGTCACTCGGCTCCCTTGAGCTGCTCAGCCATTCAGTGCTGCCATCAGACTTTTGGATGGACATACCTTGCATTAAGTTGATCTTTACTATGACTGTAACACTACATTCTGCACACTCTCCTTTCCTTTCCTTCTCATGAACAGTATGCTTTGTCTGTATGGTGCACAAGAAACAATACTTTTCACAGTATACTAATACATGTGACAATAAATCAAGTAAAAAGTCTCACATCACCAAGTTAAAATCCAACAGGTTTATTTGACAGAAAAGCCACTAGCTTTCGGAACGCTGTTGCTTCGTCGAGTAATTGAGAATTCTGTTCACAAACGGCGCATATAAAGACATATTCCAACCATTATTTTGAAAATTGAGTTTTGTGTCTTTATATGCCCTGTTTGTGAACAGAAATCCCACCCACTTGCTAAAGAAGCAGCACTCTGAAAGCTAGTGGCTGTTGCTATCAAATAAACCTATTGGACTTTAACCTGATGTTGTGAAACTTCTTACTCTGTTTGTCCCAGTCCAATGCTGACATCTCCACATCATGACAATAAATCAAATCAGATCATGAATGATCTGACTGTGGCCTTGACTCCACTTGCTTCTAAAGCCCTTAACTTCCCTCGCAGATCAGAAATCTGACTGAATTTCCAGTGCTGTGTGGAGTAGAGAATTACAAAGATTAACAACTCTGGAAGAATACATTTCTCTTCATCTCCTGTCTCAATGATGATCCTTTTATTTTGAATCTGTGCTGCCTTCTTCTAGTTTCCTCTGCAAGGGAAAACACCTGCCTCCAGAGCAAGTATATCCCTCTTCAAACAAAATGACTAAAATTGTACACTATACTCTAGGAGTGGTCTTAGCCTTACTGTGTACTGTTGTAGCAAGCTTCCTTAAGTTGATAATCCATTTCCCCCCCCCCTTTATAATAAAGAAATTGACATTTGGTTTGCCTTACTAATTACTTGATGTAGCTGCATATTAATTGTTGGTGTTTCGTGTACGAGAACATTCACATCACTTCTGTACTGCAGCATTTTGCAGTTTCTCTACATTTAAATAATACTTTGCTCTGCTATTCTGCCTGCCAAAGTGGACAACCTCACATTTTCCCACATATTGTCCATCTACAAAATTCTTGCCCACTCACTTTAACTTATCTATATGTCTGCAAGCTCTGCATCTTCCTCACAACTTGCTTTCCTACCTGTCAGCAAATTGGGTTAAAATGCACTTGGTCCTTTCTTCCAAGTCATTAACCTAGATTGTAAATAGTTGGGACCACGACATTAATCCCTGACACACCCTGCTAGCTAGTTTGTTAATCTGAAAACTACCCATTTATACTGATTGTTTCCTGATAGCTAGCCAATCCCCCTATATTAGCTTCAACACCATCAGCTCTTGTATAGTAATCTTCTGTGTGGCACCTTCTTGAATATTTTTGGAAATATGAATACACCACATTTACTAGTTCCCTTTTGATCCCTTCATTGTTACATTCTTAAAGAACTCTAAATTTGTCAAACATGATTTCCTGTTTGTTGACTCTGTAAAATTGTATTATGATTTCTACTACTTTCTTAATAATGGATTCCAGCATGTTCTCAGCATGACATTCAACATTGAAATAACTGACTTAAAGTTTCCTGTGTTCCTTCTCTTTTCTTGCAGTGCTAGAGGTGAAAAGGCATTAAAGTGCGATGAATTAAATTGTCCTCATTGAGAGACAGCATGGACACAATGGGTTCAATGTCTCCTTTCATGCCATAATTATTTTATGATTCTATGAAATTCATTGTGGCGAAATGTTGAGTAAATCCACTTTGAATCCAAGAAAAACAAGTGGAAAATGTTCTTAATGGTAATATAAGGAACCAAGCAGCAGAGGAATTTGGTCTGATCACTTTTTATACCTGTGTGCTCAATGGAATGTTTCATGTGTCTTAATAGGGCTGAAATACAAAGAGTACAAACTGAAGTTGTGCTTCAATTTTACCAAGTCTTGATCAGATCTTGTGGACTATTTTGTGTTTAGTTCTGGGCACTGTCCATTGTGAAATATATATTATTGGAGGGAGTGCATCACAGGTTTGCCCGAGTACTTGGGCTGGAAGAGTTAAATTTAAAGTACAGGTTACTTGGACAAGGTTTGCATTCCCTTGATTATTGAAGATTAAAGAATGATTTTGCTGATTCAAAGGATTTGATGGGTGGATTTCTAATAGTAAATGATTCCAGAACAAGTTGTCATAATCTTCAGATTTGAGTTACACTACTCAGAGTACTTCCTCACATAAAGTGTAGTGGATATTTGGAACATTCTCCCAAAGACTGAGTGAGACTAGCTTGATTAAAAATGTCAAAATGAGATCAATAGATTTTTGTTAGGAAGAACATTAAGAGATATGGAACCAACAAAACTCATTGGAAAGATACAGGTCAGATATATTTGACTGGTTTAAGGGGTTGAGTGGCCAACTGCTGTCCCTTCATTTTTATTTTAGTGGTTGTCTTCTCTTGTATTTTTTTATTGCTGCCAGTATTAATTGTTCAATGTCTGTTTTCTAATGCAGTACTCTTGGGATCCCTGCATTGTTTCCTGTCTTCTCTTCCTACCCTAATGGATGTTCACTCTTTCCCTTCCTCACTAACTCACTTCAGCTGTGGGGGCTGGGGGGAACACTTCCTGAAGTCTTCAGTTTACTAGATGAAATGGAGTGTCCCCAGCTGCTTATCAAGCTAACAAACATCTCAGAATGAACGTAAGCAGTTAAAGATGCTTTCTGCCTCGGTAGGCATTCTGTACACACACAGCATTGGGGTAATTTTATATAGATGCTACATGTTGCAAGCATCAGATCTTTCTCCTCTCCTTTCCTACCTGCCTCTACACTGCCCCCCACCCAACCCCCTGCCAAATACTAAGCTACTGTTACTTAATCCCTTGAGCATAGCTTTACATCACTTGTGCCTCAAGGCTGAATGTCACACTCATCTGTCCTTTTCCATTTGTGCTTTGTGCGCAGTACTAAGTTGAGCAACACTTCAAACCATTATTACTTTACTGCTTAGTTGTGTTTTAAGTCCAGTTTTGACAAAATAGAATGACAGTAGAAATTGCCACAATTGCACTGTGGCCTGAATCATCCAATTCACTGCAATGTGTGCTTTTATACATTTTCCATTATAATGACTTTGCAGCGGCCATTTGCCTCCAGATGAAGATCATTATAAGAAGGGGATTGTGAAAATTTGCTGAGGATTGGATGAAATAATAGTGTTCAGAAAATGTGATTTCCTGATGCTGAGGGTTTGAATATGTCTATGCCTTTCCTTTGTTTACTTTAAGTACATTATGATCATTACTGCAAATGCCCCTTAGTCAGTTTATGAAAGTTAAGTTGACATTTTTAGTTTTTCATAGGTTTCAGTCAGGCTCAGTTAGCTCCCATACCATCTGTTTATAAGAAGCTGTTAATGATCTCTGAAGTAGTTAATAGCTTCTACAAGTATGTGGAAAACATTGACTAAAACCTGTTTAGAGAATGTGAATGAAATGATAAAAGATTAGCGGTGGGAACAGTATGTTTTAGTTATAAATATATTGAGATGCTGCAATTGCTGGTAGCTCAGTATTACGGAGCTGATTTCATTCAGTGGGCAAAATGCCCTTTTCATATTCCTACCATATGTGTTATTTTATGAGAAAGCCACAATGCATAAGCACCTCAATGATTTATGAGATCTTCATGATTGAGGCCAGTATTCCACACTGCAGCATCCTGTATATTAAAAGTAACAAATGGAATTTTAAAGTTAGGAGTGTAGCTGGCATTTGGAGTGGAACAGGAAGTGAAAATTTATTAAAGCAGAAATGGAAGCAGATTGTCGGGGGCGGGGGGGAGAAACTAATTTGTTTCAGAATTTTTAAAAAAGTCTGACAGCTCCATTGTGATCTTTGTATTTTAGTTCTATGCAATCAATGCTGCTGTTCTCTTCCATGCCCTTCCCCCACACTGACCCCCAAGTTATACCAGAGGGTGATTTTGCTCTGGACAGCATATGGGAGGGGAAACATGCTCTCCTCTTGAAAGTATCCTACCGCAGTGATTTCCAGCTGATCAAACAGCAGAATAAAACTTCACAAATGATGATGCACCACCATTTTGTAAAATATTCCAAGTTTCATATGTGAATTCTTTAGAGTAACTGTACAATTGCTTATAAGAATGAAAAGAAGCTAGGAAGGTTGAAAGTCTCAAATCCGAGCAGAAAATGCTAGAACTACAAGGAGCTCTGTCAAAATGTGAAAAGAAACGAGTTGGGTTTGCTCATTAATAGAGATATCAAGACAGCCCTTGTCAGAAACACCATCTTGTTCTTTTTCAAATGCAGGTGGCCCATTGTATGGTTCTTTTTTTTTTCCCCTGATTTTATATTGTAATATCTAAAGTACTGCTTTTTGGAAAGAAGGGGAATGTAATCTTAAAATTAAAGTTTGAGTAGTTGGGAAAATTAGGAAGGACGTTTTCCTTACTGGTGGTGGAAGTCTGGATATAGTTTTCCCCCAAATGGCCTTGAACGTAGGTTAGTTCAAATTTTCAAAACCAAGAGTTTTGCAACACAGTTGAGTACTCTTTATGGAACAAAGAAAAATAGAATTAAGGTACAGATCAGCTAATTGACCAGTAAAGCTGGCTGGAGGTGCTGAATGGCTTATTCCTTTTGCACTTGAGATAGCATTTTGACATTGCATTGTTTGCAAACAACTGGAAATAAGTTTGAAGAATTTATGCCTTGTAATCTTCTGTATCAAAAGTAAAATGATTTAATTACACTGGAAAAGCTACCATTTTAACTTTGTGCTGCCAGAAATCTGTCACAGTATGCTGGGTTTTGCCCCCTTTTTATAATTGAGCTAGGTTTTTTTGACCTGAGTTATTATTGTACAAATTCCCATAAACTTGCTCTTGGAACCATTACCTTTTTAAGGAAGGATTTGCGCTTTTAGTACTGATATCATAAAAGGGCCTGGCATATCAGAGATAACATGGGACAAGATGAGATAAGAGAATTCACCCCCCCCCCCCCAACACCGCAACCCAGGGTCAGCGTAATGTTAGATAGAGACATGTGTAGAAGGCAGCATTATGACAACTCCTAGCTTGGATCTTTACTGTTGTATATACATAGTTTATAGTAGTTAATATTTACTAATTAGCTACCCAAGGCATCCTGAACCAATACTTTACAAAATGGTGCTCTCGAAGTTAAACCCTGCAATTTAAATTTTATCCATGGTTCCAGAATCGAAGTGTAAATTCAATTTGGGCCTATCCAAGGCCTAGACCAATCACAAAATTAGAGATGTTGGAGAAAGAGGTGCCTTCAATAAGTATAAAAAACAGAAAGTGCTGTTTTGACTCAGCTTGTCTGGCAGCATCTGTGACGAGAGAAGCGGGATTAATGTCTGGGTCTATGTGACTTTAAAGCTGAAGAAATGTGATTGATTATGTAGTTGGAAAAAGTAGTTCAGAAGGCCAGGAATAGGTGGGATGTAGGAGTGATTGACAAAGATATGGATGTAGACAAACGGAATGTCAATGGTAGCATTAACTGAAGAAGGTGCTGATGGTGACATAAAGCTAAGATGGCAGAGTGTATTATTGGAGAACAAATGTTGGTGCTCAGTGAAAGCAAAACTAAAAAGCAAGTGATGGATGGCCCAGTGCAAAGTGGGAAGATTTGTATGAGACACACAAAAAGGGATGAAGATGCATAATTGCTTTGGGTCTGGATTAAAAAGACAGAAGCTTATCCAGTTAATACACTGCTTTATTCGGTAGACCCAATAGCTGATGATATAGTTAGGTGGAATTAGCAAATCATCTGCAAAATTTCATGAAGTTTTAAAATCATTAGATGCTTATTTTAACCTCAAAACAAAAAAAAAAACCTGAAAAGGCTAAATTTAATAAACGTGTCCATCAGCCTGGTGAACTTGTTGATTCCTTTATTAATGAATTGTACAGAATGGCTAAAGACTATGATTATGGTAATCTGAAATCTGAGCTAATCGGTAGTTGTCGGAGTGATGGATGCCACACACAAGATATGCTTCAATTGAAGGAAGATCCAACCCTTGAGAGAGCCATCCAGATTGTTAGGTAATTTTAAATTCGTTTGTAGCACAGATCCACATTAAAGGGAGAAAGCAAAGTGTGGTACAGAATAAACCCCACTATCCAACTAGTGAAACAGCACAGAAACAGGGACGCTCTAGTTTAAGGGATTTAATACCCTACGTGACCAGTTGAGTGACCATTTCATGACTGTGGAGCATAAGCAGCCCTATAAGTGTGACTATTGTTCAGTGATTTCTGCTTATTTCTGTCAG
The DNA here is from genome assembly GCA_024679065.1 of Sphyrna mokarran. Classification (NCBI taxonomy): domain Eukaryota; kingdom Metazoa; phylum Chordata; class Chondrichthyes; order Carcharhiniformes; family Carcharhinidae; genus Sphyrna; species Sphyrna mokarran. The sequence goes on along the minus strand of JAGIQG010000007.1, from coordinate 72,286,876 downwards.
TGTAAATAGGACACTTCTAAAAAGCTGTGCAAAATCAAAACACACATTATCCTAAGATAATTCACAAGGCCAAGGTGGCACACTTCAACCCTTTTATTAGTGAGATTTGTGGCAAGAGGAGGATGTATTATTTTATAATTTGGTTAAATATAAAGTAAAAAATGGCTTAAAAAGTCAGCCTGGTTTGAGAAGTGTGTGCCCAGCCTGGATTTGATCCATGCTCAGATTCATACCTGACTCAAATATAAATCAATGATTGCAAAATTTTGGACATAATCAAGCTATCCACTGACTCGTGTGGTGAAAGATGGTTAACTGAGTTGAAATTGTTAATTTTAAGACTAGAAGAAGTAAGGATTTAGGGTTTCCTTTGGCCCAGATTGTATTTTTTTGGAACAGCAACTGAAAGAGGCTGATTGATGTATGCAGGGAGCATTTGGGTTGATGTATAACTATGTAGCTTAGAGCATCAGTTCACATTATATGTTCAAACTTAAAATCAACATAAATAATGAGATTGTAAGGATACTTGGGTATAACTTGACATTGGCAAAATGGGTGCAATCTTGGTTGTTCCTCCAGAAAGAAATATCAGGCCCCTGTATTTATTTTCTAGGAACCGAAGTCTTTAATCAAATACCAGATTTGTACTCCTTTAAGTTGCTGATTGTCCAGTTGCTTATAATGTGGTATACAACTAGTATCCAGAGAAATCTAAACCAACTCTAACAAAGAGTCATTTTGACTCTCGACATTGACTGCATTCTCTCTCCACAGATGTTGTCAGATTTGCTGAGTTTTTCCAGCATTTTGCTTTTGTTTCAGATTCTACCATCTGCAGTATTTTGCCTTTAAATCTAAATCTGGAATTGAGTACACTCCTGTCATGAGTAAATGTCTTTTAAAGAATAAAATATGTGCACTGAAAGTAAAGACTTTGGGTTTTTTAATGTTATTGTTTGCACACCAGAGTCTAAAATTTAAAAACAATGTTGCATTTATATAATGACTTTGTAAACATCCAGATGTGTACTGCATTGACACAAACAGAAAAATTAGGGCTGTAATGTGCCTAATCAGTAGACGAGACACCGCTCTTTTGATTTGTCTTGGGCTTCACTGGAGCTTTTTAGCAAGCCAAGCATTGACCTACATCTCCACTTTCGATGGTAGGCTGATCACCAATATTATTGCATGCTCACTAAATTCCACAGCTAATTAGAATTCAGCAACTTCAATGACCTGTCTCCTCCATCTTGATCTCCTTCATACATCCAAAGCATTTAATGTCCCAATGCAGCATCCAACCTTCCTCACTGGACCATCAAGCTATATTCTAGAAGAGGAAGAAATTTTTTGTAAGGAAGACTGAGTTTTGAAAGACATTACAACTCAGTTTGATGACCAAATGGTGAGTAGACCTGCCATTTATCCTGAGAGCCTGCATTTTACAGCGAAAGATCTTCTGTAGCTTCACTGACTGGTGGCTACAGCCATGGTGTTATTTTACTTTCTAGAGCAGTTAAAGGTCAACCATGTTGGTCAAGGATTGGAGTCACATGGGGGACACCAACTAGTAATAAAAAACTTCCTTCCCCAAAGATATTAGTGAACCTGTTTCTAAGATGACCCGACCACTTAATGATCACCTTTTCTGATGCTGTCATCTTATATTCTAGAATTTTTTTCAAAAATTTGAACTGTGATTACTATTTGAGTCATTTAGCCACTGCAGTACCATACCTTGCAAATGTAATGTCGTATTAAAAGACAGATTTTCTGGCTTCTCAGCAGTGGGAGGTGGTGTACTGTTGCCAGAGGCAGGATCTTCTTTGCCATTGATACCACTCCACATTGCTAGGAAATACAGAAGGGGTGTGCAGAACCATAAGATCTCACTTGCATGGAGAGCCCAATCCCCCAATGATCGCACCTGGAATCTTTGACGATGGCATATTCTTTCAGCATCGTGTTGAAGTGCAAATCTAGATTGTGTACAAGTGAAGTTGAATCCACAGCCGTCTGAGTTGAACAAGAATGCAGCTACTAAACGAAGTTGAATACAATTTGTATTGAGCAATATGTGATTTCCCTAATCTAATTTGTACCTGAAAATGATCAGTTTATTTCTATTTTCTATTCATTAACTAATTGTCAATCCGTGTAATATATTAGTCTCAAACCCCGGACTCTAACGTTATGCAATAAGCCCTTGTTTGGCATCTTATTAAAATATTTCTCAAAATCTGAACACAGTACATCCACAGCTTCTCCTCATCCACCCTGCTACTTACAACTTCAAACTTTCAGTAACAGATGATTAATCACAATTAGCCTTTTTATAAATCTGTGTTAACTTTGCCACGCATAATGAACTTCTAAGTGATGTATTATCATGTGGCTAATGGAAAACACAATGAATGGTAGGATGCTAGGAAGGCCAGAGACACTTTTGGGTGCATGTCCAAAGATACTGGAAGACACCAGGCACGTGGGACACTTGCCTTTAGTGAGGTATAGAATTAAAGAGCAGGCAGATTTTGATGGAACTCTATCTAACATTTTGTTAGACCACAGTTAGAGTATTGTGTGCATCTCGCACTTCAACGCGATGATGAAAGAATATGCCATCGTCGTGATAGGAAGGATGTAATTGCACTAGAAAGGGTGTAGAAATGATTTATCAGGATGTTGCCTGGGATGGAGTGTTTCCACTATGAAGAAACACTGGTTAGACGGGGATTATTTTCCTCCGAGCAGAAAAGTTGACCTGATGAAGGCATACAAAATTCCTAAGGACAGAGACAGCAATAGTAGGCTATGTCCCTAACAGAAGAAAAAAAAGGCCAGAAATGGTAGGGACTAAAAGTCTAGCAAGAATGAGAAACTAAGGACTCTTAAATCGGCCTCGCAAGTGGAAGATGTGGTTAAGAAGGCGTATTGTGTACTGGCCTTCATAAATCAAGGAATTGAGTTTAGGAGTCGGGAGGTAATGCTGCAGCTTTATAAGATCCTTGTCAGACCCCATTTGGAGTACTGTGTGCAGTTCTGGTCGCCTCTACAGAGGTATGACGTGGAAGCTATTGAGAGCGTGCAGAGGAGATTTACAAGGATGTTACCTGGACTGGGAGGCATGCCTTATGAAGATAGGTTGAGGAAGCTAGGTCTCCTCTTCCTGGAGAGATGAAGATTGAGAGGCAACCTAATAGAGGTTTATAAAATGTTGAGAGGAATAGATAGGGTGGATTCTCAGAGGCTATTTCCCAGGGCTGAAATGCGAGAGGACACAAGTTTAAGGTGCTGGGGAGCAAGTACAAAAGAGATGTTAGGGATAAGTTTTTCACTCAGAGGGTGATGGGTGAGTGGAATCGACTGCTGTCGGTGGTGGTAGAGGCGAACTCGCTGGGGTCTTTCAAAAGACTTCTGGATGAGTACATGGGATTTAATGGGAGTGGGAGTTACAGAGAGTTCTATGGCCTGATTGGTATGGATATGATTGGCGCAACTTGTGGGCTGAAGGGCCTGTTCATTCTGTTATGTTCTAACTAAAGGAATTGGTAAAAAAAAAACAGTAATGGAGAAATTAATTTCTCCATCAACAGACCTACTGAATTTAGTGACCCACATCCCAGGGATTTAAAAGAAGTAGCAACAGTGATAGTGAATGCATCCATTTAAATCTTCCAAAATTCCCTAACTTCCAGAATGATTTGCTATGGATCAGAAATAGGAAGAAACCTTCTCCTTTAATAGTGGAGTCAATAACCAGGGAGCATAGATTGAAGGTAAGGGGCTAAATATTTAGTGGGGATTTGAGAAAAGATTTTTGTACGGTGGATGATGGGAATCTGGAATTCATTGCTGAAAGGGTAGTAGAGGCAGGAACCCCACAATTTCAGAAATATCTAGATGAGCATTTGAAATGCCATAACATACAAAGCCTGGGGCCAAGTGTTGGAAAGTAGGATTACAATAGTTTGTACAAGATGGATGGTGCAGACATGATGGACTGATGGGCTTTTTGCAGTGACTTAATAGTGGATTCAAGGATTTCCCCTACTTATGTTAGTTACCAATGGCCTATAGTTCTGTTTCCTTCTCTTGCTTTTCTTAAATAGCGGGGTCAGATTTGCTAACTTCTGATCCATGGAGGAACCGTTCTGGTGGTTAAGGAATTTTGGAAGATTAAAGCCAATACATCTGCTATTGGCTGTGGCTACCTCTTTTAATGCCTTTGGATAGAGGTAATCAGATTCAATAGATCTGTTGAGTATTAGTCAGTCCTCTTATTTTCTCCATTACTTTTTTACTATACTAATTCCTTTAGTTCCTCAGTCTCGTTAGACTTTTAGTCCCCACTATTCTGGACTTCTTGTCTAAGACAGCCTATTGTCTCTGCCAGCTCCTTATTTTCCATTATAATTTGTCCTGTCTCTGCCTCTAAAGCACCCATGCTTACATTTGCTGATCCTTTTGTTTATATATTGATGGAAACTTTCACAATCTGCTTTTATTTACTTACTGTATTCTCTTTCTCTTTCTTGATCAGCCTGTAGTTGAATTCTAAAATCCTCCCCATCTTTAGGGCTAATGCGCTTTATGGCAACATTCATTAAAACAGAGCATGGTTACAACACAAAAGGCCATCTGACCCATCCAGTCCCTTCAGATTCACTGCAGGAATAATTTAGTGAATCCCACCCTTCCTTCCTTCTCTCTCTAACCCTGCAAAAAATTTCTCCTTCAAGTGCTTATGCAATTTCCTTTTTAAAAGCCAGGATTGGATCTGCCTCCATTACTTCCTTTGCATTCCAAATCCTGCTGGATTTGTCCTTATACTCTTAGTCAAAAAGGATGTAAATTTTCAATGCTGCAGTTTCTGGCCCCATCCTGAGACTAAAGAGGCCTGAAAGATTATGTTCATGTTAGCTTTGGTTCTCAGTCATCTTAAAACTGTCCTCTCCTTGATCCTTCTGCCACTAGGAATAGTTTCTCACTGTCAGTTCTGTACAGACACATCATGATTTTATGTCCTCTTTCAAATCCCCCTCAACTTTTCCTTTAAGGAAAATAGTCATTTATCCACTTGACTTAATCCCTATAACCATTTTTATAAATCTTTGCCCTCTGTAAAGCCTTACTGAAGTATGGTGAACACAATACTCCAGTTGAAGCTAAGCCAGTGTTTTAGAATGCTTCTTCATCCAAGTAACTCCATCCCTCCCTGATGCCCTGCAATGTCAGAGTTTGTGATGCGGACAGTAGAGATGTGAATGTCTGGGATTACAGCACTCTCCGCAACTCCAGTTTATTTCGTGTACAGCGGGAATTGAATAAAGAGACCTTCCTGGGTCCATTGGATTAACAAGCCGAATCATTCAAATGAACAACTTAAATGCAATGTTTACTGTTATGCTTATATGCATTCTTACCAGCTGAGTAATCTGACTTTGTGGTGAATAATGCCAGTGAAGAGGATGCTGAGAGCAATTGAAAGCCAGCTTCTGTTGTTTGTTTTTGATGTTTCATTGTAACACAATTAATAATTTGTAATATATATCTGTTGTTGCTGCTCTCCTTTAAGTGGGACAGCTTGTAATTGTATTTAAGTTAAAGATGTTGAAATCACATGATTTGATACAACCAATGAAGATGTAACTCTCACTCCACAGGTTACTGTGGTTGCTTGATGTCTGGTCTGGTTTAGTTGTTTCTGCTTAATTTAAACTGTTCTAGATTAAATCACCTCGTTGTGGACACTTTTTTCTGTTTTTTGGAGAAACGATTCCAGCATTTTTATTGTCTAATCAGAAGCTTAAAGGTGAAATACCATATGCTATTTATTGCATGATGAAGTGGGTGAGTCTTGATCTTAATAACAGCCTGGCTCTGTCAAAGGAGGACCTGTTAAAATCCACTGTCGTATACAAGTTATAAAGGCACTTTTATAATACAAAGATAAAAATATGCATCAAATAGCTGTGCAAAACCAATACTACAGTTTAAACGACTGTGGAAAAATTGTGGTGTGAAATTGAACTTCCCATTAAGTCTCTAAGGTGCGAGTGTTAATGTATTGATAATGGTGTGCTTCATATACTGAGGGCTGGTTAACACATCAGGCTGAGCTTTAATCTGCTATTGTTCTAATGCAGAACCTGCTATAATTTTATTTACCACCATTATTAGATGAACCTGATGCAGCATAATCATTTTCTTAAAATTTAGGGGGAGAAATTAATGAGGAAGCACTTCTTTTTAACAGCTCAGGCTGGATCTTTGAACCTTTCCTAAAAAATCAGTCTATGCAGTCAAGCACACCTATTAATTAATATCTGACTCTACCAATTAAGATTACTCTAATCTGAGCAAATCTGCCTGCTTTTTTAAAGCAAAAGCTCAGTGTATCAATATAATTCAGATACTGCTATATAATTTAAAAATCTATGGTATAATTGAATAGTTGCTGTAAGATTTCCATTGTGCAAAGTACATGTGGTCAGTAGATTGGAGATAAACATAGAAATGATTAATTTAAGGTCTGTTTGCCATAGTGTTGCACCAGACTTTGATGACTCATTTGAAAGCACTGATATTCACTGTATCCATTCCTGTGTGTTAGCAGACAGGTGTGTTATGAGTGTGATGGAGCTATTTTGCTGCTTCGCCACTAGTGTAGCAGCCAGGATTTTTCCTCGTTAGTTCAGAAGCCCAATGTAGCAAAGATTGATTTGTAGATTTCTGGATGAATCACATTCCAACACCTTAATTATTATATGATACCAGATTTGCAAATATAATTGTGATCTGCACTTGAGCAGACATGAAATAAATCTGTTCTCCTGAAGAGTTAAGCAGACCAATTTTCCACATCCATGCAATTTTTTTTTTGTTTTCCTTTGATTTGCTTCTCTTCATCTCTTTTTCAAAGGTTAGTGACTCTGAGTGATTTGAGGTCAGATGTTCTCTGCTTCCATGTCTAAGTGTCATACTTCACATCTAGATTTAGTCTGTAAATGTCTTAGAGCTCCTGGACTTTCAACCATTGCTGACACCAGAGATTGAAGCTGATAATTTCCTGGTTTGCATGATGCTTACTGCAGCATATGTGTTCTATTATGCAATTTTGGGAGAGCAAAATACACTATAAGGCGAAGGTTAAGAACGAGTATATGTTGGCGATCTACAGCTGCTAATAAAACTAAATGGTAGTTGTTCTGGTAAGCGAAGATATCACTAAGTCAAACATTTAATTGCACAAAAATATAATTTACAATCTTCAGTTAAATGGCAGGAGAGGTTTTAATGAGGAAACAGTCGTTTACTTGATACTTGCCGGGGTAACAAAAAAATAAATCTGTGACAGCTGATACATTTCACTTCTTACTGAGGTAAACATAATACTTTAAACATTTAACTGGGTTCAGTTTGGATTTTGAAAATCAAATGTGCTGTGCAGTTATTATAACCAAAAAGTGGTATGGTCTTTTAATTCAGAAAAGAGAATATTTTCATATTTCTGCAATAAGCTGGTTTGTAATCGTAATTATCAATATCAGTTAACGTCTAGTTATGTAAAGCTTCCCCTGAGGAAAGACAGTTTCTTTTAACATTTAAAATTTCCCCTAATTCACATAAAGCCATCTGTGTGGAATCTTCCTGCAATTATATAATTGAAGAGTGCAGTTGTATTCATGGTTGTTGGAAAGAGAAAATTCAGGATGTCACTGTTTTACTGTATGATATGATAGTGGTAATTAACATTTTTTCTTTCTATACATTATAGTGTGCAGAATCAGAAACGTGCATGATTTGTATGCATTTGTAATGATGCAGAATAATTTTAGATTACATAGAAACAAATCACTGAGCAACTAACATTTGGGGATAAGCTGCTTTTTGAGGGAAAGCTATTGTGTAATGTTTTGGTGAAGCATTGTTGCTGCACTACAGTCACTGTGTTGCAGTGCTGCCTACAGTTGAGTTTGTGCTTGTATGAATATTCACTGCAAATTCCATCTAATGGGATTATCTGGAAAATTTTAAGGCAACAGTTGGAAGATTGTTTCCTGAAGGCCTGTTGTTTGAAATTTAATATTGTGAACAACAATTAGAGTGTTTCTGCAAATGATAGAAACCCATTGCAATCCATTTGCAGACTAATGTGTTATCACGCTGTACTATCCTGGTGGCATCTTGAAGTGTCTGTGAAATAAAAAATTCATGAGGGTGATCAGCTTTTTGTCAGTAAATATAATCTGGCTTTTTGTTGCTGACTAATGCATCCATTTTTGAGCCATAAGAGGAAAGTAAATATCAAAAGAATAGTTCAGAAATAGAAAAAAATGGAGCTTCTGAAGCATGTTTACTTTGAGTTTTATTTATAGATTGGGATGCCAGAATTGATCTTATTCATTTAACGTAACTTTGATAATCTTTGGAATGTTTGTATAAAACATTCCAACAAATCCCAGTGTAGTGCTGAAAATGCTACACTTGGGGACGTTGTCAGTCAGATAAGATATTGAACAATGGTTGGGTTCTCCAGCAGATGTTCTACAGTCAAAAGGTGAGGTAGCAGGTTAGTGCTATTAAAAGAGAACATTTTAATATTCCTGTAGTGAAGATCCATAAGCAACTTGCTAACCTTCATTGTTGAGGCTTGCATAAATAATGGTCTAAATTTCTTGTCACAACTATCAGCACCACAGTTATTATGGAGTAAATCGAACGCAAACTTCAGCATCTGTGCAGTACAATGGAGAACCCAGGAATAGGATTTGATTTGACCTTCTCCAGAAGGTTAGCTACATAAGTATGTCACTGAATGACTACATTAAATCAATTAGAAAATTGTGAAGTTGCTTTGCTTACCCATTAAACAAGCAGAAAAAAATTAATTCAAATGTAAATAAATTTTTAATGACGTCATATGTTTTAATTACTGCCAAACAATCTGAGTTCTACAAGTGTGAACTTTCATTTCTTTAGAATTTAATTCTTGCAGGAATGTAAGAATTAGGAGCAGGAATAGGCCATCGTTGAGCCTTCTCCGCCATGCAATAAGATCATGGCTGATCTTTTTATGCACTCAGCTCCACTTACCTGCCCGTTCACCCTAACTCTTAATTCCTTTACTGTTCAAAAATTTATCTATCCTTGCCTTAAAAACATTCAATGAAGTAGCTTTAGGGAATTCCACTGATTCACAACCCTTTGAAGAAGTTCCTCCTCAACTCGGTCTTAAATCTTTTTCCTCTTATTTTGAGACCATGCCCCTAGTCCTAGTTTCACCTGCCAATGGAAACAACTTCCCTGCTTCTGTCTTATCTATTCCGTTAATAATCTTATGTTTCTATAAGATCTCCTCTCATTCTTCTGAATTCCAATGAGCATAGCCCCAGCTTATTCAGTCTCTCCTTAAGCCAGCCCCCTCAACTCCAGAATCAACTTAGTGAATCTCCTCTGCACTCCCTCCAGTGCCAGTATAACTTCCTTTGAAAATAAAATCCAACATTTTTGATTTTGATTCTCTACTCCCTCAGTCTCAACTCTTTTTTCCCTCCTGACTCCATGTGCATGATTTTTATATTGAATTATCAATACCATTCTGGTTTAGACTGTGCATCTCAGTAAGGATTGTTCAGTCTAGTTGAAGAGACGTGTCAGATGTTATTTTCCATGCCCACAGATCCCTGGCTGAGTGTGGCCACGTTGGACTAGCTTTCTAATTACTGCAAGTTGCTGTGCAAAAGTCCACTTGATGTCCGTGGGTAGCTGTAAATGAATGAAATGGTTCAGCTTGTTCATTGCTGGCTGCAGATTATAAGCTGTGACTTTGCAGGTCTGCCTACCGAAAGTATCTGGCTCATATCTTAGCAAGAGGTCAATGCCTTTAGGATAAGAATAGCAAAAATTGGCAAGCGAAACCCATTGCTGTCCGCCCTTGTTCTTGCACCTATTAATTAGAGGTTTTAAAAATCTCAACACTTAACCATTGCAGCAACTGGAATACTTGCTGTATTAAATGCTTTAAAAAAGACAACTTGAGCCTGACACCTTTGTTTCTACAGGAAAGCAAGAATATTGGACTTGGGAGTAGAAGGCCACTTGACCCTTTGACTAAGAGGACAGGACGAGGACATAAGTCTGCAAAGGGAGATCAATTGAGTGGGCAAAAATTTGGCAGATGAGAATAAAATTTGGAAAAATGTGAATTTATCCCTTTTGGCAGGAAGAAAAGAAAAGCAGCATATTATTTAAACAGAGATCACAGAGCACTACGGTACAATGCCATCTATGTGTTTTGGTACATGAATCACAAAAAGTCAGTTACAGCAAGTAATTAGGAAAACAAATGGAATATTGTTGTTTTATTCAAGTAAAATGGAATATGAAAGTAGGGATGTTTTGCTATAGTTGTTTAGGGTATTTTAGGGACCACATCTAGAGAACAGTGCACAGTTTTAATCTTATTTGAAAAAAGACCTAATTGCATTAGAATTAGTTCGGGGGTTGGTGGGGGGTGGGGGGGGGAAAACCAGATGAAGAAAGGTGGTACAGGTTGGGCTATATCCATTGAATTTAGAAGAATTAGAGGTGACCTTACATGCAAGACTTAGAGAGGACTTGACAGGATGGATGCTGACAGTATGTTTCCCCTTGTTGGAGAGACTAGAACTAGCAGGCACAGTTTTAAAAATAAAGAAGTGGACTTCCATTTCAGAGAGAGACAAGGAAAATTACTTTCCAAGGATCCTAAGTCTGTGGAACTCTCTCTCTCAAAGCTTAGTGGAAACAGGGTTATTGAATATTTTAAGGCTGAGGTAGATAGACTTGTGATTGGTGAGGGAGTAGGAAAGAATATGGCAGTGAAGCCACAGTCAGAAGAGCCATGATCTTATTGAATGGTGGAGCAGGCTTGAGTGGTTGAATGGCCACTCCTGCTCTGAAGTTATATGTTTGTTTGTTCATCCAAATTTGACCCAAAATTACAAACCTGCTTTGGAAGCTAAATGAAGAGAGTAGGGTTTGCCATCATTTCCACTGAGAAAACCTCTTTAAATAATCACTTATGTAGATTTATAAGTAGCAGTGACCAATTTGCATATCTCTCTTTTAGAAATCAAACAAAATAGTTATAACTGGTTAAACACTTGGTAAATAAACTATAAAAAGTGATTGGGGCTGAACTGCAACATTTCATTCTTTCAGTATACTTTGAGATCATTTGGAATGATCATTCCTCAGGAGAATCTGGCTGAGGCATGCTGTGAATTGTGCATGATGCACATGTTCCTTACTATATACCATCTCCCGCTTTAGCTGACAATGAACATTCTGGGGAAATGTATCAAGACCAAATCATGTTAAGAGATGCTGATGCCTTCAAGTTAGTGTTCCTGAAGCTACTGCAAAAGCATAGTCATTTTAACTATGTTATTACTGTAAGAAACATGATTTTTGCATATGGTTGTGAATCTTATTTTGAGCTGGGCTGGTGTTAGGACATAAGAGGGGAGAAAGATGGTGAAAAATCATCAGTCTCCTTTTAATGCATTTAGTTCATTCTTCCTGACTGCTAATTCAGGATTGATTGTTTTCATGTATCCTTGAGATTTCTCATTATTAGTTTTAGAGGTTTTTTAATTTGTATATCTATAGCTTATTTATCCCTTCTTTACTGCTACTCTTGAAGGCAAAGTGTCTCGCACGGTTTTGCAGTATGGATTATCACAGTTCAGAGTGATTTACTAGTTATAAAGGTATCAGTGTGTCCAGCTGAGATGTAATCAAATCTTCAGATCATCTGACCACGTGAAACCAATTTTATTACCTTGATCCTATTTGTTAATTGTGGAACAGAATGGTAATAAAGTCAAGGGCTGGGCATAAAGAAAATAGGCACAAAGCTGCCTTTAATTCAGAAGCTCACTAGTTAATTAGAGATTGATTTGTGTTAATTAGTAAATGATCCAAACTGTTTAATCCATTTAACTGCTGGATTAATAGTAGCTGGATGATAAAGCAGGTGTAAGCAGTGGAAAAAATGGAATATTTCTCCTTTCTGCATCCTGACTCCCACTACCCAAGCACCAAAAAAGCTTAAGCATGAGCTGAAATGTAACTGTATAAATTCAAAATAATGTGACCACCTACCAGTTGAATCAGTTCTGAAGATTCCCAACTGAAATATTAACCTATATCACTTTTCAAATGTTTTGTTGATCTGTATCTTTTCTCATCATTCTCCATTTTTATGGCTGACCTTATTTTTGGTTGTGAGATTGATTTTATACAATATAATCTCTGGTTAAAATGTTGCAGGCTCAAGTACAGATGACAAGGGGAAGCTAAAGATTGCATCATCATAACATCCATTTAGTCCAGTTTCTGCCTTTACCGCCTTTACCACCTTTAATAGAAAACCATTTCTGATATAAATTATTCTTTTGTAGCCCTTTTTAACTGCCTTTTACTTAATCAACCAAAAGACCAAATATAACAGTTTTTAATGCTCATTAGTTTCTTAAATCTCCCTGTTCTCTAAGCTTCACATAAGAGTCATGGGGAATTGGGTTTTTGCAGCAGTAAGAAGGCTACATGGACCGCCTTAGGCCAGATAATGGTATGAGCTGTACAACTGCCTTCACTGACGCTGAAGGACACCGGGCAGGAAGTAAGCCACAGCGTTATCTCTTCCAGGGAGAGTGCTACCTACACAAATATTTCTTCCCCATATTTTTTACTACTGACTCGGGCCTGGAATTTGCTTTTGACAGTTTGTCTATGTTCCCTTGTTCTAAATAGTTAACAAATCATCAGAAAAAAGACCTGGCATTTTAATTAGTGGAAATTGGTAGAAATTGATTTTAATTATCTCTAACAGTGGAAGATGAAAATCAATATCAGATCTTTAGGTACTGTTTTGAGGACTATTCTTTATACTGCAGCAAATATCAGTTTATTCTTGCTATACTTATTACACAGGAATTCCTGAGGTAATGCCATTGATCAAAGGTTGATTTGGGTGATCTACTAAAATGTTGTTTAACAAAAGCATATAACAGCTGCCTTCACAATGCCACTGCTGTAGTGACTGGAGGCACAATAATAAATGTATTTTCTTCAATTTTGTTTAAGTAAAGGGGTCAAGTAACCAGTGGCATCAGAGTTAAATTGGTAATTGTTGGTTGTTATTTACCTTGATTTTTGTGGGGTTCAGAATAAAAAAAGGGGCCTTTCTCTGAATTGAAGTGAGTGCTAGGGTCTGAATTTTTATTTGCTCCCTTATAGACTTTCTGTCACCTGTAAAACTCATCATCAAGCTTGTTTCTGTTCCTACTGTAAAATTAGTTGAGTCTGTACTTAACCAGCTTTGGTTTATCATCTTTGGACAATACTAGTTAGTCAAATGCATTCTTCAGATAAAATGGGATTAGTGATTAGGGGTCATTGGATCAGGATATGCCCATGTGATTCACTTGTCATTTTAAAAGCTTTTTTCCTTATTGTTTAATTTTGCATCATTTACATTTAAACAACAAAAGGTCGAAATTTAGGAAAATTAGAGTTGGCTGGAGTAACATGGTTTTTCTGCACAGGCAGATGATTTGGGTGATTCAGAAGTGAGGTGCCATACCACCAATGGCAGGAAATATAGGTGCAACTAGTGTTATAAATGTGAACGTATCCATTAAAACACTTAACGGGAAGGATAAGTAGTTGTAAAGTTTTTTTTAATGTTATTAGACAATCACTTGGCCTATTGTGGAATGAAGAGCACATGGTGTTTAGATTGCAGTGTGCAATGGGACCCGAATCAGGTAAGAACTCTGAATAGTGAAAGCCTGAAAAGGTCAGTGGAGGAGGGATGGGAGCCAAGGTTGTTTGAGATAAGAAAAAAGAAAGCAGAGGAGGGTTAGAGGCTGAGTGAGGGAAGATTTTAAAAAAAGTGTTGGAGATGGAGGAGAGGAAAGAAAGGTAAGAGGAGATAAATTCTGACTTTGGAGGAGTGGTGTGATATAAATAGTCAGATTTGGAGTCCTTGTTGAGGACTGGTGGAGGTGCTGTTTAATCTAAACACAAGCACCTTTTGTGTTTAAATTAATATCGTTAAGAAATTAGTGAAAAATGCCCCTGGTGACACTGCTGCTTATGGAAGCTCTGACAGTGGTGATTAGAACTCTGATCTTCTAATGCAGACTTGCTGAACCAGTATTGCTAAAATGCATATGAGCCATCATAGACTTGTACAATTTTTCCTCTGTTCCTAGGATGTTCCTGTTTCCTGTTACGTCTGGCTATACTGGTTACATGAGCATTTATTTTTTGCACATCATTCATCGATGGCCACTGAGGATGATGAAAATAATTGTGTTACAGGGGACATTAAGATTGGAGGTGAAGCATATTGTTGTGTTAGAGTACAGAGAGCTGTCTTATAGTCTTACTTTCTATTCTTGATGTAGATGTCTAACTGCCAGTGAGTTGTAGGAATGCAAAATTCACAGTGTGGCCCATTTCCCTTCCCAAAATAAACTGAAACTTAACCTAGTGGAGCCCGAATGTTGCTAGTAATTTATCGTGATGACACATGAACCAGAAAGATTATTTTTGAATAAACTTCTTGTGGTCCAATCTCAATCGATAGTAAAAGGAAACTTTGAGCTTAATTGGAAATTTTCCAAGTGCATTGAAATGTGTTTTCCAGATAAAATATTGAGAATTACATTCATCTCTAAGAGTGTTGCAATTTTTTATAAAAAAAAGGAAGTTTAAATGTCAAATTATGTCATATAAAGAAATTATACAACTGCTGAATTGTTGTATTTATACAAGATTGCACACAAACTGAGACTTCTTTTTGCTGCTTCTGCATGCAAAACTAGACTTGATGGGGGGGGGAGGGCTTATATTTCTCATAATCGCTGAAAATGTAGTGTTTGCCTTCGACCCCTCTCTGGAGAGTAATGATACAAATATTTTTCACAAATTTTAGGGAACTGCTTAACTAAGTGAGCACAGATCTCCCCTAGTTTTTTTTTGTTGTTTTAAGCAAACTCTGAAATAGTTGGAAAAAAATGCATTTGCATTTTATGCCTCGAAATTCCTGTGCCTTTCCAGAATCGGTGATGTGAATTGGCAGTTGAGGCCTTTGCAATTCAGGACAGGACATGTCCGAGCAGTTGGGAAGGTTCAACAAGACTATTGAAGGTTTTGAAATCTAAACTTTGTATCCAGAGAACCATTCGAATCCAGTTTGTGAGTCTGATTTTTTGATTGTGATTCTTACCTGTGCACCAAGTCCACTTTATTAAATAATTGTTTCCTTGAATGGCAACATTTTAAATTTATGTAGTGGATAAAATGGTTACAATTTTAATGGAGTAAATGTGTTGGTAGAGTATTTAGCCATCTGTGCTTTCATGAACAAAAGAAGTTTTTTATTACAGTAGTTTTGTGGTGGTGCCATTTTCTGAGCCTTCTCACTGCTTGATGAAGCAAATGCCATGGACAAGAACTAAATACTTGAATGCATGTGAACGTGTTATAAGCTGCCTTTACTGGCTACAGATTATAAAGGTTTTATATGATTGTAAAAGTTGAATATGTAGATAAGACATTCTGTTATCACAAAGGCAAGGCAGCAGCCATTGTGGTGTAAATGATGATAGGAGAAGTGCACTGTGTGTTTAGAAAGCAGCTGTTGGAAAATGTCTTTGTCGTTGAATTCTTGTCATGGCACCTCAAATGGTAAATCACTCATAACCAAAACATTTGCATGCTGCTAAAATGACACAGCAAGAAAACAGACATACAAAAACATTGAATATGTGCATATAATTATCCACGTGTATTGGACAACAATCTTTGACAAACATTGCACCAAAAATTAGCACAATAGTTTTAGGCCGATGAGTCACTTGGTTTATATATCAGTGTGCTTTGCTTGCCAATATAAAAAAAGATAACATAAGTGTATGCAACTATCAATGTAAAAACTTTCGAAGGAACTGCGTAACCCTGTATTTAATTTTTAACACTGACCGGTGCTTAATGCAGTGTTGTAAAAATTGCCTAAATGCAGACATGTAAATATATTCATTGATAGAAACTGAATAATATAATTTAATCTACTTAAAATTCTTCAGTGTTAACTTTCTTGTTAAAACAATTATAAGAGAGCAGCTCTCTGTACTTGAGAAAAATCAAGAGTTGTGAAGTAAATCTAGAACACATCATGCCACATCTTGGCAAGGTTTATCTGCTTGATGCTGAATTTGCTTGCTTTTTTTCTTCCTCACTTATTAAAATTGCTTCCCTTAGTTTTGGCACCAATGAAGTTAATGAATTTTTAAAATCTTTCTCATGCTGATGAATATTGTAACATGTATTTTCATTTTATATGATTAACGGAGAGTGTAGTACTTGTATTAGTGCATATCTAGTATCTCATTGACACTGATTAATCTATTCCAAAGGAGATTGAATTGGTGCATTTTAGCTGGCATTGTTGGTACAGTTGGCTTCGGCATTCCTGTAATGAGAAAGGGAAGAAAAACATCAGCCAGAATTCCTTCTCCCAGTCACTAGTCAGTGACTTTTCTGGCAAAAATGTGTTGAAGTGAAGATACGGCTGAAAAGATTGTTCTTTCATCTTTTCGATGCCTACGCACTCTTACTTAGAGTGTGTCGACAAATTGTTAGCTGTGGAGTTCATTTTGGCTGGGCAGACTCTATCTTCAACTTGGCATCTGGATAAGCATCCTTTAAAAATAACTCAGATCAGAAATCCTGATTGATATAGTACCATGTCTAGTTGAATTTTACTGTTCCTTGAGTGACAGGACTTGAGAGGAGAGGCAGAAGTGCAAGGAAGTCAGGAAAATCTGGTTTCTACTTGTTACAGGACTTTAATTCATTATTAAATCACATTTTGTTATTCAGCCTTAGAATAAACCAATGATTTGATGTAGTTAAATTGCTGTAAGCTAAGTGAAGTAATTGTGCTTCTAACCGTGGATCTGCTTGAATTAAAGAATCATAGCCCCAAATCTGTCTTAAATAAAACTTGATCATAGTGATTCAGCATTTTTTTTAAAAAATTCATTCATCGAACATGGTTGTTGCTGGCTGGTCCCCATTTATTGCCCATCCTCAGTTTCTCTTGAAGGTGGTCGTGAACTGTTGCCTTGAAACGATGCAGTCCATGTGCTATGGGTTAACCCACAATGCCATTAAGGAAGGGAATTCCAGGATTTTGGCCCAGTGACAGTGAAGGAATGGTGATATATTTCCAAGTCAGGATGGTGAGTAGCTAGGAGAGGAACTTGCAGATGGTGGTGTTCCCTTGTATCTGCTGCCCTTATCCTTCTGGGTCTTTGGTGAATTGCTGCAATGCATCTGCAGAATTGATAGTTATCTAAGTTCAAGTGCAGAAGGGGCCTGTTGATGTCTAGTGATAGGTTGATGAATGCTTGGCATTGACTTATATAAGACTGTCAGTTGTTTTGTGAGCTGCTTAGTGTCAGGGGGACTAGCTAGGGCAAATGCATGGGGTTGCGGGGATAGGGCATGCGTGGAATTGTGGCTGGTGCAGGCTTGATAGGCTGAACGGCCTCCTTCTTCTGCACTGTAGGATTCTGTAGATAAGGACCAGGGAGGTATCATGCGTACCAACAGAGGTGCCATCAATGAGAATTTTCTCCTGTCACTGTCACAAGTAGAGAATGGAAGTACTTTCTCTTAGGTGGTTTATTTGAATGTTACCATTGCACGAGATGCTGAGGCCCCCTTCACTGCTTCAAGTGGACATAACTGATCCCCAAAATAGTTTTTTTGAAAGCTGAGAATGCTAGCTCGTGCCCACAAAACTGAGTAACTGGTCAACAATATTGTTTTTTGTTGGACTTTTCTGTGTAAATTAGAAGAGAGCACTAGAATATGTTTCACACACAGCATTGATTATGAAGTTGTGGAATGCGCTAAGAGCTTTAATGGTTAGACAGAAGCCAGGTTTACATTTAGAAATATGTTAGCTGGATGGCTAAAGGAAAGCAGTATAAAGGAATATTGAAATAGGTCAGGCATGTGGATTAGAACCACTGTTTCTAAGGAGGATGCAAAATATAACTTGGTTTGGGCCCATTAGTTTAAGTGCTGCAGTTTTGTGTCAAATTGCTCCCTATAAACAACAATATCCACTCTTCAAAAATATGCCATTGGTTGTTAAACACTTTGGTCATTGTGAAAACTTGCATTTCAAATTCAAGGAGAACCTTGCACACATGTTTTTGCATTCTTCACAACTAACCATTGAGGGTGCAGCCCTTGACCGAAGACCTGAGGCAACCATCTCACAAGAAGAAGGGTGTCCTTCCACACAACATATACTGAAGATGTTTCTGGGATACACTCGCTCACTGAAATATCTGGAATGGAAGCTCTAGGTTGATATGTGCGATCTTCTTGGAGATGCTCTCTGCTTGGAGCCGGCAGCTTGCACTGGAAGCCATGATGTGGAGATGTTGGTGTGTTTACCCCAGTTCAATGCCAGAATGTACACATCATGGAAGCTCTATACAGGGATGAAATGCTGGAGGGTTTAAAGATTGAATCTACGTGGTTAGAGTAAAGGAACAGAAAAGGATTGATGGTATTTACATAAGACCTTAGAGATATTGTGGAGCTTATAGAGGAGTAAATCTGAAGGCCAGAGAAAATGATACTGCAAAAAACTTCAATTACTTGACTATCGACTTTGTTTGTTTGGGGGGGGGGGGAGAGAGAGATGTTAGTTGAAACAGTTAAAGTTGGTATTATAACTGAATATGAAGATTCCAGTACGAAACCCTGGCTCAAAAGGCCATAACTTTTTTTACTATTTTTAGAAAATGTGGAGGATCCCTAATCAATTTTAACAACAAAAAACAAAATATTTATTAAACATGAAAAGTTTGATTCTGGTACAGCACTCTTTTACTCAGCCCTTAGCTTTGCAAATATATACAGTTTTAGCTTCACAATCAGGATGCACATGGTTCTTTCTGGACAGATTTCATAAGAACATAAGAAATAGGAGCAGGAGTAGGCCATCTAACCTCTCAAGTCTTCCACGCCATTCAATAAGATCATGGCTGATCTGAAGTGGATCAGTTCCACTTCCCTGCTTTATCCTCATAACCCTTAATTCCCTTGCTTATTAGAAACCTATCTACCCGTGACTTAAATATATATAGCGAAGTAGCCTCCACCACTTCAACTGGCAGAGAATTCCAAAGATTCACCGCCCTTTGAGTGAAGAAGTTCCTCCTCAACTCTGAACTAAACCGCTCCCCCCCCCACCTTACTTTGAGGCTGTGCCCTCTAGTCCTGCTATCCTTTCTAATTGGGAAGAATCTCTCTATCTCTACGCTTCCATCCCCTTCATTATCTTGTATGTCTCTATAAGATCCTCCCTCAGCCTTCTAAACTCCAGTGAGTATAAACCTAATCTACTCAATCTTTCCTCATAAGCTAACCCTCTCATCTCCGGTATCAGCCTAGTGAATCTTCTCTGCACTCCCTCCAAGGCCCATATATCCTTCCACAAATGCGGTGACCAAAACTGCACACAGTACTCCAACTGCAGCCTCACCAGCACCCTGTACAGTTGCAACAAAATCCCCCTACTTTTACATTCTATCCCCTAGCTATAAAGGCCAACATCAAGGCTAATTACAGTCAGATTGGGCAGGAACTTACGGAAACTGATCGGGAACAGTTGTTTGAGGGTAAGTCCATGCTAGGCATGTGAGATTCTTTCAAAGGAATACTGAAAATGTTGCAAGAAGGATATGTGCCGGCTAAGAGGAAGGATGGGAAAGGTAGGATTAGAGAAACGTGGATTACTAGGGATATTGAGGACTTGGTTAGGAAGAAAAGAGAGGCGTATGTTAGGTCAAAGCAGCTGGGAACAGAGACAGCGTTGGAGGAATATACAGAGTAGGAGGGAGTTCAAATGGGGAGTTAGAAAGGCAAAAAGGAGGCATGAAATGGTTTTGGCAGATAGGATTAAGGAAAATCCAAAGGCTTTTTACTCCTATGTTAGGAATAAAAGGGTGGTTAGAGGAAAAACCGGACCTCTTGGGAACAGAGGAGGGAAATTGTGCTTACAGCCTGAGGGAATAGGGGAGATCCTGAACAAATACTTTGCGTCAGTATTCACGAAGAAGAGGGGCTTGTTGACAGCTCCTGTCTCTGAGGGAGCTGTGGACCAGTTGAGGGAAATATCCATACCAAGGGAGGAAGTGTTAGAGCTTCTAGGTAGCATTAAAACTGATAAATCTCTGGGGCCTGATGGCATTTATCCCAGGCTGCTTAGGGAGATGCGAGGTGAAATTGCTGGGCCTCTGACGCAAATCTTTGTCTCTTTGGACGCAGGTGAGGTCCCAAAGGACTGGAGAATAGCTAATGTTGTACTGCTGTTTGAAAAGGGTAGTAGGGATAACCCTGGAAATTATAGGCTGGTGAGTTTGACGTCAGTGGTAGGGAAGCTGTTGGAGGGGATTCTTAGAGGTAGGGTGTATAGGCACTTACAACGTTATGATCTGATTAGGGATATGCAGCATGGCTTTGTTAATGGGAGGTTGTGCCTTATAAATCTGGTAGAATTTTTTGAGGTGACAAAAACGGTTGACGAAGGGCGAGCTGTTGCTGTCGTCTATATGGATTTCAATAAGGCGTTTGACAAAGTCCCTCATGGGAGGTTAGTTGAAAAGTTCAAAGCTAATGGGATACAAGGACAGGTAGCTAGATAGATAAGTAACTGGTTTGGTAATAGGAGACAGAGAGTGATAGTGGAAGGGTGTTTTTCTAGCTGGAGGTCGGTCACTAGTGGTGTGCCACAGGAACCTCTTCTATTTGTAATATATAAATGACTTGGAAGAGGGAGTAAGTGGAATGATGAGCAAGTTTGCAAACAATACAAAGATGGCTGGACTTGGGGATAGTGAGGAGCATTGTCAGGCAATACAGCAGGACATAGGCTGGTAGCTTGGGCAGATGGAATTCAATCCTGATAAATGCGAGGCGATGCATTTTGGGAGAAAGAATGTAGCGGGGAGGTATATGATAAAGGGTAGACCTATTAAGAGTAGAAACACAGAGGGACCTGCGGGTACAGGTGAACAAGTCTCTGAAGGTGGCAGAGCAAGTGGAGAAGGTTGTGAACAAAGCATATAGTATGCTAGCCTTTATAGGAAAGGGTGTAGAGTACAAGAGCTGGCCTTTAATGTTGCTGTTGTATAAAACGTTGGTTAGACCTCATTTGGAATACTGCATCCAGTTCTGTTTGCCCTAGTACCGGAAGGACATGGAGAGAGTGCTAAGGAGGTTTACCAGGATGCTGCCTGGTATGGAAGGTCTGAGTTATGAAGAGAGATTAGGCAAATTGGGACTGTTTTCCTTAGAAAGACATAGACTTAGAGGAGATCTAATAGAGGTGTACAAGATTGAGGGGTATAGATAAACAGGATTAAGCTTTTTCCTAGTTGGACTCAAATAGCACGAGGGATCACGGGCTTAGGGTGAGGGGGTAAGGTATAATTTGGATGCTAGAGGGAGTTTTTTCACACAGAGGGTGGTGGGGGTATGGAATGCGCTGCCAAGTAAAGTGGTGGAGGCAGGTACTCTGGAGATATTTAAGAGATACTTAGATGGGCACATGAACAGAATGGGAATGGAGGGGTGTAGAAAACTGATTTAAAATAGGGATCATGAGCCTTGGGAGTTCCCTGCGAAGTGTCTAAATTGTCGATGATGATATTGATGTATTTGTTTTATCCTACAGATGCTTCGGTCTGCCTTGTTGCCTAACAAGGGGCATACACGTGATGGGTCGTGAGAGGTCTGCTCTTGGATCTTTTTCGAGAGTATCCTAGTGCTTCACGTTGTTAGGTCCGCTTGACCTGGACCATTTGATGGGCAACACGACAGCTCAGTGACTATCGCTGTGCTGTGCAGATACATGGATTTGGACCTGTGTCTGTGGGAGTTTGCGCATTCTCCCCATGTTTGTGTGGATTTCCTCTGGCTGCTCCAGTTTCCTCCCACATCCCAAAAATGTGCTTTGAGGTTCAGTGGCAGAACAAATTCTCCCTAAATTGTCTCAAGTTTGGTTTCAATCCATAGATCTATAAACATAGACATGGATCATGGGTAGAAGTGGGAACATCGAGGTGGCGGCGCAGGCTCATTGGGCCGAAGGGCCTGTTTCCCGTGCTGTTTTGTTCTTTGTTCTATCCCGTTTGCCTTTTTGATCACCTGCTGCACTTGCAGACTGGGTTTTTGCGATTTGTGCGCAAGGACCCCCAGGTCCCTCTGCACCATAGCATGCTGCAGCCTTTTAAATAATAATCCCTCCTACTATTACTTCTACTAAAGTGGATAACCTGACACTTGCTATACTCCATCTGCCAGGTCCTCTCCCACTCACTCAACCTATTCAGACCTCTCTGCAGCCTTTCCACACTGTCCACTCAATTTGGTTTTCCACTCGTCTTTGTGTCATCAGCAAATTTCTTTACTCTATACTCAGCCCCTTCCTCCAGATTGTCTATGTAAATGGTAAACAGTTGAGGCCTCAGCACTGATCCCTGGGGCATTCCACTAGTCACCAACTGCCAACCAGAATAGCACCCATTGATTCCTAGTCTCTGCTTCCTATTAGACAACCAATCCTCAATCCACGCTAACACCTTACCCCCAACTCCTTGCACCTTAACCTTTTGCAGCAACCTTTTGTGAAGCACCTTATCATACGCCTTCTGGAAATCTAAAAACACCACATCCACCGGTTCCTCTCTAACTACCGCACTAGTCACATCCTCATAGAAATCCAATAAATTCGTCAAACACAATCTCCCCTTAATGAATCCGTGCTATGTCTGCTTGATCAAACCGTTCTTTTCTAAATGGTTTGCTATTTCTTTTGACGGATTCGATCATTTTTCTGACTACAGACGTTGAACTAACTGGCCTATAATTCGCTGCCTTTTGCTTGCTACCTTTTTTAAACAGCGACATAACATTAGCCATTTTCTAATCCTCTGGCACTTCCCCGGAGTCCTGTGAATTTTGATAAATAATTACTAAAGGTATCCGCTATCACTTCTGCTGTTTCTTTCAGAACCCTGGAATGCATTCCATCTGGTCCCGGGGACATATCTACCTTCAGCCCTGTCAGTCTATCAAGCATGATCTCTGTAGTGACTGTAATCGCATCAAGGACCTCATCTCCTACCATCCTTCTGTCTTTAATATCCAGCAAATTATTTGTGTCCTCCTCCGTGAAGACAGAGACAAAAAACTTGTTTAAAGCCTCAGCCATTTCCTCATCGCCCACCACTAAATCCCCCCTCTCATCCTCCAAGGGTCCAATATTCACTCTAGCTAGTCTCCTCTTTATATATTTGTAAAAACTTCTACTGTCATTTTTTATATTTAGAGCCAGTTTAGCCTCATACTCTATCTTGGATTTGGGCAGATTGCATAGGTCACATCCTCGAAGCTGCTCCATTTTACCTTAAAATAAATAAGTCAGTTTAATACATAGCAATCTTAAAAAGTCTGGTTAAACTTGGAGAGAAGGAATGAACAAAAGGGAAGGTCGGTGATGGGATAGAAGATAGGACAGATTAAATGTCAAGTGAGGTCAATGCAAAGTGAAAATAGGTGGCAGTGGGACAAGGAGGTTCTGATTGAAATTGTTGAACTTGATGCTGAGTCTGGAACACTGTAGTTGTTCCTGGAGTGATGTTGCATTTTATTGGAACAGTATAGGCAACTGAGGAAAAAGAGGAGTTGGAGTGGGAATGGAGAAGAAAATTGAGATGACCAACCAAAAGCTTGGAGTAATGTTTGGACTGAATAAAGATGATGCATAAGGTGAATGCCTTTGTCTCCCTAATGTAGAGAGACCTTGTTGTGAACTGTGAATACAGAATATTAAGTTGCAAGAAGTTAAGTAAATTATTGCTTCAACTGGAAGATGTTTGGGGTCTTGGGTGGCAAAACGGAAGAGGGGAAAGGGCCAAAGTGCTGCAGGAAGTGGAGAGAGTTTTCAGTGCAATTGAAGAGTGCACCAGGGAATGATCCCTTTTAAAATTTGAAAGTTGTGGGGGCAGAGATGCTAGGTGTTGCCATTGTGCTGGGGATGGTGGAAATGATGGGACTTGCATTGAATGAAAAGTCTGATGAGATGGTGTGCGAAGACAAAAAGCTTCATAGCCTGAGGTCACTGCTGGGGGTTTGAGAGGGTTGAGAGCAGAGTGCATGGAATGGAACAAATGTAGTTGTGATCCTTGTCAACCACAGTGGGTAGGGATTCCTCAGTTGTAGGGGAAAAAAAAGACATCAGAAACACAGGAATGGAAACTGGCATAGTCAAAGTAGATGCAGTAGAGGCAGGGAGTCTGGGAGAGTAAAACAGAGGACTACGAGAAGCAGGGTGTGTGGTGGTGTAGAAAGTAGTGAGCATGTAGTGAATATTGAATTACAATCTCACTTATTGCAAGTAAGATAGACTAACAACCAATTGTTTAATTCGTTTGATTGAAATGTATTTTAATTATCAGCAGTAGGTGAATATTTGGCTCTGTTACATCATTCCGGTTGGTAGATGTAAACTTACTTCTGCTCACGTGGTAAAGTTGAAACATGAACTAGAGATTTAATTTCTTCCTGAGTTTCAAATTGCAGTGTTACTGTAAGCCTTACTTGTGACTAATACATTAACTAACTAACTAAATTGACCAGATTTCATCACTTTGAGACCTAACTATCCCTTTTATTCACATAAATATGGCTTGCAGCTTTATTTGTAACCAGATCATTCATGCATTGCTAGGATGCAGGTGGGTCCTTTTAAAAAGTAAACATATTTATACACGCTGTAACCTCTCTAGTATGGAATACTTGGGTCATTTCTGGATTTTGAAATTTTCTGGACTATAGAAGATGTTGGAATGCTTGACCTCAAATGTGTGAACCCAAAATCAGCATCAATATGAATATTAACCTTGGCATAAAACAGTGGTCAAATACTACTAAGCAATAATAAAAATTGTTTTACTCATCCAGATACTGTATCTTTCGTGCTCCCAACGCTAAAACACTAACACGATACCAATGACATTGAGGGAATGAGGTCAATGATTGAGCTCAGTGATGGGGAGAATGAGAACATGGCTGAGTACCTAGAGAATTAAAGAAAAGTATTGGAAGACACCAGTATACTGGTTAGTAAACCAAAGACCCAATTAATGGACTGTCGGTTTGAGCCTCAGAAAGAGAGTCAGAGTAAACGTGTAAAGACTTGGAGAAAGGATAGTTTCAAGAGTCAATGTTGGCAAAAGACGTGTGGAAATTAAACAATGAATTAACTCTGGTAGGTGTATTTGGAAGAAGTGCAGTGGAGTGTTGTGATAGAAAAGTATCACCTAAAACTGAAAAGAAGAATCTACAAGAGACTGTGAGATGGGCTTTCTTAAATATTGTAAAAACTTGGGCTACACTAAAATGACAGGAATAATGACTAGATACTAATGAGACGTCGATGCTTAGATGGATGTGTGGTGTAATGAGAAAAGACAAAATCAGGATCCAGCACATCAGGGAGTTAGTGAAGGTTGTGGGAGATCTAAAAAGAATAACTGAGAAGAGATTGAAATGGTGTGATCATTTAGTGGAGGGAGAAAGAGAAAATATGATGATAGAGGTGGGACTGCCAAGAAGAGGAAAACCTGATTTAGATGAAAAAATGTATTGCAAAAGACTTAAACACACAATTGGAATAGGAATGGCTGACTGACGGGTAGAATTGTGGTGACCCCCAAATAAAATGGGAGAAGCCGAAGTGGCACAGTGGTTAGCGTATTGCTTCATAGCAACCAGGGACCTGGGTTCAGTTCCAGTTTTGGGTGATTGCGTGGAGTTTTCACGTTCTTTCCATGTCTCTGTGGGTTTTCTCTGGATGCACTGGTTTTCTCCCAAAGATGTAGGTGGATTGGCCATGGTAAATGTGTAGGGTTACAGAGGGGGCCTGGGAGGGTACCTGTCAATGAGTCAGTGAAGACTTAATGGATTGAATGACTGACTTCTGCGTTCTGTCCTTATATGAAACGATGCCAAAGGAATGCATGTTTGGTGAGGTGGCAGTAAATCCAACAGTTCTGGCAACTTGTACATAAAGGGACATGGGATTCCCTCAGCAGAAAATGGTGGGTGAAATGGTTTTTGTGAAGGCATAGGAAAAAAATCCTTACTCTTCTTCCAAAACCATGCAGTTGTCCCAGTAGTCCCTTTAAGGGACACTAATCTGGCTGCCTTGCCGTGAGAGAGCGGGAATAGTGTAGAATAGGCACCACTCGTTTTCAATGTTGTACATAATGGAACCCCAACTTATACAAATAAATGAAGACATTGCTTGTTTCTGTTGACAGCCTTGGATCTATTTCTCAGCTCACTCCAAGATCGTAGCAGGTGGGAACAGAGCATTAAGTCCTTCACTTTGAATTTCATCTGAGTCCTGTTGTGTTCCTGCTTAAAACAAAACAGACAAAAAGACTAAAACTGCCTCCTTATGACAAAATAACCATGCATTTGTGAATTTGCTGCATAATTTTGTCACATTATGTGAAGTGTCAAACACACTGATGTTGAGCTGTTAGCAGTGATATGCAAATTGCTGAACCCAAGGATGCAACCAGAATAGCCTGTCCCCAAAGCATGCAGTTCCGAGTCAGAGTCTTGTTTATGTAGTTCAGTCTGAACAAGATTAACTTTTTGTTTTTGAAACTTCCTGAAATGAAAAAGAATCTGTGGCTTGTGACTGATTTTAGGTTTCTAGGGAACAGCTTGAGAATACCTAGTGCTTCCAGAGCCACGCTTTGCCTATTCTGCGAGACAAATCCCAAAAGAGTCTCACCCAAGTGTTTGTTGAGAGGAGGATTACCATTTTTCTTTTAGGGTTACACTTAGAATTAACAGTGGAAACTGAATAAAGTCACATATTATTAGGAAGTCACATTCTTTTATGTAGACCCAAAGGGCATAAACCTGTTGCAGCAAGTATTAAGAATTTCCTATACTCTCTCAAACTGCTATTAGAGAATTATGATAAGAATGTAATATCACGCCTTTCTGACTGTGCATGACTACCATGGCTCATGGAATCCATTTTGCTGCATTTCCAGGCCCTAAAGGAAATCTTTATTTTGGAGGTTACTGTTTTATTGATGTATAGCAAGGTGGGACCCATTGGTCACAGGGAGGACGCTATTGAGGATCCTTGTCACAATCTTCCTTTTATTAATCAGCAGGGAGACACCTCCCATTGGACTCAGTTTTCCTTTCCAAATGCTGCCACGTTACAGCACGCACTGCTTTCCCCAACATGAGGGGCATGAGGAGAGATATTGGGAAATGGAGTTCAGGGCGTTCAAGTTGAAGCCAGAATCTCATTGAGGAGTTCTTTAAAATGTCCCTTTTCACGATCACTGATGGCCACCCTGCCTTGATGAGATCCCCTCTGTGCTTGGCCCTCTGCTGGATGCTTGGTCCCAGACATTCTGACAGCCCAAAGAACACATGCATATTGTTGGTATCCATTAGTTGTTGGTCTTTTGCACCCTTCTGACCCACCGTCTTGTTCTTTAAAAGATAGATTTGAAAATGCAGTTTTGATTTCTGATACCTGTAGGACAATTGTTTTTCAGTCTGCCACAGTTTATAAAATTCATTATTATCTCCATTGTGCCAGCTCAACCTTTGACCTTCTGAGGAAAATCATATTTAAGTACCAGAATCTTGAACACAAGACTAAAGTCATGTTTTACTAGGTAGCAGTGACTCTTTCAAACCTATACGCTTTGAAGACTTTGATGACAGGGACATTTTATCAGCAATGTGCAGAAATGGATTATAGGCATTTGAGGGAGCAGACAAATCTCTAAACAACTCATTACCTGACCCTCCAAAAGCCACTTGTACTGCACGTGGCAGCATCTGCAGATCTCACACTGGACTTAGCGATCATTTGGATCCTATTGAACCAGAGTGGAAGTAGGTCATTCTTAACCCCAAGGGACTGCTGAAGAAGGAGGAATGAAGTGAAATCTAACTGCTAGTTGTTGAAAAGACATACTCCAGCTCCTATCAATGGTGGGAGGAGCAAAGGAGACTCTGTTTCATCCCTATAAAGGTCTTTTTTTGATGGTTAGCTGTGTCCAAAATCCTAATAAGAAATCAACAAAAGTAGAGTTTATTTGCCATTTATAAAGTATATGTTCTTTGCCATATTGAAGTTGAGGTTCAGAGAACCTGGACAGCAGTCTGGAAGAAGCAAAGTTAAAAGATACATGATTGTTGCTTCTACAAAAATGCCAAAATTATATTTATGCATTACAAAATGCAAACATAAGGCATAATTACACCAACCTTTCTTGCCATTTTACTTGCCTTCTGTTTGGTTTCATGGGTACGAACAGACACATGATGGTCCATTTAACTGGACCATGCTTCATTTATAGTTTAAATGTGAAAGCCTCGAGGTGAAGACTGTTTTTACCAGACAGACATACAGATACACACATTATAAGAGAAATTAGTGGATAACAGTTTGGAACTGACACTTTTGCCTCAATATGTCTGCCTTAATTACTGAGAATGGAGTCTTGGGATTTTCTAGCATGCTACTTGTTGATCAGTATGCTTATTTAATTGACCCTGGAAGTAATTCTTTTTTAAATTTAATGCAACTTTGTCCCAGTTACTTCGTTTTTAAAACGAATGCTTCAACAGAAATGCACAATGGAGCAGTTGTCTTCCAGTGGATATGTGGGTGTGTGTCCTTAAGCCACCGAGTTATGTTATTGATGTTAATCATGCTGCCAAGATTATTTAACAAGCTAAAGAAAGCAGTTACCTACAGAAGAGGCGTAATATCAGTAAATAATTTGTCACTGGGCTTTCTTTGTGCTATCTAAGTATTTGGCTAGATTCTAAATGCCTCAATTCTATCTCCATCCAGTTGTCATCTTTCTAGTTAGGAGATACTTGTATCCTTGAGTCATACTCGTATGTAACTTCATCACAGCCCCTTATGCGTTTTTCAGCTCAGCCTTATCCTACCTGAAGTGAGAATTTGAAAATGACACACACTGCTTTAGGTCAGAGCTGCGCAAGGTGCGGCCTGTGGAGCCAAAAGTGGCTTAGAATCTCCTTTTGATCTAGCCCTCAGAGTTCTGAGCAGTTCCTGTTTTCTGCACTGCTGTTAAAACCTGCCTTCAGTACTGGTCATCTAATTTAACTGTCAGTCAAAATCTGCCAACTAACTTCTTTAACTATCTTGTAATCTTCACAGTTGATTTGAAGTTAACTACCAGAAGTAAACAAGTGAACAGGCCATAAGATTTTAAAAAAACAGCCATTTGATCCATCAAACCTACTCATTCAATTTAAAAATCCTCAGCTTGTAGAGTAGAAAAACAGGGCTCCAACTTTTGGGAATCTCACATTTATTGGTAATTCTGTGTAACCCATTCATTGCATGTATCCTGTCCCCAGCTTCACCATTTTTGGGCATCTCTATTGGAGGTAACTTTGTGAGTGTGTGTGCATGTATCATTTTCTAGGATTTTAGTAAAATAATTAATAAGATAACCCAAAAAAAGTGGTAGATTGAATCAGCTGACAAGGGATGTGTTTCTGCCACTGACCTATCAAAACATTGCTAGAAAAGGCACAGAAAACCCTGGCAAAATGACATAAGGACCATTTGAACCATGTTAGTTAAAGTTTCTATAGCACTTCTGCCTGACTTAAGGCAAGCAAGCAGAAAAATATTTGTGGAGATTGCTCCCCATGGTTTTGGTAGTGTAAACTAAGATTGAATTTTCTTTCTTGTGGAAGGACACAGTGGAACTTTTGAATGTTCCTCTTGAGTGTGCTTGTATCTTCATTATACGTGCGTAGAAAAGGCAAGGCAATAGGAGGAAACAGCACCAAACACCTGGTTTCACTGTGACTAGTGTTAGAGGCTAATAGGTCATCATAATAGTTGCAATACCTTGCACAAGAATGTTCTTGTGGAAAGTGTGGTCCTCAAAGAGTTAACTCTTTTGAATAGTTTCTCTGTTTTGTGGATTGTGCTGTCACTAATTCTTTTATTTTTAAGATTAAAATAGTGGTTTTGACTTTCGCTTTGACAACACATCCTTTCCTGTTTGGTGAGCACAGTGGCAGATGCAGCAATGTGAACAGCACCTTGAAATCAAAAAAAAGTTGTGACAATAGCAATGTAGTTTTATAGAATGATAGAAACACTATACTGCAGAAAGAGGCCATTCGACCCATTGAGTCTGCACCGCTACCAATCTCACTCAGGCCCTAACCCCAAAACCACACATATTTTCCCACTAATCCCTCTAACATACACATCCTGGGCCACGAAGGGGTAATTTATAAAGGAAATATTTTGGGTCATAGAACATTTTCATAACATGAAAAGGAGCACTTTCATTATTCAATATTTTTCTAAATTAAACATTTGATAATATTTTGAAGTTACTTTTGCCAAATATACCTGAAGGACATATCTATTAGGACAGCAATCTGAATTTTTAAAATGATAGTCATTCATTTGGTGTATATGCTACTTTGTATTTCGTGCACTTTTTTCTCTTCCCCTGCCCTTATTTTAACTTATTCTGTTGCATTCTGTTCCTCTTCAGCACTATTGCCCTGTAACATTTTTATTTTTCTCTTGTATTTTGTACTGTCCGTTTTATTTTTTTACTATCACTAATGTTTGCAAGCTGTTTGTGCTTAACATTTGGAAAGCTTCAGAGTAATATTCCAGCTCCAGTTACGAACAGTATTATTAATGGAGAGGCACAAGCAAACTAAAGGTAGTCCCTTAGAATTCCAGTCAATCTGGCTTCTGCAAATCTAATACATCAATAATAAAACAAAAACAGAAAATGCTGGAAGTACTCAGGTCTGGCAGCATCTGTGGGGGAAGAAAAAGGGAGATAAAATTTCGAGTCTGTGACATTTCATCAGAATTTTCAAAAAAAAAAACACGTCAACAAAGCCATTAAATTGTAAAGTGGGTACTGGGATTAATTTGTTAAGGAATAGAGTTCCAAGCGCAGAAATAATTAAATGCAGAGTATTTTGACAGTTCTTACAAAAGGAGTATAGAACGTTGAGAAAGTACAAAAAGAATTTACTGGAGAGAGATGATACAACTATCAAAAAACTTAAGACTAATGGGGAAAGAGCTAGGAGTGGAACTGATTAACAGTTTGTTCAAAAGGGCTTTATGGCCTCCATCTGTGTTGCAGTAATCTATGAAAAACTGAATAGGATGATTCTCTTTTCGCTAGAAAAGCAAATATCTGAGAAATGACCTGATAGAAGCCTTTTCGGTTCTGAGGGGATTTGATGGACAGGGTGTAAAGAGATGTCGCCATTTGTGGGGAAGTCCAAAACTGAGGTCCACGAGACAATCGCTAATAAATTCAATAAAGATTTCAGGAAAAAAAGACAAAGAAATGAATTCTCAAGAAATTGAGAATATGGAACTTATAGAATGGCTGAAATACTTAACTTAGATGCATTTTGAGGGGGACGTGTTGATGGGATGGAATGCAATAAGTGGAGACTCATATTAAGCATGAACACCAGCATAGACCTGTTGGACCATGGGACTTTTTCTGATCGTAAAATTCTGCGTAATGTGTGGGCTTGCTTAACTTCGGCATTCTTTTAGCTATAGACTATTGTTATATCAGAAACCCCAAAGTATAGAACATAGAACATTACAGCGCAGAACAGGCCCTTCGGCCCTCGATGTTGCGCCGACCAATTAGGAACAAGCAGTGACCTTCTAACCTAAACCATTCCCTTTTCATCCATAAACTTATCTACTAACCTCTTAAACGCCACCAAACTTGGCGCATCTACAACTGACGCAGGCAAGGCATTCCATACCTTACCACCCTCTGGGTAAAGAACCTACCTCTGACATCTGTTGTAAAACCACCACCCCTTAATTTAAAGCTATGTCCCCTCGTGCTAGCTTTCTCCATCCTAGGAAAAAGGCTATCGCTGTCCACCCTATCTAAACCTCTAATCATCTTATATGTTTCAATAAGGTCTCATCTTAGCCGCCTTCTTTCTAATGAAAACAACCTCAAA
Source organism: Sphyrna mokarran (assembly GCA_024679065.1). Classification (NCBI taxonomy): domain Eukaryota; kingdom Metazoa; phylum Chordata; class Chondrichthyes; order Carcharhiniformes; family Carcharhinidae; genus Sphyrna; species Sphyrna mokarran. Next base: position 72,254,632 of record JAGIQG010000007.1, on the reverse strand, counting down.
TCCCTCAGCCTCTCTTCATAAGACCTGCCCTCCATACCAGGCAACATCCTGGTAAACCTCCTCTGTACCCTCTCAATGCCTCCACATCTTTCTTATAATGCGGGGACCAGAACTGCACACAATACTCCAAGTGCGGCCGCACTAGAGTTTTGTACAGTTGCAACATGACGTTGCGGCTCCGAAATTCAATCCCCCTACAATAAAAGCTAAGACTCCATATGCCTTCTTAACAACCTTATCGACTTGATTGCCAACTTTCAGGGATCTATGCACATATACACCAAGACCCCTCTGTTCATCAACACTATTAAGAGTCCTACCATTAGCCCTATACTCTACACATTTGTTATTCCTGCCAAAGTGAATTACCTCACACTTTTCCACATTAAACTCCATTTGCCACCTCTCGGCCTAGCTCTGCAACTTGTCCAAGTCTCTCTGCAAACTATAACACCCCTCTTCACTATCTACCATTCCTCCGACTTTGGTGTCATCCGCAAATTTACTAATCCATCCTTCAATACCCTCATCCAGATCATTTATAAAAATTACAAAACAGCAGGGGCCCCAAAACAGACCCCTGAGGTACACCACTTGTCACCGAACTCCAAGATGAATATCTCCCATCAACCACCACCCTCTGTCTCTATCTGCTAGCCAATTCCTAACCCAATTAGCTAAATCACCCTCTATCCCATACATCTGCGTTTTCTGCAGAAGTCTTCCATGGGCCACCTTATCAAACGCCTTACTAAAGTCCATATATACCACATCAACTGCCTTACCCCCATCTACCTCTTTGGTCACTTTTTCAAAAAACTCAATAAGGTTAGTAAGGCACGACCTATCCTTCACAAAACCATGCTGACTATTCCCAATCAATTCATTTCTCTCTAAATAACTATAAATCCTATCCCTAATAATTCTCTCCAATAATTTGCCCACAACAGAAGTAAGACTCACTGGCCTATAATTCCCTGGAAGGTCTCTCTTCCCATTCTTGAACAACGGGACCACATTCGCTATCCTCCAGTCCTCCGGAACCACACCCGTAACCAACGACGACCTGAAGATCAGAGCCAGAGGCTCTGCAATCGCCTCTCTCGCCTCCCAGAGAATCCTAGGGTAAATACCGTCCGGCCCAGGGGACTTATCTAACTTCAAACCCTCAAGAATATCTAGCACATCCTCCTTATCTACTTCAATACTTTCCAGTTTGCAACCCTGTATCCCAGTGTTCTCCACACTATATCAAGTTAGACTAGATCTTAACTATTTGCTATTTCAACATTGTGAAGATAAGATGTTTCAGTGCAGGGTGATTCTATCCTTACACTAGGAGCTTTTATCAAAATAAACTTTATTTAACAATACAGTTTAACTATAATAAGTGTTTAAGTAAAACATGACAAGATACAATTCTTAACTGCTGATATATCTCTTAGTTCCAATTCAAGTAGTATTCCACATGCAAACTTAAAACCTGTCTTCAAAATCAGTTAGCACCACACAAGCTTAACTTTGTTAACAATCCTAGAGCTTTTTTTAAATACCTGTGGAGTGAGACAGAAAGACAACTCTTACTTCATAGAATCATAAACCCCCTACAATGCAAAAGGAGGCTATTCAACCCATCGAGTCTGCATTGACTCTGACAGTGTATCTTATCGAGGCTCTATCCCTGTAACCCCACATATTTATTCTGCTAATCTCCCTACCTACACATCTTGAAACATTAAAGAGCAATTTAGCATAGCCAATCTACCTAACTTGTAAATCTTTGGATCGGGGGAGGAAACCTGAGCACCTGAAAGAAACCCGAGTAGTCACAGAGCGAATATATGAATTCCACACATAGTCACCTAAGGCTGGAATTGAGACTGAGGTCGTTGTGAAGCAGCAGTGCTAACCATTGTCTTACTTTCACTTTGCCACCATGTTGTTTCTTTCAAGACTAGGCAGAAACATGATTGCTTTAAAATAAAAAAATTATATAACTTCTCTGCAAGTTTAGCTGCTCCCATTTGCACATGACTGTCTTTTGTCAATGAACCTAATCAAAATACACTGAAACCCCAAGGGAAAATGCATCAAGTCTGAATCACACCATTAGCTAAAATTAGTCTTAACACTGCATTCTCAATCTGAAGTGTCCTGTTTTTCCATACAGTTGGCACTTTGTAAAACAGCTGATTTTCAAACAAACGCTGATTGAAACATGATTGAAGTACATTTTTTAAAGGCACAGAAGCATCACGCCACAAAAAAAACTGTGCTGTGTTATCTTAGGTTTGTTATTGCATCAACTATGCAAGCTTTTCAAACTTTACTTTGTTTACTTTGCTGCAACTGTTAACTCAAGTAATGCTTGTGTCTACTTGTCACATAAACATATTAATCCTCCAACACTGCCACCATTGGAATATTGTGAAAGCATATGAAAGGTCAACAAAAAGTAGTTTTTGTAAGTGGAATGAGTTATTCCTGATATGACTAGTATTGGCAACTGCTTAAACTGTTCTCTTAGGATATATTTCCTCAGCCACTATTACAGCTGGTCACCAAATTGATATATTGGTCAAAATCTGCAAACTAACTAACTATCTTGTAATCTTCAGTTAAATTTGCAATTAACTGTCAGAATTAGACCAATGGATGTCATAAAATCATAAGAAACAGGAGCAGGTGTAGGCCATTCTGTCCATCCAGCCTACTCTGCCATTCAGTAAGATCCTGGCTGATCTGATTGTGGCTGAACTCCAATTTCTTGCCTGCCTGTCATAATCCTTGATTTCCTTGCAAATCAAAAATCTGCTGGATTCTGTCGTGAATACATTCCATAGCCCAGACTCTAAGGCTGAATGTGGAGAAGAGATTCAAAAACTAATACATCTGAGAAAAGAAATTTCTCCTTGCCTTGGCTTTAATGACAGACCAATTGTCTCTAAGCTCTGCCCCAATTCTAAATTTCTCCCCCATGAGGGGAAACACCCTCTTGGCGTCTACCCTATCAAGCCACCTCAGAATCTTAAGATAAAAATCATGCCTCATTTTTCTAAGCTCCAGAAGATATAGGCCCCAACTTGTTCAAGCTTCCCCCAAAAGACAGGCCTTCTTCCCAGGGAACCATTCCAATGAACCTTCTCTGAACTACCTCCAGTCCAAGTAAGAAGGCCAGAACTGTACAAAGCAGTCTAGGTGTTGCCTCAAGGCCCTCTATTGTAGTCAGACTTCCCTATTTTTATACTCCATCCCTATAGCAAAAAAGCTAACATTCCATTTGTCATCAGAAATACTTTCATGTGCCTATTGCTAACTGTGGTTCATGTGCAAGGTCATCCAAACACCACTGTGTTGCAGCCTCTCTTCACTTAAGTAAAATTCTGCTTTTCTATTCTTCCTGCCAAAGTGGACGATTCCACATTTTCCCACGTTATTCGCCAATTTTTATCCACTTTCTTAACCTATCCTTTTGCAGAGTCTGCATCCTCATCACAACTTGCTTTCCTACTTATCTCTAGTATATTCAGCAAACTTGGTTACAATATAGTTGGCTCCTTCATCCATGTCATTAATATAGATTGCTGTTCATCCAAGTCATTGATAAAAATCATATATCCTTGAGAATCATTTGAACTGCATCTTTCATCATATAGGCATTACATAACAGCCAACTAGAGCCCAATGTTCTGGGTTACACAGCTGGACAAATGTTGAATTAGCTATTCTTTCAGATTGGATAGCATCAAGGCAAGTTAGTGGTGTGTTGATCAAGAGAACATCTTACTGTTTGATCATTGTATCTTCAGTGATTCCCTGAGAGGGGATTTGGGGCCTTGGTTTAAAGTGCCATCTAAAGTGAGCACCTTTAACAATGCAGCTGTCCTTCACTAGTGTGTCAGTTGAATTAAGTCTCAACTGCTGATGCCTTTGAGTTGGGGCTTTAGACATGACCTTCTAGAGAAAATGAGAGTTACCACTGAAGGCAAGTACGTGTTTGGGTTTAGCTAGAAACAAACCTTCCTTGGTCAAGTAGCAAGTCAACACCACTTGCTGACCAAGAATTCGAGTGGTGCAATATCAGAACTGTCGTCACTTACTGTGTTCACCAATTGAAAATATTTTGTGTTTTGCTATTGAGTTTATACCACTGCTTTTTTTGACCACGTTCTTGTAAAGCAATTGAATTTATCTGACTAAAGGAGTTTCCATTGGTCAGGGCTGGTGTAAAGTTAGGCAGAGATTTCAGTTTTTGTGTCATTGGTAAATTTCTGCTTATTCTTTTCCCTATAGTACTGATATTTCATTTCATATTTATGCATAAGTCTGAATTTTACATTCCACTTGAGCCTTGAGAAGATGAGGGAGCATGACGTTGAGTGGGTTTGATTCGCTCTGGACCTGATTTTATGCAGGGGCAGGTAGAGTTTCAGACAGGAAACCCAACCATGCCCCATTTAGGCCATTAAGTGGTCACTTGAGGGTCTTTTCCTGCTCAGCTTCCATTTTTGGCTGGCAGATGTCAGAAAGAGAGTAAGAGGTCTGACAACATCAATTTTAAATCCAACCGATTTATTTGATAGTAAACTTGCTAGTTTTAGGCCTTTGTGCCTTCGTCAAGCGAATGAGGTGTTCTGGTCTGCAATTGCACACATATCAGCACAGACAGTTTACAGATTGCTGATTAGAATGCGAGTCCTTACACCTAACCTGCTATTCAACTCTTATAGTGGCTAACAATGTGTGTGGACGGAGCACTGAGCACAGGTTAGAGAGATGTATATTGTCTCCAGACAGCACAGTAAGTGAAGTTTTTTGCTAACCCAGGCAAGTCATGGGGGTTACAGATAGTGTGACATCAAGCCCAGATCCCTGTTAAGACCGTCCTCATTCTGCACACATGAGGATGGTCTTAACAGGGATCTTGGCTTGATGTCACTCTTGGCTTGATGTCACACTATCTGTAACCGCCATGACTTGCCTGGGTTAGCAAAAAACCTCACTTACTGTGCTGTCTGGAGACAATACACCTCTCTCTAACCTGTGCTCAGTGCTCCTTCCACTCACATTGTTAGCCACTTTAAGACTTGAATAGCAGGTTAGATGTAAGGATTCGCATTCTAATCAGCAATCTATAAACTGTCTGTGCTGATATGTGTGCTATTGCAGACCGGAACACCTCATTCGCTTGACGAAGGCACAAAGGCTGAAAGCTAGCAAGTTTACTATCAAATAAATTGGTTGGATTTAAAATTGGTGTTGTTAGACCTCTTACTGAGTTTACCCCAGTCCAACGCCGGCATCTCTACAAGATGTCAGAAAGCTCAGGATATGAAATAGTCTCGGAGACCTTGCAGCAGTGCCTCCTTTGGCCACTACAGTGCTGTGCCTCGATAGATTGAAGAGCTGTCAGCTGCCAGCTCTCTTAGGTGGAACTTCCTTCCAAGTGAGGACAGAAGTTCTGCCTACTGCCCATTAACGCTCAGTCTGACTGTCAGAATCAGTGGAACGCATTCTTATTGACCCTCCAAATAGTAGGGTTCAGGCCATAATGTGTTTCCCTCCATGCTATAATTGTGCTAACGTTGTTCTATCATACCAAAGGATTATCATGAGTTAGTTGCATATAATATATTATGCAAATTTGGCTGAACTATATTATGCTTATGACAAGAAGTTTCGATATGCTTAACTGTTAATACCTAATATCAGTCTTTCAATGTGAAATTTCAAATGAATTAACAAGTTTGGAATTTAAGCATCAGTCGAATGATCCCAGACAGACAAGCATAGAAACTTATACACAACCTACCAGGCATTAAAGTTGAGAAAGTTCAGTGCTTTTTCATGGTGTTAATTGAAATGTCTCTTTTAACTTCACTAGCTGCTTATATGTCCACAAGATGAGTGGAATGGGTGAAAATTCCTCTGACCCGGCCAGAATAGAATCAAGAAAACGCAAAGAATCACCATGTGACCATCCACGACCGAGGTGAGATTTATAGTTAGTGGAATTTAGTTATTTCTGGATTATGTTCAATGCTTTAATTTTTTATGGAGAAGAGATGTCCCATTAGGAAATCAAGTTCAACTTCTTTTCTTTAGCCATATTTTATTGTTGTTTATAGTAAATGTATAGTTTTCTGCCATGTTAGCTTCTCCTGAAAGGTTTTGCTTTGCTAAATGAACTTAGAATCTGATCTGAGGTCCAGAGCTGAATATTTTAGTGCATGATGGCGCCCCGATTTACTCTTTGTCATCCCATTTACATCCTGTAGTCTCATTCTGTCCTCAGCCAATGTCTACATAGACATTTCCCTAGCAATGATAACTGTGTTGATCAGGTACCTCAGTTAAATTTTTGTTTTCTTTCCCTTCTCTAGTACCTCCTCATTCTCAAAGCCAGGCCTGTTGAAGCCAAATATAAGCCTTGCTGAAACTAGATAATTTAAAAGCTTGAGATCTTTCAGTTATGTTTGGCTCAGTTTTTTAACCAACAGTATAATTATAATGCCCTTTTTTAAATAGTAAAAGCACTTTAATAATAGTGGCATTTTTGCAGAAAGAGTGGGTAAGTGTACAAGTGAAGACGGAAGGTGAACACAATAACCTGAATTTAATGGCCAATGGCGCATCACAAACACTCACCACTGACCCCACAGAAAGCTACCCACAAAAGAGGACTCTATGGCAGGAATTTCCCTTTTCCTGACACCATTTTAAACCTGAAGCCAAATCGAGGGACTGTTACGACATCCAGCAGCTATCAGCAAGCTGGAAGCCAACCAATCAAATTAAAATATCCACACATGAAAAACCAGGAAGTTAAAACCATTCCAGATCTTTTAATTTAATTTTTTCAGATTGTGAATTAAATGTTATGATGCAAATGAAATAAAGATTAAAAACAACCTGCTTTTAAAAATGTGTAGATTTTTTAAATATTGCAGAGCAATTTAACATTCCATAAATATAAAATCAGCTTTTTGGGGGACAGTAAGGGTAACGAACAATTATTATGAAGCTAGTTGTTTATTTAAAAATCCAGTTGCACCTCATTTAATAAGGTGAAACTTTTTCGAAGGTTTTAAGTCTAAAATTACATCAAACATAAATAGAATGTTGGTTAGACTAGAGCACTGTTCATATTCTTGTGACAGAGGGAAACTGTGGAGAAAATGCAAACAACATTTACTCAAACAGTATCAGAATAGAGATAATGTTCGAAAGACTGAATCATCCCTAGAAATGTAACGGCTCGAGAACATAGAACATTACAGCGCAGAACAGACCCTTCGGCCTTCGATGTTGCGCCGACCAATTAGGAAAAAGCAATGACCCTCTAACCTATACCATTCCCTTTTCGTCCATAAACTTATCTACTAACCTCTTAAACGCCACCAAACTTGGCGCATCTACAACTGCAGCAGGCAGGGCATTCCATACCCTTACCACCCTCTGGGTAAAGAACATACCTCTGACATCCGTCCTATAACTACCACCCCTTAATTTAAAGCTATGTCCCCTCGTGCTAGCTTTCTCCATCCTAGGAAAAAAGGCTATCACTGTCCACCCTATCTAAACCTCTAATCATCTTGTATGTTTCAATAAGGTCTCCTCTTAGCCGCCTTCTTTCTAACGAAAACAACCTCAAATCCCTCAGCCTCTCTTCATAAGACCTGCCGTCCATACCAGGCAACATCCTGGTAAACCTCCTCTGTACCCTCTCCAATGCCTCCACATCTTTCTTATAATGCTGGGACCAGAACTGCACACAATACTCCAAGTGCGGCCGCACTAGAGTTTTGTACAGTTGCAACATGACGTTGCGGCTCCGAAATTCAATCACCCTACCAATAAAAGCTAAGACTCCGTATGCCTTCTTAACAACCTTATTGACTTGACTGCCAACTTTCAGGGATCTATGCACACATACACCAAGATCCCTCTGTTCATCAACACTATTGAGAGTCCTACCATTAGCCTTACACTCTACACATTTGTTATTCCTGCCAAAGTGAATTACCTCACACTTTTCCACATTAAACTCCATTTGCCACCTCTCGGCCCAGCTCTGCAACTTGTCCAAGTCTCTCTGCAAACTATAACACCCCTCTTCACTATCTACCACTCCTCCGACTTTGGTGTCATCGCAAATTTACTAATCCATCCTTCAATACCCTCATCCAGATCATTTATAAAAATTACTAACAGCAGGGGCCCCAAAACAGACCCCTGAGGTACACCACTTGTCACCGAACTCCACGATGAATATCTCCCATCAACCACCACCCTCTGTCTTCTATATGCTAGCCAATTCCTAACCCAATTAGCTAAATCACCCTCTATCCCATACATCTGCATTTTCTGCAGAAGTCTTCCATGGGCCACCTTATCAAACGCCTTACTAAAGTCCATATATACCACATCAACCACCTTACCCCCATCCACCTCTTTGGTCACTTTTTCAAAAAAACTCAATAAGGTTAGTAAGGCACGACCTACCCTTCACAAAACCATGCTGACTATCCCCAGTCAATTCATTTCTCTCTAAATAACTATAAATCCTATCCCTAATAATTCTCTCCAATACTTTGCCCACAACAGAAGTAAGACTCACTGGCCTATAATTCCAAGGAAAGTCTCTATTCCCCTTCTTGAACAATGGGACCACATTCGCTATCCTCCAGTCTTCTGGCACTATACCCGTAACCAACGACGACCTGAAGATCAGAGCCAGAGGCTCTGCAATCACCTCTCTCACCTCCCAGAGAATCCTAGGGTAAATCCCGTCCGGCCCAGGGGACTTATCTAACTTCAAACCCTCAAGAATATCTAGCACATCCTCCTTATCTACTTCAATACTTTCCAGTTTGCAACCCTGTATCCCAGTGTTCTCCACAACTATATTTACATCTTCCTGCGTGAATACCGAAGAGAAATATTTGTCCAGTGCTTCTACAATCTCTTCAGGCTCCACGCACAACTTCCCACTGCTGTCTATGACTGGCCCTAATCTTGCCCTAACCAATCGTCTATTCTTAACATATCTAAAGAAAGGATCAAGGAGAATCCTAAAGCTATCAGCCAAAGTCTTCTCGTGTCCCCTTTTAGCTCTCCTCAACTCACTCTTTAGCTCCCTCCTGGCTAATCTATAGCTATCCATTGCACTAACTGAGCCTTCAAGCCTCATCCTGACATAATCCTCCTTTTTCCTTTTAACCAGCGAATTAACTTTTTTAGTACACCATGGTTCCCTTACTCAACCATTTCCTCCTTGCCTGACAGGGACATACTTATCAAGGACTCGCAGTAGCTGCTCCTTGAATAAGCTCCACATTTCAGATGTCAAATTCTAATTCTGTGATTCAGGAATTGTGCTTGAGGATTAAAAAAAATTGCAAATGCCACTCAGTTATTTAAGACAGGAATGAGTGATAAAGGAAAATCCTGATCTGTCAGTTTGATGTTGTAATGTCAGTTATGGGAGTATTACTGGGATGTATTAGACTTGAGTAATTAAACCTTTTTTAACAAATAGAGTCAGCATAGATTTGTAAAGGGTAGGCCCATGTTTCACTAATCTGTTGGAATTTTTTGGTGAAGTCACTAAGAAAATTCAAATATGAATATTGCTTATATAGATGTCCAGAAGACATTTGAAACGATTCTGCTCTAAGAAATTAACAAGTATGAGAACATATATAGCATTTAAGGAAACCACAGAACATTGGTGGTTGTTTGGTTGGAAAGTGGGAGTCAGGGAGTGGGACTAAAGGTAATCCGTTTTAGATTCAAAGAATAAAGAACAAAGAAAGTTACAGCACAGGAACAGGCCCTTCAGCCCTCCAAGCATGCACTGACCATGCTGCCAATTTAATTAAAACCACCTATCCTTCCAGCAACTATATCCCTCTATTCCTATCTCATTCACGTATTTGTTAAGACGCTCTGTAAAAGTCAGTACCGTATCTGCTTCCACTACCAACCCCCAGCAACAAGTTCCAGGCACCCACTACTCTGTTTTAAAAAAGAAAAAACCTGCCTGATACATCTCTTTTAAACTTTGCCCCTTGCACCTTAAACCTATGCTCCTTAGTAGTCCTCAGACTCTTCCACTCTGGGAATAAGCTTCTGACTATCCACTCTGTCCATGCCTCTCAATCTTGTCGACTTCTATCAAGTCTCCTCTCAATCTCCATTGTTCTAGTGAGAACAAACCAAGTTCCTCGTAGCTAATGCTCTCCATACCAGGCAACATCCTGGTAAATCTTTTCTGTACCCTCTCCAAAGTCTCCACATCCTTCTGGTAGTGTGGTGATCAGAATTGAACACTATATTCCCCATGCAGCTTAATTGCGGTCCCATAAAGCTGCAACGTGACTTGCCAATTTTTAAACTCAGTACCCCGGCTGAAGGAGGCAAGCATGCCACATGCCTTCTTAACTATCTTCTCCACCTGCATTGCCATTTCCAGTGACCTATGTACCTGTATACCCAGATCCCTTTGCTTATCATACTCGTAAGGATTCTGCCATTTACTGTATATTTCCTATCTATATTAGACTTTCCAAAATGCACCACCTCACATTTGTCTGGATTAAATTCCATCTGCCATCTCTCTATCCAAGATCTATATCCTGTTGTATCCTATGATGGTTCTCATTGCTATCTGCAAATCCATTAAACTTTGTGTCGTCCACAAACTTGCTAATCAGTCCAGTTACATTTTCTTCCAAATCGTTATATTTTTATATATTACAAACAGCAAGGGTCCCAACATTGATTCCTGAGGAACCCCACAAGTCACAACCTTCCATTCAGAAATGCATCCTTCCACTGTTGTCTTCTTTGAGCCAGCTTTGTATCCACCATGCTAACTCATCTCTGATTGCATGCAATTTCACCTTCTGCATCAGTCTGCCAAGAGGGACTTTGTCAAAGGCCTTATTGAAGTTCATGTAGACAGTATCCACTGCCCTACCATCATCAATCATCTTTGTCACTTCCTCAAAAAGTCAATCAAGTTTGTGACACATGACCTCCCCTTCACGAAACCATGTTGCCTCTCACTAATGCATCCACTTATTTCCAAGTGGGAATAAATTCAGTCTCAAAGAATCTTCTTCAATAATTTCCCTACCACTGATGTAAGGCTCACCAGCTTGGAATTACCTGGATTATTCTTGCTACCCTTCTTAAATAAAGGAACAACATTTGGCTACAGGGGAGGTTCCAGAGGACTTGGAGAATAGTCAGTGTAGTCAGTGAGGATGCAAAGATTTCTGTCAAAGCCTCAGCAATTTCCTCCCTTGCCTCTTTCAGCATTCTGGGGTATATCCCATCAGGCCCTGGAAACTTATCTATCTTAATGTTTCTCAAGAACTCCACTACCACCACCTTTTTGAATTCAACATGACTCAAACTATCCTTTCTCAGGCTCATCATCCACCAAGTGCTTCTCTTGTGATTACTGATGCAAAGTACTCATTTGATATCCTCACCCATTTCCTTTGGCTCCACACATAGATTCCCTCCCTTGTTCTTGAGTGGACCAAACCCCTCTCTGGCTATCCTCTTGCTCTTTATATGTGTGTAAAAAGTCTTGGGATTTTCCTTAATCCTGTTGGCCAGTGCTTTTTCATGGCTTTGTGCTTCTTTTATGCTTACGTTTCTATTTTTCTTGTATTCCCTACTTGCTTCATGTGTTCCCAGCTTCTTAGCCTTGATAACTGTCTCCTCTTCCTCTTTGATTAGGCTCGCAATATCTGTCATTATCCAAGGTTCCCAGAACTTGCCATATTTATCCTTCATTCTTACAGGAATGTGCTGGTCCTGAATCCCTATCAACTTGCACTTGAAAGTGTCCCACATGCCAGATGATTTGCCCTCAGAAATCTGTCCTCAATCTACATTCTTCAGTTCCTGCCTAATATTGTTGTAATTAGCCTTCTCCCAAGCTAGCACTTTAACTTGAGGGTTACGCTTATCTTTATCCGTCAGTACTTTTAAAGCTTACTGAGTTGTCGTCACTTTCTGAACCGCTCCCCTGCTGAAACATTGACCACCTGGCTGGGCTCATTCTCCAATACCAGGTCCAGTATGGCCCAATCCCTAGTTGGACTATCTACATACTGTTTCAGGAAGCTTTCCTGGATGTTTCTTACAAACTTTGCTCCTTCCACACCCCCAGTGCTAAGTGAGTCACAGTCAATATTAGGGGAAATTAAAATCTCCCACCACAACAACGCTGTCACTTTTACACCTTGCTGAAATCTGCCTTCATGTTTGTTCCTCAATCTCCCGCTGGCAGTTGGGTGGCCTATCGTAAACCCCCAACATTGTGACAACACCTTTCCTTTTCATGAGTTCTACCCATATTGCCTCGCTGTATGAGCCCTCCAAGATGTTCTCCCAGAGTACAGCTGTGATATTTCCCTTAACCAGTAGTGCAGCTCCCCTACCCTGTTACATCCCCCTTTATTCTGCCTGAAACATCTGTATCCTGGAATGTTAAGCTGCCAATCCTGTCCTTCCCTTAACCAAATCTCTAAAGGTAACAACAACATAGTGTCTAGTACTAATCCAAGCTGTAAGTTCATCTGCCTCACCTTCATTCTCACACTTCTCACATTGAAACAAATGCACTTCAATCCACTAGACCCTCTCTGATTAGCAATCCCACCTTACTTGCTGTTTCCCTGAATCTTAGAGGCCTTACTCTTTAATTCACTGTAATGCCACTGTGCCAGCCCAATGCTATATATGAACCTTCTGAAGACCAACGTTTAGAAAAATGTTGAACTGGTGGGGTGCATTATGGCGAGGTACTGTCCCTACCTCAGGGTTCAAATCATATTTCAGGACTTGGTAGCCAAACTAGTTTAAATCCTTCTGTGTGACATCAGCAAACCTTCTGGCCAGAATATTTGTGCCCCTCCAGTTTAGATGCAACCCATCCTTCATATTCGGGCCCCATCTGCTCCGGAAGAGACCCAAGAAAGGCAAATCCGAGTAATCTGAATGGTAAGATAGTGGAAACCATGGAGAGATACATAAATCTCTGAAAGCTAATGCACATGTAACAGGGATAATCAGAATGACTGTGGCCGTTTCTCAGTAGGGCTGGGATATAAAGTTTATGTTTCAGTTACACAGAGCTTTTGTCCAACCCTTTGTGAGTGTTGCATTCAATTCTGTGCGCTGCACTTCAGGAAACACATATTGGCACTGCAGTCCGGATTCAGCAAAAGAGTAAGGGAGCTAAACTTGGGTTGTACTCCTTCAAGTTAAAAGGTGTTTAAAATTGCTCAATAAAGTCAACAGAGAAGTTATTTGGTGGGGATATCGACAGCAGTCAGACTCTATCTCCAAATTACATTGGGCCGTTCAGGAAAGAAAAGGAATGCACTCTTGCACGCAGGGCAGTGGAATGATGATATTCCCTTCCATGTAAGGTGGTGGACATTGTGTCAGTTCAAATTTTCAAGACTGTGATCAGTAGCATTTTTTATCAGAGAAGACCATCAAGGAATATGTATGTCAACTCAATATCAGACATGACCAAATTGTGAATGGCAGAATAGGCTCGAGTCACTCTGAAGCTACACCTTGTTCTATTATAATTTGGTGACTAGATAGTTAACCTACTTTTCTTGGATGTTGCTGGTTTTGTTTGTCCCATAGAGCAACGTCTGCTTCTTCGGACTGTTAAAAAATATTTTATGACTATTCTGCTGTTCTGAAATTGGTTTAATTAATTGAGAGAAACAGAATACATGAATTTTATTCCTATTTGTTACTTTAAATTGGGTAAAATGTTAGTCTGCTCTGAGAATGTGTAGTTATCCCTTTGACAAAACCTTCTGTATGTTTTGGTTGCGTTGCATGAAGGTTGTCGATTTAACTGCTTGTATGTAATAAACCCAATTGAGCAAAGGATTCCTTTTATTATTTTGAGGGCTTAACATTGCTTTTGTGTCTCGACAGCCCTAAACGTAGCACTGAGAAACGTCATCGGGAGCAGGAAAATAAATATATTGAAGAACTTGCTGAATTAATATTTGCTAATTTTAATGACATTGACAACTTCAATGTAAAACCAGACAAATGTGCAATCTTAAAAGAAACTGTGAAACGAATCCGTCATATAAAAGAGCAGGGTAAGTTGCTTCATGGATACAATGAATCTACTTATAAACTGATGTAAGATACAGACAATGTATTGTGATCACCCTTCCTGATTGAATAATAATGGACAGAATAATGGACAGAATACTAGTTCCCAGTACTGGAAGCCTTGTTCATAGTGACCATTCGCTCACTGACCATGATCCACTTACTTGTGTATTTGATTTTTGGGGCATGTTACTGTGACTTTCAAATTATTGGAGATGGAGAGAATACACACAAGAGTGAGCTAGGTGAAATAATCTCGGCAGTATAGATGAAATCCTTGTAGTTCATCTCTGTAAGGCTACGGTTCACTTGTTTTATTGATGTACTTTATCTGGATTTTCAAAAGGCCTTTGCAAATGTATCCCACAATAGACCCCAAATATACTACATAACAGATGATGAGTAAGGTCAGGAAATGTGGAATCAGGAGGCAAGAGGCAAAATATATTGTTTAGCTAGCTTCAAGACAGAAAGTAAAGTGTGTGAACAAAAGGGCTTATTCAGAGTGACAGAAGGTGAAAAGTGGCATTGCATAAAAATAATACCAGGACCATTGCTGTTCACAAATTGCTTTAACAACTTGGACATTGGAAAGGAAAGCATAATTTCTACATTGGCAATGACACTAAATTTAGGGAATGATAGTCAAAACTGAGGAGGACTACAACAAATTACAGGAGCATATTAATAACTTTACAGAATGGGAAAACAATTAGTATATGAAGTTAAACACAGCAAAATGTGAATTAGGATTTTTTTCTTAAAAAGAATAGAGGTGTCACTTATTACTTGGTGGATGCAAGTCAAAAAGGGCAGAGAAACACCAATCAGTAAAAATTTCACCACATTTTACCAAGGTCTTGAAAAAAAACAAACACAGGATTTATTTCTTTGGGGTAAGATTGAAAAATAGGAAAGTTCAGCTAAATCTTCTTTAGAAACTTGTTTAGACCAGACTTGTAGAATATTACGTACCGTTCTGGTTGCCATATTACAAGAAGAATTTGGAGGCATTAGAGAGGTTGCTGGGAACATTTTTTTATATCAGATGTGCGTTCGTAAATATAGCAGAAAACAGTTGAAAGGCTGGGTCCCCTCTCTCTTGAAAAAGAAAGCGAAGGATTGTCCTAAGGGAATTTAAAATTTAAAACCTATGAAAGTGTTTAATACAGTTGATATAAGGAGAATATTTTGTCTTATGGGAAAGAGCAGAACGAGAGGTCTCAATACGATAGTTACCCAGAAATGTAATAGGGATTTCGAACCTAAGTCCCAGAGCATTATCTTGGATCTCTGGGTTATTAATCTAGTGACAATATCACCATGCTACCCTGTCCCCTCAATCTATAACCTCATGGGCCAACAAACTCTACCACTACCGCAAAGCCAGGAGATCCACTCTGCTTCAGTGAGGGGTGCAGGAAGGTATAACTAAAAATAAGGTGTCAACCTGGCAAAGCTATTACGCAGGACCACTTGCGTGCCAAGTAGCATACAAAGCATGTGACAGACAGATAAGTAATCCCATAACCAATTAATCAGATCTAAGCTCTGCAATCCAGCCACATCCAGTCATGAATAATGGTGGGCAGTTAAATAACACACTGGAGGAAGGAGGCTCCATAAATATCCCCATCCTTAGCAACGGTGGAATGGTGAGAATGTGGAACACTCTTTCACGGGGAATGATTGAAACAGTTAGTGTAAATACATTTAAAGGGAAACTAGACGGGCATTTGAGGGAGGAGAGAATAGAGATGGTAGATTAAGATGAGAGGACTCTTGGGTACAGCACAAACATTGACCTGGACTGATTAGTGAAATGACCTGTTTCTGTGCTGTATATCTTAATCCTTTTTAATCCATGTCTTGATTCATAGCAGGCTTGGAGTTGATAATATCCTACACTATCACTGAAAATATCATAAATCTATTTTAATATATGGGGGAAAGAAAATACGTCAGTAGTTATTCTTCTCTTTCTTCACTTTAATGAAGCCCATAGGCATCATGTTTGGGAGAATCCTTAAGAGCCAATGACTTTAATCGTGCCCTAATCGTACTGTGTAACTATTGCTTCAGGCTGCAGTAGTGAAAGTCATCATTTCACCCCATCTCTTAATGGTTAGTATTTCATTTCGCATCACGTACAAAGTGAATTCTTCTGCATTGAAAAGAAAAATTTCAGTATTTCATAAATTTTATTGCACTTAATCCAGATGCATTGTTTTGTAATATTCTTGTACTTCTGGTGAGTTTGAAATCAGTTCTCATGATGGGAACTGTAATTAGTGTTCACCAGAGAAATTCACTTGCCTTGTGTTGGAATAAGCCTTCCATCTTTATAATTATGAAAAATCAAGGTCCTGACTACAAGTTTCAAGATTAGAAAAAGCTAAAGAGAAAGTCAGGTAAATTGGTAGTAAATAGCAAGATGACACCAAGCATTTTTAAAAGTCTCAATATTGTAGAAGGAAAAAAATATTGAGGACTGTAAGGGAGTCCACAGTTTGGAGATATTGACACAGGAGTTTAAACCAGTGATGTTTGAATGAGATAAAAGCAAAATCAGAAAATTCTGAGAAATTCAGCAGATCTGGCAGCATCTGTGGAGAGAGAACCAGAGTTAATGTTTCAAATCCATACGACTCTTCTGATATTTGGATGAGCTCTGATGTCAGCATTGTGAAGATATATGAAGGAATTTGTAAGATGATGCTTGGAGAAAACTAGATGTGGGTGTTCACAGGAGCACTGGTCATGTTGATAGAATAGAAAGGAGCAAAGTTGGGAGACAAAGCAGTTGAAGGATGTTGATTAACAAATGATTGTCTAGCAAATGACCATCCTGTTCTTGTAACTCTGTATATGTTTATCTGTAGAATGCACTTCCCACCCAGAAAATAGTAAAGATTTCAGATGTTGATTTGAGTAGCCACCATCAATCATACTGCTTGATAGCACTATTGATAACCCGTTCCTTTACTGATGATCGAGAATAGATTGATGAAGCAGTCATTGGCTGGATTGGATTTGTCCTGCTTTCTTTGTACAGGGCATGCCTGGGCAATTTTCCACACTGCTGCCTAGATGCCGGTGTTGTAGTTGTACTGGAACAACTTGGCTAGGAGTGCAGCAAATTCTGGATTACAAGCCTTCAGTACTATTTTCGGAATATCGTCTGGATCCATAGCTGTTGCGGTATCCAGTGCCTTCGGCTATTTCTTCATATGTCGAGTGAATCAAATGATTTGAACGTGTGTCCCCGGAGCATTATCTTGGATCTCGATTATTAGTTTTATGACAATTTCACTAAGCCACTATGTTCCCTCAATCTGTAACTGTTTGGGTCTACTGTTACCGCAGACGGAAGACTGAAATCTGTAATGCTGGGAATCTCAGGAGGAGGCCGAGATGGATCATCCATTCGACTAGCTGAAAGTTTCAAAAGCTTCAGCCTTATTGTTTGCACTACTGGGCTCCACCATTGCTAAGGATGGGGATATTTATGGAGCCTCCTTCCTCCAGTGTGTTAGTTAACTGCCCACCATTATTCATGACTGGATGTGGCTGGATTGCAGAGCTTAGATTTGATTAATTGGTTATGGGATTACTTATCTGTCTGTCACATGCTTTGTATGCTACTTGGCACGCAAGTAGTCCTGTGTAATAGCTTTGCCAGGTTGACACCTTACTTTTAGTTATATCTTCCTGCACCCCTCACTGAAGCAGAGTGGATCTCCTGGCTTTGCGGTAATGGTAGAGTTTGTTGGCCCATGAGGTTATAGATTGAGGGGACAGGGTAGCATGGTGATATTGTCACTAGATTAATAACCCAGAGATCCAAGATAATGCTCTGGGACTTAGGTTTGAATTCCATCGCAACAAATCATGGAACTTGAATTCAATCAATCAATCAATAAAAATCAAGAGAATGGGAACATTTCCTGAACATTTTGTTCAAGGAAACAGTACCATTTCTGTGTTGGCCAGTGGTCAGGACAGGAGGATGTGACTGTGAGTCAGACATGTTTGAAATTATTACAGAATCTTTCTTTATAAGCTTCCATTATTTTTTAATCTATACTCTGTCCTCCAGTGTAACTACTTTGAGATCTGTAAACTACTTCCATCTGTGCTGTTTCCTGTCTCCATACAATTGACTATATCTTGATCTTCTAGATCAAGCTTATTAACAATCCCATCCTTTATTAACAGACCTGCCCTCACCTCCTTTCCTTCCTTTCTTCTTGAAATATTCTTTTGCAGCTGTATAGGGTGCTGGTGAGGCCACAGCTGGAGTACTGCGTGCAGTTTTGGTCGCCGCATTCGAGGAAGGATATATTGGCCTTGGAGGGGGTGCAAAGAAGGTTTGGTAGGCTGATACCAGAGATGAGGGCATTGGATTCTGAGAGAGACAGAATAGGCTAGGTTTGTACTTGTTGGAGTTTAGAAGGCTGAGGGGGGATCTTATAGAGGCGTATAAGATAATGAAAGGGGTGGATAAGGTAGAGGTTGAGAGACTCTTCCCGCTTAACAAAGATAGCAGGACTAGAGGGTACAACCTCAAGATTAGGGGGGTGCAGTTCAGATCAGAGTTGTGGAAGGGTTTCTTCACTCAGAGGGTGGTGAATCTTTGGAATTCTCTGCCTGATGAGGTGGTGGAGGCTTCCTCACTGAATACATTCAAGTCAGGAGTGGATAGGTTTTTAACTGACAAGGGAATTAAAGGTTACAGGGAGAAAGCAGGAAAGTGGTACTGAACCACTACAGATCAGCCATGATCTTATTGAATGGCGGGGCAGGCTTGAGGAGCTGTATGGCCTACTCCTGCTCCTATTTCTTATGTTCTTATGTTCTAAATATCAAATGCTTTTGACTATTCAATTCCTACCCTTAGTTCCGTTGTCACCACATCTCTAATAACGATCAATTTATCCACCTTGTTACAAATGACAAGTGCTGCATACAGTGCTACATACGTTCCAACATGGAATCTTTAATTCTGCCTTTGTAACATTTCCCCTATTCTGACCTTATTTGCTGGTGCACTTGGATGTGCTGTCCCTTCCTGTTGCACACTGGTTATCGTGATGCGTATCACTACTGTGCACTCTTCCCTTGTCCTTTTTAACTTTCCAAATCTCTTCTCAAGTGGAGCCTTTCTCCTCTCTATCCCCTCTCACTATTTAGTTTAAAAGAAGTTGGTTTCAGTTGTTGGGGAGGCTGGAGGTGGGCTAAACTGATGAATGTGTTTAAAAGGAGGGTGACAGAACCCAAGGGGATGGAATCATTAGCAATGCCATCCAGCATGGAAGATGGAAAGAGAAGTTGGAACGTCAGAAACTTAATGGGTCTATGTCAGTGGAGCAGAAAGTAGGTTTCACAAACAATTCATTGAAGTTTATTTTTCGCGTTTTCCTTGACTTCACCTTTGTCCCTTCGTGGCACCTTTGTAATTAGATTGAAGGATTCAATCTGTGTTTAGTTTCAAAGCTGAGATTTGGAACTGATCCTCATAACACCGTTACTGACGAGAAGAATTCAAAACACTAACATTTTGATAGTTTCTATTAAAATGAAGACCAGATTACTACAAAATGCTAAAGATTATCCATAATGTTGAAATAATTTTATAAACTTTTTTCCATAAATGTCCAGCTTGTATAAAGTAAGTTCTTTGCATACACAAATTATTGGCATTGTGTAACAATGTAACTCCAACAATTGTGTACTCTTTCCCATTATGCTTTATAACTCAGTTTAGGTGTGTTTGACTTGCTTGGATTTTAGCAGCAACTGAAAGCTTTTGTATTCCGTTTACAAGTGTGTTTTATAGAATATCAAATCTTTTACTACTTTAGTTCTTAACATGATTACAATCTGATCTTAAATAATTATTTTCCAGCCTGCAATATTTAAATCTTCTAAAGGGATCAATAATTTTCTAGTGTTGCTTTTCCCATACATTTTAAGCGGTGAAAGTAATAAATTCAGATAAACTTGAGTTGGGGGATTTTCAGTGACATAATTGCAGTGTTAATATAAGTCTACTTGTGACATGAATAAATAAACTTTTTAAAACTCTTGTATATTGAGGTGAAGCCAGTGTGTCTATCTTTACCACATCTACTTTTTCAGAGATGCTTTTACACTACACTACACTATACTATACTGCAACTTCTCCAGGCTGGAGTCTTTGGGACCCAAGGCTTTTCTGGATTTCAACATTTTCTGGATTGTAGCATTACATTAGAATTCCTAACAGTGTATAAGCCAGATATAAATATCTGAGACCTAAAACATGCTAAAACTAGTGTTGAGACAAAAGTATGCCTTTTCAAATCCATTCAGTTGGAAATATGCACTAGTGCATAGGGATTCAAAATAAAACTAAGCATCGTCAATAGTTAAGCAATGTACTCCTATGTTAGCATCAGTTTAGTTTGTGATGCAGAGCAATGCCATCATTGTGGGTTCAGTTCCCGTACCTGCTGAAGTTATTGATGAAGGACTGCTTTATCAGTTTTGCCCCTCGCCTGAGGTGTGGCGATCCTCAGATTAAATCACCAGCAGACAGCCTGTGGTCATTTGGGACTATGGTAACTTCACTCTTTTACAAATATTCTTTTATAGCTTGTTAATATCAGTGTTTTAGAGCTTATGTTTGAACATGCCTGCAATTTTCTTCAGCTTTTAGCTATACCTATACCAGTGTTTCCCAAAATATTTTCCAATCAGACCCCATTTTAAAACGCACTTATTTCTCAGTCTCTCACCCACCCTTGAGCACACATTGTAATCAACCCCTCTTCCCCTCTCACATTGTGAATCAGCCTTCCTCTCCCGCCCTCAAACATTAATCAGCCTCTCACTCCTCTTTCCCACTTCCCCCCCAACACACTGTAATCAGCCTCCCACTCACGCATATACACTGTAATTAGCCCCTTGTACCACAACACTGTTACAATCAACCTCTTTGTTTCCCCTGCCACATAAACTGTATTCAACACCCTTTTTTCTCTCTTTTTCACCAGTTCTAGTTACGCTGGATTTTGGATTGGGTTGTTCTTGGTTAAGACTTAGAGGCGAGGCTGTTAGTAAACATTTTTATTGAACATTCCACAAACTGTACCATGTAAGACTTGGTACAAAGCCTTCATCCCTGTTGCATGGAGATACACGTTGTGATTTTGTCAATCTTCTAAACCTTGTTCTCAGCTCTCTGAGGAAGTATAGGTTTAGGCTCTGCATGTTCTCTTCCTGACTTGGTAATATATTATGTGGATCGTTGAAGACTACCAACTTTTTTTCCAGGTTGTCTTCCTGGTCATCTAGGTAGTTGGCCCATTCGATTAATGATCATCATGCAGATACAGTGCACCTCAGCTGCTTCTTACTATGGATTAGTCATATTGGTATGGATAACATTGGAATAGTTTAGGTTAGAGGGTCATTAGATTGATTTCACTGGTTGGCGCAACATCGAGGGCTGAAGGGCCTATATTGCACTATGTTCTATTCCATTTTCAGCCTTGACGAAATTAGACCGCAGATGTCAAGTTTTGGGAAAAGAATACCTTCCTGAATTTAGTTGCGAATCCTACTGATTCACCTGGCTCAAGTTCTGTTAAGTCATGTACTCTATAGCTTTGATTATAGTTTATGGTTTGATTTGCACTGTACTCACTCTTCTTTCTCACTCTATATTTGTTGCATTGAGATATGGTATAAGCATGTGCTGAAGAACAGGACATTAAATCCATGTGTTCAAACGGAGCCAAACCATTTTGCAATGATGTGGAATGGTAGCTCAAGTGTCAAGAGATGGCCGTTCGGCCCATCAAATTGGGCCCTCGTTGGGCCGAAGGGCCTGTTTCCCGTGCTGTGTTGCTCTTAAGGAATAAGACAGGGACATTACCCTGGGAATCAAGGTTAAGGTATAAGGCAGGGACATTACCCTGGGAATCAAGGTTAAGGTATAAGGCAGGGACATTGCCCTGGGATTCAAGGTTAAGGTATAAGGCAGGGACATTGCCCTGGGATTCAAGGTTAAGGTATAAGGCAGGGACATTACCCTGGGATTCAAGGTTAAGGTATAAGGCAGGGACATTACCCTGGGATTCAAGGTTAAGGTATAAGGCAGGGACATTACCCTGGGATTCAAGGTTAAGGTATACGGCAGGGACATTACCCTGGGATTCAAGGTTAAGGTATACGGCAGGGACATTACCCTGGGATTCAAGGTTAAGGTATAAGGCAGGGACATTACCCTGGGATTCAAATCTATACAGACTCTCAAAAGAGCATTACCTGAGGAATTTGAGTAGAAATCCACAGACATTCGTTTGTGTTCAGAGAAGAGTGTATCTTGACACAGCAATCTTGTGCGCTTAAATGGGATTGTGTATGTTAGTGAGACCAATGTAACTTAAGATGTTACATCTTTGTAATCCATGTTAATCTTAAATAGTTAAGATAAGAGGGAGTAACGATGTATTCTATCATAATCCATTTTTTTCATGTTTAATTATTTTTAACAAGAAGTCAATTGAAGCAATGACTTTTGCCAATAGTTTGGGTTCTCATCTAAAGGTCAAAGCTATTATTCGCACTTGGCTTTGTGAAAGAAAAAGTGCTTTTTGCTATCTTTGCCATACTTTCACCCAGAGATACCATTTGGTGGATGTCCCTTTCCACCATTTAGTTTAACTGTGAAGTTAAAACAGATTCATAGTGAGCATTTGGTTTTGGTACTGGAACAATCCCGAACACTAATTCGCTTGCAGGTGAGATGTCCCCCTGATGCAGTAATGACTCAATTACTTATATTGCTCTCTATAAAAGTGAGTGTGAAACCTTCCTTGGAGTGAACAAACACACCGGTTTTATCTCCAGTCTCAATATGTTGATAGGCTGTTTTCAACTTCATCAGACCTCGAGAAATTGCCCTGAATTCTTTCAGTTTTTCTTGACATCCTGATTTGTCTGTGGATGAGTTGTAGATCTCTGCAAACTTTTCATGTAACAGTGAACTGTTACGCTGGAAGCAGTTTTGGATCACGTGCAAAGTTTGTGATTTTTCTTCCTTTGTACTGAAGCTTCGCAGTCAATTGCCCCACGATCTTCAGTTGAATGTTTCCTAGAATGTAGAATCATATGGTTGATAGATGGAGGAAGTCTTAATTCAACCAATGTTCTGGGACTGATTTGACAGCAACTCTTGCTGTAGTGCCGAATTTGATGTTTGTTATATGCTCATTAACCGTGGTGTCTGTGCTTGAATAATTCCCATTAGATCATGTAATTTCTTCCAAAATTGGTAATTCCTTGTCTCTTTCATTTTCAGTTTCTTGATTGCAACGTTTTTTTTTGTGGTTTCTCAATTTCTGTGTTAGGAGCTTTTTGTTGCAGCATAGAAGTTGCCTTTCAGGAATGGTATTCCACATTTTTGACCAAACAATTTTTTCACTGGTGCAGCCTTTTTCCTTTATACTGAGACACTGAGTAATGGTAGCTACTTGTAGTCTGTTTTTGAGTCAGTGTACTGCTCTTTCTCTGTCCAACAAACTGGACTGTGTCAGTTGTTTTTCTCCACAAAATCTCCATTGCCTCAAATAAACAGCCAATTTTGTTTTCTCACTTTTGCCTGCCTTCTTAACTGCACAGCTTTAAATAGTGTTAAATCTTCCCTTGATGATAGAAAATCTGAAAGTCTCCTCTCAGACTCCTACAACAATGCAATCCTGAATTATTTTATCTTTCAAGGCTTTGTATCTCAGCTAGTTAATAAAAATGGTTAATGAAGGAATTTGTGATCATTCCCATTCTTTGGGTACATCTAAATCATCTGCACTACTGCCTATGACATAGAAAAGGGTGCTGATCTGTTCCTTGCTAGGCTTCTCTGCCAGTTCTGAAGCAGTTCTTATCTGATGAACTTATGCCAGTTCTGATACTTCCATCTTGATCTGGGACTTTGACATGCCTGGAGTATTCTGATGAGTAAGATTTTCTCAATGTCTTTTCTTCACTCTGACTTTCAAGTTTTATTGGTGCTTTTTTCCCTTGTTGCCCTTTCTTGCAATTATTTCTCCTGCTTTTTCAGTTACTAAATTCTTTACTTGGTGCTTTTTCTGTCGCTTTTCTGCTGTCACCATCTGTTATTGTTGGAGTTGTCCTAGGTCAGATTTGATAGCCAGTCCTAGAGGCAAGGATGTTGGTAAACTTTTATTAAACCTCCTCATAACAATGTTGCACAAAGCTTCACGTAAAACACTCTCTGCTCTGTTGTCATGTGATTTTATATCACTGATTATGTAGGCTGTTTATTTACATTGTTAAAATAAACGCTTTACACTACACCCCCTCCCACAAACTGAAATCAGCCCCTCTAATGCCCGCCCACACTAATCAGCCGCTTTATCCTCCCATACACATTGTGTAATTGCCTGCTCTATATACACTATAATCAGCTTCTCAACCCTCATCCCCACTCCAATTGGCCCCTGACTTCCCCTCTCCTGTCCTCCACTTTGGTCTAGTTACCAGTACCTGTAGTTCCCTGTCCAGCCCGATTTAAAGAAGCTCTCGAACAGCTGGACAGAAGCAGAAACACAGAAGTATGAGGCTGCCACTCTCTGCCTTGGCTTTGCTGCATGACCTCCCAGATTTTCCAGCAGTCAGTGGCAGTATTACACTTGCCTGCTTCTGCCTTTATCAAGTCTGCACAAAACCCCAAGTTCATTTTGCATTTGTTTCTAAAAATGTTATCTAAAGATTGAGATCACTTGGAGCTCACCGATCGCCCTGTCCTGTTTGGTGATGTTGATCCAGGGATGTCTTGCTGCTGCCCATGGATGGGATCTTCACCTCAGCCTCCATTGCTCCTTTGGAGAAGCCATCTCTGTGACCTCTTGGCTGAAAATTGTTTTCCGAATAACTGGTGTTTCTGGATTTCAGAGTTCCAGATTGGACATTGCATGACATTAAGGCATCTGGTGGATGGTTGTTGTGCACCTAAATCCGATTGCCTTATCCTTTCGATGCCAGAGACTCACTGAAATTTGGATTCCAGGGTAACAAGTGATTTGTTACTTTGTAGACAAGCTTCCCATAATTGCAGAAGCTAGTCTCCTGTATCACGTACCCAAAATAATAAAAAATAAAAGCATTTAAGATAAAAAGTATATTGTATGTACTATATAATGAAAAGTTTCACTTAGAAAACTTTAATTTTAAAACAAAGCTAGGCTCCAATAACCTTTTCCTAAAACAGAAATTTTCCCAAGCTAACTGTTTTTCCCATTGATTGCTAGCAATCAATAATTGCATTCATCAATAGGGTAGCATGTTTGCAATGTAGAGTAAAAAGGACAATAGAATGTGCAACAATAAAATACCTTTTGTGGGTTTCTTAATATCCCGAAGCACTTTACGATGTCACAGACAGAATGTATATGCTCTTTTATTGGTTGTGATAAGTATGTTTTGTATGGAAAGAAGTGTTCTTTTTTGTAGCTTTTTGAATGTATATCCCAAATAACTCAGCCGCAAGCTTCTGAGAGTTTTAAAATAATGCTTGTTATTCTCAAACACTTGCCCAAATTAAATGCAACGTCAGCCACTTTCTGGTCTTCTGTATGACATGCCTGTAGGTTCTTAGATGGTTTTGATGCTTTAAAGTTGAAGGAAAGTTCTTGGAAAGTGAAGGGTTCATAACTCGGTTATGAGGTTTCTTTGAATTGAATTTCTGGAAGGTTGATTCTCAGGTGAGCTTTAACTGGAATGGGTTAAGAAGTTTAATTGCTTGATGTCTTGCAGCTTGTTTTGAGTCTGGTCCGTTTACTGGCAGAACTGACAGTTTTGTTGACTTGAGTAGTTCTACCTAGTAGTACCTCCTACTTGATCTTTTTAAAAGACAGTGTGGCTGTCTCCATATGGCCTTTCATAAGTTCAAAGTCTTTTTTTGAAACCGGGTTGGATGTTCATGTTGATTTGTACATCCTATGTTGGGGGCTAACTCTGAGGGTTTGAGACGGCCAATGTCTTTGTTTTAGAATGTCTCATTTAATTCAGATAATACCCCCCTGATTGTTATCAGGGAAGGACATTGACACACATCAGTCTGGAATGTTCTTTTGTTCTTCTTAAGACAGTGGAGTGTTTTTAATCCACAAAAGATGTCAGGTGGCATTGGGTTGCCACCTTTTCCAGCTTTTTTGTCCAGTTTTTTGTTACAGATATAAAATTAGTTTGAAGTTCAGGATAGGACATGCTAGGAACTAGGCATGACAATATGCAATTAAATACTCAACCCCTAGAGCGCAACTCAAGACAGTGCTCCATCCATCTCTTCAACTGTTTGCTGCAGTTGGCGATGACCTCCCCGTCTTTATTTTCAGTGCATGCCCCTGGCGTTTCCAGTGTTGAAGGGCATCTGGATATTCTGTCAAAGTTGTAACCAGTAGTCATTTGCTCACTGTCTAGCAGTTTTTGTCTTTTACTACAAGCAACTCCTAATGCAGTCAAAGTTTTCTCACTTGGACCTCTCTTGTCATTGAAGCCAAATGTTCTGCTCTCATTAATTACAAGTTCTGTCACAGTGACGTTAGCCTTGAGCCAATCAGCATGTTTTGACCCTTCCATATATTGAGAGTATGGTATGTAGATGATGTCTTGAAGTATGTTGCGTTTTGCTTCTGCATTCTTATGGCAATGTTGGAGAGCTCCTGTTCAAACAAGACACAACTGTTATTTTTTTATCTAGGATCTTATTATGGTTAATATTGAAAGGAGGATGGCATTTTTGCTTTGAATACAAATTCTTCAAGGATTGCACCTAGCGTGCAATCTTAGGATCTAAAAAACATTCAGAGCTGTGTATGTTGCAAATGATGTTTAGAAATTCAGGTCTAGTAGATGATCAGACCTAGCTGGTGTCAATGCTAAAGTGGGTTGAAGGAAGGTATTTGTTGTTATTTCTGCAGAAGACAAATGAAGCATTTTTGAAAATAACAATATTGGGCAGCATTGTTCTCTCACGATGTCAAGGACCCATGTTCTATTCCCTATTTGGATCGCTATCTGTGCGGAACCTGTATATTCCACCTGTGTTTGTGTGGGCTTCCTCCGACTGTTTCAGTTTCCCACTGTCCAAAAGGTATATTGGTAGATGCATTGACCATGCTGAATTCTCCCTCAGTTTACCCAAACAGACACCAGAGTGTGACAACTAGGGGATTTTTACAGTAACTTCATTAGAGTGTTAATGTAAGCCTACTTGTGACACTAATAAATAAATTCTTAAAAATCCAGAAGGAAAAAGGGTGGTTAGAGGAAAAATTGGACCTCTTGGGGACGGAGGAAGGGAATTTGCTTAGAGCCCAAGGGAATGGCAGAGATCCTGAATGAATACTTTGTGTCGGTATTCATGAAGGAGAGGGGCTTGTTGACAGCTCCCGTCTCTGAGGGAGCTGTGGACCAATTGAGGGAAATATCCATACCAAGGGAGGAAATGTTAGAGCTTCTAGGTAGCATTAAAACTGATATATCTCCGGGGCCTGATGGCATTTATCACAGGCTGCTTAGGGAGGTACGAGGTGAAATTGCTGGGCCTCTGACGCAAATCTTTGTCTCTTCTTTGGACACAGGTGAGGTCCCAGAGGACTGGAGAATAGCTAATGTTGTACCGTTGTTTAAAAAGGATAGTAGGGATAACCCTGGAAATTATAGGCCAGTGAGTTTGGCGTCAGTGGTAGGGAAGCTGTTGGAGGGGATTCTTAAAGATAGGATGTATAGGCACTTACAGCGTTGCGAAATGATTAGAGATATGCAGCATGGCTTTGTTAAGGGGAGGTTGTGTCTTACGAATCTGGTAATTTTTTGAGGAGGTGATGAAAACGGTCAATGAAGGGGGAGCCGTTGATGTCATCTATATGGATTTCAGTAAGGCGTTTGACAGAGTCCCTCATGGGAGGTTAGTTGAGAAGGTCAACGCTCATGGGATACAAGGACAGGTAGCTAGATGGATAAGTAACTGGCTTAGTAATAGGAGACAGAGTAATAGTGGAAGGGTGTTTTCCTAGCTGGAGGTCGGTCACAAGTGGTGTGCGACAGGGCTCGGTACTGGGACCTCTTCTATTTGTAATATATATAAATGACTTGGAAGAGGGAGTAAGTGGAGTGATCAGCAAGTTTGTAGACGATACAAAGATGGCTGGACTTGAGGATAGTGAGGAGCATTGTCAGGCGATGCAGCAGGACATAGGCTGGTAGCTTGGGCAGATAGATGGCAGATGGAATTCAATTCTGATAAATGCGAGGTGATTCATTTTGGGAGAAAGAATGTAGGGGGGAGGTATATGATAAAGGGTAGACCTATCAAGAGTATAGAAACGCAGAGGGACCTGGGGGTGCAGGTGCACAAGTCTCTGAAAGTAGCAGAGCAGTGGAGAAGGCTGTGAAGAAAGCATATGGTACGCTAGCCTTTATATGAAGGGGTATAAAGTACAAGAGTTGGCCTTTAATATTGCAGTTGTATAAAACATTGGTTAGACCTCATTTGGAATACTGCGTCCAGTTCCGGTTGCCTTACTACCGGAAGAACGTGGAGACTCTGGAGAGAGTGCAAAGAAGGTTTACCAGGATGCTGCATGGTGTGGAAGGTCTGAGTTATGAGGAGAGGTTAGGCAAATTGGAACTGTTTTCCTTAGAAAGACGTAGACTTAGAGGAGATCTAATAGAGGTGTACAAGATTATGAGGGGTATAGACAGAGTAAACATCCTAAGCTTTTTCCTAGGATGGGTTCGAATAGCACGAGGGGTCATGGGGAGTAAGGTATAATTTGGATGCTAGAGGGAGTTTTTTCACACAGAGGGCAGTGGGGGTATGGAATGCGCTGCCAAGTAAAGTGGTGGAGGCAGGCACTCTGGAGTTATTTAAGAAATAATTAGATGGGCACATGAGCAGAATGGGAATGGAGAGGTATAGAAAACTGATTTAAAATAGGGACCATGAACCTCGGGAGTCCCTGGGAAGTGTGTAAATAGATGATGATATTGATGTACTTGTTTTTATCCTACAGGTGCTTTGGTCCACCTTGTTGTCTAACAAGGGGCATACACGCGATGGGTCGTGAAAGGGCTGCTCTTGAATTTTTTTCGCGAGTATCCTAGTGCTTCACGTCGTTAGTGTATGCTTGACCTGGACTATTTGATGGGCAATACGACAGCTCAGTGACTATCGCTGTGCTGTGCAGATACATGGATTTGGGCCCGCATCTGTGGGAATTTGCGCATTCTCCCTGTGCTTGCGTGGGTTTTCTCCGGGTGCTCCAGTTTCCCCCCTCATCCCAAAGATATGCTCTTAGGCTAATTGGCAAAACAAGTTCTCCCTAAATTGTCTCAAATTTGGTTTTTAATCCATAGATCTATAAACATAGACAGGGATCACGAGTAGAGGTGGGAACATCGGGGTGGTGGCGCGGGCTCGTTGTGCCAAAGGGCCTTTTTCCCGTGCTGTTTTGTTCTTAATACTCAACCAATGTCAGGCTGAAGATTTGTGTGACTCTCAATAAATTACAAGCAAACTACAAGTGCAAGTAAGAACTTGTATTTTTTTCTGTGAATTGCTTTTCCTCACCCCTGGGGTGATACTCCAAAGTGTTTTCTAGCCAAGGGAGTACTTTTGAGGTGTAGTCACTTCTGAAATATAGGAAAATATGTCTGCCAGTTTGTGCAAGCAAGCTCCCACAAATAGTAGTGATTGGTTGAGGGCTAAATATTTGCCAGAGGACATAGCATTACTGCTCTTTTGAATAGTACCGTAGTTTTTTTTTCAATTCTAAGAGGGCAAACATCATCTGAAAGAGCATCTGTACCTGCAGTACCCTCTCAGTACTGCATTGAAGTGCCAGTGGAAATTATAGATATAACTAATAACTAATAGTGATGTGGTCATACCACTATCTTGACTGTGACTTGATATCTCTGTTTCTGATTGCTGAGATGTTGAGGACATCAAGGAGGAGTGCAAGAAAGAGTCACGAGGCTAATCTTTGGGATCAGGAGCCAGATTTCTGAAGAGTGACTGGAGAGAGAGAATATTGAGAATGAGGTGCCTGACAGGCGATTCTATAGATGTACGTGAACAAAGTGATGTAGCAAAACTTATTTTGGAGTAGGATATAGTTTCAAACTAGCAATTGGACTGATAGGGCAGTGATTTTTTTCTAAATAAAATAGCCTGAAATAATGCAAGAGTCAAGGTCAGAATATTATTCTGGGGGTGGATAAATTAAGATGTCATATTTCATCCATAAGTATCCTGATAGCTGAAGAAAAGGCAGAGCGAGACATTGTTGAAGGAAAAAAAAAGCTTGATTAACATCATAGCAGCTGTAACTGGCATAGTGCAGAGCTTTGTTCATTCCTTGCACCCAGTAAGTATAAACACTGAGAAAGCGTGCAGCTGTGGTGTTTAATATGCACTGCAGGAAATTTCAGCAGCACTGTGAAATATACTGCATTAATGTTGAAAAGATAAACACATTCACAGAGCACAGGAAGGGTCTTGTGTTTTTCTGGGAGTAGAAGGCTTCCGAATGCCCTGGTTTTATGGAGCCATATGGTGGTTTTTCTAATTTTAGTTTATTGCAGATGTATAGCTGGCTTGTTGGTGTTTTTTTCCTCCTCCAAGCCCTATATGTTGGCTGACAGAGCTGCTGACCTGAACGTTTTTTTTTCTTTAAACAGTATTATACGCGCAATGTTGATTTTGCTGCCTAATTTTCTGAAAGTGGATATTAAATGGGTTTATTTTAAGGCAACTATAATGTTATTGCAGCATTAATTTGGCTTGTGTAAAATGTTCCACAGCTGGTTAAGGAAGTATGATTATGCCGCAAGAAAGCTCATTTTGAGATTTTGTGTATTATGCTATTAAGTACAGATCATTTTCGAGAAATTCACCTAGTTTTTAGAGGTGAACTTCACCAGATGTGAAACATCAACATAAAAATCTACAGGGATGGTTGAAAGAATTTACAATAAATTAAAAAATAAAGTCTGAATAATAGTTTTTAAAAAAAAACACTATCTTGTGGCAAATATTAATTGGCTTGAAGAGGATAATGTGTGTGGACTGTCTGAAGGAAATAATAGTCCAGAATACCTATAGGGCATTACCCATGTAATTAGTTTTTTTGTGTATTATTCAGCAACCATCTCATTGAGACATTATCCCACTTATGTTACATACACTACTGCTGTACAAACCACTGGTTAGAAGTATGCAATAGTCAATCTTTTCCTTTATATATTTGTGGCATGTATTACATGAGTGGGAGATATTGATTGCTAAATGTTTTTTTGGTCCAGCTATTTGACCAAGTTGCTTGGTTTTAATTGGATTTAGAATATTTTTGATTTACTGCTGCATGGATTGCTCATTATTTGTGTGCAAGGTGTATTTTACGCAACAGCTCTTTGGACATGAAGGTATTAGTATTATTGTATTAATTAGTATTAATATGCATTAGTATTGGCCTAGATTTTGGATTAACAAATGTTTAATATGAAGACTGTACATATAGTGCTTGTTTTCAGCAGAGAATATATAGATAATTAAACATAATTGAGCTCAGTGTAAAGAGATATTTTAATGCATGATTTTTTTTGCTATTGACTGTTTTATAAATTGACAATATCTGATCTGTGGATAACCTTTTAAACTCTTCTACCAATAATGTACTGTAGAAATCATGAGCAGTTTGTATGCTTTCTGGCTATGAGTTAGGCCTGCATGCCATTTCTCTTCACTATAAAATCTGGGTGAAGAGAAGTGAAGCTTTTCTAAGAGTAATTGGCGCATTGTTTAACTGAATTCTATCCAACACGGTCAGCTTGCAAGCAGAGCTGCTGCTGCTACTGTTAGTGTAATTATAAACAAAGTCTCTTAAGACACTGCCATAATCCCAGTGGAAAGGCATGCTCAGCAGGAAGGAGTGAGCCTCCCTTCTGGCAGGCTGTTGGAAATGACCATGTTGCATCTGCTCAGAGCCAGATTGCACCACGCACTTTGAATGAATCTTGTTTTTGCTTCATGCTGCTTCTTAAGAAATTAAAATGCAGAATGGCACACATACAGCAGCTGTTCAGAATCAAATTGGAATACGAGCTGAAGGAAGATACGAAGAAGCAAAACATCAGATAGGTATAGTTTTAGAGCAACAGACGTTGGATGCTTTTTAATTAATTTAATCCAACATAAATTGTGAAATTACAGAAAATATTTGGTTTATAAAGATCTCGTCAACATTATTATCCTCAACTAAAATTAGAACAAGATAGTTGTTCATCTTTATAACTGACTAAAATTCAGTCAGTTGTCTCGAACTGTCTCGAAGGGTATAACTAAAATTGCAGCTAGAAATGATACAATGTAAGCTTACTACTTGGACTAAGATAGTGGTTGGTAACTCATAAATTTGGGAACAGTTATTAAAGTTGAAGCTTACAAATGATGTATGTCATTATTCAAACATCAGTTTATTATTTCTTAACATGTCATAAGAGCTTGTATTGGTGGAGAAGTAAAGAACAATTGATCTTTTTTAAAACATTAAATTTTGAAAAGAAAATTCAGAAAGCATTGGAACTAAAATGTGGAAAATAAAGTTGAGAAGATTAACATCAGAATACAACTAATTTAATACAATATCAAATATATGCATATGAGAATAGATGCGTTCTAGTTCTACAATTAACGGTAATAATGCAATTTAGAAAATAATTCCATCAGTCTGACCAGGGTTCAAACTTTGATAACAGAAGTGAAGGTAAGAGTTGCAAGCGTGTACTGCCATGACACATTTCACGGTGTACAAACAAACACAAGTTCAATGACAATTACACAGAACAGTAATCCATATTTGATGAACCCCTAAATATTCTTCTACATTCTAAGTTTTAAAATGCCATTTTGTTGGTCACAGACATAACAAAATTATTTTTAGTTATGCCTTTTGTAGTTGTCAGTTTGAACTTCTTACCTGGCGAAGATGTTGTTGATAAATTTACACTGAGGTTTTTGTGGAGTTTCTTACCTGTGGCATCTTGTCTTCCAACAAAACTAAATAATATTGACTATA
This sequence comes from Sphyrna mokarran, assembly GCA_024679065.1. NCBI lineage: Eukaryota > Metazoa > Chordata > Chondrichthyes > Carcharhiniformes > Carcharhinidae > Sphyrna > Sphyrna mokarran. The sequence goes on along the minus strand of JAGIQG010000007.1, from coordinate 72,221,303 downwards.
CAAAAACACCATCCCTTCCAAAAGGTAATGGATACCTTGTCTAATTATCTTCTATATTTGTGTTTTCTTTTTGTATATTCTCTTTTGTCTTCTGTACTTTTTGAGGAGGCATTCATTTTTTTTCTTCTGCTTGACTATGTTGCCCCATCAATTTTTCACAGATTTGTGGTGACGGCCTTCCATATCATAGAATGATGATAGCACAAGAATAGGCCATTCAGCCCATTGTCAGAGCGGGCTTTCTATAAAAGCAATTTTAGTAGCCCACCTACCTCCCTTCCAGTGCTTATCCAGTTCCCTGTAGAAAGCTTCATCCACCACCCTCAGAGTCCATAAGATGTCAGTTATATTTTTATGCATCTATTCCTTTAATATCACAATAATCTGGGATTCATCAGTGGATGTGGCTGATATTTTTTAGCAAGTTTGTGTGCGCTTATACGTACAAATGTGTTTCTTCTTCAATATATATTGAAAAGTAAAAGGTAAATGTTCTCTAGGAGCGCTATTATAAGCGTGAAGCTGGCAGTCGGCTCAAAGGTACTTTGAGATTGAGACAAAGCTGGACAACATCATAACCATTAGACAGTATGGAAATAATACCCAATAAAGTTGCTGACTTGGTGATGAGGATTGAGTCACCAGTGTGGAAGCGCCTTTATTTTTTTCAGGGACTCTCTTTTTACAACCAGTTTTAGGACTGGCAATAGTGCCATTGCCACTGAATAATCTGAAAGCCTAGATACGTCATTTGGAGAACTGAGTTCAAATCCCATTTTGAACTCAGTCTCCAGATGGTGAAGTTTTAGAATTTGAATTTCATTCTAAAAATAAGAAGCTGGTCTGAGACCGGCCGTATTAAATAATGCAAAAACTTGGGCAACATCTAGAAGAGAAGAGCAATGACTGGATACTGATGAGATGTAAATGCTGGTATGGATGTGTGGAGTAACAAGAAAAGGCAAAATCAAAGTGTTGTCAACTTTTCCTGCTCCCTACAACTCTTGCTCTCACTAACCCTTCTGAAATGAGCTAAACAAAACACTCAGTATCACACCACCTGTGGCAATCAAAGAACAACTGACACTACCTTAGGGCAAGAATGAATCAAGAAAGACCAAAAAAAGTTTGGAGGAAATGCTGGCAAGGATGGGCCTCAGTAACTTACCTCCAATGGTGGGAGCGACAGTGGCCAACAATGGAACCTCTCGCTGTGGAAGCAAATCACAGTGCTGAAAAGAGAGAGAGAGAAAAGCAATAAATACTCATTGGTTTAACGTGGAAAAGGTTTATAATGGAAAACATTGACTAAAGTGTGGCACAAAAATAACTCAAAGTTTTCTGACAGAAATCAGACCTAAGGTTTTTATTAACCTGAAGTATACATGTATTTGTACAGTGTGACCTCCAGTATCAAGGATTTTTAGTGGTAAGACTGTAGCCATGCTGTAAGATTACTTACTGACTCCATATTGAGTCAATTTTCTTTTTGACCATTATGTACCATAGGTAAAGCGAATTCTGCATACGTGTTATTTCAAAGGGGTCTGAGTCCATAGGACTCTTAAATTTGCCCCGCAAGTGGAGGATGTGGTCAAGAAGACACATATGTACTGGCCTTCATTAATGGAGGAATTGAGTTTAGGAGTCGAGAGGTAATGCTGCAAGTTTATAAGACCCTTGTCAGACCCCACTTGGAGTACTGTGTGCAGTTCTGGTCGCCTCACTATAGGAAGGATGTGGAAGCTATTGAGAGGGTGCAGAGGAGATTTACAAGGATGTTGCCTGGATTGGGGGGGCATGCCTTATGAAGATAGATTGAGAGAGCTAGGTCTCTTCTCCCTGGAGAGATGAAGGCTGAGGGGCGACCTGATAGAGGTTTGTAAGATGTTGAGAGGAATAGATAGCCTCCCAGAATCCACTGCCTTTCCCAGGGCTGAAATGGTCACTATGGGAGGACACAGGTTTAAGGTGCCCCTCCTTAAACCTTAAGGTTTAAGGTTAACCTTAAAGTACAGAGGAAATGTTAGAGGTAAGTTTTTCACTCTAACTTACCTCTAAGTAAGAGTGTAAGTTACTCTCTTACACTCTTAGAGTGTGGTGAGTGAATGGAATTGGTTGCCGTCAGTGGTGGTAGAGGCGAACTCGCTGGGGTCTTTTAAGACTCTTCTGGATGAGTACATGGGATTTAATGGGATTGGGAGTTACAGATAGTTCTGTGGACTGGTAGGTATAGATATGATCGGCACAACTTGTGGGCCGAAGGGCCTGTTTGTGCTGTAGTGTTCTATGTTCTAATTAGGAAACCTGAAAGACTGGGTTATTTCATTAGAAATGTATTCTGAGGGATCATTTTGCACATCGATTGCCAGAACGTAAGAGATACCGTGGTTTAAGATGCAGCAATAGTTGGCTGCAACGAGTCCAAAAGAGGAAAGAACCTCTTACCAATACAGCAGAGAACTGTAGGATTAAAAAATGTTGTTTGTAATCATGCATGTGTCCTTCTGTGACATTTTTAATTTCATCTCTTTGGTTTCAACTTCTGAAAGAGTTATATTTTTAGGAGGAATTACAGATTTTTAAAAATTTTGCTCCTTTAGGTTGCAGTTAAGCGTTGATTTATTCAAGTCTTCCACATATCCCCAACAAGATTTCCTTCAGTAGAGGGAGCTGAGAATGAGACTGCCCTGCTACTCACTAGTACTGTCTTCTACTGGCATTGAAAATGTTGGATGCAGTTGATTTTGTTATTCCTCAGTGAGTCAGAATTGCAACAGACTGGATGGATAATCCTTTCATTGGGCAGCTAAATTAATTAGCGAAATGAAACACTACAGCTACATAGAAATTTTCTGAGCTTTGAAAAAAGGACTTAACCTGGAATACAGCAAAAATTTGTTGAGCAATTGTTTATTTTATGGGAATCAATATTAAATCATTTGGTGCTACACTGCTGTTCTAAACTTGGTCTTCTGAAATGCACTTATGTTTCATTAAAATCCAGTGTAAAGCAGGTTAACCTAGTTAACCCTGAGCTTTGGCAATCCATTGGGTCCCCACATTACAATAATTTCCTGTTGTTTTGCAGAAAAGGCTGCTGCAAATGAGGATGCTGTGCAGAAGGCTGATGTGTCCTCCACAGGCCAAGGTGTCATTGACAAGGATGCGCTTGGACCAATGATGCTTGAGGTCAGTTTAGAATCAAGAAAACTAGAAAATTGCAATTTTGTTTTTGTTTTTAAAAATAAACCAATTAAATATAAAGATTGGAATTTGCTTATTTAACGCGTTAGTTACACTATTTATGTTGATTTTGTAACTTGCACCAAAATTTTCTAAGAATCTCAGTCATCTCCAAAAATCAGCGTAAATAATTGGAAGCCTAGAAAAAAGTACACCACACAATTTTCCATCAAGTCTTTCTTTCCTTATGTATGAAGATTAAGGTTGAAGTCTTAAAACTATTCTTTTATATATTTTAAAGCACAGTGGCCAAGAATTTCTGCTTTATGTGCAATGAGCAGTCCGGTGTAAATAGTAGTCTCAATTGTGTTGATTTTAACAAGTTTTGTTTTGCTTAGTTTCTGCTTACCCAATTATATAGCACTGAATATAAAATAGTCCATAAAACAGAACCATTAAGTAGTGTTTGTCTTATTTTTGAAAAATGCATTAAAAACAATTCCTTGATAAGTTTAAAAGTGATAATCTGGTACAATTCACATACTTAGTGATATGTGTCAGCCACAAAGAAATAAATGTTTTTAACTGCCACCTAGTCCCATGACCTGATTATTTCTAAATAATTGAGGAATGGTAGTAGAATGGAATTGTCACTGGACTAGAAAGGGAATCAAGTTATGGGAAAAGGATGGGAAAGTGTGCATGAGGAATTTTGGAATCAGCTGTGATCCTGTTAAATGACAGAACTCCTATTCCTATTTCCTATGGTCTCTAGTTTGAATCTCACCCAGTAGATGGTAGAATTTTAATTCAATAAAAGTCTGGAATAAAAGTCAAAAGATGACCATGTTTGATTGATGTGTAACCCCCATTAATGTCTTCTGTGATACCAGATCCACAGCAGTGTGGTTGACTTGTAACAGTCTCTCTGACATGGCCTCAAGGCAAGGGCAATAAGTTCTGGCCTGGCCAGGGATGCCCTTATCCCATAAATGAATTTTTAAAAAAAAAGGTAAAAATGACTTTCAAAACTATAAAGAACCATTTACTGGGTACATTGGTGTGCTGTAATCAGTTTCAAATATTTCAAGAAGAGGCTTAAAAAATGCTTTATCTTAGTAGTGTTTTGAGAAGGCCCTGCAAAAGGTGCAAAAAAGTAGACATGACAGTGGTGATGAATTTGATCTGGGATCGTGGTGAGGTAGACTAACAATGCAATATTTTTAACCAAATGGGAAAGATTGAGAACTTGATTTGCAGTTGCGCTAATGTACGCTTGCAATTCCTCAAATCTTTTTTGCTGATCTGGACAATTTTAGGTCAATTGCATCCAATGCTATCTAGTGGAATCAACATGTTTAAGACTGTGTAATCTTGAAGCTTCTCAGGTTTGATATTAATTTATTCTGATACAATGAAATGTATTCAAAAATACACAATGTACAATGCAAGTTTCTGTGAGGAGATTTTAAAAATCACAAGTCACCAGCAACATGTTTTTTGGGTTCTGCTGCATCAAACGTCTTTCACAAATTTACACTTCAAAATGGTATGCAGGCATAAAATTCAATTTTTTGCCTTTTACAAGAGTGCGGAGCTATGTGGCAGAGAGTTTTGACAATACATTTTACTCCCCGTTGTTGTAAAATATAAAAGTAAATCAGTTGCAGCATCAAAATGATGAAAAGACTCCAATCAAATTTCCTTGATTTTTTTTTTTTAATGTCCTGTCATGATGGTGGTTCATGTTGTCCAGAATCCTTGAGCTTTCATTATTTACAAAGCAACTTAATTATGTGTAAAATCTGTCAAAAATATATTTCTTTTAATGCTGATAGGTTAATGGCAATACTATGAGACACGTGGCAATGAGCAAGCAACCTTAGTTTTGATTCTTAGTTTATATTGATTAAACTGATTGAAGGGACAGTTGATCTCAAAGAAGAGGCTCCTCGTGATCTCTGTTGGAAAGGTGCTTGTGTAGATGTTTGATGAAAATAAGATTTGGTTCAGTGTGGTAAGTTGAATACATTTTTGACACTAATTCTGGCCATGCACATAGAAAATTGTCACCTGGATAAGAGACAGGAATCCGTTAGTACGCAACAAAAGCTGGCACTTTCTACTGATTTGATTTATTATTATTTCATGTATTGGTATACAGTGAAAAGTATTGTTTCTTGCGTACTATACAGACAAAGTATACTGTACACAGAGGGAAAAAGGAAAGAGCAAAATGAGATGTTACAGTCATAGCTAAGTGTAGTGAAAAATTAACGTAAGGCAAGGTAGGTCCATTCAAAAGTCTGATGGGATCAGAGAAAAAGCTGTACTTGATCTCAGACTTTTGTATTTTTTTCCCAATGGAAGAAGGTGGAAGAGAGTATGTCCATGGTGAGTGGGATCTTTGATTATGCTGGCTGCTTTTCTGAGGCAGCAGGAAGTGTAGACAGTCAGTGAATGGGAGGCTGGTTTGCATGATGGACTGAGCTTCATTCAGAACCCTTTGTAGTTTCTTGCAATCTTGGACAGAGCAGGAGTCATACCAAGCTATGATACAAGCAGAAAAAATGTTTTCTGTGCTGCAGTTGTAGAAGTTGGTGAGAGTTGTAGTAGTTGTGCCAAATTTCCTTAGTCTTCTGCGAAAGTAGAGGCAAAGAGCAAGGAGAGAATGAAAAAGTAGAAATTGGTAAAAATGATTTGCATCTATTTGGTGTCTTTAACATTGTGAATTGTCCCAAGGTACTTTGCAGGCACGTTATCGAACCAGATTTGACACCAAGCTGAAAGCTTGGTCAATGAGATGGACTTTAAGAAAAGAGAAGCTGAAAGATGACAATATTTCAGGAGGAATTACTGAGGTGAAGGCCTAGGCAGCTGAAGGCATCGGTGCCAATGGTTGGCCAATTAAACCAGAAATTGCAAAAGGCCATCATTCGTGGAGTGGTAGAATTGGAGGGCTGAAGAAGGTAATAGACGTGTGGAAATATGAGGCCATGCACGGCTTTGTGAACAAGGATGAGAATTTTAAACTTGTTGCTAATCTGGGAGTCCATGTTCATTAGCAAGTGCATGAACAATGGGTAACTAGGATTTGGTGTGAATTAGAATTTGGTTATGAGCATTTGGGATAAGATGGAAAGCTTGTGAGGCAAGTATTGTAATAGTTAAGTATGGAAGTAACAAAAGCGCATATGGGGTTATCAACAAATAGGCTGGGGCAGGAATAGAAATGAGCATTGTAATAGAGGGAGAGTAGGTGGCCTGATGATGGAAAGGACATGGGTTGTAAGCTCCGTGCAGGGATTAAGCAAAACATTAAGGTTGCAAATGGTCTGGTTCATCATCAGTAGCTGGAGATACCAGGAAAACTCATGACAAGACAGCAGAGTTTGTGGTGGGGATGAATGACTTCAACTTTCACAATATTTAATTGCAAGAAATAGCAGCTCATCCATTGCTAGATATTGGTTAAGCACCCTGACAAATAAGAGATACTGGAGGGGTCAAGAGTGTTGCTGGGCATCATCAGCATTTAGTCCACGCATTTACCCAATGCAGTTGCTCAGATGACAGGAGGCAATCGTGAAAGGGAGTAATCTTGCAGAAAAGAAACAACTGCATTTCCTTCCAAAAGAAAGTGTTTTCCAAACAAGAATTTACGTGCAACAGCTGGTGAGTATGATTTTGAAATTTGGAATGGTAACATTAGCTGATATCAAGTAATCCTCTCATTTTCTAATGAGCTTTAGTCGACTGCTTTATTGTCTCATTATGGATAGAAGTGTGCACAGTCCAGTGACTTAAACACTACATTCACATTGTAGTGTTTATTCTTTACAGGCCTTGGATGGATTTTTTTTTGTGGTCAATCGTGAAGGACATATAGTGTTCGTATCTGAGAATGTGACCCAATATCTGAAATACAACCAGGAAGAACTTATAAACTCCAGTGTATGCAGCATACTACATGTTGGTGACCAGAACGATTTTTCGAGAAATCTTTTGCCGAAGTCTCTTGGTAAGGTCTATTTGAATACTTTGAATTGTCTAGAATAATTTATGAGTAAACAATTGAATGTTAATCACCCAAAACTGACATGGGATCACTTGGATTTTCCATTTACATTAGTGTACTGGTTGCCATCTTGGTAGGGCCTTCTGATGGGGAGCACTGGTTTGCAATGGTAGATCTTTGTGATAAGCAAATTGTGCTAAAGGAGTGCTCCTCTGAGCTCCCCATAACTACTTAGTTGCCATGCATTACTGCTTACCAATCAGCCTATTGCTCCTCTGACCAACCAGTGTGCTACACTGTGCACCCATTTGGGGTCTGTGGCTTGCTAGGGCCATGCTAATGAGGCCTAAGCCCCAACATTGACTGGCGTAATGGGTGGACAGTTGGTGTTCTGATAGTTAACTATTCCAGTATCACTTGGGCTGTTAAGGGCCTATAAAGGTGGATTAGAAATTCAGAATATTACTGTTTTCCACTTTTATCATATTACAAGGCTAGCAGTTAGGCCTCATCAGAATAAAATGACCAAATTATCTGTACTTAGTGTGGCTAAATTTATTCCAATAATGCTACAAATTGTTTCTTATTGCCATATAATTAACAATCAGGATATCCTTTGTACATGAAGTGTACATATTGATGTGCTGGAAAGTCATTTCAGCATTGCACTTAAGATGATAAATGGTGTCAGATGCTAGGAATCATTTCAACTCTGTAGTACATTAAGCAAAACATATGTAATCTTTTATTTTATCACATTAAAAATTGTCTTGCCCGCTTCAAAGTGAATTTTTTGTGTAAAAACATTAACTTTTCCAGTAAACGGGGTGCCTTGGTCCAATGAAATTCCAAGACGAAATAGCCACACTTTTAACTGTCGTATGTTGGTTAAACCACCTGGTGAGACTGATGAGGAAGGACATGATAACCAGGAAGCACCTCAGAAATATGAAACTATGCAGTGTTTTGCTGTATCTCAACCAAAGTCCATAAAAGAAGAAGGGGAAGGTAAGGATTCACCAAAACAATATTGGTATTATGGGATCCCCTGTTGATGATAAAATCATCTAACTTGTAATGCAGTTAACAATGTTGCATAACTCCATATTGCACATGTTGTTTCTCAGACTGGTGTGGAATTGTAGGTCACAGATTTGCACTTGTCATTCTTGTATGGCAAGTGCTTGCTGTCAAAAGCCACTCTAAAGTGAGTGGGTATTTCCCCACAGAGATCAAAAGAAAATGAAATTGCATGCCACGTAATGACTCAGTCACATCATATTTGTGGTAGACTGGGATCAGTCTCCCGTGCTTGACTTCCAAACAGTGAACTGATACATTACAAGGGATGGCTCTGAATGGGAAAGGTAATAAGCTTTTTGAGGAGGTGACCAGTTGTGTAGACAAGGGTAGTTCAATTGTTGTAGTTTATATGGATTTCTGCGAGGCCTTTGATAAGGTCCCACGTGAGAGACTTATAAAGAAAGTAAATTCACATTGGATACAAAGTAATTTGTTAAAATGAATTCAAAATCGGCTCGGTTATAGGAGGCGGAGGGTAATTACAAAAGGCAGCTTTAATGACTGGAAGCCAGTGTCCAGTGGTATACCACAGGGATCCATTGGGCCCCCTATTTGTCATTTATATTAATGGAATTGATGACTATGTGAGGGTTAGGATTAGCAAGTTTGCAGATGACACAAAAGATTGGATAAGTGAGGCTTAGTATGTTGGGCTACAAGAAGATATAGATGCAGTGATCAAATTGGCAAATAAGTGGCAGATGGAATTTAACCCTGGAAAATGTGAGGTGATATATCTTGGAAGAAGTAATTTGACAAGCAAGTATTATTAGGAATTTCTGTGGAGCAAAGGTTTATATTTGTCCACAGATCTCTGAAAGTAGAAGGGCATGTTAGTAGGGTGGTGAAAAGGGCATATAGGACACTTGCCTTTATCTATCAAGGCATAGATTGCAAAAGCAGCGAAGTCATGTTGGAGTGTAGAACTTTGGTGAGGCCACAGCTGGGGCAGTTCTGGTCATCACATTATCGAAAGAATATGATTGCACTGAAGCGGGCGCAGAGAAGATTCACTAGGATGCTGCCTGGAATGAAATGTGTAAATTATGGAGAGAGATTGGATCGGCTTGGATTGTTTTCATTGGAGCAGAGAAGACTGAGGGGCGACCTGATTGGGGTGTACAGTGTTGACAGAGACATGGACAGAGTGGATAAGGAGCAGCAGTTCCCCTTAGTTGAACGGTCAGTCATAAGGGGACGTGGGCTCAAGGTGAGGGGCAGGAGGTTTAGGGGGGATGCGAGGAAAAGCTTTTTTTCTGAGGGTGGTGATCGTCTGGAATGTGCTGCCAGGGAGGGTGGTAGAAGTGTGTTGCCTCATATCCTTTAAAAAGTATCTGGATGAGTACTTCGCACATCATAACATTCAGGCCTATGGGCCAAGTGCTGGCAGATGGGATTAGGTGGGAGTTCAGGTATTTCTAATGTGTCTGAAAGGCTTCTTCTGCACTGTATGGTTCTATGAATCTAGTGAAAATTGCTGTATCAACATACTTTTCTGGAAGCATTGAAACAAAGCTGTTTTAAATGCACTTCATTAATATTTTAAAAAGCAGAACCTTCCTTTTTGATGCCAGTAATTGCAGAAGAGGTGATTTATTATCAATTCTGTTTCACCTTGTGTAATAATAGTTGCTCAACTCTGACAGCTCAATACAAAAGCTGATGGATGATCCCTAATAAACAGCAGCAAAATCAATTGTAAAAGCAGTGTAACTACCTTACCTAAAACTCTATTAAAATTTGCACGTTGTTACAATTGGAGATCCATTGATATTTCCACCTGATTTACTTTAACAGCATTCACTCTTACAATTACAGTGGTCAAACATACTACACAAATCTTTTACTGTAGTTATATTTAATTTGACCAGATTTGGTGTATAACCTTGTTACCAAATGAAAAATCATATGAAGGTTTGTTTTCCTCCGTAATCAAATCTGCAAAACAAAGGACTTTTAGAGTAGATTTAAAGTGATAGGATGGACCAAAAGCAATTACATTTCAAAAATAGTGCCTGCAGCTGAATTTGCACAGGATTTTCCTGTTTGACTTCTTGGTGCTAAGTAATGGTTTGGTAGGATGTTATCATATTCTCTTATAAAAGTGGCCACAACAAGCATGGAACATGCAAGTGTTTAATTCCAGAACAAACTTACCATTAATTGGCTCCAAAAATTAGTTTGGCATCATTTTACGACACATTTAATCATATTCTACATTTGAGCAATTTTCAGTATTTTTGCTTTACTTGGTGAACAGAACTGAGTGGTGTTGGGACAGCAGAGTAACAGGGTATCAATCCTTCCCTGTTTTTATTATTAGTTTTCAATTCAAATTAAAACGTCAGTTGACTTGATTTGAATTCTGATCTTATTGTGGTATGGATATTCATTATCATACTGATCGAACATCATCATTATTTGATTCTTTTATGAAGTCTTCCATCGTTCAAAGTAAACAATGACTGGCAGGTAATGAATGATCTGGCCAATCCAGCCTGTCCTCACAATTACGATACCTTGTGTATTGTTTATTTGGATTTCAGCTATTCATTTCAGTGATCAGGCTTGGTGATTTTTCATGTGTAGTAGCTGGAAATAAATAGAGCGAATGGACATGCACATCAATCGAACCTTATTCAGTACAGTGTGTTGCTTTCACAGTACAGTAGACCACATTTTACAAGTCTGTAGTGCTCCTTACGTGGAGAGATACCTCAAAAATGCTTCACGTTGAAAAGTACAAAGGAGTGGATGTTGAGCAGGAGGAAAATGTCAACTGGGAAATAAAATGCACGATAGAAGAAAGGTGTTTCGGGGAGTTTTTGTTAAAAGCTGAGAGAGTGGAGAGAACTAAATAGAGAGAGTATGACAGGCATGGCTAAATCACAGCAGTGTCAGAATTGAGAAATGGTAAAAAGCTTGGTGTTAGACTAAAACAGGATGCATGTGCAGCATATATCGTGAAATGTTTAGTTTGTTTTCCAATAGCTCTTTTGGTCCTCTCCAAATATCCCCAGAAATCAGAGGATGATTATGTTAAATGCTGTTATCTAAAATTGTCAGTAACTATCAGTTCACCCAGTAGCTTCCCTTCAATTCTTGTAAAGCCCAACAAAGATGCTAGAGTTTTGACTCATTACTCCTATCTGTGAACTAAGAATTGGTAACTATTTTGACTACTCATTCCAGATGTGTTTCATCCAATGCCAGAATATCTCTTCATTGAATCAGGCAAAGCATCTGCTTTGCAAAGTAAGATCATGCCCAGGGACCAAGTTGAATATAGCACGTAACAGCCATCAGTATGGACAGAATGAGGAATATAATATAAGACCAGCAGGTCTTATGAAGAGAGGCTGAGGGATTTGAGGTTGTTTTCATTAGAAAGGAGGCGGCTAAGAGGGGATCTAATTGAAACATATAAGATGGTTAGAGGTTTAGATAGGGTGGACAGTGATAGCCTTTTTCCTAGGATGGAAAAAGCTAGCACGAGGGGACACAGCTTTAAATTAAGGGGTGATAGTTATAGGACGGATATCAGAGGTAGGTTCTTTACCCAAAGGGTGGTTCGGGAGTGGAATGCCCTGCCTGCAGCAGTTGTAGATGTGCCAAGTTTGGTGGCATTTAAGAGGTTAGTTGATAAGTATATGGAAGAGAAGGGAATGGTTTAGTTTGGAGGGGTATTGCTTTTTATATTGGTCGGCGCAACATCGAAGCCCAAAGGGCCTGTTCTGTGCTGTTATGTTCTATGTTCTAAAATGGAACTTGGGTGATATGTATTCTCGGACTAGTAATTGCTATAGGAGAAATGGTTACAATGTAGCTTCTGTGTATATATTTAATTGTGTGAGTGAGAAATCTGAAATGATCCTCTTTCAGATTTACAGTCCTGTTTGATCTGTGTTGCGAGAAGAGTCCCTGTGAAGGAAAGGCCACAATTTGGTAACACTGAAAGTTTTAACACAAGACATGATTTAACAGGTAAAACAACACACCTACCTTCTAATTTGATATTTTGCTTGTACATATCAAAGGTTTGACAAATGATGATTCTTTTTTTCTCCCCCATTCTCTTACCCTCTTTAAAAATAAAACTAGGCAAACTAATATCTCTGGATATAAACGCGTTACGCGCATCAATGAAACCAGGTTGGGAAGACTTAGTGCGACGGTGTATTCAAAGATTTCACCTGCAAAATGACAAAGAGATTGCATTTGCTAAGAGGCATCATCATGAAGGTAAGGACTTTTGTAGATCTGGGGCCCAGGGCAATACAAAATTAAGTAACTGTGCAGTGCAGTACAAATCAAAATAAAATAAAATTTCAATTGAAATAGAAATAGAAAATCAGTGTTTGAAAAGCAAAAAAACAGATTAATGCTGAAATCTTTGTTAGAATCTTCTGATAAGACATTCGCATGTCAAATTTTAGCCCATATTTTCTTTTTTATCTGTTGAAGGACTTGCTATGTATTTCCTGTGTTTCTTCTCTCTTGGATGAAATATTGTGTAAAATGGGATATGCGCGATTTATTTTTCCAACCTCCTAACCTGAAAGCTTTGCTTTATGCTGGTGGGCTTGACTGTGCATGTTGCAGACAAATTTGACTGTAGTGACATGCTGTTGAGTGTGACCCTGCCCCAATCCTGTCTCTTAGCCACTCTACCTTTTATTCTGTCAGCTGTAGCTCATTTGGTAGCACTCTTGCCTAGAAGTTTCAGGTTTTAGGTCCTACTCCAGGACTTTGTTGCAGCACTGAGGGAGTGCTGCACTGTTGGAGGTGCTGGCTTTTGGATGACATAACGAATGGTCTGCCCTTTCGGATGGTTGTAAAACATCCTGTGAAATTATTTCAAAGAAGAGCCTGGCAGTTAATCCAAATGTTCATCTCTCAATCAACATCATTAAAACAGATTACCTGGTCCTTCTCACACAGTTGTATATGGAAGCAGCTGTGTTTCCTATATTACAAGTGAATACTTTTCAACAATACTTCACTGGCTGTGAAGCCATAGGGTTATTAAAGGCTATTTATAAATGCAATCTTTTCTCTTTCTTTGAGATCGCATTAATTGACACAGGTTAGAAACTGAACCTGCAGTCTCCTAGACTTGTATGTTTCAATAGATAAACTTGGTAAGCCATTAGGAGAACCAGTAAGCATTTACATATAACTTATAGGATAAGTTTAAAGACCAACGTTGTGATTGTTGTATAATATCTTGCATTTTAATCAAAATTTATTCCTTAATCTTTGAAATTGGGTGTGGCAGAGATAGCTGGGAATGAAGTTGTGAACATTTACAAAATGAAAGCTCCCATATTTGATCCCTGATTTATAGCGAATTTCCTGACCTAAGTCAGTTCTGCACCGGATTGCCAGCATTCAAGTCCTGGAGTGCGTCTTGAAACCAGAACCTTCAAGGCAGGAGGGCGGCCAAATAAGCCACAGCTGACAAAATGAAAGGTAGTTTGATGGAGGTTGGAGCAGAGTCATGCTCAACATCCACTGCAGAAGGCAATGATTTGCCTAGATGTTCCCTGAATTAAAACTCCTGTTTTCATGCTGGTGGCAGCATTGGAAAGTACTTGTGAAGTTCAACGTAATCTGTCGACACATCCAAACAGTGGTCACCTGGGTCAGATATCAAAGGGCTATCATTAACGATGAAGCAGTATCCCAGCACTCAGCACTTCCATTAGAAAAGATTTTTCAGAATTGTATACTTGATATTTGGAACATTTAACTCAATTTTCTTACTTCTGCCCAATTTTAGTGTTGAGGCAAGGACAGGCTATGAGTCCTGTGTATCGGTTTTCATTATCTGATGGCACTATGGTTGCTGCACAAACCAGGAGCAGGCTTATGCGCACTTCGAATACCAGTGAGCCTCACTTTATCATGTCGGTGCATTTTGTTCAAAGGTAAGCAAAAATACTCTCCTTTGTGTTAATTTAATTAACGCATTATAACAACAAACCTTTCAATCAAATTTACAATTTAAAATTAGTTTAGGCATTCAAAGTAGAGTGTGACAGTGGCATCAAAATGATCCAACTTGATCTACTTAACTTAATTAATTATGATATGCTTGAGTCACATTTTTGGGTTTTATATGAGACACAGTTTGGATTCAGTATCAACCTCATATCCATACGTATATGTTGTCTTAACAATGATCCAGAGTGCCCCTTCTGCTACTCAATATCTAGTTTAACTGAAGTGTGAAATAAAGTAATTGACTCAAACTCAAAGACAGGCTGAACCTCTGACTTGGAATCAAAACAATGGGGATGAATGCTGATGAGAGATGGAAGGGATGGCAAAATGGCAGGGTGGGTGATGTCAGTTGCCCTCCCATGCACATACCACACTGAGAACAGTGGGAAACATGGCAACTCTGCCATCTGTCTGCTGGCAGTCAATTGAGCTATTTATGTGGCTAATTAAAATTCCCTCCATATTGGGAGGGCTTTCATCATCTGGGGAAGCCACCGAAGTGAAATCTGGTGGTGGGGGAGATCTACTCTCCTCTAACATCACTCCATGGCTATGATGTGTGTGGGTGGTGGGTGGGGGGTGGGGGGGGGGGGGGGGGGTGGGGGGGGGGGGGGGGGGGGGGGAGCCTTATGGCAATTCATCATTGATGCTATATGCCCAATCCAATTTCCCATTTGCCTGGCCCAGTTTCCTCCAATTTAAGCTAACTTTCTTGGAGCACATCCTATCACTGGGGCACATTCTCCATGGAGCTACAGCTTCAACGATCACTACCATAAGTGTCATGACAAATTGCTGCTGCTGATGGGGCTACGGTTCCTGGACAAAATGTGCCAAGTTGCGTGGCTTGCCAAAGTGGGGGCATCTGCTTTTGGTTCCAGTGGCGTGGTATGCCAGTAAGTGGTAAAATTCAGCCTGTAGCTTCACTTTTGGACTTGTAGTCTGAGACAGACTCTAGCTACACCTTAGCTTCGGCCTGAAATAGTAACATAGATATGTCATACATAAAATATATAAATGAACAGAATGTAGTTTTCAGTGAAACTGGGGGCACACTCTGCTCCTACTTTCATGCACCCTTGACAAATGTGGCACAGACTTGAATTCAAGCTAAGCTGTTCCAAAACTTGCTGGATCCAGCTTTCTGATGTAATGTAACCTGTCATTCCGTTGGTGTGTGTAAGAGAAATAAATAGCATTTTAAGACTGCAAAGGTGAGGTTAGGCACCACCACTCCCCCCCCCCCCCCCCCCCCCACTCCCCCAACTGCAAATGATCAATCTCCAAAAGCCTGAAACTTGACTCCCTTCTTGCGATAGACTGAGAAAACAATTCATCTCCTTGTCCAGTTAACCCAGAAAGACTGGCTATCAATGCAGTGTAACCAGGCTGTTTGAGTCAAGACACTAAATTTAGCACTATAGAAATATTGTATTTTTTAAGACTCAGTTGAGGTAATAAAATTCAAGACAAAGCCATTGCATTCTGGTCTTCTGATGGCTTGAACTTTCATTAGATATATTCTAATATAATTGATTCAAATGATGAAAATCTGAAATAGGTTGTTTCAGCCAAAATACAATTTCGAAAATGTAACCTTTTTTAAAAATATCACAATTTCATATTTTCAATTTATTTGCATGATTTGTATATTTTGTTTAAAACTGCAGAGAACAAAATGTGTGTGGCGTGAATCAGGAAGCAACTGGACAAGGAATGGTGAAACCAATAAATCCAACTTCCAGTAGTCCAGCCATGGCAAGTATTTCTGCTGCGACAACTAGTCAAGAGATGCCAATGCACAGCAATACAAGTTTTTCTATGAATGGCCTGAAGGAGCAAGCTGGCATGGGACAAATGCCAGGAAACAGGTTTGTTACAGGTGGAATGAACCATGTCTCAGGCATGCAAGCAGCCACTCCTCAGGGTAGTAACTATGCACTCAAAATGAACAGCCCATCAAGAAGCAGCCCTGGTGTGACTGCAGGGCAACAGAATTCGATGCTTTCGCCGAGACACCGTGGCAGTCCTGGTATGGTTGGAAGCCCTCGCATCTCAGCTAATCAGTTTTCTCCTATAGGAAACTTGCATTCTCCAGTGGGGGTTTGTAGCACCACAGGGAATAGCCATAGCTACTCCAATAACTCCCTTAATGCACTTCAGGCCCTCAGTGAAGGTCATGGGGTATCACCCGAATTAAAAATGGTGACTTCACAAAGTTCCCCTGGAAGCATCAACTCTTCATTAGTTAAAAAAGGGAGCATGGACTCCAAAGATTCTTTTGGATTGTTTGGTGAGCAAGTTCAAACAGAGAATGCAGCTGGACAGTTGGAAAGTGGACTTTCTGGCGAGCAGAAAGATAGTAATGAAAGTAATTTAAATCCATTTGGTGGTGGAGAAAGGACTGATGGGCAAGGCAGAGGGCATGATGGCAAAGGCCACACTAAACTCTTACAATTACTGATCACTAAATCTGATCAAATGGAATCTTCCCCCTTGGCAAATACCGCTGGGGATTCTGTTAAGGACTCTACGGGGAATTCATCAGGACTACTGTCTACTTCAGCAGTGACATCCTCCACAACCAACACCTCTTCATCACATGGGCCCTCACTGAAAGAAAAACACAAAATTTTGCATAGACTTCTGCAGGACAGCACGTCTCCTGTAGACTTGGCAAAGTTGACAGCGGAGGCCACAGGTAAAGAACCCAATCAGGACATGAGCAGTTCAATTCCTGGTGCAGAACTAACTGTTAAACAGGAGCAAATGAGCCCCAAGAAGAAAGAAAATGCACTACTTCGTTATTTACTGGATAAAGATGATACAAGTATGCATAATATTAAGCCTAAACTAGAACGATTGGATAGCAAGTTGGATTCCTGCATGAGCACTAAAACAACCATAAAGTCTGAGAAGGAGATTAACTTTGAGCCATCTGAACAGGTGATTGATTATTCATACGGTTCAATATGAAAATGTAATGGTGATAATGTTTCTGTAATCTTTTGGTTTCTTGCTGAAGATATATGATCCCACTAGTGAAACCTTTGTACTTGGGATCAGTGGCTAATACTTGTGCTAAAATGGGAAGTCTTCTGAACAACTAAGATATGCTCCATATAATCCAGTCTTGTCAAGTAATTGCAGTCAGGAGGTCAGAACAGATTGGTTCTGGCTGTGATCACTGGGGGCATAACTAAGTTTCTCTTCAAGAGAATGGAAGTGAAAGATATTTTCCAGTTATTGAGGGGGAAAATGATCTGTGTTTGAATGAAAAACATTAAATATCTTTACCTGCTTGGGGAATATTTTTGCCAATGCTATTCAATATTTCAGCAGTATGAAGCAATTTGGAGAATAATTTGGCATTTCATACTGTTTTAAACATATGATCTTCATTACTTATTGAAAAAAGAATGACCAGCATTGCTGCTTTCACTAATGGTACTTGTATTGAAGGCTGCATTTCAATGTTGGTGCTTAATTTTTGAAATGACCATCTTCTCTAATGCTAACCATTCCTTAAGTGCATGGTAAACATTTTATATGTGCCACAATATTTTATAGATTTTAAAAATATTAGTTCATTAATTTCCCTACATGCTCTTTCTTTGTACAGTTTAGATAATTAATAGGAAAACCATACCAACTGACATTGAGCTACAGTGCCCCATGATTTCATTCCATTTCATATTGTACCTTAGATGCAGGCTTTAAAGCAATGTTTCTTCCATCTCAGTTTTCACTTTCACTTCCACACTATCTCCTTTCCTTCCCTATGTACGGTATGCTTTGCCATAATAGTGCACAAGAAACAATACTTTTCGCTGTATACTAATACAAGTGACAATAATAAATCAGCAATCAATAGTAGAATAATGGGGGCTTCTATTTCCCACAGTATAGTTCCATAGGTACTATTACCTCATTTTCATTTTACTCCATCCCACAATCCTCCTCCCCCACTTGCCAAAAAGACCTATTGCCTTACTCATTCCTCATTTGAGCTCAAATCTTGAGTATCATCAGGAATGTTAGATAGCAGACAGTTGAGGGTATTATCCAATTACAGCTAAAGTCAGTTGTAGCCTTACCCAATATTCATGCAAGACTGGCTGAGTCGCAATCAGGAGCAGGATTGTTTGATATTTCTCCTTTCCCTTCCTGAGCTTATGTATAATGAGGCCAGTTGTATCAGTTCTGGTTGCTGCGAAAGATGAAAAACATTAGAACCAGTGCGAAGAGTGTTGATCCCCAAGTATCAAGTTTTCTGAGGCAAGATTGGAGAAGCTTGTGATTTTCAGTCTGATGTGGAGACTGATTAGTGACTTTATAAAACTATGCAAGATGGTTAGAAAAGGAAACCTTGATTGTTAATCAATTGACAAGAATAGTGTAAAGAGTCATGGATTCAAATTTATAAAAATGTCCTGAGAACTGATGTTAGGAAATTATTCTCTATACAAAAGGTATTCAACTCTTGGAATGGACTTCCAGGAAGGCCAGTAAGGACAACTACTTTGGAACGTCTTTAAAGATTGGATGCTGAAATGGGGCTCTTTCATTATTAATTAATTTAGACAGGCCAAATGGCCTTCATTGTCCATTAATTTTCTTGTGATTCTGTTTGGTTTTCCCATCTCTAAGTATTTTTTGGAATTGAATCCAAAGCCATCTGGTCTTAGTGTCATATGAAGCAGCATTTCTGCTGATTAGATCAGGTATGCAGGCTTGTAGTAGCAACTGACAAATTTAGTTCAATTTGGCAGGATCCATTTATTTCATGATTTTCATATCTGCATAAGTGCAGGTCAGAAACTACTTAGGTTATGTAGCACTTTTAACATTAAATGTCTGAAGTAGTTTCACAAAATATTACGCCAAACCACACAACATATTAAGACAAATGACCAAAGGCTTGGTCAAAGAAGAAAATTTTATGGGAAAAAAGAGGCAAAAGTGGGAAGTTTTAGAGCAGCTTTTTCAGAACTTAAGGCCTTGCAGCTGAAAACATTGTCACAAATTGGAATAATTAAAATCAGGATGCGGCGGAAGCTAGAATTTGCAGAGTGTACTAAGACTGGAGAATGGAAGAGTCAGGTATTAGGGGGCAAGATTTAAAGGAGATCATGAGGCAGTTTTTTTTTAAAGAGAGTAGTGGGTGCCTGGAACTCGTTGCCGGGGGAGGTAGTGGAAGTGGATACGGTAGTGACTTTTAAGGGGCGTCTTGACAAGTCAATGAATAGGAAGGGAATAGAGGGATATGGTTTCCAAAAGTGTGTTAATTAAGTTGGGCAGTATGGTTGGTGCAGACTTGGAGGGTTGAAGGGCCAGCTCCTATGCTGTAATTTTCTTTGTTCTTTGATATTACAGAACTAGGTACACACATTTAGTGCAGCATTTTAATACAATAAGTGTATAATTTTTTAAAAAATATACTCTTTGTGATAATGTATCCAACAACTATTTAATATGTGGTTATGGACAAAGCAAACAGCAACACTTCTTCCCATCTCAAATCAGACTCCTGCTGGAGTGTGGATCCCAAATAGCCTGCAGTAGCCATCTTCATGTCTCACATGGGTAGTACACATTGCCTCATCAATCATTTTGTAGAGCACGACTTAGCTGAGCCCAACCTTTGTACATACTGTCCAATGTATGTACAAAGTCTGCTGGCGAGCAATTAGAAATGGGAAGCCTGGTTAATTTTCCTCTCTATCACTCTTGGTATGAGCGTTAAGACAATGGATACATTCCCAACTCTGTGAGGCAAATCTTTTTCCTCGTAACTTTTGAGAGAACTAAATCTTAAAGATAAAGACAAACTACTGCGGATGCTGGAATTGAAACAAAAACAGAAAATTCTGGAAAACCTCAGCAAGTCTGACAGCATCTGTGGAGCAAGAATAGAAACAACATTTTGAATCCGAATGACCCTTCGTCAGAGCTCTGACAAAGGGTTATCCAGACTTGAAACGTTGGCTCTATTCTCTCTCCTTAGATGCTGTGAGACCTGCTGGGATTTTCCTGCATTTTCTGTTTTAAATCTTAATTTATATTCCTCATCTCCACTCCCACCTGACCCACGTGCCATTGTCCTTTCTAATTCCTTCTACATCTCTTGTTTTAAGACATTATAGCCCAGTTTCCAGCTGGTAGCGAGAATTTTCTTAGTAGCAGCCCACAGCCCCTCCTCTAACCCAGCTGCTTTCCTCTCAATATCCTCCTTTATTATCACTGGAATTCCAGTATTGCCAAATCCAAGATCACACTTGCACAGGGCTACACTTTGGATTCCACATCTTATGACACTCACATATCAAGAGCTGCCTGTCTAATGCTGCTGGTGCTTCCGGTCATATGCCTTAGTCTCTGGAATTGTCTCCTTAAACTTTCCAATGAATCTCCTTCTCCTTCTAACATCTTTTTTAAAATGCCTTTCTTTGATACAGCCTTCTCACCACCTACCGCAATATCTTGTTTTTTGGCTCAGTGTCAATTTTTTGTCTTTATACCTCTATAAAGGTGGGATGCTTTACTATGTTAAAGACATTCTGGCATCTCTTTTGTTGTATTGCTCTGTTTTTGTATCTCTATTTTGTTAGCCAGAAATCAAAATGTGGAGGGCTATTATTTCGCCCAAATTCCTTTCCATTCATTTTGTTTTTTTATCTGCAGTAATTCTACAAGCTACAATGAATACAATGTAAAATTCAGTATTAGACCTCCTAGCTGATTAAAAAAACATCCCATTCAGAGAGTTTGCATTTAAAATCAAAATTTTGTTTCAAACAAAATAACAAATTTCACAGTATTAGCTCTGAGGCCAGGCACTGCAAGGTTTGCATTCTGTGGTTTTTGTTATCATAACATTAATAATATCACATTGCAAAGTGCATACAGTAGATATCAATCAGATTTGGTTCTAGCTTTGCTTTTTCACATCACATTTTATACTGCATGACACTTCTGGTAATAGATTTCTACATGAGATCTGGTACAGCCCATGTAATGAGCAGTCTGTACTGCTGATGATGCTGGCCTATATACAAGGAGCTGAAAGCAACCATTAGCTTCATAATATGCTTCGAAATTTAATTTCAAGAATGTTGAGGTATGTTTACTGTCTGGCACTGTTTCAATCTGGTTGGAAATGTTGAAAGAAAGCTGCTACTAAATAAAGCCAAGCTCTGGGGGAGGCAGTGGCAGGGAGAGTGGTCAGTAGGATATTCTGTCGCTTCCCACTCAGTTACTGCTGTGTGATATTGAGTTAAAGCGTTGAAATAAAACGTCAAATAGGTCAGTAATACTGTTCTATTATTGAATAGATTTTTTTATACAGGAGCTACCCTGCAATTAGATGTCCAGAGACTTCAGATTAATTTGTCTTTAATATGGAAATAGTTTTTGAAATGTAAATTGACTTTTTTTCAAGAGTTCTGGGTTCTTTTGCCGTAATTACTGGTTGTCATCTATTTTGATGGTCTTTAGGTGATTAAGCTCATAGGGAGTAGATTTTGCCACTTCCTTTGGTGAGTCCTCCAACTCCAGTCTATCTGACCTGATAGTTAAAGTTGCAACTTGCATATTCAGGCAGAATTCAATGTCCTTCATAGCACTCCTCCTCGGGTTAATCTAATCAACATAAATGCAACACATTTGGCCTAGTTGTGTGCTGAGTTTACCGAGTTACATTACAGAGAGGTCAAGCAGCGAGTCTTGCTGTAGTCCTTTCCTGTGAAGGAAAGGTAAATCTAAATTTTTGGGGAGGACCTGTTGATTTCATTAAGCATTAAACATATTAATTTGCTGCTGAGGAACAGATGATGAGTACGGGTGAGGTTCATTAAAAATGCCAATTGTTTGAAGTGATCACTGCAACAGAAAACTCCTCATTTATAACTCTGGAGAATATTTCTGATAATTGTTCACCTTAAGCACAGACACATTTGTTTTTCACTGTAACTTGAATCACATTAGAGATTGCCAATTTAAGAATAATGGGGAAATAAGTGAACTAGCAATCCCTGGGAGCATTCATTATTCTGGCCTGGCTGTTACCCTTTCTGCATTATTCACCCTGTGAACAACATCCGTTTTTCTTCCCAGATCAATATTCCTCAGGAAGGTGTTTGTACTTCCTGAATATCAACATCAAATAATTCAATCACTTCCAAAGAAGCAGCCTTTAATTAAAGCTTTAAATGTTAAGCCATGTTGATATGAATGTACAAACTTGGAGCAAGAGTAGGCCCTACAGTCTGTAAAGCCTGCTCTGCAATTCAATAAGATCCCGTTTGATCTGACTGTGGCCTTAATTCCACATCCACCTATCTCCATAACCTTTGACTCTCTTAATATATCCACCTTTGTCTTAAAAGTACTCTGCCTTCACCTCTCATGATCCTCTGAGATAAAAGAATTCTTCTCTCATCCATCATAAATGGGAATTCCCCTCCCATGTCCCCTAGTTCCAGACTTGCCCACAAGTGGAAGCTTCAGCATTCACTCTGTCAAGTCCCCTCAGGGTCTGATATTTTTCAATAAGACATCTCTCATTCTTCTAAACTCCAGTGGATACAAGTCCAGTCTGTCCAATCTTTCCTCATAAGTTAATCTCCCCCCATCCCAGATATGTCAAGTGAACCTTCCAATGCATTTATACATTTTCTTCATTACAAATCTAGAAAAATAAGTTTTCTGTCTAGTAACATGTGATATGAAACAAACCAATTCAAATGCAACTGGTTTATAAATGCCTTTTGAGGTTTTCCCTTTTGACTTGAAACTTCTGAAGTATATCTAATTAAACAGCTTTGCTGGAAATGTGCACAATTGTGCACTTACGACTTTTTCTGAGTTTAATCTGAAATGTTTTTCACGCTTTTGAGCATGAGAAAGTTCAGAAAAGAGTTCTGAAAAAAGCAGAGATAATTGCCTTTACTTTCTTTTCCTAAAGAAGTAGGTTAAAGTGTAAACACCATTCAACGTTGGAACCATTTTGAGCCAAGGCGAGATTGTTAAGCAACAGGATACAACGCCAGTTATATATTTTGGCACATTCAGGTGCATAGCTGTAAAGTTTGAGATCTGTATTGGATATTTTCAATATAATGGTTACGTGCAACTTAGATACTGAGAGGACAAAACAAAATTGAGCTCAACAGAAGTACGCAAACATTGCCTGATTGTTGTTGACTCATTCCTCTTCATTTGCACATGGCTGCAAGTTCTTCTCAAAGATTTATTTTTTCTTACACTCCATCAGTAAATGCCTTGGTGTAAGGTTTGTATCACAATCTTTTGAGAGACATCTTTATTGAAATCTTTCTGAAAAATCTAAATAAATCATGTTATTAATGGGATACCTGCATCCATCAATCTGATTACTTCTTCAAATAACTCCACCAGGGTTTTAAGACAGGGCCTCTGTGCCCTGATATCCCCTTCTCTACCAAGTTGGTTTGAATATATGTCCAATGGCCTCACTTAACAAAGCTCTATATGTTTAAGTAATTTTGGGTAGGTGTTATCTCGATCTAGTGATGTGATCACTAGATCAATTTGATTTTTAACTCCTTGATCTCTTTAAGGTCAGATCTAAACTTTTACTTTAACAATATTTGTGCCAATGACATAATATTAAAAGAAACTGAGCCAGTCTCTGCAGAAGTCAAGATTAATGTAAAGTGGCCGTTTAAAACTGTTTACCATGTCCAGGGAGATCTCTAATATGCCCTTGAGAAATTTTTAACAGTTTGTTATCACCCTCTGAAAGTTGCTATTTTTACCAAAGTTATCCACTGCATTTTATTTCCTGGTATTCACTTGACCATTCTGATAGAAACTTTTGCTACCTTAAGCTGACCATGATACCTGTTCCTGTTGCATAAAAATGCTCAAATGCGTAATGGTATTTCTAGCATATAACCATTTAGCCACCATAGCTTTACCATGCATCCTTTACGCTTTGGCTTCTTTTTGCATGGAATGGCTTAAAAGCTTTCATTTTTTATCCAAATAGTTGCTATCACCAACAATAGCGTGTCTCCACTTAAGTCACAGAGCTCCTCTTCCATTTTTGAAATTTAGCGTCCAGTCCCCATCAACAAATACCTACTGAAATGGGTATCATTTGTTTGTTGTTTCAGAAAGTTTACTGTCCACAAATTGGCCATCATGTAAATAATAACAATTGCACTTCCAAAGCAACTATTGGCAAGGCCTGAAGGTGTGAAAAGGTAGTGTAAATTAGCAAGAATGTTCCTTCCAGTAAAATAAGCAAATATGATGATAATGATGACTCTGATGGTAGATTGTATCGTTCTATTGCCTGTTCAAGGACTGGATAGTTTCCTACGTTCTATTTGATGAGTGTGAAGAAAGGACATTTATCATGGAATCCACAGTTTCTGTGCTAGCTCCACACTACTACGTTTGACTATATATTTAATATGTAACTATTGTAAAAATATCAAATGTCTGGCAGTGAGCTTGAGACATTTGTGTAATATTGGCGACTCTTTTTAATTGCTCTCAGGCTTATGAGCTCATCGAAATAACTTGCAATTCCTTGCACTGTCAACCATCTAATGCCTTGTCTGAAAATATATTTGAAGTATTGAAGCATAATATACACAACCAATTGATGTTTCCTCTAAGTTGTAGTGATAGCAATGTGACAGCTATTTGTCCTTTGCTTGAGGCCTTCCAATACTATAAATTTAATGTATAATGTTTCATCAGACACTCCATTTTGAAACAGATAAAATGATACTGTGAATCTAAGCAAAATAATTGTAGTTAAAATTTACTGCTAGCAATTTACTTGCAATTTGGGTTATCTGATGGTGAATTGAAAGGAACTCATTCAGTCAAGATATTGCATTAAATTGTATAAATGAATATTTATGATGTGTGAACTTCAAGAATGGATTACTCTCTGTAATTCACTCAATTATTTATTTTTAAACGAATTCCAAGAGGATACCAAGTTGCAACCAGTTGAAAAATCATGTTTACAATTATAGTATACCTGAATTATAGGCAATTAAAGGTATGCAAAAGGGTGAATTTTGCATAATCATTATATTTAATATGCTTTTGAACTGTTTTAATAGGAACTCCCAATGTTATCCCAGCTCCAGGTATATTCATTACTAAAGCTTTATACTTATGGTTTGAGTTGGTGCATATTTTGTTTGGATTGAGATTGATTGACAGTTGCTTGCAGATTGTCGTTCTACTGATTTGGTGGGTAAATACACCAAATAAACATCATTAATCTCAGCATCCATCTTTCAGCCAGCTGACTTAGCTGATCTTGGCCAACATGCCAAAATTTGCTTGATTTTCTTGTTGGGGAAGATAACTTGAGTTCTCTCTTCCTATTTAGTTTCCAAGCTAGGGTTTGTGTACGTGCCTGGACATTGGCTGATGGGAATCTGGCTTGACCTAAGTGCCCTTCACTGTCTTAATGACCAACTGATTGTTACATGTAAGCCCAGGAAAAGTTCATCTCTTCAGGAGAGAATTAAAGTTGGAGAGGAGGTGGCTGGGGTGGCAAGAGGAATTAAATAGGCCATGATACTTGATTAGTTTCAGCACAAATCCACTGATTGGGCTTGAACACAAAATTGACGGGTGGTAATTGGCCTTGTTGTTGACAGCAGATCAGCAGTGACTTGGATAACTTAGAAGAAATTCTTGATGACCTGCAGAACAGTCAGTTACAACAGCTTTTCCCAGACACGAAGACGGTGCCTGCCAGCGGACCTGTTGACAAACAGACCATCTTCCAAGACCTTCTCCAAATTGGCAATGAAAGTGTCTCCGCGCCACCTCTTGGAACACAAAACCCGCTGCCTGGGATGCTACAGAACAGTGAGTTTCATATTTTTCACCTCCTAGAATGTAAATTCCATTGCATTATTTTAGTTGTTATCCCTTTCTGTAGTATTTGAACTTTTAAAATGTACAGTTAGTACGTACAATCTATGGTTAGTTGAATCTTGTAAAATGGAAAACTCTTCACATATACCCAGAGTGATATATGAAGGTGCATTTTTATCATTTAGAGCTGTGTTTGATAATGTGCCCCATTTTAATCTACATTTTTCAACCAAAATCAAGATGGGGACTACTTCAGTGTAGAAGCATGCTTGCATGTATCTTTGTAGTGTGTCCTTCATCTATTAATAAATTGAGATGAAGAATGGACCTGGTTGTGATGGGGTATCTCTAAATCCCAGCATTCCTCATTTACTGTTTTTTTTTCTCTGCATTCTGTTCAGCCAACTGTTTTTTTTTACCTGAAGTGATTCTTAATGTTCATGTACGATTGATTTATAAAGATACCAAATTGTGAAGGTATGCTTTGTCTGTATAGCGCACAAGAAACAATACTTTTCACTGTATATTAATACATGTGACAGTAATAAATCAAATCAAAATTAGGTGTGTAATGTTTTATATTTTTATGCATTGCAAGAAAAATAATACTCTCCAATCTCGATACACCCAAGTATATTTTGATTTGCACACAAGACAATTAGAGTCATGGTCTAAACTGTGTAGTAATCTGCAGCAACTGCCAAGATTGTGCCATTATAGCAACAAGAGCTTGTTTCTGTTCTCGCTATGAAGTGATCTTTAACAATCAGGAGTTCGTCTGGCAGCCTGCCTGGGAAATAGTGAACGTTGTCCATTTACAGGATACTCGATTTGAAAAGTCTGCAGTTTGTCAAAGAATTGGGTGACACAGAACATGAATTCCACTTCTATTGAGAGAACTTTCGCGCTGTATTTTTAATTATCCTTTTGTAAACTATGTAGAAATGTAAGTTGTGTTTTGCGCAAAGAACGCCACCTGGTGGTCTAATTAGACACCGCAGCTGTTTTGAATTTCATTTCCTAATTCATAGAATTCGACAGTGCAGAAGGAGGCCATTTGGCCCATCGATTCTGCACCAACCACAATCCCACCCAGGCCCTATCCCTATAACCCCATGCATTTACTCTGTTAATCCCCCTGACACAATTTAACATGGCTAATCCACCTAGCCTGCACATCTTTGGAGCACGGGACGAAACCGGAGCACTGGCAGGAATGACATGCAGGCGCAAAGAGAATATGCAAACTCCCCACAGAAAGCGGCCTGAGGCCGGAATTGAACTCAGGTCCCTGGCGTTATGAGGCAGCAGTGCTAGCAACTGTGCCACTATGCCCCTCTATCACAGAAATAAAACTTTATATGCACGGATTGCATTTTTGAACTCATGGTTGAAATAAAAATAACATTGTAACAAATTCCAAATTTTATATCTTTTGTTGCAAAATATTAAGATTCAAGGTTAATTATTAATTAAATTTATACATTAATGACAGAATAACAGCATTTTTGAAAGAGTTGATGGCAAAGGAATGACTTGCAGTTACGAGAGTACAAGATGTTTGTCATAGTGATAGAGGTTTACTGCATGAAACAGACCCTTCGGCCCAACTTGTCCATGCCGCCTTTTTTTAATCCCAATTGCCCACATTTTGTCCATATCCCTCTATAGCCATTGTACCCATGTAATTATCTAAATGCATTTTAAAAGATAAAATTGTAGCCGCCTCTCCTACTACCCCTGGCAGCTTGTTCCAGACATTCACCTTCCTCTGTATGGAAAAATTGCCTTTCTGGAGATTTTTGTACCTCTCCCCTCACTCCTTAAACTATGCCCTCTAGCCTTAGACTCCCCTATCTTTGGGAAACGATATTGACTATACCTTGTCTGTGCCCTTCATTAGTTAGTAAAGGTAACCCAGGATAGCAGCAACATAATGTAGGGTTATAACCAGGAAAAGAAACCTGTATCTTATTTTAAAAAACTTTACTATCTTGGTGTTTCAGTCCATAACTTTAATACAGTGTGACTATAATGGCTAAAGGTATTCATCACTGCAGGGAGCACAATATGCCTTCTGAGGAAGAGTTATGCGGACTCAAAACACTAAGTCTGTTTCTCTCTCCACAGATGCTGCCAGACCAACTGAGTTTATCCACCATTTTCTATTTTTACTGATCTGGTTTTTGGAGATGTGGTTTAAATTGGAGATTTAGTATTTCATGGAGCAATTGTGACAAAATAAGCAATAGTTTGGGACAAAAATAGAAAATGCTGGAAAATCTCAGAAGGTCTGACAGCATCCATTGTGAAATATTAGAGCCAGTTTTTCAAGTCTGGATGACCCTTCATCAAAGCCGAGTTGTTTGAAAGTTTTGAGAAATGCATAATAATTTGTCTTCCTATTTTCAGACTTGAAGGAAATCCATATTGATAGCTAAATGGTTTTGGGGAAATTAATGGGATTGAAGATGGATAAATCTCCGGGGCTGATAATCTTCTTCCCAGAATACTTAAACAAGTGGCTCTTGAACTAGTAGATCCATTGTTGGTCATTTTCCAAAATTCTTTGGATTCTGGAATGGATCCTATGGATTGGAAGGTAACTAATGTAAGCCTGCTGCTCAAAAAAAGGAGGTAGAGAGAAAACAGGGAATTATGGACCGGTGAGCCCAACCTCAGTAGTAGGAAAGTTGCTAAAGTCTATTATCAAAGATTTTGAAGCGCAGCATTTGGAAAACAGTGATATAAATAGACAAAGTCAGCATGGATTTACCAAAGTGGAAATTATGCTTGATAATGTATTGTAATTCTTTTGAGGTTGTAACTAGTAGAGTTGACCAGACAGAAGCAGTGGATGTGGTTTATTTTAGACTTTCAGAAAGCTTTCAACAAGGTCTCACATTATTATGTAAAGTTCAAGTGCATGGGATTGTGGGTAGTGGTTTGAGATGGATAGAAAGCTGGTTAGTAGATAGGAAGTGAAGAGGTGGAATAAATGGATCTTTTTCTGATTGTTAAGCAATGACTAGTGGGGTACCAAAGCTATCTGTGCTGGAACTCCAATTGTTCACATTCTACGCTAATGTTTGGAATAGGGAACTAAGTGTTTATCTCCAGATTTGCAAATGATACAAAATTGGGTTGGGTGGTAAGCCTTGGGGAAGGTGCAGAGATGCTTCAGCATGATTTGAACAGGCTGAGTGAGGGCATATGCATGGTAGAAGCAGTACAATGTGGATAAATGTAAGGTTATCCACTTTGATAGTAAAAATAAGAAGGCATATTATTATTTGAATGGTGTAAATTAAGAGAGCTAGATACTCAGTGAGACCTTGAGTCCTCGTGCATCAGTCACTGAAAGTAAGTGCGCACAAGTACAGCAGGTAATAAAACAGGCAAATGGTATGTTGGCCTTCATAGCGAGAAGATTTGAATACAAGAATAGGGATGTTTTATTGCAATTGTGCAGGACATTGGTGAGACCACACCTGGAGCATTGTGTGCAGTTTTGGTGTCTTTATTTGAGGAAGGATAGTCTTGCTATAGGAAAGTGCATCGAAGGTTTACCAGACTGATTTCTGGTTGGAGGATTGTCAAATGAGGAGAGACTAAGTCGATTCAGATGATGTTCATTGCAGTTTACAACGGTGAGGGAGATCTCTTAGAAACTTATAAAATTCTAACAAGACTAGATTGGGAGCATTCTTTCTGAATCTATCCTGGGTGGGGGCGCCCAGAATTAGGGGGTCATAATTTGAGGATAAGTTTGATTGATGCTGCAGCTACAACCCATTATTGGATGTAGCATATTTTTTACAATTTTTAAAAAGTTTTATTTATTAGTTACAAGTAAGGCTTACATTAACACTGCAATGAAGTTACTGTGAAATTCTCCTGATCATCAGTCTAGCACCGGTTTGGTTCAGTGCACCTGACCAGCATGTCCCTCAGAATGAGGGAGGAAACTGGAGTACCCGTGGGAAACCCATGCAGACACGGAGAGAATATGCAAATTCCACATAGACAAGTGACCCAAGCCAGGAATTGAAGCCAGATCTCTGGTGCTGTGAAGCAGCTGTGCTAACCACTGCATTACAGTGCTGTCCATGAGATTAAGATTGACACGAGGAGAAATTTCTTCACCCAGTGAGTGATAAATGTATGGAATTCACTACCACAGAAAGCAGTTGAGGCCAAAATATTTTGTGATTTCGAGAAGAAATTAGATATAGCTCTTGGGGCTAAAGGGGTCAAGGACATGGGGGGGTGAAGGGGGGAACCACAAAATTGATTTTGATGATCAGCCGCCATCAAAATGAATGGTGGAGTAAGCGCGAAAGGCTGAATGGCCTACTCCCATTTACTGTGCATGTTTCCATGCTTGAAGTAGAATGATATCTAGGTGCTTGTTACCTGAAATAGAGTCAGATGGTTTAATGTCATATCAGCATTTTTAATTCCCTCTCCAGTTTAATAGGATCAGTGTATTTAGGTTATGGTGCTGTTGCATTTCTTGTAAATTCACACTCATAAGGACAAAAACACCAGACTAGATCTTTAACTTTTAAAGCCTTTAACCAAATACACTGAGGGAGGTACTGCGCTCCATACCTAATGTTAAAACAGACAATTTCAAATCTAAAAGCAAATTACTGCAGACGCTGGAATCTGAAACAAAAACACAAAATGCTGGGAAAATCTCAGCAGGTCTGACAGCATCTGAAGAGAGAGAATAAAGCCAACGTTTTGGGTTTAGACCTGTTGTCATAATTTTCAAAGTCCACATTTGAATTTTAATGGTTTGCCATATTGGGGGGTGCCCATGAATTTTTAATGAGATTCACACTAGTGTACTCTGCCATGCATGCAGTGTGGTAGATTCATATTAAAACTAGTAGGATTTATTCCAGTTTTGCAAATTTAACGCTTACAATTTTTGGGGGAGAATCCCACCCATTGTGTCTATTTACTTGATTTACTGCAGATGTACTTCATCTACACCTTTGTACCAAAT
Organism: Sphyrna mokarran; assembly: GCA_024679065.1. Classification (NCBI taxonomy): domain Eukaryota; kingdom Metazoa; phylum Chordata; class Chondrichthyes; order Carcharhiniformes; family Carcharhinidae; genus Sphyrna; species Sphyrna mokarran. Next base: position 72,190,095 of record JAGIQG010000007.1, on the reverse strand, counting down.
GTCTGTAATTTACTCAGTTTAATAAAATTGTGAGAGAGATGCTACATCTGATGATGGGTTTTTGGTGCTTTAGTGAGAAGCTGCAGCATTAATAAAAAACAAAATGATGTTTTCGGTTTGCTGCGGACAACCTGAGTCAGTATTGGTTCAGTGATAATAGCCGTGCCTCTGAGTTTGAAGGTCATGGGCTCAAGCTCCAGTCTAGAGAATCGAGCACATTGTTTAGACTGATTTACTTCAGTGCAGTACTGAGGCTGACATCTGGGTTGACTTCTCTTTGGCTGTTGTTATTCATGGGGTAACTTGAATGAGAGATTAACTATTTCCTGTTCACAGTGTTAGTGAAGGGGAACAGCTGAAGATCTCATTAAGTCGCTCTGCATCATAGAACAGATAGAGAAACAGCTGCTTCCCCCAACACAATTAGATTGATGATGATCAGAAACATTCACAACTCAATGTCATGTTAAATGAATGCGGCTCCCTTGAGTGGAGTGGAAAATACTGGCTGGAGTTTTTAGGAAGGTGGGGTTTGCCTTCCTGTCATCCAGAGTTTGCTGTTTAATACTCCAACAAGGGTTAATGGGCTGGAGGTGGGGCTTCTGCCCATCACTCGATAGGAAGTCCCGCCTCTGAAAGCTGTCGTCCAATTTGATTGGTTGATTGCTCTATTCTGCAGTACCAGAAATTGCAGTGGACGGGACTGGAACTGCAATCAGTCCACAAAGCCCAAGTCCTGGAAATCTAGGACCAGAATGAGTTGGAAGTGGGTGGAACGGTGTTCTCAAGACAAGATGAAAAGCAAGGTCCAGAGAGTTGGGCAGGAGTAGGTGGGAAGTCAGGGGACAGTGAGGACCTGCAAGAGCCAGTCCTGTTTTGGGAAGAGGGCTCCTGATGTTAAAAGAAGGTGCCTCTCTGCCTAAAGACTGAACCGAGTTGCTTTTTGGATTTAACCCCCTGCCCTGAACTCTTTCCACCAACCTAAAAATTGAGGCTTGAAAGAAAAGAGCCCTTAAGTGGTGGATAATTGGCAAGGGTAGGTGGGCCAGGCATCCGAAACCTCTCACATCCCAATGTGAAATGGTGGAAAAGTGGGTTGGGTGGGAACCTGGTGGGAAGGCCACCTGAAAAACTTTACATATAAGCCTCACAACAGCTGGAAAAAGCCTGCAGGAGATTGTAAAGTTCTGCTCATTGAATGCAGATTGGAAACATTCTGGGAGAAGTCAGCCAAAGTGACATCCAGGTAGCATAACAAATGATTCTGAAACGACCACGAGAGCGAAAAACAATCCCTGGAGAAAGATTGTGAACATCCTGTTTGTACAACAGTGTGGAAAATATATCCTTTTTGTACAGAGCAGACTTGAGAACTCAGCATTGTCCATTCACTGCAGCTGTGTATAAACTAGCAATAATACAAGATTTCAGTAAATTGCTTAAGCTTCATCTTATTCATATTGGATACTAAGTAAAGTAACGACAATACAGAATGTACTTTGGATGGTGGATTTCCAATATCCATTTGCAAAACTGGCTTGGCCATATCATCATTGACCAAGCTAGCCAAGTCCTGAAATATGTATCTGCCAGATTGAGAACATGCTCCTTGACCATGTCCTTACCAGTCTAATGTCACAGATGCATCTATCTTTAACTCTATTGGTGAGAGTTGCCGCTGTTGTGGAGACAAATAGTGAGGATGCCTTACACTGGGCCCTGTGGCATTAACAAGTCTGACAACACCAGGTTTAAGTCCAACCGATTTATTTGATAGTAAACTCATGAGCTTTCGAGGTTTCTCTCTTTGTCAGGTTGGACTTAAACCTGGTGTTGTCAGACTTCTTACTGTGTTTACCAAAGTCCAATACCGGCATCTCCACATCCTGTGGCATTATAACAGCACTACGTAGTATAAATCAAAGACAGATCTTGTCACTCAAAACTGGACATCCATGAGGCACTGTGAGAAGTTAATAGCAGAAGAATTGCATAACGACACAAATTATAACCTCACAGCGTAATATATCCCTCAGTGCTACAAACCGACAAGTTCAACCCTGGTTCAATGGGATATGTAGACAAGCATGTTGGAAAAAACATCAAGTGTGCAAGGTAAAATTACAACACAAGAATGTATACATATAAACAGCAAAAGCAGCATTGATTTTATATATAGACAGCGAAACAATTCTATGATTAACTGATCGGGCCACAGCTCTTGACCGTGCCAAATCCAGTTGTGAATTTTGGTGGAGAATTAGATAATTGATGAGTGGAGGAGACTCCGTGAACTTCCTCATCCTCAATTCTGGACAGATCCCTTTAGGAGTGTAAAAGGTGAGACTGAAGTTATCTTCAGTCATAATGTAGTTCTTTACCACCTCCTCATTAGGAATTTGCAATTACAAATGACAATATTAAGTCAATTTGATGCACTACATGCAACATGAAAAAATAGAGTGCCACAATAAAGGCTATGTACTCCAGCAATATCGTGGCTGTACTGTTATAGATCGATGCTCTGAACTAGCTGCTCCCTCCAAACCTGCTGTTGCTGTTCCAGTTCATCCAAGACACTGGAATTTTCCCAACAATCTGGAAAATTGTTGAGGGGATTTTCACAGGACATCCCTCTGGGGGTTGTTGTATTTAGCTGATTTCAGCTAACAGAGATTTACGAAAGACAGTATGCAGTGACGTTCTTTATTTGACCAACACACAGGAGAGAGAGAGAGCGAGATAATTCCCACTTCTCCCTGATAATACATCACGCGAGCACAATAGATATACATTTCTGAAGATTTGAACCTGACACACAACCTGTTATCCAAGCTTGACGGTCCAGTTATATTAATACATTGACTTCAGCCTTCTAGCAAAATTAGGAAGTTATTGCTCAAACGAACCCAAAGATATCTCCTCCCCCACCTCACTCAATAACCTCACCTACACAAATCCAAGCCCTAGGGTCACTCCTAACACTGCAGTCCTGGGAAAGAGAAGGGAATCATGTCTGTTTTCTGTCCCCTTATCAGTGGAGGATGAATGCATCTGTTCATTGCAGATAGAAGCTGATTCTTTATTCACTTCATTAATCTTGATTGCTTGTAGCTGCCTAGCTTGCCTCTGATAATGGGGTATGTGCTCTGTGCTTCATTGTTCCAAAAGAATGTGGTCTGTCTAATTAAACTTATGCTAAGGGGTAAATTGCTTGTTGGCCAAAGCTCACAAGAAAATATAAAAATACAATTTAAATCTATAATATTTATTCAAAAATGATTGTATGTGTACTTCTTAATTGGCCTTGAGATGGTGATGGTGAGCTGCTGCCTTAAACCATTGCAATCCATCAAGTATAGGTACACCCACAGTGCTGTTAGGAAGAGGGTTCCAGGATTTTAACTCAGTGACAATGAAGGCATGGCAATTTATTTCCAAGTTAGAATGGTGTGGGCTTGGAGGGGACCGTATAAGTGGTGATGCCCCCACGTATCTGCTACCATTGACCTTTTAGATGGTAGAAGTTGCAGGTTTGGAAGGTGCTGTCGAAGGAGCCATTGAGAGTTGCTGCAGTACCTGTTGTAGATAGTACACAATGTTGCTACTGTATATCAGTGGTGAAGTGAGTGAATGTTTAAGGTGGTGGATGGGTTCTTGACCAAGCAAACTGTTTTATGCTGCTGGAGGATTTGGCAGTGGTAACGCCATTGAATATTAAGAGAAGATGGTTAGATTCTCTTTTGTTAAAGATCATCATTGCCTAACACTTGTGTGGTGCAAATGTTACTTATCAGTCAAACCTGAATATTGTCCAGATTGGCTGCTAATCTCCCTGCTGGCAGAAGTCTTTAAAACATATTCAACTATGACCTACTCATTGATGCTCAATGTGGATTCCAGCTGGATCACTCTTTTTCCAACCTCACCACATCCTTGGACGCAAGCTGAATTCCAAAGTTGACTACTCTTGATATTGAGGCATTGTTTGACAGGGCATGGCACCCAGCAATTAATAATTCTAAACTTAGTGCGGATCAAGGTCTGTGGCTGGAGTCATACCCAGTATAAAGTAGGATGATTGAGGTTTTGAAAATCCATTATCCAAGTCCGCAGGGATTGCTGCAGCAGTAACCTGACGCCGCATCCAAGGCTCAACTAGCTTAGCTACCATAGTGACTTATCATGAGGTCAGGGTCTACTGATCAGAGATGACTTCATGGTGTTCAGCTACCTTCCAATTCCTCAGATAATTAAGCAGCCTCTGTCTGCGTGCAGCAAGACCTTGATGCTGCACAAATCTGAGCTGTTAAGTTTAAAGTAGTATCTTCATAAGACGGTGACCTTCTCCAATAAGTCCTCTTCTTCATGACATTCAGTTACATTGCTAATGTTGATAAAATGATATTCTTTGTATGTTGGAGTACACTTTAACACCCTTCACACCATAATAAATGAGAAGTGCAACCCTACTAAAGGACAGCAGTCTGGTTCTAGGCCATAAAGACAGAATAGTTAATGGAAGCAGTAGTGATGCCAGGAACTGAAGTCAGTAAACGGAAGACGTTGGCAAAAGCTATAACAGCAGAGTAAGTCTTCACTTTGCTTTGCAGTAAAGTAATGGAAATAAATAGTTGAAGGTGCCACCTACTTCCTTGCCAATACGCTGTCATTATGGTTTCAAATGACTCTTGTCAACTAAAGATATTTTTGATAAAACATATTGCCGCCCCAGACATACATGTATGTGGAAATGGGATGTAAAATATTCTTCAGTGCAGTATAAAAATTTGCTTCCCATCTGGAAATGAAAATATTTCGATTTTATTTGGTGCGGCTGGGTATCTTGAGCCTATCGTGAATCAGTGATACCAAATCAGACGGAGGAAGATCAATGAAGCAAAAGAACAATTGTTGAGAGAGAGAGAGAAACAGAGAAAAGGTTGGGGAACAAAAAAAAAATCAAAATATTTATGAAATGGACAAGACTCCAACTTTCTGTTTAGTTTTTACCTACCATGCAGTATCTTCGATATAATTCAATAATGAGGCAAACAGTGAGATGCAGATTTCACAAAGTTAACAGGAGTATGAGGCATCACAGACAATAGCTGGTCGAATTCTGTGCTTAACCTTAGGTCTGTTGTCAGCTCAAGTTGTTGTCATATTTGTGCATAAGTACTCACCATTATTATATAACAAATTATGGGCCATTAATAAACTGGAATTATTCAGCAATACTTGTGTCTATCGTAGCATGAGCACAATTGTTCATTTAATTTTTACTTGAAGGACTGTTCCAGAAAATTGTTTAATATTGGCAATATAAACCATGACCAATGTACATTCATTTTTATTCCCTTTTAACTCTCAAATTATAGCTTTCAATAATCCTCGAGCTGTACAGCCAAGCAGACCACAACAACAGGGTCGAAGTGCAGCATTGGACATACACATGCAAGGTCAGACCAGTGCAGGACCATTCCCACCAATGCGAAATAGTGGTCCATATCCAGTAATGTCCCAGCAAGTGATGGGTAATCAAGGGATGATGGCAAGTCAAGGAAGTTTAGCAGCCAATACAGGTATGTTCACTTTGTGTTGGAATTGATTTGGCTTGAATGTGTTTTGTTTTCTCTTTGGATATTATCTGCAAGTAGTTAGAAAACATTTATATGATGAAAAATAATTTGTTAGGCTAGTCCAGCATAAAAAGGCTATCCTTAGCTTAGTGAAAAATTTTTATTTATCTTCCTATATTGAAGGAATGAAATGTTGCTGAAATTACTTCCGTATGCCTATCAGTCCTTCAGTGTTTGGAGCTAATAGCAACTCTTTATGTTCAAACCTAAACAGGATGTTTGACCATACTGGGCTAAGTCAACCCTGTATGATTTCTCTTTTCTTCTCTTCCACTCCCCAAGCCTCTGCTTCTTGCCATTGTGCCTCCTTTCATTTCTCTTGTGCAGGGTCCACTGCACTCCAAATCCCTACCCCAATCCTTCAGTATTCCTCAAGCCTGGCTGTCATACTAGGCTTGCCTCTAATTTGAATTATCGCAGTTTCTTCCATGCCTCATTGGACCCTTTTGTAGATGTCAATCAAGCTGCTCACATTGGTCTCTTACGAAGAGGAACTTTACTGCCTATTCCTAACCTCCTGTCCCATCCACCCTTCCTAACTGCAAGGGGGACCAGTGATAGCAGACCTTATGAATTCTGCCAGTGGATCAGCTATCACTGTCTTCTGCAACTCACCCAAGAATGCCCTTCCGTTTGTGAACATAGCTCTTGCCATCCGTAAGCTTAGTATGGTTGATTGCATCGATATGATAGCCTTGACAGAAATTTGACTAATGATGATACTTTCCCACCAAAAAAGACTCTTTACTTGGCTATACCTTCCATTGCATCCCCCTCTGGATTGCATTTATCATTCTTCCATCTTTCCTTAATCTCCTCCATCCATATAAGTGGCCCAATCTAAATTCACAGTCAACCCCAATGTATTGTCATTATATCAGTCACAGAAAAAGGTATCTCCCCTGTACTCTACTTTGCTTGTGTGTCTCTTCATCTCTCCAACTTGACTTCTTTCTGTTTTGGCTTCTGAAAAAAAACTCATTTACATAGACACTGCCAATTTCCCAGTCCAACTTTTAACCCTCCATTTACCACTGCATTTGTGTAGTTAACAATCTGCTCAATCCTTGCCTCCATGTTTTATGTCCTTGTTCCTATTTAACTCACTGTTTTCCTTCATTTTAGTCCTTAAGTCTTGCATTTCAACTCCAAGAAGTATTGTAATATGAAGAACTCATGATTTGCCTGTCAGTAAGATTGAGACAATATTATTGTGTTGTGTTGGAGTAGTTTCAATAACTTCCAAAGATTTAACTGTAAATACTAACTTTATTGTAACTTATTTGCAAATGTAAGAACTTATTTCCATACTGTTTTTTTTCTTGTATGTCACTTCCTTCCGTGACATCACAGACTCACAGTTCATCTTTATGGGACTGATCTAATGTACTCTATTATACTATAGAGACTATCCATTCAGCTGCATCTGCTGCTTCTGTCTCTTCCCTGCAGATACTTTGCTAAAATTCGTTCTGTATTAGCCCTGAACTTGCAACTGTTCTTCCCCCATTTCCTCTCATGCCATCTCAACACTCATCTTGTTGAAGAGACCCACCTACTGTCCCTCAACACTATTCACCCCAAAATGTTGACCACTCTCTTCTCAATCTCCATGATAGCTGATGCTAATGGTACGCTCTCCTCCTATCCTTGACCCCTCTGTCTTTGCAAACTGCCACCTCCTCTGCAACCTTCCTTCCCTCGCAAATCCTTGAACTTGTCATAAGCTCTCAAATCAGTGCCTATCTCTTCCACAGCTGGAAGATATCAGCTAGCTCAGTATAATCCGCACATTGTACTTGTGATTCTTTTGAGGTATATTTGGCTTAGGTACTTTCTAGGTAAAGTCACTGAGCCATTTTGGAGCTTCAGGTAGTTAATTTTTTTAAACTTAAATTAACTTGCAACATGTGACCACTTAACCAAGAGTAACCAGAGCTCCCTTTTCCCCTCTCGACCCAGAATTCTGAGGTTCCGCAGTATTTTACTGAGGAATTCTGGGAGACTTCCTTTCTGCTATCCAGACAGGATATAATTAAGTATCAAAGCAAAATAGTTGCTAGTTAATAAGCATTTGTATGAGAGTGGAGAACATCAAGATATTGTCAGATTATAATGTGTTTGGTGCAGTTTCTGACAGCAGTAAATGATATCTCCTGACTCCAAAAGAAATAATTTTAATAAATTGTACTGGCTATCAGCTAACTGAATTTAGGAAATTTATGATTTTGACGTGGTATTGAGTCTTTCCTCCGACCCCTAGGTAATTCCCGCTAACCAAAAAATGCTGCTTTAACAGTTGCAATATTTACCTCAAACTAAATGTGGTATTTGCAAAGCTTTGGTGTTACTCCAAAAACCCTTGAAATGAAATACTGTACGTCTTAAGACCCTAGATGTTAATTTTACTTGATAAATTTTAGGGGGAAACATCATAATTAGTAGTGGATGCATTGTAGTGTAGCATCTTTAATAAAACTGAACTTTGTAATACCACAAGATATAGGAGCAGGAGTTAAACCATTTGGCTCTTACTTCCTTTCAATTTTCTCCCATTCTTTGTATTAAGCTTGAAATCTCTTGATCAAATGTCTTATGTTCATATGTATCAAAAATCGACATTGAAGAGAAACATTACTTTCATCGTCACTGTGCTGTTTGAATATGACGTTATGGCAAATTGTATCTACTTCTTTTAATTAATGGCCAGCTTCAAAACCGATTATTCGTGAAAGTTTATTTTTGATTAATTCACTGGAAGTGGTCTATTAGGAGCATAATAATTTACGTAATTCATTGATCATAATGGAAGGAGAAGGATTTCCCCAGATAAGGGTATACCCGTAATGAATTGCACCTTGAGACAAACATCGGAAAGTTTTTTTGTGTAATTTCCCTGTGCTTTGCAGTACTAAAACCTGGGCCAAAAGGTGCATACTTATCCCTTTATAACTACGATATTAGTTTGTGTCCTTGTTTGCCTGCAACTGTAATGTATAAATATATATATTCCAGATTCACTAAGCTATATTTTACACTTAAATTAATACTTTCTGTTTGATTTTGGTAACTTGGCTTCGACTCATTTGGAAAGTAGTCTTGACGTATTCAGCAGCAAAAGTGATTCACTTCCTCAGGAAGGAAGTTAGGGGTTATCCACACTCCTCAGCACCTGTCACTACTACATAAAGCAACACTCCTTATCAACAAGTTTTTTACAATATTTTAATGCAGAGAAGAGATGGCTTGCAGATTTTTAATATAACCCTTGAAGATTGCTTGTGACTGAACTACTTGAAGAATTTACCAAGATTAATGTTTACAGTAATACCTACAACAAGGAACTATGTTTGCCTTGAAAATGTTTGCAGGATGGCAAGAACTACAGATTTGAAAATAAATAGGTGAAAAAAGTTGTACGTGAAGCATATTATTTGGGTTAATGTGTAACCATGTGTACTGCTCAAAGAAGAAAAATGAGTTCCAAGTACTGCATCGTTCTCCAACCTTCATTGTTCCTTTCTAGGAATGGTCAGTAGTATGGGAAGTGGTACCCCTCGATCCAGCATGGCTTCTTTAGACTGGGGTCAATCAAGCTCTGCTGCCAACACCACAGGTAGCACAGGATCCAACACAATGACCAGGGCTACATTGCAAGGTAGTATGATATGCAATCCTACACCTGGTATTCCTATGAGACCGAACAGTCAACCTGGTCAGAGATCGATTATCCAGACACAAATGATGGGTACGTTGCAGCATTTTTATCTTGTGTGCTTTTGGAATGTCTTTGCTACAGATATCCTTTTGCAGAGCTAATCAATGTTTGTTTATTCTTTTCAAGGCGACGTTGTTACAAAATGCCATTTTGAAAGGAAATTATTTTGCTACTATTTTGTACCAATTAGGATCATCTGACATTGAAATGGGTATGGGAGGTCCTCCATACAGCCAGCAGCAAGCACCACCAAACCAAACAGCACCTTGGCCAGACAGTATAATGCCTATAGAACAGGGATCTTTTGTCAATCCAAATCGGTAAGTTTCACAGTTATTTAGACTATCTTTTTTTTAGGAATATAAATTGTAATAATTTTTAAAATGTAGTTATTGATTTGCCCAACTTTATCTCATATTTTTATATACAGTGAGAAAAGTTTGTTGAGTTATAAACAGTTCAGTGCTTCACCTCAAACTTGAAAAAGAGCTTAAATTGAGACGAGGGAGAGGGGAAGCAAGCATTAGGTGTGTGAAAAGGAAAATCAATTTTGGATGGCTAGGCAATAGACCAAAAAAAATTGAGATGTTAAACTGGCTGAAACAGTAAAATAGACAAAGAAAAGGAAGCATTGCAAAATCAATGGTATTCAAACTTAAAAGTGTAGACAAGACAGTGCGTAGAATATGAGATTCATCAAGAAGTGGTCTAAAGAGGCTCTTTTTTTGAAACAAGCAAGAGATTGATTACGCTATTAGGACTATGTTATCAACAATTGTAACTTGCTTTATATTTAAAGTCCCTTGAGTTAAAAAAAAAATCCCACAGGTGCTATTGAAAATTATTTTAAAAATTGGATGAAAGCCAAATACAGCTGGATTAGATGATCAAGGCTTGGTGAAAGGCAACGAATTTTGAAGAGGATAGTGATGGAGGTGTCATGGCAAGGGGAGGAATCTGAGAATATGGAGCCTGGAGAGTGGGAGGCACGACCATAATTGTTCAGTAACTGGAGAGGTTCATGATAGGCTGGTGCCTTAGAACTGGGGAGTTACGGAAGTGAAAGGTATGGTTGGAGGAGGTTATCGAGCATGGCAAATCCATGGATGAATCAAATCACAAAAACAAGAATTTGAGGCCACTGTGAATCGATCAATGGAGGAGGGGGATGATGTGTAACCTGGACTTAGTGTGGTGATAGGATAAGGATAGCAAAATTTTAGTTTGTGAAAGCTGAGAAAGGATAATATTGGAGGAATCGAGTTGAGAAATAACAGAATGATGGTGATGGATTTTTTTTGCAGTGTTTTGTTGGGTCACCACAGAGGATAGTGAAGGGTCAACCATGTTGATGTGAAAGTTATAGGTCAAACAGAATACTACTGACAGATTTGCTTCTTGAAAGAAAATTAAAGTATCACTTAGTTTTTCATGACGTTTCAATAGCTTTGTGGTCATTTTTACATTTGCCGATGTTAACTTTATAATTTTCGCTTCTCAAACTGCCATGGTGGGATTTGACTTTGTGCTGTCTAGATTTTTTTTACTAATGCAACAGCCTAACAATGCTATTTTATCTAATGCTTTCTGTCAGGTTGCTCCTCTGAATAAGCATCCATTGCAGAATTCTGTCTGTGGCATTCTGCTTCAACGGTTCATTTCTAAAGGTCTACTCACTTCCAATTCAATTCACTTCATTGTGACAGTAATAATATGCACAAAAGATCATCTTTTGGATGAATTAGTAGAAATTTGGAGTAAAACACCCTTGTTTGTTTCAGATCATGCACGTACATGTTGGTCCAACATGAAATGTTTTGTTTTTGTACATTGATTACTTCTTCCCTGATTTCATATTTGTATCTGCTTATTGAATGTGTAATACAAAGAGTTTACTGCACAGAACGAAGTCTGTTGGCCCATTGTGTCTATGCCGGCTGTAAAATCTAATTTTTCAACACTTGGTTCATATCCTTCTATGCTATGACATTTCAGGTGTTCATCTAAATAAATTCAGATCAGATCTAGTCCATGCAATCCTTCTATGGTCAAATTATTTCCTAGTAGCTATAAAACAAACTACTACTGCAGCCTACAGCCTGGATCTGCTGACTATCCTGGTGAGGTCAAAATTGTCTAGTGAGTCACAAGAAGTTATGTTGATTTATCATCCAGTCACATCCACATTTTTAGTAGTTTGTGACAATGAAGAGGAGCCTCTGAGCACATTCCAAGCTCTAGGACTAACTGTTGAGGGACACATTAAAGTTTGCAGCAGTCACTGCCAAGGTGCAATAGGGAAAGGTCATCCTTCAGGTTTAGTGCAATGAGTTCTTTGGATTCATATATGCACAAGAGATTCTGAGGTTAAAATTCATTGTCTTTTTTTTGCCTGTCTTAATCACTAAAGTTTGTGATAAACTGAGTATTGTGTGATATTACCACTGTGCTACATGGGATGGATTTTGAAATGACCTTGCAACTGAAGACTGGGGCTTCCATGAGGCCATCAACAGCAACAGAATGGTACTCGACCACAATCTGTAATCTGAGAATGTTTGACAGGCAATGTAAATACAACGTCTAATGGCAAAAGTAGTGAGACAGTTTAAGTGCCTGTATTGAAGTTTATATAATGTCAAATTGAGACTTGTGTAATGTACTTGTGGATAAGGTACATTAATGGAGAAAAGGCCACTTTCACAGTGATATGGTAGGAGGATGCTTCTCTGCTGAATTGAAAGGACAGAAGGATGTGCATTTATTCAGCACCTTTCACGACAGTGGACATCTCCAAAGTGCTTTACAGCCAAAGCGCTCTCAAGTTATAAGTTATAATCAAACTAAAATCAGGAGGATAGCAAATGTTGTTCCCTTGTTCAAGAAGGGGAGTGGAGACCATCCTGAGAATTATAGACTGGTGAGGCTTACTTCTGTTGTGGGCAAAGTTTTGGAAAGAATTATAAGAGAAGAATTTATAATCATCTAGAGAGAAATAAATTGATTAGGGATACTCAACATGTTTGTGAAGGGTAGGTCATGCCTCACAAATCTCATTGAGCTTTTTGAAAAGAGATGGATAAGGGTAAGGCAGTTGACATGGTGTATGTGGATTTTAGTAAAGCATTTGATAAGGTTCCCCATAGTAGGCTACTGCAGAAAATGCAAATGCATGGCTTTGAGGGTGATTTAGCAGTTTGGATCAGGAATTGGCTAGCTGATAAAAGACAGAGGGTGGTGGTTGATGGGAAATATTCAACCTGGAGTTCAGTTACAAGTGATGTACCTCAGGAATCTGTTTTGGGGCCACTGCTGTTTGTCATTTTTATAAATGACCTGGATGAAGGTGTAGAAGGATGAATTAGTAAATTTGCTGACGACGTCAAAGTCGGAGGAGTTGTAGACATTGAGGATGAATGTTACAGTTTGCAGAGGGACATAAATAAGCTGCAGAGCTGGGCTGAGAGGTGGCAAATGGAGTTTAATATGGAAAAGTGTGAGGTGATTCACTTTGGTAAGAATAACAGGAGTACAGAATATAAGACTAATGGAAGTACTCTTAGTAGTATTGATGAGCAGAGAGATCTTGGTGTACGTGTGCATAGCTCCCTGAAAGTTGGCACCCAAGTTGATAAGATTGTTAAGAAGGCATACGATGAGGGATTAGTAGAGGGATTGAATTTCAGAGCCATGAGGTCATGTTGCAACTGTACAAAACTCTGGTGCAGCCGCATTTGGATATTGCAGAAAGTCCTGGGTGCCGCATTGTAAGAAAGATGTGGAGGCATTGGAAAGGATGCAGAGAAGGTTTACCAGGGTGTTGCCTGGTATGGTGGGAAGGTCTTATGAGGAAAGGCTGAGGGACTTGAGGTTATTTTCGTTAGAGAGAAAAAAGTTAAGAGGTGACCTAATTGAGGCGTACAGGATGATCAGAGAGTTAGATAGGGTGGACAGTGAAAACCTTTTTCCTCGGACAGTGATGGCTAACATGAGGGGACATAGCTTTAAATTAAGGGGTTGTAGTTATAGGACAGATGTCAGAAGTAGGTTCTTTACTCAAAGGGTAGTAAGGCGTGGAATGCCCTACTTGCAGCAATTGTGGACTCGCCAACTTTAAGGGCGTTCAAATTGTCAGTGGATAGGCATATGGATAACATTGGAATAGTTTAGAGGGTCATTAGATTGGTTCCACCGGTTGGCGCAACATCGAGGGCCGAAGAGTCTGTACTGCGCTGTAATGTTCTATGTTCTAAAGATAGAACTTTGAAATGAACATTCAAGGCAAGGCACACTTATGAAGTAACATGTCCAGGTAGATAAGAAAAATGCACTTGAACAAATATTCCAAGCCAGTAAATGACAGCTACTGGAGACCTCATTAGTGGTGTAATTGCACACAGTTATTTAGTTAGTTATCTCAATAATTCTTTGAAAAAATATATTTTGGTGATTGACACCTGAAGAATAATAATTCTGCCTCTTTTCAGTGATGTGCAGAAATGCTCTTATTCCATTTTATATTTATGTCATGTTCTAGGAATTCTCATTTCAAAGCTTGTTTGAAAGGGTTTAATGGCAAGGATAATTGATGCAGCATAGGTCAGTGCTGGGGGAGTGTATGAAGGGGATATTATATGACCCGCACTTGTTGTGGCAATAATAGTAAGATAATGGATTGCTGTTCATGCCTGGGTTATAAAAACTTGCCTAGATTTCTTTATATTTTGCTTTTCATATTAGCAGGCAATCCTACAGCAGTTCTCAAGACGATCTGCTTTGTCCATCTATTCCAATGGAAACACCTAATGATGAAGGCACAATTCTGGATCAGTTGCGTTCAGCACTGAAAAATATCGATGAGCTTGGTCTGGAAGAGATTGATCGGGCCTTAGGCATCCCCGAACTTGTCAATCAGGTAAATGTTCATATATGCACAAGAGATTCTGAGATTAAGATACAAAAACGGAAAATGCTGGAAAATCTCAGCAGGTCTAACAACATCTGTGGGGAGAGAACAGAGACAATGTTTCAAGTCTAGTTGATCTTCATCAGAGCTGAGAACAAATCAGTTGATCCTTTTTACTCTCAGTTCTGACGAAGGGTACTCTAGATTCGAACCATTGGCTTTATTCTCTCCCCACAGATACTGTCAGACCTGCTGAAATTTTCCAGCATTTTCTATTTTTTGTTTCAGATTCCAGCATCCACAGTATTTTGCTTTTATCTGCGGTTAAGAAGATACATTGTCACTTTTTTGCCTGTTGTAATCACTAAAGTTTGTGATAAACTGAGTATTGTGTATTATTGTGCTACATGAGATAGAGTTTAAACCCATCTTTTAGCTGAAGCCTGGGCTTCCATGAGGCACCGTGGTCCATCACCAATAGCAGAATTGTACTTGACCACAATCACTAATCTCATTGCCTGGTATATCACCCACTCTACTACCAAGCCAGGGAGTCAATCCTGGCTCAACGGAAAGTGCAGGCAGACATGGCAGAAGTAACAACAGGCATACCTAAAATGGGGAGTTTGCCTGGTGAAGCTACAACACAAGATTAGTTGCTTGCTTAATGCTTAAGCAGCAAGTAATAGACAGAGCTAAGCAGTTCCACAGTCAACGGATCAGATGTAAACTGTGCAGTCCTGCCATATCAGTCGTGAATGGCGGTGGATAATTAACTCACTGGAGGTGGCGGCTCCACCGAGATATCAATGATGGAGGAGTCCAACACATCAGTGCAGAAACTAAGGCCATAGCATCACAGATGTCTCATTTCGATTCAGTCCATGTGATATCAAGAAATGACTGAAGGCGTTGGATGCTGCAAAGTCTATGGGCCCTGACAATATTCCAGCAATACTCCAGAACTTGCCACACCTCTTTTCCATTATAGCTACAATACTGGCATCTAACTAGCAATGTAGAAAATTGCCTAGGTATGTCCTGTACACAGAAAACAGGAGAAATCCAAAATAGCCAATTACTGCTTCATCAGTCTACTTGATCATCTGTAAAGTGATGGAAGGAGTCATCGACAGTTCAATTAAGTAGCATCTGTTCAGTGATAACCTGCTCAGGGACACTGTGTGTTCTGCCAGAGTCACTCAGCTCCTGATGTTCTTAGAATCTTGGTTCAAACATGGACAGAAGAGCTAAACTCCAGAGATGAGAGTGACTGCCTTAAACAGCAAGCCAAAATTTGACCAAATGAAGCATCAAGGAACCCTAGAAAAATGGGAGTCAATTCTTCTGTGATTGGAGTCATTTTTGGTAAGGATGGTGGTTGGAGGTCAATCAACTCAGTTTCAGGACGTCACTGCAGGAGTTCCTCAGGTAATGTTGAGGGATTGGTTGGTTGAGGGAGCTAGGTCTTTTCTCTCTGGAGAGACGAAGGTTGAGAGGCGACCTGATAGAGGTTTATAAGATATTGATAGGGTGGATTCTCGGAGGCTATTTCCCAGGGCTGAAATGGTCACTACGAAAGGACACAGATTTAAGATGCTAGGGAGTAGATATAGAGGAGATGTCGGGGTAAGTTTTTCACTCAGAGGGTGGTGGGTGAGTGGAATCAGCTGCTATCGGTGGAGGTGAACTGGTTGGAGTCTTTCAAGAGACTTCTGGGTGATTACATGGGATTTAATGGGATTGAGGGTTATAGATAGGTCTGGTAGGTAGCGATACAATTGGCACAACTTATGGGCCGAAGGGCCTGTTTGTGCTGAAGTGTTCTATGTTCTGTATGTTCTCAGCCAACCATCTTCAACTGCTTCATCTATGGCTGACCTTCCTTCCATCATTTAATCAGAAATGGGACGTTCACTGATGATTGCACCATTTTCAATGATTGTGATACTGAAACAGTTCATGTCCAAGTGCAGCAAGACCTGGACAATATCCAGGCTTGGATTGACAAGTGGCAAGGCAATAACCATCTCCAATGAGAGAGTCAGATCATCACTCCTTGACATTCAATGGCATTACCATCACTGAATAGCCAACTGTCAACATCTGGGGATTATCGTTGACCAGAAACTGAACTGGACTAGCTATATAAATACAATGGCTGTAAGAGCAGGTCAAAGGCTAGGAATCCTATAGCACATAACTCACCTCCTGACTTTCCAAATCCTGTCCACCATCTACCAATCGCAAGTTAGGAGTGTGATGGAGTACTCTCCATTTGCCTATTTGAATGCAACAGTACTCAATAAATTCTCATCTTCTAGGCAAAGTAGCCCATTTGATTGACACCCCTTCCACAAACATTGAATCCTTCCACCACTGATAAATGATGACAGCAGTGTTCCGTCTACAAGATGCAGTGCAGAAACATGCTAAGATTCCTTAGGCAGCACTCTCAAAACCATGACCACTACCATTACTGTCTAGAAAGACAAGAGAACACTACCATCTGCACATCCCTCTCTAAGTCACTCAGTGTTTTGACTTTGAAATATATCACCGTTCCTTCACTATTGCTGTATTTATCCACATCTGAAGTTCGGGGTTTGGTCTCACTGGATATTAGAAAAGGTTGAAGATGGCTGTTTTGTGACCGTGTTATGTTTGACTGTCCATTGTTATGGATTTTTAAAAAAAATCTTCCACCTTCTATAATTCTGTGCAAAATTTATCATTTAATCCATTGAATATGATTGGTTAAAAGCTGATGAAGGTGTTTTAATAATTTGTTTTTAAAAGATGCTTCCAAAAGCTAGTTTGGTATTTGGAGGTTGAAGTTAGAAAATCTTGTACAGTAAGACTGAACAATTCACTTAGCTTAGAACAGTATAAGTAATGAGTTACACAAGAATCTGAACTGACTCCATTTATTTCATTTAGAATCTCTATAAACAAGTAGAAATAAGAATTTGTAAATAGATTAAATAGTGGCTACATGGTAAGGATTGTGCTGGCTGCTGAAAATAAACTGAATTTTAAGTATGGAAGTCTATACTCAAAGGAACAGTAATATCCTGGCTCCCCAGTGTTGGATTTGGTGGGACCATCCCAAAGGTGCGTTGGGGAATACCCCTCGGAAATTCCCAGATAAGATTTTATGCGGCAATTGTCCAGAAGCATTAACTTCCCCTGAACAATTGTACTGTGCTGGGAGCCATCCAACAAAGAAATTGCAAACTTTGAACAGTTCTGCCAGTCTTATGTCAATAGTCACTCTCAAAGAGTTAGGAAAGATAAAGCCGCATGTCACCTGAGTATGACTATTTGAAACACCCAGACCCGTCCATGCTTTAGGTATCCCATATGCCCAGACCCCACACTCTCCCCTGACGCTTTCAAATAACAGGGTATCTCTCCCTGCCCCATCCCTCTCACCCAAAAAAAAACTGGGACCATATCCACACCCCATGTGAGGGGTTCCAATCCACCCTCTCTTGACCCAGGAGCAGACCTGGCCATGTCTGACCCATCAGTTTCACTGAGTCCTCTGAACTTACCTGCTTTATGGCACCCGTTCAGTAAAAAAGGGGTTGGGGCCTCCCTGAATTTGTTGGAGTTGCACTGTGCTGTGGCCTTTGGTTACTGTTTCTCTGCAAGATCGAAGCAACTCCCGCCATTGGAGGTTTCAACAAAGATTTCCAGAACTTTAAACTCCTGTAATTCCAGCTGGACATTACTTTGCACCACTGGGTGGCCCATGCCTTTTATAGAATGAGAGTTGTATAAACAGCCATTGATGTTCAGTAATCTAAGTGTTAATTACAGCAGAAGTTTGGTTACTGAAGAATAGTATCTGTCGGATAATATAATTCCTTGAAGCAAACGTAGATAATGATATTACTACGGAAGATGGAAATCTAAAATAAAAACAGAAAATGCCAGAAATATTTACATCTATGGAGTGAGAAGTAGTTGTTTTTTTTAGCTTGATGATCACGAAACTGTCATTAGATATTGCCAGTCTAAGTTTGCGTATGTGAGGAAGGGGATTTTTGTCCTATTATGTCAAAGAAGATTGATAACTAAAAGGGTAAAATTGTAATAATTTAAATGATAAAAATTGTCTTTCCCTTCCACTAACAAGATCAAATCAGTTTGATTGTCCCTTTTAATCCTAATGAGAGATATAGAATTAGAATTTGTTCACTATGAATTCTGACCAATATACCCACTAATGTTTATTTGTAACACACCAGTGAGTTTTAAAGGAACTGACTTCTCTATCGGCAGCTTTTGGATTATTGCACGGCTGTGAAGTTTAGAAGGGGCATTAGTTCTGGCTCATTCCCACATGAGTAATAACCTACAGCTTTACGAATTGATGTATTTTTAATGTTGGTTTAAAAAATGTGCTAATTCTGAAAATTATTACTCATAAATGAAACCCTGAATAAAGAGTGTTATGTATGTCTCAATACTTTTGACATTCTTGAGAAACTATTTGTTTAAAAGTAAAAGGGGAATAAAGGTTTTTCTTGTACTTAGCTCGCAAAAGATAAAAGCTGTACTTTATATCGTGCCTCTCATGACTACTGGACTTCTCAAATGCTTTACGGCCTGTTAGTATTCTTTCAGGGATCTTTTATCTAAAGTAGACTAAGTTTGGGATTTAAGGCATTTGCTAAGAAAGTAAAACTGCAAGTTTCCATGGGGTTTGTTTAAAAGTAAATTTTATTATGCAAGGTCAGAAAGGTAAAATTCAAAAAATCAATCTTGTACTCTAATATTCAGGCGAGACCAAGACAGATCCCATTGATTTCACATCAACCCACCCAGAACTCAGTAAACACCAAGTCAACCAATGCCATTGGAAGAAAAACAGAAAATGCTGGAAAATATTTGCAGGTCTAACAGCATCTGTAGAATGAGAATAGAGCTAACATTTTGAGTCTGCCCAGACTCAAAACATTGGCTCTATTCTCTTTCCACAGATGCTGTCAGATCTGCAAATGTTTTCTAGCATTTTGGTTTTGTTTCAGATTCCAGCATTCACAGTATTTTGCTTTTATCTTAATGCCATTGAAACCCTATTTCTCTATCACGAAGGGTTCTAGTTAACACCTTTGAAGATGTCACTTTGGAATTTTCTCCAAAGGTGGCTCCAACTCGGACAACCTCAACAACGGCCTCCCTCATAGAGAGGCTTCTTTCATTTCCAAAGATTCTGTTCCCCTGGTTTCCCAAGTATGGATTCAAATACCAACTCAAATGCATAACTTCAGCTCTTCAATGCCAGGCAGAAAAGTACTATTCCAGAAGGGTACGTTTGCCCAAAGGCATCCAGCATGGAGTCACCAACCTTCTGCTGCCTTGGATCTTTCTCTTGAGCCCTCTGTGATTGCCTGGGCCTTCCCTCAGCCCTCTTCGGCTGCCTGGGCTTTTCCTGACTCTTCACTTTAAAGTCTGCTGGCTGCAAGCCTTTTCTCAGAGCTTTTTATTCTGCTCTTCTCTTAACCTAACTGGGATCCACCTTTCCATCAGTCCCCTGTTTAAGACTCTTCCCTTCAAGGCACTGTATCCGCTGTAACACAATCCAAGCTTTTGCAGTGTTTTTTTCATTCTGTGTGGGTGTATTGGGCCCATCTTCATCCTCGACATGCACAGTCTACTCCTCGTCTGCATGTGAAAATATCCCAGAGTCTGTTGGGACTTGGGAGTTCCTGACATTTGCTCTGGACTTTAAGATAAGTCAGATTTTACATTAGGCCATTGAGGTAAATTTGAAGTTGCTGTTGTAGTATAGGAAGGCCTAATGTAATGCAATTTCAGCTTTGTATTTTCTCTCAAATTTCCACTACTACCATTTTTACTGTTGTATGATATGCTCAAAGTCGTGGATTTAGGAATACTAAAGAGAAAAGATTCAGCGTATCTTGCTTTATGATAGTTTTACTTTTATTTTCACAGAGCCAAACTGTGGATCACCAGCCAGAATCGTTCTCAAATCAGAAGTCCACAATGATGGTAGAAAAGCCTCAAGTTTATAATCAGCCATATGGTTCTCAGACAACAGTGGTACAAGGAAACTACTCTAACATGCAGGAAGCTAACTTTCATCCTTTGGCTACTCAAATGGGGCAGCGACCAGGATATTCAATGTTACGAATGCAGCCAAGGCCTGGCCTGAGGTCTCCTGGTATGGTACCCAACCAGCCCAATCAGCTCCGCCTTCAACTGCAGCAAAGGCTTCAAGGACAGCAAATGGTAATCCCTGATGAGCATTTCTGAGTTCATCTTTCCTCCTCTTCTTCTGCTTAAAATGTTTAGTGAATGGCGTTTGTCTTGGTAACCTTCCACCTGTGTTCATTAATAAGGCATGATGTGGAGATGCTCGTATTGGACTGGGATGGGCACAGTAAGGTTAATTTGACAAGTCCTGATGAAGGAGCAGCTTACGATTCCAAATAAAGCTGTGGGACTTTAATCTGGTGTTGTGAGGTTTTTTACTATTCGTTAATAAGAATCATACAAGAGTACTACATGGATAGAGACTCTTCAGCCCATTGTGTACCTGTCAGCTAAAAGAGAGCTGTCACCCCGTTCCCACTTTCCAACAAATCCAAATATTTTTCAAATACTGTGAATTTCCGCCTCTACCACCCTTTTCAGGCAGGATTATAGATACTGCCATTTTTACTGAATCCCTCTCTGATCCTGCCAGTTCTACCCCCCACCCCTTCAAGGGAAATGGGCCATCCCTGCTCTGTCTAGGCCCCTCATAATTTTATTGACCTCCCTCTGTCACAAAGAGAACAGCTCCAGCCTATTCAAGTTGCCAATTCCCAGTCTTGGCAACTCCCTCATAAATTGCCTCTGCAGTTTCTCCATTGTGATCACATCTTCCCTATAATAGAGCTGTATGTAGTATTCCAGAATCATGGGGCTAAATTTCAGGTGGGGCAGGCAATATGGCTTATTGCTCAAACCACCATTATCCAGCAACTGATAGATGTTAAATAAACGTTTGCCCTGGAGCACGAATATGGTGTGGTGTGGTGCCATTGGGCTAACCAGGCTGAAAGTGAGGAGCTGCCAACCTGTCTGATTAGCTGGCAGTTCTCACAGTTCCAGCAGCAACAGAACTGAGTAGTGGGCACTGCTGGGACAACAGGCTGTTCCACAAAGGATTTGATGCATCTTAGAACTAGGCAAGCCCCAAACTTTAAGGGTGAAAAGGGATCAGGTAGCCTGATGTGGGGATGGGTCAGTTTTAGAGGCCGGATGCGTATCAAGGGTTGTGGGAGTGAGTTATCGAGGCCAAAAGCATGGGATCACGTGAAGTGACTCATTGAAGAGTTATTTGTAGTTCACAAGCATTGCGCGCTTGTGAAGATACAAATGAAGATACAGTACTCTTTGGGGAGATAGTTCGTTATCTCCCCAGAGTGAAATGATGTCTGTCAACATCTCTTCAGGCATGAGAAGTTTTGATTAATGTCTTTGCTGTTGCCCTGGCTAGAGAACCAACTCATCTGTTAATGTTCTAATTTTGTGATTATAATATGGCCCTACAATGAGGTGTGAGATTCTACAATGTTGCAAGTGGAACTCTTGTTCTTGTGATCTCTGCTGGAAGTTACAAGGGCAGATGGCCAATCCTTTGTGGTGTGTGACTGGTAGCAAACATCTTTTGTTTCAGCAAAAGATTGTTGTTAAAAAAGAATAAAGTTTGAAGTTGCCAAGATTCCTTTCCTGTCTTATTCAATTTGCAGTATGATATACGGTTGTATCAAAAGCCTTGCTAAAATCCATATAATCTACATCAAATGCAATGTTCTCATCAACCCGCTTTGCTGCCTCCTCCAAAAAAAAACAATCACATGATCTTCTTTTCAAAAGTCCACGTTGACTCCTTGTTTAATCCACGTATTTCTAAATGAACATTTATCCTGTCTCTCAAAATCTTTGCAATGATTTTCCCACCACTAAAGTTAGGTGGACTGGCCTGTAATTACTTGGTCTATCTGTGTCTCCTTTAAACAACAATATACATTAGCTGTCCTCCAGCCCAAGTCATTGATTTAACTCTTTTGCTCGTTCCTTTTGTATGAAAGACATTATAACACAGCTGCTATCTCTCATATTTTTGGTGTTTCAGAACTTTGAAATAATTGGTGCTTGTGTGTCATCTGCATCATGATATCTTTCTTTTAAAGTCTTAACATTTTCATACAAATAACCAATATCTTTTTTAATTGTTAGAATCGTCAGCCACTAATGAATCCACTTACCACCGTCTCCAACATGAATCTACCTCTAAGGGCTAGCGTGCCACCACAGATGAGTGGTCAGGTAAGTATCAGAAACTGATGTGACATGTCTCTCATTTAATTAGTCATCATTTAATTAAAAACAGTTGTATTTTCTTTTCTAGTTTAAGAGATGAAAAGACCATGTAATCTATTACTGATCCATTCGTTCCAATATGTTTTGAGGCATGATTCCTGGAGATTGGGTACCACAGTTGCCCTCTGCATCTTACAGCAGGGAGAAGGAAAATCAATTGGAGTTCTCATCCCTAATGACTGCGGCTCTGTTGGGAAAGGCATTAATCAATAGATCTTCGAGCTGACCCTATCCTCACCACTACCTTTCCAATGCTTATTGTTTAAATTTAAAAGTGAAACTTGCTTTCCTGAGCAAAGAACTGATGAATTGGCAGTAGATAAAAGTTTGCATTTTTGGATGAGGAAATGGAAATTTTATCTTGCACTCATTTTAAAACAGCCACTTTGAAGTATACCTGTTTCAATTGTGGATATCAGCAAGAAGTCTGTGAAAACTCTACCAATCTTCCAGTACCCAAATAATTGTTGGAATAAAATGATCCACCTGGGATAATGGTCTCTGATATTGATGCGAAACTTGACTGTACAATGATACAGTTTACAACACAGATAAATAAATGAAAAATAACTGAGCAGTGAATATTAACATTATTTCATCACCATTTTTCTGAAAGAAGTCAGGACTGCAATGATCTTAGCTTATATTCCTCCAAATAATTCAGTCTGACAGATGAAATTCAGCTGTGCTTTTAATTAATGTTGCAAAGTCAAATAAACTATTCATGAATGTTGTTAGAATAAGTCCTATATGTAAATTTAGAAACTAAAAAGTTGTGGAAAAAAAACTGCATTGTAAAGTAAGAGGTAAAATCACCCTAGTCCCAGATGACCAGAAATTGCTGTCCCCTTTGAGGTGACTGGTGGTGATTTAACTTGACAATCACCACACCTCGGGCAAGAGACAAGGCTGAGAAGGTGGGGGCTCAAGAATAACTTGCACCAATACGGGAATTGAATCTGTGCTATTGGCATTGGCCTACATCATAAACTAGCAGTCCAGCTAACTGAGCTAAACCAACCCACTGTAAAGTAGAAGTGTACAGAATTCCCTTACAAATTGATGTGGACAGTTATGGCAAGTGCTCTTCCTTATTAGGGTTAATATAATAAACTGTATTTTAGTTTTGGGGATCATACAGCTAATGATGCATATATAAAGATGTGCAAAATTAATCTGTATAAATATTTAGTGAAAAGTACTTAATATTATTTAGTGTTTGAACAGCTCTTCATTTTATTAGAGTATTTGAATGTTAATGCTATTAATATATTTTTCATTTATTTTTCAGGGACCTATTAATGCACAGATGCTGGCCCAGAGACAACGTGAGCTTCTGAATCTTCATCAAAGACAGTTGCTGCAGCAACAAGTGCAACAGAGAACCATGATGATGCGGCAGCAGGGTTTGAACATCTCAGCAAATATGGCAGCCTCGGGCACCATGGCAGGTGCCATGAGCACCCCTCGGATTCCTCAGGCATCACCACAACAGTTCCCATACCCACCAAACTATGGTACTGGGCTTACTTCCCCACCACCTTCCACCAGTCCTTTCTCCCCAGTGTCCCCAAATCCTGGGTCACAGCTCCTCTCTCACAGCTCTTTGCATGGCTCCCAGATGAATCTGGCTAACCAGGGAATGATGGGAAATGTGGGAGGACAGTTTGGGCTTGTAATGAGTCCCCAAATGCAGCACAATGCCTTCCAGTTTCCCAGTTCAGGTACTGCCTTTCCTCTGAGTGCTGTTAACTTTAGAATGGCAAAAGCATTTATTATAAAAATTGTTTTATTCTTTTTCTTTTGTGCGTTGGGAATGATTGAACGAATCAATTTTGGCTTTGCATTGGGTGTGGAGCTGTTGCTTGTAATTTTTTTTACCTTTATTTATCCTGACCTGATTTCCCTTTCTTGTGAATGTGATCTTTCAGTACTAACCTGCATGCACTGCCTAACTGCTCTGCTCAGTAGCACTGTAGTTCTTTGAAGCCTTTAACCTGTGAAAAAAGCTCTCAGAAATAACTTCATTTCACAGCTCAATTATACTGCACCTCGATAGAATTTTGTCTATATACAACTACATTGAAATTAGTTTGTACTGATTTTACTCATTCAAAAATTATTTACAAGGATTATTGGTCCAGGATCAAGTTATTGGTTCCAATTTCACATTAATTAGTTCATTTTTGTTTGCAAGATGATGGGAGTAAGAGTATGGAAACATTTACGACAAGTGACTACCAAGACATTGACTATAACATCATTAGGGAATTGGATGAATGGAAAGGGGAGTGTGTATGTATGGTGGGGAAACAGTGGATAAGTGGGTTTAGTACGGATAGTATCAGTTGAAGAACAGACATGATGGGCTGAATGATGTCCAGCAATGTTATAACTCCTATTAAAACATGTGATTCTGAGTGGGCTAACATGGTAGATGCAGAGAGGACTTCTCCCCTCATGGGAATCTAGAGCTCAGAGCCACAGTTCAAAATCAAAGGGTCAAGATAGAGCTGAGAAGGAATTTATTTTCTGGGGGTCACTGGTGTTTAGAGTTCTCTTTCGCAGGCAGCAGTGCAGTCTAGCCCAGTGAATGTATTGAAAGCTAAATTAGACCATTTTTTATGTTGAAAGCTGAGTTAGACTGATTTTTGATGTATGAAGAAGTTGAGGGTCAAGAGGCAGGCAGGAAAATGGAGTTACGGCCACAATCCGATAAGCCATGTCTTATTGAATAGCAGAGCAGACTTGAGGGGCCAAGTGAATCCTCCTCCTGCTCTTGTGTTATTATAAAGAGCACAATTTATTCTTGGCTGTGTAACGACCAAGCCTACACCATCAGCAAAAGATTTTGCTTGGAAGCTGGACTAATAATTGCAGTGGTAGCTCACGCATATTACTTGTGAATGCCCCTTCTCACCCAAATAAATAACATTGCAGTACTTGTTCCTGACCACTAATTGGTGCTTGCAGAGAATGGAAATGTACTGCTTGTTTGCCATTCTGTAGAGTATAAGAAGAATATTGTAAAGCCAAAAAAACTTTACTGCAAACAAGTTTCTGATTCCAAGCCAGCTGGTGCTGGGGCAAGGCATTGAGTGTTTGAATTGGTTGGATTAAGTTTCATACCTGTGATGCAATCTGTAAAGGCTTTTCACACACCTATTTATATTTCCATCCTTGAACCTGGGTAAGATGTTCTTTCAGAGAGTTGGTGCAAACTTGTTGGGCTTACTGGCCGCCTTCTACACTGTAGGGATTCTGTGGTTCTTGGACAGTATGCTGTGGTTATTATTTGTCCTGATTATTTTGTTGTGGCTTGACATATATGATTGCAAAATGTGTTGAAATTGGTATTTTCCGAGGTATAAACTTTAAGGGTGCAGTTTTTAGCTTCTGAAATAACACTGGATGTGTTAGAATTTTAGAACTACCAATCTTACTTCCATCAATAAAATATTCTGTTTGGAAGCTGGACTAATTAGCAATTAAAGCGGTAACTCATTCATATAACAGAATAGAGTTGTGAATGTCAATTTTACACAAATAAATAATATTGTAGTACTTAACTAGATTTGGAAGGTGAGTAAAGTTTAGTTATTAAACTAGATCTCAAAGTATTTTACTTCGTGTTTACAAATTCTCAAGCTCTGTTGAATCATACTTGATGACATTGAACATTTTGGTTACAATTGTGTGGTACTGTTTGTAGATCAGTGTTTATTGCAAGCTTGGTTTTGAAAAAGTGATTGACAAATTCTAACTTAAGAAGTTGACGTTTAAGCAACTTTAAGCTTTTTGTGTAGAGGAGAAATTCCAAATATAAAGTATATAGTAGTAATGATTTATTGTCTTGCAGATGCCAATTTCACTAGAACACAAAAGCACATCCCTTGTCTTATCATGCTCTTCTGAAGATGTAAACATAGGAACTAGAAGCAGGAGTATGTCATCTGGCCCCTGAAGCCTACTTTGCTATTCAATAAGATCATACTGATCTTTTCATTGACTCAGCTCCACTTACCTGCCCGCTCATCATAACTCTTAATTCTTTTACTATTCAAAAATCAATCTATCTTTGCCATAAAATAGTTCAACAACGTAGCCTCAACTGCTTCACCAGACTGGGAATTCGACAGACTTGCAACCCTTTGGGAGCGGAAGTTCCCCCTTAACTCAGTCCTAAATTGCTCCCCCTTATTTTGAGGCCATGCCCCCTAGTTCTAGTTTCACCTGCTGTAAAGTTATCAAGAATAGCCAATCACCTGATTAATATTTAGAGACCACTCCAAGGCTAACAGGAATGCAATCTTATTATATGTGTAAAAAAAAACAATTTAGAAGATTGGTTATTAATCCAAATATTCTGATGTGTCAAGAGCTTATATACAAGATTAGACTTCAGCAGTAACAAATAAATACTGAAGTGTCTTCACATTTTTTAGATGTATTTGCTCAGAATATCAAGCTTTAATGTACGTTCAGCACAAGCCCAAAAATAACCAATTGAGTTATTGAAAGCTTTCCATTTCCACAATAAATGAAAATATTATTTATAGCATGATTCCTTTAGGAAGTGTAATAAATATGATTGCTTTATACAGCCAATTTCCATTATAAATTCCAATTTAGGCATTTATAATGGAACAAATGGACAGGAACCACTATTACATATAGCATTCCTAATGTCAGGGTAATAAGTAAAATGTTACAAAGAAAAGGACAAAATATATGACCTTAAAACAGATAGTGATTAACTTTCAGTATTTTGATCAAATATTTCTAACTTGAAACTTCTCTATACTGAAGACTACATTTGGTCTTGCCTCATAGTACTGAGTGGCACAGGAAATTGAATAGGATGTTCTAGATTTACAATCCAGACTGACTAACATCTTATCTAGGAGAGCATGTTATCAAATATTGTTAGTTAAATTTAATTTGAAATAATTTTCTATTTTTAATGAAACAAAACTTGGATTTAATTTGTAAATAAACTTATTTATTTACGAAAACATTTTGTTCAAAACTTGGAAGGAATTGCTTAGTTCCAAAAATGATCCAGTTTTAGCAGATAATGTGCCATAATAAATTTATTAGCAGTCTTTCATCAGCCATTTTGTTTTGGCATCTTGTTAAACTTGGTGAATCGAGTACTGAATCATAATTGTACAACAGCACCCAAATAGTAATGCAAGTGGGATCCCGGACTTGAAATGAATTTCAAATGCTAGATGTGCTTTTTGGTTTTGGTACACTGAGGAACGTTTTCATGGTTTAGAAATGGGGTAGTGATTTCCATTTAGCAATTGTTCTAACCAGAATAGGGATTCATGCAGCAGCCAAGATATTAAGTTTTGACTGAACATTAAAGTAATCTGATTACTTTCTAGAGTAGAGACTAAGCTGTGCAGATGTGGAAATTTTGTTACTAATCTTGCACTGATGTGCTGTTATTGGGCAATTTGCTTTATCCTAACTCTTAATCCCTTTGTTCCTTTTTAATATATATTGCAATGATCTTAAAGTAAATTCAACTTAAAAGAAAATTAACCTGAAATAAGAAATGGTATTCCTTCATTTGTAGTAGTACAGTTGTAGAATTACTAAAAAGGTAATTCTACAGCTTGCTATGTGTAATTGTAGAAATTTCCATTTTCCAAGAACGTGCATGTTATGAATTAGGCGGGGTTAAATAGTTTTGGTTCTATCCTTTTTCCTCCAGAGTTTGACCCAACAACACAAAAACCATAATGAATGTGATACTTTGTGATTGAGTAAATTGTTTCAGTACACAGTTAGTAACTTTGATTCTCTGGTGTCTAATGGGCTAAATCCATGATGTAACGTGGAAAAACTTATGCATTAAAAAGGCTTCAGGCATGAATCATGTGCTGTTTGGAATTAGCCAGTCTGATTCCAATTGTGTCATATATCCCAGAGCTCATACTCCTATTGAGGAATCTTGTGGGAGTCCTCTTTGGTGGGTACAGGGTAAGCTTTGATTGCAATGACTTTAACATTGACTGGCCAACTGAAAGGGAGAAATGATAGAAGATTCATGAGAGAGAAATGTTGTGGTAAATTGAAAGAGTATTTTAAGAAAAAAGCTCCTTTTAAGAAATATGGTTTAAAAAGAACACAATCATAATTCTGTGTGAATGCATTGTGACAATTTTTATAGCAGTCACTGAAATTATGGCAGAAATTAGTCTTGTGCTATAATTCAGTATACTTGAAAGTAGCGAGGGGATACTGAAGGCTGGATTGCTAAAATGGGTTTTGAGAAGACTTTTAAATGGCACTGTCAAAGTGAGTCCAAACCTTAGGACTTAACACTAACAAGTAAATTCAGAGTAAAATACGCACATTTGTTGAGGCAAGAGAAATAATACCTTGCTTTTGCACTTTCCTTTTATCTCTTTTCAGCAGTTCACATAGATTTCATTTTGTGGATGTCGCGATGTAAATTGTTAATTCCTGTTTCTGTCCGTCTTTCTATAAGCCTCAACAATTTTATTGTGTTCCTTCAGTCTGTACAGACAGATTCCTATGCATTGTTTTTTTATGTGATTGTGAACAATGGATTAACTGGAGACTGATGCTTTCAGTAGAACCAAATGGTAAATCAAAATATGTTTGTGCCATTAGCAGAGACAAATCACACTAAAACATCATTAATCCTGGAATCCAGTAGTTATAGTTAGCTGATCACAAATATAGAGGTCTGCCTGTGTTTTAATGTTTAGCTGCTTCCAGTTATCCAGCTTTATACAGTTGTCTTGCAAATATTTCTGTGGAGAAAAGACTCTAAGTATTTGGACAATGGAACCAAAGTATGCAACTGCAGTGACAGATCCATTTTAAACAAATTACGTCATGTATTACAAATTGATGCTGTGCAGCTTAAAGTTTTAAAATAAATCCTGTCAGCCATGTTGATATTTTAACTGGATTTTTGTTGTTTTTCTAATAATTCGTACTCTGGACATTGTTATCTAGATAGGAGAATTGTTTGAAATTTATTATTTTGTTTGTACATTTTTATAACTGTACACAGAATAATAGCTTTTTTCAAAGTTTCTGTATTTGCTTTGTTCATTCACAGGGATCAGTCAACAGTCTGATACAGGATTTGGTGGGGCCACAACTCCCCAGAGCCCATTATTGTCCCCACGGATGAGTCATACGCAGAGTCCGATGATGCAGCAGTCTCAATCTACACCTACTTACCAGTCACCTTCGGAGATTAATGGCTGGCCACAGGGAAACTTAAATGGAAATGGGTACTTCTAATTGTCTCCCATAAACTTTGAATTTAAGCTTTAAAGTATTTTATATACACACTTGGGAGTTGGGTAAAATCATCTTGGCCCTAGTCTATGTGGAAATGTGGTATGAATATTGCTCAATGCGACTGTTTTTGTTTGCCATAGTAACTGCATCAATCTTGAAGAAGGTCTACCACCTTTTTTAGGGCACCTTGCAATGGACAATAAATATAGTCTGGCCATTGTTGCTAACTTTTGAAGAAATGAAAAAGAGTAATGAGTAATATGTTTAATGATTGGCAGCGGATTAGATCATATGCCTATGTGGAGAAGAATTGTTTAAATCTTGCAGAAAGGAAAACAGCCATTAATATTGATCTAATATGTTCTGTAATTGCTGTTGTTAAAGTCAATATCCCTCTTTGGGTAGTTTTTGCTGCAGGTTGTATTTGCTATTGTGGGAAAGGGGGTCACCAGAAATGAATTGATCCAAAGGTAGACATAAAGTTATGTTGTAATATCTGCAGTATTACAATTTTGGAAAAGATCAGCAATTAAATAGAAGGAATCTGAAATCCCAGTAATTTACTAACAGAATAAAGCCGGAAGATTCCACAGTTTAAAACATATAATTTTACTATAAAAGAGTCCGTCAAAGCAAGACTTCTTAATCCCCTAAGCCAAAATCATGTAAACATGAATTAACTGGCAATTTACATTCAGTTATAAACTGTAAATAGCACGTTGAATGGCAGATATAACTAAGACAGATTTTATGAATTGGCTTAAAAGTCTACCCAGCATAGAAGTTATCAAGGTCAATCAGAAAATCTTTCAAAACTCTCTTTACAGAGAGTTTCAGCTCCTCTTCTAGGATATAGTCTGGTCCCCCAACTGACTGCAAAAGCACTTCCAACCCAAGTTCCACAGATATGGTCATCACCAAAAAGTGGTACATGTCTGCAACACCTTCTATAATCAACCTGGATGGCTTAGATCTACCAATGTTACCATCAAGTAACAGAAACACCTGTAACAACGACATATTTGTCTATTTTCAGCTCCTGGGTCTAGCCTCCCTTTTTCAGCCTGCTTGTACTGTATTCCTGGACTCATCAACTTCAGCAAAGCTCTGATAACTCTATCTCCTTTTATGTAGTTTTAGCCAGGAGTTATGATTTCTGATTCTCCATTTTGGTCTTAGTTTGCTTGTTTGGTTGCTCTTTTCTGGTTGCCCTTTTCCTCTAACATCTATCTCAAAAGATATAAGCTTTGTCCGCAAATTCCATCATAATAAGATTTTCATTGTTCAGAAAACTTCTGTACTGGATTGTGACAACAATGTGTGTGTTAAAGCTGCTAAGCAAATGCAGTATATATCAATGCTGTACAAAGGAGCATAAATATTTTATATGGAGGCACGGTGAATGGCATGGTTGAATGAGAACAAGAGTGATTATCGAGTGAGCATTAGTATGGGGCGGAATACAGATGACTGTAGATTTTGTGCATATGGATAATGAACAGAGTGTTGCAATAATTTGTTTCAGTTGTGCAAAAGTGTTCGTAAACAAAACTATTGTGGCAACTAATGTGCCTGCAAAATAATTATGCTTGTCCATTGTAAGAATCAGAATATCTGACAGATGAGACCCATGTTTCAATGTTTTATGGGAAATATGCTTAATCTAATAGTCAATTTTTCTTTTCTTTCTTGTAACACAGCATGTTTTCACAGCCATCCCCACCACAGTTTGGACAACAGGCAAACACCAGCATGTACAGCAACAATATGAATATCAGTGTTTCTATGGCAACCAATACTGCCGGTATGAGCAACATGAATCAGATGTCAGGGCAGATTAGCATGACCTCAATGACCTCTGTGCCTACATCAGGATTGTCCTCTATGGGTGCTGAACAGGTAAGAGATGAGTGGTATTTTCTGAATATAATTAAAATTAATTATTAATTAAAAACTTATTATATTAGCAGTAAAATGTTTGGAGCAATACCTACGATTTAAGCATATGCATTTTTACCAAAGGCTAGAGACTTGAAGATGGTGTAGTTTTAAGATTATTGTGAAAATGCTTTATTGAAATACTAGCTATTGGGAAGCATTTCAAGTACTTACAGTCAAGGATAAAAACCAGTAGTATTAAACTAGAATGCTATTTATTGCAATCAGAATTCGCTGAAAGAAGATACTGTTCTTGCAGATACATGTTGCCGCTTAATGTTCTTGGCTCATCTTTCAATATTGTGTTGTAAAAGCAGTTAACACATTTTTATAAATCATTTAATTGTATTGTCAGAGATATGCTGCTTTCTAATAGCCAAATGGAAATTCATTCTTTTTTTTTCTGAATATGTACAAAACTTAGCATTAAAAGTCTAAAATTTCTATATGTTTAAATTCTAGACATTTGACATTTGAATATATAATTTTATGACTTGGAAATTTCAGCAATAAATCTTCAGCCCCAGATTCTTATCTGTCCACTTTGTTCCTATTCTTTTAATTTGCCTGTACTGATCTGAACTAAGACATTAACTATTTGTACTGAAATGCACAAAGAAGACACAATTCTTTCTGTCTGCTATCAGAAATATTTTTTAAATTGTGTGACTTCTTATATGTGTATAGAGAGGAAGAAAGTAGCTAAAGTTAGTCTTTGGCCATTTAGAAGCAGAGACAGGGAATATTTCCACAAGGAAATGGCAGAAGCATTGAACAAATATTTTGCCTGTCCTCAAGTGGAAAACCAGAAATAGATAATAAATTAGGGGCTGAAAAGTGAGTATCAGCAGACAAAAAGCATTGGAGAAACTTAAGGGACTAAAACTGACATAGTCCCAAGACCTGATGACCTACACCCTAAGGGTTTTAAAGAGATAGCTGCAGAGATGGTGGATGTGCTGGCTATGATTTACCAGAATTCCTTGGATTCGGAAACAAGCCCGTTGGGTTGGAAGATGGCAAATATTACACCACTTTTCAAGAAAGGAGGGAGAAGAGACACAGAAAATTATAAGCCAGTTAGATGAACATTAGATGTTGGGAAAATGATGGAGTCTATTACAAAGGAAGTATTAACAATGCAGTTAGGCATAATTTGATTAAAACAATTCAGCATGGTTTTACCAAAAGGGATGTCCTGTTTGACAAATTTACTGGAACCTTTTGAGGATATAACTAATGGGATAAATAAAGAGGGACAGGTTCACAGTTGTATCTGTGTTTTCTTGATCAGTAAGCCTGAAGACTCTGCTGCTCCTCACTGCAATATATTTTCAATATCTACTGCACAGTTTATCATATTTCAATACCTCAAAGATCTCATTAAAGCATCAAGTTAGAGTAAGCTATTAGAGAAGTAAATAAAAGAACAAAATTGGAGTCAATAGAAAAGACTCCTGAGAATCGTATTCAGTGTAAAACAGGTTACTGATCCACTCCTGTACTGGAAATTTCACCCACAAAGCTTACTCGCAGTAAACTTCCATTCAGAACAAAATGAACAGAACTCCAGCTTGATTCCTACCTCTGTTCGCAAGATAGTTCTGGATTTCAAAGGTCATTTAACCCAGCTCATCACATGCATACAGAATGACTTGCACATTAGAACATAGAACAGTACAGCTTCTGTTCCTCAGAAGCCCTTCAGCCCTCAATGTTGTGCTGAGTTATGTCCAAATCCAAGCTGTCCCACTCTTATAATTCTGGTGTGCTCCATTTGCCCATCCAATAACCGCTCGAAAGTTTCTAAAATGTCTGACTCCAATATCACCGCAGGCAGTCTATTCCACACCCCAACCACACTCTGAGTAAAGATATGCAATGATGTTACTGCAAAAAATCCCCGTGTCGTCACACTCCAGTGCCAGTTTGGGTACACAGAGAGAATTTAGCATGGCCAATGCACCTAACCAGCACATCTTTAGGATTGTAGAAGGAACCCAAAGCACCTGGAGGGAACCCATGCAAAGGGGAGAAAGTGCAGACTCCATAGAAACAGTGACCCAAGCCAGGAATTAAACCTAGGAGCAGAAACGAGCCATTCGGCCCCTTGAGTTAATATTTCATTTGGTAGCATTACTTACATTAAGTCCGTGATTACTGTCACCCACTGTGCTTTTAACTTCCAGCAGTGTGATCACAAACTACAGTCCTCTCTGCCCAAGTGCTCTATTTGCCTCTTTTACAACTATAGCAGTGACCGTCAGCAGCAGCCTCCTGCGATTGAATGCAGCTTCCCTCTGAGGGACAGAGTACCTGTATGAGTTAGAGGCGAGCTGGAACATGTGTTAGTTTCCCACATTGCCATACCCTTGGTCACGTTGGGCAACATGACAAAATTATTTAAATGAGAAGACAGTGCAAAATTTGCATACCATTTCTCACTGCAGGAAAAATCTTACTACAAATCAATTGTCCGACACCCTAAAACTGATATATACCTAAACTTTTACCTCGCATATTCATAAAATGTATTAGCGTTTATTTTAGTATTGCATACTAATCATTTCTCCTTTTCTCTGCCTTTAGCCTCCTGCATTAACTTTATCATTTCACTCCTTCACTTTCCACCATCGTTCTGTTTGTTAATTGAATCTTGCTGCTGATATTTGCTTCTTTTTCCATTGCAGGTCTTGTTTGAGCCATGTCTCGGTTAATGTAACTGTCATAATTCCATCCAGCAATTTGTGCCTGCCCAACCATCTTAGTTGCACTCTGGATATTGTGTATATGCAGGTTAATGCTTTCTTCAGTACATGTGCTACTTTCCTCAATCAGGTCCCTGTGATTTGTGGGATATTTCTAATTTTACTGCTCCTCACTGCTGCTATTTTCTGGTTTCTTTTCTTTGCCAAAGTCCTTTAAACCTTCACCAACAATATTAATTGACATCTTGGCAAAAACAATGGTCTCAGCTTTAAACTGTTCATGTTGTACCAACACCCTATCCTGACTAGCCATGAGCACAGAAAGTGTCTCCAGTTGCTAGAGCTCAAGCTTTAAAACTCTAGTCCTTGGTCATGATTTCCCATGTAGAACAGGATGTTAATGGGCTTCTGTTGGAAGAAATTTGTACATTGCTTTTTGCAGGCTTGGTTTCAACAAAGAAGCAAAAGCTTTTGTACTTTTCAAGTTAGTCAGCATAACCAGTTGCATTTCCGCAAGCCCCACTGAGTTTAAAATAAGGTCATCAGGGTAACCTTCTGGAACATTAATGCAATCAATACTAAGGAAATAGATGCCAATGCAAATAGTCATAAGCTTTATACAATTTCCAACCCATTTTCCCTCGAGTCTGAAGAGAAAAAAATACTTGATGTTTATTGGTTCAGTTACGTAATAATGGTTTTATAAACACATGTCAGGAAAAACATTCTTATTGTCTTTTCCAACCTGATTCGCTTTTTCTTTCTATCAAGATCCTTTTCAGGTCAGCGAACATGTCTGAAAGTAGTACATTAGGCGCCCGATGTTTAAATGTAGGCCATTAAGCTGGTCGTTGGTAAAAAAAATCAAACTCCTACACCATTAGTTCTGCCTACTGCTTGTTAATCAGAATTTCTTTTCATGGCAGCTGACAAATTTGCTAATGACAAGTCAGTCCAGGGATATTGTTTCTTCTCTCAGGTTTGATTCGATGAATATTCAGATACAGTGAGCACTACAGGAATCATGTTTCCCTGCCTTTACTGTTGTGGAATAGATGCCGTCAGCTTTTTTGGTGAAATTTATGCTCCACAAGTTCTCAGATGCTAGTGTTTGAAAATTAAAACAGATTTTGATTTTTGGTATACAGTATCTATAAGCAATGCTCCAGTATTTCTAACGTAGAGATGCTGGCGTTGGACTGGGGTAGTAAGAACTCAGTAAGAATTTAGCAACACCAATTTTAAATCCAACCGATTTACTATCAAATAAATCGGTTGGATTTAAAATTGGTCCAGTATTTCTAAGCAGTGCTTCCTAAGCACACTTTTTCCTGCTGTGATCCCATATTTATGCCTCAGGGTGTGTGGGATAAGGAGGGCTGCGTCAGCATCTGAGAAGCTGCAAGTGACTTCTAAATAAGTGTGAGTGGGTTGTTTAGCTTCTGAGCTGTGAATGTAGTTGCTTAAACTACACGTCTTTTTAAAAGATCAAACACCTGCCCTTCTGTGTCTTTTTTGCACAACAAACAGGCTCAAAGATGTCCATTAGATCCCGTTCATCAATCGAAAAAAGTAAGAATTTAAAGGGGCTCAGCAGATGTTAGCATTCAGCCTGAGCTCTACGGCTATCTTTGCTGCGTCACAACTGGCAATTCCAAAATCTCGTCTCGCAACCCACAAAGAGGATTCTTATTCCTATTTAAAAATTAAAGATTTCAGGTTTCATTGGTTGTTGATGTAGTATATATGGACTTTCGTAAGGCGTTTGATAAGGTGGCCCATGGAAGACTTCTACAGAAAATGCAGATGTGTGGAATAGAGGGTGATTTAGCTAATTGGATTAGGAATTGGCTGGCAGATAGAAGACAGAGGGTGGTGGTTGATGGGAGATATTCATCGTGGAGTTCGGTGACGAGTGGTGTGCCTCAGGGGTCCGTTTTGGGGCCCCTGCTGTTTGTAATTTTTATAAATGATCTGGATGAGGGTATTGAGGGATGGATCAGTAAATTTGCAGATGATACTAAAGTTGGAGCTGTGGTAGATAGTGAGGAGGGGTGTTTTAGTTTACAGAGTGACTTGGACAAGTTGCAGAGCTGGGCCGAGAGGTGGCAAATGGAGTTTAATGTGGAAAAGTGTGAGGTAATGCACTTTGCAGGAACAATAAATGTGTAGAGTATAGGGCTAATGGTAGGGCTCTTAATAGTGTTGAGGAACAGAAGGATCTTGGTGTATGTGTCAATAGATCCCTGAAAGTAGCAGTCAAGTGGATAAAGTTAAGAAGGCATATGGAGTCTTAGCTTTTATTGGTAGGGGGATTGAATTTAGGAGCCGCAGCATCATGTTGCAGCTGTACAAAACTCTAGTGCGGCCGCACTTGGAGTATTGTGTGCAGTTCTGGTCGCCACATTATAAGAAAGATGTGGAGGCATTGGATAGGGTACAGAGGAGGTTTACTAGGATGTTGCCTGGTATGGAGGGCAGGTCCTATGAAGAGAGGTTGAAGGATTTGAGGTTGTTTTCGTTAGAAAGGAGGCGGCTAAGAGGGGATCTTATTGAAGCATATAAGATGATAGAGGTTTAGATAGGGTGGACAGTGATAGCCTTTTTCCTAGGATGGAGAAAGCTAGCACGAGGGGACACAGCTTTAAATTAAGGGGTATGAGTTATAGGACGGATATCAGAGGTAGGTTCTTTACTCAAAGAGTGATTAGGGAGTGGAATGCCCGGCCTGCAGCTGTTGTAGATGCGCCAAGTTTGGTGGCGTTTAAGAGGTTAGTTGATAAGTATATGGAAGAGAAGGGAATGGTTTAGTTAGGAGGGGCATTGCTTTTTATTTTGGTCGGCACAACATCGAAGGCCGAAGGGCCTGTTCTGTGCTGTATTGTTCTATGTTCTATGTTCTATTTGCAGAATGAAATAGGAAGGAAATTGATGAGATGTAGTAGAGTCCAAAATATGTGAGGGAAAATATGCAGGGGAACAAAAAAGAATGAATACATACAGTCCAGTTAAGTAAATTTTAACTCCATTTATGGACTCACCATCAAAGTCTCATTTAACCCTCTTTAAATTTAAAGGTGGAACTAAGAATCTATGTTTATTATTATGGCTTGAATAACTA
Source organism: Sphyrna mokarran (assembly GCA_024679065.1). Classification (NCBI taxonomy): domain Eukaryota; kingdom Metazoa; phylum Chordata; class Chondrichthyes; order Carcharhiniformes; family Carcharhinidae; genus Sphyrna; species Sphyrna mokarran. Next base: position 72,152,360 of record JAGIQG010000007.1, on the reverse strand, counting down.
ACCTGCCACAAAGGTGGTATAATATTTAAAGATAGCAGGAGATTAGACAAAGGGGGATAGTTACAATCTTGCTTTTAGTAAACAATTACTTGGGATGGACCCGAGTCAGCTTCTGATTGATGACTTTCAGCCTTAAGGGGACAATTAATTATGTATCTTTGAAAGTTCACCCCTGCACCTGCTCCACGCCCAACTTGGAATTAGTTGCGCCATGAGAATACAGGTGGTTCCAGCTACCCTGAGTACAACATTTGTCCTTTTCCCACTAAAAAATCCATTCAGGTCATCAAATTTGTGATGCCAGTAAGACTGGCACAACACATGCTGTGTTTATATGCAGCTCAATCTGACTTTTGGTCACAGTAGAATGTGTAAGTTGAGGTTGGTTTTCAGGACACCCTAAGGTTTCAGGCAGCCTGGTTCAGCCTGAGGAAAGTAGCTATTGCTGTGGAGTGTGAAGATGGTGGCTTCACTCACCCTAATGTTTAGCTGATGGAAATTGCAGTCCATCAAAGATGGGATAACGAATAAGCAACCCAACAGCACACAAAGCAGGAAGTAATTGGGAGAAATAGTAGAGTAGTAGCTGTATAATATAATTCACACTTGGAATAGTGTGAACTATGTACATATTAATTTGTTTTAACTCCCACCATCTTCCTAAACCTCTGCAGATTTATATAAATTTCTTCAGTATGAAGTCTCATGTTTTCAACTAAATCTTGAATATCTTTATTTGTCTTCATTTATCCTACATTATTTTTAAGTATTCTTCATTTCCAATAATAACCTGAAGCATATCTGGGGAGATTATGTCGCAATGATAATGTCACAGGGCTAGTCATCTAGAGGCCCAGGCTAATGTCCTGGGTCATGGGTTCAAATCCCACCACAGGAGTTAGTGGAATTTAAATTCAATTAATAAATCTGGAATATAAATCTAGTTTTAGTAATTGTGACCATAAAAGCATCATTGATTGTCATTTAAAAAAAAATCTGGTTTATTACAAAGACAAAACACAACGGGAAACAGGCCCTTAGGCCCAACAAGCCCGCACCGCCACTTCAATGTTCCCACTTCTACCCGTGATCCCTCTCTGTGTTTATAGATCTAAGGATTGAAACCAAATTTGAGACAATTTAGGGAGAATTTGTTCTGCCAGTTAGCCTAAGAGCACATCTTTGGGATGTGGGAGGAAACCGGAGCACCTGGAGAAAACCCACGCAAGCACAGGGAGAACGCGCAAACTTCCACAGACACAGGCCCAAACCCATGTATCTGCACAGCACAGCACAGCGATAGTCACTGAGCTGTCATGTTGCCCATCAAATGGTCCAGGTCAAGCGTGCACTAACGACATGAAGCACTAGGATACTCTCAAAAAATCCAAGAGCAGCCCTCCCACGACCCATTGCGTGTATGCCCCTTGTTAGACAACAAGGCGGACCAAAGCACCTGTAGGATAAAAACAAGTACATCAATATCATTGTCTATTTACACACTTTGCAAGGACTCCCAAGACTCATGATCCCTATTTTAAATCAATTTTCTATATCTCTCCATTCCCATTCTGTTCATGTGCCCATCTAAGTATCTCCTAAATAACTCCAGAGTGTCTGCCTAGCGTGTTCCATACCCCCACCACTCTGTGTGAAAAAACTCCCTCTAGCATCCAAATTATACCTTACCCCCCTCACCCTAAGCCCGTGACCTCTCGTGCTATTCGAATCCATCCTAGGAAAGAGCTTAACCCTGTTTTCTCTATCTATACCCCTCATAATCTTGTACACCTCTATTAGATCTCTTCTAAGTCTACGTCTTTCTAAGGAAAACAGCCCCAATTTGCCTAACCTCTCCTCGTAACTCAGACCTTCCATACCAGGCAGCATCCTAGTAAACCTCTTCTGCAGTCTCTCCAGAGTCTCCACGTCCTTCCGGTAGTAAGATGACTAGAACTGGACGCAGTATTCCAAATGAGGTCTAACCAACATTTTATACAACTGCAACATTAAAGACCAGCGCTTGTAGTCTATATCCCTTCCTGTAAAGGCTACCAAATCATATGCTTTCTTTACCACCTTCTCCACCTGCTCTGCCACCTTCAGAGACTTGTGCACCTGCACCCCAGTCCCTCTGCTTTTCTATATTCTTAATAGGTCTACCCTTTATCATGTACCTCCCCCCTACATTCTTTCTCCCAAAATGCATCACCTCACATTTATCAGGATTGAATTCCATCTGCCATCTGTCTGCCCAAGTTACCAGCCTATCTATGTCCTGCTGCATCACCTGACAATGCTCCTCACTATCCGCAAGTCCAGCCACCTTTGTATCGTCTGCAAACTTGCTGATCATTCCACTTACTCCCTCTTCCAAGTCATTTATATATATATATATTACAAATAGAAGAGGTCCTAGTACCGAGCCCTGCAACACACCACTGACTGACCTCCAGCTAGAAAAACACCCTGTCTCCTATTACCAAACCAGTTACTTATCCATCTAGCTACCTGTCCTTGCATCCCATTAGCCTTGACCTTTTCAACTAACCTCCCATGAGGGACTTTATCAAACACCTTATTGAAATCCATATAGACGACAGCAACGGCTCGCCCTTCGTTGACGTTTTTCGTCACATGCTCAAAAAATTCCACCAGATTCGTAAGGCACGACCTCCCTTTAACAAAGCCATCCTGCGTATCCCTAATCAGATCGCAACGCTCTAAGTGCCTATACATCCTACCTCTAAGAATTTCCTCCAACAGCTTCCCTACCACTGACGTTAAACTCACCGGCCTATAATTTCCAGGATTAACCCTACTACCCTTTTTAAACAACGGTACAACATTAGCTATTCTCCAGTCCTCTGGGACCTCACCTGTGCCCAAAAAAAAGACACAGATTTGCGTCAGAGGCCCAGCAATTTCACCTCGTACCTCCCTAAGCAGCCTGTGATAAATGCCATCAGGCCCCGGAGATATATCAGTTTTAATGCTACCTAGAAGCTCTAAAACTTCCTCCCTTGGTATGGATATTTCCCTCAACTGGTCCACAGCTCCTTCAGAGACAGGATCGGTCAACAAGCCCCGCTCCTTCGTGAATACCGACGCAAAATATTCATTCAGGCTCTCCCCCATTCCCTCGGGCTCTAAGCACAGTTCCCCTCCTCTGAGCTTAAGAGGATCGATTTTTCCTCTAACCACCCTTTTATTCCTGACATAGGAGTAAAAGCCTTTGAATTTTCCTTAGTCCTATCCGCCAAAACCATTTCATGCCCCCTTTTTGCCCTTCTAACTCTCTGTTTGAGCTCCCTCCCACTCTCGCTATATTCCTCCAATGCTGTCTCAGTTCCCAGCTACTTTGACCTATCATACGCCTCTCTTTTCTTCCTAACCAAGTCCTCAATATCCCTAGTAATCCATGGCTCTCTAATCCTACCTTTCCCATCTTTCCTCTTAGCCGGCACATATTTTCAGTATTCCCTTGAAAGACTCCCACATGCCTAGCGTGGACTTACTCTCGAATAACTGTTCCCAATCTGTTTCCATAAGTTCCTGCCTAATCTGACCGTAGTTAGCCTTCCCCCAATTCAGAACCCTGCCCCTAGGGCAACAAGCATCCTTTTCTATCTGTATCCTAAAGTAGGCAGAATTATGGTCACTGTTAGCCACACGTTCCCCTACTATAACATCAACCACTTGCCCTGGCTCATTATTCAGAACTAAATCCAATATAGCCCCCTCTCTAGTCGGGCTAGCCACATACTGCTCCAACGATCCTTCCAGTACACATTTTACAAATTCCTCCCTGTCCGAACCCCCAGCTCTAGGTACCTTCCAATCCACTCTAGGGAGATTAATTTAATACCCTTTAGGGAAGAAAATCTGCCATTCTCGTCCATTCTGGACTAAATGTGACTCCTGACCCACAGCAATATGGTTGACTCTGAAATGACCTCATGGTGGCACAATGGTTAGCATTGCTGCCTCACAGCACCACAAAGCTTGGTTCGATTCCCAGCTTGGATCACTGTCTGTGTGTTCTCTCTGTGTCTGTGTGGATTTCTTCCAGATGCTCCAGTTTTCTCCCGCAGTCTGAAAGACATGCTAGTTAGCATTGGCCATGCTAAATTCTCCCTCATGTACTCGAACAAGCACCGGAGTGTGGCGACTACAGGATTTTCACAATAACTTCATTGCAGTGTTAATGTAAGCCTACTTGCAATACTAATCAATAAGCTTTAAACTTAGAAAGCTACTCAGTTCCAGGACAATTAGAGATGGGAAACCCATGCTGGCATTAACAGTGATACACATTTCAGTGATACACATCTCTTTAACTTGTGTTTGGCCCTCTCTACGCTCTCATTGTCTGTACCTTTTAAGAATTGATTACCTGTACAGACTTCCAATCATTATCTTGTAAGTTGAGTTTGAGTCTGTGTATGACCTGTTTGTGAACACAAGCCTTCGCTTACCTGATGAAGGAGCCTGAGTCTCCGAAAACTAGTGCCAAATAAACCTGTTGGACTTCAACTGGTGTTGTGAGACTTTTTACTGTGCCCATCCCAGTCCAACGCCAGCATCTCCACATCATGATTACCAATGATGCCCACAAAAAATTTTAAGAAAACTATAAAAAACATTGTGCAAAATCATGGAGTTGGAACCTGAAAATACCATTAACATTCAATATTCCATAATTAAAGCTCAATGCAACTTACTCAGTCAATAGCCCTTACACATTACACATGCCTGCAATTTCACAAAAGAATTTATATCAGTATCGTTTATCTACTATTCTGCTGAGCTTATCCGCACAGCGTTGGCAGAAACGTGAACATTAAGGACATTTCTATTATGCCTGATTTGTTATAAATCTCGGATGCGTCTTTATACAGTGACATAATGACCTAACTGTAATTAATATTTTGCTGTAAGATCTCTAGCGAGCACTTTGAGTTTATTATGAAGTGGATGAATGGTTTAGGTGTGTATTCTATTAAGTGACGTGGCTGGAGTGCACAGGTAATTAGTTTTACAACTCCACAATTAATTTTCAGTCCTAATCCATGTCATTGTCTTGTGTGCTGAAGTAGCAGAGAGCGTAGATTTATTTAATTTAATTTAAGCAACACAGCACGGGAAACAAGCCCTTCGGCCCAACGAGCCCGTGCCGCCGTCATACTATATAGTAGCAAATACATTATCCTATTTTAATATTCCTATATAATAATATATATATTATTCCTAATATGGAAAATTTTCACCATAGGGACAATTTGTTTCCCAATCAGCCTAAGAGAGAATTTTTGGGTTGTGGGAGGAAACCGGAGTGCCCGGAGAAAACCCACGCAACCACGGGGAGAACGCGCAAACTCCCGCAGACACCGGCCCCATTCCAAGTGTCTGCACAGCCACATCGATAGTCTCTGAGCTGTCATGGTGCCCTTCAGATGGTCCACATAAAGCACTCATTTACGACATGAGGTACCAGGCAACCCATGAATCAACATCCAAGAGCTGTACCCGCACCACCTGCCGAATGCATGCTCAAAGTATGGACCGAATTACCTGTGGAAAAAAGCTGTAGTTAAACAGTCCTAATATATCCCTCTATCTGCATACCACTCATGTGGCTGTCCAAGAGACCCTTAAACAGCCCCAGCGTGCCTGCTCCCACCACCTTACTCAGCAGTGCATTCCACACCCCCACTACCCTTTGTGTGAAAAACTGCCCTCTAACATTCGTCCTATACATAGCCCCCCTCACCCTATGGCCATGACCCCTCGTCCTATCCATTTCTAAAGGTGGAAAAAGTTTACCTCCATTTACTCTATCTATACCCCTTATAATCTTATACACCTCTATGAGATCCCCTCTAAGCCGACGTCTTTCAAGGGAAAACAACCCCAGTCTATCTAATCATTCCTCATAAGACAGTCCTTCCATACCAGGCAGCATCCTGGTAAACCTCCTCTGCACTCTCTCCAAGGACTCCACATCCTTCCGATAGTACGGAGACCCAGAACTGGGCGCAGTATTCCAAGTGAGGCCTAACCAAAGTTGTATACAACTGCAACATCAAACTCCTACTCTTGTATTCTATACCCTTTTCTATGAAAGCTAACATACTATACGCCTTCTTTATCACCTTCTCCACCTGTGAGGACACCTTCAGAGACTTAGATTGAGCCACCTTGATCACATCATTTATAGTCCTTTAAACAACTTGCTATATTTGGTAGGATAATGTATTGCTGAAAAAGAGACTTTTTTTGTCAAAATTTTTCATGCACTCATCTAGACATCCTTGTTGTTGGTATATCAAACCAATTTATGAAATACATCATGTTGTTTGTAAAAATGTATCATATACAACATTGAATTTTCTAAAAGGAATTCCTTAAAATATGGATTCATCTTCCATTAATCCAAAGTCTACATGCCATTTCTTTCATCTTTCTGCGAACAGACCTTTAGGATTCTGGTTTTTAAGAAAATGACATTCTGAGCAGTCCATGCGCTATCAAGTGTAGTTTCAGATCACATTTAGCTTTTCCTAAAAACTTCTGTCATCAAAAAATCTGTTTCCAAATGGTTTGAGTTCTGGGGGGAAAGGCAATGTAAGCTCCTGAATTCCAGAAAAATGCAAATCAACACCACAGAATCATTTCCCAATGGATATTTCTTTCTGCCTGAGTATGTTGTCTTGTGGTTGTGTATTTTTAATTGTAAAGGTCAAGGGGGGAAGCAATGGCTATTACTGCTTGACTGTTAATCCAGAAACTCAGCGAGTATTCTGGGGACCTGGGTTTGAATCCCATTATGGCAGATGGTGGAATGTGAATTCAATAAAAACAAAATCTGGAATTAAGAATCTGTTCTTGACTGTGAAACCATTGTTGATTATCAGAAAAACCCATCTGGTTTGCTAATGCCCTTTTAGGCAATAAAATTTGCCGTCCTTATCTGATTTGGCACCAGGGCCACAACAATGTACTTGACTCTGAACTGCCGATGAAGTGGCCTAGTAAGCCACTCAATCCAAGGAGAATTTGGGATGGGCAATAAATGTTGACCAGACAGCAATGCCCATCTTGTGTGTATAAAAAAAGTACAAGATTGTTAAAGCCTGTTTTCTCATGGCAAAGGAACTTTGAGGTCTAGACTATCACAATTATTATTTGCTGTTATCTGGATAGAGAATCAAACAAGCTTGGAGAACCATTGATTAAAGATTGGGAGAAAGCAGTATGAACTTGTGGGCCTTGCATAACATTTAGTGTCCCTCAGAACAGTTAATTCACTTGGCTTTCTCTTAACATCAAGAACCAGTAGCCTGCATGAATTGTGATCTCGGGGTATCTCAATGTTAATGTTTTATCTGTTGTGCGCTGTTCCTTCCAGTGAAGATAATCCATAGTTGATGTGTGCAGGATACGAGGCTTTAATACACATTGGATTAAAAACATTTTCATTGGTGTTTTTGTTTCATTTGGAAACTATACTTTATGAAGAAACCTACTAATCAAAATTAAACTTGCTCTACTTGCCTCTTCTTGGGCCCACATTAGAGGGAAATCCGTAGGAACAGCTAGCATGCTTTTACTAACACCTGTGCTAACAACTCCAGGTCAAACTTGGCAGTAACATGTTCCAACCTGATTGGAAGATGTATGTCCTCAGAACAACAATGATAAAATTTAAATTTGTAAGATCTGTGTTGGTCTCTGACTTGGCGGAGCTTGAATCCTTTGTTATTTTTCTATTGCATAATGCACTTTTTTTTTGGAGGTGTCAAAAAATTCAGATCACAGCAAGGCTTTTCTTATAACAGAATGGAAGATGGGGAATGGTATGGATGGAGGTAATGCAGGGAAGGAATCTCCTGACTCTCTATAGTGCACAGTTTTCTGAGAGGAATTGTATATGAGGTTTCCCTTTCTTTCCAGTAGAATAATTGAAGTATTCTATCGAAAATGCTGAAGACTTAAAATTTTGAGCGTGAGCAAATTGTCATTCTACCCCGTGCACAATATTGCAAATAATCTGATTCCATTACAGTATTGCAGAAGGAATTTTTAATTTTAAGGATCAGATAAGTAGTTATTTTGAATTCAGAGGAGCTCGAGACAGCCTTGAGGCAATATTTTCATAAATTAATTGCATGTATTATGTAAAAATAATATCAAATATTCATGATGTTAGCCTCCACAATTGAATTACCCGCCAATGTTCAGTATCTAAGCTCAAACATGAAAAGTGATTATTTGAAACAGACGATGGAATCTGTGGAACTATATGTAAAAGAGTCAATGTTTTCAGGAGCTATGGGGGGGGACATATGTGGTCCTGAAAGGTGACACCAGTGCTGAGTAATGGAACTTCTTTTCAGTAAGTTTTGGTATCAGATTAGCTATAGTGCAGCAAGATCGAGTAACACTTGCTCTACTTTCACTTTAATTCCAACCAGCAAGGACTTTGCTAGTTGCCATATTTGCTATCCTTGTGCTCAATCTGAAAGAGCCAATTTATACTATAAGCTCCAAGAGGAACTGAGTTTCAATGGTCCCCTCCTTTACTTTAAGACTCTTGGAGCCATCAAAGAAAAACAATAGTTATCCCATTGGTCCAAACTGGATTTGATGCTAGGTGCCAGAGCTGAAAGGACACTGCTATTTCACTGCATGTTTATCAAGATGTGAACCATGTATAGTCTTTACTTTATGGAAGGAAAGATTAAACTATGTTAGTTATTTAGATAATTTGCAAATTTGTATTTTGATTCAGACATTGAGGTTAACTGGTGCCTTGCTGTCAATCCTGATTCTGACTAGATTCAGATTTTTGCATCTGTCACAAATGGCACTCAAGAAAACATGACCCTTTTAGACTAAAATATAATATTAATAATGAATACATTCAGAGTAAAGATACAATTTATATTCAGTTAACCAGGCCATGGTTAATGTCACTAATATAATTTCAAATTTAAGCTTTAATTCTCTTTCCAGTTGCCCAATTGCTTGTACCATTTAAAAATCGATGTTATTGAACATGTCACAGCATTAACCCTGCTAAAATACACATTTCTAAACAATTCTTGATCTAAACTTATTCAATGTATTCATATGCTATTTTTCTATGTTAAATTACTTCACATGTCCACTTGATCTGAACTGCCTACACAGCTATCATTAATCTCAATTAGAAAATCCTCTTATTCTTGTACAATAAAAAATGTTTTCTTACAGAATCATATGTCTTTATTTTCTCTGTTAGGAAATACTTCCTCTGAGTTACTATCTTCAGTTTCATTAGCTGGTTCACAAAAAAAACAATCACTTTCTCTGTAATATTCTGATAACCTGATCATGCTTTCACTAACAAAAATGCTACATTTTTTCCTATGATGCCATGGTTTAGGCACAAGTACTCCCAACACAGGGTTTACAGATAGAAGATAAGTCCACATGGCAGACTGGTCAGAAAAGTCCTTCCCATGTGACACAGGGGAAGGTGGTGAGTTGCTATGCAAACAGTATAGTGGAAATTTACAAGACTGTTGCCAGCGCTTGAAAATTGCAGCAATGAGGAAAGATTGGATAGGCTAGGGTTGTTTTCCTTCAAACAGAAGAAGCTGAGGGATGACTTAATTGAAGTATACAAATTTATGAGGGATCCACATAGGATGGACAGGCATTAATTGTTTCCCTTAGTGACAAGGTCAATTATCAGAAGGTATAGATTTAAGGTGATTGATAGAAGGATTAGAGGGACATGAAGAAAACCTTTTCACCAAGTAGATGCTATGTGCCTGGAATTCGCTGCCTGAGTTGTTGGTTGAGACTGAAACATTCAACTTAATTACAAAGTACCTGCATCTGCACCTGAAGTATTATAAACTGAAAGGTGGGGGGACCAGGTATGAGAAAGCCAGATTAAAATGAACAGTTAGTTTCCTTCCTTTTTTGGCCAGCACAAACACAATGGGCTCAATGGCCTCTTTCTGTGTCTTAACTTTTCTGTAGTTCTAATTATCTGGCAGCAATGGTTCTTGCCTCTGAATCAGAGGATTGGGCCCAAAAATGAAAGCTGAACTCGCCAGTGCAATACTGAGGACACAAGTCACTTACAAGTAGATGTGAGGTGAAATCAAAGCTCCATCTGGCATCTTGGGTTATTTTTTGAAAAAAGATGGTCAATATTGTTTCCTCAGTCACCATCAGAAAAACAGATTATTTAATCACTATTACATTGCTCTTTGTGGGAGCTTCTGTACAAATTAGCTGCCAGATTTCCTACATTATAAAAGTGACTATGCTTCAAAAGTATTTCATTGGCACAGTGGTTAGCATTACTGCCTCACAGCACCAGGGACCTGGGTTCAATTCCAGCCTCCAGTGTTTGTGTGGAATTTGCAGGTTCTCCTTGTGTCTGTGTGGGTTTTCTCCCATTATCCAAAGATGTGCAGGTCAGGTAGATTGGCCATGCTGAATTTCCCTTAGTGTTTCAAGATATGTAGGTTAGAGGGATTAGCAGGGTAAATATGTGGGGTTACAGGACAAGCCTGTGTAAGAGTCGATGCAGATTTGATGGGCTGAATTACCATCTCCTGCACTGTAGGGATTCTATGGTTTTAAGCCCTTTGAGACAGCGAATGATCATGAACGATGTTGTATGAATGCGAGACATTTCTAAAAATTCTTTTAGATTTGAGAGTATGATACTGGATGGATTTGAGTAAAGAAAAATCTCATCTTTGGATCTTTGAAATGACAATCTCTTTCCAGAAGGATGTTATTGAAAGTAGCATTGGATAAGTTGAATTTTGTAGATGATTGTAATATGGTTATAGTGGCATAATTTTATTCTGCTGGCTGTTTATTGCTCCTCAATAAGTAAACTTCTCCCAGCTCTTATACAGCAAATAACATTAAGTATTTAGCACTAAAGTTAGTTTTTGATTGTTGTTGCTGATATAAATGTGTTTTTTGAGGAAAGATTGAGGAAAGATTCACTACGAGAGTGAATAATAACCTGCTGCAATAAATAATTGAGTGTGTTTCCATTAGTACAGACAATAGCTTGTTTTTATTATTCACCATTAGTTAAGCAAAGTCTCAACTCATTCTTGTGTTCTAAAAATTCATTAAAAAGCAATAGTTTTAAAATACATTTATACTGTAATATTGTGTGCAGTACTTCTGTATTGATTTCTGTGCTACTGCTGCTGGCTGTCACTTTTTGGAATTGGAATTTTTCTATACTATGTAGAACATAGAACATAGAACAATACAGCACAGAACAGGCCCTTCGGCCTTCGATGTTGCGCCGACCAAAATAAAAAGCAATGCCCCTCCAAACTAAACCATTCCCTTCTCTTCCATATACTTATCAATTAACCTCTTAAACGCCACCAAACTTGGCGCATCTACAACAGCTGCAGGCAGGGCATTCCACTCCCTAATCACTCTTTGAGTAAAGAACCTACCTCTGATATCCGTCCTATAACTCATACCCCTTAATTTAAAGCTGTGTCCCCTCGTGCTAGCTTTCTCCATCCTAGGAAAAAGGCTATCACTGTCCACCCTATCTAAACCTCTAATCATCTTATATGCTTCAATAAGATCCCCTCTTAGCCGCCTCCTTTCTAACGAAAACAACCTCAAATCCTTCAACCTCTCTTCATAGGACCTGCCCTCCATACCAGGCAACATCCTGGTAAACCTCCTCTGTACCCTCTCCAATGCCTCCACATCTTTCTTATAATGTGGGGACCAGAACTGCACACAATACTCCAAGTGCGGCCGCACTAGAGTTTTGTACAGTTGCAACATGATGTTGCGGCTCCTAAATTCAATCCCCCTACCAATAAAAGCTAAGACTCCATATGCCTTCTTAACAACTTTATCCACTTGACTGCCTACTTTCAGGGATCTATTGACACATACACCAAGATCCTTCTGTTCCTCAACACTATTAAGAGCCCTACCGTTAGCCCTATACTCTACACATTTATTGTTCCTGCCAAAGTGCATTACCTCACACTTTTCCACATTAAACTCCATTTGCCACCTCTCGGCCCAGCTCTGCAACTTGTCCAAGTCACTCTGTAAACTATAACACCCCTCTTCACTATCTACCACTCCACCGACTTTAGTGTCATCTGCAAATTTACTAATCCATCCTTCAATACCCTCATCCAGATCATTTATAAAAATTACAAACAGCAGGGGCCCCAAAACAGACCCCTGAGGTACACCACTTGTCACCGAACTCCACGATGAATATCTCCCATCAACCACCACCCTCTGTCTTCTATCTGCAGCCAATTCCTAATCCAATTAGCTAAATCACCCTCTATCCCATACATCTGCATTTTCTGCAGAAGTCTTCCATGGGCCACCTTATCAAACGCCTTACTAAAGTCCATATATACCACATCAACCGCCTTACCCCCATCCACCTCTTTGGTCACTTTTTCAAAAAACTCAATGAGGTTAGTAAGGCACGACCTACCCTTCACAAAACCATGCTGACTATGCCCAATCAATTCATTTCTCTCTAAATAACTATAAATCCTATCCCTAATAATTCTCTCCAATACCTTGCCCACAACAAGCTAGTCAACTAGCTAGTGTAGCTAGTCAATAGATGGATTGTGGAAGGTTAAAAATATTGAGAACATCTTATAAGTAATTCATGAAACAAAGTGGGGCTGAGGAGTTGGAATGGTGAAAGAATGGACCAGGGTGTCAGTGAGGAAGCAATCCCTCTGGAACACCCAGAGCAAACCCACACAGACTAGGAGTGAGGGGAAAGTGTACTTCGTTGGCAGAAATGGTGGAGGATGATCCTTTGAATGTGGAGGCCGGAAGAAAGTGAGGACGAAGACCCTATCGTGGGTGGAAGGGAGAAGGGGTGAGGGCAGAGGTGTAGAAAATGGGTTGAATCTAGTTGAGTATCCTCTCAACATCAGTAAGGGGCGAAACCTCGAAGGAAAAAGGCAGATGTGTCAAAAGTGCCATTTTCAACATGGCATAATTGGAATAGATATGATAGAAGCGAAGAAATTGGGAGCGTGGGATGCAATGGGTTTGTAATAAATATTGATGGTCAATCCATTGCTGGAAATGTAGGATTCAAGTGAGAGAAAGGAAGTGTCGGAGATGGAAGATGTAGAGGTGAGAAGTGGAAATTAGAAGCAAAATCAGTAAATCTTTCCAAATCTGGATGAGAGCACATGTTCATTTTGGATGTTCTGATTTTTTTAAACTTGTTGCATCGGAATCCGAGTTGATTGGTTCGTTCTGAAGTACGTTAGTCATTTCTTAAAAAAACACTATTTGAAACCAGTATGTTTGTGAAATGTAGAGCGTAAAGAATGAGAAAGGAAATGTTTATTATTAAAATCACATAAGTTTTACATTTATCATGTTGCATTATATATGTTTTTGTTAACTAAATACATATTTTGTATTATTTTTCACTCTGCAGAAGTATTGCTGACCCTCAGGATTGCTATTCCTCCTGTTTTCAACAAGGTCCAGAAGATCCATGTGTTTGCTGATGTACAGTGCAAGGTCAACATTGAAGGTGGTAACAATTATAACCAACAAACAAACTCCACCAGATCAAGCCAAGAAAAGTACAGCAGTCAATTGAACCCTCAGCCAGGCTTGGAGAAGTTGTTTGTTACAAGAGTTGCTAACAGAGTGTCGGGCTCCTTAGTAGCAACATACTTGCCTACTGAAGCTGCTTTGCCCATTAATTGCATTCACCATAAGTGTGACTTAAATCTGTCCTCACAACAGATTGACATCGGCATCGAACCTTGTCCGATGAATGTATTTCTATCGTCGTTTTGCAGACTGAGCATACCTTTGCTCTTTTGATTTTGATCCTCGGTGGTTGCTGACTTTTCTGCTATTTAATCCAGTGTGCAGGCTTTCAGCCATGTTTTCCTCCAACAGTATTTAGAAATGAAGCCTCTTTTTGAAAGGTTTTGCTGTGTGTAAAAGAAACAAGAACTTGCAGATAAGTTGAGTGAATGCTGTAAGAGTAACAGATTTTGGTTTGGAAAGTATCTCAATGAAATTTGAAATTTGTTTTTATGTTTTTGATAAAACCAAATGGGAATAGACTTCAGGTAGTTTATTAGTTGATGTCAGCAAAAGGGTTAGTGTTTTTTTATACTGGGGTTCTGCTCTGTGGAGTCATGACTTAGCACCCAGGGTGTATGATTTTTTTGGTCATCGTTTTTAATTACAACAGTTAACAAGTAGAATGTTTCTGGCTCCACAGACCAAGACTACCTGTTAAACATTCTCAACTCTGTAGGTACCCACTAATTACACAAAAATTACTTGTCCTACAGCTATTGTTACAAGTTGATAGAAAAAAAATCAAAGCACCAACAAACTCTGCATAAGCAGATGGAATATATTTCTGATTCTTACAGTGATTTGCTCTTGTCGGTTATTCATGTCTGAATTGTGGCTCTTCTCCACTTTCTCCTTTTTGAGATACATGTATATGACCTCCCAGGTCTAGTTTCCACACCAGCTACCACAGGAGCAGCAGATTTCTTCTGAGCTAGTGACCCATGGCACTACCCATGTAACAAAAGACAGAAGCAGTTTACCCTCAGCCTCAGGAAAATTCCCACACCCTACAATCCCAGTAGTATAGCAATGTCACCAACAAAAGCAACTGATTTTGTCTCAACTAGGAAGCTCATTGCCACTTCCCTCATTGCAGAGTCAGCAAAAACTTCTGTCTTTCATCTGGCCCACATTCCTATTTCTGTAGTCATAGTTAGTCTCTACTTGCAAAATATAACTGGCATCTTTTGAGTCAAGGACTGATTTTTCCATTACCCCACTTCCTTTTCTCTCCCCTTTTTTTTCACTTTTCTCAGAACAGTTACTGACCTCCCTCAGACCATGTTCTGTTTCAGTGCCAAGCAGCAGGGGCTGACTCTTCTCAGAATATCGACTGGTTCCTTGTAACCAGGTTCCCTTGCAGCAGTCACTAGTCTGTTCTCTGCCCACTACAGCATGTGGTTCTCTAAAATGATCCTACAAACCAAACTGAGCTGTAATTTGAAGTTCAGGTGCAACATTGAAAGATGCCAGGTCTCTCTCCATCATAAGCACTTTGAAATAATTTTATCAAGACAAAATAACAGAAGCAAAGCTGAAGGTTATTTCCTGTCTCCCGCCTTTCTCTTTGTAGTATATTGCTTACATATTTTTGTATAGTTTTTATACAGCTAGTATGTGCTATTTGTGTTCACTTGGAAAAAATATTGTATAATGGCTCTATTCGCATGAAGATGCAGAAAGATTACTGGCTCACTGCCAACTAACCCACGGACAGTGCAGAAATTTTGACACTTTTAGAGAAATGAGACAAATTCATTTTTGCTGAATGAGGTGGCACCATGTAGAGAATAGCCAATAGAATTCATTGCTGATTCACAATCATTTAATGATAAAACACAATAATCTAAAAAAAGTATTACTACCTCTCTTTAAATTTCATAATGCTTTTAAATAACTACCCTTGATCAATTAGTTTGACCTCCAATAATGGTATCAAACTGTGAAGAACTGTTGTCTTGATGTCTGCAAATTTGGGTTACATAACATGAAAATAAATTTCTGTTTGACCAGATGCACATCAGGTTAAGTGATCCAAATCCCTTCATGCACATAGAGCCAATAATATGTTAAGCTTGGTTTATAATATTTCTGGTCCCTTGTCAACATCTAGCTACGAAAATTGATGAACATGCAACAAACAATGTATCTGAGATGGGCGATCTTCACATGCTGCACCTTTGCTGATAACTAGATACCATTCTTCAAGAGGCAGTTTCTGCCACAAGTGCCACAGATGAAGCTATTAAGTGTCATTGTGCGTTGTTTTCAGGGTTGAGAGGTGTTGCCAAGCCGCTGTAGGCACTGACCATTGTGGAACTGTGTGCCAGCTGACGGGAAGTGGCTCAATTTTCCTCTGACATCGACTAGTAACTCCAATGCGATAATTGCTATCTAGGGCCTTCGAGTCGGTTTGTAGACATCCTTAAAGCAAAGCTTTGGGCATCCTACAACTCATCTGGATCCTGTTACCTCACTATACAGAAAGTTCTTGAGTATGCAAATGTCTGTGAGGCAATGAAGCCATCTTTGTTTGAGTGCTAACAAACTTGGGAGCTCTGCCTTTTGAGAGGACTGCCACACTTGTGACAGCGTCTCGCCAGAGTATACCCACAACGTCACAGACAGGAAAGACAGGAATTGTTGAGCTTTTTATACCTGGCAGCATGATTTTTATTCTAATTTGGAATGTTGAATAAATCCAATTTAATTCTAATGACCTACATCAGTATGTTCAAAATTTAGGATTTTGATTACTTTCTACTAAGTATGTATCTGGGTAAGTATGTTTGTTTTTCCCTATTCTGCATTTATTTTGTAACCAATATGAAATGTTGATTTAAAAAGATTATGAAGTTTACTGGCACAATAAACCAAAAATTTAATATCACCAACTTAATTTCGGCAGAGGAGTTAAAACAATTAAACTGGTCAGATTACAGTGAAATTCTACAAGAGTAGATTAACCTCACCACAGTTCTATGTATATTAGTCAGATCATTTTCAATGCTACATTGGTAAATTATATACACAGGCACAGCTGTGTGTGTAAGCTTTTTCTAATGAATGGAACTCATCTTTACACTCATGACTGTGCTACTGGTATGTTTGGTTGAGTTTATTTGCATAAGCATTCATAGGATAGTAATGCTTATATTGTGAGCCATAACAAAATAAGGCATGGGCTGTTCAAGTTAATACTCTAAATAGTTTATTGTTCATGATAGCTTTACAATGCCATGGAATCAGAGAGTAAAGACTTTTTTTTGTAAGCTACAGAAACCCAGTGCTTCATTACAATTTCCTAAATTCATTGGCAGTTTCCAGATGCAAAATGCTGCAGGTCTAGGACCAGATGTCACCACAAATAACAATACAAACAGCCATAACATTTTCATATGGTACAGTATTTTGTAAATTAAGACAGGATGGCTTTTGGAAATTAGTTGGGTATATAAGCGTTTGAAGTATGTAATCAAGCAATAACTTTTACTTGAGCATATGTTTTACATCCTGTAGAATTTTGATGAAGTAAAGTTCTTAAGTTGTTGATTCAAAGTGAGGTACAACAGTATTACATTAGATACCTTGGTAGCAATGTGTCCCTCTCTCTTATTGTGTAAATAAAGAATCATGATGCCTCGATAAGTAGCTAATGCGTTTGATTCAGTAACATTCATAAGACCAGTAAATAAACTGGTGATTCTGACATATATTGAGCAACTGTTTTTAGTTTTCCAAGTTGTACAAATATCATGCCTAATTACCCAACAAATTGCTACTTTGATCTGCATAGTTTCCCTCAATCTAATTGTATGATTAAAATTGGAAGACTTTGTGAATAAGTTGGAAGCAGGTGCTTACTTTCTTAGTTTATCAAGCTATTATAAGGTCCTGATGCCTTTGTATTTGTGTGTCAGGCTACTTGGAACATGCTGTCAGTTATGGCCTCAAACCCACACTGATCATATTGATCACTGTATAGATATTGAATAACAGACCTGTTTTTGCCTCAACAGTTGCTTTTAGGAAGGAGTTCAGCCACATCTCTCAGCTACAGATCATTCAGTCAATAAAGAACTGTTCTTTCTGTATTAAAATGACATAATTGTGTTTCAGACTGCTTTGATATGATATAGCTTTATGTAAATATTGCTGTGAATTAGGAAAGTTTTCTGAAATGCAGGCATTTAATTTTGCAGATTTTAGAGCCTAGACCTTTGCATTTGTGTCTACGGGAACATTATGTAATACCTAACATGTTTTCTGTATTTATTCTATTTTGTATCTATGCTTTATCTTACTAGGTATGGTTTACAACTGGATGTGTCACTATTAGAATTGTGCAAAGGATAACTCTGCAATTGCCTACAGAGCCAAAAGATTCTTAAAACAAAAAATACAAATCTGGTGTAAGCGAGGAGATTCTATGTCATATGGTCACTTATGCTCTGTATAGTGTAACCCCAATTTACAACTTCTATAGATTTGAATGCATCAAGGTCTATTCTCTTGGAAAGAGGATGCATGGGAGCTACTTTCATTGGGAAGCAACATCTTTCTGATTGCATTATGTTCAATCTATAACATTTTCCTCTAACAAATTTAAAGTAATGATGCAAGATTAACATTTGAGAACTATGTATTGTGATGCTATACACTGCAGACAAGCAGGGCTACGTAGCTCCGTTTGCAAAATCCAAAGATTTCACTGAATTGATTTTAAAATACAGCTAAGCCATGATATGTTGGTGTGGTTCAACATCATTTTATAGTATTTCTACACAATTGATTGTTGACTGGATGCAGACACATTCTCTGTACAAACTATTCTATGGATTTTCAATTTGATAGGCAATTCCCTTCTATTTTTTTTTCATTTAGAGCTTGAACTTGTTTTGTAAAATCTGTCAATTTCTTAGTACAGTGCAGGAACCTCAAATGCTATAACTTAGCATAATGCCTTAGATATGTTTTTAATGTCCTGTATATTCCTAGCAGCTGTTTGTTGTATTATATTGTTTGTATAGTGAATTGTGTAAAATTTTTGGATGTGTCATCAGTTATTAATTTTTTTTGTCAGATAAATAGAAATATCAGCAATATGGGCCCATGGTTATTGCTTAGTTTTTTTGCTGTTATTT
Organism: Sphyrna mokarran; assembly: GCA_024679065.1. Lineage (NCBI taxonomy): Eukaryota > Metazoa > Chordata > Chondrichthyes > Carcharhiniformes > Carcharhinidae > Sphyrna > Sphyrna mokarran. The sequence continues at coordinate 72,133,545 of JAGIQG010000007.1, read as the reverse complement.
TGTTCCTTTGTGGTCAGTAGGGGTCACCCTTTGTAAAATTGTTTTTTCTCCCATGTCTCTGAGAGGTGTATATTGAAAGTTGCAAATTCTAAGCAATATGTAAAGTAAGATTCTTCAGAAGGCTTACAGTGTTGCAAGTTCAGAGATGTATTTTTTTTAGTTCACACTAAACACCTTTGTTTTCTTCTTCAGGCATCCATGTTTGTACCCTTATTGTGAGCAATTTATGCCAAGTTAGGTATATTCAAAGAAATTTTAAAAAATACATTTATGCAAGTTGTTAACTAATATTGCTTTTGCTGATGTCATTTGCTTACTTGATGTTAAATAATGCTGTTGTAAATAAAGAATCCTGTTATTGCAATGTTTAATAAAATTTAATTCCTTTGAATTTTACATTTTTATTAAGGGAAATGCAATAAGGTCTATACATGCATGTTGCACAAAAGGAAATGTTGGATTTTGATGGGAACATTCCATGTAGGTAATGTGGAAATATGTTGACCAGAACACACTCCCATTCTTTACACCAACCTGCACATACACCCATTTAAGACATGTACTGCCTTAAGAAATCTGCAGTGATCTGAGCTTAGCAGTATCCAATCCTCTCTCTCAAACCTTGCCTGGATCTGATTTATCTCTTCAATCTTATGATGTTACTAATTGTTCAACTGTTTAAAAATTGAACAATCCCAAATATGCTAAGAACTCCACTAACAATTAATTTAAGTTGATCAGTTGGTCTGTGATTCATTTTATGGTTGCTAGAAGTTGCATGTATCTAAATGCAGGAGGAATATGTTCAATCATTAAAGTACAAAGCATGGGGAACAAGAGTTCCCTGGTACATTCTGCATGTAATGCCCCACTCAATCAACATACAGTATAAGTTATTGCTTCCTTTGAAATTTGGTATTTTTGCTTTTATCCTGATTAGCACAAGATGAAAAGCTTTGACAGCGAGTCTCTTTCTTGCAATACTCAACTCCGTATTACCCAACAACTCTAAACATGCTGGAACAGAATGTTGATCTTTTAACTTGGGTGATAGTTACATATAGATTATATAAATCTCTGGAAAGTTCCTGTTTAATGTACTGCATTCCACTCTGGGCACTTCACCCTGGAAAGGATATATTGGCTCTAAATACAAATTATGATTCTGAAAAGAATTAAATTATTCAGTCCTGGAGGGTGCAGACAGAGCCAAGACCACTACACCATGGGCAGCTCAGCTGTGTGGAAGAGGATTAGGAATGATGATAGTGATGGGGGAACAGACAGGCATTTTTATCACCACAGATGTGACTCCAGAGTGAAATGTTGCCTCCTAGTGCCAGGATCCAGAACGTCAGAGCAGCTGTAGGAAATGGAGGAGATGAATTTATGATGCAGATGGAGGATGAGGAAGTAGCATCCCGGACCTGTGTACTATATTTGAACAGAGGGGACTATCATAGGATGAGAGAGGAATTGGCAACTGTGGATTGGAGGAGTGCGCTGGTTGGTAGGACGGCTGAGAAACAGTGGGGGGTTTTTAAAGAGGTCTTTTTCGGTACTCAGCAAAAATATATTCCAATGGTGAAGAAGGACTGTAGGAGAAGGCAAAATCAGCTGTGGTTCTCCAAGGAAATTAAGGAGAGTATTAAAACAAAAGCTGAGGCATTTGGAATGGCTAAAAATAGTGGGCGATCGGAGGATTGGGAAAGTTTGAAACAACAGCAAAGAGTGACTGAAAAGGTGATGAAAAAAGGAAAGATGGAATATGAGGCTAAACTAGCTCGAAACATCAAAAAGGACAATGAGTTTTTATAAATATATAAAGAATGGGAGGATGGCCAAAGTTAATGTAGGATCCTTGGAGGATGAGATGGGAGATTTAGTGGTGGATGACAGGGATATGGCAGAGACCTTGAATAAGTTTTTTGTCGGTCTTTATGGAGGAGGATGTAAATAGCTTGCCCGAAATTAAGTTAGAAGGGTGGTAGGAGATGAGGTCCTTCATGAGATTACAGTCACCAGAGAGGTGGTGCTTGATTGGCTAATGGGGCTGAGGGCAAATAAGTCCCTGGGACCAGATGGAATTCATCCCAGGATTCTCAAGGAAATGGCAGAGGTGATAGTGGATTCCCTGGTAATTATCTTTCAGAATTCGCTGGACTCCGGAAAAGTGCTGGAAGATTGGAAAACGGCCAAAGTTTCGCTGCTGTTTAAAAAAGGTAGCAGACAGAAAGCAGGGAATTATAGACTGGTTAGTTTAACAAGTGTAGTAGGAAAAATGCTTGAATCTGTCGTCAAAGCAGAAATAATGAGGCACCTGGATACGAACTGTTTGATCAAGCAGACACAGCACAGATTCGTTAAAGGGAAGTCGTGCTTGATGAATTTATTGGAGTTCTATGAGGAAGTGACTAGTGCGGTAGATAGAGAGGAACAGATGGATGTGGTATTTTTGGATTTTCAAAAAGCATTTAATAAGGTGCCTCACAAAAGATTGCTGCAGAAGGTTAAGGTGCGGGGAGTCAGGGGTAGGGTGTTAGACTGGATAGAGAATTGGTTGTCTAATAGGAAGCAGAGGGTAGGTATTAATGGGTGCTGTTCTGATTGACAGCTGGTGACTAGTGGAGTGTCCCAGGGTTTGGTGCTGGGGCCTCAACTATTTACCATTTACATAGATGATCTGGCGGAAGGGGCTGAGTGCAGGGTGACAAAATTTGCTGATGGCACAATGAATGGAAAAGCAAATTGTGTGGAGGGTGTGGAAAGCCTGCAGAGGGATCTGGATAGGTTGAGTGAGTGGGCGAGGACCTGGCAGATGGATATAATGTTAGCAAGTGTGAGGTTATCCACTTTGATAGGAATAACGGTAGGAAGGATTGCTATTTAAATGGAGAAAAGCTGCAGCATGTGACAGTGCAAAGGGACCTGAGGGCCCTTGTGCACTTATCGCAAAAACACAGTATGCAGGTGCAGCAGGTGATTAAGAAGGCGAATGCAATGTTGGCCTTTATAGCTGGAGGGATAGAATATAAAAGTAGGGAGGTTCTGTTGCAGCTGGATAGGATGCTGGGGAGACCACAGCTGGAGTACTGTGTGCAGTTTTGGTCACCGCGTTCGAGGAAGAATATATTGGCCTTGGAGGGGGTGCAGAGAAGATTTACTAGGCTGATACCGGAGATGGGGATGTTGGATTATGAGGAGAGACTGAATAGGCTAAGTTTGTACTTTTTGGAGTTTAGAAGGCTGAGAGGGGATCTTATAGAGACGTTATAAGATAATGAGGGGGATGGATAGGGTAGAGGTTGAGAGACTCTTCCTGCTTAGCAAAGATAGCAGGACTAGAGGGCACAGCCTCAAGATTGGGGGGGGGAGGGGGGAGAGCGCGGTTCAGATTGGAGTTGTGGAGGGGTTTCTTCATGCAAAGGGTAGTGAGTCTTTGGAATTCTCTGCCTGATGAAGTGGTGGAGGCTTCCTCACTGAATGTGTTCAAGTCAAGAGTGGACAAGGGAATTAAGGCTTACGGGGAGAAAGCGGGAAAGTGGTACTGAACCACTACAGATCTTATTGAATGGCGGGGCAGGCTTGAGGGGCTGTATGGCCTACTCCTGCTCCTATTTCTTATGTTCTTATGAACAGTCAGCAACTATGGTTCATGTAAATACCATAGGTAGAAAGAGGGAAGAGATCCTTCAGATAGATTTTAGGGAATAGGCAAGAAATTGAGTATGATCTCATAGGAAGTGATTTTAAGTGACACCTAGTGCTACATGCTAGTGAGTAAGAAATGGAAGGATAGAACAACTAAATGTGAGTTTGGAGAGATGGTGCAGAAGAAAGAACTTTATATTAGTGGAGTGCTGGGAATGATTCTATGGAACAGACCAGACAGATTCCACTAGGCTGGGGCCATTATCATGGCGCACAGATTTGCTATGGCTATTAGTTTGAGTTTAAAATAATACAGCAAGGGAATGGGAACATAGAACATTACAGCGCAGAACAGGCCCTTCGGCCTTCGATGTTGCACCGACCAATTATGAAAAAAGCAACGACCCTCCAAACTAAACCATTCCCTTCTCTTCCATAAACTTATCAACTAACCTCTTAAACGCCACCAAACCTGAATGTAGATTCATAAAGGTGAAAGCAAAAGACAGAAAATAAGTAATTAAAACAGAAAATGCTGGATATGTTTGACAAGTCAGGCAGCATCTGTAGAGAGAAATAGATTTAATGTTGCTAGTCTGTGAACTTTCATCAAAACTGGGAAATGTTAGAGATGTAATGGGTTTTGAGCAAGGAGTGGATTGGATAAGAACAAGAGGAAGATCTATGCTAAGGCGGAAGACAGAAGAGATGAAATGACAGAAGCGTTGGTCTTTTATGGGCCAAAGGGAATAATGATAGAACAAGAGATGAAAGTTTTATCTATAGCAAGTGTGTCCCTGTCCAAAAATCAAAAAAGGAAACAAAATGGAAAACAGTCTGAAATTGTTGAACTCAATGTCGAGTTTAGAAAGTTGTAAAGTGCCTGATCAAAAAATGAAGTATTATTTCTCAGGCTTGCATTGGAGTTTCATTGGAACAGTGCATCAGACCAAGAACAGGAATGTCAGCATGAGATCAAAGTGAAGAATTAAAAAGATAGGCCACTCAAAGCTTGAAATAATGTTTGAAGACTGAAAGGGATTTGTTCCACAAAGTGGTCACTCGATCTGTATTTGATCTCCCCAATGAAAAGAACACCATATTGTGAGCAGTGAATACAATGGACTAAATTGAAAGATATGAACATAAATTGCTGCCTCACCTGGAAGGTGTGCTTGGGGCCCTAAATAGTGAGAAGAGAAGGGATAAAAGGATGGATATTGGATCTCCTGCATTTGAATGGAAAGGGACAAGGTGTTGGTATGATTGAGAAAAGGACCAGGGTATGATGGAGGAACAGTCCCAACAGAGTGCTGAAAGGGGAGGTATGATACGTCTGTGATAGTTTCAAATGCATCCATTGAATGCAGAAGCTGTTGGGGTGAAGAAAGTGATGATGAGGGGAATCCTATAATGATTCTGGAAGGGAGAGGAAGGGTTAGAGCAAGAATGCAGGAAATGTGGTCATAGGCCCTCTCAATAGTGGGGGGGGGGGGGGGGGTGCGTAGTGTTAGTGGAGTCCCAGTTGCAAAAAAAAAAGCCCAGTATTGAAAGTAGCACCTATAGAAAAGATGTGACAGACAAGCAATAATGGAGTCCTTACAGGGTTTAGAATGTGAGCCAATGTAGTTGAGATAGTCATGAGACTCAGTGGGCATAGAATGAATATTAGTTTATAGCCCATTGCCAGAAATGCAAATAGAAAAGTCAAGAAAGGGAAAGTAGAAGTGAGCAAAAGACCATGTGAAAGTAAGAGCAGGGGGAATTATAAACAAAGTTGGAGTTTTCCAATTTGGGGCAAGAGTAGGAAATGGCACCAATACAATTATCAATGTGATAGACAATCCATTGGCGGGAGAGGTCCACTGGAATAAGGAATGTTCCCTATATCCTATAAAAAGACTGGCATAGTTAGGACCAAATTCATAGAAGTGGGTATATAATGGGATAAAGCAAAGCATATATTGTTCAGCGTAGAAGAAGGTGCGGTCAGAGTATTATGAAGATATGACAGTGGATGCAGAACATTGAGCAAATAAAAGGGAAACTAGATAAAGGAAAAATTCAGTGATATTTGGTTCATCACGAGAAGTCTAGTGAATAAGGCAGGTGAGCTGACAATAGAGATGGACACCTGGCAGTATGATATAATTGTTATTACTAAAATATGGCTTAGAGAGCAGACTCTGGACTGAATTACTTGCCTCTATTTCTGATATTCTTTGCTCTTATGGACCTGAGTATAAGAGACATGGTTAAGAAATTTTCAGATAATATGGAAATTAACAAAGTCTACAGTTTTCTTCCTCACTTTAGGAAGCTATCGTGTTGGAAAGAAAAGTGCCAATGGAATCCACCTGGAGAAGTGAGGTAATGCGTTTGGGAAGGATAAATAAGACAAGTGAATACACAATAAATAATAATTTGAGAAGCATTGAGGAACAAAGAGTCCTTGAAGTGCATGTCTACAGATTCCTAAGGAACTGCCTTCTATCAAAAGGTGATCAAGACATACAGAGTACTTTCCTTTATTGACTAAAGACTACAGTATGTGAGCAGGACGCCATACTAGAACTAAATAAAACACTAGTTAGATTGCAGCTACACTATTATAGGGGCAGCGCAGTGATTGGTACTGCTGCCTCACAGCGCCAGGGGCCCGGATTCAATTCCTGGCTTGGGTCACCGTTTAGGTGGAGTTTGCACATTCTCCACGTGTCTGTGTGGGTTTCCTCTGGGTGCTCCAGTTTCCTCTTATATTCTGAAAGACATGTGGTTAATTGCATTAACCTGAATAGGTGCCCGACTGTGGAAACTAAGGGAACTTCACTGTAACTTCATTGCAGTGTTAATGTAAGCCTTATTTGTGACTAATAAATAAACTTTAGTATTGTGTTCTGGTCATCACATGAGAAAAAGGATGTAATTACACTAGAGAGGGAACAGATGATTAATGGGGATGTTGCCAGGAATTGAGAACTTCAGCTGAGGAATGATTGGATAGGCTGAAGTCATTCCATTGTAACAGAAAAGGCTGAGGAGAGATTTACTTAAAGATATAAAAGTGTGAGGGATCTGGATAGAGTGGACAGAAGGAAGCTATTTCTTTTAGCAGAGAAGTCAAAAACCAGGGATCAAAAATTGAAAATAATTAGTATTAAAAAGGAGTTGGATAGTTTTGTCACCACAATGATGGGGATCTGGAGCACCTGAATAGAGTGGTGGAGGCAGAAATTCTCATCTGCTCTGAAAGAAAAATCTACTGCAAACTCACCAAATGTCTATTCTGAATATTTTGGTGCATTAGACATTATTAAGTAATATTGTAATCTCTCATCCATTATGATGGGCAAATTGCAATGTTATAACACAAATGTATTGTGCTGGGTTCATTGAGTTCTGCTCACAGTCCAGGTCAGCCATGTTATGGATAGTCTGAAAGGTGATCCCTGTATCTGCTGCAGTAGATAGGAAGAGGTTTGATATGACCTTGGTGTAGGTCATGTCAAAGAGCTGGAAGGTGGGATTCAGCTGATCTAACTCTTTCTTAGCTCCATGGACATGAATGGGCTGAGTATATGACAAATATTTCTATGTATGCTACACAAAACCAAGTCAAGGACCAGTGACCTAGAAAGATTCTGCAGTGAACAACAACTTGTGTTCCACTATCTAAAGTGGTAGTACAGGTATATTGGCCTGAGGATATGGATAATGAGGAGAGTACACTGAATGATACTCCATATGCATGAGTAGGAGCAGACAGTGGTAACACAAGAGAATTAGAAAGCTGAAATGGAAATCAGCTCATTTATTTCCTTAGCTGATGAGGAGATGGATCAAGACCTTCAGGGACATTTTTATAGCAGATGATATTCAGAGCCTCACCAATCGTTAAAGTCTTTGACAAGCCTTCCATACCTGGCAGTTATTGTGAAAGAATCCACAACTTGCATGTGTGTTGTGTTAATGAACAAAATACCTGTAATCCATGCATGGAACACATGGCAAGTACCAGAGATACCTAAAGAGATACCAAAGCACTAGTTTGCCTCTTTTATGCATGGTTAGATTTTGGTTTATTGTCTCTTCTGGGGCAGACATTAATTATGGTTTTTATAATTGTAACACTTAGGACTCTTGTGTAAATCAGAAGACACATTGGCACAGTCCCCAAGCCAAACATATATGGAATAGCTGTTGACAATATACTTACAGGGTGACAACATGTTTGTACCTTTCCACAAGTGTTGTCCAATAACTCCACAAATGTGGGAATGTGGGCAGGGCCAGACTATTCTGCAGCTGAAGAAATGGTGCACCTTGCATCGGGACAATTTCAGAACCCTATATAGAGAGTTTATGGCCAATCTCCATCTTTGGAACCTCTCAGAACATGGCAGCCATTTATTTTCTGTCTTCCAGCTACTGGAAAAGCATATAGAAGAAGATTAGGTCATTAATAGAGCACACCAATCACATGCAAGAATGGTTAGCACAGCTAACTTGCTAGCAAAGTACATGAATCACATTTAAAGGAATAATATTAGATGGTACTTAATGTTTACCTTTCCCACAGGTTTGTTTTTGGAAACTGTATCACCAGATGACCAAAGTGTTAGGACTTGGCAGCTCTGTAGAGAGTATATTGAAGATGGAGAGAGGATTGGATGAGGTCATTATGAGAAAGCCTCCTCAAAGACAGTCTGTCAAATAACTTTCACAATTGGCAGAAAGTGGGCCACTGGTGGTATTCTTGGTCCTCTGCAAGTTGTTGCTTGATGGTCAGTTCTTCCATTCATTTGGATGATCTATGTTGACGACTTGTTGTACAACAGGGTTACACAGCATCCAGCAGATGGTATGTGGGCCTTCAGCAAGGTATGCAAATTTGCGTGATCCCTATGGAGGACCTGATGATGGCATGTTGATGCAAACATCATATTTTTATTGTGTTTAGCAGATGAAGGGTTAAGCCAGATTTTCTATAACCTAATTCCATATTTTTGTTTCAAGGTCAAATAATCTATGCAGTGTGGAATGTCTTAAAACTAAGGCATCATAATTACTACTGGGGAAAGGACATTAACCTCTATGATCTCTTTCAGCTGCACATTAATAAATTGGTAGCTCACAGTTCATAAATCCCACTTGCATGCAGAAATATGCAAATATCAAACTATACAAACAATATGACTTGAGGAAATCCTTTACTGGAGGGTGATTATAGGGGCCTGGTGGTGATGTTAAGGGGAACCTAAAGTCTCCTTTAGGAAAAGAGGTAATAGGAGATGATTTATAGATTACCCCCTCTGTCTGCCAGATGGCAGCGCACACTCAAAATCTGGAAAGCACCAGTGAGTTTCCAAGTTCCAATCTTCCCGGCCCCTTGCTGGTGGAGTGGCGTGAAACATGCTGCAGGACCGCAGAAAGCACATTGTGGGATGCGAACCCATGCAACTATCGGTTGCTTTCAAAAACTGCGGTTACCAGTAATCAATCTCTAATTCTTTTTGCCCACAAATAACCAATAAACAAAATCAGTAAAACTCTATCAAAAGAAATCCAATCATATCTGTAAATTGCTACTCTTTAAATTCATTTCTGTGTTCAAACACAGCCTAGCAACCTGAATGAAATAGCAATGTGCTGAACCAGTAGAGGCCAGAGTTTGGCCTGCACACTTAACTGATATCACTTCTGCTTTATTGAAAATTTCATCAAGCTCCTGGTTTTTCCTACATATTGGAATGCTAAGCAATATCAGGTACAAAACAGGCAGAGATCTAACATTTCATTCCATTTTCCACACTGTTACATTCCTTGTTCATTTATTTATGCAGCATCATAATCCGACTCAGGTTACTGTCTGTGTGAAGTTTGCACATTCTGCTGATGTCTGCATGGATTTCCTCTGGATACTCCGGTTTCCTCCCACAATCCAAAGATGTGCGGCTTAGATTGATTGGCAATGCTAAATTGCCCCTTAGTGTCCTGAGATGTGTAGGCTAGAAGGATTAGTGGGTAAAAAATTAGGGATACTGGTGTAGGGCCTGCGTGGGATTGTGGTCAGTGCAGACTCAATGGGCTGAAGAGCGTCTTTCTGCACTGCAGAGTTCTATGATAGTGGAGACAAAATTACTCAGCTGAATATAGATGAACAGCAACTTGCAAAAGGAAATAAATGGAGAAAGGAGAAGTAAATCTACAGTCATTCTTAATTTATGGAAAAAAGCATCAACTTTTATCATGTCATACAGAAGATCCCACCATCAATCTTCAGTCTGTTAGTCACCACAGTCAGCCTTGGTGCCTGACTTCAGAAGCATTAACTTGGCCAGGGTTCACACTCTTGATCAGAAACCAGTGCCCCTGTTAACAGGATACATCTACAGAATCAAGACAAAGATAGTGTCAAGTTTTGCCTCACATAATGCAATACCGTTTACTTCTACACATGAACAATGGCTACTTCCCAGAGATTGATCTGCAAATGGAATTTTGTCCCAGCAGGTTATTTAACTAACGGAAATGTTGACTCATTGTTAGGCATGACATATGTTTAGAAAGTATCATAACAACCTGACAGCTCAATTAAGTTGAATGATGCAAAACTGAAAACATGGAATGGATGTAAACAGAGAGCAGAGAAAAAGTTGAATTACTAAACAGTTGACTATACATCAAAAGTATTCCATTGATTGTGATTCATCATGGAATGCTCTGAGATGTAAATTGTAAACCATTCCTGCTTCTATTCTTACAGAAGAAACTTCTTTCATTGCTGGAAATTTATTAGTGTCACAAGTAGACCTATATTAACACTGCAATAAAGTTACTGTCAAATCCCCTACTTGACACATTCTGATGCCTGTTTGGGTATATTGAGGGAGAATTTAGCATGGCAATGCACCTAACCAGCATATCTTTCAGACTGTGGGAGGAAACCGGAGCACCCGGAGGAAATCCACATGGATGCGGGGAGAACATGTAGACTCCACACAAATAGTGCAGAGTCTACGTGTTCTCCCCATGTCCATGTGGGTTTTGAACCTGAGTTCCTGATGCTGTGAGGCAACACTGCTAACCACTGACAATTTATTGAAGAAGCACAGTATATTGAAAGATAAAGTGACAATCCAGAGGAAAGTATAATTGTGAATATACCAAACAATTTGAGTCAGAAACGAGTGATGTATGAGCCCTCAAAGGATCAATGTTGGAAAATTAGAAGCATTAGTACTTATGGAGAGATATGATCTAATAAATGTGATAGAAACACTGCTAAAGGTTGGCAAGACTTGGAACCTATTACTTTTGGGGAAGATAGGGTAGCAGTTGAGTTTTCTGTTCTGGAATATAAGTATTCTCTGGGGCATGGTGTTAAGATAGAATCCATGTGCAGTCAAGAAATAAGAAGGAGAAATATACTAATTTTAGTTTGTATTACAAGAGTTAAATGTTAGAGGTATCATAGTGATGAAGATCTGCAGATATTTGAGAGAGCAATGCAAAAGGAAAGTAAATAATTTTGAAAACAGGATGATGAGAAAGGTTTTGTTTTGCTGACTAAATTAGTAATGATTCTGAAATAAACTGCAATGGAGTTAATGCATGTTATCAAAGCAAGAACATTTTTAGAATTCATCCTGAACTGTTTCCTACCAAGGTATGTTTCCAATGCACAATGTAAGAAGCACTGTTTGCTTTAGTTCTGGGAAATGAAGTGGGGAAATAACTAATATATGAACAAAATAATAACTGGAAAGTGGCAAATGATTCAATGTAAGAATATAAAAGCACAACACAAGGTCTTGCTGCAACTGTATAGGCACTGGTGAGGCCGCAACTGGAGTACTGTGTGCAGTTTTGGTCGTGGCATTTGTGAAAGAATATATTGGCCTTGGAGGGAGTGCAGAGGAGGTTCACTAGGCTGATACCGGAGATGAGGGGGTTAGCTTATGAGGAGAGATTGAATAGATTGCGTCTGTACTCGTTGAAGTTTAGAAGGCTGAGGGGGGATCTTATAGAGACATACAAGATAATGAAGGGGCTAGGTAGGGTAGAAGTAGAGAGATTCTTCGTCAATTAGAAAGGATAGCAGAACTAGAGGGCACAGCGTGAAAATAAGGGGGGTGCAGTTTAGGTTGGAGTTGAGGAAGGAGGAACTTCTTCACTCAAACGGTGGTGAGTCGCTGGAATTCTCCGCCCATTGAAGTGGTGGAGGCTACCTCACTAAATATATTTAAGTCATGGGTAGATAGGTTTCTGATAGACAAGGGAATTAAGGGTTATGGCAAAAAGCGGGACAGTGGAATTGATATACTTTAGATCAACCATGATCTTGTTGAATGGCGGGGCAGGCTCAAAGGGCTAGATGGCCTACTCCTGCTCCTATTTCTTATGTTCAATGTGTAATAAAATAAAAAGGGATCAGTCCCAAATTAATTGGACCAAAATGTCAATGATGGATCAGCAGTATGAAATTTTGAATATGAAATTGAATGAATACAAAATAACTTTATTCCTTCATGGGGAGACATAGGGCATTAAAGAAGAATTGCTTGAATAAATCAAATTTAAAAGTAAACTGAATTTGAAAGGAAGGAAAATGATAAAATTTGGGCTAACTAAACTGATAAATACAGAATGTGTGTGGTGAGGAAGGGATTAAATAGGAGATTAAAGAGTTTAAAGGAAAGAGGTAGTAAAGGAAGCAGAAAACACTGGGTGGTAATTTGCTGTAGGGGATGAATCTAATGGTGCTTACCATTAGTTTGACTTGCCCTTGCACGTTTAGCTTCATAGTTAGAATCACAGAATGGTTATAGCATAGAAGGAGGCCAATTGTGTGAGAGCAATTCACCTAGTGCCACCTTTTCCCTGAAGCTCTTAATTTTACTTTTTTTTATATGTGGCAAATTACTGAAAGTACGAACTGGTAACATCACAACGAGGGCAGCAGGACAATTTCCTAAACCAGCAGTTGGAAAAATTGAGAAATAATAGCATAGAAGTGAAGAAGGAAGTCTAAATTCAAGTGAATGAATTAAATACCAAACCTGGCACACAAAGAGAACTAGAAAAACAAATAAAGATTGGACTATCAGAAAGAGACAAAATAGAGAGAAAATAAAAACTAAATAAAACTATAATAGACGTCATAATTCTTGTGCATTTAGATTTCAGAAGACGTGTCTGAAATTTCAGATATCTGCTATAGGAAGAAATGTAGCAGCATATGTAGACTCTAGCTGACTGATATATAATAACAAATCAAGATGAATGCATGTTGCTTAGATTAAAGAAGATTAAGAAATATTGCACCTCAGGGGCTAAAGAGAGTTGCACAAATAGTGAAAAATCCTAAGAAGAAACATACAGCTCTCAAAAATGGGAAGAGAGTTGGAAAATGATTTGATCTGATTTATTATTGTTATGTGCATTGTACAGTGAAAAGTATTGTTTCTTCCACATTATACAGCCAAAGCATACAGTACATGAAAGGAAACAAGATCGTGCAAAATGTAGCATTATAGTCATAGCTAGGGTGTAGAGAAAGATTAACTTAATACAAGATAGGTTCATTCAAAAATCTGATGGCAGCAAGGAAGGAGTCAGTCAATATGTGATCTCAGACTTCTGTATCTCTTCTCTGGTGGAAGAAGGCAGAAAAGAAAATGTCCAGAGTGCATGGGGTCCTTAATTATGCTGGCTGCTTTGCCGAGGCAATGGGAAGTGTAAACAGAGTCAATGAATGGGAGGCTGGATTCAGTGAATATGAATAAGTTTGAGAATATTAACAGATGAGAAACTGTTCAACAAATTTACCAAGATAATATCAGATTTGATAAACGTTGGTTATGAAGAGTGAGTTAAAATGCTACTTCCACAAGTGTAGAGAGACTGGAGATTCAGTACAGGGTTTTTAATTATGATTGTGATAGTGAGTATTCTTTTGGCTGAAGTCAGTGATGAGGTGTTATCAAACATAAAATCATTTCTAAGAAAATGAAGGACATTCGGAAATAATACTTAAGGCAACATGCTGTTACAGCATAAAATTATTTGTCACGAGGATTGGATGAGATAGAGACTATTGCACCTTTTAAAGGAAAATTGATAAATATTTATTTAAATAAGATTTGCACTTCTATATCACTCTTCATGACTAACAGATGTCTCAAAGCACTTTACAGCCAATGAAATACTTTTTGAAGCACTATCTCTGTTGTAATGTAGGAAACGCAGCAGTCAATTTGTACACATCAAGCTCCCACAAACCACAAAGTGGTAATGGCCAGATTATCTGTTTTTGTGATGTTGATTGAGTGATAAATATTGGCCAGGACACCAGTGGTAACTCCCTTGCTCCTTTTCAAAATAATGCTTTTTGCATCAACTTCAGCATCAAGATATGACCTGAGTTTAATGTATAATCTGAATGACAACATCTCCAACAGTGCTGTGCTCCCTCAGTACTGCGTTGGGGTGGCAGTGCTAATTCTTATGTAGTGAAGGCCTAGAGTGGAGCTTGAACTCAGAAGCAAGAGTGCTGCCAATTAAACCATGGTGCTACAAGAGAATTAGATTTGGATTTATCTAGCATTGGGGAGATTCAGACACAACAAGATGGCTGACCACTTTGCTCTATAAGAAATTACTTTAATGAGGGCTTTGGGGGCAGCACCATGAAGAATTGGGAGGAGATCATGGAAGAGTGAGGGCCAATAAAATGGGAAGCAGAAGCAGCTGTGCAGATTCCCTTTAGTTTAGAAACAAAGAGCTCCTTGTATTTAGTATCAACTGGGAGGTGTAGAAGAGAGAGGGATATGAGTAGCTGTTCATGGTGAAGAGAAGGAGTTTAGATTTATTTATGCTCTGTTAGATTTGATCTTAGAGGAGATCAGTAGTTCTACTTGAGGTAGTCAAACTGATCTAGACCTGCTGTAGGGTATCCACCAAAGTAATGTTAATGATAACTGTTCTGAAGGTGACAAAATAATCGATTGACTGTAGCTGTACGTTGATAATTTGTATGAAAAAAGAACAACCAATAGATGGCACTTTAAGACAAGTAAAGAATGAAAAAGTGACAGACATACAATATATGTTCAAATGTATGCTGAAATATATTTATTTTAATTGAATGTGATTAATTGCCCTGGTGACAAATTATATATTTTTACAGCACAGAATTGTAAACTGGAAGCAAGCATCTGAAATTAAACATTTATTTTGAAGATACAGAACCAGTCAGATTGACTCAGCAATCAAAAACATATACAAAAAACAGGGAAGCATAGAATTGAATATAGATTATCCAAACAAAGTAATCAACATGCTTGAATGCTGAATAAACAAATGGAAATATAGGAAGACTTCAACTAATATTTTAAGCATTATGTAACTGCAAAAACTGTAACCAAGTATATTAAATGCTTTATGTAATTTACTAATTTTAAATAGAATTATAGGCTTGTTAATCTACAACCTTAAAAGAAATGAGTTGGGCCTCACAAACTTACTGGGATTCTTTGAACTAAATGAATTGGTAAGGTGAACAAAATATATATAGAATTTCAGCAGGTATGTTATAATTTAGGGATTTTAGAGAAGGTAAAGAAATATAGAATTAAAGACAATTTAGCAAATTGGATTGAAAATTGCCTCAACAAGAGCAAATCGGAAGTGATGATGAGTATGATCCCTCTTGTCTCAGCTGGTTAAGTGAGTGAGTAATTGAGTCATTCAGCAAGGAAGGTCCCTGGTTCAATTTCCTGCATTAGCTGATTTCAGCTCTCACAGCAGCGGGACAACAACAGTTGAACCTAAAAGCTATCTATGTCCAGGGAAATAAAAGCCCTGATTTTAAATAAGACACCCTGTTTCGCAAACAGCATATGCGGAGTGAGATCAGGAATTCCTACCCAAAGTCAATGGCTATGTCTGTTGTCCACTCCTTGCCTGCTTTGATCTCATGGTGGGCAGGATGGTAGAATTCCAACACAAGTATGACAAGAGCAAAATGTTTGCAGTGTTCCCTTCTTGCCCCATCATGTCCCAAGCACTGGAAGAGCCTGGCTAAATTTATCGGGGGAGGACCTCACCAAAACAAACCTTTCATCCCCAACCCCAGACCACCATAGTGGTCTCAGGTTTTCTGTCCCTACTTCTACCCTTAATCATTGATGCCTTCTCCCTGATCATCACTCTCATTCCACCCACTGTCAGAGCTGGCACTGACATGCACACTCCCTCCCTCCCAACTGCCATTGTCAGCATCCCCTGCTCCTCCATCTACTGTAGAGATGCTGGCGTTGGACTGGGGTAAACTCAGTTTACCTCCATCTACTCCCAGCCCACAATCAAATCTGAATAAATCCCCCTCCCATGAGCCTCCCACAAGGCTTGGCACTGCCAGGTTGATACTGCCATGTTGGCCTGGAAATGGTATCAAGTTGTGCCAATGGGCACTGCTCTAGTCATTTCCCTTCCTGAGGGGGCTACAGCCATCTTTACACTCCAGGGAGACCTCCATGACAGCTTTGTGTCTTGGTGAACCTGTTGTAAATAGTGTGATGTCACACCAGTGCTGGTGAGTATTTGGTGAAGGCAAAAGACCCAGACAGAGTGCTCACTGAGGGCATGATAATGGATGAAAATGAGTCCAACAACATGTTTCACATTGCTCCGCCAATGAGGGGACTGGAAGACTGGAACGCAGAAACTCACCAGTGCAAATCCGACTTTCCAAGTCTTTTGGATTTTGAGCGCGTGCTACTGTTACCGCGGAAGGAGTGTGCAGGGTCAGAATCACCCCCATCATCTACATCATCTGTATGATACTGGGGGTCAGAAGAGGGAATTGAGAGAAAGAGGAAGTAGATGCATAAGCAAGATAATAAAAAGGGCACAATGATCTTTTATACAGTGGTCTGAATATCTGGTTGGAGAATTCAAGAAGAAAACAGTAGTGAAAATTGAACAAAGACTGAAAACAATGTAATTTATTTTCATTCAAGAACTGGTAACTGCTTGGGGCAGTTACAGCATATAGAAATACATTTACTGAATGCCAGCAGCTCAATGTTTTAGGCCATGGCAGTCGATTGACAGCTGGGATACCTGCAGCTGGCCACCTCTGGGACTACAAAACATTCCCAGGTGTTGTGACTTTTATCCATGAGGTTTTCATTTCCTCTGGGAATCCAGTATTTTGGGGTGGTACACAATAGCGAATGTTTGGGGCAAAATTAATAAGGCTTAACAACTTCTAATTTTGTATTGCCTTAACTTAAGCATTTTGGTGTTAGTGATTAGCATGTTTGCGGGTCCTTGGGTTTTCCTCTCGGATAGAGAGCTGGGGAGAATTCCCTTTCAATCGGGGGTTAACCTGGCTCACACTGCGCTACACTAAAACATAGAGAATAACAGCACACTTTTTTTTGAATGCCACTTCCATAAAGCTTTGATCGATCATTCCGTTTTATTGGATGAAAATTATCATTAGCATTTGTTTGGTTACACGTTGAGTCGAGAGAACAACACTCGCCCATCACGAGACAGAACTGATAGCGAGTGCTGTGTGTACTCTTCGGGGCTCGAGGATTCATCTCACTGGAGTCTGCTGTTCTGAAATCAGCTGAATGCAATGGATAGTTTTCCTCGATTTCCATCAAGGTCTCACTTGGTGAGTTCTATGTGTATGTATATATAAATATATATATATATCTATAAATATATATATATATAATTCACCAATTGATATATTCTATTTATATATATATAACGTGATATATAATATATATGTGTTTGGATACATTAACTGCAGGTTTGAAGTGGCTATTTTAATTCTTCAATGAAAAGACTTCAAAGTTGCGACACTCTGCCCACCCACCTTAAGAAGAGGTCACAAAGCACAAGATTTTTTTTACTGTGGTACCACGGACAACGCTCGAAATAAGTAAGAAAATGATTTTTAAAACAAACTGAGTCATCTTAAGGACACATTATCAAAATATAAAGCACTTTTGTAATTCCAATACCTTCAAACCACATCAGTCAACGGTATAAAAACGGTGTATTTTCATTGAGGAAGTTGAACTATTTTTCTAGTGCGCATCTAATGCGTTTAGAAATAGGACCAGAAAGTAACACAGCCAGATATCCAGATATAATCTTTCTATCAGGCAGTCCCTCTGACCTGGTGAAATGCTGTAAATACATTTGATCCTTTCAGCAGCGCTGACCTCTTATTCCACAGTTTGTCCAGCAATCTCTCTCATTTCCAATTCCCTAAGTTTAGCATCTTATGATTAATTTTCTCCTATCGCAACTGAATGCTTGTTTTAAGGAATAATATTCTTTGCTCAGATAACCCTGCAACCAAAGAGGAGGATTTTTCGATGTTAATGGCACGGGCATCAAACAGAAATCTATTATTCCCAATCCAAACACTTGAGTTTCCCCTTTTATGGGTAAAGTCCAAGAATCCAATGTCCCGAAAGGTGGATTATTTTCTGACGACCATTTCTTTTATTGATTTTTCTAGATAATACTTCATTTTCGAACATAAAATGTTGAGTTCTCACTCGATGTATTAAAACCAGATTTTATTTTGCTTTTTTTCTGAAAACCTATTTAAAATTCCCCGGCAGTTTGCAGTTTTATCCCAAGTAGCTCTTGGCTTTATTGATCTTAAAATCCATGGTTTTGTGAATTGTATAATTAAAAATCTTCCGGTTATAGTTTTTGGAATGCGGAATATTATTAGAAACAAGACATACAAATCTCGAAAGGATTAAACAATCGCTAATACTGAATGCGTAAAAAGACATCTGTCATTTAAAAATGGGTTTCTAATGAAATTCGAATGAATTTAAACTCCCTAAAACTCCCTTTGGCTGTTATACTTCGCAATGGTTACTGTGAACTGATACAATTTGTCAGTATCCCAAACAATCTTTCCTTTTAATCTAAAGCTTACTTTTCTATATCACTGTCCGTTCTTCCAATTACTAGACAACCATCAGTTTAATTCTTGTTTTTCATGCAAAACAGAACTATTTGAGATATGTTGTCTAATCCGATCGGCGCTGGAGCCACACTAGCTGTGTCACTTCGACCGATTTAAGATTTTTCTCCCCCCCCCCCCCCCCCCCCCCGTTTATATTTCAGGTTATTTTACAGAATTGGTTCTTTCTGTAACCACTGGGGGACATATCAGTTTAAATGTTACACTTCTTATGCCTTTCCACATATTTCAGTAAGAACACTGCAGCGCATTTCAGATTTTTAACAAAATCTTTAACATGTTTAGTAGTCTTTTGTCAGATAGTTAGGGGCGTTATCAAACAGTTAGTATCCAATATATTAATGATTATATACAATCGAATAAAAGCCCCGTTGTGACATTTTGAAACATCTTCAGTCGGGGAGATAAACGAGGAGCACTTAGTGAAAAGAAACTTGAACAGTGTGCGAATCGCGATTCAGTTATTCTCAGATTTTCCATTCATTTTATCTATAAATCAATTGAAAGTTTCAAAAATATGGGAAGTGATAAATCAGTGTTAATATCACTGTCTTAATATCACTCTTAATATCACTATATTAATATTACGGTTGAATTCACTCTAAATATCACTATATTAATATAATTATCATTATGTTAGTATCAGTATTAATATCACAATTAGTATCACTCTTAATACCACTATATTAATATCACTGTTAACAAATATCACTGTTAACATCACTGTTAATATCATTATTAATGCCGCTATATTAGTATATATTAATATCACTGTTAGAATCAGTGTTAATACCACTGCGTTAATATCAGAGTTAATGTCACTGTTACTATCATTGTTAGTATCTCAATGTTGCTATCACTGTGTTAGTATCAATGTTACTAACACTATTTAAATATCACGATGTTAATATCACTATGTTAGCTTCAATGTTAATATCATCATGTTAGTATCACTTTGTGGGGACACTTGTTCGGGATTGGTGTTTGATTAAAACCTTCAGCTATTACACAAAACCATGGGTTCCTTGTTATCTAAGAAATCTTCTATCTTGGTCAGCTTGAAGCGAAATTTCCGCTTCTCCATCAAGACCACTGACCTTGGCGAAATGACCGAGTGCACACATCTGGATCATCCAGCTGTTAGTTTCCCAGAGAGAGGGGCGAGGGAGTGGGGGTTGTTGACGTTTGAAATTGATGTTTTGGTTTTGTGCTGGGTATTGCTGGACAGGCCAACGCTACTGAAATCCCAGTGCACCTTGGTGTCACTACGGTGCGGTTGTTGTTTTGCGAGGCCAGTGGATGTGGTGTCAGCGAGCTCTGAGGTTTTAATGTGTTAAAGTACAGTCCCCGAGGACACATCTCCTTCTCTCTCTCTCTCTGCCTCCGACCAATAGCTGCGGTGAGGGGATATGCCGCAGCCCCTCCTGCTCTTGCCATCTGCCCTCAGCTGACCACAAGCACAAAACAGCAGTTCTGCATCCAGCCTTAATGTACAAGAGCTGTCCCTATTTCCAGCTGATATGGAAAAGGAACTCGCAAAAAACACTTTGCTTCCAGTGTCTTGAAAGATTTAGAAAACTTTTCAGACGGTAGGTGACAACAACTTGTTTTAATGCCTCTGTCTGGTAGTGACCCCGGGATAAGAGAGTGCAATTCTTTTAGAGCCTCCTTATTTCAAACCAAAATGAGGGTCGAGTTCTGACATCCGTTTTACATCAATGAGAGTATTAAAAAGTAATTGATCAAACTGGCGTTTTGTTTACTCAATACTTAACCAAGGCGTTAGATGTGTTCATTATCTAGTTCCTCCTGACCTCTGCGATTGACCCGATGTTCTTTAATTTAAATGTCATGACCCTGTTTTGTTTCAATTATTGGCGAATATTGATCCGGTGGATAATATCGAATTCATTGCTCTTTGGGCTCAATGTTTAGATTGGCAACTTTCCGCACTTGCTAGATATCCATTTTCCGTTCGGGAATTAACGTCCCACTCGGCACTTTGGAATAAAGAGTGACACGAAAACACAGAATGTGAGGAAGTCATAGATATTTTAAAAAATAAGAGAATCTTAATGTAGTGAAACTCCAGGGAGTAGAGTGTGCTGTTTAAGGCGCATACCATTGCAAATACAACTACAAAAATGATAACTCCTAATGTCAGTGGTAAGTAATATGCGGATATAATTCCGAATAGGATTTATACCCATTCAGCGTCGGAGCTGAATAAAATAGAGAGGCAAATGCTTTTGTTTCTTTGTGTTGAAAGGTTTGTATAATGAAGATTTGAATTGGATACCGTGAATTCCTCACCAATGTCCTGATTATGAGGGAGGCGGGAACGACTCATTACAGAATTTCCCACTGTCATTTCTGGGCTATCAGTAAACCTGCAGTAATGGGTAATGATAGCAAGTTTATTTCCCCCCAAATGGACAACATTCAGGAAACACAATCGTGGTCTGTTGGAGCTGGGGTGGTTGGGGTATGGGGAGATATGCAGTCCCTCTTTCAAAACTGATGGCATTTTGGGGGGATAATAACTCCTTTCAGATGTGTGAAACGGCTGGCAGTCTCAGGCAAGTCTGCCCTGTGTTCCGGGTTTCAGTCCCAAACATCCCCTCATCAACTCTTTCTTTTGAGAGACTCGGCTGTGATTGCTATTCTTTTTCTTGGAAGGTTGTGAGCTTTTGTTTCTGCTCTTGACTGGTTAATGGCTCCAGGCCCTTCATTTAGAAACCAGCCAGTAATTATCTGTCTTTAGGGCCGCGCTATAATTTGGGAGCCGGTTGTTCAGGGGGGGGTTTTGTTTTACAAAAGCCAGCAGTTGTTGTGTTGCTTTGTCTCTTGCGCGCACAGCGCAGGTAGGGCGTCCGCATCTCCTTTGGAGAAGGGAGAAACTTAGTTCCCCTGTTACAAAAGAGACCAGCTTTTGCATTTACCTTTAACCCTCTTCGGATTTGCAAACTAAGAATGTCCTAATCGCCCTTGCATCTCATTTCAACCTGAATGCAAATATCAGGTGTGAAATTCAGGCTGGTGGCTAAGATTTGCTGCCTCTGTGCAATTTAAACGGTTCATTGTAGCAATCGACAGGTTGCGAAATAACATTTTACAGCTCAACCTTCTTTTGCAGTGAATTGTATTCGGCATGTATTCTGTGTTCAGTTGATTAGTTTTTTAAACGGTGCGTTTAAATTCCTTATCTAGATATATAGTTTTATTTGAGCATGTGTTGAATGTACTAATTCCTGGTTTGTAATTGCTTCCAGCTTTGGAAAGGAAGCTAGATCGGTAATGTTGACTCGTTAAAGTGGACACAGCCCACATTTCAGTGTCCACTGACTGTGAATCTTCCAAACTCTGATCCAGGTTACCCCATCAAGTGAGAAATAAAAAGAGGGCACCAGTCACAAGGCGGAGTCTCAAGGGTTTCATGAGGCTAATGTCGAGGCCAAAATGTTGTTAGAGCCAACATTCCCGGAAGTGTTAGCGAAAGCTGTAAACTATTAGGAAATTTCTGATTAAAATTCCCATTTTGTAAGGAATCCCGCTTTGTCAAAAGCCATCGTCAGATGGGGAGGTTACAGAAAACTGAGGACAGTGAAGGGATAATCAGAGCGCGTTATCTTAGCCATTAGTGTGATGATATTGTTCCAGGATTGCAGGGATGTGTATGAAGAAAATGCTCTTTATTGACGTTACTGTAAACATGTACTCACACTCATTGCAGTTGTCCCTGTTCATTCACAGGCTGCACATTTTCAATTGAGATGTCCTTGTCGGTAAAAGATCAACTATACCCGATTGAAACCTTGAAGACGGCGACGCCAGCCAAGATCCCGGGCTATCCCGCCTCTATTCTGCCCCATGCCCACTACCTTGATGTACTCCGCTCCTCCGAGGAAGTCCTGCAGCCTCTCAAGTCCCTGGGCAGGCTGGTCACCGACTCCAGCTCACTCATGCCTTTCAGTTTCAACAACTTTTCATTCCTCAGCGAGTCTCCGTGCATAACCGAGCGGATCTGCAGCATTTTGCCGGCGGCTTCCCTGCCCGTCTTCAGTAAAATGCCGGGGAGTGTGCACCCGGTCTATCCCCGGAATGGCAGCAAGCCCCCTCTCCCCTCCTGTGCACCCTCTCCCCTGGCCAAGCGCGGGGAGCAGGAGAGCCGGCGCTCCCGCAGCCAGACTAACGCCGGCCAGGAGACTCTGTGCCCCCAGCTCTACCCAGTGCAGGGCACTCTGCCAGCTCCCACATGCCACTTCACCGAGGAGGACCTCAACACGGTTCTGTATGGCCACATGAACGTGGACAGTCCCGATCAGCTAGCTGCTCACGCTATCTCAGGACTGCGAATATCGGGAAACACAGGTACAGACTCCAGCCCGCCACACTCTCCACTTGTGTCAATAATAACTCGGCTAACCAGAAGAATTTCTCATTGCAAAACAGGACAGTGATCACATTCCTGCTTTTTTGTTCTGCAGGTGGACCCGAGGTTCAGCTACTGGACCGAGACACTTTGGAAATCCCAGTAGGTGAGTGACACGAGGGATGGGTGAGGGATGGATGAGAGAAGGAGAACGGGTGAGGGAAGGGGGACGGAAAAGAAAAAAAATGAGATTTGTATTTATGTAGCACTTTCACGAACTCATGGAGCTCTGAAACACTTTCTGGCCAATGAAGTACTTCAAAGTGTAGGATACATCGTAACCAATTTGTGCACAGCAAGATTCCACAAAGAAAAATGTGATAATGTCAAAATAATCTGTTTTTGCAATGTTGATGGGGTGGGGGGGGGGTGGTCAAAGGATTCGCCTCTTTCTTCTTCCAAATCCAGTATGTTGGTGAGATTTTGCACAGTTAACTCAGAGTTGAGCCCCTCATTCCTCTGACAGTGTAGCACCCCCTCAGCCCTGCAGTGGAGTGACAGCCCAAATCTGAGTGCATAATTCTGGGAACTGGAGGATTGAAGCCACCACCTTTTCACTGCGAGTGAAAGGACTGATGACAGAGTGGGTCAGAGAGGGAGGCTGAAAGGAGCTGGTTGCTGTGTCTGATTTGGTTAAATTCTGTGTGGGTGACTCTCTCTCTCCCAGGGCTCGCTGTCTCCCACACCTTCTACGGCGGAGTTCCTCACCTCGGCGTCTTCTGCTCCCAAAACCTCATCCCCAAGGGGGTCCGATTTGGACCCTTTACAGGAAAAGTGGTGAATATGAGTGAAATTAAAACCTACGACGACAACTCCTTCATGTGGGAGGTGAGGATGATTCTGGTGCATCTCACAGCAAACAGTGGCTGGAGATTCCGAGTCACAGACGCGGAAGTGTAACATAGTTTGCTGCAATATTAATGTTAGTTTTTGTCGGGGGCCCCGGGGAGGGATGTTACTTGTTAGCTAGTTGCCCCAAATAGGTATGGCACTGTACTGATCTCTCTACTGCCAGAGCTGCTCACACACACACGGAATTTCTATTGCAGATTTTTGAAGACGGCAGACTGAGTCACTTCATAGACGGGAAAGGAGCGGCTAGTAACTGGATGGCCTTGGTTAACTGTGCTAGGTCGCCCCAAGAACAGAACTTGACAGCCGTCCAGAGCGAAGGGAAGATCTTCTATGAGACGTGTAAGGATGTGGCGGAGAGGCAGGAGCTGCTAGTGTGGTATGGAGATTGCTACCTCCAGTTTATGGGAATCCCGGTCACTTTGAAGGAAATGCCTGAAAGCCCATTCACTGAGCAGCCTGAAGGTTAAAACACTTAAACGATTTTCTGCCCTTTTTGCGGTTTACTGTCATTAGCTGCGATCGCTTGACTGAAATGCCACTTTTCTCCTTTTGGCAGAGTCCGGAGAGGGGTTTAAATGTGAGAGGTGTGGAAAGGTATTCGCCTACAAGTACTACAGGGACAAACATCTGAAGTACACTCGCTGTGTGGACCAGGGCGATCGCAAGTTCCCCTGTCACCTGTGTAGCAGATCGTTTGAGAAGAGAGACAGGCTGAGGATCCATATCCTGCATGTACACGAGAAACACCGACCTCACAAAGTGAGCATAAGTACACCGTCTACACACATCCTCCTGCATGTACACGGGAACGGTACACCCAAATATAGCCCACTTCCTGCCCAGCTCATAGTCAGATTTACTCCCTACTTTTATTCAGTCTGACCTTGAATGAATGAATTTGCCCACAATCTGCTGCCGGTCACCCACACAGTACTGTACACCTCTGTCCATTCCCTGCTGCCCAGAGATCACCAGTGCCCCACTAAAACAATCTAATAGAATTGAGTAGAAATATTTCAAACCATTTACTCCAGGGATGATTTCTGTTAAATAATGACAAACTTAGAAAATGCTCTCAATTTCTGACCGCTGTTTGCCCAAATAATCACAAGTATTCTGTGATGTGAAGCGCTTTTGACGATTCGGTGGGTTGCCCCAGAGAAAGATAAGTTTCTTGGTTTGGAAGTGAGCTATGGAATGAGCCCTTTCTATCTTGATCGGATACCTGTGGGTTCGACGTTAAATCCCGACATTCTTTCTGCAAAGAACATTTGATTTAGCTTTTCTTGTCGGCTCGATTAAGGTCATTGTTTGTAATGATCTTTTCTAATTAAACCTTTCCCAATAAGGGTGCAACGAAAAATGTTAGATAACCACCCCGTAAGACTTATCGTATCTGATTTAAACATATAAATGAACAGATATTTGTGTATGTACTTTTTATACCTTCTAGTAACAAATACAGGTTGTAAAATGATACTGTTATATCGATGAGGTTTGATTTGGATTTCCAGCGAACAGCACTTTGATTTTGTATCGTTTTGATTTTATTCACATGAATGAATTGGAGATGCAATCCTGAAAGTATCACCAGTTCCATCATTCTGCACCTGATATGCAACAGATGTGGACCACATCCCTAAACATCTGGAGCAGATACTAACATCCACACGTCCTCATGTACAATGACCATCAGATTTGGAAAATCAGAAAGGGATTTGTCTGTACATCCAGTGGATAATACTAAACCATAAAATTCCTCCTGTGCAGAAGGAGACCATTTAGCCCGTTGAGTCTGCACATACCTTCTAAAGATCTCTCTCTCTACATCCACTATCCCTGTAACCCAGCACATTTATCATGATTAATCCATCTAACTTATGCATCTTCGGACACCAAAGGATAATTTAGCATGACCAATTCACCTAACCTGCACACCTTGGACAGTGGGAAGAAACTGGAGGAAACCCGGGCAGACACAGGGAGAATATGAAACTCCACATAGATAGAGACCCAAGGCTGGAAAAACTAGGTCCCTGGTGCTGTGAGGCAGGAGTGCTAGGCACTGCACCACCGTCAGAATGATCCCTTTTCTCTCGGACATCATTTTCTAATTTTTCATCTGTTTCCTTTTTTATCAGGAGAACTTTTGCATTTAATATCTTTTACTTAAAAACACTCTTCAATTCTCAGTGTCTCCTCATTTTTTAATTAATTCATGGGATTATCAAATCCTAATTGCCCTAGAGCTGAATGGCTTGCTCAGCCACTTCAAAAATCAACCATAACAACTTGAACCCAGAGCATTACCCTGGGTCCTTGGAATACCAGTTCAATGACAATACCACAACACCACAACATCTTATTTCGAGAGACACCAAAACTTTGTTTCTAGCTTATTATGATGACACAGCTGAAGGATGTGAAAATTGCTAGGGGCAAGTATATCAGATAATGCCAGAATGCATCGGTGCACCAATTTGCACAACTACTCCTGTCAAAATAACTTCCAGTGTAGCTGCAACATTTCCATGACATATATTTATTCTGCATTCCCGTAGCCAGCTCCTTACTCCACAATTCAAAATGACATTAGTAATCAATGTAGATATGCACAAAGCGTAACACTAAACATGCTATTATCATTGAATAGTTGTGGGATAGTTAGTTTTACAGTGTTTTTCCAACATGTGACTCTCTCTGTTGAACAGTGCTCCGTATGTGGGAAGAGCTTCTCACAGTCCTCCAGTCTTAATAAACATATGAGGGTTCACTCAGGAGAGCGGCCGTACAAATGTGTTTACTGCAACAAGGTAGGTTCAAATGACCATTTGTACAATTATCATTGGGCAACACATGGAAAAACAGAACAAATAAATATTATATCAATTAACTTCAAATTTAAAACTAATATAAGAATAAGTGCTCTACCTAAAATCTGCATTTATATTGAGTTAAGGGCTGTGCGGGTTGTGACGGCACGGTTGCACAATGGTTAGCGCTGCTGCCTCACAGCACCAGGGACCCAGAATCAATTCCCGTCTTGGGTCTCTGTCTGTGTGGAGTTTGCACGTTCTCTCTGTGTCTGCATTAGTTTCCTCCAGGTGCTCTGGTTTCCTCTCCCAGTCCAAAGATGTGTGGTTAAGTGGATTGGCCATGATAAACACCCCTTAGTGTCGGGGGACTAGCTAGAGTAAATGCATGGGGTTATGGAGATAAAGCCTGGGTGGGATTGTGGTCAATGCAGACTTGATGGGCCAAATGGCCTCCTGCACTCTGGGATTCTTCGATTCTATGAATTCCTGACACCTGAGTCTCAACAAAGGTGGCAGCAAATTCAAAATGCACTTACTGGATTTCTTAGGTTTGGCAGCCAAAGAGACCTATATTTTACCAAGTTTCTTTAGCCATAATAGATACTAGAAATTGATTTTGATGCTGCTGTTAGCTGTGCAAGATCAATGCATTGGGAACCAATAGCATAGATGTGGCTGTCCAACAGTGTAAACATACCGAATGATAAATATTTGGAATAAACTACCAAGTGAAGCTGGTTAGATAAAAAAACATAATTCACCTGGATGCTATAATGTGAAAGTTAGAGGGAAGAGTTTCAAATGGCCAAGCGGCTTCTTTATAGTTATTCTGAGCATCACAGATATATTTCTGCTGTTTTCCCTGATTATAGGCCTTCACTGCCTCAAGCATCTTGCGGACCCATATTCGCCAGCACTCTGGAGAGAAGCCCTTCAAATGCCGACATTGTGGCAAAGCCTTTGCTTCACATGCAGCCCACGACAGCCACGTGAGGCGCACACACTCCAAAGACAAAGCTTTTATTTGTACAATCTGTGACAGGAGCTTTATGGAAGCGCATGAGCTCAAATATCATCAGATGCAACTCCACACAGGTTAGTGAGCAGGGGGAGTGGGGGGAAGCTGGTTGCACCCACCTTTGAGCTCACCAAATGAGAACTAACAAGTGACCAACTATTGGCACTTATGATTGAAGGTTATCATCAATTTTCTGCTACGAGTGGAGAGATTGCTTTACCCATTCATACTTATTTTCCAGCTTCACTGCATTTGCTTTGTCAATCAAACAAATATCTTAACACTGCTGTTCTTTGCTCTGCATGGAAAATACTAATTCAGTTTGAAAGTGCATAGCCTATATTATTCGCTTGTGTTTGTATCTTTTGGAACTACTTAACTCTACATGTATATGCATATGGCTGTCAGAAACCTGTCAGTTATCATTTACTCCACCGCTCCCAGTCCTGTCAAAGCATTTTGCTGTCTGTTGTGTCTCCTCTTTCCTGACAGTGATGGCTGTGCTGCAGGATGAATCCACTGGAGTGATTAACCATCTAGTTCTGAACTGGATAGTGGGTTCAGGAAATCAATTCAGCAACTGATCAGTGATAAATGGACAATGATAATTCAGTTTTTGACTTTCTTTTGAATAAAGAACACATCAGCATTGGAATAGGTTGTTTTTTTCAACATTCTGCACATCTAGGTCAGTTGCCTAGATGACTGTCGTGTCGTTCTGAATAATGCCAAGTATTTTGTTTGATTCGCACTCTGTCTGAAGGGGCCTTGGGGCCTACCTCTTGCCCTGCCCTATAGTAAAACAGGGTATAAGCAATGGTTTGTTAACCCTCAAATAATCAAGGATGCTACCTGGTGAAGACCAAGAATTAAATATGGTATTATTGGCAACTGTTTGACAAAAGGAATATCATAGGCATGATTCCTATCTGCTCATCAATGGATATCCATCCTCTTTTGTGGTGTTAATGGATAACAATTGGACACAGAGATACCTTGATTGAAATTTTTCCCTGTCTCTAATCTAGACCAATTGTTAAGTCCCCAATGCCACCCTTGTAGAGATCAGCTGGAAAAATGTATAATATGTTTGCTTCAGCATACACGGCGTATTTACTATACCCGCATTAAACTTCAGCAGCTATTTTTTGATGATATATAGATTTGTGAGAACTCTGCAGAGTAATTAACTGAGGCTACTTACATGTTTAGAAACAAATAATTGTACAATATGCTCTATGCAAATACTTTTCACTTCTACAATTGTTGCCTCTTCCCAAGTGTGGCCTGATTAATCCCTCATGCATTACAACTTGTGAAAACCATGCTTTGCAACTTGTGAAAGTCAATTAATTCTTTTATTGTACACAGGCAGAAGATCAATATCTGTGTAATCTTCCTTACCCTTATCCTTGTTTAAACCCAAAGTAAATAGTGACCTATATTTATTTTGCGGTAACAAAATTTCTCAAACAAAATCCTAAGGGTACAAGTGTTACTTTCACTGAATAAATTGCAAAATCAGTAGACTGAGTTAATCACTGTGAGACTAGAGGTTGATGCTTATATTCTCACAAATGCAGAACTTCATTTCCTGGTTTCAGAATGCTAGTTCAATTTTAATATTAGGAGAGTTGATATGCCCATTGGCTCCCTAATGGTATTAAAAACGTTAAAAACTAAATGTTATGAGTTATCAAGTGGTTCAATTGATGCTAGAAAACATCTTACAACTTGCCAAATATACTAAGCCTGAGTGGCTTGGGACTATGCTTCAGAACTCATGCCATGCCCTTGGGTTAAGTACTCTTCATGTGACTTCAAGGCTCAAGTAACCCAATCAATTTGTGCCTTCGAAGCCAAAACCACTAATATTGACACAAACCTTTTGCAATGTAACTACTCTATTAACCTGAGGGTATCTGCACCCTTCAATAAATGTTGATAACGGAGGGAATTATGAATTTTTGACCCTGCTCTGTAAACAAGAAAAGTTTATACATATGAGGAATAGTAACTAATCCTAACCATTATTAAAAAGATGAAATGTTTCTTCCCTGAATACCAGGTAAAGACACTGAGTCATTCAGACCAGTAAGCCCACAGCTTCAATTTTCGATTTATTCTAAATTAATTAGTCTCATCTGTGGAGCAACAGGAGTACCTGTGCTCGGATGGAGAAAATCAGCCTTAGTTTATTCCCTTGATTGCTATCCTAGTGCTTCCGATGTTTGTGTGGATTTTGGAGGAGGACAAGATTGGATGAGCACAAGATTATGTTTTATTGTGATATACTTCATGATGGATTAGCCACCAACACTCAGCAGTCTAGGTTGCATACCCTTTGCCCCTGTAGGCACTCGAGGCGCTGCTGATAATCCTGAAATTGAATCCCAGCCAGAATCGAATTCCAGCAAGAAACGAATCCCAGCCAGAATTGAATCCCAGCAAGAATCAATGCCTTCACAAATTGATTGGAGAAAACTAGATGTGTTTTTTAAAAAATGTCAGTTTTATTTTCTTTCTTTCTGATTTCTATTTGAAGCCTACCCGATTTTTAACAATTGAAAATCTCTTTCAATTTTTATTACTTGATGAGTTTCAATTGCCTATTTGAACAGGGATGGGTTATTATGTTCGAAACCAATCCTGTCCACTGCTCATGTCTTCAAAATTGCTGTTGTCTTTGGTTAGTGATGGGGAGTGACCTCCCTCTGAGTGATTTCCTATTCTTCCACTGAAGGGCCTTGCGGACAAATGGGAAGCATTACTATTGTCATCTTGTTTGAGATTACCTAAGACATCGCATGTTGAGGATTGCATCTGGGACTTTCCTATTCTCTGTAATTCAGCTATTCAATGCTTTAATGAGTTAAGCCACAAGGGAGCTGTATAACTGTTTGAAGGCTTCCTGTCTCAGATGAGAGTGATACAAATTATTCTACTTTTCTGTCATGTTTTAATGGAAAGCCATCATCCTTTTGTAACTATTATGTCATACTCCCTAGGTCAACGTAGACTGCAAACTTCCTGTGTTCCAGTAGTCTATTTAATCTAGTGAGCAGGATTTCTGATAAATAACTTGGCACAGCTAGCTTTTAAGCTGCTGGCACAAGGTGCATCTGTACCAGGGGCCAGTTCAACCTGATTTTTGCAGTTTTATAAATTTGGGCAAATGTAGTAATGTTAATAAATCAGAAATAAATCTGCTGATGTGTGAATATCATCGGCAAGATGAGTTGTCAGAATGCTTCTCTGACAGTTTTTAGATCTTGTATTCAATTAGGCAAAGTTAATTAATAATGCCATACTAAAAAATCCATTAGGAAATAGTGATCATAATACAATTGAATTCCATTTAAAAATGAAAAACAACAAATCTAATCACAAATATCAAAAGTTTATTTAAGCCAATTGCATAGGTATGAGTTGAGAGCTGGCTAAGTTTGATTAGTTAAACGGTAAATATGCAGTGGGAAACATTTAAAGCAACAATTCAAAAATTTCCAGCAAAATTATATTCCATTGAAAAACAAAAACTCAGCGAAAAAGATCCATCCATGGCTTAATAAAGAGATTAAGAATAGTATTCAGTTAAAAGAAGGGACTTATAATGTTGCAAGTCTGAGGATTGGTACTGTTTTAGAAAACAATAAAGGCCATCAAAATGTTGATTAAAAGGGAGAAAAGTAGAAAATTGGAGCAAACTAGCCAGGAACATAAAAACAGATTGTAACAGCTTTTACAGGTACACGTCAGAGTAACTAAAATAAACATTCATCCTGTAGAAGAAGGCAGAAAAATTAACATGGGGAATGAGGAAATGGCAGAAGAATTGAACAAATATCTTGGGTCCGATTCTCCCAAAAAAATCTAATTGCTGAATTGATAAGAAAAATGATGTAATTCACAATTGTTTTCTCAGAGGGAGTTCAAACTTGAATTTCCCACACTCTGTGTAATTAAAAGCTGGGGGGGTGTGGGGGCTTATTCCCATTGGCATCTAACAGTTCCGGGCATCTTCACATGCATGGCCCTGATCTGACAGCCTCCCGTTTGCTGGCAAGTTTGATCGCTTCTTCCCCCACCCTGGCAGACCCTCCCACTCCCCCAGCCCACCCTGATCGCTGGCTAACTCCAGCACGACCAAATCCCAATGTAGAGTGGCAGTGGGACTTCCCACCCCGCTGATTGCCCTAGGCCCTGCCCACAATAGGCACTGCCTTACTACCTTGATGCTGCCCGATGCCTCCTGGTCTTAGGAACTTTACCTCTTGGGCAACACCCCTTCGGTACAGACTGGCACTGCCTATTGCCAAAGGGACAACTCCCCACTGTAGCTCCCTGAGGGGACCTTGATTGCCCCCCTTCACTTCAGTGGGGTCTCCCGCTAGTTCTCTGAATGTGGGGGGAGCTACTTTAAACCCCACTGGAGTGAACTATTCCTGGCTGAGTGGGAGATGCCAATGGGCCCAGGGAATTCAGTCCTGCATTCAATAATGATGTTAAATGACATAAAAAATAGATTAAAGTCACTTACCTGGTCTTCCCGACAGTTTTCCAGCATGGTTTCAACAGCACTTGCTCTTTGTTGGTGGGAGATGGGCATACGTCAGAATGCATGCATGAACCCTGTAAAATGGCCAACACGCACCTCTCCAAACCCGATGTGCCAAAGAACTAGCGCGTTGCGATTAGAGAACCGAGCCCTTTGTGTCTTTCTTTACAGTTAAAAATATAACTTACATAACAGAAGCAGAGGGTAATCCAGGGGCTAATAAAAGTGAGCAAATTAAAGTAATTAATATTAGCAAAGAAAAATGCTGGAGAAATTCAAGGGAAACAAACCTGACATATCCCCAGGACCTGATGGCCTATATTCCAGCATTCTGAGAGAGAATGCTGTAGAGATTATAAGTGTGCTGGCAATGATTTTCCCAGATTGCATAAATTTTGGAGAATTACCAGCAGGTTGGAAGTATTCTGCTATTCAAGAAAGGAGGGAGAGAAAATAGGCATCACTTGCCATTTAGCCTGGCTTCAGTCATTGGCAAAGTGCTGAAATCTATTATTAAAAAAGTTTTAACAATGCACTTAAAGCATAGTATGATTAGAACAAGTTAATTTACTTTACCGAAAATAATTACCATTTGACAAATTTGAGAGTCTAACTAATAGAGTAAATAAAAGGGAACCAGTTGCTATACACTTAGATTTCCAAAAGACATTTTGCAAAAATATCACAAATGAGGTTAATATATGAGATAAGAGCTCAAGGAGATCGGGCTGATGTATTAACAAGGATAGAGAACTGGTTAATGAACAAGGAGCAGAGATTAAGGTTTATTTGGGTATTTTCAAGTTGGTAGGATGTGATTAGAGGAGTGCCGCAGTGATCTGTGTTGGGCCTGTTATTTACAATCTATATTAATGACTCAGACAGAGAGATGGAAGATAATGTATTTAAGTTTGCTAATGATACAAAGGGTATATAAGCTATGAGGAGGACACCGAGGCTATAAAAAGATATAGGTCATTTCAATCAGGGACAACAATGAAATATTATGGGGAAATGTGAGAGTATTGACTTTGCTCATGAGAATAGAAAAGTGGAACATTTGTAAAGGCATGAAAATTGTAAATGTTGATGTTCTGAGAGACTTGGGTATAATAAACTGAGGAACACACAGAGTTAGCTTGCTGGTAAACATTAAGCAATTGGGAAAACAAATGGCATGTTAGCTTTATTGCCAGGGTTGGAGTAGAAGATTAAATAAGTCTTGCTAAAGTTATACCAGGCTTTGTTGAGAGCACACCTAGAATACTGTGTACAATTTGGTCTTCATGTTTAGGGAATGATATATTTGCAGTGGAGGGTTTAAATTCAGCACAGAGTGAATGGATAAAAGAGCTTAAATGAAATCAGTTTAGTCGGTCTTAATTCAGCTTCTAATGACACACAACACAAAATTGTCTTTAATGTTATATTAAATTAATGTTACACTAAACTAACAATCTCAGAAAGTGAGATTGTTATGGAAGACATTAGATTTTTAATAAAAGGTTATCTTTTGTAATTGGGATTTAGCAAAGCATTGGGTGCTTTACGCTGTATTATACTGTTCCTGGGATTGCTTGATACTGACAGAATAGCTGAAATAATTGAGTGCCTCTAGTCCTGCAATCTAAACTCTAAGATCCTTGATGCTCCTCCAATTCTGGTCTGCTTCACATCCCTGCTTTTTATAGCTTTACCATTGACAGCTCCTCAGGCTGTAAGTTCTTGAATTCTAAACCTCTTTACATCTCTTGCTTTCTTAAAGATGCTCCTTAAAACCTACCTCTTTGACCAAGTGTTTGGTCATCTGTACCAGTATCTCCTTAGATGGCTCAGTATTAGATTTTGTTTAATAATGCTCCTTTGTGAAACTCCTTTGGGCTGTTTTACTGCATTATAAGTGCTGCATTTTTAGATAGTTGAAATTGGGTCAGTATTGCATTTCTCTCAGTATTTATCATTCCTCACCTTAACATCCTTAAGATAAAGATAAGAATAAATTGATCAACTTTTTGAACACAAGAAATGAATGTCAAGTGAAAAATTCTCACTCTATTACCAACAAATAATTCACTTTATAAACTTCACTCCACTTTTGAAATATCCCATTTTCACATCATGTTGAACCTTCAATTTTTAAGTACTGGCTTGTTCTAGACTGGTTTACTTATGTTATGTAATGCCAGATTTAAACTGTTACGTCAAGCGCAAAACAGTTCAACTTCTTTTAATCCAGTTTGTGGCACTCTGGAGTGCATCCCTCAGCATTGCTGGACCTTGGAATTTGCCAGCTGGCAACACTTAGTCCTTATCCTGAAAGACAAAGTAGGTTTCAGGTAGACGAAGAAATATTTTTCATTGAGTTTATGGTCCAACTGCAGAAGTTGATGTTCGTCACTTTCTTTTTGAATGAAGAACAATGTTCTTGAATTATCCCACCATACTCTGCCCCCACTCCACTGATCCCCATCCCATCCCCCAGCCTCCCACAAAGTACAAATATGTCACCTTTGTAAATACATATCTGTTTCTGCAAATTGGAAACTTCTCATAAATTTTATCTTTAAACACAAGTTAACTTGAAGAACAAAACTAAATACAAATGTAGCTTAACAAAAACTTATTTGTTAAGATATATTTTAATTCCTAACAAGTTTTTTAAAACTTTCCTGTCACAATTTTTTGAAAAACATTCCCTGCTTTACAGTAATTGAATATTCCTGCAAATGTCAGCTATTTCCATTTCCTCCTCCACATTATCAACATCTTTGTGGTATTTTGTCCTTGAAATCTCTGCAGATTCACACCTTTCTAAGTACACTTGTTACTGTTAACCCTCCCTTTTTGCACTACATTCATCTTGTTTTTCTATCCTGGAAACCCATAATTAGCTTAACTGCTGTTCTGGGAATACAATAGAGATAGGACAAGAAGGTGGCACCCGAATGAAATACGCCAGGACAAACTTCTATAATGGCATTATTTCCAAGTCTCCATTGGGAAAATTGTTATAAATTTGGAAAATCACTGCAACTTTTACTTAGAACTCATCACACAGCAGCTTATATCTTCACATCATTCTAATGTTTATTTCTCTCTTTGCTGTAGATGAGTGAAGAGCAGTAGTATTCTGAGCCTGTGTGCAATGTATTTTGTTCCATCTCTACTCTTAGCACTTGAGGTGTTTCTTCTTGCGTTTGTTTGATCAATGCAATGCTAGACTCCCCCGATCTTTTCTTTCTTTTCAGCCAACTGAGCTGCTGCATCAATTTATATTACATCACATTGGATTCCTGCAAGTATGCAGAAGTGGCTCAGAGTGTTATGTGCTTTGAGAAAGCTGCAGTTGTTCTGACTACAGGTTGCAGCACTGTAGGCAAAGTTTTTGCTCAGATATTAGGATGAGTGTGAGGTCCCAGAGAAATTGGAAAAGTGCAGCTGTGATAGACAGAAGGATAAACCAAGTTGTGAAAGGCCAACTAGTTTAATCCAAACTTTCAGAAATGATAATCCAGGACAAAAGATTAACGGTCACTTGTACATATTTGTAATAATTAGGGGAAGCCAGTGCAGATTTGTTAAAGGCAAAGGCAGGAATTTTACTGCCCCTCCACCACGGGAATTGGAGCGGGCAAGGGGGGACCATAAAAAGGTCTGTTGACCTCGAGTGGGATTTTATAGTTTTGGGATGAGTGAGGCCATAAAATCTGTTTTCAACTAATTTGATTTGGATTTCCTAATGAAGTAACAGAGAGGGCTGATGAGAGTGTTACATTTGATATGGTGTATATGGACTTCCAAAAGGCATTTGACAAAGTGTCACATATCAGCTTTGTCTGCAGACCTGAAGTCCGTGGAAGAAAAGGAGCAGTGGCAGTGTCAATACAAAATTGGTTGTGTAGCAGGGAACAGAATAAAGGAGAACAGTTGTTTTTGAGTCTTAGAAAGTTTACAGGCAGATTCCCAAATGGTTGAGGTTAGGAACACTACTTTTCTTGATTTTCATTAACAATGTAGGCTTGGGTGTACATGTACAATGCCAACATCTGCAAAAAGAGAGGCAAAACTTGGAAACATTGTGAACTGTGAGGAAGAAAGTCTTAGATTTCAAGGGGTGAGAAGTAGGCATATAGCAGATAGATTTAATGCAGAGTGGAATAAAGTATTATATTTTGGTGTTTATATTTATATAAAATAAAGGATATAATTTTGAAAGGGATGCAGAAGCACGGAGACTCTGAGGTATATGAAATCCTGAAATTTATGAATATTTCAGAGGGTCAGACTTTTGTGAAGTTGGGATGACTCTGGAGCTATGTAAGAATGGCAGGTAGAGAGCCCATTCCTGGGATTCCCAGCTCTGTTTCTGGCATTGAAAATTTTTGCCAGTGTGGAATAGACAGGGAGAAACTATTCCCATTAGTGGAAGAATCGAGAACTAGAGGACACTGATTTAAGGTGATTGGCAAAAGAATCAGTGGCGGGATGTGACATAACTTATTTTATATAATGAGTGCTAAGGATTTGGTATGCACTGCCTGACAGATGGAGGAAGATTCAATCATGAATTTCTTAAGGGAATTGGATAAGCACCAGAAGAGACAAAATCTACAAGGCTAGAGGGGAAAGAGAAAGGGTATTGGATTAACTGATATCTCTTGCAAAGAAAGCTGACTGAATGGCCTCTTTTTGTGCTGTAACAATGCTGTGATTCTATGTTCCAGTTTGTAGCCAGTGGCACTATATAGAGGTGGAAGCACCTCACAGTAACTTGGAATAACACTACTAATCTTTGGCCTTTACATTAGAAAAGAATATCCTTAATTCCTGTACTCTATCATAGCTGTCAATCAAACTCAATCCTACAATAAGCAGCTTGAATGCATCTGCAAATAATAATTTTTCCTTCCCTTAATTGATCTCTTTCTCCTGCCCCCTCCTCCACAGCTCCTGTTACCTTGTTTTGTGTTATTTTGAGAGGCAGCAGCAGCTACTGCTGTGCTGCAACTTGTTTAAGTTGCTGTTCTTGATTTGTGAGCTTTCACATAAAATATTGGCAGGCTACTCAGCTATGAAGAACGTTACAGATGAGCTGCGCCCAATCTAGCTGACATCTACAAACACATACTTTCCACTACTGAATAGGCATCAAGAGCAGGGAGTCTTCTGCCTCATTTTTTCCATTATAAGGACAAATTGTAACACAGCAAATGCCGCCTGGTTAATATCAATTAATGTAGTCCAGCACATGAATTGCATTAGTGATCTCATGATCTGGATGATTAAACACATTATTGGGGCTGTGCAAAATTTTTGCAGGCAAGTAAAATAATTCATTTCTTTCACAAATGCCTTCAGATAGGAATACCTATGGTTTCAGATGCAGGTTTGTCAGCTTTATTTCAACCCTGTCAATTGTACACCAACTTTGGATATTCTTTTGAACCGAAGTAGATTTCTGGGGGGACCAGGATTACCCTCACAATTCATTCAGGTATTGGTCAAAGTAGAGCTTCTGTTTACTTTACCAAGTAAACAGGTATGCAGTAGCATAGTGGTATTGTCGCTAGACTAGTAATCCAGAATACCAGGTTTTGCTCTGGGAATCTAGGTTTGAATTCCATCAGGTTCAATAAAAGTTCAATGAAGACCATGAAACGATTGTTGTAAATGTCATTAATGTCCATCAGGGAAGGAAATTTGTCATCCTTATCTGGTCTAGCTTACGTGTGACTCCACACCCACAGCAATGTGGTTAACTCTTAACTGCAAGAACAATTAGGGGTTGTTCTTGCTCATAATGATCACATCCCATGAAAGAATAAAGAATAAACATGACTCCTGACTTTGGAGGGGGCAGGATGAGTGAGGGAATTCCCCTCTCTCTGCAATCTTTCAGCACCCAGTGACTTGGACATTGATCGTATGCCTGTTTGTTCCCTGTTGGCAATCCGGGATGTGCCAATATTCCCATTACAGTTCATGAACACACTGCAATCTTAAAAGGGACTGTGCAGTGCAAAATGTCAGCCACATATATATAGCAAAGAGAAATGACAGGGATCATGGTTTGATTTGCATTAAAATTGTCTCATTTTTATTTCTTTTCACTGCCCTGAAAATGAGGCAAGATATTAAAAAATTCTTTCTGGCTGGCGGTCTTGGTGATGGCATGAACAGAGATCAGCATTACTTTTCCTCTCCTATCCAGCTACAACCAAAGTGGCAAGACATCTAATGAAGTCAGCCTGAACAAATAGAAGATCACCAGTGTCTTCCACTGTGCTCCTGCCAGCAGAGTTGAGCTGAGACGTTTAAGTCCTTGTATGGTATATTTTTCTCATCTGGAATTTACATTTTGGATTTGTTATTACTAACTAAACTTGTGCTAACATGAAATGCCCATATCAAAAGCATAGGGTGAAAGTATTAGAGATCTAAGTGAAAATCATGAACAGCATTTCTTTAAATAGAAAGGGACTAATATAGATTGTTTAATTGTGATGTTCTCTTCTACAATGTGCTCTAAACAATTGTGCTAAAAACCAAGATGAATGGTGAGGCTGCTGCAAACATTTCAAGCATCAATATCCAATTATTGCTGGCAAGGTATA
Organism: Sphyrna mokarran; assembly: GCA_024679065.1. Lineage (NCBI taxonomy): Eukaryota > Metazoa > Chordata > Chondrichthyes > Carcharhiniformes > Carcharhinidae > Sphyrna > Sphyrna mokarran. Next base: position 72,094,564 of record JAGIQG010000007.1, on the reverse strand, counting down.
TACATGATTTCCAGAATTCCCCATAGGAAAATATTGCTCTTGCCTATATATTCCTGCTCCGTTAGCTGATGCCACTTAAATAAAAGCAGTTACAGATATACACAGCTATAACAGTGAAATAAATCAGATCCAAAAAATCATGTTTTGTGGAGAATGGCTGTATAGATGGTACAAATGTAGAACAATGTGGGTTTGTTACACTGAATGTAAGAATAAGTTGTTATAAGAATGTGGTTTTGTGGAAATGATATTTGTATAAGATTGCTGGCACAGCTTTGTACATCCCTACTCTGAACATATTACAGCTTTTTGATAAATTTGAACTGGAACTGTAGAACTGCTGACTTGTTGATTTGGACTGTCCCTGGCTCTTACATCAATTGTACAGTCTGGTGATGGTTATAAGCAGCATGTGATGCACATCATAAAAAAAACAAAGCCTCTTGTATAGAAGTGGCACTAAGGCCTTTCCAAGATTTATTTTTTTACTTTCTCTTTTCAGCTATTTCTTTTCTGCTTTGAGTTATAAACATGAGCTCTTGTTTTTCCGAAGGCACCGAGATGCTGGATAACCATATATTTCCTTCTGCTTTACTCCAATGTTCTTGTTCAGTCATTTCATGGTTCATTTCCTGAATGATATAATAAATTTAGCCTTTTTTCCTGTTCATTTTCCCAAGAGCATTGGGATCGTAATAGTCCAAGGTAACTACACTTCACAAATGAGCTAGAAGGATATTTGAATGATTGGGAGCTTGGCAAAATGAGTTAATGAAAGAGGTATAGTAATAGAGATTTCAGGATATGTGCAGGATTTTTTCTTATGCAGCATGTTAAAAAAAATACAAGAGAAATCATTGTTGGATCTAGTAACAGGAAATATATTAGAATAAATAAAAGAAGTAAATATAGGGAAACATCTAGGCAACAGCAATCACAACATAATACGGTTTGAGATTAAAACCAAAGTAATAAGTTGGGGGAGAAAAGACTAATTTTACTGAGGTGAGAATGGAACTAGGAAAATGATGCTTAAAATTCCTTACTGGCAAAGAAAGGAGCATGAGAGTCCAGGAGAAATAAGTTCCAAAAAAAAGCAAGGACAAATGAACCAGCAATGATAGAGCAGGTTGGAGAAAGAAATAATGGCAACATTGAAACTAAAGAAAAGGCATACACTAAATGGGAAAGGGGAAGATGGGGAGAAAACCCCCCCAGAAGTTAGGAAATAAGTCAAGAAAACAAACAGGAAGGCAAACAGAAACTGTTAAAAGAATATAATGAGAAAGAGTAACATATTTTAAAGATACATAAATAATGAAGAAAATACCAGGATAGGGATATGACCACTAGGGACATACACAATAAATCCACAGGCAATAATAGTGAAATGGCAGCAAGATTAAATAATTACTTTGCCTCAGTATTTAGCAAGGATACTAACATGGTGCCATTAGAAGAGATCAAAAATACATTTAAAAAATTAGGATAGAAAGGGGGTGATAATAGACAAACTACTCAAATTTAGGAAAAATAAAATCCTTAGCTTGGAATAAGAAAAGGGAATATTGTCAGAGAACTGGCCTATTATTTTGATTCCCAAATCAAAATAGAGAAATAGAATAAGTCCAGGGAATCATAGACAAATTAGTATAATAATGCTGACAGGAAAGCTAATTGAATCCTTACTCATAAATGTAATAGAAAATCATCTAGAAACTGAAAATATCATAAAGAATAGTCAGCATGGATTACAAAAGCAAAGATCATATTTGACCAATCTTATTGAAAGGGGTGAATGAGGATCATGCAGTAAATGGAAATAGAGTTACATTCTCAAAAAATCTTTGAGGTATCACATGTTGGGCTCAAGATTAAGCTCAGGATTGTGTGGGGTTAAAGGATATGATGCAGACTTGATAGTAAGTTGACTACAAAAGAGAAAACAAAGTAAGGGTTAAAGCTAGTCACTCAGGCTGAAAAAAGTGGGAAGTGATGAAAAACCACAAGGATCGATGCTGACACTGTGGCTGTTCACCATTTAAACAAATGATTTTCATTCAGGAATTACAGGATGCAAAGTTGTGGATGATAGCAAGTTGGAAGTTCGGTTAATACAGAGGAAAACTGTGTCAAAATATAGGAAAGAAAGAAAATATAGAAAGGCAATAAAACTGCAGAACCAGTGTATAACTGGCAAAAAGATTTCAATTGAAATATATGGTGGTACATTTTGATATGAAGAATAACAAGGCATATAATTTTTGGAAAATAAGTTTTGAAATGTGGTATAGGTATACAAATCACTAATTAACCAGGCTAATAAGGCAATAAAAAAGCAAAGACACTTGTGGGATTCATTTCCAAAGGAAAATAAATCAAGAATAAGTACATTGTTTTAAACCCATATAAAACCTGGGTTGGATTCCATGATGAGTATTGTGAACAATTTGGATGCTGGAGGTGGTGTGCGATTTAACAGGATCACATCACAACTGAATGATTATACCTATCGAATAAGATTTAAGAATCTGGGAGCCTTCTCTAGAAAGGAAAAAACCAAAGGACGAGGCAAAGGTTATAATTTTAAGATTATAAATGGGTTCCACAGAGTAGATTTTTTTTTAGATGTCCCACTTATGGGGAAAGACCAGAGCTAGTAATTATAAATGTAAGATAGTCACTAATTCACAGAATTGTTACAGCACCGAAGAGGTTATTCATCCCATCATGTCTGTACCAGCTCACCAAAGGAGCAATTCACTTAGTATCACTTAAGAGAGAATTCAGGAGAAATATTTTTACCCAGAGAGTGATTAGTATAGGGAACTGACTCACAAGAAACAATTGATATAAATAGTACAGATACATTTATGGAAAGCCAGATAAACACGTGATGGAGGAAGAATAGAGGGATATATTGATGGGTTTCAATGGAGAAGGATGAGTGGTATTGAACACTAGTTTGGACCTGTTAGCTGGATGGCCTGTTTCTATGCTATAAATACTTGACACTCTTGCAACCTGGGCTGGGATCTGTTTGAATCAGGAATCAAACCTGAAATCTTCCCATGTATATGATTTGATATTGCGTTGCCTTTCCTTGAAGTATCAACAGGGTCTAGCTTTAAGGATAGCAAGTTGGCTGCCACACACGCTTCATTACATGGTGATATTGAACAACAGTAATATCAGAAAGGCAATTCTAACCTAATCTTCCCATTGAGAACTTTAGAGGAATGCTGATATAAAAGCCACTTTCTAGCAGGATGTGCATGCATAGAAGTTGAGTGAGCAAGACATCAGAATAGCTGGGCAGAGTACAAAACTGGAGAGCTAGATTAAAATTACCCCCAAGATATTTGTACTAAGTTAACTGAGCTTAATTGAGTCTTACCACTAGGAAATGGGCCTAATTATGAGGAAAAGGATTTCCGTTGTGGCATGTTATTCAACAATCTTTGGTGCAAGGTGCACTGTGAAGACGCAATTAGGTTTGGCTATTACATCCTTTGTGGTCAACTAGCTTTATAATAGTCTAGGCTTCCATGAACTATAGTCACTTGTGAGAGGTGTTAGCATATATGAAACTCTACTTCAGAAAAAAATCAATGTTTCCAAAATTGGAGGGGACAAAATTGAACAAAAAAAGATAATGGAATAATTTGTCTCTCAAGTTGTAGAAATGATAACAATCCAAAAAAAATGGTGTCTGACATGTCCAGTATCACAACACTACTGACTACAGAAAATCAAGTCACTGCTTGAAATCACTGATTTACTTTCTGCAGGAAATGTGTTTCTTTTTGTTTCTAACACCTACCTTCATTCGTTAATCAGATGAGAGGCTCCAGGTAGATGTTGATGCCACCCAGGAATTGCACCATGTGCCAACCAATCAGACAGACACTCTGGATGGAGATTATCTTTACAATTCGAGTAACGAGTCATTGGCCCCACAGAATCCATACATAGGGGAAAGTAACTCCTACCGAGCGAATCCAGGAGTCACTGTACTGCACAACGATGGCTACAGACCTTGGAATTAGTAAGCCACCAACAATCTTACCACAGACTGACAGAAACTTGCAGAATGTATTTGCTAAATTATGACACAAGTGTAAATGGTTCCTTTCCTGCTCTAAGTTAGAAGATTGCTGGAGTGATGCAGTTTTAAAAGCTATATATAATTATTAAGATTTTGCACACTTCTCACAGTATAGATCATTTAAATTTATTTTGCCAAGATATTGATACCCAAAATGCACACTGTGGCTTAGATTTGCACTGATTGAATCTATATTGCGAATTGCACACATGACAAGCAATCACAGTTAGAATAATGAAGTGATACTATTTGTAAACATGTAATAAGATTTGAAACGATCTCTTCATTATAAGTTGAGTAATGTCTTCTCAAACTATATTGATTGATATACTACTAGATGTAACATCATAAAGATCCATTCTTGCTCGCAATTTTTTTCCTAAATAATGTGTAAAACCTAACGAAAAGGTGTAACTAGTTAAGCTTTTCTACTGACACAGTTTATCCAGTTAGCCATTTGGACCATTGAGGTCCGAGATTCAGTTTGAGTTAGCTGGTCTTATTGACTCTACTCGAGTCCCAGAATACTGATGACAATTGCTTTCCAATACCCCCAAGGACAGGAAAGCCAGTCAAAGTTAGCAGTCACAGATGCTATCCAGCAATCTGCACAGCTGGAAATGCAGATGTGGATGTTGAGTGAGCACAAGGTTAGAAAAATTGTGATTTGTTCATGAGCTTTCCAACACTCATAGTCAATGCTCAGAGACAAATAATTGCCTTTTGGGAGGGTCAATAAACCTCCTGGAGAGATAAATGGAAGGGAAGGTAGAAAACTGGTGGGAACAAAGAGAACAAAAGAACCAATGTACTGAAAAATGTAATTGGACCAGGATATCTGTATAATAGGGCAATGTGGAATGAGTATTTTGAAATTTGTTTGATCAGGTGACCATTATATTGATGTGGCTGTATTGCAAATAGCATGTTGCCTAATTAATGTTTCCAAGAACATCTCATCAATTCAGAATGTTGCATAGGGCACATCACTTGCATTTTAGGCTACTTGCCAACTAAGTCATACAGAAGACTTTCTTCTGTCATACAGTCTTGCCAACTAAGTCATACAGAAGAATTTCTTTAGTTTAGTGAAGAAAATGACTTCAAGTTGATTAAATTACTTCTAATCTAAGTATAAACACTCTTGAGATTTTGGAAGAATCTTTTATGGGCTTTTTTTTGAACTGACAGGAACAAATGTTTACCCCATTCATCTGAAATTCCATTCTCTGTTTTAATTTAGTAGAGAGAAGAATTAAATGCAGAATCGTAGCATCTTATCACACAGAGAAGGCCATTCAGCCAATTATGCCTGTGCCAGCTCTTTGAAAGAGCTTCCACACTTTTTCCTCATCATCCTGCAGGATATGTAACAAATTCCCTTTGAAAGTTACTGGTCAGAATTCTCCAGTCTCCCATTCTCTGCTATTGCTGCCACGAGAACAGACAAATTGGCGCTCAACCAATTCTCCATTCACTGCAGCAGGACCGAAAAATCCCAGCTGTAGACGAGATTGGAGGAATCTGGTCATTGTTTTTTCATGGCATTCCATTCCAGGTCATATAACACACAATGTTATGTGGGTTAAACATCCAAGACAAAAACAAGTTTGATATTCCAGCTGGGATTCTCCCAAAAAATTCCAATTTGAGGGAAAATGGGAGTAAATCATGCTAATTTTTAGTGTGATGTCTAGAATAAACCTCTGATACTGTGCGTCAAAGTGCCATAGCATACTTCACGCAGAGCTCAGTGCATGCATAGTGACTCTGTGTTGCTGACCTCCCAGTTGCTCACTAGCTTTGCAACCCCTGATCACTGGCCTTCCAAATCTCCCATCTTCTGATTGTTGGCCTCCCAGATCTCCCCTGGCCATTCCCTGTGTTCCCCACCCCCAACTACGTTCAGTTCCCATCATCACTTTCCTCTCTCCACCTATGATTCCAATTGCAGAGTGGCAGTGGGCCCCACCTCCCCCAGTAGGCCTCTTCCCCATAGGCCCCATCTCCTTGATACTGCTTGATGCCCAATGGGCTGTGCAGGATGCCTAGGAGATTTGCTGAGGCTGTGGTGTCCAGGGGGAAGCCTGCGAAACAGACTCTGCTGATGTCTCCTGGCCTGCTGCGCTGCTCAAGCATTGAGCTGGGAGAATCATCCCCAATCACCGTTATTTTACACCAGCTGCATGACACGTTTGAATATTGCTGCCATGAGTGGTATTCAGTGGACCATGCAGTACAATTGGAAACTGGCTCGCTTGGCATACACTTGCAGCATGCACCTAATGTATTCTCAGAAGTCAGTATGGAACTTCTAAATTGCAACACAGAAGCTGCAAAATTACTTGAGCCACAGTGGTATCATCATTCCCTCTAATTTTTTTGCACACTTTGTAGTAATGATCTGTCCTCTATAAATGGTTAAAATTATTTTTACCTGAATTTGCTGAAATTAGTAAGTTATGAATAACAAAACGTTAATTTTTTTACAAAAATTAGAAGATGATTATCAAATTGTGCTTTTTTGTGTTTTCTTTAGTAATTTTTAATTTCACTAAAGATGAGCAACAGTTTAATATTCAGCCACTGTTGCCTTCTTTCGTGATTTGTTTGAACTGTACTGTAATGTTTTGATGACAACACTCTTAGCGTATGGATTATATCAGATGACTTAAATCACGGTCAGGAGTGAACCTCTCTTTCTCTTTGCCTATCATTTACTTACTAGTTTAAATTCACAAAATATTCCCTTGAAGTAGCTCTTAAATTAAACTGCATAATTGACCATGCATTGAGCTGATTTGTACACTGCTGAGACCTTATTAGCAGCAGTGATACTTTAACATAGTGAGATATAGTTCAAACAGTCACATTAGTGAGTTTCTGGTGTCTGCAACAGTGATGTGTGATAGCGCTGCAGTGAGGTCCAATAAGAAGGAACCATGTAGGTCATCATTGCCAAGGAATTGTTCTATACCTTGCAATCGAGAAGTTGTTACCTGAAAATATGGAGGACATTTAACCTAAAAAAATCAAAAAATACTGTGACCCTAATGTATGGTAGAGTGTAATCACTGGAAAAGCCGTAGCTTTAAGATTTTTAAAATTTGTATCCTTAATCACAGATCTATTTTAAATGAATAGACTTTAGTGTTGGGGCTTTGGGCAAAATGCAACCGTAACACTACCTCAAGTCTTTAGGTAACTGCAGTAGTTCTGATAATTTAATTGTTTTACAATGCAATCAAAAGATTATACGTAAATGTCTTGTTGTGTTAAACATATATTTCCATAACAATGTGTGCTTCAATATTTATTGCAATTGAGAGTTTTGTGATTTGTGGTATTTTGAGTAGATGTACATATATTGTTCCATTTATAAAGTTTATTTTGTGGCAATCCAAAAATACACAAATTACACAATGTTTAACACTTGGTGGTATCAAGAAAACAAAACCTAAAATATTCCCATGTTTCATACATGTTTACTACTTGTCTTGCAATATGTTTGGCAATATATTGTACACTTGATGTTAAAATTCTTGCAATATGTTACTATTAATGTTACTAATTGAAGTTGAAGCTGCTAATTTAAAGTGCTGTTTGTTTTAGAATATGCATTTTCCCTTCTTAATGCTGCGCCCTAGTTCACAAGAGAACACATTTGTTCAAAGATTGTTTTTTAAGGTATTGTGTGTAATAGGGCTGGAAAGAATGAAATAAAATGTAACCCTGCTGTGAAGTCTTGGATCCCCCACTGCCCCGAGTTTCTGGTATTACCCCATGAGGAGAATGGTTGTAAAAGCCACTTACAATTAAAGTAGAACAACCTATTTGCTAATTAAAGTGTGAATATTCATGGCATAGCCAAGTAGGAGTTCTTTCCACAGGGATCCCACAGCTGTTTGCTGCAACATACAAACCTCATGTATAACAAATAGATAGTTTCAGACATATGAGTTTTTTTTAAGAATAAGTGCATTTCATGTTAATTTGCCTGGGTAGTCACAGCCTATGTGGCTGGTTTATTTTTTCTTCATTGACTAATTGGGAATAATATTTGTATTGCTGAATGACTGTTCAATAATGAGATGGATAAATAAAGGAAGGAGATTGAAAATTAACTATGCAAGGCACAAACTTCATGACAATACACTGGAACAGTGAGGTTGTTTTGTTGTCGAGGACATTGGCCTGGTGACATCTGCTGCCCTTTGAGAGAAACTCTACTGTGTCACCAAATGCCTTCAGCTTGTTTCTTAGGCCCTTTTGCACAGTTCTTTACTGTGCAAAGTAAAGAAGAGTCTAATACCCAAAGAAAAAAGTCAAACTGGCTCAGTAACACATCATGCTGCTAAAAGATATTGATTGGGGTTCTCCTGCTCGATAAACAAGTTAAAGCATTTTTGGCTCTGAGACCTGCACTGCGAGTGTTGTTTGCTAATGAAACCTGTAAAGCAAGATTACTGCATTAAGCCTTCAAATTACAACCTCCCCACCCCCAGTCCCAACAAGTCAGCCAAATTTTGAATATCTTCTTTCCTTTCCTTGTGCATGTTATTTATTGGTATTTTCTTATATGATCATCCCACGGTTCTCACACAGAAAGGGACTTATAGGATTATCAGTAAAATGAAACAAAAGTGAAAATCTGAAGTAAAACTGAAAATGTAGGAAAGATAGGTTTTTCCAAGTATTTTTTTCTGATCGGAACATGAAGTCTAGCATAATGCAGACAAGGGGGTCACGTTCAATTATAGGCACAAGTGTGACTAGCTATATTCGACTTTATGCCTGTCCGGATCACTGGTGTTTGTGTGAGGTAAAGGATATGTTTATCTGTCTTCCTCTTCATTTCTCTTCTTTAAGCTGACAACACTGACGGTACTCCCTTGAGGAACACAATTTTTTCCCAATGAGTTTGACCCACAGGCTTTCTCTAAATAGCTACCTGTCAGTTCCTATTTCGATGCTATCTCGTTTTATAGGAGTGCCGAGCAGAAACTGATATATTACCTGTATTGATTCTCTAATAGCTGTCAGGGTGGAGAGGAACCATTCAGAGCTTCCTGGGCTCAGGCTCTTAGTCGCATGGGATCATAAACTCCCCATTAACAGTCTTTCATTCAATAACTTATCAGGAAAGTTGCATTGAATTGAAAAGAATGTACTTAGCATAGAAACAGCCATTTGGCCCAACCACGCCAATGTTTATGTTGGACCTGAGCCTTGGCCTATTTGTCCATCTCTCTGCATAAATGTAATCCTTTATTCCCTTCTCCCTTAATATGCTTCTCTAGCCTCCCTTCAAATGCTATTCACCAGAATGTGAGTTCCACATTCTCACCACTCACTGGGTAGGTTTGATTTCTTAGCGATTGTCTTACATTGATGGCATCTGGCTTTTTTTCTTTTCCCTGAGTGGAAACACAATCCCTGAGCTGGATCTTACCAGTCCCACCAGGCATATCTCCAGTGGGAGGGTATGTAAAACCTCATCAACTTCCTACCCATCCGCATAATCATACAGGAAATGGGCAAGTGCTTAAATCAGCTGCTCACCTGGTGTAGTTAAATAAATGCTCAAAGGTTAATTGAGCTTTTAGCAAATCGACCGATCCCAACATTACGCTGCCCATGCATAATATAGTTGGCGTGAGCCAATATGGTGAGAATGGGCAGATTGCTTTTTTGAAAAGCAATTTTTAAAAAATGGTAAGAAAAGGGAATACTACCTTGATGGGGGTCACCATTAGACTTTTGGAATAGGGGTAGCCCTCCTAAGATAATACTTCCTACCACCTGCTCTATAAAATGCACCAACCCCATTCCCTCCTTATATGGCTCTGGGATCCATGGCCCTTAGTCTGGAGCCTGCTGGCAGGCCTGGCAGTGCCCACAACAGCACTCCTTGCACTGCTGGGGCTACTAATTGGCTGGCTGCTCCCCAGTAGAGAGTAAAAGACACTTAGTCTGCATTCAGCATGTTATGGCTGAGTGGCAGGTACCACATTGACTTTGCTTATTGGGGAAGGTCAGACCTCTAACCCTCAAATTTCTCAATATGCTGCCTTCTGTTTCTACTAGTCAAATGTTCTTAATTCTAGAAGATGTCACTCCCCAGCATTCTGTTTTCTGTTCATTCCTTTCTGATGGTTATAACCTCGCTGTCCTTGCCTGCGTCATCCTTACATGTCTTTCTTGTACCCACTCCAGTGCCTTGATATTCATTTCATCATGTGACATCAGAACAGCCCACATTTCTCTAAGTGTGATCTGATTAAAATTCGATAAAGGTTTAGTAAAACTTCTGTTTTTCAATTCTTTTCTACTTGAAATAAACCTGTGTGCTTGGTTTGAATTTTTCGATTGCCTTATTAACCTGCATTGTTGCCATTAGTGATTTGTGTGTGTCTAGTTCCAGGAGAGGGATGGGTGAAGAGCAAGGAGCCTTTTCACGTCCAATTTACAGCCTCAAAAAAAGTCTTTTAACCAGCTGGTTCAGTGGTTAGCACTGTTACCTCACAGTGCCAGCGACTTGTGTTTAATTCTAAGTTTGGCTGACTGTCTGTGTGGAGTTTGCTCGTTCTCTCCGTGTCTGTGTGGGCTTCCTCCCACAGTCCAAAGATATGCAGGTTAGGTTGGCTGGCCGTGCTAAAATTGTCCCTTAGCATCGGGGAACTAGAGGGTAAATATATGGGGTCATAGGAGTGGACCTGGATGGGATTGTTGTCAGTGATAGAGCGGCCTCCTTCTGTACAGCAGGGATTCTATGATTTTTCTAATTAATTATTAAATATTACAATGGTGTCTCTGACATCTCTTTCTCAGATTCTTTTTAGAATTTGGAGGAGGATTTATTCTCTCTGAGTTTGATTAGTTCATATAATATTTCTCCCCTTTCTTTCAAATAGAGTTATGTCATTCTTAACATTAAATAAATGGGAATGGTGTGAAAGTGGTGGGGAGAGTTCATGTTCTGAATTTGTTGAACTCAATGTTCAGTCTGGAAGGCTGTGCCCAATCAGAAGATGAGGTCCTGTTCCTCCAGTTTGCAAAAGGCCAAAGATGGACATGTGGACAGAATAGCAGGGTGGTGTGTTGAAGTAGCAAGTGACAGGAAGGTCTGAGTCCTACTTGCAGACGGACTGAAAATGTTCAGCAAAGCTGTCACCCAGTCTGTCTCTCTGATGTATAGTAGACCGCACTGGGAGCAGCGAATGCAATAGACCAGACTGAAAGAGGTGCACGTGAAGTGTTGCTTCATCTGAAAGGGTGTTTGGATTTTGGATGGTGAGCCAAGGGAAGATGTTGGTGTGATGGAGGAATGAACCAAGGTATCCTGGAGAGAATGTTCTCTACAGAATGCTGATGGGGGTGGGGGTGAGTGAGGGGAAGATGTGTTGATTAGTGGTATCATGCTGGAGTTGACAGAAATGATAGAGGATGATCCTTTGAAAGTGAAGGCTGATGGGATGAAAAACGAGGACAAGGGGGACCTGATCCTGGTTCTGGGAGGAGAGGAGGGGGTGTGAGCAGTGGCCTGGTAATGGGTTGGACACAGTTGAGAACTTCTGGCCTGAAACAGGTGCAGACTGGCTTTAAGTGGTGCAAGTTGGACTTGTGTGAGCTCATGCTAGCTTCTCTTCATTGTGCATTCTCTGTTTAGACACACTAGTGCTGGTTGAACACTACAGTCATTTCATAGAACATTACAGCGCAGAACAGGCCCTTCGGCCCTCGATGTTGCGCCGACCAATTAGGAAAAAGCAATGACCCTCCAACCTAAACCATTCCGTTTTTGTCCATAAACTTATCTACTAACCTCTTAAATGCCACCAAACTTGGCGCATCCACAACTGCCACACGCAGGGCATTCCATACCCTAACCACCCTGACAGAATCTATCATTTCAATCCCCAGATCATTTATGTTCACCTTTAGTTTAGTCTGTCTACATTCTCCTTTCCTGTTTTGCTTCTCATAGAATCCCTGCAATGTAGAAGGAGGTTATTTTTCCAATCGAGTCTGCATTGACTCTCCAAAAGAGCATCCCACCCAGGCCCACCCTCTGTCCTATCCCCACAACTCTATGCATTTACCCTGCTCATCCCCCTACACATCTTGACACTAAGGAGTAATTTAGCATGGCCAATCCACCTAGCCTGCGCATCTTTAGACTGTGGGAGGAAACTGGAGCACCTGGAGGAAATCAACACAGACACGGGAGAACGTGCAAACTCCACACAGTCACCCAAGGCTGGAATTTTGAAAGTTTTTTGTGACCAGGAAGAGCTCATTGCCCCAGAACCCCCTCCAGCCCAGTCACATTCCCTCTCATTCTCACTGTCCACTGCACACCACTCTAACAACTACTCCACAAAAGGCCTCCTTACCTGCTGACCAGCTGTGCACTATGTCTGGCTTTTTGTCTGCTTGTAGGGTGCTGGTGGTTTGCAGTGGCGTTCCTCTTTGATGCTTCAATAGTTTTTGAAAGAATATTAATGAGATCCAAGCCTCCCAACTGTCTCATTATTCAGGGCTTGCTGGTATTGCACTGGTTTGTCATCTTAGTTCAACATCTGCCTGTTCAAAGAAATCAAACTTTGAATTGACTAGAGTGATCAAAGAAAGTTAGGTGGGACATCCGTTTGAAATGGGAACCATTTGGAGAAAGTCACAACTGTTGCCTGTCTGACATTTTTCTCCATGAAGTGACTGTCTCCCTGTGATTTTAGGAGGATGATCCAGAGTACAGAACACAGACATGCCAGTAATGAAAAAGGTTACCAGATAGATAATGTTGCCGGGAGCAATAATGGGAAAATATATGCAATCAGTTTTAAAAAAAGTTCGTTCTTAAAAAGATAAAATGACTGGAAAACTCACTGTACGCTGAACTTAAATCAAGGGGAAGGAGGTTTAAAACTGCTCAGGAAAACTTAAATAAAAAACAAGACCAGTAGGGAATTTTGAAAGAAGCGCCAAGCTTTTTGAAAAATAAATTGGCAGCAATCCGGTGACAAGAGAGTGAGGGGTTGTTGAAAGATCCAAAAGGTGATAAAGTAAATAGAGCAAATGAACAATTTTTTTCTCTGTTCACAGAGGAGAACACAGGCAATCCCTTTGATAGAAATTAAATTTTGAGGAGGAACAGAGGAAGTACTATAGGCTCTAAAAGACGTTAGTGGAAGACAAGCCACCAGGCCCCTCAGGACCTGAGACAGGGGTGCGTAATACTGTGGCAAGCAAAATCAATCAGTCACATCCTTACCACAGTCTTCTGGGAATCATTAGAAATGGGAGTAATGTCCAAGGATTGTAAAATAGATAACATAGCACCTGTGACCCTAAAATCTATTGCAAGTTCAGCGTTAGAAAACACAATTTCTTTTATTTATTCTTGGGATCAGAGCATCATTAGCAAGGCCAGAAATTATTTCCCGATCCTGGTTGCCCTTGTGAACGTGGTTGTAACCATTTTCTTGACCTGCTGCAGACTGTATGGCGTTGGTGCTCCCAAAGAGCAGTTAACAAGAGAGTTCCAGGATTTTGACCCAGTGTTAATGAAGGAACATTGAAACATTTCCAAGTCAGGATATTCTGTGAGGGAACTTAATAGTAGTGCTGTTCCTATTTGCCTGCTACTCTTGTCTTTTTAGATAGTGGATGTCGCTGATTTGGGAGTGCTGTCGAAGAAGCTTTGGCGATTTGCTGCAGTGCATCGTGCATGTGCACTGCAAACACAGTATGTCCACAATGGAGAAAGTGAAGGCAGACAGAATAAAATGCCTAGTAAATTATGAGAAGAAGGTTTTATGAGAGGGAGTTCCAACCTAAAGTGTTTACTAGGGTTCTTTGAATAAGTGATGATCCTTGCTGCCAATTGAATTTTTATGGCGATCATACATTTAGATTTCAACACGCTTTTAATATTAGAACATAGAACACTGCAGCACAAATTGGCCTTTCTGCCCACAAGTTACAGCGATCATTCCCTTACCTACTAGGTCATAGAACTATCTGTAACTTCCAATCCCATTTAATCCCATGTACTCATCCAGAAGTCTTTTAAAGATCCCAGTGAGTTCGCCTCCACCACCACCGATGGCAGCCGATTCCATTCACCCTCTGAGTGAAAAAATTACCCCTGACATTTCCTCTGTACTTGCTGCCCAGCACCTTAAACCTGTGTCCTCTCATAGTGACCATTTCAGCCCTGGGAAATAGCCTTCGAGATTCCACCCTATCTATTCCTCTCAACATTTTATAAACCACTATCAGGTTGCCTCTCAACCTTCGTCTCTCCAGGGAGAAGAGAGCTAGCTCCCTCAGCCTATCTTCATAGGGCATGTCTCCCAATCCAGGCAACATTCTTGTACATCTCCTCTGCACCCCCTCAATAGCTTCCTCATCCTTCCTGTAGTGAGGCGACCAGAACTGTGCATAATACTCCAAGTGGGGTCTGACAAGGGTCTTATAAAGTTGCAGCATTACCTCCCAACTCCTAAACTCAATCCCTCGATTAATGAAGGCCAGTACACCATACGCCTTCTTGACCACATCCTCCAGCTGTGAGGCCGATTTAAGAGTCCTATGGACCTGGACCTCAAGATCCTTCAGCTCCTCAACATTGCTAAGACTCTTACCCTTGATATTGTACTCCTTCATCCCATTGGTCCTGCCAAAATGATTACTACACATTTATTTGCATTGAAGTCCATCTGCCACTTCTCTGCCCAGTCTTGCATCCTATCTATGTCATGCTGCAACTTCTAACATCCCTCTAGACTATCCACAACGCACCAACCTTCGTATCATCAGCGAACTTATTAACCCAACCCTCCACTTCCTCATCCAGGTCATTTAAGAAAATGATAAACAGCAAGGGTCCTAGAACAGATCCCCGAGGCACTCCACTGATGACCAATCTCCAAACAGTAAAAGACTCTCTGTCTTCTGCAGGCAAGCCAGTTCTGGATCCACAAGGCCAAAGCCCCTTGGATCCCATGCCCTCTCACCTTCTCAAGAAGTCTTGCATGGGGACCTTATCAAATACCTTGATGAAATCCATGTAAACCACATCCACCGCTCTTCCTTTGTCAATGTGTTCAGTCACATTTTCAAAGAACTCCACTAGGCTCGTGAGGCATGACCTGCTCTTGACAAAGCTGTGTTGATATTTCTGATCAAGCTAAACTTCTCTAAATGCTCATAAATCCTGTCCCTCAGGATCTTCTCCATCAACTTACCAACCACTGAGGTCAGACTCACCAGTTGGTAATTTCCAGGGCTATCCCTTTTCCCTTTCTTGAAAATAGGAACCACATCCGCAGTCTTCCAAAACTTCTCTCGTCTCCATTGATGATGCAAAGATCATTGCTAGGGGCTCTGCAATCATTTCCCTCACCTCCCACAGTAACCTGGGGTACATTCCATCCGGTCCCGGTGACTTATCTATCTTGATAGAATTTAAAACTTCCAACGTATCCTTTTTCTTAATGTCCACATACTCAATCTGTTCTGTCTGCTGCAAACTTGTGGTATGACGTCACAGATCATTTTCCACTGTGAATAGCAAAGCAAAGAATTCATTAAGCATCATATTGTGTCATATAGTGAACTAATTACTATATGGCACTATATTGTGCAATATACTGATTAGTTCACAGAATAGACAACCTGAAAAATGGCGCAGACTTCTGGGATAGATTGAAAATTGACCAAACCAACAAAAGTAAAAACTGTTACTGAGAAAAGACATTGGAGTATTTGTCCCAGCAGCAGTGCAGTGGGCTGGGAGATTCAAGCGGAAGTCATATAGTCGACTTCCTGGTGGGCCATGGCTTCCACGTATCTCCGGCTGTCGGATTTTCAGTGCCAACAACTCCACACCATTTCCTGATGCGCAATTCTTTTTACTTTAGTTGATTTTGTCAATTTTTGATCTATCCAGAAGCCAGCACCAATTTCTGGTGTAGAGCTGTATAGATTATGTAAATTAAGAGTTGTGACCCATTAGCAGACCCAGGATTGAAATCTCCAGCCCTGCTAGCTTTTCCCCGCCTCACCGGGAATATTTCACTTCTGCAGAGTTTACAATTGCTCTCCACTAGTGGGGAGTTGGCAGCCCAACCCCACTGGAGTGAAAAGGGGGCTATCAAAGATCCCTAAGGGTAAGGATGGGGGTGTGTATGCTCCCTCGGCATTGCCAGGTTGGCAGTGCCAGCCTGCTCACCTGGCCCTGCCCAATGGGCAAAGTGGCAATGCATGGGGCAACTTAAGACTGCCCATTGAGTATCAGGCAGTGCCAAGAGGGCGGGGCCTAATGGGGTAGGACCTATGGGACTGTCCTTCTTGGGGCGATTAGTGGGCAGTGGAGGGGGTGTCCTACTGACAGTCTGCACTTTGGGCTTGGTGACAGAGGGAGGGAGACCAGCGATTATGACTGGTCCTCAAAGTCTGGGAGTGTCAGCCTGCTGAGGGAGGGGTTGGGTTGTGAGGAGGAGGGGTATCGGGAATTCGGGACCACCAGAGGTGGGGAGAGGAGCGATCGAAGCGGTGTGGGGGGGTGGTGGATGGAGGGAGATCGGGGCTAGCCAGTGGGGTAGGGACATTGGGCTGGCCCAGACATGTCTGGGGAGGGCAGTAATCTGGCTGTGGGGCGAATTGGAGGGGCAGTGATTGGCAGTTGCTGTATTCACCAGTGATCAAGCTAGCCAGCAGTCGGGAAGCTGGCAGTATGGGCCTATTGCATATGTGTTGATCTTGGCGCTGATAGATCGGCGCATGCGCAGTGGCCCACTCAGTGCTATGCTGCTGGTCTCTCCAGCGGGAATAGGTTCTGCTCACTGATCTTTTGCACGATTCACCATAGTGCACTCTGCAGTGCAGGCTGTGAGAGATTCATGTTGAAAATACCACTGAAAAAACTAGTATGGTTTACTCCAGGTTTTACACAAATTTGACACAGAATTTGTTTGGGAGAATCCCACCCATTTTGTTGATGCTTTTCATTTTGAACTCATCAGGACAATTGTAAGAATACCAATGTCAGGGGAAACAACAACATTATACTGTGTGAGAAGGGAGTGCTGATTGGATGGCAAGTGAACTCTGTTTAGTAGAGGCATTGCCATAGAGAATGCAGCAGTTGATGGTGACTGACAGTTAACCATTGAGCATCATTTGAAATTTAAACCACGCAGTTAGACTCTGATTGGTAAGGCATTGCCTTGAGGAGTGAACCAGCAAATATAGCAACAACTTATTCTATTAAGCTGAAACAGGCGCAATAAGCGTACATGTTATTTGTCTGTGATCTACAGGGCCCTTTGTATTAACATATGTAGCTTCAATACATATGAGTGTAACACACTATGAGCCTGACTGGCAATCTTGAATTGGTTGTCAGTTTAATTTTAGCACATTGAGAATTATTTAGCAAATGTTGTCCAATTGTGGAATCATATCTGATGTTAAGTACTATGTTTTGAATTTTGCAAGCACAGGCTGGTTAGGTATAGTTTCCATTTGCCAATTGCAACCAGCAGAAGAGACTGCTCTCTGTTTTGACCTTCCAGTCTTTGTGATGTAAAACCTACATGTTTGGCATCACACTGGTACTAACATTCATATCCCACACTATTTACTTGTGTGATAGGCAGAATAGTTCTTTGACAGCAGTATTTTATTAGTGGCAAATACCACTTATGTTATTATTGCCAGAGTCTCATTCCAATCAATTAATACTTTATCCTCAAATAGTATAAAGCTATTGTTTCCCTCACCGTGGCATTCTTGTGAATGTTCTGATAAATACAAGACAAAAAGCTTCAATAACATGTCTTCTTTCAGCAATATCCAAGTTCTGTATTACTGAAAGACTAATGTTTAAAGTGTTATGAGCTATGTTGCAATGTTAATGAGTTTCCTCATTACAATGCAAGCTAATGAGAAATAATGATTCCACAATAACAGCACAGTTGGATTTACACAAGCAATGCATCAGGAGCAGTTAGAATGAGAAACTTTAGGTATTGCTGTAATCAGGATTATTTCAGACAGTGTTTCAAGCTGGGAGTTTGCTGTACATTTGAAGAGTGATTATCAGAACAAGGCTCTGTCAAGATAGCCTTTGATCATCGGAGCTGAATGCAAACAACAGCTTTTGGCTTCCCTTGACACCTATATATAAGTGAGGGCTCTTCAAGTTCAGTCTTGGCATCTTCTTTGGGCAAACCATCATATGCCATTATCATGGGGGGTGGAGGGAAGTGGGGAAGGATAAGGGAATGGAGGAAAGGACAATGTAGCAGCAGGCAGGAGAACTCTATCAGGAATGATCTCTCTCCAAAGAATATGCAGAACACTTTCTATGTGAGGGCAGTGAGATTTGTATTACAAAAGTGTGACACAGTGGCTTAGTGGATAGCACTGCTGCTTCACAGCTCCAAGGACCTGGGTTTAATTCCTGGCTTGGGTCATTGTCTGTGTTGAGTTTGTACATTCTCCCTGTGTTTGCATGGGTTTTCTCTGGGTGCTCCGGTTTCCTCCCACAGTCCAAAGACGTATGAGTTAGGTTGATTGGCCATGTTAAATTGCCCATAGTAGCTTAGAGGGATTTTTTTTTTAGAGCAACACAGCACAGGAAACAGGCCCTTCGGCCCAACGAGCCCGCGCCGCCGTCATAACTTTATAGTAACAATTCCATTTTCCTATTCTAATTTTAGGTTATTCCTAATATGGAAGAATCTCAATATAGGGACAATTTGTTTCCCAATCAGCCTAAGAGTGAATTTTTGGGAAGTGGGAGGAAACCGGAGCGCCCGGAGAAAACCCACGCAACCACGGGGAGAACGTGCAAACTCCCGCAGACACCGGCCCAATTCCAAGTGTCTGCACAGCTACAGCGATAGTCACTGAGCTGTCATGGTGCCCTTCAATTTGTTGGGTAACTGTGTGGGATTATGGAGAGGGCCTGGGGTGGGATTGTTCTCAATGCAGACTAGATGGGATGAATGGCAGGGTTCTGAACTGCAGCGTTTCTGTGGTTCCTCACCTGCCACCTATTGCATGAACACCTGCAGTCACAATCATTTCCCTGCACTGCTTTCTTGTGAAGAGAATCGTTTTGATGCATGTTCATTTCAGACAACTGAAGGGGATATAGGTGATATCAGCCAGGGCACAGTAAGGATGTGCAATGTCAAATGACTAGGACATAAAGGACAAATGAAGAGTTTATGGACTTTGGTATCAGAAGACTGCAGTAGTGAAACAGACATCATGACAATATCATAGCTTTGGCTTCCATCTTTAAGGAAGGATATATTTGTATTGGAGGCAGTCACTAGATGGATTCCTAGATTGATTATGAGAGGGTTGTCTTATGATGAGAGACTGAGTAAATTGGGCTTATGTTCTCCAGACTTTAATGAAATATCCAAAGATTCTGAAGGGGTTTCTCAGCGAAGATACTGAGTAGCTGGGGAATCTAGAATGGAGGGTATGAGCTCAGGATATTGAGTCAGTCATTTAGGATCAATGAGAAATTTTTTCCCTCAAAGTTTAAAGTTTATTTATTATTTCACAAGTAGGCTTAACACTGCAATGAAGCTACTGTGAAAATCCCTTAGTCGCCACTCTCCAGCACCTGTCCGGATACACTGAGGGAGAATTTAACATGGCCAATGCACCAGACCAGCACATTTTCTAGAATGTGGGAGAAAACCAGAGCACCTGGAGGAAACCCCCGCAGATATGGGGAGAATGTGCAGACTCCACCCAGACAGTGATTCAAGCCGGGAATCAGACCCAGGTCCCTGACACTGAGAGACAGCAATGCTAACCACTGCAAAGGGCAGCTATTTTTTGGAACTTTCTACCCCAAAGTTTTGTGGGTGCTCCATTATAAAGGTTAAGGTAGGCAGGCTTTTGCTCTCTCAGAGAACTGAAGGATTTGAGAAGCGGGCTGTAGAGTAGAGTTGAGGCAGAAGATCAACCACCATAGTGAATGGTGAAGCAACTTGAGGGGTGGCCAAAGGTCAGGGAAATGAGAGGGTCATTCCACAAGTTGCAGATGTGAGGCATTGCAAGTCAGGCAGTCGTACCAGGCATTGTGGCAGTGCCCAACTGGGCACCAAAGTAGTGCCGGGGCAATGCCAGGATGGAAGAACTTGAATGAGGGTGGGGCTGTGATTCGGGAGCTCTGCAGGTAGGGAGATTGGCAAAGGGGGGGCTGTGGAGGGGATGGATCATGGAGGGAGTCGTGACGGGGTCTCATTGTGAGAGTCCCAATGTTCCAATGCTGGCGACCCATGTTGCTGTGGGAGGCTTACCCTGTTACTGATGATGGTGGCAGTGAGGTCCAATGTTTATGGAGAAGGATTGACAGGAGACCTCCCAGTACACTGGGAGATCAGGGTGCCCTGTGCAATAATACATGTGACTTCCCCTTCATGCATGGATTCCGTCACATATCCTCCTCCACCATACAAATCTCCAACTGTCAAAAAAATTGACAGAGTTTGGGAGATTGCAGTGCTGAATGTGCTGAAAAAACCTGGAGTGGAACACTCCAGGTTTCAGACTTTTATGACATTTGGAATTTTTTTGGTAAGGTCCTATGATGTACAGGTTCAGCCATTTACCTTAACCACCCAAGTGATGTCAACTCTTTTTGAATAGCTGCAGTATCCTGTATGTGATACTCTGGCTATTAATCACGCTTGTCTCTGCCTCCATCTCCTTTCTGGGGCTTTCCCCAGAGGGTTTTCTGTCTCTTGGCAGAATCATAGTCTCCTCCCTGGCCTCCACCTCTCTGACCAATGTGTCGTAACTAAATTGAGGAGTTCTTTACAACATATGGTGCAGCATCCTTCTCCTCCATCACTGGCACAATGCCATTATCCAGCTGAATACAACATAATGCTATAACTCACTTATAATATGGAGCGCACATTTAAAAAGGACAGAGTTGACTGAAAAAGTTATTTTTTCACAATACTACTGGGAACTCCACAGTGCATAGAATCCCTTAACAGAGTGATAGAGAGCAGTTCAGTGTATGAGCTGCTCAGGATCAGGTTACAATCACAGAATTCAATTTTACTTGTCCACCTTATTTAGAACTAGTGTAGATAGGTTAATCCACTCTCTCTCATTACCCAGTCATTTTTTTAACCAGGCCAATAGTTTGTTTTCACTTTCATGGGCTTCCACATTTGCTAACAGCCTCTCTTGCATTTACCAAATCCCTTCTGCAAGTCCATATAAATAACATGCATAGACATTCCACACCTATGCCCACCCTAAATGATGGAAGAGCCCAGCACATCAGTGTAAAAGATAAGGTTGAAGCACTTGCAACAATCTTAGCCAAAAGTGCTGACTGGATGATCCCTCCCACTCCTTGTGCGCTTCCAGCATCACAGATGTCAATCTTCAGCCAATTTGATTCACTCCATGTGATATCAAAAAACAACTGAAGATACTGGATAATGCAAAGGTGTGGGCCAAGACAATATTCCAGCAATAATATTGAAGACTTGTACTCCAGAGCTTGCTGCTCCCCTAGCCAAGCTGTTCCACTATAGCTGCAACACTGGCATCTATCCAGCAATGTGGAAAATTGCCCAGCTATTAATGTACACAGGAAACAGGACATATCCAGTCCATTCAATTACTGCCCATCAATCTACTCTTAATCATCAGTTAAATGACAGAAGGAGTCATCAACGGTGCTACCAAATTGCACTTGCTTAGCAATAATCTGTTCACTGACACTCTGGGTTCCATCAGGGTCACTCAGCTCTTGACCTCATTATAGTGTTGGTTCAAACATGAGCATAAGAACTAACTCCAGAGATGAGGTGAGGGTAACCGTCCTTGATATTAAGTCAGCATTTGACCTAGTGTGGTCTCAAAGAACTTGAGCTAGACTGTGATAAACAGGGAAAAACCTGCACTAGTTGGAATCATACTTGGCACAAAGGAAGATGATTGTGGTGGTTTGAGATCAACAAGAATTCCTCAGGGTCGTGCCCTAGGCTCAACCAGCTGCTTCATCAATGACATTTCTTCCATCATGCTATCGGAAGTGAGGATATTCACACAATGTTCAGCACTATTCAGGACCCCTAAAGCAATTCTTCTCCAAATGCAGCAAGATCTGGACAATATCCAGGCTTTGGTTGAAAAGTGGCAAGTAAAATCCATGCCACACAGGTACCAGGCAATGACCATCTGCAACAAGGAAGGATCTAACCATCAGTACTTTGGCATTCAATGACATGATCTTTGCTGAATCCTCCACTATCAACATCCTGGGGTTACCATTGTTATGGGGAAAATCTATTAGGTTCTATATTTTACAGAGGCTATTATTTACTAAATTAAGTGTGGCCTAGAGAAACAAAGAAGCCATGATTAGACCTTGACTGGATGCAGAATTACAGACTTCAATATTGTTTCAACAAGAGATGTGAACTTCTTCAGAAAAAGGCTGAGAAAGGCTGGTGACTGAGTTATTATACCTTGTTCCATTGAAACATATTTTCCCAGAGGTCATGTACAATGCTAAGAAATCAATTCCTATTAATTCTGCTATCTAGCTATGTCTGTGATTCCTTATCCAGTCAAAGAGCATGACTCTCTTCCTGAAATCCACAGCAAAACCATTAACCAGAAACTGAACTAGACTAGCCATATACTCTGGTTACAAGAGCAAGTCAGAGGCTAGGAATCCTGCGATGAAAACATCCCAAAGTCTGTCCATTATCTATAAGTCGCAAATTAGGAGTGTGATAGAATACTGTCCATTTACTGGGATGAATACAACTCTAACAACACTCAAGAAGCTCAAAACTATCAAAGCAGACTGCTTGATTGGTAGCCTTTCCGCAAACATTGATTCTCTCTATCACAGTAGCAGCAGTGTGTACCACCTACAAGTTGCACTACAGAAACTCACCAAGGTTCCTTCAAAAGCACCTTCCAAACTCTTTATCTATTATCTAAAAGAACAAGAGTATCAGATACATGGGAACATCTCCCAAGTCTCTCACCATCTTGGTTTGGAAATATATCACAGTTCCTTTACTATTGCTGGGCCAAAATCCTGGAACACTGTCACTAACATTGTGGATATAATTATACCATACAGGCTGCAACAGTTCAAAAGGCAGCTTATCACCACTATCTCAAGAACAGTTAGGGATGGGCAATAAATGCTGGACAGGAAGCGATGCCCACATCCCATAAGTGAATAGTAAGTTAAAAAGAATTCTCCTGCTACCACTTTCATCACTTCTTTAAAAGGTGTGTCAGGTTCATCACCATTTACCATGCTGGCTCTCTCTGTGTCAAGAGCTGTGAAAACTCAGTAAGAATCTAGCAACACCAATTTTAAATCCAACCGATTTATTTGATAGTAAAACATTGCATTTGCCTGACGAAGACGAAAGTCGAAAGCTCGCAGATTTACTATCAAATAAATCGGTTGGATTTAAAATTGGTGTTGCTAGATTCTTACTGAGTTCTTACTACCCCAGTCCAACACCGGCATCTCTACATCACAAGTGCTGTGGCCATCTACATTTCTATTTTTACTAGAGGGAGGCATGAGCCTCTAACCATGACTGAGATTGGAAAATCAAACTTAGTAATTAACTGTAAGGAAGATCTAATGTGTTGCATCATTATGGAGCTGGAAGGGGACAAAATCGCTATTAACAGTTTGAATGCAACTTCCTGACAATCTCTGCAAGACTAACTCTCTTGCTATAGAAAAAAGGAAAGAACTGGTTTATGAATGAGAGGATCTGGTCAGCAGCTTCCAATTCATTAAATTTGATCCACTACATAAAACACCCCAGAGAGCTTTGTTTATGAATGTACATATCAATAAACAGCAGGGCTTATTCTAAAGTTCTTGACCTCATGCTGTAAATACTTCCTATTTTCATGTGAATGTTCCTGTTGTTCAATCATTCATCTCGACACCAAACAAGGCATGTGAGCAGATAGATCACTATTCTCAGATTGTGTCCCTGAGACACAGCATGTCTGCTTACTGTCAGTATCAGGATATCAACAGGGATAATTCAGGAAAGCAAATGCTCTTTGACACTTTGCCCTAGAACTTTGCTTAGAGCATTTCTACCTCACAACTTGAGCCTCTCTTGGAAATTTACTCTCTGCCAATCCATTTCCTGAATTTGTTGTTCTCGTGCAATAGGGACCTGGGTTTGATTCCCAGCTTGGATCACTGTGTAGAGTTTGTACGTTCTCCCATGTCTGGGTATGTTTCCTGCGGGTGCTTCAGTTTCTTTCCACAATCTGAAAGATGTGCTGGTTAGGTGCACTGGCCATGTTAAATTCTCCTTCAGCGTATCTGAATAGGCACCAATGCATGATGACTAGGGGATTTTCACAGTAACTTCACTGCAGTATTAATGTAAGCTTACTTCTAACACTAATTAAAAAACTTCCTTTTTGTAGATCATATAACAGAGTAGAAGCTAGTTAGATAACTTATGTTTTAAATATTTATCCAATTAGTCCCAATCCCCTTCTCTTCCCTTTAGCTTTCCAATTTTCTTTTTTTCAAGTAAAGACAAAATGTTGCAGATGCTGGAAATAAGAAATAAAATCAAAACACCCAGGAAATACTCAACAGGTCAGACAGCAAGAGGGAAACAAAATGAACGGACAGAATCTTGTTGAGTGTTAGGGATCTCGCTTGCCAGCTGGAGATCCGGGTAAAAGTCCACAATGCCTCTTTTTGGGAAACTGTCTGTACCACCAGCCAATCAGGCAGTGACCCAGCCACCAATGGGCCTTCCTCTGGAAGCAGTAATCCCACTTAGCCAGAGCTGCTGGCCAGATGGAGGCTGGCAGCTCCTGTACTACAGAGCAGTCATAGCGACTGGCAAATGGACACACCCTGGCGTCCCAGGATTGTGGAGGACCCAGCTACAAGTGAGTACTGTGGCTTTCTTTTTTACAGCGGGAAAGTGTCATGGAGAGAGGGGACAGAGGGGTTGGAAACAAGGGCACGGGATGGTTTTCAATTGGCCCTTCCACCTTACCGATGCCAAGTCTCTTGATCAGGCACTAATTGCCTTTGAATGAGGCCCACCCACCACCAGGGACATGGTCCACATAGTCCATAATCCTTGGCGACAGGCCCTCTTGTTGCTGGTTAATACCAGTGGGATGAGGCCCTTAAGTGATCATTAGTTGGCCACTTCAGAGCCTCAATTGGCAGTGGTGTGGGAAGGTCAACCATGGGTTTTCCCAGTCAGAACCTAATTCTGAGATGGAGGCAGAAGGGTGCTGGGGTTCTGCTACCCTATGAAGCTGTCTAATAATAGACGCTTCCCACCTCCATACTTGCCACCAGCAAGAGCAGAAAATACAAGTCATCATTTCAGGACTTCCATTAGAACCGTCCACCAGCTGGAATTTTCTGCTTTTAGTTTTCCTTTTCAAGTTTATATACTATTGCTTTTGAAAGTTACTATTCCCACCTCCTTTTCAGGTGGTGCACAACTTGCTTTGTTAAAACAAAAATCTCTTTATTTTCTCTCTGATTTTTTTAGATTGCGTCCTCTCATTACTGCCCTGTTACAAATAGAAGCAGTATCCTCTTGTTTACTCTATCATAACCCCCCCATTATTTTGAACACCCTTATTAAATCATCCATAAATATCTCTGCTGTATTCTTCCAACATGAAATCCCCCGATCTGTTTGAGTGGAAGATTTTCTATTCAGTGATCCTTTCTGCTCTATTGGGAACTGGGTTGAAGAGTGTTGCATAATCGTAATTCCTCCATTGACATCAATGGCAAGGTCAGCAGTTGTTGCTCATCTCTAATTACTCTTGAACTAGATAGCCATTTCAGAGGGCAGTTCGGAGTCAACGACATTGCTACGGATCTGGAGTCACATGTAAACCAAACCAGGTAAGAACAACAGATTTCTTTCCTTAAAGAACATTAATGAACCAGATGGGCTTTTACAACAGTCGACAATGATTTCATGGTCATCACTAGAACATAATTGAAATTCCACCATCTGCCATGATAGGATTCGAACCCAGGTCCCCAGAATGAACAAAGAATAAAGAACGAAGAACAACACAGCACAGGATACAGGTCCTTCGGCCCAACGAGCCCGTGCTGCCATTTTAACAGTGTGAGTTCCCCCTTCCACCCATGACTCTTGTCTATGTTTATGGAAATCCACATTGGAAACCAGATTGGGGAGACAATTTAGGGACAATTTGTTTCCTATCAGCCTAAGAGCACATCTTTGGGGTGTGGGAGGAAACCAGAGTATCCGGAGAAAACCCATGCAAGCACGGGAAGAATGCGCAAACGCCCACAGATACCGACACAAATCCATGTATCTGCACAACACAGTAATAGTCACTGTGCTATCGTGTTGCCCATCAACTGGTCCAGTTTAAGCGTACACTAACAACGTGAAGCACTAGGATATTCTCGAAAAATGCAAAACAGTCTTCTATATTCCTCCACCTCTATTCCACTCATGTGCCTATCTAAGCATCCCTTAAATAACTCCAGTGTGCCTGCCTCCACCACCTGACTTGGCAGTGCGTTCCATACCCCACAACTCTCTGTGTGAAAAACCTTCCTCTAACATTCAAATTATACCTTGCTCTCTCACACTAAGCCTGTGGGTCCTTGTAATATTTGATTCCAACCTAGGAAAAATCTTACCACTCTTTATTCTATCTATACCCTTCATAATCTTGTACACCTCTATTAGATCTCCTCTCAGTCTCCGTCTTTCCAAGAAAACAGCCCCAATTTGCCTAACCTTTCCTCATAATCCAGACCTTCCATACCAGGCAACATCCTGGTAAACTTCCTCTGCACTTTCTCCAGATTCTCTAGATTAATGGCTTCATGACAATAGCACTAGACGACCATCTTCCATACATTAAAATCTGGATAAATACAGTATAATGTGGATAAACATGATGTTATCCAGTGTGGTAGCAATCATAGGATGACAGATTATTATTTGAATAGGTGTAAATTGGAGAAGTGGATAGTCAGTGAAACCTTGATGTTCTTGTGCAACAGTCACTAAAAGTAAGCACGCAAGTCCAGCCAGCAGCAAACAAGGCAAGTGGTATTTTGGCCTTCATAGCGAGAGGATTTGAGTATAGGGATAGGGATGTTTTGCTGCAATTGTATAAGGCATTGGTGAGATCACATCTGGAGTATTGTATGCAGTTTCAGTGTCCTTATCTGAGGAAGGATGTCTTTGCTGTAAAGGGAGAACAGTGAAGGTTTATCAGACTGATTCTTGGGGTGACAGGTTTGAGACTAAGTTGGCTAGGATTATATTCATTGGTGTTCAGAGGAGTGAGAGAGAATTCATAAAAACTTATGAAGTTCTAACAGGATTAGACAGGGTAGATTCAGAAAGAATGTTCCTAATGGTGGGGGAGTCCAGAACTAGGGGGCATAGTTTGAGGATAAGATGTAAATCTTTTAGAAATGAAGTGAAGAGAAATTTTTTCACCCAAAGGGTGATGAATATGTGGAATTCACTATCATAGAATGTAGTTGAGGCCAAAAATGTTATCTGATTTCAAGAAGAAATTTGATATAGTTCTACGGGTTAAAGAGATCAAGGGATATAGGGGGAAGGGAGGGGGGAGGAGATGAGGATATTGAATTCGATGATCAGGGATGAAAAGCCGAATGGTCTACTCCTGCTTCTAGTTTCTGTGTTTCCATTAAGCCAAGTGTCAGATGTCTACATCTATTCCCATCCTCATTGAAACTATTACCATAGTTACACATGAGCTGGGATTTTCCAGCTGTGCTTGCCTCAAAAGTGGAGAAACCAATCCAAGGTCAACAGACCTTTGCATGGTCCTTCCCTACCCACTACAATTCCTGTAGCAGGACAGGAAATTACCCCCGTGGTGTCAGAGATTGCAACTCTCTTTCAATAGCTAAAGGGACTACTTAATTGTAGGCTTCACTCCCCAAATACTTCATTTCTGGTCAACCATTGTACAAAATGTATCAAAAGATATTTTGATAAGTTTGCAAAATCCATTGTGCAGTGATGTAGGCATTCCTGCTTGATTCTCAGCCAATGTCCAGGATATACTGTCTAAAAAGCATTTAGGGAGACAAATGCAGAGGAAGTAATTATTTTTGTAGAAGTATTCAGACAAGTAATTGATAATGCCTTATTAAACTCTTTAAGCAATGGAGAGTCTCTCTGAGGTGCAATTCAGACTTGATGCAGCTGACTTCCCAGCAATAACGTTTGGTTTATAATGCAGACCACTTATCTGTGGTGCTGCTCCAAATCACTCAGGGAATTTGAGATGTTGTGTACTTTTGTAGGCATGTTGTAGTCTGAAGCAATGGTAAAGGCTCCAACTTTTTTTCCATCATATGGCTGACTGGGACTCTCTCTTTCACTCTTACCATCTGCCATTGATGTGCTATGGGAGTATTTGCAGATTGTTAATCAAATGTTTTGTCACATTATGGATGCAGTTTCCTTGATCTTCAGGCCTTGACGTAGGACTCAAACCCTGAGCTCCTGCCTTAGATTCAGGAATAATTCCCAATGCGCCATAACCCTCCTCAATTGTAAACAGCACATATTGTAAGCATGTGCTTATAGCCATGGATTTAGTAAGAATGAATTATGAAAGGAAATTAAGGAAATACTTATTTTTATATAGCATCTTTCATGGCCACCAGATGTCCAAAAGTACTTTGCAGTCAATAAAGTACTTCTGAATTGTGGACACTGTAACACTGGGAATATGACAGTCAATTTGTGAGCAGCAAGCTCCTGCAAACACCAACCAGATGACCAGATCTGTTTTTGGGATGTTGATTGAGGGAAAAATATTGTCCAAGATGCAAAGGATAACTCCACTGTTATTCTTTGAAATAGTGTCAGGTTATCTTTGATGTACATCTGAGAGGGCAGACAGTGACTTCCAACAGAGCAACTCTCCCTTAATACTGCAGTAGGACATCAACACACAAGCTTCTGACTTCTAACTAAGGCTTGGCTAGCACATAGAATAGGGTCAGCATTCTCAAACTAGGAAAAGGAAAAACACTGGATGCAGCACCCTCTTTTGATTAACATACAGCAAATCCTGCTAGAAATCTAATACTAAATATTGGATAGACATGAGGAAGCCCAATATGATTATTGGTCACCTGAATGAGGTAGCAGAGGCTATCAGCACCTACTCAACTAAAACCCAACATCAGTTAAAAGTTAATGGATATAAATGGAGCACATTAACTGAAAGTGCAAATGAAGTATCCCAGGTATTTGTAAAGTTAAGATCCTACTAATTTCCTTAAGGTCTGAACTAAAATTTGGCTTGAAGATTCAGTTCCATAACAGGAATGGATACTAATGAGGTGAGAAAGGATAAAATCAGGAATCAGCACATTAAGGGCTCAGTAAAGATTGTGGGAGATCGAAGAAAATGAAGAAGAGATTGAAATGGTGCAGTCATCTGGTACAGACAGATAGAGAGGAAAGATGGTGAGGTAAATAATGGAGATAGGAGGAGATGCCAGGAAAAAGGAGATTAGGAGCCAGAGACTACATGGAAAGATACAATGGTGAGAGACTTGAATGTTGCAGAGTTAGAAGAGGATCTTAAACAATGATGAGCCAGAGTTCAAGAAAGAATAGTGCAATGGCAACAATCTCTCCCTCAATGTCAGTAAAATGAACGAGATAGTCATTGAATTCAGGAAGCATAGTGGAGATTATGCCCCTATCCACATCAATGTGGATGAAATGGAAATGGTAGAGAGCTTCAAGTTTCTAGGTGTCCAGGTCACTAATAATGTATCCTGGTCCTTCCATGCTGATGCTATAGTTAAGAAAGTTCACTAATGTCTCTATTTTCTTAAGAAGCTAAAGAAATTTATGTCCATCACAACTCTCAATGATTTTTACAGATGCGCCATGGAAAGCATCCCTTCCAGATGTATTGCAGCTTAGTATGGATCCTGCTTTGACCAAGATACAAGAAACTATAAAGGGTTGTGAATGAAGTCAGGCCATTACGCAAACCAGCCTCCCATCCATTGTCTTTGTCTACACTTCCCATTGCCTCAGAAAAGCAGCCAGCATAACTGAGGATTCCACACACCCCATACATGCTCTCTTTCACCTTCTTTTCTTGGGAAAAAGATACAGAATTCTGAGCCCATGGACCAACCAACTCAAGAACATCTTCTTTGCTGCCATCAGACTTTGAATAGATCTACCAAATATTTAGTTGATCTTTCTCTACATCCTAACTATGACTGTAACATTATATTCTGCACTGTCTCATTTCCTTCTCCCCTATGTACTCTATAAACAACAATTATTTGATAATAAATCAAATCAAGAAGGGTGATTGTCTGGACGAGACAACCAACATTTTGGGTGGTACCTAGAAGAAGAATCACCACTGAACCACAGAAAATGGCTTTTGGATAGTTCTGGTTACAGGCCACATTGCTTCCCATAAGAATGTTAGCAGGGGTGTAATATTTATGTTACAGAGGCTTTGACAGTGGACAGATAGTGACATCAAACAGCCTGTCATGATTTATCACATGTACTGTCAATTTGGATCATCGAGGCTTAATGAATGAAGCATTCCTAAACAAGCCATGTTCAGAATGACGCTCTTGAACTGACTAGCACTATTTAAAGGGCCAACTGACCAAATTCAAGGTGAGGTGCTTTTGATTTACTTTTGCTTTAGCAGCAGTTGTGGAAGTACTATGGAGAGTTTTTGGAAGAGTTTTCTTGACATGTTGGCATTTGGAAGGGGTTTTGCTGCATTCTAACAGGGAAGTCAGAAGTGTTTTACTCTGGTGCAGAAAGCCTGCTCGATTTGTGGGAATGGGTAGTTACAATTTTCCTTGGGCTACAACATAATAGGGAAGTGGAACTGAAGCTTTGAAGAGGGGAAGCCATGTGAGGAGAATGGAATAGAACTCACAAAGAAAGGCTCTATCTACCTAGAGTCCTCCTTCCACCTGCTGGTGGGTGAGTAATAGGGCTGTGGTGCATTGAGCAGTGTGAGCATTTGGTGGAGTGGTCATATGAAAATACCTTCACTGACTTTGATCATCTGCCTTTTATCATTGAACATTTTGCAGCTTTGTTGCTTGGGGTGAGATTCTGGTAATTGATCTCCCTGACCAGCTGCTTCTATTAGCTTCTGCATGTGGATGGTCTTTGAAGGTCTCCTGGAACTCCAAAGAAACGTGGCCTCTTCCTCCTGCTGACCTGGGATGCTTTTCCTTTGCTCCATTTAGTTTCTTTCTCCTTTCAGCTCCTTGAGAACAATTATCCTCTTTGTAATGAGAACAGCTCATCTTTAAGAGGGGTAGATTACGTTTAGGATGTGGAGGTTTGCTGAAGTGCATGCTAGTCTTGCACGTTGCTGGTCCCACTGTTGGGCAATGATAGCCATTAACCTGGGCTGCATTTGTTTGAACATCATAATCATTCAACTGAGAAGGCAGCAAAAAGTTTAGTATGTTGTCTGTCCGAACAGGACTGGGGATGGACTGAAGGTGAATCATGACCCACTTCTGAAAATGGGTACAATCCAAATTTTAGCCCTTGAGCCCTGGGTCTACAATTTACACATTTTTGCAGTAGGACGTCCAAATGTGGCCTCTTCAGGAAGTTGCTGGTAAGTGAATAACTTGCTATCGTACTGATCCATGGAGTTAAAATGTCTCACAATTAATCCATGATTTTGCTGTTTAGCTGGTCCGAGCTGAAGTTTTGATAAAGGTGTTTCATTTGCTCCATTGTTAGGGTCATGTTAACCGGAATGAGTGCATGTGTCAACATTGGGTTTGGGCAGAATGGAACAGCTGATAAGCCTGCCAATCTCTTCCATTCATGTGTATATTTAAAATGAAATGATTTGAGAGAAATCTGCATCTATATCTACATCTGCATGAGGTGGATTTGTAGTATTCGCAATATTAGTTCCTGTGCTCTCTTTGTAAATGGTCCATTTTTAGATCTAGATTCTGCGTTGTACAATCAGTTTTTGCTCAGACTTAGATACAGGATGATCAATGGAAATGGATCTTTGGGCTTCACCGGCATACACAGCATGAGTTTCTGCCCTCAGGCAGGTATCCATAGGCAGCTTACCTGAGCGGAAAGATCAATGTTGGGCAGCTTGTCAACTATTGGCTAAGTCTTAGGGAGAGGCATGAGGTTGGAGTGGGCTGCAGTGGAAGGTGGAGGGAGGCAGTTGTAAGAAGTTAGTAGAACATTACTACTCCTCTTAGCTTCACAGGATGGGTTTTCTTTAATACCTGTTTTTCATTCCTTACTTCATAGTAAGAAGGCAAGGAGCCAGTGAAGAATCCTGAGCTCTTTTTCATACCTCTCTCATCCCCAATGAATTTTGAAAAGGCTTCTATTACATATTCATTTATATTTAAAAGAATATAACACCTGTTTCAGCCAACTGTCTATAAAATCTAAAAAAGGTCCCCATTATGTTAGTAGTAGGATCTTTGGTGGCATAGCCCCACTGCTAAATTAATATGAATTGTGCACAATTATAATCGAATAATGAGGATCAATTTCTTCCCCTATCTCTTGTAGTGAAAAATTCCCAGGTTTCCTGAGCCTGCATGTTGGACTGTTCGGATTATTTAAATCATTTTGGATTGTAATTCACTTAAAATTTTCTTTGAAGTGTCAGCTCTGATTCAATTGGTAGGACTATGTTTGAGTCAGAAGGTGTGGGTTCAAGACCCACTCCATGATCTGAACTCAAAAGTCTAGCCTGTTACTTCAGTCCAGTACTGAGAGAGTGTTACACTGTTAGAAGTGCCACCTTTCAGATTAGGTGTTAAGCTAATGACGGGTCAGGTCACTCAACTGAGAACAAAGAACAAAGAACTGGGTGTTAAAGATCTCATAAGGATATTTCAAAGAAGAGTACGCAAGTTATCCATGGCTATATTTATTCCTCAATCAACAGTGTAAATGCAGAATATTTGGTCACTATCACATGTTGTTTGTGGGAGCTTGCTGTGTACAAATTGGATGCCACATTCCATTTCCTCCATTACAAGAGACTCTTCTTTATTGGCTTTGGGAGGTCTTGATATGAAAGGCTTTATACAAATGTAATTTCTTCCTTTCTATATGGCCATAATAAAGGGTAAGGGCAGAATTTTCCTGTGCCACCTGCCACGGGAATAAAAGGGCAGGTCAGGACCATGCAAAGGTCTGTTGATCTCGGGCAGGATTTTCCAGTCTTGAGGTGAGTGTGGCTGTTTGTTTTGTATTTTACTCTCTTAACAATATATTTTATTTACTCACTTCACTTTCTTTATAACCTCATAACATGCATCATGGACTTTCATGTATTCCATGAACAACTAACCCTATTAATAAAAAATGCCTTTTATATTCCTTATAATAATCTAATTTAAAGAATCTTCCCCATTTCTGTAACTGTGAACATCAATAACAAAACATTTAGAACTTATGAGAGTTAGACTCCTTTAGCTCGAGGTCAAACGATTTGATTGCTGCACCTTACCTGGGACCCACTGCACCATATGCATCTACTTATGCACACAATTAAAAATTTAGATTTCCTTGTCTAAGGTTTGAGGGCAGTTTTACTAGATTAGATAATATGCATGCAAGCTTGAATGGATGGTTGGCAATGATGGCCTTAGTGCAGGAACAGAAGGCTAATAATCAGGTCCCTGGTGCACAGTATGCTGATAAGAGCTTGTATATGGCAAGGTATTACTGCACTGCTGATCACAAATGCACTGGCCTCGCAATTGTCCTGTTGATGGATGGAAGGGGTGGTAAACTCATGCCATCAATAAATGTCACTTGGAATTAACAAAGCTGGTACGAAAACAGTCAAAGAGGGTAAGCTTATCTATTAACTGATCCCTTTCCCGCCCCCCCCCCCCTCCCCGCTGATGATGTATTCACTGATCTAGTCTGATCTATGTTTTCTGTAGAAACTAGAAACAGAGCAGGAGCAAATTTGCAGGTAATCATGACAATGACTATGGTAATGGTCATCACTATAATGGTAAACCCCAGGGCTAATTAACTCGTATGTGAAAGCAATCCACTCACATATCACACATTTTCCAAAGGGTCATAACTGGTAGGCTATCACCATGTCCCTCAACATGCTGCAAGAGGCATTGAGGTCCCAGCTCTATGACATGGGCTGTTAACAAAGGCAGGATTACACAGGGACTGACATTTTGTAAACCACTTTTCTAAATAAAATGGCTGCAATTGAAGTGAGATAGAAAATTAAGGCTACACTTGGCTTAGTAACTTACACAAATCTGTAATGAAAGAGATGTTTGGCAGAGATTCATTAGACGATGACCTAATTGTAGAATTCAGTTATGTGAAAGTGCAGTTTGTGAACAACAGTACTCCGAACTCCTACATTAGATCATTTCATTAAAGTCAATCAGGCCTAAATAATTCATTTGAATGAATACTTTAATTCTGTTTGTAGATGCTTCTGTGACTACATGAACAATCAGCTATCTCTGTTGTTGATGAAGAATTACCAATTATAACAAAATTAAAAACATTGTCAAGCTGAATGCCATTTTATGTGGTCTTGTCTATATCAGATTTCGCAGTTTGGATTATGATTTTCAGAAAATCTCAGATTAGAGGATTTACTTTACTACTGTGACCTATCGATTTTAGGTAAATGAAGGAAACTTTGACACATCCCCAAATAGTCCACATGATGAAATGTGAAATTTGACCAGTCCCAATCTCATTGTTGCCCACTTCCCCCTAACCATTTCTGTAAAGGGATGCACTGTTGAATTAATGCACTGGTTTGTAAGGAGTTGATGCAGAGTTAGAAGCAGAGACTGAACTTATTAAGGAATTGTCTAAACCCACATTATACTTGCCAGTCTGCACCAGCTCATCATTTTCTCGCTCCTCATTGTGTTTCCATGCATTGTGCAACAGAGGATAAGATTAAGACTCATGTTTTCCTATTAATCTATCTCAAACTCAATTTGTGGATTGAAAAGTAACT
Organism: Sphyrna mokarran; assembly: GCA_024679065.1. NCBI lineage: Eukaryota > Metazoa > Chordata > Chondrichthyes > Carcharhiniformes > Carcharhinidae > Sphyrna > Sphyrna mokarran. The sequence continues at coordinate 72,059,310 of JAGIQG010000007.1, read as the reverse complement.
TATGAAATGTAAGATGACTAACATTTAATTTTTGTACACTGATGCCTGGTACATTACATGCCATCCCTCACATTCACACCAGATAAATGCTTATGTGGAAAGATTAAAATGGGAATCTGTATTCGATGACTCATCTGAAAGTAACATCAGGACATTTCATGACAATGTGTGCCAGTGTGAAGATATCAGTATTAACTCAGTGGCAGCACTCTTACAACTGAGTCAGTAAGTCATGGTTTCAAGCCTTATTGGTGTGCAATACTATGGGACTGCTGCGTTATTAGAGGTGCTTTCTTTCATATCAGATGTGCAAATGAGGTTTCATGACATAACTTGAAGTAGACCCAGGGAGTTCCCTTATGTTCTGGCTAATATTCATTCTTCAACCTCATTTTAATTTTTACAAGAAAGAAAGTAATCTTGAGATGCTAGAAATTGAAAAAACATATTTAAAATATGTGCCGTGGGTGAAAATTGTTTAAATTTCTCACTGGTGGGGCTGTATCACAACCACAGCCACCATAGGAGCCTTTCTGGTGTTAGGATATAATATATGTTTCATTCAACAAAACTCAGTAGAAAGAATAAACAATTATTCAACTAATTTTCTATTTGTCTTGTGTGCACAAATTCAGACCTTTGTTTCCAATATTGAATTGGTGATAATTTCTCCAATGATGTGACTGTGAAACATTTTTGGTCATATTTGTGTCCAGGAAGAGTTCAGAGAAATACAATTTGTACTATGCTCTCATACTGTCAGTTTCTGATAGAAAGCAATAGATTTCTTTAACAAACCTGAAGAGATTGAAGCTAAGATTGTGACTTTCTATACAAAGGGAAGAGATCAAATGTTTTATTTCCTGTAATACAGAATTCAAGAAATGCAAATAATCTTTAAAATATACAGTACGAGTGGGTTCCTACGCCCTCAAAATTCTTAAGATATTTATTCACTGAAGAAGTAAAGACCGAAGCCTCTTTTCAGTTTTTGTATGTAAAAAAACAAAAGTGATATCAAGTTTTGGTATTGTGCTTGTCAGTATGTATAAAATCGACTGCCACGTATCTACCCTCACCATCCAGTGCTGAGGATTGCATTCTTGTGTGCTCTTGTTTGGCCATGCTTTGTGACTTATCTCAAATAGCTTCAGAGAATGCAACTGTAAATATACGGCAGGGCATGACAAAAATTTGATTTGATGTTTTATTATCATGTGTACTTTTTTTTTATTCATTTGTGGGATGTGGGTGTCGCTGGCTGGTCAACATTTATTGCCCATCCCTAGTTGCCCTTAAGAAGGTGCTGGTGAGCTGCCTTCCTGAATCACTGTAGTTTGTCTGCTGCAGGTTAATGCCATTAGGGAGGGAATTCCAGGGTGTTGACCCAGTGACTGCGAAAGAATGGTGATATATTTCCAAGTCAGGATGGTGAGTGGTTTGGAGAGGAACTTGCAGGTGGTGGTGTTCCCATTTATCTGCTGCCCTTGTCTTTCTAGATGGAAGTAGTTGTGGGTTTGGAAGGTGCTGTCTAAGGATCTTTGGTGAATTGCTGCAGTGCATCTTGTAGACAGCACACACTGCTGTTACTGAGTGTTGGTGGTGGAGGGATTGAATGTTTGTAGATGTGGTGCCAATCAAACAGGCTATTTTGTCCTTGATGGTGTCTTGAGTGTTGTTGAAGCTGCACGCATCCAGGCAAGTGGGGAATATTCCATCACACTCCTGCCTTGAGCTTGTAGATGGTGGATAGGCTTTGCGGAGTCAGGAGATGAACTACTCACCACAATATTCCTAGCCTCTGACCTGTTTTAGTAGCCACTGTGTTTATGTGGTGAGTCCAGTTGAGTGTCTAGTCAATGGTAACCTCATGGATGATGATAACACAGGATTCAGTGATGGTTATACAATTGAATGTCAAGGGATAGAGGTTAGAGTGTCTCTTATTGGTGATGGTCATTGTCTGGCATTTTTGTGGTGCAAATGTTACTTGCCACTTGTCAGTCCAGCCCTGAATACTGTCCAGATCTTGTTCCATTTGAAAATGGACAGTTCAAGTATACAGCAAAAAGTATTCCTTCTTGTATGCTATACAAAGCATACCATTAATAGAGAAGGAAAGGAGATGATGAGAATGTAGTGTTACAATCATAGCTAGTGTATAGAGAAAGATCAACTTATTATAAAATAGATCCATTCAAATCTCTGATAGAAGCAAGGAAGCAGCAGTTCTTGAGTTGGTTGGCACAAGATTTCAGACTTTGTATCTTTTTCCTGATAGAAGAAGGTGGAAGAGAGAATGTCCTGGGTGTGTGAAGAGCTTGGTTAGTCCCCCATCCTGCGATACATACATTACATTCATATTAATGAAGGAAAGCTGAGGAACTTGCCAAGAACAGGTAATTTAGCTCTTGTATGTATCAGTTAGATTGTGAAAAACATATATTTAGCTCCAGAAACCCTTGATTTGATTTGATTTTGATTTATTATTGTCACATGTATAGTGTACAATGAAAAGTATTGTTACTTGCACGCTATACAGAAAATGCATTAGGTACATAGGGAAGGAAAGAGGAAAGTACAGAATGAAATGTTCCCCGGATTAGAGAAAGGTCAACTTAATGCGAGGTAAGCCCATTCTAAAGTCTGATGGTAGCAGGGATGAAACTGTTTTTAAGTTGTGTCCTTAGACCTTCTTGGTTACGTAGCTAGTAATTCTGGGAACCTCAGCTACTTACATATCAGTATGCTGTACTGGGCTATACCAATGTAATTTCACTTCTGGTGTGTGCTCAAGTTGCAGGGCAACCAGGGTATCAGTAAATAACAATAGCCTGACTGTGCTGCAGTGATTGAAAGAAGTGTTTTACCCTGTCATCTCTTCCTGTGATGTGTGCTCTGGAGCGTGAGATACTTCTCACATCCAAATTAGTCAGCAAATTGCCCACATTGCCATTGGCACGCATGTTTTAGTTTACACTTCACATTGGGTTTACTTGCATTTCATTTTTGCTTTGCTTTTCTTTCTCTCATCTTGATGATGGCTGACAAATACTTCAAATTAATTGTTAAAGCCAAATTTGTTTCTGTATGCATGTGCTTACCTTGAAATATATGCAGTCCCTTAAATTTGAGTTGATGGTAAGATTATACATATACAAGTGAACAGTAAAACTTAAACAGGGCTGCAAAATCAGCCCTGTGGCTCTGTGAATTTGTGTATAAAATCTGTACTCATTGTGGAAGTGCAGTGTCCATGTCATGATTCCCTGCATGTACATTTAAAATCATTTCTTTATATTGATTGAAGATTCTGGACCCACTTTATTCTGAGTCTTATTTAGCTATTAGAATAAGAGAGCTGGTGTTAGTCATGTAAACATGGGAAGCCAGATTATGGACAATGTTTCTTCTCAATATGAAATACACATCATCCAAATGATATTCTTTATGTTGAATCCTCGGCGGTGCAGTTTATTTGACCAACAGCTATGCTCATTATTGTCCTCACCTGAGATTTACACATTTACATTTTCAGTCATGATCAGAAATGGAAATGCTCACTGATTTTTCCCTTCCCTCCATTCAGAACTCTGAGCCAAGCTGTTAGACTCTTGTCAGCTTTTACCAGCTAACTCAGAACTGACCAAAGCGTGAAGCAGGAATCTCACTCGTCTCTATGCTGGATGGTGCTTTTACTCGGTGAGCTATTGTGAGACTGATAAAATATGTTCAACATTTAGTTAAACTAAATTTAATCAAGTTCAAGAGAGTTAACTGTGAATTTTACTTTTAATGTGACTGTGACAGCCTTTTCTTCACCAGATAACCCAACTCAAACTAGCCTTTAAAACAATTTTGTACACATAAATGTGTCATGATCTTAATCTTATTGAATGGCGGGGCAGGCTCGAGGGGCTAGATGGCCTACTCCTGCTCCTATTTCTTATGTTCTTATAAATGAATGAAGATGTGTCTGGTGAATATATACATTCCAATCGAAATATTAATAGATTATAGTATGAAATATCTCTAAACGTTTCATACTACAAATAGTATGAAATATTATACTATTTCATAGTACTATGCTATGCTAAATATAAATAATCTCTTTCTTAAACCATCTCTAGGTAGCGTTCATAGTATGTCTATTATAAAACAGATGCTTTAGAATGATGAGGAATACTGAGCCACAGCGGAACTCACTGTGTAACCAAATATTATTTGAAAGAGCCTGTTTTATAAGATATGGCAGGTGTGAAAATATAGCTTTTTATTTTCTAAAGCCATTTGATTGTTTCTTTAATACAAGAAAAAGACTATTTAAAGAGAAATTTCAGGAAACAGTATAAAAAATAATTAATATTCTTATCATCATAAAACATGAACCTTTCAGAGTTAGAAATTAAAATATGTTTTGTTTGGCATTTATATTTTTCTCAAAAAAATCCATGTGATCTTCAAACTTTGCTTCTGTTTATTTATTTGTATAAAAAACTATTGTATTTTGTCCTTGCAGTGTTCAGCATCAGTGCCCTATTGATCAGAATTAGGAAGTTAATAAGATCTGGGATAATGAATCAGATGGGTAGGGACTGGAACTGCATGCAAGGCTTAATCAAGTCATCAAGGCTCTCAAACCATGAAAAAGGTAATTAAAGGAAAAAGGCTGCATGTTAAATAGTTGGAGGGGTCTAGGAGAGGGCAGAGGCAAGATAGAGAACCTACATTTTCTTCTGTCCATGTTCAAAATATAAATCAGGGTTAATTACCAAGGAACAACTAAGTTAACATTTTAAATTATGCTGATGGAACATTTTCATTTCTGTTTTGATGTCTTAGATACAATCAGTACAACAGGCAACAGCCCAACTCATATCTCTTGCAGGTAATAATTACTTTGTGAATAGCAAAATGTCTTTAGGCTTGTGATACATTGGCTTTGGTGGAAAGTTGACGTCTCCCATTAATGATGAATTTATCAGGGAAATTGTCAGTAATTACTACAGCGATCTTTTCCAATAAGTTGCTGTGATTGTGACGATGTTAGTGGAATGTCAGCTTAGAAGGTAGATTTTAAGCAACATCTTAAGGATGAAAATAAAGTTACAGGCTAAGAGATTTAGAATGGAAATTTCAGAATGTAAGCTTGGGAGTGTAAGAAATGACTGTCAACAATGGGGTGAAGGAAATTGGGATTGCAAAAGAATCCAGAATTGCAGCAATATAGAACTTTTAGGGCTTGTAAGACAGGAGGACCTTATAGAGATTAGGGAAAGATGAGGTACTGTTCAACTGGGGTCTGATATCAGTCAGTGGGTACAGAGTGGCAAGTGAATGGACCTGGTATCATATGAGCAAAGGATTTTGGATGTGCTCGAGCTTACGGAAGATGAAATAAGGGAGGCCAGCTAGAAGAGGATGGGAATAATCAAGTCTGGATATAAAAATGAGTATGGATGAGAGTTTCAGCAGCAAATGGACTGAGGCAGTGGTGGAGATAGGTGACATAGGTGATAGGGGAAAGTAAGTAGTCCTGTTCAAGGTGAGCATATGAGGTCATATTCTCAGCTCAGGGTCAAATAATACACTGAGATTGCAAACAGCCTGACTCAGCTTCACACAATACCCAGGGAGGGAGTTGGAATCGATGCCTACTGCATGGAGCTTGTGGATAGTCCTGAAGGTAATGTCTTTGGCCTTCGTAATACTTAATTGTAGGAATGGTTTGCTTTTCCAATACTCGATGTTGGATAGGCAGTGGAAGGGATGAGGGGGTCTAGTGGTGTTGGGAGTTGTCACTGTTTTTTCTAAGTGGTGGGTGTGAAACTGGGAGAGCTCCAGATCTTGTTTTTGGGTTTTCAGGCCCAACTTTAGGCACTCTGTCTTTAAAATTTTTGGTGAATCCATTTCTCACTACAGAAGGCAGCGGGTGGGGCTTAATGTGCCTGAAACCCTGCAAAGGGAGGTATTACACATGTGCAGACCTCTAATGCTGCACATGCGCATTAACAGTAACAGAGATCTGATTGACAAAGAAAGAACTGTTGTGGCTCTGCTACTGCAGGCAGCCTCAACTAGCTTCACCAAGCCACTTGTCCTGCTGCAAATGGTGGCCCGCGTCCTGAGATGCAGCCCTTAGATCCCACTCCCTCACCAGTCATGGCTCTGCTGCCCTCCTCCATTGATCACACGCAGAGTGGGAGCAGGCCCCCCAATGTCCCTGCCAACCTACAGGACATTGCCAAGGTACCATTCTGGCACCACCCAAGGGGCAGCCCCGTCTTGTCCTCGACCTTCCTGGGAGTCCCAAAGGCCTCCAGTTCCACCGGAGAAGCCAACTTGGCTGTACCCCTTTCATAGAGAGGAGGTGTTTTCCTCACAGGAGAGAACATTTCCCAGTGAGGCCATTAAGGCAAGTGATCCAGGATGCTTGAATTCTGGGTTTGCTAAGCACATTCAACGCACTGTTTTAATAAATTTTAATGAAGTTAACTGGCCTTTTTTCCTTTTCCAATGAGAGACTGACTGCCGGAAATACGGGCTTTATAAAATCATGCAGGCCACAAAAACTGGTGCCATTCATGCTCAGAGTTCCAACCCCGATTTTATGGCATTTTCCTGCCGTAAAATGGGCATAAAACAGCAGTAAAATTCTGGCCAGTATGTTTGGATGCTGTTGCCAAGGGGAAACATGTAGATGTGAAATAGGAAGGAATCGCTGGGAAACTCCAGAGGTAATAGTACAGACAGTAGTCCGGGACAAAATTAATTGGCATCTAGAAAAGTATAGATTAATAAATGAAATTTAGCATAAATTTGTGAAGGGTGAATCATAATTAACTAAATTGATCAAGTAATAGAGAAGAATAATTGTGGTAGTATGTTTGTTGTTGTTGTGTAGAAACTTTCAAAAGTTGTTTGATAAAGTACCACATTTTAATAAAAAAGTGTGTGAGGTGAAAGGGCCAGTAGCATTGTGGATACACGAACATGAAGCTGAGAATAGTAAGGAATGGAGGGAGGTACACAGTGGTGTTCCCCAGGTCTCAGTATTAAGATTTTTGATGCATATTAATGATGTAGACTTGGACATCCTCTGCATAATTTCAAAGTTTTCAGATGACACAAAACTTGGAATAGTAGTAATCTCAGTGAATGCAGTGTAAGGGCAAAACAATTTAAATTTAACTTGTCCAAGGAGAAAGGGGCCTTCCCAATTCATGTCAGTTAAACAGCCTTGTTTTGCCATGTCTGATATTTTTAAAACTAATTGCACGAATTATTTTAAAAACAATTTTCAATATTCTTATCATTTTCCTAGGTTGCTTATGCCAGTTTTAGCAATAAGCACCGTTTTCAAAGATGTTCAGAAATAACAACAATCTGAAATACTTATTATTTATAAGAATATATGGTGGACAAGATACATTTTTGCATTTTCTGAGGGCCCAGTAATTTAAAGAAACAATTTTGCTATGGGTTTTCTTTTTTAAGTCTGTTTAATGCCTCAAAATTACATGGCAGCAATGAAATGTATCACTCTCATAAAACTCTGTTAGACTTTCTAAATAATGGATATTTGAATTAATTGTCAGTAGCCAGAGAGGAAATGTGTATAATTCAACACTTGGAGAAAAAAAAGGCTGAGACAAGGCCATGAGCCTTATGGAGCCAAACAAATCAATGCTGTGTGTAAAAGGCAAACTTATTCATGCAGCTAACTTTCTTTTGCTAAATCTTGTCTTTTCGATAAAGATAGAAAATGCACTGTTATTGAGTATTGATTGATGAAGTTGTTGTAAGCACTCTTAATCCCTTATAAGACAATTCCTACATAAGAATGTGAAGTGCAGTTTAACTGGTGCAGCCATGCAGATTGGAAAGTCCCAAGTTTGATTTTCAATCCATGCTGAGTTAACTGATTTCGATGTGATAATGCCAGCGTTGGACTGGGGTAGCGCAGTAAGAAGTCTCATAATACCACGTTAAAGTCTAACAGGTTTATTTGCTATCATGAGCCTTCAGAATGTTGCCATTCACCTGATGAAGGAGCAGTGCTCAGAAAGCTTGTGATACCAAGTAAACCTGTTGGACTTTAACCTGGTGTTGTGAAATTTTTTACTTAACTGATCTCAGCCAAGTTGCCAAAGGTACACTGCATTTATCTTCAACATTCCCAGATTGGGCAAGGGAGAAATCAACAACGGTTCCTTTGGCAAATCTAGTGACTTCTGCTGATACTTCTGCTGGTGCAACACAACCTCACCCAATAGCAAGGCCTTTGACAAGGTACTGCATGGTAGGTTGTTGCATAAATCTCATGGGATTCAGAGTGAAGTATCCAAATGGATACAAAATTGGCTTTTTGATAGAGCGTGGAGATGCCAGCATTCTTGATAGAAACCAAAGGGTGGTTGTAGGGAGTTGTTTTTCAAACTGGAGGCCTGTGACCAGTGGTGGGCCTCAGGGATCAGTGCTGGATTCACTATTATTTGTCATTTATATTAATGATTTGGATGAAAACATAGGAGGCATGCTTAGTAAGTTTGCAGGTGACACCGAGATTGGTGGCACAATGGACACTGAAGAAAGTTATCTTCAATTGGGCCAGGGGGCTGCTGAATGGCAGGTGGAGCTTAATTTAGACAAATGTGAGGTGATGCATTTTGGTAGATTGAACCAGTGAAGGACATACTCAGTTAATGGTAGGCCGTTAGGGAGAGTTACAGAATAAAAGGATCTAGGGGTACATGTTCATACCTCCTTGAAAGTGGGGTCACATGTGGACAGAGTGGTGAAGAAGGCATTCAGCATGCTTAATTTCATTGGTCAGAACATTGAATACAGGAGTTGGAATGTCTTGTTGAAGTTGTACAAGACATTGGTAAGGCCATACTTGGAACACTGTGTGCAATTCTGGTCACCTTATTATAGAAAGAGTATTATTAAACTAGAAAGAGTGCAGAAAAGATTTACTAGAATACTATCAGGACTTGATGGATTGAATTATATGGAGAGGGGGATAGACTCAGTAGGAGGCTGAGGGGTGATCTTATAGAGGTCTATAAAACAATGAGGGGCATAGAGAAGGTAGAGAGTCAATATCTTTTCCCAAAAGTAGGTAAGTTTAAAACTAGAGGGCACTGGTTTAAGGTGAGAGGGGAGAGATACAGAAGTATCCAGAGAGGCAGCTTTTTACAGAGAGAGTGATGAGTGTCTGGAACAAACTGCCAGAAGTGGTAGAAGAGATAAGTACAATTTTGTCTTTTAAAAAGCATTTAGATAGCCATATGGGTATGATGGGTATAGAGAGATATGGGCCAAATGTGGACAATTGGGATTAGCTTACGAATTTTAAAAAAAGGGCAGTATGCACAAGTTGGGCTGAAGGGCCTGTTTCCATGCTGTAAACTCCTATGACTCTATAACACCCAAACAGCTTATATACATTAAGGGAAACAAAGTTGACAGTTTTAGTGGGTTGTATATTGATGGATGGCTTGACAGCTGAGCCTGGTATTGTCCTCACACAAGGTTAACTCATGCTGATTCTCACAGGGGTTGTTTGGTTAGTGAGCAGGAAACCTGGATGCTTTTCCATTTGTTAGTCTTAAATGATGAGATTGATTGCAGTTGCCCTCACTGCTACTAATTTAATATCCTATCTGGAGGTTTATATCACATGTTGACCACTGTTTGTGTGAAGAGAAACATATAAATGAAGGTTATGATGGAAGGTCATCATCAACCTGAAACTTCTGTTTCTCTCCAGAGATACTGCCTGACCTGCTGAGTATGTCCAGCATTTCATTTTTTTTTACCCCAGCATCAGCAGTATTTGCATAAGAATGAAAATGTTGCCTAAGACTGGGGCAGAAGAATATAGAGGAGCTGTAGAATTAGTTTTAACTCTTGCATTAAATTTAAAGATAGCATAATGTAGATGTTTTATTCTGTCCATCTAAATCTGCAAATGTTAAATATAAACATTTGCCTGAATTCTCCAATGTTGTACCACTGTTGCCAGCAGAAATTAGAATTTGCCGTTCAGCTAAATCTCCATTCATTGCATGGGATCTGAGAATTCTAGCCACGGGCGAATTCAGGGAATCCTGACCTCTGTCCAGAGCTGTACCACAACAAACAGACAACTAAATAATAGTTCAATAACTTAGTCACAATTAAATACCCTTCTATTTGTGTGCTTGGAGCATAAATATTTGGAACTTCAAATGTTAAAATAAAATTGCAATGTGGCCATAAAATTCAATTCTCAAAGACATTTGGAATCAATGTGAAATGTTCTACCCAAGGTATATCTCCAAGGGCTACATTTCACTACGTGTAGGTCATTTCCTTTCATAACATGTAACAAACTAATTATATAGTCTGGTTTGCCCAAGACAGAAACAACACCTGTAATTATCTCTCCAATTCTTGCAGACAAATCAACCTTAATTTGTCTTTTTTAGTCACATTTTGAAACACAATATGAGACACTCTGCAACTAATAAGCCACTAAGGGCATTACTCGTACTTCTGCTCAGGTTACTGATTTTGAAAGTAATTCAGTCAGCCATAAAAATGTAATGATGGAAATGCCCAGAGATTGTCTAACTTGGTATAAATATGGAATTGTTAAATATTCCAATGTACCATTCAAGAGCAAAGCTTCTCTTTGACTTGAAAACTTATTTGCCATTAAACCATTTAGAAGAGGGTCATTGTTGACAGATTTGGTGCTGTAAAAATAGCCAAGTTCCCATCCCCAATTATTATTTGTTGACTATTACTGGAAAAGTGCATTCTGAGAAGGCAAGATCAGATCTGAATACCAGGCATCGAATCTTGCTAATTTAAAATGGGCTTCTTAATTGGGGTTCTTTGCAGAATTCCAGCAACACATTAATCATTACATTCCTTCCAAGAGTGAAGGGGAAGAGTTCAAGGAAAGAGAAAAATATAAAAGTTCAAAATGTATTCTTGACATTGAAATAGTGTATGCTGCTGAATGGATTATTGCAATGTCCAATATAGGATTAATGCAATATCTGATTTATGTAGCTGGAAATTGTTGCCAAGTGTTATTAATTTTCATTTTGAGGATGTTTTGTTATCAAAATAACATAGAACCTCTTTAGTTTCTCCCTGTTTAACATGAATACTTTATCCAGATATAAAATTGTTCTCAGACAGTTACATTTACACTGGAATAAGCCCATTTGGCCCATTCGGACTATTTTGATACTCTCGATGAGTGTCCTCCCATCTTTCCTTATCTAAACTTTATAGTAGATCCTTCTGTTTATTTCTCCCTCACATGCTTATCCGTCTTCCTTTAAATGAATCTATGCTTTTTATTTCAGTCAAGCAAGTTTCACATTCTTAGCACTTTTTGGGTAAAGGAGTTTCTCCTGAAATCCCCATGCAATTAGTGAATACTTTATACTTATGACCTCCAGTTTTAATCTTCCATAGAGGTGGAAGCATTTTGTCCACATCCATCCTCTCAAATCTTTTCAATATATAAAAGATCTCTGTTAGATTATCTGCATGACCTTTTCTCTAAAAAGTCCAAACCTGTTGAGGCTTTTCATGATACTTACAGCCTCTTCTTTCTGATATTGTCCTTGTCACTTGTTTTTGTGCCAGAACTGTATACAATATTGTAAGTGTGATCTATTCAGCATTCTATACAAGTTTACCATGACCCCATTTTCTGTCTTTCAAAATGAACCCCAATGCTTTTTCTGTGGCCTCATAAACCTGATCACTATTTATAGAGGGTTGTGAATAAGTACTCCTGGATCCTTTAACTTTCTACCTCCTTAATTATCCAAGCAGTATGTGCCCTCCTTATTCTTCCAATTAAAATGCCCTACGCTTTTCTACATTGAAATTAATTTTGCCACTTACATATCAATGTGCAATTTTATTGATGCATTCTTTTACTTTGTTGTCTTCTTTGTTTGTATTAATTAAACCTCTCAATTTCATTCATTTGCAAAATAAGAAATTATACTTTGATTCCTGACTCCAAAATGTTATTATTAAAGTGGTCTCAGCACTAATCCTTGTGGAACACTACTTAGAGTTTTTGCCATCCTAAGTTGTTTTAATTCACTTTTGCCATATCCAATTAACTTGAATATCCTGCTTCCTGAACTATATCCAAATGTATTTGTTCACTCACCTTCAATCTGAAATCAATGCCTTTTGCAGCATAGTCCTTAATAACTCTGGGTTCTCACCCACCTGGCTATTCTTCATGTGTGAATCTACATCTTGAACTAACAGCCTGTTCATCAACATGTGTGTATCCATATACATGCACTTTTTTGCAGATAACAATCAGCAGGGAAACAATGGAAGATTTTTCTCTCCCTAGCCTGGGGCATTGATACTGGTTCTGCAGCCATGCGGCATTGCTATGATCAGATACTTTGGATTGGAACCTTTTGGTCGAAATGATTTTGTGTTCCACCAAGATAGTAGCTTTGCCCATTTCATACAAAGAGAAACCTTTGAATTCCCAACTACTGATGGTCAAATGCTACCTTGATGGATGGCAAAGTGTGGCATCAAGAGGCCCTGGAAAAATTGAAGTCAATGGGATTTGTGGGGGAATTCTCTGCTGGTTGTAGTTGTACCTCTCACAAAAGAAGATGGTTGTAATGGTTGGAGATCAAGCACCTCAGCCTCAGGATATCACTGCAGAGTAGTGTCCTATGCTCAACCATCTTCAATTGCTTCATTAATGACCTTCCTTCCAATACAAAGTCAGAAATACAGATCTTTGCTGATGATTGTTCAGATATTGCATGGCTTTTCAGATAATAAAGCAATCATGCCCATATTCATTTTTTATTGTATCCCAATACATGGGACAATAATAAATCAAATCAATAAGAGAAGGGCAACATTCAGATTGGGCTGATGAGTGGCAAGTGACATTTGTGACAAGTGCCAGGCAATGATTATCGCGACCCACCAGTCTCTTGACATTAAATTCTGTTAACATGAACAAATCTCACAGCATCAAGGTTTTGGACATCATCATTGATTAGAAATGTAACTGCACCGAGTACATAAATACTAAAAGTACAAGAGCAGGACAGAAACTTTTGTGGTGAACAATGTGTCTCCTGACATCCCAAAGCATCATCATTATTTACAAGGTAGGAGTTAGGAGTTTGGCACACAATGGAACAGTCCCTATTTGCCCAGGCTAGTGTAGCTTCAGCACTTAGGAAGTTTGACATAATCCAGAACAAAACAGCCCAATTAATTGTCTCTCCATTCATCAACTTAAACATTTATTCTCTTCACCATTGGGCGTATTGTGACTGGAGTGTGTACCATCTACAGAATGCACTGCAGAAACTCACCAAAGCCCAATGACCTTCCAATGCTCACAAGGAGATAATTCCCCAGTGGTTGAGTTATGCCTAACACAAATAAAGGTAGTGGTAGTTGTCAATGATTTCAGTTCCAGGACATTGCTGCAGTAGTTCCTCGGAATAGTGTCCTAGCTCCAACCATCTTTAGCTGCTTCATTAATGACCCTCCATCCATTGTGAGGTCAAGAGTGGGAATAATTAGAGTTGATTGCACAATGTTCAACACCATTTGCAACTCCACAGATACCAAAGCAGTTTGAGTCTAGATACAGCAAGACCAGGGCAATATTCAGGCTTGGGCTGATAAGAGGCAAGTAATGTTCACACTATACAAATGCCAAGCAATGACTATCTCCAACAAGAGAAGTTCTAACCTTCTCTTGACATTCAAAGACATTACCGTTGCTGAATCCCCACTATTAACATTCTAGGTGTTAACATTGACCAGAAACTGAACTGGATCATGCATATAAATATTATACTTACAATAGAAAATCAGAGACTGGAACGTCTGAGGCAAGTAACTCACCACAGCCTGCTCCGCCAGTTACAAGGCATATGTCAGGCATGTGATGGAATATTCTCCATTAAACTGGGTTAGTGCAGTTCTAACTCACCATCCAGAATAAAGCAGCCCACCTGAAACTTTCACTCTCTCCACTACTGGTGCTGTGGCAGCAGTGTGTACCATTTCCAAATGCACTGCAACACCTTATCAAGGCACCTTCTAAACCTTTGACATCTACCATTCAAAAGGATAAGGACACCACCTACAAATTCTCCTCCAATCTGCACATCATCCTGACTTAGAAATATATCACAGTTCTTTTACTGTCACTGGGTCAAAATCATGGCACTCCCTTTCCAACATTGCTGTGCTATACCTACCCACATTGGCTATTGTGGTCCGAGAAAGCAGTTCACCACCACCTTCTCAAGGGTAGTTATGGATGGATGACAAATGTTGGCCCAGCCAGCGACATCTATGTTTTGTGGAAAAACAAAGAAAAATCAGTTTACTCATGGGAGTTGATTGTAGAGACCTCAAAGGCCTGGACCGGATCAGACTGTGCTGCCTCCATAGTATTTGATTAAAGACAGTGTAAACCTGACAGGTACAGCAAATGTTTGTAATTAAAAATCAGAAGTAACAAGAAAGCTGCCATTCTCTAAGGACCAGCTTACAGCCGGATAGACTAGCTGTCTGCATTGGATAAGATAAGACACTTGGTTGCATCTGTTGGCCATTGTCAGCCTTTTTGTGGCAGCAGCACCTGTTAAGAATAATTCAACAGGAGCTGATGCGTGCAAAGCAGGGTCTTATTCTTAATTCCTGCTCTATGTTGAATTAAGATGGGGGAAAATCATCCAACTTCTCAGTCCCAATCACTATCCAGTGACTCCCACCAGAAGTCAGTGTAGATATGAATGCTGAATCAGCATTAGAGGATAGGAACAGACTTAGAATCATAGAATCCCTACAGTGCAGAATAAGGCATTCAGCCTACGCAGTCTGCACCGACCACAATCCCACACAGGCCCTATTCTTATAACCCCACATATTTACCCTGCTAATCTCCCTGACACTAAGGCACAATTTAGCATGGCCAATCAACCTGACCTGCATATCTTTGGACTGTGGGAGGAAACTGAAACATGCGGAGGAAACTCATGCAGACAGGAGAAGAATATACAACTTCCGCACAGATAGTGACCCAAGCTGGGAATCAATCCTGGTCCCTGGTGCTGTGAGGAAGCAACGCTAACCACCGTGCCACCGTGCCACCCCCAACTTAGCTATGACTCTCCTGTGGTTGAATAGTTGACAAATATTCACCATCAAGTATCAATCAAAAACACTTGCCATTTGAGTGAAGTTGATTGTTGCCTGTGGAACTGTATCATTTCGTTATAGAGGAACAGAATGGATAACATTGCTTACGGGGAGAAAATTGCAGAATCTCATAATTATCCTTGAGTGCAGGAAATATTTTCAAACCTTCGTTTGGACATGGGTAGCAAGAGAAATCTTGGCATGAAACAAATTGAAAAAAATTGGTGCACAGTTTTGTAGGAAATGTATAAAGTTGAAAACTTGGCAGCTTCATTCCCTGGTTGAATAATTTCATTGGATGCATCAAAAATGTTAATGCCTTAAAGGCCTCAGTGAAGCAGCTGAAAAGATGTGAACTTCCACATTCACTAATGTTAAAAAAGAAATAAAGCCAAATTCATCAAATAGAAAACTGAACATTAGACTTAGACAATAAAAAACTGGAAGAAACTTCTGTACTGCCGCTCTACCCTGTTCTTATAACTCCGTCTCCAGGTTTCCACCTTTTACCTAACCACGAGTAACTGTACTCTTAGTGTATCTTTACCCTTCAGTTAATTCATCTCATGAAACTATTATGTTCACGATTGTTAGAAGGTTATTCAAGTTCCAAAAATTAATATCAGCAGCAGTAAAACAGTAAATCCAAACAGAATTCTTTATCAACAGTTTTTCAATAGAAGGGTAAAGTATAAATAGATTAAATCAGCAAACAAAATATTTTTTTCAAAATTTGCTAGGAATGTTTTCTAACGTGTGTAGATGGTTTTTCAGAGTCACCTTTAAAAGGGCTGCACTGAATTTTACTGGATTTAAATTTCTTCATTAAATTGCAATGGTTTCAAATGTGGTGATTTCAGAATTGAGATGGTTCCAGCCACCGTGATAATAGAAAAATGCTCCAAGTTCATGTTAACCTGTTAAAGCAGCATATTAAAGCCAGATTATTAAAAGAAAACAAAAGATGAATCTATTAAAGAGGAGAATTTGAAGAAATGTTGTGTGAGTTGACGACAATTTGTTTTAAAATGTAGTTAATTCAATTTAAGGCAGTATTTTGTAATTGTAGAACTATGTCAGTCATACTGTACTTCCCCTGATGCAGTCCTTTAAAACTTGTACCCAGTTCACAGATGCCCAATTTTCAGCCAATTTGATTCACTCCACATGATATCAAGAAATGGCTGAAGGCACTGGATGGCTATAGGTCTGGAAAATATCCTGGTAATAATACTGGAGACTTGTGATACAATACTAGTCACATCCCTAGCCAAGCTGTTTCCGTACTGCAACAAAACTGGCATTTACCAGCAATGTGGAATATTGTTTGGATATGTCCTGCCCATAAAATGCAAGACAAATTCAATCTGGTTAATTATTGCTCCATCAGCCTGCACTCAATCATCAACAAAGTAATGGAAGGTGTAATCAAGAGTACTCTGAAGTGGAACTTACACAGCAATGACCTGCTCACTGATGCAGAGTTTGGGTTCTGACAGAGCCATTTGATTCCTGACCTAATTACAGTTTTGGTCCAAACATGGACAAAAGAAGTGAACTGCAGGTGAGGCGAGAGTGACTATTCTTGAGACCAAGGCAGCATTTGAGCAAGTGTGGTGTCAAAGACCCTGGCATAATTCAAATCAATGGAAATCAGCCCTCGATGGGTTGGATCATACCTGCCACAAAGGAAGATGGTTATGGTTGTCAGAAGTCAATCATCTCAGTTCCAGGACACCTCTGTAGGAATTCCTCAGGGTCGCGTCCAGCCATTTCAACTGCTTCATCAATGATGTTCTCTGCATCATAAGCTCAGAAGTGGGTATGTTTGTAAATGATTGTGCTATGTTCAGTACTATTCATGGCACTGATATGGTCCATGCTGATAGGCAGAAAGAATTGGAAAACTTTCAAGTTGATAAGTAATATTTACACTACAGAAATATCAGACAATGACCATCACTAGCAAGACAATATAATCATTTGTCCTTGACATTCAATGGCATTACCATTGCTGAATCCCATCACCATCAACATTTTAGTGGTCAGCCACATAAATACAGTGGGCACAAGAGCAGGTCAAAGGCTAGGAATTCTTAGGCAATGAACTGAGCTCCTGACTGTACAACACCTGTCTTTCATCTACAAGGCACATTGTCAGACATGTACTGTTGTTCTTCTGAAAGTTCAGCCTCAGCAAAACTCAGCCTCAATTTAAGTCTCTGAAGCTGAAATGTTTCACAAGAATATGAACTATTTTAAAATGGGATTCAATTTAATTGTGCATCAACAATTATTTAAAGAAAAGTACTGGCCTTCTTTCCACAGAATCATTTAAAATTTACAGCAATAAACAAACCGTTTTGCCATTTCTGCTCCATACAGCACGTTGAACAGAGTAGTGCATCCTTTGTTGCTATTTTCAAGCAGCATTTGCAAAGACTGGAAGCAAGGAACCTTTCGCTGATCAATTAGTCATTGACCCATTTGCTCCTGTAAGTGGCTCTTCTGGGAGTGACTACATAATAGATTCAATACTTTGATGCAGTGCTACTTTGCAGACATTATGAGAGTTAATAAAACTCATTATCGGAGAGCCTTTCAGCTATTTTGTGGCTGGGGACATTATGTTAATTTGTTTCAACAACAACTATTGTTTTCTAGTTATTTTCACATGGAAACAAATCAGTGCCACTTGTAAAGTCAAATCTTCATCATCAAAGATATAAGTATGGAGTAGAATATGAAACAAATGCAATTATTTTCTTTTATTAACTTTCCCCATCAACTTGAAGCAGTTGCTTGAAAAATAAGGAAAGTATTTTTAATGTTATTTAATCCACCTGTCATGAGGGACCAGAAATATAATTCTTCGTATCTCGATTATGTTTTTAACTTCCATTCATCTTTTTAATATTTGTCCTATATAACAGATTTACATCACTGAAATAGTATAAAAATCAAACTGATTTTCATGTATGTCAATCACAGTTAAAAAGAAAATGGGTGAGATTTTATGGCTCGTTTGAGCAAAACCAGAAATTCCTGCCTGACTTCAATGGACTTATCCGTTCTGTGCCCCTTGCTTGATCCGATTCCATGGTGGGTGAGGCGGTAGAATTCTGGTGTTTGTCCTTCCATCTCTTTTAGTACTAATTTTCTACCTTTTCTCCTTATCATTTTTGAAGGTCTTGATTTCTTTATTGTCTTGGGGATGCAGGCATCACTGACAAGGCCAGCATTTGTTGCCCATCCCTAATTGTCCTTGAGAAGGTGGTGATGGTGAACTGCTTTCTTGAACTATTGCAGTCTATGTGGTGCAGGTACAGTTAGGGAAGGACTTCCAGAATTTTGAATCAGCAACTGTGAAAGAATGGTAATACGGGCAGATGGTGGCATAATGGTTCATAGAATCCCTACAGTGCAAAAAGAGGCCATTCGACCCATCGATCCCATACCAGCAACAATCCCACCCAGGGCCTATCCCAGTAACCTCATGCATGCACCCTGCTAGTATCCCTGACACTAAAGGGCAATTTAACATGGCCAATCAACCTTATGCGCACATCCTTGGGTATGGGAGGAAATCAGAGCATCTGGAGGAAACCCACGCAAACATGGGGAGAATGTATAAGCTCCTCACAGATAGTCATCCGAGGTCAGAATTGAACCGTTGGGCTGTGAGGCAGCATTGCTAACCACTGTGCCACCAGGCTACCCTAAGGGCACTGGACTAGTAATCCAGAGACCCAAGATTATGCTCTGGGCCTTCACGACAGCTGGTGGAATTTAAATTCAACCAAACATCAAGCTATCATTGATTTTTGTAAAAGCCAGCTCGTTCACTATTGTACATTTGGTAAGAAAGTCTGCCATCTCAACCTGGTCTGACCTATATATGTATCACATGGTAGGTTGTTGTATAAGTTAAATCTCACAAGTTGAGGTATCTAAATGGATACAAAATTGGCTTCTTGTTAGAAGCTAGAGAGTGGTTGGAGAGAGCTGTTTTTCAAACTGGAGGCCTGTAACCAATGTTGTGCTTCAGGGATCAGTGCGGGGCCCTCTGTTATTTGCCATTTATATTAATGATTTGGATGAGAATATAGGAGCATGGTTAGTAAGTTTGCAAATGATACCAAGATTGGCGGCATAGTGGACAGTGGAGAAAGTTATCTCCAATTGCAATGGGATCTTGATGAATTGGGCCAGTGAGCTAACAAATGGCAGATAGAGTTTAATTTAGACAAATGTGAAGTGATGTATTTTGGTAGATTGAAGCAGGGCAGGACTTATTCAGTTAATGGTAGGGCACTGGGGAGAGTTACAAAATAAAGAGATCTAGGGATACATGTTCATAGCTCCTTGAAAGTGGAGTCACAGGTCTTGGAGGAGAACTCACAGGAAATGGTGTTCCCATGCACTTGCTATCCTTATCTGTCTAGATGATAGAGGTTAAGGATTTGGAAGGAGCTGTGGTAAGTTGCTGCAGTGCATCTTGTAGATGGTACGCTGCTGCAGCAGTGTTGGTGTTGAAAGGATGAATGTTTAATTTGGTGGATTTGATATAGGTAAGATACAATTCCAAGTTGCTGGCAATTTTGAGTAACTAAGCAGTTTTCCTACCTGAGTCTAGATAGCAAATATCAGCAGGCTTTTCAATCATAGGGAATTAGAATAGCCAAGCTTGCTCCTGATGTTTACCAACATCTTTCAGATATGGGCGACAAGGAGAGATTGTGGTTAGCACTGCTCTCTCACAAGGCAGGGAACAAGGTTCAATTCTGGCTGAGGGTCACAGTTTGTATGGAGTTTGCACATTCTCCCTGTGACTGCACGGGTTTCCATCAGGTGCTCTGGTTTCTTCCCACATTCTAAAAATGTGCAGATTAGATAGATTGGTCATGTTAAGTTGCCCCTTTGGTGTCAGGGGGATCAGCAGAATAAATGTGGGGCTACAGGGATAGGGTCTTAGTGGGATTGTTGTTGGTGCAGGCTTGATGGGCTGAACTTCTTCTGCACTGTAGGGATTCTATGATTCCATTGTGCATTTTTCAACAAGGATCCTAGAGGTGGAAAGAGAAACCTGTGAGAAATGTACAATGAGATGGCCCAGGATTGAAGGCTTGAAAGCTTGATTTCCTAGGCACTGCTGGAAACAATCTGGGAGAAAAATCATAGAGACATTAAAAAACACGTTTTTCTTTCAACATCTTCATTTATTAGTTATAAAAATATTACAGGTTGGAAAAAGATTGCACGACCAACAATCAATAACCATTGAGATTGTCTTTTCATATCCAAATTGTCATGAAATGGCAGGTAGCATAAGGTTGGATCTGTCAGAGAAATAATGATTGGAACAGACGAGTTGGAGCTGTTGAAAGTGGGAAGTTATGTGTTAAAACCTCCAGGAATATGTCCAACCAGAACTGCCACCTCTAGATGGCAAGAATCTGTATTTAAATACTAATCACCAGATAACTGTGTCAAATTAAATATTGTGGCTTAGTGCAAAAATCTAATTTTAAAGTCCACTTTGCAGAGCCTTGCAAATGTTATCCTTAGAAAAGAGATTGCACCCGATCAGGATATAATCTCAGTGCAGCAGAACTTTGTGAAAGCCCTACAGCAAACTGCTCCCCCACTTCATTGGATAGTTCTAGCGAGCTGTGCGTGTCACAACTCTGATTTTGTGGGGGAAGCGAGATCAATTATCTGAGATTTTCAGGAGCATCTAGAGAAATAGTTCAGAAAATCATAGAATCCCTACAGTGCAGAAGGAGGCAATTCTGCCCACCAAGTCTGCACAATTTTCCGACAGAGTGTCATACCAAGATCCACCTACGCTCTGTCTTGTAAAATCCTCCTAACCTGCACATCTTTAAGCACTAATGAATAATTTAGCATGGCCAATCCATCTAACCTGCACATCTCTGGACTGTGGGAGAAAACTGGAGCATTGAAAGGAAACCCATGGGGAGAACACGTAAACTACATATTAATAGTCACCCAAGGCTGGAATGAACCTGGGTCCCTGGCACTGTGTGGCAGCAGTGCTGCCCCAAATTGTTCCAGATGTGGTACAGGTGGTAAGCAAGAGGTCAGCATTCAACTATTTTGACGTAGTTAAAAAATATAATGCCCTGTATTCTGGCTAATCCACACATGATCACAAACCTTCTCTCAATACATTCTTACGTGGAACTATTTGTGTTGTGATTTGGGGAAGAACAGTAATCTGACGCTTTAGCTATTATAATATTAAATATAACTTCATTGAAAAGTGAAGCTGGTTGATTTATACAACTGACCATTAATTGCTAATTAATCTGCCATGGCTGTCTCCCTATCGTGATTCTAGAGAAAAAGAATGACATTTTTACAATAAATTGGCCACTCCTAGCTGTTACCAGTTGTTATTCAGCTCTTTCATAGTAATGGCGGTGATCTTGGTGCAACTATAAACCACTGCCATGTGTAAACAAACAGCATGCATACCAAAGTTGTGGGCTTCAGCATTTCTGAATAGGCCTTTAGAGTATTAGAAAGGTCTTAATGACTTTGGCTGGAGGGCAATCTTTAACAATACTATCAGCAGGGTTTTTCTAAAGAAATGTTTCAGGAGCTTACTATAGAAAATTCCCATGTGCTGAGTAAGATAATTTATTTTTGAATTGGTCTGGATCTTTCCAGTTTTAGGGGAATGGGGGATGCAATTTCACTGATACTTGCATTTTTCACAGTCCGCACTGATAAACTTGTCAGATTGGAAAAGTATGGGGAAAGCTGGTTTATTAACAAGCAGGCTTGACCCAGTGACTGCACTTCACAAGTTTGTAAATTTACTTTGGAGTTGTGATTTGCTGCTGGAGACTTGAATTTTGAGGACTGCTGGGATTTCTCAAAGGACAATATAAAAGTAACATAAGAGAAGAACATCTAATACAGATGGATATTCATCATCTGTCATCTGCAATTCTCTGACTAAACAATTCAGTCAAAAAAGAATCAGTGTAAAACTCCTGTTGGATCAAGTGGCTTACCTTACACAATCTAAATGTGTGGAGACAATTCTACTATCAATGTCGCCTCCCTGTTACAGAATGAAGCCCACCACACCTACAGGTGGTAAATGTGTTTCCATTCTGTGTGAAAACAGTGAACAAAGAACAAAGAACAATACAGCACAGGAACAGGCCCTTAGGCCCTCCAAGCCTGTGCTGCTCACTATTCCAACTTGACTATTCGTTTGTATCCCTCCATTCCCAGTCTGTTCGTGTGGCTGTCTAGATAAGTCTTAAACAACTCCTGCGTGTTGGAGAACAACCCCAGTTTACCCAATCTCTCCTCATAGCTAAGACTCTCCATATCAGGTAACATCATGATAAATGTTTGCTGTACTCTCTTCAAATCCTCCACGTCCTTCTGGCAGTGTGGCGACCAGAACTGGACGCAGTATTCCAAATGTGGCCTAACCAATGTTCTATATAACTGCAACATCAAACGCCAACTTTTATACTCTATGCCCCATCCTATAAAGGCAAGGATGCCATATGCCCTTCTCCACTACTTTCTCCACCTGTGCTGCCACCTTTAAGGATCTGTGGACCTGCACACCCACGTCCCTCTGTGTATCTACACTCCTGATGGTTCTCCCATTTATTGTATAGCTCCCCCTACATTAAATTCCATTTGCCATTTCTCTGCCCAGTTTTCTAGCCTACTTATATCCTGTTGTATTCTCTGACAATGTTCATCGCTGTCGGCAAGTCCAGCCATCTTTGTGTCGTCTGCAAACTTACTGATCACACCAGTTACACCTTCCAAATCATTTATATATATCACAAACAGCAGAGGTCCCAGTACAGAGCCCTGCGGAACACCACTAGTCACAGACCTCCAGCTGGAAAAAGACCCCTCCACTACTACCCTCTGTCTTCATGGCCAAGTCTTCACTCATCTAGCTAGCTCACCTTTTATCCCGTGAGATTTAACCTTTTGCACCAACCTGCTATGAGAAACTTTGTCAAACGCTTTACTAAGATCCATGTAGACGACATCCACGGCCCTTCCCTTGTCAATCATTTTTGTCATCTCCTCAAAAAACTCAACCAGATTTGTGAGGAATGACCTCCCTGTAAAAAAGCCATGCTGCTATCGCTAATGAGATTATTCCATTCTAAATGTGCGTACATCCTAACTCTAAGAATCCTCTCCAACAATTTCCTGACCATGGTCATCAAGCTCACCAGCCTATAATTATCCAGGTAATCCTTATTACCCTTCTTAAATAATGGGACCACACATTTGCTATCCTAATAAATAAACTTATCAACTTAAACTCAATTCCAGCCTTGAGTTGATGTGTGGAGTTTGCACATTCTGTTTGCGTGCATTTCCTCCCATTGTCCAAAGATGTACAAGTTAGATGGGGTGATCATTTTAAATTGCTCCTTAGTATCCCAAGATATACAGAATAAGGGGGATTAGTGGGGTAAATACATGGGGTTACAGAGTAAGCCCGGGTACAAGTCAGTGCAAGTTCAATGGGTCACAACTGGGGACTGCTTTCTGGGGACAGCTTTGTCAAAGGCAGATTGTGCCTTACGAGCCTGGTTGAGTTCTTTGAAAATGTGACTAAATACATGGATGAAGGAAGAGCACTAGATATGATTTATATAGACTTCAGCAAGATGTTCGATAAGATCCTCCATGTAAGACTCCTTGAGAAAGTGAGAGGGCATGGGATCCAAGAGGCAGTTGCCTTGTGGATCTGGAACTGGCTTGCCTGCAGGAGGCGGGGAGTGGTTGTAGATGGGTCTTTTTCTGCATGGAGGTCAGTCACCAATAAAGTGCTCCTGGGATCTGTTCTGGGACCCTTGCTGTTTGTAATTTTCATAAATGATCTGGATGAGGAAGTGGAGGGATGGATTGGTAAGTTTGCTGATGACACGAAAGTTGGTGGTGTTGTAGATAGTCTGGAGGGATGTCAGAGGTTGCAGTGTGACATAGATAGGATGCAAGACTGGGCAGAGAAGTGGCAGATGGACTTCAACCCAGATAAATGTGTAGTGGTCCATTTTGGCAGGCCAAATGGGATGAAAGAATATAGTATCAAGGGTAAGGCTCTTAGCATTGTAGAGGATCAGAAGGATCTTGGGGTCCAGATCCATAGGACTCTTAAATCAGCCTTCTAAGTAGAGGATATGGTGTACTGGCCTTCATCAATCGAGGGATTGAGTTTAAGAGTTGGGAGATAATGTTGCAGCTTTATAAGATCCTAGTCAGACATCTCTTAAAATACTGTGCTCAGTTCTGATTGCCTTATTACAAGAGGGATATGGAAGCTATTGAAAGGGTGCAGAGGAGATTTACAAGGATGTTGCCTGGACTGGGTAGCATGCTTTATGAGGATAGGTTGAGGGAGATCGGTCTTCTCTCCTTAGAGAGATGAAGAATGAGAGGTGACCTGATTGAAGTGTATAAGATGTTGAGAGGTATAGATTGGGTGGATTCTCAGAGGCTTTTTCCAAGGGCTGGAATGGTTGCTACAAGAGGACATAGGTTTAAGGTGCTGGGGAATAGGTACAGAGGAGATATCAGGGGGTAAGTTTTTCACACAGAAGTTGGTGTGTGAGTGGAATCAGATGTTGTCGGTGATGGTGGAAGCAAATTCGATAGGGTCTTTCAAGAGACTTCTGGATGAGTGCATGGAATTTAATAGAATTGAGGGTTATGGGTAAGGCTAGTAGATATGGATTATCATCCGCACAACTTGTGAGCCGAAGGGCCTGTTTGTACTGTAATTTTTCTATGTTCTATGTTCTTTCTACACTTTAGAGATTCTATAATTCTAAGAATAGAATCTCTGCCAGTACAGCAATTCCTCAGTCTATGTAAAATTCATGCTTAAGTATCTTGTATGGGACATGAACTAACAACCTTCTGAGTCACAGATAAGAATGTTACCATGTGAGCCACAACTAACACAATGGCATGAAGCAAAATATTTGGAAATCAGAAATCTGAAATAAGAACAGCAAATGCTTAAGGTACTTAACAGGCAGCTTCTGAAGAGAGAAATAAAAGTAATGTTTCAGGACTGTTAATGAAATGCCAATAATGTTAGAGATTAACTGTGTTAAAGAAATTCAGAATGAAGAGAAAAAGGGGACAAGAAAAGAATAAAAGATGATAGTTTGGAGGCAAGAATTGATTAAATTACAAAAGGGATGGTGGTGCAAGGAAATAGAAGGTGATAATGAGACAAGTAAAGAAACAAAAGGTAAGTCCATGCAAAATGTTACATTACACATCAGGAGTCAGTTACTGGCGCAGATCCTTATACAATGTGAGTATACCTTAAATGGTAGAGAACAATATATGAAGGATACTGTCCCCCCCAGCTGGGGAAGTTAAATCTCAAGTAATTGGAAAAACAATGGCACAAATCTGATTGTCCTCAATCCTCGCAACAAACTATTTCCTAGGCACTGACTACATACAACATGAATGTGAACACAGAGTGTGGTAAATACGATTGGTGAGCAGCAGGTGAGAGAATTGTAAATGTTACATCCTTGTTCAAGAAATTGTGTGAAGATAAACCCAGCAACTACAAACCAACCAGTTTAACCTTGATCAAAAACAGAAAATGCTGGAAATTCTCAGCAAGTCTAATAACATCTATGGAGAGAGAATAGAGCCAAAGTTTCGAGTCTGGATGACCATTTGCCAAAATGCATAGTTATTTTCTGGAACTCACTGCCTGAGAGTGTGATGGAGGCAGACTCAACTTTAGCTTTCAAAAGAGAATTGGATAATTATCTGTAGAGTAAAGATTTGCAGATTATAGAGAGAAATCAGGAGAGTGTGACCAGCTGAGTAGTTCCTGCAGAGTGCTGGCAGGAACATGGATCAAATGGTTTCCTTCTGCACTGTAACCATTCTAAGACTTGAGCCATCTCCCTGGCAATGGTCAGAGTTGAAAAAAAACTGTACCCTCAGGAGAAACATCCAAACATATATATGTGCTCTCACCAACACTGCTTATTTCCACCTCCATAACATCATCCGATTTTGCCCCATGCCTCTTCTAATCTACTGCTGAAGTCTTCATCCATATCATTGTTACCTGTAGCCTTGGATATTTCAACACACTTCTGACTATCTTCCCACATTTTACCCACATAAACTAATGCTCATCCAAAACTTTGCTGCCCTGATCTGAACTATATTGTATTGATCTATCCTCATGGTATTCACTGACCAACTTTGGCTCCTCAATTTTTAAAAATCTCATCCATGTTTATAAATCCCTTCATGATCTTAAGAAAACCCTATTTCTGTAATCTCTACAAGGGTTACAATCCTTCAACCCAGGTATCTGTTCCAATTCTGGCCTCTCAAGTGTTTCTGATTTTAATTACTCCACCTTTGGTGCACCTTTAGCAGTCAAGGTTCAAAACTCTTGAATTCCCTCTACAAACCTCTTGGCCTGTCTGCTTCTCTTCCCTCCATTAAAAACCCTTTGACTGAGTGGCCTCATCCTCCTTGTGTTGTTCACGGTTTGATAATGCACACGTGAAGCATTGTGAGACATTTTATTAGGTTAAAAGTACAATAAAAATGCAAATTTCTTTGTCTCAATCCTATGTAGAAAGTATTTAAGTGTGATTTGGATCTTAATATTTTGAAAGAATGCAGAAATTATCTGCCAATTCTTAAAAATGACCTATGTTTGCTTGAGATTAGGGCCGGAATTCTCCAGCCATTTGCACCCGGCTGCAATTGCCAGAGGATGGAGAATTTGGCACTCAGCCAAATCTCTGTTCACTGCAACAGGACTGGAGAATCCTAGTTACAGATGAGGTCAGAGAATCCGGCCCTAGTTTACTCGATACTATATTTTGGTGGGAGGTGGGGGGATGGTGGAGGTCTTTATTTTAACAAATAGCTTAAGCACTTAACACAGCTTTTATACAAAGCCCGGTAACAAGAGTGTAATGCTTTTACCCTGCTGACCCATTACCTCTTCTACCTTCAAGTGCATTTCTTACCTAATGTCACCCATAGCTATCTCTTGATGAGATTGGAAAAAGGTACCATAAATTGGTGAAAAAAGAGCATTAATAAATCCTTCAAAAAGACAAAGCTGTCTTGATACTGAAGACAATATAATATGAAAAAGCAGGAAGGTGGTCTTAAGCATTTGTTATAAACCAGTTTTATTGATTTATATACTCAAATGCACTGGATTCAGTAATTTAGACTGAAAAACATTTTTTCCCCACTAATGTTTTATCTACTTATTCCCCTGTGTGCTGCTTTAAACAGTTCTGCTGACTCTTCAAGGTCAGAAGTTGCTTGTATTTTTCTATGTTACATTAGCGGAAACAGCGATATTTTTTAACAAGGCAAAACTGCAACGGCTGAAATCTGAAAAGAAAGGGATGTGAGAAGCACTCATCGGCATCCACACAGATAAAATCATATTTAGCTGCAGACTTTCACCCCAAGAGGTGAGAAATTTCTCTGCAATATAGTCTCTTTGACCTGCAGAAATTTTCTCTCAGTTTTATCTTTTTTTTGCCTATTATTTTTACCTTCTCTCATTCCATGTGTATATAATTTTCTGATTCATATTTTGTAATGATGTAATCAGTAAAAGCTTGGGCCATTAGTACAGGTGCCAAAGATTGTAATGCTGACATACATGAGAGGCTGGAAATGAAACATTTACCAAATGAACAGATTTCAGAGTTCCAGCTGCTCTGGAACGTTTTCCTTATGATTCCAGAAATCAAAATGATTTGTGCAGTGAACTATGCATCCAACTTGTATAGAATTACAGGCTGGTCAAAAATTTGGCAATTATTTAAATCATACTTCTACGCTACTTAGTGATATAGCAGCAATTTCATTGTTTACACACAGTTCTAGAGTCACAGAGGCACAAAATTCTAACAGGACTAGACAGGGTGGGCACAGGAAAGATATTCCCAATGGTGGGGCAGCCCAGAAGCAGAGGTCATAGCCTGAGGATTCACAGTAGACCATTTAGGACAGAGATGAAGAGACATTTCTTCGCCCAAAGAGTGGTGAGCTTGTGGAATTCCTTACCACATAAAGTAGTTGATGCCAAAACATTGAATGTATTCAAGAGGCAGCCAGATATAGCATTTGGAATGAATGGGATCAAATGTTATGAGAAGAAAGCAGGATTAGGCTATTGAGTTGCACGATCAGCCTGATTGTGATGAATGGTGGAGCAGGTTCAAAGAGTCAAATAATCTCTTCCTGCTCTTATCTTCTATGTTTCTATATTTCTTAGTATATTTTAATTTATGGATACATAGACAGCAACATTTTGAAGAAATTTACAATAAACTCTCCAACACTGTTTTGGTAGTAAAAGTCGTCACGTGCTAGGATCACTGCACTCAGTTCCATACCACAAAGTAACACAGACCACAATCTGTAAGAATAGGCAGTAACATCTCCTCCATGATCATCCTCAACACCAATGCCCCACAAGGCTGCGTCCTCAGCCTCTACTATATTCCTTACCTATGACTATGTGGCCAAATATCCCTCCAACTTGATTTTCAAGTTTGCTGATGACACCACTGCAGTGGTCAGATCTCAAACAATGACGGGACGGAATATAGGAAAGAGAGAATCTGGCAAACTGGTGCGGCAATAAAAATCTCTCCATCAAAGTCAACAAATCAAAGGAGATAGTCATGAAATTTAGGAAGCATAGTGGTGGACATATCATTATCTACATCAATAGGACAAAATAGAAATAGTTGAGAGCTTCAAGTTTTTAGGTGTCCAGATCACCAACAACCTGTCGTGATCCCTCCATGCCAATACTTTGGTTAAGAAAGCCCACCAACGCTTCTACTTTCTCAGAAGACTAAGGAAATTTGGCATGTCTGTTACGACTTTCACCAACTTTCACACGTGCACGATTGAAAGCATTTTTTCTGGTTCTGTCACAGCTTAGTATGGGTCTTGCTCTTTCCAAGAGTGCAAGAAACTACAAAGGGTTGTGAACAAAGCTCAGTCCATCACTCAAACCAGTCTCCCACCCAGTGCTTTTGTCTACACTTCCTGCTGCCTCAGAAAAGCAGCCAGCATAATCAAGGGCCCCACATACCCTGGACGTACTCTCTTCCACCTTCTTCCATCGAGAAAAAATACAAAAGACAGAAGGCACATACCAACTCACTCAAGATCAGCTTCTTCCCTATTGTATCAGACTTTTGAATGGACCATCTAGCATTAAGTTGACCTTTCTTTACAACCTAGTTATGACTGTAACACTACATTCTGCATTCTCGCCTTTTCTTCTCTATGAACGGTATGCTTTGTATAGTGTGCAAGAAACAAAACTATACTAATACGTGTGACAATAAATCAAACTAAATCAAAGAACTGATCCCTCAATCACAAACTGTTTCTCTTTGCTGATAGGTTCACTCTAAAGAAAGAAGCAGCTTGTGATTGGTGGAGCTCAGGGTCTTTTCTTGCTGTTGCCCAAATATCTTTGGTGTCTCCAGTTTCCTCCCTGGGGTGTATAGATGAGGAGAATTAGGGGTAAATAAATGGGGTTACAGAGATAGGGGCTGGGTAAAACGTTCTGTTGGAGAATGGGCTTGATGGACCGAATGGCCTCTTTCTGCACTGTGCAGATTCTATGATTCTACAAACTTTCCCATGATTTATGATTTTACAAATTTCACCTTAGACAATGACCATCAGCATCAT
Organism: Sphyrna mokarran; assembly: GCA_024679065.1. NCBI lineage: Eukaryota > Metazoa > Chordata > Chondrichthyes > Carcharhiniformes > Carcharhinidae > Sphyrna > Sphyrna mokarran. Next base: position 72,029,295 of record JAGIQG010000007.1, on the reverse strand, counting down.
AGCTAACCTCTCTTAATTTTCAACAAAAGTGACTGAATTATGGTTAAAATTGTGGATAGTGTATGCTTTTGTCCTTCCCTGGTTCAGAGGCACTCAACAACAGTAGCTTATATTTATATAACAGCTTTACTATAATAAAATGTCCCAAGATGTTTTGCAGGAGCATTACAAAGAACAAAGAACAAAACAGCACGGGAAACAGGCCCTTCGGCCCAATGATCCAGTGCCGCCACCCCGATGTTCCCACCTCTACCCTTGATCCTTGTCCATGTTTATAGATTTATGGATTAAAACCAAATTTGAGACAATTTAGGGAGAATTTGTTTTGCCAATTAGCCTAAGAGCACATCTTTGGGATGTGGGAGGAAACCGGAGCACCCGGAGAAAAACCCACGCAAGCACGGGGAGAATGCGCAAATTCCCACAGACACAGGCCCAAATCCATGTATCTGCACAGCACAGCGATAGTCACTGAGCTGTCGTGTTGCCCATCAAATGGTCCAGGTCAAGTGTACACTAACGACGTGAAGCACTAGGATACTCTTGAAAAAAAAATCCAAGAGCAGCCCTCTCACGACCCATCGCATGTATGCCCCTCATTAGACAACAAGGTGGACCAAAGCACCTGTAGGATAAAAACAAGTACATCAATATCATCATCTATTTACACACTTCATTACGAAACAAAATGTAACACTGAGCCACATAAATCAGATGACTTTGCCAAAGATATAAGCTTTAGGGAACATCTTTTAAGGTGGAAATGTGGGACAGAGAGGCTGAGAGACAGAACTCCAGAACTTAGGACCTAGGTAGCTGAAGACAAGCATACACCAATGGTGGAGCAATTAAAATGTGGCATTTTCAAGAGCCATATTTCTAGAAATATAGAAGCAGGAGTAGGCCATTCAGCCCTTTGAGTCTGCTCTGCTGCTATTCATTGTGAACATGGTTGATCATCAAATTCAATATCCTGATTTCCCCCCTTACCCCCATATCCCTTGATTCCTTTAGCCCTTAGACCTATATCTAGTTTTTTCTTGAAATCAAACAATGTTTTGGTCTCAACTACACGCTGTGGTGGTGAATTCCACACATTCACTATTTTCTGGATGAAGAAATTTCTCCTCACCTCAGTTCTCAGTTTACCCCTTATCCTCAAGCAATAACCAGTAGTTCTGGACTCCCCCATCATTGGGAACATTCTTTCTGAATCTACCCTGTCTAATCCTGTTAGAATTTGTAACTTTCTATGAGATCCCTTCTCGCTCTTCTAAACTCCAGTGAATATAATCCTAACTGATTTAGTCTCTCCTCACATGACAGATCTGCCATCCCAGGAATCAGCCTGGTAAACCTTTGCTGAACTCCCTCTATAGCAATGATATCCTTCCTTAGAAAAGGACACCAAAACTGTAGATAATACTCCAGGTGTCGCCTAACCAATGCCCTATACAATTGCACCAAAACATCCCTATACTCAAATCCTCTTGCTGTGTAGACCTAAATGAGTGCTGATATTTCTGAGGATCATGGATCTCGAAGAGATTATAGAGATAAGGAAAAGTGAGGCCATGGAGATAATTGAAATATATTTGAGATTTTTAAAATCAAGACTTTGACCAAAAGCCAGTCCGGTTAACTGCAGTTACTTTACTGCCACCCCTGCTGAGATGAGCTAACAACACACATGGGGAATTAATCCTGGAACACCCTGATCTATACAGTGCAGCTGTTCTCTGGTGCCCGAGTGACTCATTATGTGTAAAAAGGTACTGATTTTTTTCAATATCAAAAATACATTTTATAAGTGTTGACCAAGAAATTCCCCATTATTTTTCTGGAGGTGTAAACAAAGCTTCCACCAGACTTTGAACAGCAGCAGCCCCTGGGAATCTCTCACTCAAATTGTGAAATGGAAATATTATTAAGAGTTAAAGCGTAATTTGAAGAAACAGAAAATTATCTGAAGCATTAACAAACAAAAAATACCAATGAGTGATGTAGATACAAAAATGCAAAGAGATAAAACGGGATGCCAAAGTATAACTTTTCCATACTCCAGTGAACTTCTCCACATCCACTTGTTTTAAACAAATGCAATGAAGGTAATGTTTTCTGAATGCAACTTATGCATGTTCACAATAATTTGCATTTACTAGGCAGACATTATCTAGTTACTTTCAATGAACAGAAAAGTAAGACCTCTTGATCAGGCAAACAATGTATTCAAGCTATTTTGGAGAATTAATTGAAAAGGCTACTCTAGAGTAATTTCCTAATTGGTAGGAATAGCGGGACTGATTTGTTGATCTGATGTCTAGTAGTTACCAGAGAATTTGTGGGAAACAACAGCAGTCAGCAGGTGGGTGATTAAAACAGTCATTATATTGAGAGCCAAGGTATCAGCTAATTACAAAAATGTCCCCTGTTCAAACAGTAAAGGAGCAATTCACATGTAACTAACTTGTGCACATTTGCAAAATTGGACACTGATGTAAAATTAAAGCATTTATGAAGTTAATTTTACCAACTGCTTCCTGTGCTTTTAAATCACCTGGTCTACTCTCTTGGACTTTCTGGTTCAGTTCTTTGTGGATTGCTTATCACACTCCAGTAACAAGTGGGATATATGCATATATCACCATTAATGAGGCAAATATTGTAAGGCGTTTCACAGGGAATAGATTGTAACTATTGATACTGAAAATGATCAAAAACCAATATGTTTTGAGGAAAAATTTAAAGGAATGTAAAAGATGGAGGGAGTTTTCTCATGTTGGGGCTGAGGCAGCTGAGTGCTTTGTTACTAATGGTGGAGAGGATTGTTAAAAAGGCAGAACCTGTGGACTGGAAGTCACAGGCTGGGATGTAGAATTGGCAAAGTTAGGCTGTGATAAGGCCACAATGATTTTTTTTTAATTATTCACTTTTTGGGATGTGAGTATTGCTGGTAAGTGGGCATTTATTGCCCAAGCTGAATTTGATCCTTGAGAAATGTAGTGCTGACTCTTAAACTTGCTGCAGTCTGTGTTATGAGTCTACAATGGCATCAGGCAGGGAGTTCCACGATTCTAATCACAGGTCAAAGTCAAGATGATGTGTGATATTGAGGGCAACTTGGAAATAATGGTTTTCTCAAGGTTGCACACCTAGGAGATGTTGCTGAGAAAGCACTGCTGAGATGCTGCAGTGCATCCTGTATATAGTATACACCATGATGGATGGGGTGCTGATCAAACAGACTATGTAGTCCTGGATGGGACAATCTTCCTGAGTCGTGTTGCAGGTGAATCCTACCAGGTAAACACACAATGTTCCATCTCTCCTGAATTTTGCATTGCAGATAGAATCATAAAATCCTTACAGTGCAGAAGGAGGTCGTTCAATTCATTGACTCTGCATCAACTCTCTGATGAGGTATCTTACTCTGACCCTCTTCCCCTCTCCATCTGTGTATCCCCACATATTTACCTCAGCTAATCCATTTAATCTACACATCTTGGGAAACTAATAGGTAATTTTACCATGGCCAATCCATTCAACCTACACATTTTTGGACTGTGGGAGGAAACTGGACCACCTGGAGGAAACCCACACAACAACAAGGAGAAAATGCAAACTCCAAAAGGCTGAAATTCAACCTGAGTCCCTGGTGCTGTGAGACAGCAATGCTAACTGTGCTACCATGCAACAGATGATGGAGTCAAGAGCTATTAGAAAGTCAGGAGGTGAGCCACTCAGCACAGAATATTATGGTTTGTTTTCATTGTCATGCATTTATTTGTAGGTAATTTAATTATGTTGCTTGGTAATCCAGAGACTACCAAATGTTTGGGTAGTTGGTGATGCAATGCCATTGAATATTAGATTCTCTCTTTTTGGAGGCAGTCATTGCCCAGACCTTGTATTTGCCATGTATAAGGCTTGGATATCGTCCAGATCTTGCTGCTTATGGGAATGGACTGCTTCATTACTGAACCACTATAAATGAGGATTTTCAGTTCAGGTCGGAAAGGAAACCCATGCAGACATAGGGAAAATGTATGGACTCTGCACAGACAGTGATCCAAGCCAGGAATCAAACCACGTCCTTGGTGCTGTGAGGCAGCAGCGTTAGTCACTCTGTCACCCCTATTGGCTGGGTAGCTGACTGTCTTGGACTCAAGAAGGTATAGATGTGATTGTCAAATGGGGAAATAAGTAGCAAATGGAATATAATTCTGAAATATGTTAAGTGATACACTTTGGAAGGAGTACTTTGACAAGGAAGTATTCAATAAATGGCATTACATTAGGAAGTTTTGTGGAGCAAAGAGATCTTGATGTGTTTATCCATAGCTCTCCGAAGACAAAAAGGTATATTAGTGAGGTGGTGAAAAAGGCATATAGGACACTTGCCTTTATCAATTTAGGCACCGATTCCAAAAGCAAGGAAGTCATATTGGAGTTGGAAAGAATGTTGGTGAGGCCACAGCTAGAGAACTGTGTGCAGTTCTGGTTGCCACATTATCAGAAGAATGTGATTGCAGTGGAGAGGGTGCAGATGAGATTTACCAGAATGTTCTCCAGGGTGGAACAATTATGAAAGATGGTTGGATAGACTTAGGTTGTTTTTGTTGGAGCAGAGAGGACTGAGGGGTGACCTGATTGAGGTATTCAAGATTATGAGGGACATGAACAGATGAACAAGAGCAGCTGTTCCCCTTAGTTGAAGAGGGGACACAGTTCGAGGTGAGGGGCAGGCAGTTTGAGGGAGAATGTGGGGGAAAAGTTTTTTTTACCCAAAGGGTGGTGACAGTCTGCAATGTGCTGTCTGGAAGGATGGTCGAGGTAGATTGCCTCACATCCTTTAAAAAGTATCTGGATGAGAACTTGGCATGCCATAGCATTCAAGGCTATGGGCCAAGTGCAGGTAAATGGGATTAGGAAGAAGGTCAGGTGTTTCTTGCATGTCAGTGCAGCCTTGATGGACGGAAGGACCTTTTCTGCACTGTATGATTCTATGATCATAGATACAGTGTGCTGGAATACCTCATATCTGATGAGATGCCAAAAGGAAGTTGATAAAAACAAAACCAGTTGAGTGATGCAATAAAGGTTGTCAGCAGCACAGACTCCTGGTCAAGAGGTATTTGCCAAAATCCTCTGTTAGTGTCGAGCTTGGTGGAGAGGACACTGTTCACAAGCTTTGCCAGGCAATCAAATACAGATGCTATTGGATAGACATCCTCCTAGATTGCTTTGTCAAAGCTGACAGCTGGGAATAGCCACCAGCCTGAAACACCATCAGATTAGTTGTGTGACACTCAGTGAAGCTCACGGCCAAGTTTCTCTTTAATCTTCATTAGTGGAAAGTACGGTACCCTCTGGGGGGAAGCTGTGGGGGTAAAGAAACACAGCAATACATCTGAGAACACCATATTGTCATATTCATTTTTATTCATCCAGCCCCAGTAGAGTTGAGGAAATTCCTGGTGGAATTCGGACATGTTAGTCTGGAGGAAGGACCAACCTATCTTCTGTAGGATGCCCAGCTACATACAATACTGAGTAAAGCAATACTTTTGTTGTACAGAACATAGAGAGACTTTGATCTTTTGCCTCCTTTTGGTACAGATGTGATGTGATGTGACCTTTAACATGTTAGTTCCACACAGAGCTTCAAGTTTAATATTTGACGGCTGGTCAGAAACTGTATTGAACCATGATAAATGATCAGTCAGCATGGAAATACCAGTGCTCATATCAAACTTAAAGCAGGTTGGAACTCTTTTGGCTTCTAAAGTGACTGACCAGAAGATTTGGTAATTATCTTGCATTCCTTCCAAGTGTCTGAGATGAAATTTCTGTTTGTGGAGTATATTTTTGGAGAGACATGAGCTGCAATAATCCTGTTGTTTACTCTGCTTATTAGAGGTTCTAAATGAACAAAACTGCTGAAAATACTCTATTCTTGCACATCAGCAGCACTCTACACCCCCTGCTGGGCTGTCTTGCCTTTTAAGTTGTCTCTTTGCACTGCGGCACCTTTTTGACGAGTTTAGCGGACTTGGTGTGGGTAAGTCTTCCATGTTTGAGTTTGAAGGACGAGTGGACCTTGCTGCTACCTCAGTGTGTTATCAGGTGATGGGCTCAATCTGCATTCTCGGGACAGTCTGAATAGTGCCAATGAAATGGTTGAGTAGGAATGCAATGGTCTGTCACAAGCTCCTGTTAACAAGGTGAAGATAGTAGTCATGATGTAGAGATGCTGGCGTTGGATTGGGGTAAACTCAGTAAAGTTTTACAACACCAATTTTAAATCCAACCAATTTATTTGATAGTAAATCCGTGAGCTTTCGACTTTACAGCCTTTGTCAGGCAAATGCAGTGTTCTGATCTGCAGAGGCACTCATATCCACACAGACAGACACAGATTGCTGATTTGAATGCGAATCCTTACATCTAACCTGCTATTCAAGTGTTAAAGTGGCTAACAATGTGTGTGAAGGGAATCCTGAGCATTGGTTAGAGAATTGTGTATTTTCTCCAGACAGCACAGTAAGTGAGGTTTTTTGCTAATCCAGACAAGTTACGGGGGTTACAGATAGTGTGACATGAAGCCAAGATCTCTGTTAAGACAGTCCAACCGTCCGAACATCACCCAAGTACAAAGCAAGGCCATCCGTGCTCTTAAGACCAACCGCAACATTGTCATCAAACCAGCAGACAAAGGAGGCGCCACCGTCATACTGAACAGAACGGACTACTGTGAAGAAGTGTACCGACAACTAAACAATGTGAAACACTACAGACAGTTACCAGTGGATCCGACCAAAGAACACACTCGTCAACTCAACACTCTGATCAAAACCTTTGATCCGGACCTTCAGAACACCCTCCGGACTCTCATTCCACGTACTCCCCGCATTGGAGATCTCTACTGCCTCCCAAAGATACACGAGGCAAACGTACCCGGCCGTCCCATCGTATCGGCAATGGGACCCTGTGTGAGAACCTCTCCGGCTATATCGAGGGCATCCTGAAACCCATTGTACAAAGAACCCCCAGCTTTTGTCTTGACACTACGGACTTCCTACAGAAACTCAGCACGCATGAAGCAGTTGAACCAGGGACACTCCTGGTCACAATGGATGTCTCGGCGCTCTACACCAACATCCCCCACGATGATGGTATTGCTGCAACTGCCTCAGTACTCAATGCCAACAACTGCCAGTTTCAGGATGCAATTTTACAACTCATCCGCTTCATCTTGGACCACAATGTCTTCACCTTCAACAATCAGCTTTTCATCCAGACACATGGAACAGCCATGGGGACCACATTTGCACCTCAGTATGCCAACATCTTCATGCACAGGTTCGAACAAGACTTCTTCACTACACGAGATCTTCAACCAAGGTTATATACTAGATACATTGATGACATCTTTTTCCTTTGGACTAATGGTGAACAATCATTGAAACAACTGTATGATGATATCAACAAGTTCCATCCCACCATCAGACTCACCATGGACTATTCTCCAGAATCAGTTGCATTCTTGTACACACGCATCTCCATCAAGGACGGTCACCTCAGCACCTCACTGTACCGCAAACCGACAGACAACCTCACAATGCTCCACTTCTCCAGCTTCCACCCTAGACACGTTAAAGAAGCCATTCCCTATGGACAAACCCTCCGTATACACAGAATTTGCTCAGATGAGGAGGATCATGACAGACACCTCCAGACGCTGAAGGATGCCCTCGTGAGAACAGGATAAGGCACTCGACTCATCGATCGACAGTTCCGATGTGCCACAGCGATAAACCGCACTGACCTCCTCAGAAGACGAACACGGGACAAGGTGGACAGAGTACCTTTGTTGTTCAGTACTTCCCCGGTGCGGAGAAGCTACGACATCTTCTCCGGAGTCTTCAACATGTCATTGATGACGATGAACATCTCGCTAGGGCCATCCCCACCCCCCCACTTCTTGCTTTCAGACAACCACACAACCTCAAACAGATCATTGTTCGCAGCAAACTACCCAACCTTCAGGAGAACAGTGACCACAATACCACACAACCCTGCCACAGCAACCTCCGCAAGACATGCCAGATCATAGACATGGACGACATCATCAAACGTGAGGATACCATTCACCAGGTACACGGTACATACTCTTGCAACTCGGCCAACGTTGTCTACCTAATACGTTGCAAGAAAGGAGGTCCCGAAGCATGGTATATTGGGGAGACCATGCAAACACTACGACAGCGGATGAATGAGCATCGCTCAACAATCACCAGGCAAAACAGTTCCCTTCCTGTGGGCGAACACTTCAGCAGTCATGGGCATTCGGCATCCGACCTGCGGGTAAATGTTCTTCAAGGGGGCCTTCGTGACACACGACAGTGCAGAGTTGCTGAGCAGAGACTGATAGCCAAGTTCCGCACACATGAGGATGGTCTTAACAGGGATCTTGGCTTCATGTCACACTATCTGTAACCCCCGTAACTTGCCTGGATTAGCAAAAAACCTCACGTACTGTGCTGTCTGGAGAAAATACACAATTCTCTAACCAATGCTCAGGATTTCTTTCACACACATTGTTAGCCACTTTAACACTTGAATAGCAGGTTAGATGTAAGGATTCGCATTCTAATCAGCAATCTGTAACTGTCTGTGTGGATATGAGTGCCTCTGCAGATCAGAACACCGCATTTGCCTGATGAAGGCTGTAAAGTCGAAAGCTCACGGATTTACTATCAAATAAATTGGTTGGATTTAAAATTGATGTTGTAAAACTTTACTGAACAAGGTGAAGCCAGGGTGCACAAAGTGCTAAGAAGAAATTTGACCATTTCCCTTGGTTTCTAGGTCTTGTGCTTCATCTTGCAATGGCATCCTGAGATTAAGCAAAAATGCACTGATGGTTTTTAATGCCGAGTTGAAGCCTGAGGCACAGTGGTTAGCACAGCTGCCTCACAGCTCCAGAGACCTGGCTTTGATTCTCCCAGCTTGGGTCACTGTCTGTGTGGATTCTGCATGGTCTCCCCATGTCTGCGTGGGCTTTCACAGGGTGTGCCAGTTTCCTTCCATAGTCTGAAAGACTTGCCGGTTAGATGCACTGATCATGCTAAATTCTCCCTTGGTGTACCCGAACAGGCACCACAGTGTAGCGACTAGGGGATTTTCACAGTAACTTCATTGCAGTGTTAATGTAAGTCTACTTGTGACAATAATAAATAAACACTTTAAAGAAGCTTTGCAGAGTCTTTGTCAAGCCCTGACTGCTAAGAATCTACTCAGCAGCGGGTTTCACGGTGTAAAGGAACAAGCTGACCTGGAGGTGCTGTGCTTTATTAAGGAGACCTGCGGCTGCTTGGTACTTCAAGAAGTTATGGCGCCAAATCTTCCAATGTTGGCCTCTGGATCGTCGAACCTTTCAAATGGATGGGATAGAGGCCGTGACTGTTTGTCTAATATTGCTATCATTATCATTCTTCAGTTAGCTTGTTGTTTAGCCACAATGTTGGTCTAACTAGGGATTGTTGCTGTTGTGAGCAGTATGGCACCAGCTCTTGGTTAGACTAGGGTCACCACTATTGCTACCATGTTTGATGAACACGCTAGGCCTCATACTTGTAAAGAGGGAGTGTAGCCAGGTTTAGGTATTTACTTAAAATTCATTTATTTACATTACGTACAAGTGTGTATATTATGTACAAGGTGACAATGAGTAGTAATGTGAAATCATTCTTCTGAGTCCTCCCTACTACAGACAGACTCTACCACATGATTACTGATATCACAGTCTCTAGAATAAGAGGCAGATTATTTAAGAATGGAATGATAATATCATAGATACATCACTCATTAACATCTCTATTCTATTCGCCTGTTACACATGAAACCTTTTCAAATTCTTTATTAAGTCACAATTAGTCTATTTTCAAGGTCCATTCCTTCCTGATATGTAAACCACACTCTGGTATCATCCTTGTAAATCTTTTGTGCACTCTCTCCAGTGTCTCTTTATCCTTTTTGTAATATGGTGATCAGAACTGCAGGCTGTACAGGAAGTGTGGGTTAGCTAAGATTTAATACAGGTTTAGCACAAAAGGCAGGTTTTTGATGAAACGTGTCTAAGTACCATGATCCATTTAACTGCAGAAGGAGTGAGGAAGCAGGCCCCCAATCTACCTCCAATGAAATGAGGATTGGACCCATGTTGTTGACTTTAATCTAAGCCACACACTAGCCATGTAACCCATTGCGTTAACAGGCCCCCTTTTCAATTCTATCCTTCTAAAAAATAAAACCTAATACTTAGGAACATAGAAATGTGACGTGGCCATTCAGCCTGTTGGGAATGCTCTGTCATTCAATTGGATAATGGCTGATCATGTATCACTCTCTCCTACACTATCCCCATATCCCTTTGATGTCATTAGTATCCAGAAATTCATCAATTTCTGTCTTGAACATGCTCAATGACTAAGTTTCTTGGGTAGAGAATTCCAAAAATTCATGACACTCTGAGTGTAGAAATTTCTTATAATTCCATTCATAAAAAGAAACTGTGGCCCTTGGTTCTACACTCACTAGCCAGGAAAAACATCCTATCTACACTGAATGTGTCCTACTCTATGAGAGTTTTGTAAATTTCAGTGATCAGCTCTCATTCTTCAAAACTCCAGAGAATACAGACCCAGCTTCCTTAATCTTTCTTTATAAAACAATCCAACCATCTCAGGGATTAGTCTGATGAATCTCCGTTGTACCCACTCTGTGCACATATGTCCTTCCTTGGATAAGGAAACCAAAACTGTGCACAATACTCCAGACATGGTTTCACTGAGGTTTCATACAATTGCGGAAAGAAATCTTTAGTCCTGCATTCAAGTTCCTTTGCAATGAAGGTCAACTTACATTTGCCTTTGTTATTGATTGTTACACCTGCATGCTAGCTTTTAGTGATTTATGAACAAGGACACTCAGGTCCCTTTAGACACTATTTAAGAAATAGTCTGTCTTTCTTTCCTTTTCTATGGAAATGGATAACTTCACACTTATTCATGAACATACTAACAAGGAGCAAAAGTAAGTCATTCAGCTCTTTGAGCCTGCTTTGTTATTCAATAAGATATTAGCTGATCTGATAGTAATCTCAAGTCTTCATCCCACGTAAACCTCGATCTATCATTGCTTGCCGACCAAGAATCAATCCACCTCTACTTTAAAAATATTCAATTCTCAGTTTCCACTGCGTATTTGGGAAGAGAATTCCGAAGACTAGTGACCCTCAAGCGAGGGATTTTTTCCCTCATCTCCATTTTAAATGAGTGACCCATTATTTTTAAACAGTGACACCCTAATTCCAGATTCTCCCACAGAAGAAACAACTTCTCCACATCTGCCCTATCACAACCCCTCAGGATTTTATGGATAGGCTCTTACAGTCACATTCATCCCAAAACTGCAAAATCCCACCCAAAGTAAAAAATCTTCCCACACGTCGTCCCTTGTCCACTTCAATTCTGGGGCAGGTGAGGCCGTAAAATTCTGACATACATGTTTCAATTACGTTGTCTCTTACTCTCATAAACTCCAGCAGATTCAAGCCTTTCCTGTCTAACCTTTCCTCGATGTGGAGACTCACCTGACGATGGGGCAAACCTTAAAAGCAAATGGGTTTACTGTCAAATAAACTTGTTGGACTTTAACCTAGCGTCGTGAGACTTCTGACTGTGTCAACCTTTCCTCATCAGACAATTCACCCACTCTGTATTAGTTGATAAGCCTTCTCTGAGCTGCTTCCAATACATTTATTATCCTTCCTTAAATAAGGAGACCAATGCCAAAGACATTACTCTAAATGTGATCTTACTAATGCTCCATCTCACTGAAGTCTAACCTCTTCAATTCCCCTCACAAAAAACAATAATAATCTATTAGCTTTCCTAACTATTTGCTGCATGTGAGCCTTTTGCAATTCAGTCACCCAGATCCCTCTGAATTTCAGAGATCTGTAATCTCTCACATTTAGATAATATGCTTCTCTCTTATTCCTACCAAAGAACACTTCCACATTTTCCCACATCATACTCTATTTGCCAGATCTTTGCCCACTCAAAGATGTACCAATGGCTTTTTCTAGTCTCCTTATGTCCTCTTCACTACTGAGTTTCATATTCTATTCTATCTGCCATACTTTTGCCTGTTCACTTAGCCTTGGTTTGTTTTCTTAATGAACTTCCCAACATGTGGTATTATTTGTACTTCAAATTTCTTTGTCTCTCTCTACCCCACTGAGACTTGTGAGTTCCAAATAATAAGTGACCTCTCTTCTTTCTCCTAAAATGTAGTGTCTCATGTTTATTTGTGTTGATCTTCATTTACCAATTATTTTCCTATTCTGCAAGTTTATAACATTTGTCTGTAATTGTTACAGTCTTCTTCTATATTCACCATACCCTTACAATTTGGTGTTATCCAATTTATAAATTGTACTTTTGCTTCCAAAGTCTGGAATGTTGAGAATAGCAATGGTGCCAGCCAGCACTGATCCTTGCGGAACATTACTTCCTGCCTTCTGTCACTCTGAATAACCTTTCTTTATTCTCAATTTCTCCTTTCTGTCTTAAAGCCAGCCAACAATGCATTCTGCCAATGTTCTCCTGGTTCCACATTTGAAGACATTTTTCATTATTCGATACTCGGCACTTTGCAAAGGCCTTCTGAAAATTCAGATAAATCACTGCATTACTATTGTCCATTCTCTGTATCACCCCCTCAAAGAATTCAATAAAATTGGTCAAGAAACATTTCCCCCTTTGAAGTGTACATTATTTATTATTGTATTTCAACATGCTCTTCTATTCCCTCTCTTCATAAGGCTCTCTTTACTTTTTCTACCATTGACATTAAATTGACTGTTGTATCATAGAACCCCCATTGTGCAGAAGAAGACCATTCAGCTTATACCAACAACAATCCCACCAGACCCTATTTCCCCATAACCCCATGTGTTGCCCCTGCTAATCCCCCTGACACAAAGAGACAATTTAGCATGGCTAATCAATCTAACCCACACATCATTGGAGTGTGAGGGAACCAAAGCATTTGTAGAAAACCCACGCAGACGTGGGGAGAACGGGCAAACTCCATACAGTCAGTCACCTAAGGCTGGAATTGAACCTCGATTCTGGGTGCTGTGAAGCAGCGGTGCTAACCACTGTGTCACCGTGTCATCCCCCTGCTTAAATATAGAATCATATTATCTATCGCCAATCATCTGACAGTACACCTTTTTCCAACTAATTGAAAAGTATATGTAGTAATGTTTCTGCTACTTTTTCTCTAAAATATTTTGAAACAAGTGGATGAAATTTATTCTGACTTGAGGGCTTTATCCTTTTTGAACCTTTCTTATTTTTTTATAGGATGTGAGCCACACTGGCAAGGCCAGTATTTGTTGCCCATTCCTAATTGCCCTTGAATCAAGTGGCTTGCTACAGAAAACTGTTTAAGAGTCAATCATATTGCTGTGGGTCTGGAGTTGCATGTCAGCCAGAAGAAGATAGTGGACATCTATCCCTAAAGGAATTCAGTAGGCCACGTGGGTTTACTAGCATTATATTCCAGATTAATTCATTGCAGTTAAATTCCACCAGTTGCGATGGTGAGATTTGAGCCTATATCCTCAGAGTATTGGTTTGGGCTTCTGGATAACTCATCCTGTGACATTAACACTACACCACCATCTCCCCCTATTTTGAAATAACTTTTTTTATATTTATTAATGCAGATCTCTCCTCTTTTATTTTAAATGCATTTTTATTATGATTCACCACACAATTCAATGTCATTTCTGTTGTGTTTTTATAATGATATAAACAGCAATAAAAATGTAGTTCATATATTTAAACTGGGACAGGAGAACTGCTATAGAATGATAGAAAGTTTGAAAACATCAGCAGCAGTGTTGTGTGTGCTGTGATCTGCTCATAGGCTAAAATGAAACTCAGCCACGCTGCTACTGCTTCAAAGATATATTGTAAAACTTCCTACCATTTCTATCTTCCAGGTAATATCAGAACAAAATAATTTGTCCATATTTAATATTTCTGGTGACTCTCTATCGTTACCTCAAGTGTTATCCTGTTTATTCTTTGATGGTCGTATTAACTCAGATGTGAGTGCTACTAACTGAACCATAGCTGACATTCCAAAACACCCCGGTAGGAAGAACAAGGACAGGCAAAACAGACGAAAGGGGATGCTGAGATGCAAAGACCTGGGGAGAGAGATGCATACATGTTGAAGATGGTAGAGCAGGTTGAGAAATGATGGAAAGGTATATAGGATTTTGGGCTTTGTGAACAGAAGTATAGAATAAAAAAGCAAGGGAGTTAAGGTGAACCTTTGTAAAACATCAATTCAGTCTTATCTAAATATTGTATCCAGTGCTGGCACCACACTTTAGAAAGGATGTGAAGTCTTTAGAGAAGGTGCAGAAAAGATTTAAGAAAATGATGAATGACTTCAGTTATATGTTCAGACTGGAGAGGCTGATATTCTCCTTAGAGAGAGTTGTTACAAAACATTATCATTACAAAAATTATCATTACAAAACACAGTTGACTGAATGGTTCCTTTCTGTGCTGTAACCATTGGTGGTGGAGAGAATGAGTCTATGATTTTGTACAGTTCTGGTAGAGAGGTGAGTAGAAGGAAGAGATGGCTTTGACATGTTCAGATAACTTTTATCAATATATCAGAGTGGTGAGAATCTGGAATGCACTACCTGGGAAGATAGTGGAGGTCGAAAACCTTACAGCAAATGAACTCTTAAATATCGTAACATTCAAGGATATGGGAAAGTGCTAGAAAATGGGATTAGCGTGACTTTAATGATAATTATTGTCGTGCAGACTTCTGTGCTGTACAACTCTATGATTTCGTTTTATTGTATCAGCTTGTCTGGTGATTTAACTGTTAATTGATAATTGTCTTCAAAAGTTGCTTATGCAGAATAAGCAATGACATGATAATAATGTTCAAATAACACCATTGATACGAATGCAGAACTGAATAGGATCATGTTACTGCCTTTAATTTTATTCAAATTATCTGTTTTTTTTAATTTAATAGTAATTTTATTATAGAACCTGTAAATTTCCATTGACCTTATGATGCAAAGCACATCCTTGTAAAAAAAAGATTTGAAATAACTGCATATTATAAAATTCTACAATGCATTTTATATTAATGAGGGAGAAGATTTTATAATTTTTAAAATGACATGCCTTATGGTGCACACAACATGATTAATTTAGTAAAATAAAAGCAAAATAGACAGATGCTGGAAATCTGAAATAAAAATAGATAATGCTGAATAAACTCAGTAGGTCTGGCAGCATCTATGAAGAGAGACAGAGTTAATGTTTTGAATCCATTATTCTCATTAATTGTTCTGAAATTAGAAATCACTGTTGCAATATTAGCATATGAACCTTGAGTTTCTTGATAAGAGGTTATGAGGTGTAGGTGGGAATATGGCGTTGAGGTTACAATCAGATCAGAATCTGACATTATTGGCTGTGGAACAGGCTCATGGGCGGTATGGCCTACTCCTGCTCCATATGTATGTCCATATGAAGCAGGCTGTATGATTTAAATGGACTAATGTCTGCATTCAATTAGTGAACCCAGGAATATGTTAAAAATTTATGCACTGAGATTGCAAACAGTACTTACTGGCATTAATTCCTTCTGAGTCAGCATTAACTGTTACAACAGAGTCCTCTAGTGGCAGGATAATAAACTACGTTTGCACCCAAACAGCAAATGCACGAGGAGAAAATCAAAGCGAAAAAGGGATGAAATCATATTCATTTTAAGGCGACTTTTCTTCCCCGTTTGGAAACAATTTTTATGTCCCTCCTGTTCCTTGGTTAAGAGATACTTTTTTTAACAGCACAATCACTTGCACTTATATTCCAGCTTGAAAAGAGAATATGTAAAGAGTGTTTGACACTGGCATAAATAAAATAAGAGACTGAGCCAAAGAAGCGATATTTGGAGAGATGACTAAAGATTTGTTCTGAAAGAGGGAGGAGCTGCGATAAAGGGATTTAGACATTTTATAGGAGCTCATGAACCTTAAATGAGTAAAAGCACAGCAACCATCAGTGGTAAAAAGAAGGAAGATTGCAAAAGACTCAAGTCGGAATAACAGAGAGATTTCAGGACTGGAGGAGATTACAAAGGTAAAGAGACAAAACCATAAAGGGATTTAAGAATGAGCGTAAGAATTTTATATGTGTTGGTATGGGTGCTGGAAGCCAGTTGGTTAGTAAGGACAGGGGTGTTGAATTTGTGGGAATCAAGCGTTGCCAATGAAAATGATTATTTTTTCTGAAGTGGAAGCAGGAAAGGTGTGGGATTCTGTCAGACTTTGCAGAAGCACCGTGCACAATTAGAGCAGAGTTTGAAGGAGTCTGTCTCCACCATCTATTTCAGAACGTCCAACACAGCAGGCCACCAGCTAGGTACTGGTCCTGATCAGGTACCTGCTCCACAAGGCTGGTATTCAAAGAGTTCTGAGTAAAGCTGCACCGTAACTATTCAGCATCTCAGCAGCAAAGTGCCTCTGTGAAACTGAAGGAGGAGAAAGAGACTGATGGAAACAGGGACCCGGTTCAAAGCATTTCCAATTCTCACCCACTGCTTTGACATATTCAGAGCCCTGCGTGCCAATCTCAATGACCGAGTCCCAATGACCAAGTACAGCTAGGTGTAGGTGGTTCTGTGTTTAGTGGAAATGTCACAGGGTCTAAAACACAAAGGAGCATCTGAGCAGTCTGAGGAGGATGAGAATATCCCATCACCAGCTCTGCTAAAGTCATTAGTATTGCAGTATGTCGGAGTCACAGGTAAAGAAAGAGAACAGGATTTGTAATTGTTCAAAAATATTTCACACATTTCTGTTCATTGTTTAGGAACCATAAACTTGATTTCAAAACTCCACTACCTTTCCTCCCTTCCTTTGTTGTCTGCCTCCTGCCACCTTGAACCTTGTGGCAAATGGTACAACAAGAAGGAAAGATGAGTGAGTGAGGAGGGATGGATTGTTATTGTGGGATCCACAACGGGTTGGGAATTGCTGTGCTAGAAGGTTGCACTGCCTCAGATTAAGTGAAGCATGTCTGAGTCACAGATGCGCTGGACAAATAAGCAATGGCCTGTGAGTGCCCTTACCACATCAGATTCCCTCTCCTCCAGCAAGTCCTGTCCTCACTGGTGTGTAATGTTGTTCAAGGCACAGGACGCCACTATGGTTCTGGAAGCTCTTGCTAGTGCATGTTGAAGTGTTCCCCCAGGTTTATGTTGGCAAATGAATTACATCTCCAGCATACATATGACTTACTCGATAATGGTTCTTGTGTTCATGTGGTGTCAGCCACATCTTTAGAAGATGGTTCTTATTTCCAACAAGCTACCGGCTGGTATATTTTGGAGATGTGAATATCTGCGAGAAAATTGACTAGAACAGAATGAATGCATAGGGGCAGTTCCCTGGGGACCTTGCATAGCATGCAAGATTATCTTCTAACATTTTCAAACAGTGGAGTGTAATCTCTTTCAGTTGATGAGTATTGCTGGGTTATCTAAGGGCACCTTGACTGTCATATTTGTGCAAGTAATGACTCCTTGTACTTTTGGGAACACAGTCAGGGCAGCAAATCTAAGAGCCCTCTCATTCTAACTGGTCTCTTCAAATGCAAAGTAGAAATAAGTACTTGGCAAATTTGATTTCGATTACTGGGCAGAAGTGCTTGTTTGCACCCGGCTGTGTCCTTTTACAGCTATCTCCTTCAAACCTCTGGAAGGAGCCATTGATTGAAAATCTAAGTTCTGTGGTGAACACGGGAGCCTCAGGTTATGCATACCTGCCTGATCCACTTTGCAGAAAGTCATCTTCCTAGAGGAGGCCAAGAATATCAACAATGACCTGACATGAAAGTATGAGCCTCCTGAGGCTCTGGTGCTCAGTCAAGATCAAAAAATTCTTCTATCCTGTGAACCTGAACTCTGCACTCTCTGGCTGATGGTTGAGGAAAAGGTGGTTGATGCTGTTGTTTCTCCTTTGTTCATGGGAAGTTCAAGATAGAGCTGTGTAAGCAGCTTCACTCCTGCTGTAAATACTGACAGCAGCAAAACCCAGATCAAAGGCAAAAGGGGTTGCAAGTTGAAATTACCTCAAGTCTTGGGAATCACCTCCTGAGCGGTGAAGACACTTCTTGAGTATTGTGAGCAAATGCTTAAGACTTAAGCAAGGAAGTAGTTGTCATATCTTAATACTTAAAAGTTAATTGCACAGGTGCTGCTTTTTTCCCACTTTTCTGTTCCTTTGTTCAAACTGGAAAGTTCTAGGAAGTCCAGGTATGTGGCAACCTTAAAAAGGCTGGCGCAATATTGTGAGTATGCCAAGTCATTAGAATATATCTTTAGAGATTCTCTAGTTTAAGACTTCAAAATGAGGCCATTCAAAGAAGATTGCTTACTGAAGAAGCTTTGACTTTAAAGACAAAAGTAGTAATTGCAGTGCAATTGGAACTGGCTGCTAAAGAGGATTCACAATTTGGTGTGGGAATGAAGATACACAAGTTGGGAACTGCCTATAAGGAGTAAAAACTGCAAAAACCATGTCACTAGTGTGCCAAAATGAGCTATCTGGGGCATGAATGCTAGAGCAAAGATAATCAATGCAAGAATTGTGGTAAAATAGGTTACATTGCAAAGGTTTGTTGAGCTAGATCAACTTCCCGGAGAAGAATGTTCAGAAGAAGAAGCTGGGGTATTTTCAAGAAGAAAAAGTCACATTCTTCATTTAAAAAATTACATCATGTAAAGAAGAGAATGTCCAGAAATGTGATGAAGAGTTCTAACTGAACATCTTATCCTTACAGGGTGAATCACATATATTCATGGTGATTCCAAAGTTAGGAGGATAATCAATTAGGATGGACATTGATATTGATGCTGCTGTATCTTTAATCTCTGACACTGCATACCAACAAAAACTGATACATTTTCCTTTAAAACCAGCTGATGTGATTTTAAGGTCATACACAGATCATGCCATTAAAATGTTACACTATGGTCAATGTAGTGTTAAGTGGACAAAGAGTGAAGTTGCCTCTCCATATAGACTGTGGTAATTTTCCAGCTTTATTTAGGAGATTGTAGTTGGAGAGCTAAAGCTTAACTGGAGAGCTGTCAACAGCTTGGTCAATGTCAGAATAGACATTTAGCACCTGCTGGATAATACAAGCGTGTATTCGGCAAGTATAAATGCTGCTTGGCAAACTGAGTGTGCCTTGGAGTTGAATGAAAACAGAGTTTCAAGGGGTTGTTTTATAAGGCGTAAGTAGAAAAAAAATTTAACTTCAGGACTAATTACTAACTACTAACATTTGATCTTACATCCGGTAACTAAAAGCTGCCCTTTTTGTTTAGTTGCATTTCTGAAACAGGGGTCAGCTATGTCTTTCTCAGCTGAAGATGGTTAACTGAATAACTGGTTTAACCCATTTTCTAATCTTATTTTTGGGGCCCATAAAAAGAAAGACAACCTTCAGTTCGCTTGGTTATACGAGAGTGCTTTGGACTTGGTGAAAACAGGGAGGAGGTGAAGCTGGAAGACTGAGTGTGGAGCTCAGTCTCAGTCAGGACAGGAGCCGAATGCAGCAGAGCTTCATAAACACCGAGGGAACTGATTTCATGAGTAGCGGATAAGGTCGATAATTGTTACTAGACTATTGCCTGTGATTGGTAAGATCACAATTGGGAGCTGGCTGCTAAGGAAGCAACGGGGTATAGAAGTTTCAGACATGATTGTGGGGAGGAGGAGGAAGGTGCAGAAAGTGGGGGAAAAAGATGTAAAAGTTGAGGGGGCAATACATTATTGACAAAAGGGACCATCACTACAGCAGTGAAGGAGGGTATCTTAACAGGCTCTTCAAATGAGGCCATTAGGGTAGAACACAGAAATAAAAAAAAGGGTGATCACTTTGCTGGGATTATAGTACAGGCCTTCCAACAGTCAAAGGGAGATAAAGAGGCAAATATGTAGGCAAATCACAGAGGGTGATGAGAGGAATAGGGTTGTAGTAACAGGGGATTTCAACTTTGCCAATATGAACTGGAATAGATGGGGTAGGACTTTAAAGTTTATCCAGAAGAGTGTTTTGTGCCAGTACATAGAGGATCCTATTAACACAGTGCTAGCTTCAGTCCTAGGAAATGAAGCCAGGCAAGTGGTCCAAGTGTCAGCAGATGAGTATTTTGTGGATAGGGCCCATAACTTTGGAAGTTTCAAAGTCATTATGGAAAGGGATGAGGATAATTCAGTAATCAACTGTTTGAATTGGGGGAAGGCCAATTTCAATCTGGCATCCGTAGACTGAGGGCAGCTACTTACAGGAAATCTACATTTTGAAAGTAAGAATCTTTTAGAAGCGAAATAGTGAGAGTTCAGGGCCAATGTGTTCCTGTAAGAGTGAAGGGCAAGGGCAGCTAACCCAGGGAAACCTCAATGTCAAAGGGTATTGAGGGTTTGATAAAGAGGGAAAAAAAGGAAACTTATGGTAAGTATAGAGCACTGAAAACAGAGAGATCCTTCAGGAGTAAGAGTATAGAGGGCTGTTTAAAAAATTGAGGACAAAGAGGAGCCACAAAATATCATTGACAGATAATATTAAGGAAAACCACAAGGCATTTACAAGTATATTGGAGCAAGATAGATTAATTCAAATTTCTGACAGCAGCAGAGAAGAAACTGCTTTTAAGTCAGTTGGTATGTGACCTCAGACACTTGTATCTTTTTCTCAAAGAAAGAAGGTGGAAGAGAGAACGTCAAGGGTGCATGGGGTCCTTAATTATGCTGGCTGCGGAAAGTGTAGACAGAGTCAGTGGATGGCCAGAAAAAGCGTAGAGTCCATTAGAAACAAAAGGGGCAATCTGCGAATGGAGTCAGAGGACATGGCTGAAGTTTTAAATTAATGTTTTTTGTCAGTATTCACTAAGGAAAAAGACATTGTGGTTGGAGATTTGGGAGGGTGAAGGTACAGCACACATTAAGATTAATAAAGAGGAGGTATTACATGTTTTAGATTGCCACAGGAGGCAAGGGAGGAGATTGCAGGGGCCCTGATGGATTGACCACAGGTAAAATGCCAGATGATAGGAGGATAACTAATGTGATACCTTTGTTCAAAGAGGGCAGCAGGGATAAGCCAGGTAATCACAGGCCAGTTCATCTAACAACAGTGGCGGAAAAATTATTGGAAAAATTCCTGATGCACAAGATTAATCGACACCTGGAAAGGCAAGGATTGATCAGGAATAGTCAGCACAGATTTGGTGGTGGGAGATCCTGTCTAATTTAATTGAACTTTTTGAAAAGGCAACTAAATATATTGATGAGGATAGTGCAGTTGATGTGGACTTTAGTAAAGCCTTTGACAAGTCCCACATGGAAGGATGGTCCAAAAGATTAGAGCCGAGGAGATCCAAAGCAAATTGGCAAATTGGTTTCTTAATTAGGAGTGAAAGGGTGTTGGTGGAGTGTGTACTACAGGGATTGGTGTGGGACCCTTGCTGTTTATTATATACATTAATGACTTGGATGTGAATGTAGAAGGAATAATTAGTAAGTTTGCAGATGATATGAAAATTGTTGGTGTTGTTGATAGTGGGGAGGATACTCTAAGGCCAAGATCAGATATTGATCAGCTGGTAAATTGGGCAGAGAAATAGCAGATGGAATTTAATCCTGATAAGTTTGAGGTGATGCATTTTGGGAGGTCTAATAAGGATAGGATATAGAGAATGAACAGTAGGTTCCTAGGGAATATTGAGGAACAAAGGGAACTTAGTGCACAAGATCATAGATCGCTGTAGGAGCAGCCCAGGTAGAGAGGGTGAAGAAGGCTTACAGAATGTTTACCTTCATTAGTCAGGGCACAATATAGGAGCAGGGAGATCTTGGTACAACTTTAAAAACATTGGTTAGGCTACAGATGGAGTGTTGTGTGCACTATTCTGGTTGTTACACTATCAGAAAGATATAATTGCACTAGAGAGGATGTAGAGAAGGTTCGCAGCATGTTACCTGAGATGGAAAGTTTCAGCTATGAGGAAAGATTGGATAGGCTGGGATTGTTCTCCCTTAGAGGAGCTAAGGGGTAGGGGAGAGGACGAGTGGTATCTGAGAGAGGTACACAAAATTATGAGAGAAGTAGATAGGGCAGATTGTAAATATATTTTCCCTATGGAAGAGGTGTCGAAGACCAAAGAGCATAAGTTAAGGTGAGAAGTGATTTAGAAGGTATTTGAAGAAACAGTTTTTCATCCAGAGGGTGGTGGAAATATGGAACATGCTGCCTGAGGGGGTGATAGAGGCAGGTACTCTTGCAACAATTAAGAAGCATCTGGACTAGCACTTAAATCATCAAGGCAGTCAGGCTATGGTCCAAATGCTGGTAAATGGGATTAGTATAGATTGGTATTTGATGGTTGGCATAGACATGGTGGACTGAAGGGCATATCTTTGTGCTGTGTGATTTTATGGGCTGGATTTTCTAACTCTGCATACCTCAAGACTGGAAAATCCCACCTGAGGTCAATGGACATTTGCATGGTCCATGTCCACCTGCTACGATTTCTGTGGCAAGCGGGATGGGAAAATTCCACCCTATGATTCTATTACTTTATGGAGTAGGGGAAGTCGTTTCACATATTATACCTTCGGGGGAGGGGCGGCCAATAGTTTCTACTTTGTGTATTCTGATTAGTGCAACTATGTTCAGTTAGAAAAAGCACTGACTATAATTTTTGGCATACAATGGTTTTATCATTATTTACATGGTCTTCATTTCACATTATTGAATGATCATTGATGCTTCATTACTGCTTTTGGACTGTATAAAAGTATACCATCGTTAGCTGCTAGCCAGTCACAATGATAATTTCTGATCTTATCTGAACACTCTTACAATATAAAGTATCGTCAATGAGTGTCATGTTAGTACATTATCAGGCATTTACCTATTCAGCAGGTGCCATCAACTGTTTTGCTAATATTCTTTACTTTTTGCAAGTAGATCATTTGACTGTGACAGCTTGTCAAGTTCAGAAATGCACCAGACATGATTCTGTGATGGGGAAGGTGATAGATATGGTATTGAAAGCTATGATAGATGGTCATACACATCCTGATTTGAAACCATTTCCAAGAAATCTTGACCATCCAAGGTGGGTGTCTATTGTGAGGAATCCAAGAGATTAATCCTTCTAATCTGCGTGGAAGAGTCCTTGAATAACTTCATGAAGGACATCAAGGTATAGTGCAGGGGAAGGAATTAACATGTGGTTATTTTTGCTGGCCACGTCCGGGTGCTCAGATTGAAGAAAAAGTGGGACAACATCAATCCTGTGATAGTGACCACAATTCGGTTACGTTCACCTTAGTGATGGATAGGGATAGGCATGAAGCTGGGGGCAGTAGTTATAGCTGGGGGAAGGGTAATTATGAGGCCATCAGGAGAGAATTAGGGTGCATAGATTGGACTAGGAAACTACAGGGACTGGGAACATCTGGAATGTGGAGCTTATTCAAGGAGCAGCTGCTGCGGGTCCTTGATAAGTATGTCCCTGTCAGGCAAGGAGGAAATGGTCGAGTAAGAGAACCTTGGTGTACGAAAAAAGTTGATTTGCTGGTTAAAAGGAAAAAGGAGGCTTATGTCAGGATGAGGCTTGAAGGCTCGGTTAGTGCAATGGATAGCTATAGATTAGCCAGGAGGGAGCTAAAGAGTGAATTGAGGAGAGCTAAGAGAGGACACGAGAAGACTTTGGCTGATAGGATTAAGGAGAATCCTAAAGCTTTCTTTAGATATGTTAAGAATAGAAGATTGGTTAGGACAAGATTAGGGCCAGTCATAGACAGCAGTGGGAAGTTGTGCGTGGAGCCTGAAGAGATTGGAGAGGCACTGAATAAATATTTCTCTTCGGTATTCACGCAGGGTGATGTAAATGTAGTTATGGAGAACACTGAGGTACAGGGTAGCAAACTGGAAGGTATCGAAGTAGATAGGGAGGATGTGCTAGATATTCTCGAGGGTTTGAAGTTGGATAAGTCCCCTGGGCCGGACGGGATTTACCCTAGGATTCTCTGGGAGGCAAGAGAGGAGATTGCAGAGCCTCTGGCTCTGATCTTCAGGTCGTCGTTGGTTACGGGTGTGGTTCCGGAGGACTGGAGGATAGCGAATGTGGTCCCGTTGTTCAAGAAGGGGAAGAGAGACCTTCCAGGGAATTATAGGCCAGTGAGTCTTACTTCTGTGGTGGGCAAAGTGTTGGAGAGAATAATTAGGGATAGGATTTATAGTTATTTAGAGAGTAATGAATTGATTGGAGATAGTCAGCATGGTTTTGTGAAGGGTAGGTCGTGCCTTACTAACCTCATTGAGTTTTTTGAAAAAGTGACTAAGGAGGTGGATGGGGGTAAGGCGGTTGATGTGGTATATATGGACTTTAGTAAGGCGTTTGATAAGGTGGCCCATGGAAGACTTCTGCAGAAAATGCAGATGTATGGGATAGAGGGTGATTTAGCTAATTGGGTTAGGAATTGGCTAGCAGATAGAAGACAGAGGGTGGTGGTTGATGGGAGATATTCATCTTGGAGTTCGGTGACAAGTGGTGTACCTCAGGGGTCTGTTTTGGGGCCCCTGCTGTTTGTAATTTTTATAAATGATCTGGATGAGGGTATTGAAGGATGGATTAGTAAATTTGCAGATGACACTAAAGTCGGTGGAGTGGTAGATAGTGAAGAGGGGTGTTATAGTTTGCAGAGGGACTTGGACAAGTTGCAGAGCTGGGCCGAGAGGTGGCAAATGGAGTTTAATGTGGAAAAGTGTGAGGTAATGCACTTTGGCAGGAATAATAAATGTGTAGAGTATAGGGCTAATGGTAGGATTCTTAGTAGTGTTGATGAACAGAGGGATCTTGGTGTATGTGATAGATCCCTGAAAGTAGGCAGTCAAGTCGATAAGGTTGTTAAGAAGGCATATGGAGTCTTAGCTTTTATTGGTAGGGGGATTGAATTTCGGAGCCGCAACGTCATGTTGCAACTGTACAAAACTCTAGTGCGGCCGCACTTGGAGTATTGTGTGCAGTTCTGGTCCCCACATTATAAGAAAGATGTGGAGGCATTGGAGAGGGTACAGAGGAGGTTTACCAGGATGTTGCCTGGTATGGAGGGCAGGTCTTATGAAGAGAGGCTGAGGGATTTGAGGTTGTTTTCGTTAGAAAGGAGGAGGCTAAGAGGGGACCTGATCGAAACATATAAGATGATTAGAGGTTTAGATAGGGTGGACAGTGATAGCCTTTTTCCTAGGATGGAGAAAGCTAGCACGAGGGGACACAGCTTTAAATTAAGGGGTGATAGTTATAGGACGGATATCAGAGGTAGGTTCTTTACCCAGAGGGTGGTTCGGGAGTGGAATGCCCTGCCTGCAGCAGTTGTAGATGCGCCAAGTTTGGTGGCGTTTAAGAGGTTAGTTGATAAGTATATGGAAGAGAAGGGAATGGTTTAGTTTGGAGGGGCATTGCTTTTTATATTGGTCGGCGCAACATCGAAGGCCGAAGGGCCTGTTCTGTGCTGTAATGTTCTATGTTCTATGTTCTATGAATAAAACCACTATCTTCTTTATACCCTTGGGAGTAGCCTAATATGCCATGGCAATGATTGCTTGTAGATTTTGCTGGTTCGTTGAGAGTTATATATTCTTAGTCATAATTGATGCATACTCAAAAGTGTTCAGAAGTTGTTATCATAAGATCTATTGCAAATGAACAAACCATTGAAAAACTTAATGAAGTTTTTGCAAGATCTGGTAAATGAGAACAGATTGTCAGTGATAATCGTTCATTGTTTATTTCAGAAGATTCTGAGGATTATCTCAAAATTAATAATATTCAATTTAATAAATCTGCATCTTATCCATCAACCATGGATTTGCTGAAAGATTTGTACAATCCTTGAAACCTTCTTTAAAACTTTCAAGAGAGCAAAGTTCATTATAATGTCATATGAATAGATTTTTTGACAACTTATAGAAACATTTCTCAGTATTTTTCAAGAGAAAGTTGAGAATTACATTTAATTTATTATTATCCCCAGAAACTTCAGAAACAGAGCATTAACAACAATCCAAAGTTGCAATATGAGAAATAAAAGCAAAACAAAGTTAATTTTAATGAGATGTTAGTGTGTAAGTATGCCATGAATGAGAAATGAGTACCAGACATAGTTATAGCAAAAACAGGTCCAATTTCATATATGGTTCAAACCAAGGATGAGCTAGTTTAACAATGCTGTGCTGGCCAATTATTGTCATCTCGAAATTCTTTCTCAGTCATCTTTAGAACAGTATTGTGAATACTACTACAGAAGACTTGATTGAAACTGAGTTGCCTGATGATTGTATCAATTCTACAGTAGAATCCCATCATGTGGGAGTGATGCAAAATTAGTTCCAAGAGAAGTCTCCACTGAAGTTTCAAATTATACTTCTAGAATCAAGGAAAACCAAATTTTAGAACATTTTATATAACAAACAGAATGGATGTGCTCCTGATCAACTTTCTGACTGACTATATATAATGATTAATGATGCATAGTACTGTGAGTTTAGCATTCCTGATTCTATGCGTAACATTATAGTAAATTGTTGTCATCAAGACATAAATAAAGGAGAGGAATGTTATATATTTTAATGGTTGCATGAATGCTTTAGGAGCTGATCATATGATTGATGGTAATGTCATTAAGGTGTTGCACAGACTGTTGTAGTTTGTGCTTTGTAAAGGCAAGAAGTCCTAGAATAAACTTGTAAATTTTAATCTACGTGTGCAAACCACGTAGTTTTATTTTGTTTAAAACCCACAAACCTTAACATAATTAGAACATTACAGTTAACTTGCTGTGCAAAGGAAAAGAAAGCTGGAAGCTGCACTTAATATTTTTAATAATAAAGTCCACGAGTTCCTCACACTTGTTGGGGATGAGGTAGAAGAGGTAAGGAGGGGTGATTTGTTGTGATGTTGGTAATGGAGAAAAGAAGCTTGGATTTATGTTTGTTCCCAAGGGTGAACTTGATATAATAGTCTTGGAGGGGAGAGTGATGCTTGATAGTGTTTGATTTGCTGCAGCCAGATTGATGCATCTGAAGTACTCAATTATGCATCCTTTGGACTTCAGGGAGTGGAGATGACGCCATTCTGGAGGATGATTGAGATGAAGAAACTAAAGGATTTTTATGTAAAAATGGGTTTGAATGTGGGTGGTTGGAACAAAACAAAAGCTTCAGAGGTGTCATCTAAATTGGGTCTTAAATTATTGGATGGGCTTTAAGCTCAGCAAAGAAGAAAAATGCATCAGTTGAAGGGATTTTTGATTTCCCATTATTTCGGCTAGCTACATAGGAGAAAAATAAATATGGGTTATTTTAATATCCATTTCTAATATATTAAGGATAAATAGAATAAGATGAAGTGCAAAACAAATGCTCTCTTTTATAAAGAATATGTAAACATATTTTCCAAGCTACTTAGCTGCATGTATGAATCATCACATCAATCAATGTGCAGCATTGGGAATAGCCCATCATAAAATGTAAAGCTATTCACAGTTATGAAAAGACTGGAGACATTATTGCTGTATAGTGACATTCAATTGTAACCACAAGATATATAAAAGAGAAACAAATCAATAAATTGACATGTATTCACATTTGCATCATCCTTTTATAGCCTTCGTTTGTTGCTAGCTGTTTGGGAGTGCTTTCTATAATGCAGAAACCAATGCTCAATAATTCTTTTGCATAATAACTGATGTCTTGTGGCATTGCTCTCAGTGTGTGGGCGGGAGCTGGTGAGGATGATTAGCGAGAACTATGTTTAATCTGTCCTATTCCTTGAGCAATGTTTAACACGGAGAAGTCACAAGAACATATGAATTAGGAAGAGAAGTTGGCAATTCAGACCTTCAAGCCTGCTCCACCATTCAATCAAATCATGGCTAATCACTTCCTGGTTTCAATTCCACCACCCCATCTGTTCCTCATACCCCTCTATCCCCTTTCTTAGAAATATATTTATCTCCCTGAAACAATTCAACAACTCATACTCCAATGTAATATGAGGCAGCAAGTTCCACACATTCACCACCTTCTGCGAGAAGTAGTTCCTTCTCTTCTCAATGTTAAATTTACTGTCTGTAAGTCACCTCATTGAAGATAAACAGTGAGAGAATTTTCTTGCAGGTTTGTAGCTGCTTCCAAATCCCCAGCCCCTGGCCTTTGGAAGAAGCCTGGTCATCAGCATCAGGAATTGCTTAAAAAAAAAGTACATATGACACTTGAAGTGCAAACATGTAGCAGATGGATATTCATTGGAATGGTTGCTGCACAAGTGATGAAAAATTTATTTATGGAGGTAAATGGAATGGAAGTACAAGATAAACAGGGCAGAGGGAGGGGAGAGGACGGGGGAGAGAAGGGCGAGGGTAGGGGAGGGAGGCCCATTTGGCCTGGCCTCCAACTTAAAGGGAACCTCAAATTTAAATACTCGTTAATTTTTTTTGGCATTTGGTAAGTTCCACAACTTGTCTTTATGCACATAGGAAATCATATAAGAAAAGAAAGATTTTCTATTCCATGTTATACACCAGAAGCCTCTGTGCAGCTTAACTGTACTGATGTGTGAAGGAGAATGTACGTACATGAAGACAGCAGAGTAAATACACCGTTGACATTGTCGTACTTGCATTACTGTTTATAATGAAATGGCTTTCTGATTACATGATTGAAAGTAAAACAAAAACAGAAAATGCTGGAAAATCTAATGACAGATCTTCCAGACTCGAAACATTGACTCTATTCTCTCCCCACAGATGCTGTCAGACCTGCTGAGGATTCCAGTATTTTCTGTTTTTGTTTCAGATTCCACATTATTTTGCTTTTATGGTTGAAAGGGAATCAGCTCATTATCTGAGGATCTCCTTGTTAGTGACTGTATAAAATGTAACAATTCTAAAGGTCTTTAATCCTTCTCTTTCCAGAGTTTATTATCAAATTTATTTTTCCTGACATATTGTTTGGTGATAAGCCGTGGCAGTATCCTCAAGCTATGCTATAAATTTAACAAGTGACAATTTGTTTACTTCAAACTTGGGGCAAATGTAATATAATAGGGGTGAAGATTTCAAATTATCAACACATCCAATGTAGAAATGATTGGTGTGGAGGAATTTCTGACCCATGATCACTGAGGTTTGTCTCACAGTGGATTGGGGAGAAAGGCCCGAGAGCCCAAAGTGCGTAAGAAGTGGACAAACTCTAGTAGATTATCAAACATGCAATAAATATACTGCTCTTATTTCATATACCAGGGCAGTAATTTCTGTTCAATGGATCCATAAGCTATCTAAAGTCTATTGTTACTTGTCAGGGGCTTGTCATCTGTCTGGGATTATGCCAATTTCAGGCTACACAACCCAATCATGCAAGAATTTTATTTTGAAGAGTAACCATAGCAAGATCTGAGATGCACTGATTTTTGTGAAGTCCCTGAACAACAACTCCTCTCTCCAACATGCTATGTACACAAAGTCCTGTTGTCTAATACTGATCTCCAATTAGTACCTTACATTCGCATGCATGGCTGCTGTTTTGCCTCAACATTGCATTCATTCTGGACATTTCTGCATGAGTTTCCTTTAGATGCACTGGTTTCCTCCCATTGTCTAAGATGAACAGGTTAGGTAGATTGTCCACGCTAAATTGCCCCTTAGCAGCAAAAGATTTGTAGTTAGGTGGATTAGCGGGGTAAATATTTAGGGTTACGGGGATAGGGTGGATGTTGTGACCTCGGTAAGATGCTCTTTTGAAGAGTCAGTGCAGACTTGATGGGCTGAATAGCCTCCTTCTGCATTGTAAGGATTCTATGAATCCTCTTATTGAGCTTGTGAGTGCAGAGTCTTGACTGAGGTGGGGAGCAGGCAAATCTGGGAGGCAGCTAGAAGTCCCTGTTAGATTGGAAGCAGCTGAGATTTCTATTTGTGCTGGGTCCAGGTTGCACTGTCCTATAGTTCTTTTCAAGCCCATGGTTAGACACTCACCATCTTGTCCAGTACAGAGAGATGGAATTGATGTGCCATTTTGTGAATTGCACAAAAGTTATCTCCCATTGCTGTCTTGTATTGTTGTGATGTTATTCATTAATTTTACCCATAGCATTTATTCATAATGAGTCAAAAAAATGCCAATAATTATGAAGTGCATTCTGCTGAAAAAAGCAGACAAAACCTGTTCAGCTTCAAGTGCAATTGGAAACAATCTGAAGAAATGAACATAAAGTGGATGGTGCTCCAGCTCTAGACTTGCCAGCAACAACTGTGAGAACAATGACTAAAAACAGTAACAAAATAAAAGAGCTTGGTAAGCTAATTTCTCCTGTGGTTGCTGTTAGATTAAGTAGAAATAATCAAAGTGGAATTATGATGGACATTTTAGACTGAACATCAAACTCAACCACTTCTTTTTAACCTCCGAAAAGTCTTCCCATCTTCCAGTAAAACCCACCTCAAAACCACCACTCCTCCATTCTCTTAAATGAGCCAAAGATTCACAGCTTAGTGATTATCCTATATGTTTTCTTAGCTTTCTTGCGCTAGGATAAATTTATTGTCGATGTTTTCTTAGCCTTATAGTGGTAATGTACATGTTTGTAAGGAACTGCATATTGTAAAAGCCTTCCTCCAGGAAAGTAATCCCGTTTATGCTTCACATAACATTATTCCCATACCATCATATTTTCCAGGAACTGATTCGCTAATTTAAGCAAGGACATTCTTGCAGGATGTAATTTGTATAACTTTGCTACTTTCTTAACATTCCTTGAAGGAATTCAAGACAATCCAGATTGTCTATAATAAAATGGATTGATCAATAATCTACCAAAGACACATTATGAGGGATTTTCCAAGCCAGCTAGCTCCTGGCGAGAATCACAATAGACCGGAGAATTGGGCATTGGGCAAAAAAACAAGTCTGTATTTATTGTAGTGATCCTAGTCCACCTTGTTGGTCCTGATTAGGTTCCTGCCCATAGCAGACAGCAACTCGATAATTATGCAAACCCACTAACTGATGGCCCATTTACTGGCCCCTTTACACTCACCCGCTTTTCCGATGGAAAATGCACCTGACAGTGCTGGTAATGATTAGTGTGGACCTGGCGTGCTGGATCCCAAGGCTCCAGGGGCACCACCAGCCCCTCATCAAAGGGAGGCATCTTCCCCTCCACCATTCAAATAATGGAT
The DNA here is from genome assembly GCA_024679065.1 of Sphyrna mokarran. Taxonomy (NCBI): domain Eukaryota; kingdom Metazoa; phylum Chordata; class Chondrichthyes; order Carcharhiniformes; family Carcharhinidae; genus Sphyrna; species Sphyrna mokarran. The sequence goes on along the minus strand of JAGIQG010000007.1, from coordinate 71,997,851 downwards.
CACCAGCCCACCCTCACACCACACAGACATGAGTGACCCAACCTGAGTCCCCACCCCCGCCTGCTGAGCCCACATCCCACCCTCAGATGTTTCCTCTCAGGTCCCCCCTTCAGACTACATGCCTTGGCAGTGCTAATGGAATTTGGCTTCCCAGCACCCTAGCACTGACACTCTGGCCTGGCACTTTAGGCACCAAGGGGGTGTCAGGGAGATAGGTCTAGTGGCCACTTGCTTCTCTGCCACAGCCAGGCTGCAGAAGGAGGAGTCTTGGGGTTGATTGAACTCAAGCTGGGGAAAGGGGATAGACCTCACCACCCTCAGCTGGGAAGGAGATCTCGTGGCTGGACTATCTGTTCTCATTCTGGCAGACCTGAAGAAGCCCCCCCCCCTCGGTGTGGAAATTTCAGGCAGTCCTGTGATCAGTATTTGCATTCCTGCCTGTCAGCTGTGAAACTTTAAAGTGTCCTGGTCACTTTAATCTCATTGTCCCCTGGGCAGGATTTTAAATCACAGTAGCACTTCATTCTGCAGCTAAGATTTCTCTTTCTCCCTGTCAAAAGCTGCAGACGTGAGCAGACCCCAATGAAGTCTTCTGATAAACAGGATATGTCAATTTCAGTGGTGGGACGGGGGTCCATTCTCCACAGGGGTGTACTCAGTCCTAATGTATTCACCCAGCTTTTATTTGAAGTCTCTGAGCCTTCCTAACAAGCTGAAACTATGTGAAACTCTCTCTATTCCTTTGCAAACCTTGAATTTATGTCAATTTCATAATGTAGTGCTTTGAAATAGACTTCTGTTCACAGCTCAATAAATTTTTACTCAGCCTCCAGTCATGTCTGTTTACTTACCTTTCTCTTCATACTTGAATGCATCTTAGGTACCTCCTTGTTCCTAACTGCTTTGACTCTCAGCCTGATTGACAGCTGTGGTATCTTCAAAGGGGTTAAATGGTTTCACTTCCTATTAGTTTAAGAGACAACTGAGGTTAAAGAGTTTTCCATTAAGGCTGTATTTAATACTGACATTTGTGGTAGTTAATCATTGATGAAGTGAATAGCCACTGTCAGATAAATTGCAAATAGTACCAGAGCTGTCACATAGCCTTGCTTGACCCCAGTCTGGATCTTGAAGGCACTTGTTTCTCATTCACAGCAGTTGCAATCATAGCATCATGAAGCAATAACAGGATTGTGATGAGGTTTCTTTGACATCTTGACAGAAGTAGTTTCTCCTCATCTCTGTTTTAAATCAGCCATCCCTTATCCTAAAACTGAGCTGTTGTTCTACACTACCCCACAAGTGTTAGTATCTGCTCCGTGCCTACTTTGTCAATACCTATCATCATCTTGCATACCTCAATTAGATCTCCTCACATTCTTCTAAATTCTATAGAGTACAGGTCTAAACTGCTAAACAATCTCTCTTTATAAGACAAAGCCGTCATCACTGAAATCAATCTAGTGAAGCCTTTCTGAACTGTTTCTAATGCACTACATCCTTCTTCAGTAAAACTCTACACAGTGTACAAATGTGATCTCACCAATGCCTTGTATAGTTGCAGTAACATTTCCTTACTTTCATACTCTATTTCTTTAGCTATAACTGTTAACATTTCATTTGCTTTTCTTACTATCTGATGTATCTATATGCTAGTTTTCTGAGACTTATGCATGAAGACACCCAGATCCCTTTGTACCAAAACACCCCGAAGACTCTCTTCATTTAGATAATTCGTTGCCATTCCTTTTTTCTAACCAAAATGGATAAACTCTCACTTATCCAGGTTGAACTCCATCTGTCACATTTTTCCCTATTCACTTGATCTATCTATATCCATAGATCCATTTGGAAATTTCTCATTGCAACTTACTATCCCACCTGTTTCAGTGGCAGCCGCAAATTTGGCTATAATACATTCTATCACTGTGTACCATAAATAGTTGGAGCCTGGGGACCAAATCCTGTCATACCCCACTAGTTACATCTTGCCAACCAGAAAAAGACACATTTATCCCATCTCTCTGCCTTCTATCAGTTAGCCAGTCTGCTATCCATTAATAAATGATCCATAACCCCATGTGATCTTATCTTGTGTATTAAACTTTTATGTGGTACCTTATCAAATGCCTTCCTGAAGTCCAGATATACTTCATCTACCAGATCCCCACTGTCCACTTCGCTTGTTACATCTTCAACAAATTTGAGCAAATTAGTCAAGCATAAATAACCTTACATAAAACCATATTATCTCTGATGGATTGAATTTTGACTTTCCAAATGTCCTGTTATTACTTCCTTAATAATAGATTCAACAAAGTCCTAACAGCAGATGTTAAACTAACTGGTCTATAGTTTCCTACGTTCTGCCTGTCTCCTTCTTTGAATAAGGTCACTGCAGTAACAATTTTGCAATCCAAAGGAATCTTTCCCAAATCTAAGGAATTTTGGAATATTACAACCAATAAATCCACTATGTCTGCTGGCAGTTCCTTTTAATACCTAGGTTATAAGCCCTGGTGACTTGCTTGCCTTCAATTCCAATATTTGGTTGGATACTATTTCCCTATTGATGATTATTGTTACTCTCTTTCTATTACCTTTGCATTACTTGTCCCTATTGTACTGGTACTAATGTCATCCACTATGAAATCTGAGACAAAATATTGATTTAGTGTCTTCATCATTTCTGTGTTCCCCACTATTAACTCTGCAGTTTCATCTTCAAACATTCACTTTAGCTACTCTCTTTCCTTTTATATACTTACAGAAATACTTGCTACCTTTTTTTATATTTTGTACTGGATTTCTTTTGTAATTTGCCTTTGGTCTTTTAATAACATTTTTAGTAGCCCTTTGTTGATTTTCATAAGTTTCCCAATTCTTCAGCCAGACACTTGTCTTTGCAATAATGTATACCTTAGTTTTTGGTTTCATGTTGCCTTTAACTTGCTTGCTAGCAATGGGTGTTTTTTCCCCTCTTACAATCTTTCTTTCTCTCTGAAATTTAGTTGGGAAAGATTGAATATCTCCTTAAACAACTGCCACTGCTCATCAACTGTCCTACCTTTTTAACCTTCCTGCCCAGTCTACTATTGCTAAGTCTGTCCTCATGCCTATCTAATTACCATTGTTTAACTCCAGAATGTGAGTATGGGACTCCAATTTTACTTTCTCTGAATTTTGAATTTTATCGTACTATGATCACACTTTCCTAGAGGATCCTTAACTATGAGGTCGTTAATTAATCTCTGCTCATTATACAATACCAAATACAGAATAGCCTGCTCCCCGGTTGGTTCCTCAACATATTGCTCCAAGAAATAATTTCTAATGCATTCAACAAACTCTCCCATGAGGGTTCCCTTGCCAATTTGATTAATCCAATTTATGTGCCTATGAAAATCACCCACGAGTATTGCTGTCTCTTTTTCACAAGCCACCAGTATTTTATGGTTTATATTATGCCCAACATGGCAGGAATAACAAATACTGTTATAACAGGAATAACAGAATACTATGGCAGGAATAACAAAGTGTATAGGGCTAATGGTAGGACTCTTAATATTGTTGAAGAACAGAGGGATCTTGGTGTATATTTACGTAGATCCCTGAAAGTTGGCAATCAAGTTGATAAGCTTGTTAAGAAGGCATACGGAGCTTTTATTGGTAGGGGGATTGAATTTCGGAGCCGCAACGTCATGTTGCAACTGTACAAAACTCTAGTGCGGCCGCACTTGGAGTATTGTGTACAGTTCTGGTCCCCGCATTATAAGAAAGATGTGGAGGCATTGGAAAAGGTACAGAGGAGGTTTACCAGGATGTTGCCTAGTATGGAGGGCAGGTCTTATGAAGAGAAGCTGAGGGATTTGAGGTTGTTTTCGTTGGAAAGAAGGCAACTAAGAGGAGACCTTATTGAACCATATAAGATGATTAGAGGTTTAGATACCGTGGACAGTGATAGCCTTTTTCCTAGGATGGAGAAAGCTAGCACAAGGGGACATAGCTTTAAATTAAGGGGTGGTAGTTATAGTTCGGATGTCAGAGGTAGGTTCTTTACCCAGAGGGTGGTAAGGGTATGGAATGCCCTGCCTGCTGCAGTTGTAGATGCGCCAAGTTTGGTGGCGTTTAAGAGGTTAGTAGATAAATTTATGGATGAAAAGGGAATGGTTTAGGTTAGAGGGTCATTTCTTTTTCTTAATTGGTCGGCACAACATCGAAGGCCGAAGGGCCTGTTCTGCGCTGTAATGTTCTATGTTCTATGCTCAACAGTGGGACTACTGTTTTGGGAACCTATATATTACTCTCACCAGGGACTTCTTTCCCTTACTATTTCTTATTTCTACCCAACCTGATTCCATATCTTGATCTCCAATGCTTATATGATTTCTCACTGCACCACTGCTCCCTTCCTTCACTAGCCATGCTGCACCACCTCCCTTTCTGTTTATCCTTCCGCAATACTGAATACCCTTGGATCTTCAATTTCCATATCTGGTCTCCTTGTAACCATGTCTCAGTAATCACCACCAAATAATACCCCTTTGTCTCTATTTGTGCTGTTAACTCATTAATTTTGTTCCGAATACTTTGTGCGTTCAGACGCAAAGCCTTTAAGCTTGTTCTATTATCAAATTTCTCTACTTTTGTATAATTCTTTGCTGCAAAAGTGGGTTCTGTCCCTTCCTTTTATTTTCTGATAACAATCCACTTCGTCACTAACCTGCACTCCTACCTTCTCCTTTAGCCTTGATTTTCTATTTTTCCGTGCAGCTGAACGGTTGCCCCTCTTTTTAGTTTAAAGTCCTATCTACAACCTTACTTAAGTGGTTTGCTTGGGCTTTGGTCCCATATGATTCTGGTGAAGCCCATCACATTGGAACAGCTCCCTTCTTTCCAGTACTCATGCCAATGCCCCACAGTTGAATCAATATCCCCTATACCAACCTTCCCTTGAGCCATGCATTTATCCCTTTAATCTTACTGCCAATTTTCTCATGGTCAGGTAGTAATCCAGAGATTTTTTTGATTCTGCTTTTTAATTTTAGCCCCTAACTGCTCATATTTGTTTGATTGCTTGTTGCAGCTTTCCCATCGTAAAGGTTCACCTGTTGATTCTATCACAGGGTATTTGAGAATACCAGCTGGATTCACAGCTGAGAAGTTGTTGAAAATATTTTCCAGCATTGACGGATAGCATTGTTATTTTAGGAACCGAAACTCTAGCCTGTGAACAAAAGGCATGATGGCTCCGAGTTCAGAAGAAGCTTTACATGATGGCCAGCAAGTTGTTGGATCTCTTGAGCTTTCTCTTCCCACTCTCTGTCTTTTTACCTTCAGAATTTGAATATGTTTCTGTTCTTATTGTTTTACCAATAAACACACAAAAAATGTCAAAGTTCACATGCAGAAACCATACAAGTGTGAATATTGAGGTGACATACTATTTCATCTTTTTAGTATGCTATTCAAAAATGCAAATAACTACATCTGAATATACAATTATGTACATGAGAGTAATGCATTGGGCAATACTGGTTTGTAGAATAGAATCATAGAATGGTTTGAGCAGCGAAAGAGACCATTTAGCCTATTATGTCTGTGCTAGTCCTTTGCAGGAGCAATTCACCTCATGCCATTCCCAGCCTCTTCCCCATAGCCCTACTATTGCTTCCTCCTCAGATAATGGTTCAATTCCCTTTTGTGAAGTACAGTTTGAATCTGTCTCCGCCACACTCTCAGGCAGCGCATTCCAGATAATCACAACTCGCTATGTTGTCCCTGTCACCACAGCTTTATTTGCCAATATCCTTAAATCGGTATTATCTGGTTCTTAATCCTTCCTTGGAATTTTGTTTTTATTTAGGATCGTAAAATGGTAACAGTTTGCATCATAGACTTTCATTTCAATTCTCACAACTGAATGAATTATCCAGTTAGTTACTTCTATAAATGTTACCACATTATGCTGATTATACAAAATTGGCTCCTATTAATTATGAAGGATTAATACTTGTTTAACTACAGACCAGAGCTAACAAACCGCTAACCTATTAATTTTACTTAGTATGCCTCTGCAAATGGACACTTTCTTTTTAAGTGAAGTTAATTTCACAGTAATTTAATTGCAGTGTTACTGTAAGCCTACTTGTGACACTGATTAATTAAAATTTATCATCCACTAGTAAATGCTTTTGGGCATAGAAGTTAAAAATTTGACACTTTCATTTCTCTGATGTTAAATTGCACAATATCTCCACCAGAGGGCAGAAGCACAGCAGTATAGAGGAGGATAATTGGGTTTGCCAAAGATAATGCTCACTGTTAAAGTGTGTTGTGAGAATTAAAATGCTAATACGTTTCATTCAAATAGATAACATACTTTTTTAAAATTAGTCATGAGATGTGGGCGTTGCTGACTAGGCCAGCATTTAGTACCATTCCCAATTCTTGAAATGGTAGTGGTAATCTGCTTTCTTGCAGTCCATGTGGTGTAGGTGCTGTTTACTGAGTTATTTGCTGCAGGATTCCTAGCCTCTAACCCACTCTTGCATCACAGTATTTATATGGCTGATTTCTGGTCAATGGTAACTCCCAGAATATTGATAATAGGGGATTTAGCAATGATCATGCCATTGAATGTCAAAGGCAATAGTTGGATCCTCTCTTGTTGGAGACGGTCATTGTCTAGAATTTGTGCCACGAGTGATCCTTGCCATGTATCAGTCCAAGTCTTGATATTGTCCAGGTCTTAATGCATTTGGACATGGACTGCTTCAGCATAGGAGTTGTGAATGGTGCCGAACATTATGCAATCATTGCCAAACATCCCCACTTCTGACCTTATGATTGAAGCAGCTGAAGATGGTTGGGCCTAGGACACTATCTTGAGGAACTCCTGCAGTGATATCTTAGAACTGAGATGATTGAACCCCAACCAACACAACCATCTTCCTATGTGCCAGGTATGACTCCAACTGGAGAGTTTTCCCCCTTATTCCTATTGACTCCTATTTTGCTAGCGCCCCTGGATGCCATACTGGGTCAAATGCTGCCTTGATGTCAAGGGCAGTAGCTCTCACCTCACCTCTGTTTGAACCAAAGTTGTAAAGGGTAACCCCGTAGAACATAAATGGGTATCAGTGAGCAGGTTAATGCTAAGCATTGCTTAATAACATTTCTGATAACCCTTTAATCACTTTGCTTATGATTGAGAGTAGACTGATATAGTGGTCTGGCTGGATTGGATTTGTCCTGCTTTTTGGGTACAGGACATACCTGGGCTCCAGCGGAACAGCTCGGCTAGGGGTGTGGCAAGTCCTGCAGCACGACCTTCAGTACTATTATTGGAATTATTATTGTTCTTTGTTCTTTGAGTATTGTTAGGGCCTATAGCCTTTGCATATCCAATGCCTTCAGCCATTTCTTGACATCACGTGGAATCGAATTGGCTGATGACACATAGCTGTGATGCTGGGAACCTCCTGAGGAAACTGAGATGGATCATCCACTCAGAACTTCTGGCTGAAGATTGTTGCTGTTGCTTCAACCTTATCTTTTACCTTGATGTGCTGGGCTCCTCCATTGTTGAGAATGGAGGTACTTGTACAGCCTCCTCTTCCACTGAGTTGTTTAATTGTTCACCAGCATTCAAGGCTGAATATAGCAGGTCTGTAGAGCATTGTTCTGATCCATTGATTGTAGAATTGTTTAGCTCAGTCTCTTACTTGCTCTTATGCTGTTTGGCACACAAGTAGTTTCACCTGATTGATGCATCATTTAGATATGCACAGTGTTGCTCATTGCAAGCTCTCCTGCAATCTTCACTGAATCAGGGTTAATCCTCTAGCTTGGTGGTAATGGTAGTGTTGTGGATATGCCGGGCCGTGGGATTACAGATTATGGTTAATTGCAATTCTGTTATTGCTGATGGCCAACAACACCTTGTGCCCAGTCTTGAGTTGTTAGATCAGTTCAAAATCTATTCCACTTAGCTTAATGATAGTTCCACACAACATGATCTAAGGGATCCTCAATGTGAAGACAGGGCTTCACTTCTGCAAGAACTATGCAGTGGTCACTCCCACCAATACTGTCATGGGCATCTGCAGCCGGCAAGTTGGTGAGGATGAGATCAAGAGTGTTCTTCCTTCCTGTTAGTTCCCTCACCAATTGTCTCACATCCAGCAGAGCAGTTATGTCCTTTAGGCCTCAATCAGTAGTGATGCTACCAAGCAACTTTTGGTGATGTAAGCTCCCCATCCATTTAGTGCCCTTTCTATGTCGGACATTGTTCATCAACTGATTGGGTGGGTGGTGGGGAATGGTTTCCTTGTCCATGTTTGACCTGAGTCTATATTGTGGACTCCCAGAATAATTCCCTCCTGACTGTTGACTTCTGCTGTGCCTATCCTGCCAGTGGGCACCAAGGATGGTGGCAGTGATGTTTGAGAAATTCTTAGTAAAATAAGATGCAGTGAGTATGACTATGTCTGTGAGACAGCTCCTGAATTTGGCAGAAGCCCCCAGATGTTAATGAGAAGCAGCGAGAGTCAACGGAGCCAAGTTTGCCATTGTTGCCGCAGTTGATGTTGGGAGGTCCGGCCAGTTTCTCTAATTACAACAGCATGATAGGCCTTAAATTCCATTGGTTTTATTGAATTCTGCCATAGATAGGAATTGAACCAGGTTCCCAGATGCATCTCTGGATTATGTGTCCAGTGACAATACCACTAAGTCTCTGCCTTCCCACGATACATGTTCCAGTATATAGTCCGTGTCATTGGCAGTGGGTGAAATTATAAAATAAAGTCTCAAGATAATCATTGATGAGGAAGATTTAGATCTTAATACATCTATTCAATGAATATTCAATGCCCTAAAATTATGTACTGCCATGTCCAAAGGTAAAAAGTGCTGTGGTGAATTTCTTCAGTAACGGTGCTACACTTGCAAAGAATAGATTTCCAGTGAGGAAACATTGTGTGCCAGGGAGTGACAGGATAGTGAGGCCAATGATCTTTCTTCCTGTGCCACAAAACAGTGATAGAGGAAGGATCCATAATAGCTTGTAAATCACTTCCCCTAAGTTACCTTCATTGCTTTGGCTTTTTCTGCAATGGGCTCCATGAATCCTTGGAGAGTTCATTTATAGATATTCCCAATGTTTCTCTTTGCTTTCAAGGTAGATTCTCAGTTGCATTGATGGAAGTTTGAAAATTTTGAAAAGTTCTAACACATATGGCTAACAGTGATCACAATTCTGTCTGCTTTAGGATACAGATGGAAAAGGATGCTTGTTGCCCTAGGGGCAGGGTGCTGAATTGGGGGAAGGCTAACTATGGTCGGATTAGGCAGGAACTTATGGAAAGTGATTGGGAATGGTTGTTCGAGGCTAAGTCCACTCTAGGCATATGGGACTCTTTCAAGGGAATACTGAAAATGTTGCAAGATAAATATGTGCCGGCCAAGAGGAAAGATGGGAAAGGTAGGATTAGAGAGCCATGGATTACTAGGGATATTAGGACTTGGTTAGGAAGAAAAGAGAGGCGTATGATAGGTCAAAGCAGCTGGGAACGGAGACAGCGTTGGAGGAATATAGAGAGAATAGGAAGGAGCTCAAAAGGGGAGTTAGAAGGGCAAAAAGGGGGCATGAAATGATTTTGGCGGATAGGATTAAGGAGAATCCAAAGGCTTTTTACTCCTATGTTAGGAATAAAAGGGAGGTCAGAGGAAAAATTGGACCTCTTAGGGACAGAGGAGGGGAACTGTGCTTAGAGCCTGAGGGAATAGCAGAGATCCTGAATGAATACTTTGCGTCGGTATTCACGGAGGAGAGGGGCTTGTTGACAGCTCCTGTCTCTGAGGGAACTGTGGACTAGTTGAGGGAAATATCCATACCAAGGGAGGAAGTGTTAGAGCTTCTAGGTAACATTAAAACTGATAAATTTCCGGGGCCTGATGGCATTTATCCCAGGCTGCTTAGGGAGGTGCGAGGTGAAATTGCTGGGCCTCTGACACAAATCTTTGTCTTTTCTTTGAACACAGGTGAGGTCCCAGAGGACTGGAGAATAGCTAATGTTGTACCGTTGTTTGAAAAGAGTAGTAGGGATAACCCTGGAAATTATAGGCTGGTGAGTTTGACGTCAGTGGTAGGGAAGCTGTGGGAGGGGATTCTTAGAGATAGGATTTGTAGGCACTTAGAGCGTTGCGATCTGATTAGGGATACGCAGCTGGATTTGTTAAGGGGAGGTCGTGCCTTACAAATCTGATAGAATTTTTTGAGGAGGTGACGAAAACGGTGGATGAAGGGCGAACCGTTGATGTTGTCTATATGGATTTTAGTAAGGCATTTAACAAAGTCCCTCATGGGAGGTTAGTTGAGAAGGTCAAGGCTAATGGGATGCAAGGACAGGTAGCTAGATGGATAAGTAACTGGTTTGGTAATAGGAGACAGAGAGTAATAGTGGAAGGGTGGTTTTCTAGCTGGAGGTCGGTCACTAGTGGTGTGCTGCAGGACTCGGTACTGGGACCTCTTCTATTTGTAATATATATAAATGACTTGGAAGAGGGAGTAAGTGGAGTGATCAGCAAGTTTGCAGACGATACAAAGGTGGCTGGACTTGCGGATAGTGAGGAGCATTGTCAGGCGATGCAGCAGGACATAGATAGGCTGGTAGCTTGGGCAGATAGATGGCAGATGGAATTCAATCCTGATAAATGTGAGCTGACACATTTCGGGAGAAAGAATGTAGGGTTGAGGTATGTGATAAAGTGTAGACCTATTAAGAGTATAGAAACGCAGAGGGACCTGGGGCTGAAGGTGGCAGAGCAAGTGGAGAAGAAAGCATATAGTATGTTAGCCTTTATAGGAAGGGGTATAGAGTACAAGAGCTGGCCTTTAATGTTGCACTTGTATGAAACGTTGGTTAGACCTCATTTGGAATACTGCATCCAGTTCTGGTCACCTTACTACCGGAAGGACATGGAGACTCTGGAAAGAGTGCAGAGGAGGTTTACCAGGATGCTGCCTGGTATGGAAGGTCTGAGTTACGAGGAGAGGTTAGGCAAATTGGGACTGTTTTCCTTAGAAAGACGTAGACTTAAGGAGATCTAATAGAGGTGTACAAGATTATGAGGGGTATAGATAGAGTAAACAGGGTTAAGTTTTTCCTAGGATGGACTTGAATAGCACGAGGGGTCATGGGCTTAGGGTGAGGGGGGTAAGGTATAATTTGGATGCTAGAGGGAGTTTCTTAACACAGAGGGTGGTGGGGGTATGGAATGTGCTGCCAAGTAAAGTGGTGGAGGCAGGTACTCTGGAGTTATTTAAGAAATACTTAGATGGGCACATGAACAGAATGGGAATGGAGGGGTATAGAAAACTGATTTAAAATAGGGATCATGAGCCTTGGGAGTCCCTGGGAAGTGTGTAAATAGATGATGATATTGATGTACTTGTTTTTATCCTACAGGTGCTTTGGTCCACCTTGTTGTCTAACAAGGGGCGTACATGCGATGGGTCATGAGGGGGCTGCTCTTGGATTTTTTTCGAGAGTATCCTAGTGCTTCATGTCGTTAGTGTACGCTTGACCTGGACCATTTGATGGGCAATACGACAGCTCAGTGACTATCGCTGTGCTGTGCAGATACATGGATTTGGGCCTGTGTCTGTGGGAGTTTGCGCATTCTCCCCGTGCTTGCGTGGGTTTTCTCCGGGTGCTCCGGTTTCCTCCCACATCCCAAAGATGTGCTCTTAGGCTAATTGGCAAAACAAATTCTCCCTAAATTGAGTCAAATTTGGTTTTTAATCCATAGACCTATAAACATAGACAGGGATCGCGGGTAGAGGTGGGAACATTAGGTTGGCGGCGTGGGCTCATTGGGCCAAAGAGCCTGTTTCCCGTGCTGTTTTGTTCTTTGTTCTTTGTACTACTTATTCTGGGAAAATATTTTCATTTTCTTTGCTTTGTACTTACTGAGACCTGCTATGAGAGTTTCACTTTGCCCAAAGGTTTTCGGATATATCTGCCACATTGTTCCCCACCTTCTCAGACAGATGGACATGGAAGCACGTATGTCTTGCACAAGGAAACGGTAAGGTCATCTGGTAGGTGTAATAGCCAGGCCCCTCCAACACTCTGTAGAAAAGAATGCTTCACCTTGTTAGTTTTGGCATTACATTTTTTCAAAATATACTTCATTCATAAGGTTTGTAAAAGTATATTACATAGTTCAAATTTCTCACTCCATAGAGTAAAATAAAGATCCATTTCTTTCAATTAAATGCCTCACCACTTGTCACTGCTTTCTCTGTTGCACACAGCCCCAGTGGTTCAGTAGTTTCTAGTCCTTCATATACTACAAGGGGAAGGCCCTAGAGAGTGCCCTCACCCCATTGAGTCCTGTGAAGGCTGCCCAAGCTTTATTTCATCTCGGCATATAGACCAGGACCTCTCTCCCTCTATGAACTCCTCCTGTGCCACTTCCAGCTAGGAGGTGTACAATCCTTTAATCTTGGCCTCTTTTGCATTGCCAACTTCCTTTGCTCCACCTAAGCTGCTGTGCCTTCAGTTATGTGGTCTCAAGCTCTGGAAGTTCCCTTCATAAACTTCTCCACCTCTTCCCCTTTCAGATTCTGTTTAAACTTGACCGCTTTTACCAAACATTTGGTTACCTGGTCAAATGTCTGTCTTATTATGCTCTTGTGAAAAGTCATGGAACACGTTACCATGTTAAAGGCACTATATCAATCCAGGTTATATTTGTTGTTCATTAGGTAATATTCAATGGAACTCAATGGGAGAAAGATAGTTAACTTTTAGAAAAATTAGCTTCAACTGACTAATGAAATTTAAAATGAAAAGAGCTTCTACAGCAACATTGAAACAATCATTTGGTAGATATACAAATTTCTCTATCCGCTTCACCAGGTGGCGAAATTGATGGCATTCCTTGCAACAAGGATTATCAACTTGACACTGCCTCATCCTAGTAAATAAAGGAATAAACACTTTGCAGAACTTTAAATTATACCACCAATCATTGTGCAGATAAGAGAAGTAAATTTATAGCCGTAAACAGACACAAAGCTAATAAGTAGTTGTTAACAAAGGCAATAATTATTTGAAGATTATTGGCTGGATTTTCCTCTTGTTGGTTGGCAGGGTTTTTTTTGGAGGCAATTACATTGGCAGCAGTAATTATGTAAATATTCAATGTGATAATGTGCAACTTCACACTGTCATTGTAGAGATAAATTTAGCTGATCATTCAAATTCAGGTTGAAATCAAGCTGCATCATTGACTTGGAGTTTCTCCAATTATTTAGCTGGTGACTGAGGCATTTGCTCAGAAAAGCCAGGTTGGAGAATTTTCCCATTGTGCCTGCCATGTGAATCGTAGCAGACAGGATGGGGAAGGACCATGTAAAGGATTTTCCAGTTTTGGGGTGAGCGTGGCTGAAAAATCCCACCCCAGGATTTGACACTGTGTTGGATTTGCTATGGGATCCTCAATGGAGGTTTGGCTGGGGCCACTGCACCCCCCCATGGTGAGTACCAAAAGTTCCGGTGTTCGTGTTGCTTGGTTGGGTAGATGACCCCAGCAAGAGTGAATGGCTAAATTTAACCTCAGTGCCCAAGTTCTAGGGAGGAAAATAATCTGCTGAAATTTCCAGTGCTCTTCATTGGTTAATGGAAATTTTGACACTGCAGTAAACTTCACTTTGATGTTTTGCATCAAACTGCCTCTAAGTATTTATCTGTCTTGGCTTATATATATAAAAAAAATGGCAACTTGGGTGAGAGCTAGGATAATCAGAATCAGCAAGAAACTCAGCCTGACAGCATACTAAGAAGATAGAAAAGGAGAATTGATTATAAAAAATTTGGAGAAGGATAATTTGATCTTTCTAAACATGACCAGTGATATTCTTACTGATGGAGAGGAATGTAAGATAGAAGACAAAAATATTGTTTCCATGGTAGCATGTGGAGGTGGTTTTCAAATGGAGCTGGTAATTTGTGGATTCAGAAAACATGTTCCCACACCTTGTGAATGAAGTGATTCCCCTGGACAGAGAGTGAACGCAGGCGCCTCTGATAGTTTTGATGATTAATGGAACCATTCAAGGCAGGACAGCCTCAGTCTGTATTCGGTTCACTGGATGCTATGAGGTCATCAGCATGGATGCTATCATTGGTCTCACCACACCAGGATTAGAGAAAGCAAAATCAAACCAAGTTTTCATTCCTGATGCTCTTGGAAGGATGTTTACATTTGATAAGGACAAGATTAGGGACCTGAAATCTGCGAGGATCCATGGAACCATAAGACAGCATATTCAGGAGAGGAAAGGAAAAAGAGATAATACTGAGGAAGAAAGAGACAGCCATCTGAAAGCTTCATTATAGGAAATATGTAACTCAGCCATCAGCTTGGTAATGCTCATATTTCTGAATCAAAAATGTATGAGACATTCATTCTAAAACAACAACAATTTGTATTTTTATAGCACCATTAATGGAATAAAATCCCCCAAAGCACTTCACAGGAACATTATAATATAAAGTATGATACCGAGTCACAGAAGGAAATATTTGGGCAGATTACCGAAAGTTGGTCAAAGAGATAGTTCTCAGGTGTATCACAATGGAGGACAGAGAGGCAGAGTGGTGAAGGGGGGATATTCCAGAGCTCAGGGTATAGGCAACTAGTTCTGGCAGATGTTTCATCCTCTGTGACCAATGGAAGTAACTGCACCATGCAGAGTGGCACGGTGGCACAGTGGGTGATAATGCTGCCTCACAGCGCCAGGGACCCAGGTTCAATTCCAACTTTGGTGACTATCTGTGTGGAGTTTGCACATTCTCCCTGTGTCTGCGTGGGTTTCCTCCAGGTGCTCCTATTTACATAGAACATAGAACATAGAACATTACAGCACAGAACAGGCCCTTCGGCCTTCGATGTTGTGCCGACCAAAATAAAAAGCAATGCCCCTCCAAACTAAACCATTCCCTTCTCTTCCATATACTTATCAATTAACCTCTTAAACGCCACCAAACTTGGCGCATCTACAACAGCTGCAGGCAGGGCATTCCACTCCCTAATCACTCTTTGAGTAAAGAACCTACCTCTGATATCCGTCCTATAACTCATACCCCTTAATTTAAAGCTGTGTCCCCTCGTGCTAGCTTTCTCCATCCTAGGAAAAAGGCTATCACTGTCCACCCTATCTAAACCTCTAATCATCTTATATGCTTCAATAAGATCCCCTCTTAGCCGCCTCCTTTCTAACGAAAACAACCTCAAATCCTTCAACCTCTCTTCATAGGACCTGCCCTCCATACCAGGCAACATCCTGGTAAACCTCCTCTGTACCCTCTCCAATGCCTCCACATCTTTCTTATAATGTGGGGACCAGAACTGCACACAATACTCCAAGTGCGGCCGCACTAGAGTTTTGTACAGTTGCAACATGATGCTGCGGCTCCTAAATTCAATCCCCCTACCAATAAAAGCTAAGACTCCATATGCCTTCTTAACAACTTTATCCACTTGACTGCCTACTTTCAGGGATCTATTGACACATACACCAAGATCCTTCTGTTCCTCAACACTATTAAGAGCCCTACCATTAGCCCTATACTCTACACATTTATTGTTCCTGCCAAAGTGCATTACCTCACACTTTTCCACATTAAACTCCATTTGCCACCTCTCGGCCCAGCTCTGCAACTTGTCCAAGTCACTCTGTAAACTAAAACACCCCTCTTCACTATCTACCACACCACCAACTTTAGTATCATCTGCAAATTTACTGATCCATCCCTCAATACCCTCATCCAGATCATTTATAAAAATTACAAACAGCAGGGGCCCCAAAACAGACCCCTGAGGCACACCACTCGTCACCGAACTCCACGATGAATATCTCCCATCAACCACCACCCTCTGTCTTCTATCTGCCAGCCAATTCCTAATCCAATTAGCTAAATCACCCTCTATTCCACACATCTGCATTTTCTGTAGAAGTCTTCCATGGGCCACCTTATCAAACGCCTTACTAAAGTCCATATATACTACATCAACCGCCTTACCCCCATCCACCTCTCTGGTCACTTTCTCAAAAAACTCAATGAGGTTAGTAAGGCATGACCTACCCTTCACGAAACCATGCTGACTATCCCCAATCAATTCATTTCTCTCTAAATAACTATAAATCCTATCCCTAATAATTCTCTCCAATACCTTGCCCACAAAGATTTCTGCCAAAGAAGTGCAGATTGAGTGGATAGACGTTACTAAATCACCACTTAGTGTTAAAAGATGTTCAGGTTAGCCATAGGAATACATCGGGTCATATGGATAGGATTGGGGATGGTGGGATGGGCAGATATGTATAGGCCTGAATAAGATGCTCTTGTGCAGAGTCAAACCTCCCCAGCAGCAGCAACAGAAATTGATCTGATAGACCGGCTTCAAAAAATTGGAACACAACCTGGAAGTTCTTTTTATAAAGCCGTTCTGATAATATGTTGTAGTGCCTGTTTTTTCCAGTTACATTAATTTTCTGAGCAGATTAAATGTTTTTTCCCCCCAACACCCTCAGGAACGTGGGTGAATGGACTGAGTGGAGTCCAGTGCAAACTGGATGGTATGCTAGTCACTGGGAGACATGAGGAGGAACATCTTTGATATTTGGATGCCATTCTTCAGAGATTGGAAGACTATGGGCTGAGAATCTATGAAGAAGAGTGTGAGTTCTTACAGACCTGATTAAGTATTTGGGACATGTAATTGATGCCACCAACCTTCACAAATCCCCTTCAAAGTCAAGGCATCGCAGAGGCAGCTGCCTGATGTCCTCTACTATTTTGTTTGCCTGTGCAAAATAATCAAAATGCTCAAGATAGAAGTCCCATTGCTTGACATTTTCATTAAAAGGCCCCACAATATCCAAAACTCCTGTCATTTTCTTACAAATAGATATTTCTCGTACTCATATTTCGCAAAGCATTTCCAGCATCTACCTTGCTTTCCTCCTTTAAACAACAGAAACACCAAGTTTCAGCCTCTTTTTAAATGTACCTAGTTCTCTAATTGTTCTGTGGAAAATCATTACTCTTGTCTATCCTGCCTGTTATGTCTGAAGTACGTGCTAGGAACTTCCTAAGTCTTTCTCAAACATTTTAGTTATTTTCTCCTCTTTGCTGGCTAGTAAGCACCATTAGAAGTCCTTGTCACCAGTTCTTATGTTGTATATTGGAAAATTGACACTAAATAATGAAGCTTTATTTACAAGGTGGTATTCACTACATGGCTGCTTCTTCACTCTGGCGCTTTGCCATGTGAGCTACCTGTGACATCAGTTCTGAATACATGAATAGTTTATTACACAGTGCTTAGTGCACCTACAAAGAATCAATGTTAATACATATAAGTCCCCCCCCCCATTATTATTCTGAAATGAGAGTTCAGAGTGAAATTGTCAATACTGTACAGTGTTAATGCTGTTTTGTTAATGAGTCTAAATTTAAGAAGTGCTGAATTTACCCACCTGGCCTGGTTTGGTCACAGAGGGGCCTATTTTACCATTTTGATTCTAAGTGCTGGGTGGACTTAACCTGGGAGTGTTTCAGATCCAACTTTTAGACCCGTTCTCCAGTGCCATCATATGCACTCTGCCTGAAAAAATATCAGCAATTCTGAATTGCATTGCACAAGCGTGTAGGTGGGGCTTAATGCGCTCAAAACACTGTAGCTCTGATCAGCCCTTTCAACACGTGCAAAACAAAATAGAATGTGGCTCCCCTACTATTTTGCTTCTAGAACCAGATAATGCCTCCTCCAGCCTCCACAGAGCCACATTACTGACCCCATATCCCCCCCACCCCCTCCTGCACCCAGACTGATTGCGCTGCCCTCTCCCCTTTTTCTTCTTCTTCTCCCCACCCCTCCCTCCCCACCAGTGATCTCAGGCAAGGAGATACACCCTGCTTCCTCCTCCACCCTACAGATATCAGGTACCTACCTGTACCCCTCTCCTCCCTGGACCGTCCTGCACAAGGCTCCCATCTCCTCTGGACTCTGATGGCTGTGTGACACCTCCCTCTCTCTCCCCTGTCCCCTATCATTGAGTAAGAGGTCTGGCAACACCAATTTTAAATCCAACCGATTTATTTGATAGTAAATCTGCTAGCTTTCGGCGTTTGTGCCTTTGTCAGGCAAATGAGGTGTTCTGGTCTCTAAAAGCACACATATCAGCACAGACAGTTTACAGATTGCTGATTAGAATGCGAATCGTTACACCTAACCTGCTATTCAAGTCTTAAAGTGGCTAATAAAAGAACACTGAGCACTGAGGTTAAAGAGATGTGTATTGTCTCCAGACAGCATAGTAAGTGAGGTTTTTTGCTAACCCAGGCAAGTCATGGGGGTTACAGATAGTGTGACATGAAGCCAAGATCCCTGTTAAGACCGTCCTCATGTGTGCGGAACTTGGCTATCAGTCTCTGCTCAGCGGCTCTGCGCTGTCGTGTGTCATGAAGGCCCCCTTGAAGAACGTTTACCTGAAGGTCGGAGGCCGAATGCCCGTGACTGCTGAAGTATTCGCCCACAGGAAGGGAACTGTTTTGCCTGGTGATTGTCGAGCGATGTTCATTCATCCGCTGTCGTAGTGTCTGCATAGTCTCCCCAATGTACCGTGCTTTGGGACATCCTTTCTTCCAACGTATTAGGTAGACAACGTTGGCCGAGTTGCAAGAGTATGTACCGTGTAACTGGTGAATGGTATTCTCATGTTTGATGATGTCATGTATGTCGATGATCCGGCATATCTTGCAGAGGTTGCTGTAGCAGGGTTGTGTGATATTGTGGTCACTGTTCTCCTGAAGGTTGGGTAGTTTGCTGCGAGCAATGATCTGTTTGAGGTTGTGCGGTTGTCTGAAGACAAGAAGTGGGGGGGTGGGGATGGCCTTAGCGAGATGTTCATCATCATCAATGATATGTTGAAGACTCCGGAGAAGATGTTATAGCTTTTCTGCTCCGGGGAAGTACTGGACAACAGAGAGTGCTCTGTCCATCGTGTCCCGTGTTCGTCTTCTGAGGAGGTCAGTGCAGTTTATCGCTGTGACATGTCGGAACTGTCGATCGATGAGTCGAGCGCCATATCCTGTTCTCACGAGGGCATCTTTCAGTGTCTGGAGGTGTCTGTCACGATCCTCCTCATCTGAGCAAATTCTGTGTTTACGGAGGGCTTGTCCGTAGGAGATGGCCTCTTTAACATGTTTAGGGTGGAAGCTGGAGAAGTGGAGCATTGTGAGGTTGTCTGTCGGCTTGCAGTACAGTGAGGTGCTCAGGTGACTGTCCTTGATGGAAATGCACATGTCCAAGAATGCAACCGATTCTGGAGAATAGTCCATGGTGAGTCTGATGGTGGGATGGAACTTGTTGATATCATTATACAGTTGTTTCAATGATTGTTCACCATGAGTCCAAAGGAAAAAAACGTCATCAATGTATCTAGTATATAGCCTCGGTTGAAGATCCCGTGCGTTGAAGAAGTCTTGTTCGAACCTGTGCATGAAGATGTTGGCATATTGAAGTGCGAATTTGGTCCCCATGACTGTTCCGTGTGTTTGGATGAAAAGCTGATTGTTGAAGGTGAAGACATTATGTCCAAGATGAAGCGGATGTGTTGTAAAATTGCATCCGGAAACTGGTAGTTGTTGGCATTGAGTACTGAGGCAGTTGCAGCAATGCCATCGTCATGGGGGATGTTGGTGTAGAGCACTGAGACATCCATTGTGACAAGAAGTGTCCGTGGTTCAACTGCTCCATGTGTGCTGAGTTTCTGTAGGAAGTCCGTAGTGTCAAGACAAAAGCTGGGGATTCTTTGTACGATGGGTTTCAGGATGCCCTCGACATAGCCTGACGAAGACGAAAAGGTCGAAAGCTCGCAAATTTACTATCAAATAAATCGGTTGGATTTAAAATTGGTGTTGCTAGATTCTTACTGAGTCCTGACAATGTTGCAGCATACAGAAGGAATTGTTGCGGGGGTGTGGTTGGAGATGGAATCTATACACCTAGCAAATAAACTCTCTGGTGATCAGGATCTCCCTAGCTTGCCTCATTTTGGCTGCCAGCTCTCAGTCGGCTCATCAGACTTCATGTCCTCCTCCTCCTCCAATATGTCGTCTTTCTGTACTGCCAGGTTGTGCAACGCATAGCACGTGATCACAATGCGGAAAGAAATCACAGGGTCGTGTTGGAGGAACCTACCAGATTGGTCCAGGCACCGGAATCACATTCGAAGAACCCAATTATATCATGGGTGGCTAATGGACCTTATTATAGAGAGTGTCTAGCTCAGGCACAGGCCTTCACACAGTCATCACCAGCCATATACTTATGAGTCACTCTGCCGCCTGGGCTCTTCCTCAAATGCCTCCAGGATGTCTGAGCTTTGGACAATGAAACATAATGTTCGTCTTATGGTTGCATACGAGTTGAACATTCAGGGAGTGGAACCTCTTTTTGTTGATGAATTTCCATGGATTCTATAGGGAGGCCTTGAAGGCGATGTGTGCAGTTGATGGTCCCCTGTATATTAGACATCCCATGATGGTTGCAAACCCTACAGCCTGGGCTTCCTGACGGACCTGGTCCAGGTTAAATTTGATGTGCTGCCCAGCTGGGCGTACAGGGCTTCTGTGACCTGTTTGACACAGATGTGCACAGCTGACTGTGAGATGCCACAGACATCTCTGCTAGGGGCCTGGAAGGAACCAATGACGTATAAGTTCAGAGTGGCCATCAATTCGATAGCCACCAAGAGTGGTTGTCCCTCTGCTTGGGTGCTAAGTCCTGCAACAGGTGGCACAGGTGTTGTACTGTCTTCTTTAAGAGGTGGAGACATCGGTGGCACACAGTGTCCGACATGACATTCATGCACGGAACTGCTCAGATCTTTGCTCCCTCCTTCTCCTGCAGCGGCCACTTGCCTTTGGTGACCAGCTCCTTCTACTCCTGCAAGTGGTAAGGCCCAGGCCTCCTGTGCCTGAAATTCTTCCTCCAGCTCTTCCTCCTCAGCTCCAGCAGCAACAAAAGAACAGCAAGAAGGATTGATTTGGCATCCCAAAAGCCATTTTGTCATTCTGAAGGGAGAGGGTGGGAGATGGAGAGGAACACATGTAGAGGTAAAGGAACGCTACTTGCCCCAAGCCCAGCAACATTCACAGCACACCCCCCCCAATTCCTCCAGCCACACACTCTCCACAATCACAGCACTCCCAATTCCCCCAGGTACTTGCTCCCCACAATCACAGCTCCTTGCAAAGTTCAGAGGATGCAGCAGTACAATTTACAAGTCTTTGTGCACATCCTTCAGCTGGGAGTGAACTGCATTGGGATCTAGCTGCACCAAAGGACCTGAGGTCAGTGCTGAGACCTGGGTCTGTGCTGTAAGTTGTACATTGGAGACCTTGGTGAGCAGCAACATTCCCCCCCCCCACCCCCCAACTCCCCACACACACTCACAGAGACGGCCCAACCCGAGAAATAAAATGGCTGCAACAAAAGAACGCCTGTGAACAGCGGAGAGCCAACCAGCACTATGCACTGACCTCCTCACTAACCCTCACTGGTGAAGTACCCCAAATGGACTTACATGGTGCATGTCAGTTATGCGCTGATTCCAGGTTGATGAATGCAGTGGTAAAGGTGGAAGTGCTGGTAAAGTTGGGCATGCAGCCCATTAATTCAATGTAAATGCATTTAAATGGCCATTGGCATTTTGAATGTGATCCCAATCGTGCCCATTTTTGGGCCTTGATAAAGTGGACCCAATGCAGAGACAGGTGCGGATCACACTACTTGCCTCACCCCCAACTTTACCATGTTTTCGCTGAAAACAGGCGCAATTTGATGGTTAAGTCAGACCCAGTATTTATTTTGGCTCGCTTCCCTATTGCACTATTCTAGCAACATCTTTTATAAAATGCTTATGCCCTTCAACGTAACCTCTGTGCTTGAGAAATATTGATATGCTGTCTGCATTTATATAGCAATTTATCATCTCAAAATATTTCAAACTGTAAATTGCTAAAGTCAAGGATTTTTTAATGTAGACATATGTGGAGGAAGGGTAAACTTTCTGATTGGCAAAGCTCAGGATGAATGTTTGATACCCTAAATAATCCTACCTAAAAATAGCCCACTTAGAAGTCTTTCACAAGTGTGAGAAATGCTTGCATCTGTACTTAAGGTAAAAAAGCATGATAGGGTTTATTTCTGAAGTGAAGTAGACATTCCTTTTGCTAATTCTCCTTCCTGCTCTTGTACAGAGAAAAATTTGAACAAGATATTCTGCTTGTAATGGAGTCCACTCGATTTTGCCTCTAATTTCTATCGATGGAAAATTGAACAGGTTCCATTACCAATAGGTCTTTTCTGATTTTTCTTCATATTCTTGTCACTGGTGATTATTTACACCATAGTGCAGAAGACAAAATCCGTTTCCATTATTCACAATGGATGATGTTCATATCTAAAAATAAAAAGCAACCACACTATCAAAGCATTATATGTATTTTTTTGCTTGTATTAAAAATGAAAGATTGTGGTGAGCAGCAGATTGATAATTTAAGGCCTGTTTGAGGTGTAAAATCACATTGGTGAACATGCTGAAGCATTAAAACTATAAGACACCTTGATATTGGGCCTTCTACCTCCTGCAGTGAAAAGGATCATCAACTGAAACGTGCTGAGGTATACTTTGCTGTGCAGAATCTAGCAGATCATTTTAAGATATCATATTTAGTATTGACTTGTGAATAACTGCTTTAATATTGATTTGCAGCAATGAATTCAATAAAATAGTATTTATAGTTCCTGTTTTGACACGCCTGTATTACATCTACTTATTTTTGTTGGATAAAATCTCTTGTACAAATGAGAGAGAGAGAGAGAGTATTTTGCCCTTGTGCAATTTTTGCATATTCTCTCATATGGGCTATGACTCATGCTAAAATATAATGCTGTACCAAATGTTCTCTGATATTTCCCCCAACTAGTCTTCCCTGATTTGCGATCTTAGACACTGATTATTGAAGATGGAGATATCCCAGCTGCCCATGGCTCTACCTCAAAGTTCTTACTGCACACTTTCTAGAATAAGTTACAAGAATAGCAGTCAAATGTGGGAACTCTGGATGCTGTTTTCTCTTTGCTCATCCAGGAGCATTAGTGTAACTGTAAAGCTTCTATCATCATTTTGGCTGAAAAAGCACAGAGCCATAGGTTTAATGTATAGGAAATATTTAAAACATTGAGTGTAATTAAACAGAACGAAAGGTCAGCAAGTTAATGGAAGACCTGACCACACCACTTCAGCTCTCTTCCTGTTTTGACATGGCTGGTGGCGTAACAGCTAATGTTATATGTATCACTGTGGTTCATTCTTTACAGGGATCTGGAAATGTATTTTAATTATAAAAAATGAAGGACCACTGCTTACATTTCCCACGAGAAATTTAAAGCAAGTCTGTAATTTTAGAACAAATGTTTTTAAAGAATGATCCAGTGAAATCAGCAGATTGTGCTTAAATGTTAAAGTAGTCTTAAAACCTAAGCGGGATATTACAGCCTCCCTGAGGCAAGAATGGAAATTCCTGCCTGAGATTAACGGAGATTTCCGTTGTTGGACCCTCGCCCACTCCAATTCTGGGCAGGCAAGGTGGTAGAGTTCTGGCAATGCTGCTTGGTCATACATGTGGTTCTTTTTTAGTTCTCTGCCTGATCACCATGGGTAGGGCATGGAAGCAGGTCCCAAAACTACTAGAACCAGAATGGGAATCGAACTGCATGCTGTTGGCACCAATCTGTGTCAACTGGCCTTCCAATGAGTCTGAGTACTGTGGAAACAGACACTTTACATTTATTTTGCATATTTAGAGCTATGGGTAGTGGTGAAAAAGTCTCAAATATCGCATGACTGACCTTGAATTCCTTCCACTCTCACTAATTGCCATTGGTGTACATCAGAAGGATTTACAAGTTCATTATTAACCTGTTTTGGCCGTGTTTGAACATACTTTTTTTGTCACCAGCATCTGGAGTGGTACTTGAAGAAGTCTCACAACACCAGCTTAAAGTCCAACAGATTTATTTGGTAGCACAAGCTTTCAGAGCACTGCCTCTTCATCAGGTGAGTGGGAGTTGTGTTCACAAACAGGGTATATAAAAACACAAATTCAATTTAAAAGATAATGGTTGGAATGTTAGTTCTAACTTGTTGTTGTGAGACTTCTTATTGTGCTTACCCTAGTCCAACGCCAGCATCTTCACATCTTGAACCCAGAGCTTCTGGCACAGAGACAATGATACCACCTACTACACCACAAGAGCTCATTGTTTATGTATTTGTATAAAATGTCTTTTTACATTAAATTTGGAAAGTATATCTCAGATTGTTTAAAATCCATGCAGGCTTTCTTGCTATTTATTCATTATACCGAGAAGGGTAATATTGCAGATTATTTTGAAAAATGCTGATTACACCAACAAACTGAATGAAAATATGTTTTGGAAGGAGATTGAGGGTTATAAAGGTAAATCTATACAGAAGTATTCAGCAGAATGGAAAACATTTCTTGAGCTTCTGAAAGTATTTGCCAAAGAAGTCAATAACGTCACCTCTCTCCTTTTCCCCATCTCATTGTCTGTTTTCCTCCTAGAATGTTTACTTTTGCTGAGCAATTACAAGCGCCAAAGTGACAACTGTTTATGAATCTGGTTCTTGAGTTTAGTTCTTGAGAGCTCATTGTGATTACATTCACACTCAGTGTCAATGTGGACATAATATCCAGCATGAGTTAGAGTTGTGATTACAAACTGGAACCATGCTTATTTTCTCCTTCCCTCATGCAGTGGAACTGAATTCAATTGCAGCACCTCAGCTAAGGTCAGCTGATACAGCAACTAGCTTATATGTGGTATGGTTCATTTTGGTAGAACAAACTTGAATGCGGATTACAGGGTCAATGGCAGGGTTCTGAGGAATGTGAATGAGCAGAGAGATGTTGAGGTTCATATCCACAAATCTCTGAAAGTTACCACTCAAGCAGATAGAGCTGTGAAGAAAGTTTATAGCTTTTATTAACAGGGGGTTTGAGTTTAAGAGCCATAGGATTATGTTGCAACTATACTGGACATTGGTGAGACCATATTTGGAAAATTGTGTTCAGTTCTGGTCACCTCACTATAGAAAGAATGTGGAAGCATTGGAGAGAGTGCAGAGGAGATTTACTAGGATGCTGCCTGGTTTGGAGGGTAGGTCTGATGAGGAAAGGTTGAGAGAGCTGGGGCTTTTCTCTTTGGAGTGGAGGAGAATGAGAGGCGACTTAACAGAGTTTATAAGATGATGAGAGGGATAGATAGAGTGGATGTGCAGTGACTATTTCCTCAGATGGATGTAACTGTTACTAGGTGGCATAACTATAAAGTTCATGGTGAGAGATATGGGAGGGATGTCCGAGGTAGATTCTTCACTCAAATAGTGGTTGAGGTGTGGAATACACTGCCTGCTGTGACAGTGGAGTCGGATACTTTAGGAACTTTCAAGCGGTTATTGGATAGACACATGAAGCACACCAGAACGATAGGGAGTGGGATAGCTTGATCTTGGGTTTAGACATAGCTCAGCACAAAATTGAGCGCCAAGGGCCTGTACTGTGCTGTACTGTTCTACCTATATTCTATGGTTTAATGATACACTGGGAAGTGTCTTTATACAAATAGTCATCTGGACAGTACTCAAATAGAAACATACAAAATAGAAACAGGAGTAAGCCATTCAGTCCTTTGAGCTTGCTGTGCCATTTATTATGAACATGATTGATCATTCATCTCAATAGCCTGATCCTGTGTCCCCCCCCCCCCACCCTCCACTCTCCCATATCCTTTGATTTCTTTCACTCCAAGAGGTATAACTAACTTCTTGAAAACATACAATGCTTTGGCCTCAACTGCTTTGTGTTGTAGTGAATTCCACAGCTGACCACTCTCTGAGTGAAGAGATTTCTCCTCATTTCAATCTTAAAAGATTTACCCTGTTTCCTTACACTATGATTGTCCTGGACACCCCTACTATTGGGAATGTCTTTCTTGCATTTACCTTGTCCAGTCCTGTTACAATTTTATATGTTTCTATGACATCCCCCTCATTCTTTAAACCCCAGCGAATAAAATCCTAACTGACTCAATCTCTCCTCTTATGTCAGTGCTGCCATCCCAGGAATCAGTCTGGTAGACAATGCACTTGCTCCATTGCAAGAACGTTCTTCCTCAGATAAAAAGACCAAAATTGAACACAGTATTCCAGATGTTGCCTCACTAATGAGCTGTGTACACAGAGCAAGACATCCCTACTCCTGTAATTGAATCCTCTTGCAATGAAGATAAATACATCATTTGCCAATTTTACCACCTGCTGCACTTGCATTCAGTAAGCAATGTATAAGGACACACAGGTTTTATTGTACATTCCCTCTTTTAACTTGCAGCCATTCAGATAATTTGCCTTCCTGTTTTTGCTACCAAAGTGGATAATCTTACATTGATCCACATTATACTGCATCTATCATGCATTTGCCCATCACTCAGCTTGTCCAAATCACACTGAAGCATCACTGCATCCTCTTCACCCAGCTTTGGGTGAGTTTCTCTCCCACCCAGCTTTGTATCATTTGCAAATTTTATTTCCTCAACTAAATCATTAACATATATTGCGAATAGCCGGGGTTCTTGTATCAATTCTTGTGATACCTCATTGGTCACTACAACCATTCAGAAAAAGACCAGTTTATTCCTATTCTCTACATCCTGTCTGCCAACCAATTTTCCATCCATCGCAATACACTACCCCCCAATTCCCGTATGCTTTAATTTTACATGCTAATCTCTTTTGTGAGACTTTGTCAAAAGCCTTCTGAAAGTCTAAATAAATCACATCTAAAGTTTCCCCTCATCAACTCTATTAGTTACATCCTTGATCAATTCCAGTAGATTTGTCAAGCATGATTTTCCTTTCATTAATCTATGATGACCTTGTCCTATTTGATTACTGTTTTCCAAGTGCTCTGCTATAACATCTTTGATAATGGACTCCAACATTTTCCCCACTATTGACATCAGGCTGACTAATCCATAATTTTGTTTTCTCTCTACTTCCCTTTTAAATAGTTGGGTTACATTAGCTACCCTCCGATCTGTAGGAACTGCTCCAGAGTCTATAGGATCTTGGAAGACAATCACCAATGCCTCCACGTTGTGGCCTTCTATGGCCACTTCTTAAGTACTCTGGAATGTAGATTATTAGCTGGGGATTTATTGGCCTTCAATTCCATCAATTTCCCCAACATCCTTTCTTTACTAATACTAATCTCTGTCTGTTCCTCCCTCTTACTAAACACTATGTTCCCCAACATTACTGGTGCCTTATTTGTGTCCTCCATTATGAAGACATAACCAAAGTATGTATTTAGTTGATCAGCCATTTTGCTGTTCTCCATTATAAATTCCCGTTTCTGCCTGTGTAATTTTTGCCTCTGCAATTTATCTTTAAATACTACTTTAAATATGCTAATCAGCCTTGTGCCCTTTATAGGCATGATCTGGTTCACACCATTAGGAAATTTGGGAAACTTGCATACAAATGAGAAACTGATTTTTGATCTGCTTGTCATTGTCCAGGATTGGCACAACCTGTGGCAGGTGTGGTGAAATCAAAGAATTGCCCCCAATGTCTCAGAATTAAGAACTCTGGTCTCAGAATCAAATGTCTCTCTATTGTCCACCTTTGATCTGTAGAATCAGTGTTGAGATCAAATCTTCTCACAATCTTTGCATTTTTACCCCAGCCTCAAAGCTGTACAACTCTTGGTCTTCTCTAAGGAAGACCAGGAATCCAGGAATTTGCCCCTGGATCAAATTCAGGGGCAGAATTTGATCCAGAAGGTGAAAGTCTTGCTTGCCAGCTGGAGAGAGGACAAGAGTCCTGCAGCACCACCTTTATGGAAGGTCCACTATAAAAGACTTGCAATACCATGAACCTGAGGTAGCTGCCCACTAGTTGCCATTAAAGATGCTATAAAATGTAATTTTCCATCCATCGCAATACACTACCCCCCAATTCCCGTATGCTTTAATTTTACATGCTAATCTCTTTTGTGAGACTTTGTCAAAAGCCTTCTGAAAGTCTAAATAAATCACATCTAAAGTTTCCCCTCATCAACTCTATTAGTTACATCCTTGATCAATTCCAGTAGATTTGTCAAGCATGATTTTCCTTTCATTAATCTATGATGACCTTGTCCTATTTGATTACTGTTTTCCAAGTGCTCTGCTATAACATTTGTGCATTCAGAAGAACAATGGGGTCAAAGAAAGGGTAAATCACAGTGAATCTCTTCAAACAATCTATTGGAAAAAGCTTCCCTGAGGTATGCAGAGTTTAAAACAGGAAGTAAAAAGGAGGAAGTACAAATTATATTCAACACGTGAAAAATGAACAAAATTGTGAAGAGGACATTTAATTAAGAACGAGCTAAAGACAGAAAAAGTAAAAAAGGTTGTTTGAATTTATGTTTTCAAAACACAATCTCCAATACTAATGACTTTTGAAGGAATGAAATTAAATTTTCAGTATCAGTCAGTTTGTTTGGCAATAATTGTCAATTATCATGGCATTAAAAGTACATTTATTCAGAATGCACAAACTCAAGCATTTTATAATGCCAATGACAGAATTATGTTTCATTTCGCTGCCCATGATCAGTATGTTTGTGTAGGAGGTAAATGTGTGCTTTCTAACTCACAGATTATACTAATTATATGAAACAGCAGCAAGCTTTTGTGAATTTAAAAGCAAAGATGCTTCTTTATTATCAGTGTCACACTCGATGTTTGAAATATCTGACTCATTTGTCTAATACATACTATCACAGATACAAACAAAAGTAAAACAATACGGGTTACAACTTATAATTATCTCAGTCTCTTTCATAGCAGCCAAGTTGTTTTTTAGATTAAGTTGATACTCTGGGTAAAGTGGAGGCTTTGGTTCTCAGTTAAACAAGTTTGGGGTATTCCTTTTCCCACTTTCAAGGTATTGCTGCTTATTATCTTGGCTGCTTGGATGATTTGCAATTGGTTTGATGGCTTTTGAATGTGTTCTCCCTCTGCAAGCAGTTTTGCTGAATGTAAAGCACATGGTCGAAATGGTTTCTTATAATGTGACTGGTACAAGTTTAAATTCATTATTCCGAATAGTGCTTCGCTGATTACATGTCCTATGTTATTGTTTGACTCTCTGAGGGCAGCTCAGTAGCACAGTGGTTAGCACTGCTGTTTCATAGCTCCAGGGACCTGTGTTCAATTCCTGGCTTGGCTCACTGTCTGTGTGGAATTTGCATATTCTCCTTGTGTCTGCGTGGATTTCCTCTGGGTGCTCCAGTTTCTCTTACAGTCCAAAGATGTATGGGTTAGGTTGATTGGCCACGCTAAAAATTGAGTCCTGAGATGCATAAGTTAGAGGGATTAGTGGATAAAATACATAGGGATATGGAGGTAGGGCCTGGGTGGGATTGTGGTCAGTGCAGACTCGATGGGCCTCTTTCTGTAGTGTAGAGTTTCTATGATTCTATTGATAATCTGATGCACCCACTATCTTTGCGTTTGAATGACCCATTCAATTAAAAAAAAATCGTTCTTCTGAATTAGTTTCAGGAAAGGCATTAATACAACACCAGTCTGGAAGTCACCTTTTGTTCCCTCTTGGGCCAGGGGAATGGTTTCCATACATAAAAGTCCTTGGGATATTTTCATTTTAAAAATATAAATTATTGTATGAAAATTAACGTCATAATAGCAGGTTTAGAAAGAACTAATGGATATCGCAGGTTTAGGACATTGAATGTCTTTCAATACAAATCTTAGTCAACACTGGTACAATGAGATCAGGTCTGTCTGACAACAAAATTTGGATTTACGGTACATTATGAGGCTGGCAAAAAGACTGTTTGATTTACTCAATAATGGACCCTCTTAGCCTTACTATTATTATTGATAATGCAATATCTAGATCGATGTCCTCTCTTTTCAGCCTCAGTGATGTTCTGCACTCTGAGCTTTTGTCCTTCATCTTGGGTTTCTCCAATTAAAAGTTGGCAAGCGCATTTTTTGAACAAGAATATGAAGATCAATGGAACGAATGCCTGTTAAATCCATGATTTTGTACTCTATAAAATCCAGATGTATCTGACCCACTGTGTTCCAGTTTGGGTTGTACTGATATCCCAGAAGTAAAGAGTTGGGGAACAGAAGATATTCAGCCGCGGTTTAAAAACGTTCTTTTATTGTAGTTGAAAAACCCTACAATGGATAATTAATTCTGGTTGTTATTTTGGGAAGCGATGCCATGATGCCTGAATTATTTTCAGCTAGATTTCAAATCATGTTGGAGCCTTCCCCCGCATGGCTTGGCTGACACAGTTTGGGTTTTATTTTATTTTCAAAATAACTTGAGCGAAATTGCCTCACCGATGTTATCCCTTCGGACTGTGCTGTACAATGATCCTGTGAAGTTTATTTGTATGCTTCTTTTTCCAATATATAAAAAACACCAAGCTTAAGTGATGACCATTGTCTGTTCACAGGCTTGTTATCTAGAGTCATCAGACTGAATGAACATGTTTGTGGGGAAATGTGTTGAAGTTGAGAATAAATGCGTAAAAAGAAATGAATGAGTCGAGGCTGAGGCAGGATTATGTGTGCCCTTGTGGGCAATGCAGTTTACAGCTTCTTACCACAGTGTTAACGAGCACTGGTGTTTGAAATAGAGCCTCTCTCACGCTCACATATACAGAGACAAAAGCAGATCAGAATGAGACAAAGCAAGGCTCCATCCTTCTTGCATCAAATGGAATGAACAGTCAGCTTCCTCCTCCCTGCACCCCCCCCCCGCCCCCGGAATTGAGAAAGACAGGGTAAACTCCACCCCTCTCTCTCAGCCTGCCCCTGCTGGAGGTGGGAGAGCAGCTCCTGTCTTTCTCACTGTGGATGAACACTGCCTGACACCGGCTCAAGGCTGTTTGCACTGCCCAGGGGTGATGGACACGGCGGCGGCTCCACACTGGCTCTCGGTCACCCTGCCTGCCGATATCTACGCCGGTGCTGCTGCCGCCGGCAGCCTGGTCGTCCGCCCCGGCACCGAGCAGCTGCTGACCGGGGAATGAGTGAGTGAGTGAGCTGGAGAGCCGGGGCTCCCGCCATGTCCCTGCCTTTGCTCACATTCTCCTTGTCAGTCAGCAGAGGCGAGCGGGCTGCCCGGAGTGCGGAGCAGCACTCCTGCCTGCACTGAGGGCGGCAGCAGTGCAGCCATTCAACGGGGAAGGAGGAGGAGGAGAAGGAAGCTCGCTGCTCGCCATGGCTTCAGACACGCTGCTGCCGGGAGGGAGGGCGCCGGGCAGTCGGCAGCTCGCAGCAGCCCAGCCTTCCAAATGTAAAAGTTTGCCCAGTCTGAATGGCCCGACCTTGCTGTGGCCCGGGGCCCGGGAGCTGCCCCCCAGCCCCGGCGGGAAGGGGGCTGCTGGCGTGGACTGCCCCCCGGACCCCCAGCCCCCCTCGTCTCCCTGCCTCCAGCCCCCCTGCCAATCCTCCTGCCCCCAATCCCCCTGCCAGCAGCCCCCCTGCCCTCAGACCTCCTGGTGCCAGCCCCCTTGCCAGCACCCCCTGTGCCCCCAGACCCTCTGCCAGTCCTCCTGCCCCCAGCCCCCCTGGCAATCCCCCTGCCAGCTGGGGGATTCCCGTTGCTTCTTGCTGTGTATGTGCTGCCTGACTTTCATCCAGTCCCTCATGGTGTCCGGCTACCTCAGCAGTGTCATCACCACCATGGAGAGGAGGTACAACCTCAAGAGCTCCGAGTCCGGCCTGCTGGTCAGCTGCTTCGACATCGGCAGCCTGCTGGTGGTGGTCTTCATCAGCTACTTCGGGGGGCGAGGGCACCGGCCCCGTTGGCTGGCCGTGGGCGGCTTGCTGATCGCCACCGGCGCGGCTCTCTTTAGCCTCCCCCACTTCATCTCTCCGCCCTATCAGATCCAGGAGCTCAACACGTCCGCCTCCAACCAGGGTCTGTGCAGCGGCGGCAATGGCACCGAGAGCAGGGACTCGGATTCGGGCTGTATCAGCAAGGACTCTTCCAGCCACTACCACACGCTCTATGTGGCCCTGTTCGTCTGCGCCCAGTTCCTCATCGGTGTGGGCTCGACCCCCATTTACACCCTGGGACCCACCTACCTGGACGACAATGTGAAAACAGAGAACGCATCTCTATATCTGGGTAAGTGACAACTAATTGCACCCCATTATCCAGTCAGCTTCAAGTGGATGAGTTGTGCTGTGGCGCTGCCTTTCCTAATGTAACCAAAACGCCAATTGTCAAAAATGTTTCTGAGTTTGGTTACAGTTGGCAGAATGCTGAGTTAACAAGCTTTAGAGTGAACCTGGTTAATAGTGTCTTCTTATTTCAGTTTACTGCTCTTAATTTGGAAACTTATTGCATGCTCTATCACTACGATTTAATAACTTAATTGAAAATTGATCAAAAATTGCGGGCTCTTTGTTAATCAGGTACAAATAAACTGCCCATGAAAATAATCTTAGACTTTTACAGTTGTCATATGTACTGAGATAATAATGCTACAAATAATGAGATTTATGAGAAGAGATAAATGTTGCTTCAATTAATACATCAAAATCAATAATTATTTATACAAGGAAAAATTTGATTTGATGAATCTATGTGTGCTTCATTGCCAATTTTATTTTTCATTTGAAGATTGTGTAATGAGATTGAGTTATTTGCAAAATAACTCAATTGGCCTTAATGATCCGTTCACATAATGCTGTCATTTAATTATGTGCACGTGTCATGTCTTTGAAATCTGGAACCATTGTTCCGACTTGTCAAGTTGTGACTGTATGACTAGAAATTTGGATTGTTTGAAAAGTTACCGTGAATAAAATTTGAATGCAAGAATTTTTTTCAATTGCCAAAATAATACATTTGACAACACATTGTACTAAAATTGGATCTGGGTAGTAACATAAATGCATAAAGTATTACATTTTCCCTTCACTCCGTTGTGACTTACGAGTATAACTGTTCCTTAAGATACTCACTGAATTGGCTGAGTTGTTAACACTGTCAGTAATTTTTAAATAAAAATTATATTATTGACTCTATTCTGATTATCAGAAGTTACATATTACCCAATATAGCAAATGGTTTTGA
Organism: Sphyrna mokarran; assembly: GCA_024679065.1. Taxonomy (NCBI): domain Eukaryota; kingdom Metazoa; phylum Chordata; class Chondrichthyes; order Carcharhiniformes; family Carcharhinidae; genus Sphyrna; species Sphyrna mokarran. Next base: position 71,964,496 of record JAGIQG010000007.1, on the reverse strand, counting down.
TTATGCAATAATATCCATAGGATTTTGTTTCACACACTGCAACACAGTCTCGATAAAATTTGTAACATTCAAAGTTGAAGAACTTTGACTTGTGAATGTTATAATGCATTGTATTAAAGTAATGCATGCAGAAAGTTAAAAACGAATATTTTGATACTGCAATAGCTTATGGCAGAAATTTCATCATGGTACCTGAGCATGTATTATGGGCGGATCCAGCAGGAAAGAACATCCAAAAGTGTTCTTGTATACTTCCTAGCAACAAACTAGAATTGGTTGGTACCTTGGAGAAGAATGTCATTTCCTAGATGGGTAAAGATATGTAACTTGAGAAAATTTAAAAAAAAATTTGGGAAAATGACAAAAATTTACATAGGCAGTAAGAGAGCCACTTTTAACATTAGACCTTGGAAATTCTTTCGGAATTATTGTGTAAAGAATTTGTGAGGCTGATGATCAATTCATGTCTGCCTATCAGGGCAAATGTGTCAGCAGTGATAAATGTAACACTAACCGTCTTGAAGCCGTTTGTGAGACTGTCTTAATAATGGATGTTTTTTCTATTATAACTTAATTGCTTCCATACTCTGTGATTAGTTTTCATAGGTTTCATAGGCTGGACTGCACTGGCATGAAGTACTTTCTGTCCTTGGTGCAGACTGCCAACAGGAAATACAGAAATAGATGTTATCCTCTTATACAGGTCAGGAAAATCCAACTGGTAGGACTTTCTAATATCACAGCAAGAACACATGTCGTGCTAAATTCAGTTTGGAAGATGTAGTGGCTAAGTTACAATGCCTTTCCTCATAAAGCTCAGTTTCTGCACTTACAGAATCAAGTGGCATATGTTCTTAGTATGTAATTATTGATAACAATGAAATAAATCACGGAATCTTTTCAGTGTAGAAGGGACCATTCAGCCCATCAAGTCTGTACTGGATCATTGATAGAACACTTTATCTAATCTCATTCCCTTGCCTTATCCCCACAATCTTTCATATTCAATTGATTTGATTTGATTTGATTTATTGTCACAAGTGAAAAACATTGGGGGCGATCAGGGCGTGATGGCGGCTGGTGTTGGTTGCGAGGCTGGACCTGTCGGGGGTCAGTGAAAAGGTGGTAGAGGTGGCTGCATGGCCAGCAATGGGGGGTAACTGTGTGGCCAGTGATTGGGAGGCTGGCAGTGCACTGAGAAATTGGCGCATGCACAATGGCTGCTCAATGCTGAAAAAAAACAACAGGATTTCTACGCAAATTTGGCACTTAAATTGTTTTGGGAGAATCCCACTCATTGTTTCTTGCATGCTATCCAGACAAAGCAACTGTTCATGGAGTATATAAGTGAGAAGGAAAGGAGAGAGTGCATAATAAAGTGTTACAGTTATAGCTAGGATGTAATGAAAGATCAGCTTAATATGTGCAAACATATGTGTGTGTAATGTATGTCCAAAGATGTGCACGTTAGGTTGATTGGCCATAATAAATTGATCCTTAGTGTCCAGAGAGATTATCAGGGTAAATAGTTGTGTGATGGGAATAGGGGCTGAGTGGAATTGTTGTCTCTTGCCACACTGTAGCAATTCTATATAGTAAGTTCTTCCTTTTCAGATAGCAATCCATTTCCCAAATCAACTACTTTTTTGCTGTTGGTTGACAGAAACAGTAAAACCATTACGAGGTGAAGCTCACACCTTATTGCAGTATTTCCTTTTATTAAGGCAGCAGTTATTTTGTGTGTTTAAGCACAATCTGTTTTGTAGTTTTCCACATCAGTTATAACTGTGACAGCAAAGATACCATTCTTCCTGTGACCATGAAAAATCTATATTTTCTTTCTCCTCTGTGAGAGATTGAACAGCTGCAGGTGTAGATCCTTGTGGAACATACATGCTCAGAACAGCTGAGAAATTTGTCAAGCCTGAGTGGTCAAAGTCATTCAAATTAAGAACCATGACTCATAGGGTCCTAGATATTTTCTAGTACATACAGTACATCACTGAGACAGTCCTCAGTGTACTGCCATAAGCACAGTACTAATTGTAAGCCAGTTCACAGAAATTATCTTTACACATTAGTAGACTAGACATACTAAGATGTAGGAGCTCAATGAAAGTTGCTTAGCTTTGCATGAGAAACTATGATACAAGCAATAATGACAACAGCTCAGTCAACAAACTATCTATTCAGACACACTTTAAATGCAGATTTGTGATCCAGGCAACTAAACCCTTAATAAAATACAGAAGCGTGCCAGCATGTTTGGGTAGGGAACATAGAGTAATGAAAGGTGTGGCAGAATTCTTATTGATATTTGATGGAACATTATGGTTAATCAGAAAATGAATAATGGAGCAATATCCATAGATACTTTCTTTCTGTACTAGTTGTTCACACTACTTTGTCTTGTACATTATGTTATATGCATATATATTATGCATATTGTAGTGCATGCAGTATCCATTGCATTGGCTATAGAACAATTTTTGGTTCTGTAGAATGTGAGGGTTGGAAATGGGCTTTTACAACACAGGTCCAATTTAAAAGACAGTAAGAACAGTTGCTAATTGGAAAATAATTTCTACTATTTAGTCAACAGAGTACAGAAATGGTAATGTACAAAGAGTGATCTATGATACATGGACCAAAATGAGCATATTCTGGTGCTAGTATTTAACTCATAAAGTTTGATAAGAGGCGATGAGGAAATAATCTGTCTCAGCAAACGTTTTCCAAATTAAATTGTATTTAAATACTTTCAAGGACAGAGGAGTCAGATGTGGCAATATCTTACAGCCAGAAAGCACCAGTGAGAAAGATATTAGTTTATTGTGCTTGAGTGATTTTGGAAATGCCAGTTTCGAATAGGAGCTCAGCTAAGTTGGTTTTTATGTTTTGTTTTGTTCATTCGCATCATAATTTGAACTGGAGGAGAAAGTGGATTCTTTGCCAATTTTATAGGTTATGAACATCTTTTGTAAGTATCACCTTAATTTATAACTGTCCAGATGATATAAATTATTGTATTTACGTCACAATTGTAAATGTCAAAATTAGATGCAAAAAAGATTTACCAGCTTCATGTGTAGTAACTGGCACAGAATGATAGCATTTTGACACACTAAAACCGTACTATTACATGAGTCCTGGACAAGTTAGAAATACTCTGCAATAACCTTTGAGCTAGTTGTTACTTCACATATCTGATATGTTGACTGTTCTGGAGCTGTCGTTCTGTGCATTCCAAAAAACAATATTAATATAGCCGAGTATTGAGGTACCAGTGTTATGCAGATCTGCATTCCATCAAAGGTTGATACTATCTGGAGCAGAGGGGCTAGAATGGGGGACAAGATTGAAGGGAGAAAATTTAGTCCACTCATTTTCATTACAGTTCTTCAACCAAAATCGGCTTTGTTTTATGAACGTACAGTTGAAGTCACATTGGTCCACCCAATATTAACACATTAGGCAGGATTTTCCCTGCAAGCTTCTGCACCCACAATCAGGCTCAAAATGGGGTCTAAAGCATGCATTCTGAGTAACTGATCCTTACAAATCCTGTGCAATACCAGTGTCAGTGGGAGGTGGAGTGGGGTAACTTGAGGCTGGGGGCTAATAAGACGCCCTCCAACTTGGAAGGAGCAGCAGGCTTCCTTTGTATGTGAAGGAGAAAGCACGCAAAATGGACATGCCCATAACTTGCTTTTTGAAATTTAAAGTTTAAAAAAAAGCTTCAGCACTTGGCTGTCTCTAAATTGGGGGGAATAGGAAGGCAGTAGCACAACAGTATTTTCACTGGATTTGTAAACCAGAGACACTGATCTTAAATTCGGCAACTGTAGATGTTGAAAATTCAACGAAAATCTGGAATCAAAGATGACTATGAGACCATTGCGATCTTTAGTGGCAGCTCATTGATCTAGTGATACGATTCTTGCTTCTATAGCTGTTATGATTAGAGAGTTTGAGAGAGGTTCTGGCTTCAAATCCCAGATGAGCCCTTTACTGCTGTTTCTTATTGAGGGCAGCATGGTGGCACACTGCTTAACACTACAGCCTTACAGTGCCAGAGACCCAGGTTCAATTCCGGTCACGGGTGATTGTGTAGAACAAAGAACAAAACAGCTTGACCCAACGAGCCTGCAGCACCATCTCGATGTTGCCACTTCTACCCGTGATCCCTGTCTACGTTTTATAGATCCATGCGTTGAAACCAAATTTGAGACAATTTAGGGAGAATTTGTTTTGCCAATTAGCCTAAGAGCACATCTTTGGGATGGAGGAAACCGGAGCCCCCGGAGAAAACCCACGCAAGCACGGGGAGAATGCGCAAACTCCCACAGACACAGGTCCAAATCTATGTATTTGCACAGCACAGCGATAGTCACTGAGCTGTTGTGTTGCCCATCAAATGGTCCAGGTCAAGTGTACAGTAACGACGTGAAGCACTAGGATCTCTCTCAAAAAAAAATCCAAAGCAGCCCTCTCACGACCCATCGCGTGTATGCCCTTGTTAGACAACAAGGCGCACCAAGGTACCTGTAGGATAAAAACAAGTACATCAATATCATTGTCTATTTACACACTTCCCAGGGACTCCCAAGGCTCATGATCCCTATTTTAAATCAGTTTTCTATACCCCTCCATTCCCATTCTGTTCATGTGCCCATCTAAGTATTTCTCAAATAACTCCAGAGTACCTGCCTCCACCACTTTACTTGGCAGTGCATTCCATACCCCACCACCCTCTGTGTGAAAAATCTCCCTCTGGCATCCAAATTATACCTTACCCCCCTCACCCTAAGCCCATGACCTCTGTGCCTGCATGGGTTTCCTCCCACAGCCCAAAGATGTGTGGGTTAGGTTGATTGGCCATGCTGAAATTGCCCCTAAGTGTCACAGGATTATTGGGCTAAATATGTGAGGTTATGGGGGTAGGGCCAGGGAGTGATTGTTGTTGGTGCAGCTTCGATGGGCCAAATAGTATCCTTCTGCACTAAAGGGATTCTATGATTCTTGGTTGATATTGAAATGGGGGTGGGGAGGGGAATCCATCCAGTGGGCTGCCTGTAGCTACTGCTGAATCCAGACAGGCATGAAGGGCTTCTAAGCCTACCAGAAACATGGGTCCCCTGATCTACTGCTGGGAGGCCCTCCCCAAGCAGTACTGTTCCTCACCACTTGCAGGGAACTTGAGGAAAATTGTTGGCCTTCGACAACTGGCAGTAAGTGGTCATTAGTCATGTGACTTGTCTACCTGGTGCTACAGTGCTGCACCCCTACTCCCCCGGCCCCCTCCCTCCCTGCCCCATTATGCCTCTGGAAAAAATGACCCAAGAGTGCGTTAGAACCAGGGAACTAGCACATTAGCAAATTTCTGAACCCACTTGTCTCCACTCCTACTAATGGTGGGGCTAGAAAATCCAATTGCTTCTGCACCATAGTATATACATTCCACCCAAAACAATGTGATCCTCTGGGAGATGCTGAAAGCCCAAGTCAATTTATGGGAAAACATTTGGTAAATGCTGCTCTGACCCACCTAAGTAATCAAAATGCATTTATGGAACAAATTTATAGATTCTTTAACATAATCAATGCTAAGGCACATCACAACAGTGTTGTAGAGCAAAGGTTTAGGACTTAGGCAGCTAAAGTTATAAGCACTAGTGATGGAGTAATTAAAATCAGGGATGCTCAGTAAATCAGAATCAGTTGAGCTAAGACTCCTCAGAGGACAGAGATGTGGAAAACCTGGAGGGATTTGAAATCAAGGTTGAGAATCTTGAAATTAAGGCATTGCTTGGCTGGGAACAAATTTAGGTCACCAAACTCTCAGGCAGTGAGTGAACAGCACTTGCTGTGAATAAGCCTTTCGTTGATAGCTACAGTGTTTCATACTGGTAATTAGTCTAATAACTCTCCTCTGCATCCTTTTGTATACTTGTATACAAAATTGTATACTTGTCATATAATCAATTATCCTGCAAATTCGTCTTACAAAGAACACAAAAGCTTGGGAAACAGGCCCTTCGGCCCAATGAGCCCACACCGCCACCCTGATGTTCCCATCTCTACCCGTTATCCCTGTCTATGTTTATAGATCTATGGATTAAAAACCAAATTTGAGACAATTTAGGGAGAATTTGTTTTGCCAATTAGCCTAAGAGCACATCTTTGGGATGTGGGAGGAAACCAGAGCACCTGGAGAAAACCCACGCAAGCATGGGGAGAACGCGCAAACTTCCACAGAAACAGTTCCAAATCCATGTATCTGCACAGCACAGTGATAGTCACTGAGCTGTCGTGTTGCCCATCAAATGGTCCAGGTCAAGCGTACACTAATGACGTGAAGCACTAGGATACTCTCAAAAAAATCCAAGAGCAGCCCTCTCATTATCCATTGCGTGTATGCCCCTTGTTAGACAACAGCCTATTCACTGTAGTTATTATGCCACAGCATTATTTAATATACCTTTAAGGATACATCCAAATCTCTTCCTTTCTCCACCTTCTCTGCTAGAAGAGTGTATATGTGTTAAACACTACCCAAACCAATCTTCATTTGCTGTTCATGAACTCAAACTCCCAACACATCAAGATCCACATAAAGGCATTTAGTATTGTCTACAGTCCTACCATTCACACGCATCTTAATATTATCCACAAATTTGTAGATTGTGCTTCCAATACCTACAATTTGATTGTTAATCGCCTCCAAACAAATTTAGATTCATTTAAATTTATGTTTGTCTGTATCTTTATGGACAAATCTCAATTCCTGCTCAATATGCTACCACTATTTCAGAGTAGAGTGGCCTTTTATGTGGCACTTTATCAAAAATGTACAGGACTTCCTTCTTTCATCATTTTGGTGGCTTCAAAAAACTTCAATCCGATTAGCCAGACGTAACCTTTCTATGAAACCCATAATATTGGTTTGCCCATAATATGTCGTTCTCCACTGAAATAATCATATCTTGCACTCCTAGTGATTCCCTTAAAAACCTTTTGCTATTACACATGCTGGGTTGATAGGCCTGTTGTTACCCAGGTCTGTCTTGTCATTTTTTGTGGACTACAGTAGCCTCTTCCACATCTATGGGAACTACCCTAGAGTGCAGCAGGCTAGTAAAAATCTGGCTAAGGATTCGTACACCAAGTGTCCCACCTTCCTGAAGATCCTCAGATACTCAACTTTTGAGTTTTTAATTCTATTTACAATATGTTTATTTGTTTTACTATTGCTGAAGTTACTATTAGTACTAAATAAAGGAGCTCTGATGAAGTGTATCCAGACTCAAAACATTAGCTCCATTTTCTCTCCACAGATGCTGTCAGAGCTGCTGAGATTTTCTCGCATTTTCTGTTTTGTATTAGTACAGTTAGTTTAGTTATTAAAAATCAGTCAATTCTAACATTCGAGCATTGTCTGCAGGAATAAAAACCAATTCACAGTATTCATTTAATGTTTTCATCACACATATTGTAACCTGTCCTTGAACATTTTTCAGTGACGCCTCTCTGACACTTCACAAAGCTGTTTCTGTTAGTTCCTCAATTGTACATGATTTCTTTAGCTTATCTCAGAAAAACATTCATTTTCTAAAATGTGGAGAAATTTGAATTAATAAATTGCAGACTTTCAATACAAAGACAGGTGTTTTAAAAGTCTTCAGCTTCTGAGCAGATTTTTAATGGGAAGATTTTTTACTTAGCACAGGTTATCCTTAATGGTTTCATGTTTGTCTCTCTAGACAGATGCTTAACAGTGTTCATTTAGTTAGGAAACAGTAAAATCAAATTAAATGTAAAAATGAGGCTTCTGAATTCTTCATAAAAGTTTTCTTTTATTTAAGAAGTCAATTAATAAGTTTCTGAATAAATTCACTGTAATTTTGAATATATTGACATTTCAGTTTAAAGTTTAAGAAGTTTAAGGTCAAAGTTTATTTATTAGTGTCACAAGTAGGCTTACATTAACACTGTAATGAAGTTACTGTGAAATCTCAGAGTCGCCACACTGTGATGCCTGTTTTTACATTTCACATGTTGAAATTAAGGTATAATGATGTTTTAACCACAAGAGTTTTGGTTGTATAGGGGTAATGTTCAACAGGTCTCTGGCCTGTTTAGTAATGATAGTATTGTTGCTTGAAACCTAAAAGTTGGGCTTTGGTCTATCTGTTTACTTCCAAACTGGGAGTATACCTGACACCGTTTTGTGCTGGCCTTTCTTTTAGACATGCCTGATGCCTGAAATTAGCTTGTAGTTATTTAATATATGCAAAAGTCCTGTGCTTATTTAAGGACATAAATACCACTGTTGGAGAATTACCACTGAAAGAGGAAGAGAAGCAGTACTTAGAGCCAAGAGTTCTGCTTACAGCTGGAAAGTGATTAGGCAGTTGGAAAGAGTGCACAAGAGACCTTACTCCACTGGATTGTTCATACCAAGAACTTTATAGCTACCATTCAGTGTCTGATTTACCAGGAAAGCTATTAAAGAATGAACACAATCAGCTTCTTCTCAGTCTGGAAATGAAGCTTAATGTGATACTTCCTCACATCAGTAGGTTTTAGGCTGTCATAACAATGTTTTGTGCCCATTTTTTACATACTATTTGAGAATTGTCTCCGTTTTGCAATGAATCTGGTGCATTAAGAATTGATGGACAAGAAGTCATGGACAGTATAACATGGAGTTCCTCTAGATTGAGTAGAACATTGGATGAATGTATTTTAGGTTATTGGCAGTTGAGCCACCCATGAAACTAAACTTCACTTGGCAAAAATGTTCAGCTGCAGTACTACAGAATATGCATATGTGAGAGGGAAAGAATGAATGATTGATTGAATGCGGAGGTTAAAAAGGGTGATATCAAGAGTTTGAGTGTGGTCCCTGACCTCTTAGTCCCCTGCTATTTATTCTGTGTACCTTTCTCTTAAAGTAGTGCACGAAGAAGCATGTGGTAGAATGATAAAGCTGAGAAATATGTGTTGCCTAATTAGCCACACCAAATGTCAGCCGCATTTGGTGTGAATGCGCAACATATAGTGACATTGGATTAATATTGTTACTTGCCATATTCAGTAACCAGCAGAATCAATGTATTGGCATGATAACAATACAAATTGCTGTATGCATTTGGAAAATAGCTGAATATTCAGACCATTCAATCACACGAGCCATCACAACTGTTTCTGTTCCTGGCTCAATACGCATGCATGCATACTAGCATGGGATGGTGCCATGGCTCACTTTTGTCTCCCTCTAACGTAGGCACTGAGGTTAATTACAACAAATCTATTGATGTTCCAGGTTAAGCTTAGACTGGGGTCAAAACAGCAACCTTTTTTGCCTGAATAGCTCAGCTCCTTCCTGGAGATACTCATTGATGGGCCTCCTATCAGTGGAGGGTTCCATTAAATCCTCCACTGAAAATGTGTTGCCTAATTAGGAAGCCCAGAAGATCAGATGGACCTTGGGGTACATATCCATAGATCCCTGAAGACAGTAGGCCAGATAGATAAGGCGGCTCAGAAGACACCTGGGATACTTGCCTTTATTAGCCGAAGCATAGAATATCAAAGCAGAAAGCTTATGATGGAACTGTATAAAACATTCATTATGTAGAGCTGGAGTATTGTATGCAGTTCTGATCATCACGCTATCGGAAGGATGTGTTTGTATTGGAAAGAGGAGCTTCATCAGGATGTTGCCTTGGTGAAATGTTTCAGTTATGAAGAGAGACTGATTAGGCTGGGATTGTTTTCCTTACAACAGAGAAAGCTGGTGGTGGGGTGTTGTGAGGGGAGGGTGTGGTGGTGGGGGTGCGGGTGGGAAGAAACCTGATCAAGGTCTACAAAATTCTGTAGGAATTAGGTAGGGCAGATAGGAAGTAAACAGGGGCATGATTTAAGATAAAAGTGAGGAAGATTTAGTGGGGGTATGAGGAAAAACCTTTTCACACCGAGGGTGGTGGGAAGCACCATGCTTGAAACACCACAGTATACAAGGCTATGGACCAAGTGCTGGAAAATGGGATTGGAATAGATAGGTGCTTGACGGCTGGCACAGGTACAATGGGCTGAAGGGCCTCTTTTTGTGCTGTAAAACTATATGAGTCTAAAAATTGTCATGACAACCCAGAAGAAAGTAATTATGGTGTATTGTGACTGGAAGAATAATGACACCTGGAAAATATGAATAATTAATTAAGTGACATTACTGTAGGGTTGATTGGTTTTAATACAGTTCTGACCCTTGAGGGACCTGAGGGGAAAGTGGAATTCAGTGCTAATGGCAAACTGTACCAAACATTTGGTTATTTTTTTGTAACTTCAAAATATAAACAGCAGTACTTGGTTGGATCATGACATTATGTTTTGAATACAGTTGCACTTTTTAAAGAAGGAAGCTATATGCATTTTTTAGTGGATGAAAGCAGCTTCAATTCTTCAGTTGTCGAGGTTAAGTGTTTCTCTGCACATTTTGTACAACAGAATTCAATGCCAAAGAAATAGCTAGGTCCCCCACCCCCCCGCCCCCGCCCCCTGTGACACTCTGGACTAATCACAGAGAGAATACACATGCTTATGTGGCATTCAGCAGCCCAGGGTTGGGGGGAATTACAAAGCACAGGCTTTGTGCCAAAAGCATGTTACAAAGTTATTTCCCAGGGTATTTTGATTTATGCGGAGCTACCAGAATGTATGTAAATCAAGACAGGCCATGAAAATCTCTATGCTGTGAACTGGGAACACAATGGCACTGCTGTGTACTGTATGACATTCAAACCATGTCTTTACACTGGCTGTTATCTTGCTACCTTGTCTTCTGAGAGTTTTGGCTTCAGAATTGTTTAGTTGTTTCAGCAGATTCATTTCAAGGCAACTTTAACCTAACCAGTCCACTGGGAAACTAACAGAATTGGTATTTTCAGGCTTTGTCAATTTTCCTTTCCATTTTGGGCAGCACGGTGGCATAGTGGTTAGCACTGCGGCCTCACAGCATCAGGGATGCAGTTTCAGTTCTGGCCTTGGGTGACTATGTGGAGTTCATACATTCTCTCCGTGTCTACATGGGTTTCCTCCGGATGCTCCAGTTAGGTGGATAGATGATGCTAAATTGCCCCTTAGTTTCCAAAAATGTGTATATTAGGAGGATTAGTGGAGTAAATATGTGGGGTTATGGTGATAGGGTGGGGGTGAGCCGGTTGTGTAAGAGTCGGTGCAAACAAGATGGGCCGAATGGTCTCCTTTTACACTGTAAGGATTCTGTGATTTTAAATCAATGGGTGTTAATATTCCAGAGTGTAACACTGGTGTTCAATCTAATCCTGCAGGGGTGTCTTAGTTTAAAATGCTCACATTTGTAACTCAAGTTCACTGGAACAGACAAAATCCTAAAAATGATAAGTTTTAAATATTTTTGTGTTATCCTGAAGTGTATGAAGGCACCTCTGCCAAAAATAATCTATGATACTGCCATTCAGGACTCTCTCCATCATCTCACCGGCCTAAAACTCTTTTAATACCTGCTGGGTTGCCTCTGGGCTAGCTGATGTTGTATTGGCCTGCATCCAGCAAGCTGTATCAGGATGTGATTTAACTAAATGAGGCCTGAGCCTCAACATTGGCTTCAGACTCTACTGGTCAGCCACTCAAAATTTAAAGCTGGCTGTCATCAATCACTTTTTTAAAAGATTATTTCATGGGATATTGCTGAGCATTTATTGCCCATCCCTAATTGCTGTTGAAAAAAAGTAATGGAAGTCTGCCTTGACTGTCAGTAATAGAATGCCATGCCATCTGTTCTCAGGTGTAACAGCTCCTGTACAAACTGTTGAACCTACTTACTGGCAGTTGTCGTGGCACTGCATTAGGAAATAAATACAAGACTGTCTTTCTAATGAGTGTGTCAGCTATGTGGTGTGGGAGAGGAATTTCAGCCCCTTTGGTACTGGTGACTAAAGCCTACTGTTAAATGAGTCAATGCTGTTTCATTTTTTAAAGCCAAACCCTCAGTGTAGAAAAATGAAGAGGTACATCAAGAAACCCAGATTAGGAGACTCTAGGATAGGGTTCAGAAAGTTTGAAGATTGTAAGTTGGACTAAAGACAGAATGAGAACAGGGTGGGTTCATCCTTTTAATGTTCTGAGAAAGAATGAAGTGGACAAAGGATGCCAGCTCCATCTCTGGACAGTGAGTACTGACAAGCTATAATGAAAACAATATATTGTGGATGCTGGAGATTTGAAATAAAAAAGCATTGACGGACAGAGAAACAAAGTTCTTGTTTAGAGTTCATATGACTCTCTTCATGGTTAAAGAAGGATGAATGGAAATCCTGTTGGAGAGAAAAACAGTATCCTTTGGAAGAAGAGTCATACAGTTTCTCTGCAGATTTTGCCAGAGCTGGAGAGATTTTCCAGCATTTTCTGTTTTTTATTGTAGTTCCAACAAGCTTCTCCAACAACATCATATAGAGTGCAAACATTTTTTCAGCCAACATCTCATTATGTGAATATCCAGCAATGATCCCTGAATATGGATGCAGAGGCAACATGCTAGTGAATTTTCCCATCCATAGTTGCTGATTTTGAGACCATTTGACAAAACACTATCTATTAAATTAGGAATGATAAATTCAACAACATTTATATAGTGCCGTCACAATAATAAAAACCCTGTGGGGTAAGAATGATGAGAGAAATAGTAGAAAATTTCCTGATGCTTTATCAGAGGTTTTGTCAAAGCGAAAAGGGAGTAAATTAGAGAGCTCCTGAAAACGGGCATGAGGGTTGGGATGGATAATGAATCTGCACCCATTCAGTGTACGTCATCGTCATGCTGCCTGTTTATAATGATTTTGAGATGCAGCCAATTCTATATACATTATTAATTGGCTATATGCACCAGTAAGGCTCCATTAACTTACTGTTTTGGAAATCTTGGTGGAAAGGTTGGGAGCTACCTTGTAGCCACAAAAAGCAAGAGGCCTTCCAGGCACCCAGTAAGAAGGCAGAAGGAACAGACGTCTATGGAGATCAGTGGTAAGATTTTAGCCACAAGTCTCAAAGAAGTTTGATTACCATACATAAGTGGGCAACATCAGTGACTGTTTCTTCAAATATTATTTCATATCAAATGCACCAATAGTCTCACACTATCTATTCACTAATCCCATCACGGACAGACAAAAAGTTTACATCAGGATTCATACCTAGTATTCATATGCTTCACTTCACCTGTGAGTGTACACTCACAGCTGTTTTTTATTGTACACTACACTACAGTGCACACTACACTCACAGCTCACACACTACCAGCTATTCAATCATTGCAGCTATATCACACAAACATATTCATTCGACTCACTGATATACCTTCATTTCTCTTGCAAAAGAATGTGGCTAGAAAGCAGGAACTAACTATTATTGACCCGATCCCTGGGCAAAACCTCCATATTAATTACTTTCTGTCTCCTCTCTGGGAGCTATCTCAGCGTGAACCACAATTTGTGGATGGGATACTGGGATACCCCCAAATTGTTGTGCTGCTGGATGAGAAGGGATGAACTGGTTCCCTTTTATTCAATCCTCTTAATTGGTTGCAACAAGATTATTTCAAAAAGGATCCTTTCCCTTTTGGATACTTGTTCACTGTCCCGACATATTAATGCTTTCAAAACAACCAATTTAACTAGGCTTTCTTGAGTTTTAAAAAAAAGTAAGTTTATTAGCTATTAAACACAAGAAAAACACATGCATATAATTCACACAGCTTAGAAATCAGAAGTGAGTTTAAAAAAAACACATCATTATTTGACTTGTCTGCAAGTAGATGGTGAAATGTTGCAGCCTTTTGTGATTTGTGATTCCAGTAGTGCTGACTTCAGCAGTTGGTTTCAAGATATTTGGGTCCTATGGTTTGGCTGAGAGGTTGCCCTGCTTCCTTTTCTGACTTGGCTTGCTTCAGCAGTTAGAGTGATATTTGGCATTTTTTTCTGCAGTGCAGGTGGGGACTCTCTTTTTTGTTCCTGTGTCACACTCTCTCTGACATACCAAAGTCCACACTGACTAAGTTTTCCAGCTGGTATTTTATTCCACTCTCTTGTATATTCCTGGAAGGGGAAAATCCATAAACTGATCTAGAACATATTTTACAGGATATAATTCCTGCTGTGATAATAATCAGCTTCTGTTATTTCCACAGGAGATAGTAGTTCACATTTTTTGGCTTTTGTTTCAAATGTGCCTCCCTGACACACAGGATTTGACTTTCCATTGTCTGTCTTTTCGTATTACCCACACTGGAACAATTCAGACAGTGAGTGAACTTACATTCTCAGAATTTACATCCTAGCCATCTTTGGATTGTATGTCCATTTTTAAAAGTATATATCTTATTTGGAAGTTCATATATCTGTATGTAATTCAGGATTTTTCTCCATCACTGTGACACCAGTTAGTGGGGAGGAGGCACATTTGCACATTCCAACCCCCATGCTTATGTGAAGGGCCATTGTTGAGACAGGAGTCACTTATATCCTCAAACCTAGCTTTCCTTGTCATGTCCCATTCCTCCCACATCCCACAATCTTGTCTGACTTGCAAACTGCTGATGATCCCAGTCGTGCTTGAGGCCAAAAGTAAAGCCATCTGGAAGCCACAGATTTAAATATGGCTTCAGTTCCATATTAAATGGTGTGTTTAGCCACACAATTAGTGGGATGGATGCAGCTTTAATGCAATAATAATTCTGAGGTCGATTTGAACTATGGTTTTTGAATTTAAATTAGTGCTCTGATACACCAAACTATCATGTTTTGGGCCATCAAGTTGCTGACGTGTAAATACTGTTTTCCTTTGTTTTGGTGAGGGAAGTGATTGAAGAATTTTTATAGTCATGTAGTAGGTGGGTACTGAGAACCAACTGTTCCAACTTGTCAACTCATAAACAAACTCATAAATTTCATTATGATACAGTACTGTAACTCTATTAACCACCTACACATGATCTGCTATTTGACCGAACTCTCTATAACATAATAATGACCAATTCTTTGCTGCTACTTTACAGCATTTCTAATTTTAGCTGTAAAAGAATTAGAAATAATCTGAAAGGCTACTTTTTATTAAGTGAAAATTAGTGGAGTAGTTCCAACATTCAGAAAGTACAAAATAATTAAGGGTTTGATCTTCACCAATTCTATCAATGGGTACGTAAGTTATTAATTTAGTTTTACATTTATTAACACAATATATATATCTGTAATGCTTCACATGTAAAGCATATAAAGAGATAAATGAAGCGTTCATAATTAAAGTTTTCTCTATTTTTAATGAACAACACAATAGAAAGGTGCAGATGAGTCCATGGTAGCGCCATGGTGTTATTTTAGGGATATTTCAGTTAAATTTATTAGCAATGCTGTAGTATCATTTAGAGATGTACAGCGAGAGGCTTTGTGTTGCATAATGACTTTCTTGTTGCTCAGTGATTAAATGCATTGCAAATGTGTCACTAATCCACGAAGAGCAAAAAGCTCCCATGTTCATTCTGTGACCTCTTGAAATAACTGATTTCAGCCTTGACATGTGTTGAGGACTTTATATTTTGGATGGACTGGGATATGAAAAATGTTGCTCCTGATCGCTATTTAGCCGTCTTTGCTGAAATGTGTAAATGTGTGGTTTTGGCTGAGGATAGGGTTTGGTTTTTCAGTGATGGAATCATAGAATCCTACAATGCAGAAGGAGGCCATTCGGCCTATCAAGTCCATGCTGATCACAATCCCACCCCAGGCTCTATTCCCATAACCCCATGCCTCTATCCTAGCTAGTTGCCCTAACACTAAGGGCAATTTAGCATGGCCAATCCACCTAACCTTGATGTTGTGTAAGATTGATTTGCCTGTGGAAATAGAGCATAGTTTTTCTGCGGACATTGTTACTCTCATCAGAAAATCCAGGCTGTAAGGTTTAGGAATACTAATGAAGGATATGTTGTAACATGGGGTTATTTTCACTCCTGGACTGCACCAGATTGATTGCAAATCAAACGGGCAGAAAAGATAAAAATGGAAATGCATGATGGAGGAGAATCTCTGTGGAAGGAGATTTTCTGTTGTCATAGAGTTTGGCAAGACTTTATCAACCATTCCTGGGTCCTATCTCTGTGATTGTTGCCTAATTGAGGGTGGGGGGGTGGATTCAAAGAACAAAACAGCACGGGAAACAGGCCTTCAGTCCAACGGGCCCATGCCGCCACCTTGATGTTCCCACTTCTACCCATGATCCCTGTCATCCCTGTCTATGTTTATAGATCTGTGCATTAGAACCAAATTTGAGACAATTTAGGGAGAATTTGTTCTGCCAATCAGCCTAAGAGCACATCTTTGGGATGTGGGAGAAAACCAGAGCACCTGGAGAAAACCCATGCAAGCATGCGGAGAATGTGCAAACTCCCACAGACACAGGCCCAAATCCATGTACCTGCACAGCACAGCAATAGTCACTGAGCTGTCGTGTTGCCCATCAAATGGTCCAGGTCAAGTGTACACTAATGACGTGAAGCACTAGGATACTCTCAAAAAAAATCCAAGAGCAGCCCTCTCACGACCCATCGCGTGTATGCCCCTTGTTAGACAAGGCAGACCGATGTACCTGTAGGATAAAACAAATATATCAATGTCATCGTCAATTTGCATACTTCCCAGGGAATTCCCAAGGCTCATGATCCCTATTTTAAATCAGTTTTCTGTATCCCTCCATTCCCATTTTGTTCATGTGCCCATCTAAGTATCTCTTAAATAATTCCAGAGTGCCTGCCTCCACCACTTTATTTGGCAACGCGTTCCATGCTCCTACCACCCTCTGTGTGAAAAAACTCCCTCTAGCATCCAGATTATACCTTCACCCTAAGCCCGTGACCCCTTGTGCTATTTGAGTCCATCCTAGGAAAAAGCTTAACCCGTAACTATCTATGCTCTTCATAATCTTGTACGTCTCTATTAGATCTCCTCTAAGTCTATGTCTTTCTAAGGAAAACAGCCCCAATTTGCCTAACCTGTCTTCGTAACTCAGACCTTCCATACCAGGCAGCATCCTTGTAAATTTCCTCTGCACTCTGGACAGAGTAAGGCGTCCAAAACTGGACGCAGTATTCCAAATGAGGTCTAACCAACGTTTTATACAACTGCAACATTAAAGGCCAGCTTTTGTACTCTATACCCCTTCCTATAAAGGCTAGCATACCATATGCTGTCTTCACAACCTTCTTCACCTGCTCTGCCACCTTCAGAGACTTGTGCACCTGCACCCCCAGGTCCCTCTGCGTTTCTGTACTCTTAATAGGTCTACCCTTTATCGTATACCTCCCCACTACGTTCCTTCTCCCGAAATGCATCACTTTGCATTTATCAGGATTGAATTCCATCTGCATTCCTAAGGAGACAGACCCAATCAGAGAGCCAGTTAACAGCACTGTTGGGAGAACTGGTTTGAAGTTTCCGTAGGCTTTAGGTATCCAGTGTTAGGACACTCCCAAGGTGTAAGTCTGCGCGTTTCCATAGTGCCGGCCTAGTTATGGGAAACATCCAATTAGAAGACCACCTCTATATTTGTCATCCAATTGGGCATGGGAGTGCAGCATAAGAGGCAGGAGAGCAAATAGGAAAGGCCCAAAGTGGCCAATGGGAGATGCCTATAGTGGCCAGCAGCCCCACAGAAAAAAAGGAACATGATACAGGCACACAGATGGTGAGAGGACACAGCGAGATGGAGGCATTTATCTAATGGTCCGTATGGCTCGTAAAAGGATAGGATTGTCAGGAGTATCAGTCTTCAGCAAAATGCATCCAGAAAAATGCATTTCGTTGCAGATGTAATTTTATTTGTGTCACAAGTAGGCTTACATTAATACTGCAATGAAGTTACTGTGTAAATCCCCTACACTCTGGCACTTTTCTGGGTACATTGAAGAAGAATTTAGCATGGCCAGTGCACCTAACCAGCATGTCTTTTTGTCTGGGGGAGGAAACTGGAGCACCTAGAGGAAGCGTGGGAAAACGTGCAAACTCGCTCAGACTGTGCCCACGCCGGAATTGAACAAGAGTCCTTGCACTGTGAAGTAGCAGTGCTAACCACTATGCTACTGTGTCACCCATGTTAATACCCTTGTTCCCAAAGTTCAAGTTAAAGCTTTCGAGCTTTCTTCAAGACCTGGAAATTACCAGGAAATAAAGCAATCATTGTAAACTGCATTAAGTATATAAGGTATATCTTTTTTTTTACTAGAGTATTACAACTTTTCTGTAACAAATCTAGGGTTTTTCATTTCCATAAGCTGTGCTGGTTTATTCAGCATAATTTGTCTGAAATCGGCGAAACTAACACAGGGCATCACAGCACTTTAAATATTTATTATTAGCTGGAGTACAACTCAAATTTCTGCCATCTTTCACATTCATTTACAAAATCTTTGGGATAGAAACAGGTCCCATGTACAAACCATTCACAATCCCAAGGTGAATACATCACCATTTAAAGCTTCTGCTAATTGGTCGCACAATTAGCAGAAGCTTTAAATGGTGATGTATTCACCTTGGGATTGTGAATGGTTTGTACATGGGACCTGTTTCTATCCCAAAGATTTTGTAAATGAATGTGAAAGATGGCAGAAATTTGAGTTGTACTCCAGCTAATAATAAATATTTAAAGTGCTGTGATGCCCTGTGTTAGTTTCGCCGATTTCAGACAAATTATGCTGAATAAACCAGCACAGCTTATGGAAATGAAAAACCCTAGATTTGTTACAGAAAAGTTGTAATACTCTAGTAAAAAAAAAGATATACCTTATATACTTAATGCAGTTTACAATGATTGCTTTATTTCCTGGTAATCAACCTTGACTTTTGCTAGATAAACTTGCAAAAATAAAGTAAAAGTATATTTTTTCAAATGGGCATTGTACATAGTGCACTTTCAAAATCTATTGCTCACAAAGAAAATGCAGCATTGAAGTGAAGGACAAATTGACTTTGTAGTATATTTCTGTGTGTCTATTTGTTTATCCGGTTATCTATTTTGTTTTGAAAATAATCACCATCATATTCCTGGAGAGCCTTACAGAGATGGAAGGAGATGGATAGATGGGTGGAGATCGTGGGGGAGGGTTTCTTGTTGTGCAAATGGCCAATTCAGTTTTTATGTTAATATATTCAGCTCCATTGCAAATATATCCATTAGCATTTATTCATAGTAAAACCTGTCAAACTCATTACATTTTCTTACAGGAAGCATCAACTAGTCTTCATGCTTGGCATGTTAGCTGATTGACTGTGAATGGGCATCGGAAGATCTGCTATAATTACAAGATTGTTTTTACTTTGGAATAATAGCTAGAAGCCACAGCTAGTTAGAGAACTAGTCACAGAAATGAGAGAGAGAAGGAAAGATAAATTTAATCTGAAATGTGTGCTCTACCATTATTTAGCAGAAATCTGGAACAACAAAAGAGAAACAATAGAATTTTGAAATAAACATTTTAGATTTATTCTGATGTAAACAGCTGCACTATATTTGGTATTGTGAAACAGAACAGGTACATTTACCTTTAAAAAGGTGGGAAATGCTGTAAAGACTTTGAGTATCCTAGCAGGGCCACAAGTCACATATCACTCAGAGCAGGTTGAAAGGTAAAAACATGCTTAGAATATTCTTGAGGGGTGTGGCAGACCTTGTCTTTTTTTGCAACCATCCCCTAAGTGCCAATAACAAATTTACAACAACTGTACCACTTCTATTACAGACTCAATCCAATCCTCCTCAGTGCTCTCAGCTTCTCAATGCTTTCAGATCCTGCTTTCTCAGACCATCAATCCAATCCTGCGAGGCTGTCTAACAGCCTTCTCCCCTGGAACTTTCTCCCTTGCTTCCACAAGATACTCTATCTAGTGTTCATAGTTGGTGAATTCTCTCATCCCAGTAATCTTATACTCCATTAGCACATCCCAGCTCTGCTTGATTCCAGGACTGCTCTCAATGCTGCCACATAGGGATTGAATTAGGGATCCTTCAGAATACTCTTAAATCATGGCCCACCTTCCCTGTTCCCAGGATCACCCTTCTTATGCTTTGGGCTGCAGAATCCTAGTTACAATGCTTCCACTGCTTATGTACTCATTTACACTGCTATCAGAGCATGGCACTTCATTTCTGCCTGCTGCTCATCAATGCCATAATACTCAGGATCACCTCTACCCGTGATAGATATCCTTACTTTTCTATATACAGTAGTCCAAACTCCTAGAACATTCCACTCCCAATATTGACACATGCTGTTAACTCCAGCAGTGCTCCTGGAGTCTGGGAAACTACCTCCCTCACTCCACACTGCTGGCAGACCCTAGAAATTTCCCAGTAAATCAAATTCCATATTCCAACTCCAGTCCAGATTCCTCATCCTGTGCATTACCATATCTTAGAAATTTCCCTATCCCATCAAAGTCCATCAAACTCTGTAGCTGCTGCTTCCAGAAATTGCTGCAAAAATGGCAACATTCCTGCATCTTGTTACAGGTTGTCACTGTACACTGTCCTTACTCCCTCTGAATACTCTGCTGTGAAATACTGACGTTTCCTTCACCTCTGTTTAGGAACATCGTTGTCCAGTTCCATTTTCTCCTCTGATTTTTGTGTAGATCATCCATTGTCCATTCATTACTTAACTTGGGTCATTGACTGAGAGTAAGAAGGGAATTGGTGTTGTGGGTGAACTTTTTGAGCTGCTCTTCAGTGGCCCACTGTTGGGTCATTTTAGTTTTCAGTGTCTTTTTTATTCTCAATTTACCTAGAAAGAGAAGAGAATGAGCAATGCAGAGTTTTGTATTTTTTTTTTTTGCTGCTGTATTGTTATAATTAGTGATGTGATTTTCAGAAATTAAAATCTTTTTATTTTTTACCATTGATGTTTTTTCTGTATAAACCAACTATGGGTGCGGAACCTTCCATATTCTCTTTCCCCGTCAACACTGCTGTTGAAATCTAGTACACCCTTCTCCTGCTGATATGTTAGATGAATGTCTGCACTCGCCTCTAGTAGCTTGTCATTCATGGGAATTATCTGCCAATTTTCTCTACGTGAGAATTGAAAGCATTTAACTTCCAGAGACAGACTGGTTTATTTTATGACTGTTGCAGAACTCATAATACTTCCCTGGTGGAGTTCCCAGAGAGAGAATGATGCCGTAAGTACGATGCCTAATGGCAAGATACTCCGGTGAGAGAATTTTTCTGTTTCATTTAAAGGGCTCTGTGGTGTTCATTGAGTTCACAGGGTTATGTTTCCAACTGCATTTTTGGAATTAATATCAACTTGCAGTCAGAAAAGTTTAAAATTCAAATGGATGAGAGCTTTGCTGCCTTCATGTGTGCATTTGCTGTGCTTGTAGCTATTAATAGAGAAGGGACCTGGGGGTGGAAGATTTGACACCCACTGACTCTGCCATCTCATTCTAATCCTGATTCTAGTAACAGGACTGTAATGATGAGTTTCTTCCCACCCACTTCCCAAACGCACTATTGAATAGCTGTTGTGCTGTATTTCAATGAGCAGATAATTAATATCATTTTATTTATCCTGTTAAGAGCAGGTACTGCTTCAGATCTGCACCTTCCCCATCCTACCACCCAACCCTGAATGAAATTTTCAAGCTGCGTTCTTCAATATCCTGTTTTGTCGATATATTCACAGTGATGTTCAGTAGGGATTTCCAAGATTTTGACCCGCTGGTAATGAAGGAGAAGGTAAATATTTCCAACTTAGAATGGTGCGTTTTTAGGTGATCCAGGGAGCTGGGGGGCAGGGGGGAGTGGTGGTGGTACAGGTATTCTCACAAGCTTGCTTCCTTTGCTCTTCCAGGCAGTTGATGTTGTATAATAAAAAGAGAAAATGCTGGAAACACTCTTCAGGTCTGGCAGCATCTGTGGAGAGAAACCGAGTAAATATTGAAATATTTACTTCTTCACAGTCATGCAGGTGCAAAACATTAACTCTGTTTCTCTCTTCACAGATGCTGCCAGACCTGTTAGGTGTTTCCAGCATTTTCTGTTTTTATTTAGGATCTTCAGTATCCACAGTTTTATTTATACTAGAGATTGATGCCGGAATTCTACTGCCCTCGCCCACCATGGAATTGGAGAGGGCGAGGGGCGGATGTCGGAAATGTCTGTTGACTTGGGCGGGAATTTCCGGTCTCACCGAGGGAGGCTGTTAAATCCTGTTTAGGAGATGTGATTGAAGAAGCCTTTTGTGAATTACTTCATCCCCTCAATATAAGTAGATATTGGGCAGTATGAGATGACTCTGTAAGGTCAGAATCATAGGATCCATTTACAGAAATGACTCGTGCTCCTGAACCTGAAAAACCAACTATAGCAGATGGGAAATTTGTAACAACTGTGGAAACTAGATCTTCTCAAGGGCAGTCAGCAACTTCCTGCAAAGTTGAAGCCTTTTAAAGGCTGAAAGCTAGTTGATGGTAATTGAT
The DNA here is from genome assembly GCA_024679065.1 of Sphyrna mokarran. Classification (NCBI taxonomy): domain Eukaryota; kingdom Metazoa; phylum Chordata; class Chondrichthyes; order Carcharhiniformes; family Carcharhinidae; genus Sphyrna; species Sphyrna mokarran. Next base: position 71,941,931 of record JAGIQG010000007.1, on the reverse strand, counting down.
ATACTTTAAAATTCAAATGTGAGCCCAACAAATACATACATTCCAGAATGTAGCCCGAATACAGACTTCAAAAATAAAATACATTGACTGCATGCATGAATCTTCTGAATGATTGTAGCAGATGACCTAATGGAAGTGCGGGACAAAAACATCTTATCTGGGGGAGGAGGAACAGGAAATATTTTCAGGAAGCCAATAGCAAAAGCTTAGCAAAAATAAAAATACACAGGAGAGAAGGAAGTGGGTTTCTTTTGCTCTTTTGAATAACTCATTTTGCCACCTTGTCTCCTGTGCTGAAAGGATTGTGGTATCTATAGAGGTGCCAGATTCCTGTTGAAACTGAATGATACTCAATTTAAAGGGTGATGGAGAGGGTGCAGGCCAGAAGGAAATCTGTTGATGATCTGGCAATGCCGAAGATGTAAGGTTGCTGCCAAACCTAATGTTGGGATCTTTTTCCTTTCTGTATGCCATGCTGGTAGCTGGCCAAATTGACAACTTGCCTGGCTCCAGGGTGGGGAAAGCAGTGGCAGGAGGTTGTAGTCATAGATTCTTAAGCCTGTTTCCAGGAATTGAGAAGAATAAGCTTGGTGCTTAGGGATGGGGAGAAAATGGCCATGCTTGCAGTATGAAGCAATCAGCAACCAAGACTTGATGTGCTAACAGTCAAGGGAGGGAGACACCATTGTGGAAGGAGGGGAGATGAACTTTGGGGTATTATGGGATTGGTCAGAGGCATTGTAGGAGCCCTATCTAAACGTGTTAATAAACTGACCTGCCTTTTCTTGATGAGACACTTATTGTGTCTACATTAACCTGTTGAGATCACGTTCCCCTTTTTTTAAAATTACTTACCACAGCCATTGTAAGCATTGGAATCAAGGTCAGCTTCTCTTTGAAGATTTTACTGTGTGTTTTTACCTTCTCATTATTTCTGAGCCACATTGAAAATAACTGATTAAATTATCTTCAAAATTTGGTAATGGCCTAAACATAGACGATGTGATGAGGGGTTATAAATGAGCAGATCAATATTGTGCATAAGGAGGAAATGTGTAAAAGATAGAATCATAGAGATTTGCAGCTTGGGAACAGTCCTTCAACCCAGCTTGTCCATACCACCCTTTTTTAAAACCCCTAAACTAATCCCAATTGCCTGCATTTGCCTCATTTCCCTCTATACCCAGCATATCCGTGTAACTATCTAAATATTTTTTAAAAGACAAAATTGTACCCGCCTCTACTACAACTCTGACAGCTTGTTCCAGATACTTACCACCCTCTGCATGAAAAAAATGCCCCTCTGAATACTTTTATATCTCTCCCCTTTCACCTTAAACCTATGCCCTCTAGTTTTAGACTCTCCTAACTTTGGGAAAAGACATTGACTATCTAGCTGATCTGTGCCCCTTATTATTTTATAGACCTCTATAAGGTCACCCCTCAGCCTCCTATGCTCCAGAGGAAAAAAAAAATCTGTCTATCCAACTTCTTATAACTTCTTGGCTTCTTAGCATATTGCTTTCAAAAATTTACTGTATGCATTATTTCTGTAAGATTGCAATTCCAAACATAATTGAAGAACACGGCACCTACAAACAGACAATCTTCTCACATTTGATTAAAATTTAAATTACGAAAGACACTTTTTTTGTTTAAGAATGCTGTTGGGTTTTTGATTAGTAATTGCAATGATTGGCATTTGTTGAAATGTGTAATCATCAATACTGAATTGGGCGGGGGGGGGAATTGTCTGTAATTGCAAGCTCATCTGCTCTTGTGGAGGACTTGTTATTGGGGCATTTATTTGAATTACTGGCAAATAGGTGTTAGTGGAAGCCACAAAGTTACTTTGTTTTGAATATCTGAGCACGTTAAATCTTTTCTAAAAAGTTGATTTTGCTATTGATTGCAATCAAATATGTTACATTGTAGGATTTAGCCTTTTGTTAGATCTTATAAATGAATTATGTGCACTAATAGATAATTCAACAGTTTAAGCTTATTGACACAGAACAGAATCTTGGATTGTAAACTGTTTAATTGTGATATATCTCACAAGGTAGTGACAGGTGGTAAATTATTGAATTCTTTTCACCTTCAACATGTTCATTTCTTGGAGAGTCCCAAGATATCCACTGACTTACTGTGTTTGTTCATCAAAAGGCTACGCTCAATATTTAGGATGGTTTATGATTTTTTTTTGGAGTGGATTCTGTTTCTAAATGTTTATATAGTTTCTGCTTTTATTCATCTTCATACTTGGAGTAATGAGTGAAATCAATGTGAATCATGGCAAGGTTGCCTGAGTCATCATTTGGATTGAACGTTAAATTTGTGCATACAAATGTCTTTTCTTTTGCAGGAGATTGTCAAATAAAATATGATGCAGACATGTTTATTAGAATTAAAATATAATCCCATAATTAGCAATCATGATAGAATCACAAATTTTGATTTCTAACAATATTGGCTTAAAGAGTATAACTGATAAATAAAATTGAAACCTATTTTCATGTTTGAAGCAGCGTTGTCATAATGCTACGCTGCCAGTAACAACATTGTAAATGTGGGCAGACGGCAGCTGTGAGTTCCCATGTTTTGGCGTCTGATTCTCTTCAGCAGGCAATGCAAGGTACTGTGACAGACATGATAAGAGCACCCTTGTGCCAGACAATCCAATTGATCTCGAAGCAGATTGGAGCAGTTGGCTTTTGATTTTTCTAAAGCAATTCTATAAATAATAAAGAGAAAATAGATTAGAAGTACCTGTAGAGAATTGAATGAAGAATTGTATATTGCCGAACATTGGATTTACAAATAAGCCTGGGAGGCCTTTTAAAGATGTTGCAACCTCTTAGGTTTTGATGATACTGCCTTTGTCTTTTTTTGGTCTTTTGCAGACTGATTGGGTCTCTGAATCTTTGAAAAATAAAACATGTTTGCATCAGATGCCACTTTTAGTCACGTGATTAAATACAATTGTCCAATCACAATGATTTGGAAGTTCAAAGACATTAGTACACAATAGGAGATAGAAGGTGGTCTTTAACATTTATTGAGAATAACTGATTCCCTCAACTTTCTTTTGCTAAACATTGATCCTGGAATCCCCAAAGTCTGGAGATCTGTTGACCTTACGTTATGGGCAAATTGCATCAATAGTAAAAGTAAATTTCACAGGCTCCATGTGGGTATGTCCATTCAGAGGAGATTCCCACCCAGGGTAATCTAAATAGAAACTTTTGGGAAGCTTAAAAGTTTGTGTTGACCTTTGTCAACCATCTCAATTGCCACACTAGTGCTGTGAAATTGAGTTTGTAAAGATATAAAAGAATTGAAAAATGGGAAAGAAAACTGTGTGTGGTCCCTTCAAAAGCTATTTTTGAGTTTTGTGCTAAAATGCAAATTTTAAAATCCAGATTTCAACATTTGCTTCAAAAGGATCAAGCAGAGGGTTGACTTGGAAACAGGCTTTTGTATTCTGCCAACCTATCAGTTTAGAAAGGTCATCAACTATTAATAGCCAATCAGATTTGAATTTGATCGTGTTGACAGCATCAGACCAATCATGGTGTAAGCAAATTGTGAGGTTAGAAATAAAATACACTACAGCACAAACAGGCCCTTTGGCTCACAAGTTGCACTGATCACATCTATATCTACCAAGCCACAGACCTATCTATATAACATCCTATCCCATTAGTTCCCATATACTCATCCAGAAGTCTTTTAAAAGACCCCAGCGAGTTTGCCTCTACCACCACCGATGGCAGCTGATTCCATTCACTCACCACCCTCTGAGTGAAAAACTTACCCCTAACATCCCCTCTGCATTTGCTTCCCTGCACCTTAACTTTGTGTCTTCTCGTAGCGACCATTTCAGCCCAGGGAAATAGCCTCTGAGAATCCACCCTATCTATTCCTCTCAACATTTTATAAACCTTTTCAACATTTCAAGAGAGAACATCTTGGAAGAACATTTCTAGAGACCAGGGCAGCCAGTCAAAAAAGTTATCACTGGACTAATACATCACCCCTGCCAGTTTAAATAGCTCTTAGCGGGATAATTCTCCTATCTGACAGAATATACTGAGTCAGAAAGACCTTACAGGCAGCGGACAACAAAGAGCTCCAAAACTTCTGAATGCTATCAGACCTGGTTATATATGTGTTTTGAGAGTGACAAACATTCTGTTATTCTGTTTTGGTAATGAATGTTTCTTGTATTATTCTAACAGCATTTCAGTTAAAATATATCTTAGTTAATATGTTATTTGTTTAGTTAAAGTTCTTGGTAATTTAAATAAAATACCTTATTAATTATTCACTTAAAGCAAGTGTCAGGCTTTTATGTTAATGAGTCCAAACATTAACTAAGAATAGTTAACGCTTTCCCAAATATTTTTACCAGATTGCGATGTGAGGTAAAGGGGATTAATCTCTGTACATCAATGAGGAGACTCTTTTTCAAAGATTCTTAAAACCCAGGGCAGCATATGTAAATACGATTTCCTATGGTCCTCACAAATAGGGACTCAATCTTTGAAAAGATCTGTGATAGGCCGCACAAAAATGGTGTGGCACCAGGGAAGGCAGAAGGCAATTTTAGATGGAAGCTTTGTAACAAGCAGCCAATTAGACCACTGATAAGAACAGGAGGCTATGAGACGATGCACAGCACATATTGTGATTCAGGCAGAAGAACATTAATATAAAAGCAATATACTACTGTAGAAAACATATGTTAGCTTGAATCAGAACATAATGATTTCTGAGTCAAAGACCAAGCCTGACTGGAGCAAATAATCAAGACAATTAAATATTTTCTTAGGAGGGTGCTAAATAATTATTTGGGGAGTGCTACATCATTGTTGCATGAATAATTCTACCCATTACTAGGGGAGTGCTATGTTATAATAATGTAGCACATTATTACTGTTACTTTATCAGAAGTGCATTTATTGAAACAGATGTTAAGTTCAGGACTTGGCCATTTGAACATATGACAATAAAAAGTCTCACATCGCGAATGAAAGAAAAGTGGGGAATTCTCCTGGCATCCTGACCAATTTTTTTCACATAGCCATTCCACTAAAAGCAGATTAAATGATCCATCCTACAATGATGTGTGTAAGATCATTGATTAAAGAACAACAGTAAAGTTTATTTGAAAGTTAGTCCACTGGTTACAAAGCACTTGAGGATCATAATGACACAACATGCTGTGTTGCACCACAATCATGCTAAATGGACTAGTTATTCAACAAACCTGGCATTTCCAAGATGGGCCTCCATAAGGTGCTGTGGGCCATTAGCAACAACAGGATTGCATACAACCACAACCTGTAGCATTGTGGCCTGGCATGTCTCCCACTCTACCATCATCATCAAGCCAGGGGATCAACCGTGGTTCAATGAAGAGTGCAGGAGAGCATGCCAGGACTACTTGTGTGCCAAACAGCAGAAACAACATGCAATAGACAGAATTAAGCCATCTCACAATCAATGAATCAAATCTAAGCTCTGTAGTTCTGCCCCATTCAGTCTTGAATGGTAGTGGACAGTTAAACAGCTCTCTGGAGGAGGATGCTGATGTGGGGAAATTTGAAGGTGACCAATTATGTCTTAACTTGGACAATGCAAAACTTGCAAGGCAAATATCTCTGTGCAAATGCATAACAAAATTTACTTAACAAATAAGACATAGAACATACAGCCAGTTGGAAACACTGAGGGTTAAATTGCTCTGGGAATAGAATGACAGAACCTCGCCAAAAGATCTGGAGCACATAGCCAAATAATCATAGTCAGTAAGTGCTGCTCTATCTGAATGTGAGTGCTGCCTGGCTAATTGAGAGTGCTTTTGGAGTTGGGTGGAAACGCAGAGTTAGATGAAACAGGCAGCAGAGGCTACAGGGAGAGTTTTGATTGATAAGTAGTGGGTCAGGTTGGTAAGTCTTTACAACTTTTATCACTTTTTAATACTTTGCAACTACACACTGTAGTTTAAATCTGTAAGGGCTAGAGTTGGTTGGCCAAGGACAAGGAAAGAAAGGCTTAATTAGTGCTGAATTTAATAACTCTTTATTTTGAAATGATTGATTAAATAACATTAGAAATGTTAATTAGTGGGGTGCAGTGCTCTAACTGTGAGAGGTTCATGATGCTTCCAGTGTTCCAGATGGCTACATCCACAAGAAATGTTTTTATAAAAATTCATTTGTGGGACGTGGACTTCGCTGGCTGCCAGCATTTATTGCCCAACCCTAGTTGCACTTGAGAAGGTGGTTGTGAGCTGCCTTCCTGAATCACTGCAGTCCATCTTCTGTGTGTTGACCCAAAATATCATTAGGGAGGGAATTTCAGGATTTTGACCCAGCAACTGCGAAGAAATGGCAATATATTTCCAAGTCAAGATAGTGAGTGGCTAAGAGGGAATATGCAGGTGGTGATGTTCTCATTTATCTGTTGTCCTTGTCCTTTTAGATGAAATGGTTGTGGGTTTGGAAGGTGTTGTCTGAGGATCCTTGGTGAATTGCTGCAATGCATCTTGTAGATAGTACACACTGCTATTACTGAGTGTCGGTGGTGGAAGGAATGAATGTTTGTAGATATGGCGTCAGTCAAGCAGGCTGCTTTGTCTTGGATGGTGTCAAGCTTCTTGAGGGTTGTTGAAGCTGCACCCATCCAGGAAAGTGAGGAGTATCTCATCACACTCCTGGCTTGCGCTTTGTAGTTGGTGGATAGGCTGTGGGGAGTCAGGAGGTGAGTTATTCACCACAGTATTCCAAGGCCTGTGTAATGGTCACTCTTACCAATATTATCATGGACAGATGCATCAGCAGCTGGCAGATTGGTAAGGATGAGATCGAGTATGTTATTTCCTCTTAATGGTTCTGTCACCACTTGCTGCAGACCCAGTGAAGCAGTTCTGTCCTTTAGGACCTGACCAGCTCGATCACTCTTTGTGGTGACATTGAAATTCCTCCATTCAGAGTACGTTTTGCATCCTTGCCACTCTCAATGCTTCCTCCAAATTTTGTTCAACAGCCGAAGGAGGACGGTACTTGATAACCAGTAAGAGGATTTCTTGCCCATGCTTAATCTGAAGCCATGAGACCTCATGGGGTACTTGTCGATGTTAAGGACTCCCAGGGGAACTCCCTCCCAACTGTATACCACTGTGCTACAATCTCTGCTGGGTCTGTCCTGCCGGTGGGACAGGATATATCTAGGGGTGGTATTAGTGGTATCTGGGATATTATCAGTAAGGTATGATTCTGTGAGAATGACTATGTCAGGCTATTGCTTGACTAGTCTGTGAGACAGCTCTCTCAGTTTTGGCACGAGCCCACAGGTGTTAGTAGGGAGAACTTTGCAGTGCTGTTTGCTTTGCCGTTGACTTTTCCGGTGCTAAGTTCAATGCCAGGTAGTCCGTCTTTGTTGAGATTTTGTAGCAATTGTTACAACTGAGTTTGCTAGGCCATTTCAGAGTGTAGTTGAGAGTCAACTACGTTGTTTGGCTCTAGAGTCACATGAAGACCAGACTAGGTAAACAGATTTCTTTCCCTAAAGGACATTAGTGAACCAGGTGGATTTTTCTGATAATCAACAACGGTTTCATGATCATTAATACACTCAAATTCTGCCACCTGCTGTGATGGGATTCGAACTCAGGTCCCAAGAATATTATCTGGGTTTCTAGATCAATAGTCGAATGATAATACCACTAGGCCAATTGCAGCTTCTCACAGACCGTGTGGTTTGGTTGAAGCAACAGTTGGATGCACTTAGGAGCATGCAGGTGGTGGAAAGCATCATAGACAGGAGTTACAGAGAATGGTCACATTCGAGCTGCAGGCAAATAGATGGGTGACTGCCAGAAAGGGCAGACAGTCAATGCAGGAATCTCCCATCGCTGTCCCCCTCTTTAACAGGTATACCACTTTGTTTACTGTTGGAGGGGGAAAGCAGGGGCTAGTGCAATGGCACCACAGCTGACTGTAGTTCAGCAGGGAAGGTCAAAGCACAGAAGAGCAATAGTCATAGGGACTCCACAGTCAGGGGCACAGATAGGCACTTCATGAAAGACTCCAGGATGGTGTGTTGCCTCCCTGGTGCCAGGGCATCCTGAAATGGGAAGGTGATAAGGCAGAGGTCATGGTACACAATTGGTACCAGTGACATAGGTAGAAAGAGGGATGAGGTGTTGCACCAAGAATTCAGGGAGTTAGGCAATAGACTAAGGAGCAAGACCTCTTGGGTTGTAATCTCTGGATTACTGCCAGTGTCACGAGCTAGGGAGTATAGAAATAGGAGAATAACACAGATGAATATGCAGCTTAAGATTTGGTGCGGGATGGAGGGTTTTAGATTCCTGAACCACTGGGACCATGTTTGAAAAAGTTGGGACCTGTACAAGTGGAAAGGTCTACATCTGAACCAGAGCAGGATTAAAAGCCTTGCTGGCTGGTTGCTAGTTGGGAAGAGTTTAAACTAGTTTGGCAGCAGGCGGGGACCCAGACTATTAACAGAAGAGGGATACAGTATAACATAAAAAAGCAATCAAGTCAGAGGGAATACAGCGGTGGTAAGTTTCAGGGAAGTAAGACAAGCTGGATGGCCACTACAATGCCAGGAGTATTAAATGTAAAACAAATGAGTTAAGGGTGAGGATTGACACCCTTATAATAGCTTTTACAGAGACGTAGTTGAGTGAGGGGCAGAATTGGCAGCTCAACATCCCAGGATATAGTATCTTCAGATGAGACAGAGGAGGGGATAAAAGAGGAAGTGACATTGCATTATTAGTTAAGGAGGCAGTTACTGCAGTAAGGAGAGCTTTGTGGGTAGAGCTTAGAAATAAAAAAGAAACAGCTGTATTGCTAGATGCTTATTCTAGATTCTCAGATAGTCAGCGGGAAATTGAAGAGAAATATGTACGCAATTTGCAGAGGGATGTAAAAATAAGAAAAGGGTAATTATATTATATGATTTCAACTTTCCTAACATTAATTGGGATAGCCATCATGTTAAGGGCTTAGATGGAGTAGAGTTCTTAAACTGTATACAAGAAAATTTCTTAGGTCGATATGTAGAGGATCCAACAAGGGATGGTGTAGTGCTGTACCTAATTCTGGGGAATGAAACCGGACAGGCGGTTGATGTATTGGCGGGGGAGCATTTTGGTGATAGTGACCACAACATGGTTCAATTCAAATTTGTTATGGATAAACAAATTGACAAGTTGCAGAAAAGGGTTTTGGACTGGGGGGGAGAGTAGATTTTAACAAAATAAGGCAGGATCATAGTTGACTGGAAAGATTTACTTGTGGGGATATCTACAGAACAGCAGTGGGGAGTGTTCAAAGATTAAATGGAGAGACTACTGGTCCAAAATGTTCCCTCAAGGATAATTGAAAGATGTAGCAAACCCAGAGAACCATGGATGACCAGAGATATTCAGGATACAATGAGAAGGAAAAGAGAGGCTTTTAATGAATATAGGGGGAGTAAGTCTATGGAGGCATTCATGGCGCACAGTGCAGGATGGAGCTTATGGAATCAATTAGGAGATCAAAGAGGGGACATGAGAAAGCTTTGGCTATAAAAGTAGGTTAAATACTAAGACATTCTATAAATATATTAATGGAAAGAAGATAACCAGGGGAAGAGTAGAACTCATTAGGGACCAAGGGAGAAACCTCTGGGTGGAGGCAGAGGACATTGGTAGAGTGTTAAACAAATATGTCACATCTATCTTCACCTATGAGAATGAAGAGATAGTTATGGAACTCTGGAAGAGAAGACTGTAAGACTCTAGAAAAAATTATAATAGGGAACAACATATCTCTTCATTCTCATAGGTGAAGATAGATATGACATATCTCATCTATCAAAGATGTGACTCAATAACCAGTATTAGAGATATTGGTGGGCTTAAATGTGGACAAATCTCCAGGTCCGGATGAATTGTGTCCCAGATATTGTGGGAAGCAAGGGAGGAAGTTGCAGGTGCCCGGGCCCAAATTTTTAATTCCTATCTGGCTACCAGGGATGTGCAGAGAACTGGAGAACAGCTAATGTGGTCCTACTATTTAAAGAAGGTTGTAGAGACAAGCTAGGGAACTAGCGACCACTGAGTGATTGGGAAATTACTGGAGAAGATTTTGAAGGAGAGAATCTATTTACATTTGGAGAGGCAAGATTTGTTCAGGGATAAACAGCATGATTTTGTCAGAGGGATGTCATACCTAACCAATTTGATTGAGTTTTTTGAGCATGTAACCAAGTGTGTGATTGATGTAGTTTACGTGGATTTCAGTAAAGCTTTTGACAAAATTCCACGTGGACACTTATTATGCATATAGGATACAGGATGATCTGACAAGGTGGATTCATAATTGGCCTAGTGATAGGAGACAGAAGATGGTGACAGATGGCTGCTTTAGTGAGGGAGGCCAGTGACCAGTGGTGTACCTCAAAGATCCATGTTGGTCTTCCTATTGTTAGTCCTGTATATGACATAGATGACCATGTGGGGAGGGGTAGGATCAGTAAGTTGCCGATGACACAAAGATTGGCCAAGTGGTTAACAATGAGATTGAGTGGAAGATTGGGTTACAGGAAGATATAGATGAGATGGTCAAAGGGCAGATAAGTTGCAGATGGAATTTAACTCTTTTAAAAAAAAATGTGAGGTGATGCACTTTGGAAGAAGTAATTTGACAAGGGAGTATACTGTGAAAGGTCTGACATTGGGAAGTTCCGAAGAACAAAGGGACCTTGACGTGTTTGTCCGTAGATCTCTGAAGGCAGTAATGAAAGTTAATGGCATATCGCCTTTATCAATGCCTTTATCAATCAGGGTATAGATTACAAAAGCAGAGAGGTCATAGTAGAGTTGTATGGAACTTTGGTGAGGCCACAGCTGGAGTACTGTGTACAGTTCTGGTCTCTACATTGTAGAAAGGACATGAATGCACTTGAGGGGGTGCAGAGGAGATTTATCACAATGCTGCCTGGGATGGAACATTTAAGTTATGAAGAGAGGTTGGATAGGCTTGGTTTGGTTTCATTGGAGGGGTGACTTGATTGAAGTGTTCAAGTTTGAGGAGCACGGACAGGGCGGATAGGGAGCAGCTGTTCCCCTTAGTTGAAGAATTGGTTATGAGGGGTCACCAGTTAAAAGTGAGGGGTGGGAGGTTTTGGGGGGATATGAAGAAAAGTATTTTTACTCAGATGGTGGTGATGGTTTGAAATGCACTACCTGAGAGGGTAGTGGAGGCGGGATGCTTCACATACTTTAAAAAGTACCTGGATGAGTACTTTGTACACCATAACATTCAAGGCTGTGGGCCAAATGCTGGCAAATAGGATTAGGTGGGCACATTAGGGCACTGGGAAATCTTTAAAGGTCAACAGAAAGCCACAAAAAAAGCTGTAAAGAAAAAATCAATTATGAGAGTAAACTAACTCAAGAGTATAAAAACAGATAGCAAAAGTTTCCACAAATGTACAAAATGAAAAGAGTAGCTAAAGTAAACTTTGGTCCTTTAGAGGATGAGAAGGGGTATATAATAACTGGGAATGAGAAAATGGCTGAGGCACTGAACACGTATTTTATGTTGGTCTTCACAGTGAAAGACACAAATAACATGCCAAAAATTGATGACAGGAAGGCTATGGCAGGTGCGGACCTCGAAACTATCATTATCACAAAACGGTTGGGCAAGGTAATGGGACTAAAGGTAGACAAATCTCCTGTTCCTGATGAAATGCATCCCAGGGTACTAAAAGAGATGGAAGAAATAGCAAATGCACTTGTAATTTACCAAAATTCGCTGGATCCGGGGTGGTTCCCACAAACTGGAAAACAACAAGTGTGATGCCATTGGTTAAAAAGGAGGTAGACAAAAGACGTAACTATAGGCCGGTTAGTTTAATTTCTGTAGCAGGGAAAATGCTTGAATCTATCATCAAGGAAGAAATAGTGAAACATCTGGATTTAAATTGTCCCATTGGTAAGACACAGCCTGGGTTCATGAAAGGCAGATCATGTTTGACTAATTTGGTGGAATTCTTTAAGAACATTACATATGCAATGGACAGTGAGGAACCTGTGGATACAGTGTATCTGGATTTTCAGAAGGCATTTGACAAGGTGCCGCACCAAAGCCTGCTGCATAAGATAAAGGTGCGTGGTGTTACATGTAATGTATTAGCATGGACAGAGGATTGGTTAATTAACAGAAAGCAAAGAGTTGGGATAAATAGGTGTTTTTCTGGTTGGCGATCAGTGCCTAATGGTGTACTTTAGGGATCAGTGTTGAGATTACAATTGTTCATGATTTACACAGATGATTTGGAATTGGGACCCCAAGTGTAATGTGTCAAAATTTGCAGATGGCATTAAGATGAGTGGCAGAGCAAAGTGTCAGAGGGTGTTGAAAGTCTGCAAAGGAATATAGATAGTCTAAGTGAATGGGTGAGGGTCTAGCAGGTGGAGTACAATGTTGGTAAATGTAACATCATCCATTTTGGTAGGAATAACAGCAAAGTGGACTATTATTTAAATGGTAAAAAATTGCAGCATGCAGATGTGCAAAGGGACCTGGGTGTCCTCGTACAAGAATCACAAGGATTTGATTTGCAGGTGCAGCAGGTAATTAAGAAGATAAGTGGAATTTTGTCCTTCATTGCAATAGGGATGGAGTTTAAAACAGTGAAGTTATGTTGCAGCTGTATAGGGTGCTGGTGAGGTCACACCTGCAGTATGTGTACAGTTTTGGTCTCTTTACTTGAGAAAGGATATAGAGGGGGTGCAGAGGAGATTCACTAGGTTGAATTTGAGAGGGTTGGCTCCTGAGGAGACACTGAGTAGACTAGGGCTATACTCATTGGAATTCAGAAGAACAAGGGGAGACCTTGTAGAAACATACAAGATTATGAAGGGAATCAATAAGATAGAAGCAGGGAAGTAGTTTCCTCTAGGGGCATGGCCTTAAAATAAAGGGGAGCAGAATTAGGACTGAATTGAGGAGGAATTTCTTCACCCAAAGGGTTGTGAATCTATGGAATTCTCTGTCCAGTGAAGCAGTTGAGGCTATCTGATTGAATGTTTTTAAGGCAAGGATAGATAAATTTTTGAACAGTAAAGGAATTAAGGGCTATGGTGAGCGTGTGGATAAATGGAGCTGAATCTACAAAAAGATCAGCCATAATCTTATTGAATAGTGAAGCAGGCTTGAGGGACCAGATGTTTACTCCTGCTCTTAGTTCTTAAATTCTTATTTCATGCATCAGTGTAGACCGGATGGGCTGAAGGGCCCCTGCTGCATTGTAATAATCTGTGATTCTGAAATACAGATCAATTATTAGCTTTTTCTAATCAATAATTCTGCCTTTCACTACCTTAAAATCAATTTCAATTACATCATGATCAATACAAATCTCTACCAATTACCTCAGCCAACCATATGATATTTAATAGCATAGTGATATTTTATTCATCCAACTTAGTCCGGATGCCTCTCCCTTCTCAACTGTAATTAGAAACTGTTTCCTTGGAATGTCAGATGCCACTGCAAGGTCAAAGTGGACATTCGCACTAGTTAACAGCCAAGTTGAGTACACATGTGCTCCTGCATCCAGGGGCATATCTGTCCTTATGTCTGGGCAGTGAATGAATGCACCTATTCATTATGTTGTAATGTACATTTCTTATAGGAATTATCCCAATAAGACTACTGCAGACTAATATGTTCCCAGATCTTTGGCTTTAAACTATTGACATTTACCATCGTGCCTTTCGATAGTTTTGCTTGGCTAAAGTGAACAATGCGTTTAAAATAACAATATATATGTTTTGAAAGAATAGCTACTTGTTTTGATTGTCTTACTGCATTCATATATGTGTAAAAATGTTTGTGTTAGCTTGCCTTAAGAATCATTTAACTCCTTACTGATTTCTTATCTTCTGAAAGACTGTATTCTGCCTATAAATCTTGTTAGCTGGATGGAATCCCCTTCCACAAAGGCTGTACAAATATCCACATCCATAGTATGGAGGAACCATCAGTACATTAGTGGAGTAAATAAGGCTGAAGCATTTGCAACCATTTTTAGCCACAAGTGCTGAGTGGATGATTCATGTCAGCCTCCTTTGGAGGACCCCAGCACCACAGACGCCAGTCTTCAGCCAGTTTCTGTGAATTCATTTCATTGAAATTAAGAAATAGCTGAAGGCATTGGATACTGCAAAGGATATGAGCCATGGCAATATTCTTGGAATAGTACTGAAGACTTGTGTTCCAGAACTAGTCATGTTCCTATCCAAGTCCCAAGTCGAGCTGTTCCAATAGAATGACAGCATTGGCACCTTTTGGTGATGTTGGAAACTGTCCTGGTATGTCCTGCCTATAAAAAGCAGAACAAAAATTGAGAGAGGTGGATACTCAGCGATTCGTTGGTATCCTTGTGGTCAGTCGCTGAAAGTAAGCACGCAGGTACAGCAGACAGTAAGGAAGGCAAATGATCTGTTGGCCTTCATAGTAGAAAGGATTTGAGTATAGGAATAGGGATGCTTTACTGCAATTATATGGTATTGGTGAGGCCACACCAGCAATATTATGTGCAGTTCTGATGTTCTTATCTGAGGAAGGATGTTTTTGCTATAGAGGGAATGCAGCAAAGGTTTATCAGTCTGATTCCTGGGATGGCAGGTCTATCATTATGAGGGGAGACTAAATTGGTTAGGATTATATTCATTGGAGTTTAGAAGAGTGAGAGGAATCTTTTAGAAACTGATAAAATTCTATCAGGGTTAGACAGAGTAGATTCAAAGAATGTTCCCAATGGTAGGGGAGTCGAAGACTAGGGTTCATGACTTAAGGATAAGATGTAAACCTTTTAGGACTGAGGTCAGGATAAATTTCTTCACCCAGAGATTGGCAAATCTTTGGAATTCACTAGCATAGAAAGTAGATTAGGTCAAAATGTTGCGTCATTTCAAGAAGGAATTAGATCTAACTCTTGGGGATGAAAGCCTTGAAAGGAAGGCTAGATCAGGATATTGAATTTGATGAAGAGTATGATCAAAATGAACAGTGGAAAGGCTTGAAGGGCCAAATGGCCTACTCCTGCTTCTGTTTTTCATGTAAGTCAACTTGGTCAATTACCGCCTCATCAGAACCCCATCAGCAAAGAGACGGAAGGTGTCATTAACACTGTTATCAAGTGACACACATGAATCAATAATCTGCTCACTGATACACAATTTGGCTTATGGCTGGATCAGTCATTACCTGACCTGATTGCTATCTTGCTCCAAACATAAACAAAAGTGAACTCAAAAGATGAGCTGAGAGTGACTTTCCTTGACGTCAAGACAGTATTTGACAGACTGTGGCATTAAGAAACCAGAGCAAAACTGGAGTCATTGGGAATCGGGGGAAAACACTTCGCTGGTTGCAATCATACCCGGCACAAAGGAAGACAGTTGTGGTAATTGGAGGGCAATCATCCCAGTCCCAGGACACACTTTAGACCTTTAATTAAAGACATTCATGTTGCACAAGTGCTAATGCTAGTCAATAACCATCTTCCCATGACATTGACATCACTGAAATCTCCACTGTTACCATCCTGAATGTCACCATCGACCAGAAACTGAACTGGACTAGCTACGTAAATACTGTGATTACAAGAGCAGGTCAGAGGCTGGAAACTCTGCAGTGAGTAACTTGCCTCCTGACTCCACCATCCAGAAGAGACAAGTCAGGAGTGTGATGGAATAGTCTCCATTTTCCTGGATGAATGCAGCTGCAATAACACTCAAAAAGCTTGATACCATAAAGGACAAAGCCGCCTGCGTAGTTGGCACCCCATCCGTTATATCCAACATCCACTTCCTCCACCATCAAAGTACAGTAGTGGCAATGTATACTAGTTAGAAGATGCACTGCAGCAACTCTCCAAGGCTCCTTCAACAACCCCTTGTAATCATATGACCACTATCATCTAGAAGGACAAGGACAGCAGATCTTGGGGATGCCACTGCCTGTAAGTTCCCTCCAAACCACTCACCATTTTGGACTTGGTAATATATTGTCCTTCCTTCACTGTGATTGGGCCAAAATCCTGCAGCTTCCATTCTAACAGCTCTTTGGGTGTATCCAACCTCTCGGACAGCAGCAGTTAAAGAAGTCACCTCACCACCATCTACTTTAAGGCAATTTCACAATAAATGCTGGTCTAACTAGTGATGCCTACACCAATAAAAAGGGTCGATATGCAGAGCACAGGGTGGTAATAAGTGTGATCCAGATTCCTTGGAATCATTGGATATCATCTGGGTGGCATAATGGCAGAGTGATTAGCACTCCTGCTTCTCAGGGGTCCAGGTTCAATTCTAGCCTCATGGAGTTTGCACATTTTCCGTGTGTCTGCGTGGGTTTCCTCTGGGTGCTCTGGTTTTCTTTCACAGTCCTAAGATGTGTGAATTAGGTTGATTGGCCTTGTTGAATTGCCCTTAATATCAGGGGGACTAGCAGGATGAATGTGTGGGGTCACTGGGATAGGGCAGGGTGGATTGTCAGTGAAGGCTCAATGATTTTATTACCTTGGTGGTGCAAAACCGGCCGTTTAGGATTGGCTGCCTTACGCAGCCCATGTTATTTTCCTTTTCGTTGATTCCAGCACTGAGTAGAATTGGGTCAGTTGTTTTCCTGTTGGTTAATCGCTTCCTATCAGTCTTACCCCATACCCTGCTGAATAGCAAATCAGCTGTATTTGCTGATTCTTCCTGAACCCCTCTTACTCAGCCAAATCATGCAATGTGTTCAGAATCCTCCAAAGGCATTACCATGCACTTTACTTTGTACGGTGTAATTTAAATGGCAGCTGCAAACAAAAATCATATGCAAGAACAGTAAGAGGGAAGGATCCAAAATACATTAGCCATCTGTTAATGGAACAAAATACAGCAGAATGAAATTACAAATAGTTGTAAAGAGAAGGATTTTGAGCAACAAATCAAACTGATTTTCTTCTATCAAGCTGAGTTGAGCTGGCCATTCCAAGTAAACTAGAAGCAGGAGTAGACCATTCAACCCTTTGAACCTGCTGTGCTATTCACTATGATCATGGCTGATGATCGAATTCAATACCCTGATCCCCCTCCCTCCCATGTCCCTTGACCCCTTTAACCCCAAGAGCTGTAGCTAATTTCTTCTTGAAATCAGATAACTTTTTGACCTCAGCTGCTTTCTGTGATAGTGAATTCCAAACATTCACCACCTTCTGGGTGAAGAAATTTCTCCTCATCCCTTATCTTCAAACTGTGACGCCTAGTTCTAGCTCCCCCACCATTGGGAACATTCTTTCTGAATCTACTCTGTCTAACCCTGTTAGGTTTTTATAAGTTTCTGTGACATCTCCTCTCACTCTTCTAAACTCCAATGAATATAATCCTAACTGACTTTGTCTCTCCTCAATTGACAGACCTGCCATGAAGTACCATTGAAAAAGAGCATATTACTCCTTCAGACTTATATTTAAAATGCTGCTTTATGCTGCATTAATAGTGGCCCTAATTTGGGAACAGCAGCGTTCAGGTATACCTCTTTGTTTACCTGTAACAGCATAAATGTATAATCTGGAAATTAGAGTGCTCCACTTGGCAATTTGTTGTAATTACTTTTGATGTTGGTAATCAGAGCATTGATAAGAAAACATACAGTTAGCAATTTTGATTGAACCTCCTTATGCATCAAATCATAGAATGGTTACTGCACAGAATGAAGCACAGCTCTCTGCAAGGACAACTCAGCTAATCTCTCTATTTTTCCCCCTGTAGCCCTGCAAATCTTATCTGTTTAGGTGCTTATTTAATTCCTTTTTGAAATTCATGATTAAATGTGCCTCTGCCACAATCTCAGGTATTACATTCCAGATCCTAACTACTCACTCCGTTGATTTTTTTTGCCACTGTCCTTAAGCCTGTGTCTCCTGGTTCTTGACCCTTCCACCAATGGGAGTAATATCTATTCTGGCGAGACACCTGATAACTTTAAACTTATCTATTAAATCTGCTCTCCACCTTATTTAAAAAGTCCAGTTTTTCTAATCTATACCCTCATCCTGAACCATTGTTGTAACACTCTCTTACGATCTCACTAAAATCTTCATGTTCTTACTGCAGCATACAGTAATTCAGTTGAGGCTGAACTAATATTTTCTGAGGGTTCACCATAATGGCGTGGTGGCACAATGGTCAGCATTGCTGCCTCACAGCTTCAGGGACCCACATTCAATTTTGGCCTTAGGTGACTGTGTGGAGTTTGTACATTCTCGCTGTGTCTGTGTGAGTTTCCTCTGGCTCTTGTTTCCTCCCACAGTCCAGAGATGTGCAGGTTATGTTGATTAGCCATGCTAACTTGCCCCTTGATGCCCAAAACATAATACTGACTTCTTCCAACCTCCTAGTGATCTTAGTTGAGAAAGACTCTGACAGTGATGGAAAACTAATAAGGCTGAATTAAATCCGCAAATTGGTGAGAATTTGGGATTTCCCTGTTGGCAGATGGGTTCTCTGCTGAACCAAAGCCCAGTTTTTGTCTGGAGTCTGTCTGCTACTTGCAAGCCATTGAAATCTTCTTTAAATCCACTCCCCCGCCAGAGCCGCAGGTGTGAGAGGGTCACAGCTATATCAGAGGCGTTCCAGTGAATCATGCCTCCTACAACACTGATAGCCAGGCAGCTGTGCTCACACTTATTGTTTGCAATTTTCTGATTCTTCAGAGGCTGCCTGCATCTTGAGATGAACTTGTGTTCATAGAATCATAGAGGTTTATAGCATGGAAACAAGCTCTTTGGCCCAACTTGTCCATGCCACCCTTTTTTTTAAAACCGCTAACCTAGTCCCAATTTGCCCGCATTTGGCCCATATCCCTCTACATCTATCTTACCCTTGTAACTGTCTAAATGTTTTTTAAAAGACAAAATTGTACCCACCTCTACTACTACCTCTAGCCGTAGTAGTGTCTTCCAGACACTCGCCACCCTCTGTGAAAAAAATTGCGCCTCTGGATACCTCCATATACCTTTCCTCTTACCTAAATATATGCCCTTGAAGTGCCAGATTTACATTGATGATATGAGTGAGAGGCTAGATAGATTAGGACTTCTTTCTCTGGAGCGTAGAAGGCTGAGGGGGTGATCTTATAGAAATCTATAAAATAGATTAGCTAGACAGTCGATATCTTTTCCCTGTTCTCTGACATTGACAAAACCTACTCCTTGTCTCAAATTTGGCTTCAATGCATAGATCTATAAACATAGACAGGGATCATGGGTAGAAGTGAGAACATCGAGATGGCGGCGCAGGCTCGTTGAACCGAAGGGCCTGTTTCCCGTGCTGTTTTGTTCTTTGTTCTTTGTTCTCCTGATGAATCTACTGGTGCACATCACTGTGGATGCTCAGATTGGTCCTCTCAGTGCCTTAGCCCACCTGCCATCCATAAATGGATGGGGTTCCTGGATGTGGCTTCTTCATCCTCTGGTTCTGGAAAATTGGGCCTGATGTCCCAAATGGTCAAGTTCCAGTTTCCCAATCTGGAATTGAATGGAGGAAAGCAAATTGTTTCTTTAACCTCCCCTGGAATTTTACTCTATATTTTGTCTCCCTGTACTTTTACTTTTCCCACAAATTTTCTTATTTCACGTCTCTCTACAAGAGAACAGTCTCTGTCTGCACTGTTGACATTTTATGGTGTTGTTGATCTAGGAGGAGTAATTTGCTGATCCGCTCCACATTAAATAAGTTTAAAAATAAAAAAAAGAAGTTGCCTTTCATTTCACGTATTCTAGCAGTTTGGCTGAAGAAGGAACTGGGTAAATTGAGTAGAGCCTATCTGCTATGGTCAGAAAGGGTTCTTAAACAAGTTTAGGCTATTCATTGGTATATGGAAAGGGTCTGTTTAAGTCAACTACTGGTGATGTTTGAACCAATATGCGAGCAATGTATTTCAGCCACTCTTTGAACCTGAGACATGGAATCACAAAATCAAACCTTTTTGCCCTCATTTCACATCTTAGGAATAGGTGAAACATGATCCAATTTTAACTTCAATCAGTCTGAAAGTTGATGTGAGCCTTGCTCTAGAAGTCTAATTTAGAGATAGAATAACAGAGATACCTTTGATGCTAGCTGAACAGGTTTTTTTTAAAAAAATTAATATTTCAAGGCTCAAAATCTTCTCTGAAAATTAATCGCTTCTCATTAATAACCAATAAATTCTTTTTCCTACATGACATTCACAGGTTCAAATGACTACAGCTCCACTTAGAGCTGAAGTTTTGGACAAATAGGTCACTTTTAATAATGACTCTTGCACTCATATAAAATACGTATTTAGCAATGTGAGGAGAATTCATTTAAGAAAATATGTGTATGTGAGTCAGAAGAAAATACTGATACATTGTTTTACTTGTGAAGCATACTTCAAATCAGAAATAGTTTTTTTAATTGGCTCTTGCAAGTTGATATCAGACTGAGACAACACATTAAAATGGCAAAAAACACATTTTTCACAAAAATAGTTGATGCCCATCTGCTTGAAGTGGCACTCAGTTGACATAGAGCAAATGATTCATGTGTAGCTTCTGGAGATGTTTCTGATTGCACTAGCTAGGACAAAGATACTGGATGTTAGAGAATCCTTTAAACTGTGGTCTTTCTATTCAGCACATTTATTATTCTAAATGGCCTTGCACTCATTTATGAAGAAAATGCATTCAATTGTATTATTTCCTGCATTTCTACTAGACAGTGTTCAATATTTGCTGTTCCATTGTTAGTAAGTATAGCTGTAATTTTAGACAAAGTGGCATGGTGGCACAGTGATTAGCATTGCTGCCTCACAGCACCAGGGATCCGGGTTTGGTTCCTGGCTTGGGTGACTGTGTGGTGTTTGTATGTTCTTCCCACGTTTATGTGAGTTTCCTTCCACATTTCAAAGATGTGCGAGTTAGGTTGGTTGGCCATGCTAAATTGCCCCTTAATGTCAGGGGGATTAGTAGGGTAAATATATGGGGTTATGGGGATAGGACTTGGGTGGAATTGTTGTCGGTGCAGACTCGATGGGCCAAATGGCCTCGTTCTGCATTTCAGGGATTCTATGATTCTTGACTGAGTGTAAATTGTTTATTTTATACTGAAAGATATCAAATTCATTCATACTGTCTTTTCCTTTGACATGTTGGTTTGCTTTTTTCTTTACCTTTTAGAATTAGTGCATATTCCTTTGTTTAATCTTTCTTGATTCTTGTCCCCACCCTCTACGTGGAGCAGTAGAAACAGTGGTTTGATTGGAAAAGGCTCTATTTGTAGCTGCTTCCATATCAGATTAGTCCCCACTGCCTCCTTGGTAATCCATCTAGCCTCTGTTTCTGTCAACTACTGTCTGTTTTCCTCTTAGCCAGAAAGAAATCCCACAACACCAATTTAAAGTCCAAACAGATTTATTTGTAGCAAAAGCCGCAAGCTTTCAGGACAGCCTGTTCCTTCATCAGGAGGCTTGGAGTTTTGAACCTGATGAAGGGACAGGCTCTCCCGAAAGCTTGCAGCTTTTGCTACAAATAAACCTGTTTGGACTTTAAACTGCTGTTGTGGGATTTCTTTCTGCTTTATCCTAGTCCAATGCTGGCATCTCCACATCATTCCTCTTAGCCTCCATTTCTGCTGGCTGGGCTCCTGCCTTCCCTGTGTGCTCTCTTTTGGGACTTCTCCGTAATCCTTACAATTCTCCTTTCCCAACTGTTTAATGGATCCTTATGTATTTATGTGCTTTGTGTCTATATCAGTGGATTTTGGTTGGTACTTCCAATTTGTGTAAAATGGGAATACATTTATTTAATTTTCCAGGATGTACCTTTGTTTCATTATTAAAAACTAATGAACTATGTTAGTTGCCTTTCTAAACTATCAGGCACTGGTAATATAATCACAATCTGTCTTTGATTTTGAAAAAAACAAGTGATAAATGAAAATATTTCTCAGTAGACGCTATAGATAATAGCCAGTTTATGCTATATACCAACCAAGCAGACTTCGATTCTTTTCCTTCCAAGGTCTTACCTGAAACTTTTCAGTAACTGGCACAAATAGCTTCAACCTTGAGAATGCTAAATGGAGACATAGAAACTAGAACAGGAGTAGGCCATGTGGCATTCGAGGCTGCTCTGCCATTCACTATGAGCATGGCTGATCATCAAATTCAATATCCTGATCTCTCTTTCCCCTCCACATTCCTTTATCTCCAAGAGTTGGGTGGGAAGGTGAGCTATGAAATTAGATATATATTTCTTCCTGAAATCACACAACATTCTGGCTTCAGTAGTTTCTGTGGCAGTGAATTCCACGCATTCACCATCCTCGCGCTGAAGAAATTTCTCCTCACCTCAGTCCTAAAAGGTTTACCCTTATCGGCAAATGATGACTTCCAGTTCTGAATTCCCCCACCATCTGTGCCAGTCATTCCCTAGGATCTAACACACTCTTATAAGCTATTATTTCTGCTGACCTCTTGCTGATATTTTTCCAAATTTATTCCATTTAACCCTGTTAGAATTTTATAAATTTTTCGAGTGATGCCCTTTGCCGCTTCTAAATTCCAGTGAATTTTATCCTAACTGACTTAGTCTCTTCTCATATAACAGACCTGCATCCCAGGAATCAGCCTGGTAAACCTTCACTGTACTTCCTCTATAGCAAGAACATCCTTCTTCAATTAAGGACACCAAAGCTACACACAATACTTCAGATGTGGTGTCGCCAACACCTCTACAGTTGCAGTAAAACATCCCCTATTCCTATACTCAAATCTTCTCGCTACAAAGGCCAACATACTACTTGTCTTCTTTACTGCCTGCTGTACTTGTAGGCTTATTTTCAGCGACTGGTGCATGAGAAATCCAAGGTCCTGCTGAGAATCCACCTCTAAATTTGCACTGATTAAAGTAATAATCTGTCTTCCAATTTTTGCTACCAAATTGGATAACTTCACATTTATCCACATTATACTGCGTCTGCTATGCATATGCCCACATACTCAGCCTGTCCAAGTCATGCTAAAGCATCTCTGCATCCTCCTCATAGCTCACCTTCCCACCCAACTTTTTATCATCTGCACATTTAGAGATAATACATTTAGTTCCTTCTTCCAAATCTTTAATATATAATGTGAAATCTATTTTAAAATAATCTGTTGGTATAAGTTAGTCCAATTCTGCTTCAGTAATCAAGTTTATCAGTAAGAGGTCAGCAGAAATAATAGCTTGCAAGTGTGTGTTTGGTCCCAGGGAATGAGTGGCATATTGATTAATAAAAAATATATTTTCCTGTGGTAGCTGGGCTCAGATCCAATCCAGATAATGAAATGCAAGCTTCTTCTCTCTGCCAGCTGTAAGGGTCCTATGTCAAATTAATGAAGCTATAGTACAAAATTGTTCCTAATTTGACACTGACATTCTCGCTCAAACTAGACATCAGAATGGCTTGTATTGGGCATAGTAAGAAGTCTTGCAACACCAGGTTAAATTCCAACCCATTTATTTGACAGTAAATCCTTGCTTTTGGGGTTTGCCCATTCATCAGATGAATGGAGAGTTCTGTTCTCAGACAGAGCATATCACAGCATGCACAGTTTACAGATTACTGATTAGAATGTGAGTCTTTACAGCTAACCTGCTATTCAAGTCTTAAAGAATCAGACAATGTGAGTGGAGAGAACAGTAGACATAGGTTAAAGAGATATGTATTGTCTCCGGACAGTGAGTGAGGTTTCACAAACCCAGGCAAGTCATGGGGCTTACAGATAGGATCTTGGGTTCATGTCGCACTGACTGAGGCCATCCTTATGTGTGCAGAACTTGATGATCAGTGCTGAACTGATAGCCAAGTTCCACACACATGAGGATGGCCTCAGTCAGGATCTTGGGTTCATGTCGCACTATCTGTAAACCCCATGACTTGCCTGGGTTTGTAAAACCTCACTTACTGTCTGGAGACAATACATATCTCTTTAACCTATGTCTACTGCCCTCTCCACTCACATTGCATCTTTAAGACTTGAATAGCAGGTTAGCTGTAAAGACTCACATTCTAATCAGTAATCTGTAAACTGTGTGTGCTGTGATATGCTCTGTCTGAGACCAGAACTCTCCATTCACCTGATGAAGGGGCAAACCCCGAAAGCATGTGGATTTACTATCAAATAAACGGGTTGGACTTTAACCTGGTGTTGTGAGACTTCTTACGGTGTTTACCCCAGTCCAATGCTTGCATTTCCACATCATGACTTGTATTGGGCATGCCATGCTGGTATTGTAGAAGGATAAGCCTCAGACATACTGGTCTAAGTAGATGATGTGTCTGAGATATTAATTAGACACTCAACTGGAAACCAGAATATTCCAAAATTTGTTATGCAATCTGAATTCTAAATGCCAGTAAAACACAATTGGAAATAAACTTGATCTATTTTTGAGGTAATAATAGGTTCATGACACTTGGAGTATGTAATATGTTATTAACATTTCAAATACAATACATGGTGGTGCAGTGGTTAGCATTGCTGCCTCACAACACCAGAGATCCAGGTTCGATTCCCAGCTTGCGCCACTGTGTAGAGTCTGCACGTTCTCCCCATGTCTGCATGTGTTTCATCCAGGTGCTCCGGTTTCCTCCCACAATCTGAAAGACGTACTATTTAAGTGCATTGGCCGTGCTAAATTCTCCCTCAATGTATCCAAATGGGCACCGGAGTTTGGTGACTAAGGGATTTTCACTTCATTGCAGTGTTAATGTAAGCTTACTCGTTTTGAAATAAATTTTGTTCAAATTGAAGGAGATTCCAAATGTCACTTGGTAGTACAGAACTTGAGTATTGGTGAAAAGAAAGGTATATTGCCAAAAATTGAGTGAACCTTAAGTTTGATTAGTATGTTTGACAAGTACAGTCATCCCATCATGAACCTTACCAGAGCCTTTCCATTCCTTATGACCACCTCTTTGTGTATCAAAATTCCTGAATTAAACTATATCTTGAATGGTTAAATGTGATTGTGCGTTGCTCTCCAACATATCAGCACGTCTCCTTGCATAAAAAATATTCAAACATGTAGAAAACAAGGAATTAATTGTAAGATCTTTGAGAGCAGGAAGACTGTCAACATCGAACAGAAAATAATTGGGTATTCTGCTCACAGATAAATTGACAGAGAAAATATCCTCCAACCATTTGAGTGAATTCTTTGCATGAATCACCCATGTCAAGTGTGGGTGCCAACATGCTGTCTGGTTGGTCAGTTAAAAATTTTTCAGTACTTAATTGATGATCACATGATTTTTCACAAAGTCCATTGATGTCCATGACCATGATAGTCATATTTTTACATGTCTCAAATTAGCCGTTGGCAGATTCCCTTACTTATCAGTTCAAAACTTTGCTGGTGCCCAAGTCCAGTCCCTTTCAATGATATTGTCTAAAATAACCATTGAACATTAAGAGAGATTGAACAGTTTAGGCTCTCTGGAATTTAGAAGAATGAGGGGAGATCAAATTGAGGTACACAGGATGATAAAAGAATTGGATAAAGTGCACATGGAGCGGATACTGCTTCTTGTGGGACATTCTAGGATGAGAGGTCATAGTCTTAGGATAAGAGGTGGCAAATATAAAACAGAGTTGAGGAGAAACTACTCCCAAACATTGTGAATCTGTGGAATTCGCGATGCAAAGTGCAGTGGATGCTGGCATAGTGAGTAAATTTAAGGAGGAGTTATACAGATTTTTAATTGGTAATGGGTTGAAGAGTTATGGAGAGAAGGGGATGAGGTTATGGGGTTGAGAAACATATCAGCCATGATGAGGTGATAGAGCAGACTTGATGGGCTGAATGGCCGAATTCTGCTCCGACATCCTATAATATTGTAGAAAGATGCATCCCAGATTTTCACTCTCTGTCAAGCTGAAAATAGCAGAAATTAGATTTAGTAACCTTGGCTGTTGGATTATTCTTCCAGACAAGGAACATTTTTGATGTGTGCAAGTTTTGATCTTGTGCTTATGTCTTTCTTCACCATCCATTGGATGGTTTATCTCAACCTCTGCAGGCATAAGCAAATGAGCGGTGGGATATGACAGCAATGTCAGGCTCACTATCAATTCCAGCTTTCACTTGAAAGGATTCGGTGTATCAACATCCATTGTATGACTCAGTAGCCAGTTCCACAGATTCATTAGGTTCTGGAGAAAAATACTTCTTGACATTTAACCTAATTGTAGCTGTAGCTTAAACATTGCCCTTTCTTAAATATTGACTTGAAATAAGTTGTTTGCACAAACACAGTTTCTTCCCACATTTGATTTATAAACAATGCTCTAATTGCCCCAATGCCTACACTTCACTAAGATGCAAAATCTCACCTCTTTCAACCTGTCTTCACTTGAAGCTGGAAAAGAAAATAGTGACCCTCCTCCTCATTCCTTTATAGATCAATCACCCACCATGTGAGGAGACCAAAACTGGACAAATGTAAATACAATGCTGATAAGTACACTCTAAAAACTATTTCTCCCAGCTGTTGATTCACAACATTCTGTATATGGCTGTAGAGATGTCTATATGAGAACTTCCAAGTTTAAAGGATCAAATGGCTCTAATTCCGTTCCTGTTTCTTGTGATCTTAACTTCTTAGCACTTTTAAGCCTTCACACCTAATTCTTCATAACTATTTCATGACTTTCATTACAATATTCAGATTAATTTCTAACTGTACGCGCTATGTTCTACGGACACAGTACTACTTGGGGGAGTTACTTTGAACATGATTGCTGAGATCAGGGTTACATTTTTGGACTTTGTACACGAGGGACAATTTTCTAAACCTTTGCTACCTGGGAATAATAGTTTGAGCTGTTCTACTGAATTTATTTAATTTAATTTAACAATTAAATTTGCAAATAAGTTGGGATGATGTCCACGTAACTTGATGCCTTATTTTCCTGGATTCCACCCATTCAATGCGCTGGCATACGGGTTCCCAGTAAAACGTAATGTTACTTGAAACTGATGATTGATTGAAAATGGTCTGAAAGCAGGCCAAATAAAGGAAACTAAATGTTTTACTTCTCTCTACTCCCTCCAATACTCAAGGAAGTTGGGACCGAATAACTTTTCATTTTCAGAAGACCCTGATCTCAGCAGCTGTGTTCAAAAAAAACTCCTCCCAGTACTACTGGACATGCACAACAGAGATAGTATGTGCCATGTTCCAATGCACTGCTGGTGGAGATTAAGGGGATAGGAATTCTCCTTAATAACTTCAGCTTCATACCTCGTGACTTTCAGCGTTGCAATCCTATACTCTCTGAATCTTTAGCAGGGCACAAAGTTATCATGGCGTTCTTCATTATTTAAATTACAGTTGTCAAATTGATGGAAAATGTCTTCTCTCTTACAAATTCCACAGGATTACAGAATTGTCTCTGGCATTTCCAACAGGAAAGAGCAATAGTTGTCAATCTTGCAACGTCACCACAGCCAGTGTGCCACTGCACATCATCTGCAAGCCTGCAATTGCCATTGCTTTCTTAACAGTTGTGTTTTTATTTATCATTTTCTTTGGCTAAATTGATACTGAACAAAAAACTGGATTAAACCAAGAAAATCATCTCTGATGCATTTTCTTTGCATAATTCATTTTCCTCTCTGACAAAATATTTAATATTTGTTTCAGTTGCCATCATTCCTTTCACAAATCACTTGAGTGCACTACTTTGTTTGCTAAAGGTGGCAAAAACTTTCTGCTTTTACAGCTCTGATGTTCAGCAACTTTGAAGTGTTAATGGCACACCTGTTAATTTGTCCACACAAAAAAACACACTGAGCAGAATCATTGCCAACAACAAGAGCAACATTTTGAGTCCAAGCTTCTTGAAATGTTAATGGATTTATGGGGGTGGTCTTGAGTTCGCTCTCTCCGTCCGCAGGAATGGCGATGGAGGCTCATGACCTGGAAAAATTCGGTTACGTTCACCTTAGTGATGGACAGGGATAGGCATGAAGCTGGGGGCTGTAGTTATAGCTGGGGGAAGGGTAATTATGAGGCCATCAGGAGAGAATTAGGGTGCGTAGATTGGACTAGGGAACTACAGGGACTGGAAACATCTGGAATGTGGTGCTTATTCAAGGAGCAGCTGCTGAGAGTCCTTGATAAGTATGTCCCTGTCAGGCAGGGAGGAAATGGTCGAGTAAGAGAGCCTTGGTGTACGAAAAAGTTGATTTGCTGGTTAAGAAGAAAAAGGAGGCTTATGTCAGGATGAGGTTTGAAGGCTCAGTTAGTGCAATGGATAGCTATAGATTAGCAGGAAGGAGGTAAAAAGTGAATTGAGGAGAGCTAAGAGGGACACGAGAAGATGTTGGCTGATAGGATTAAGGAGAATCCTAAAGCTTTCTTTCGATATGTTAAGAATAGAAGATTGGGTAGGGCAAGATTAGGGCCAGTCATAGAAGCAGTGGGAAGTTGTGCGTGGAGCCTGAAGAGATTGGTGAGGCACTGAATAAATATTTCTCTTCGGTATTCACGCAGAGTGCTGGAAATGTAGCTGTGGAGAGCACTGAGGTACAGGGTTGCAAATTGGGGAGTATTGTAGTAGATAGGGAGGCTGTGTTAGAAATTCTCGAGGGTTTGAAGTTGGATAAGTCCCCTGGGCCGGACGGGATTTACCCTAGGATTCTCTGGAGGCAAGAGAGGAGATTGCAGAGCCTCTGGCTCTGATCTTCAGGTCCTCGTTGGTTACGGGTGTGGTTCCGGAGGACTGGAGGATAGCAATGTGGTCCCATTGTTTAAGAAGGGGAAGAGAGACCTTCCGGGAAGTATAGGCCAGTGAGTCTTACTTCTGTTGTGGGCAAGGTATTGGAGAGAATTATTAGGGATAGGATTTATAGTTATTTAGAGAGAAATGAATTGATTGGGGATAGTCAGCATGGTTTCGTGAAGGGTAGGTCATGCCTTACTAACCTCATTGAGTTTTTTGAGAAAGTGACCAGAGAGGTGGATGGGGTAAGGCGGTTGATGTAGTTATATGGACTTTAGTAAGGCGTTTGATAAGGTGGCCCATGGAAGACTTCTACAGAAAATGCAGATGTGTGGAATAGAGGGTGATTTAGCTAATTGGATTAGAATTGGCTGGCAGATAGAAGACAGAGGGTGGTGGTTGATGGGAGATATTCATCGTGGAGTTCGGTGACAGTGGTGTGCCTCAGGGGTCTGTTTTGGGCCCCTGCTGTTTGTAATTTTTATAATGATCTGGATGAGGGTATTGAGGGATGGATCAGTAAATTTGCAGATGATACTAAAGTTGGTGGGTGGTAGATAGTGAAGAGGGTGTTTTAGTTTACAGAGTGACTTGGACAAGTTGCAGAGCTGGGCCGAGAGGTGGCAAATGGAGTTTAATGTGGAAAAGTGTGAGGTAATGCACTTTGGCAGGAACAATAAATGTGTAGAGTATAGGGCTAATGGTAGGGCTCTTAATAGTGTTGAGGAACAGAAGGATCTTGGTGTATGTGTCAATAGATCCCTGAAAGAGGCAGTCAAGTGGATAAAGTTGTTAAGAAGGCTTATGGAGTCTTAGCTTTATTGGTAGGGGGATTGAATTTAGGAGCCGCAGCATCATGTTGCAGCTGTACAAAACTCTAGTGCGGCCGCACTTGGAGTATTGTGTGCAGTTCTGGTCGCCACATTATAAGAAAGATGTGGAGGTATTGGAGAGGGTACAGAGGAGGTTTACTAGGATGTTGCCTGGTATGGAGGGCAGGTCTTATGAAGAGAGGTTGAGGGATTTGAGGTTGTTTTCGTTAGAAAGGAGGGGCTAAGGGGGACTGATGAACATATAGATGATTAGAGGTTTGATAGGGTGGACAGTGATAGCCTTTTTCCTAGGATGGAAAAGCTAGCACGAGGGACACAACTTTAAATTAAGGGGTATGGTTATAGGACGGATATCAGAGGTAGGTTCTTTACTCAAAGAGTGATTAGGGAGTGGAATGCCCTGCCTGCAGCTGTTGTGGATGCGCCAAGGTTGGTGGCGTTTAAGAGGTTAGTTGATAAGTATATGGATGAGAAGGGAATGGTTTAGTTAGGAGGGGCATTGCTTTTTATTTTGGTCGGCACAACATCGAGGGCCGAAGGGCCTGTTCTGTGCTGTATTGTTCTATGTTCTATGTTCTAAAAACTCGATTTTCATCGCCCCTCACCGGTGATATAATCAAGTTCACACCAATAATGGGTGAGGGCCTGATTCACATCTATTTACATACATTTTAATATTATTAATCAGCACCCTCGCCAGATCATCTTCCTTCGCAAAATTTTTGTACCTCACTGACATGATGTCACATTGACGCGGTTTGTAACAGATTCATCCAGACATGAACCTGTTGTGGGGATTCCATTCGGGAGCACAAAAATGAATATAGTCTCCAGGCTAGAGGGACATGGTCAGCTATTGCCCCCTGTCACAGGTGATGGTGCCAACCTGGCAGTAATACTCTGTGCTGGTAGCAGTGCCAGGGAAGTCTCTTAGTGGAAGCCTCATTGGTTGGGGGGAGTAGGGGTGCATGTTACTGTTGGGGGATGAGAGAGGGAGATGCATTGATTGGGAAGGTGAGGGTACTTGAGGGGGGGATTGTTAACATCGATGGGTGGGGGGGGATGGAAAGAACTGCTGGTGTTTGGGAGAGGGCAAAAGATCTCTGTGGTGGGGAAGTAGTTATTTCTTGGTCTGATCAGAAGGGTACCCATTTTACTGGGGTGTTTAGGCCCACCTGTCTAAACAGCATGAACACCCACTGTGTTTTTGAGTGCCATAAGATCTGGTGGGAAAATCTGTCAGATTCTCTGGAGAGAAACACCCATTTTCAGTCAGACCCTAACACTGTCACTTTTTAGTAAGATTCTGCTTTATGTTTCTTTCTCTGGAGTATTTGTTGTCAATGAAACAATTGTAGACATTTTTCGTTTAAAAAAAATAAGAATCAGGATGTAGCATTAGTAAGGATAAGTAACCTGTGCAATGGATTAGTAGAGACAGATAGCACTAGATTATGAAGTACTGCAATTGGGTATTAAGTGAGGCCAGACTAAAGGGAAATACAGTAAGATCTTGTCAGGTCTATAGTACACAGAGCATGGTAACTAAGGCTGTTGAGCTGTAGGCACTAATGGCTATATAGGAATGTCCTATTGTGAAAATAGAACCTAGCTCAAAAAGAAATGGTTACTAAACCAAGACAAAGCAGCCCTTTTAAGTGGCACCCCATCCACTACCTTCAACATTCACTCTTTCCACCATCTACACACAGTACGCCATCGACAATATACGTTGCAGCAACTCATCAAGGCTGTTTTGACAGTTCTTTGCAAACTGTCCTGGAAGGACAAGGTTCAGCTGACACATGGGAACCACCACCTGCAAGTTCCCCGCTGATCGACATGCTATCCTGACGCAGAAATGTATTGTTGTTCCTTTACTGTCACTGGATCAAAATCCTGCAACACCCTCACTAACAGCACTGTAGATGCAGTTACGCCAACCACATGACTGTGGCAGTTAACAAAGTTGCCTCACCACCGGATTCTCAAGGGCAATAAATTTAAAAAAAAAAAAATCATCTTGTGCAATGTGAACATTGGTGGCTGGACCAGGATTTATTGCCTGTCCGTAACTGTCCTCTCAGAAAGCATTTGAGAGTCGACCACATTGCTGTAGGCCAGCCAAGGCAAGGATGTGGGGGTTTGTTTCGTGGTGGCCGTGTTGCATTTCAGGTAGGGGCAGGCCTGTGAGTGCATGGTTGTGTAGAAGATTGATCTTATTCAAGAGGTCTGACTTCAAGCTCTTAGCATGGACCTGGGTCTGAGTGCTAACTTCAGGTTTTAGCACTGACTCTGGGCCCTAGTAGAGCAAACACGGTAAGAAGTCTCATTACGCCAGGTTAAAGTCCAACAGGTTTATTTAGTAGTACAAGCCACTCGCTTTCGGAGCGCTGCTCCTTCATCAGGTGAGTGGGATTTCAGTTCATAAACAGCATATAAAGATACAAACTTGATTTACAAAATAATGGTTGGAATGTGAGTCTTTACAGATGATCAAGTCTTAAAAGTACAGACAATGTGAGTGGAGAGAGGGTTAAAGGAAAAGAAGGAAGCGGAGACTCTGGCAGTTCCACACATGACTGTCCTTAAAGCAACTTTTGCACATCGCGTGTCATGATGGCTCTGAAAGAAGATAGTGTGACACCTGTGCCATTTGTTGCAGGACCTGGGGATGCCCCCAGGGCATGAGGGTGTACATAGTCCTGGTGATTATGAAACTGACAGCCACTTCAAACCCTTACACCACTGTTTCCTTCCAGACCACCAGTGGCATTTCCCAATCATCCATCCACAAATGTGTCAAGCAGGTCACGGATAGCCTGTATGCTTGGGCTGGCCAGTGTATCAAATTTGAGCTGGACCACTGCCCAGCAGGAAGCCTGGGCTTCAGGATTTGCAGCCATTGCAGGGGTGCCAAATGTGCAGAAGGATATATACTGCACCCACGTCACCCTCAAGGCCCCAGTGAAGAATCCAGGAAGATTCATAAACAGAAAGCACTTCCATTCAATAAATATGTGCAATTGGTGTGTGACCATCAGCTGAACATTATGTATGTCTGCATCAGACATCCCAGCAGCATGCATAACAGTTTTATATTGAAGAGTTCTGGTGTCCTGGAGATATTTGAGGATGAAAGGATGACTTGTGGGGGACATTGCTGACCCCTGTGTATAGGCCTGAGACTGACGCAGAGACCCGATATAATGAGACCTCCATTGCCAATAGCTCATTAGTGGAACAGTGCGTTGAGCTCCTCAAAATGTGGTTTAGGTGCCTGGATCACTCGTGGTGGGGGGGTGTTCCTCCGATATAGTCCTCTGATATCATCTGGCATTGTGATGGTGTGTTGTGCCCTGCACAACTTGGTGCAGCAGCAAGGAGAGCTTTTGGAGGAGGAGGTCCTGGAACACCACCTGCATTCTTGCCATGGTGGCCATGCCCTCCATGATGGCCCGCTGAGTCAGGGGCCACTGTCAACGGCTGCAGCAAGTTCCCTCTGAGACTGGGCCATGCTGTGCAGCCCCTCAGTCATGACCCTCTGTGAGTGGGCCACACTCTCAAGAGCCGCAGCCACGGCCCACTGTGTCTCAGCGCTGTCCCCCTGTGTTTCCTGCAAGCTCTCAAGTCTTTCAGCAATGGGCCGCAGAATTTCGAGAATCCTGTTGAGGCCCTCAGCTGTGGCCGCCTGGGACTCTGCCATGACCTGCTGTGACTCTATTGCTTGGAACCTGCCACTCATGGTGTGAATTTAATTTGCTTGTTGCACATGCTTTGATTGTGTTAGTACTTCTTGAAGGAGATATCTGGCATCCACAGCAGCAGTGAAAATCTTCTATTAAAATTGTAGACCTTAATTGTTGGTGATTTTAGCAGATGAACCTGTAACACATGAACCTGTAACACATTTATATAACATTCTGTTGTCTGCCATTTTAATGGAAGCATTAAATTGTTTATTTTAAATGAATTAACACCTCTGTTAAAGTGATGGATAAATTTTGTTACTGAGCATTCATTCGTGAACACTGGCAACAGGAAATTAATAGACAGAGAATCATGGGCTGCTGAGGGTGTGAAATTGACTGATAGACCTTCGCTTCAAAAATATAGCACCGAGACTGAAGAGTTCTTACGAAAATGAAAGATTTTTTCACTCTTCATGCATTGGCTAAGCATCTCTGATTTGACTGGTGTAACATTTTGTACGTCTACCATAGGTTTCACTTTCAGAGTGCAGGGCGGCACAATGGTCAGTGCTGCAGTCTCACAGCTCCAGGGACTCAGGTTCAATTCATGCCTTGGGTCACTGTATCTATGGAATTTCTGTGCTCCAGTTTCCTCCACAGTCCAAAGAAGTTCAGATTTGGTGGTTGACCATGCTAAATCGTTCTTAGTATATCATGATGTGTAAATTAGACGGATTAGCCATGGGAAATGTGTGGGGTTAAAGGTATAGGACAGGAGAGAGGAGCTGGGTAAGTTCCTCTGTCAGAGAGTTGGTGTGAACTTGATGGGTGGAATAGCCTCGTCTGCACTATAGGGGTTCTATGATTTCATTTCAGAAATGCTCTCCTAAAAGGAAAGAACAATTCAAATACTCCATGGATGAATAAACATGCAAGGAAATAACTGAGTGTTGGAAAAGAGGCATACGTTTAGCACATAGTCAGCAGAAGGGTACAGGATAAGAGCAAGTACAAAGAGATTAGTAGAGAAATCAAACAAATGAGAAAACTAAAGAGAAACAATGAAATTAAATGATCATGGAACATATAACAAAATGGTAAAATATTTTACATAGGAAATCTGTGATGGGAATTGCATCATTAAGGAATGGACAGGATAATGCCACTGGTAATGATGGAGGGATGACAGAAATATTAAATCATTATTTTGCTCAGTATTTAGCAGGGATGTAAAACAGTTAGATATTGAATGGTGAGGTGACTAATGAGATGAATACAAAGGGGATGAATAAACTAAGCAAACTCAAAGCAGATAAAGTCTTTGGTCTGGATGAATTGCAAGTATTGCACAAGATTTATGGGATGAAATGATGGTGATATTAATCAAATTTATTAATTAGTTAGAAAAGAGTGTGATGCCAGCAGACTGATGGATAGCTAATGCTTAAGAAAGGGGACATAGAATTAGACTGGTCAGCTTAACATCACTGGAATCTTTACTAAAGAAGAGAATAAAAGAACATTTAGAAATGAGAAATGCAATAATGAATGGTCTGTGTGGATTTCAAATGGGAAAATCTTACTGAATGTTTTTGAAGGTTACAACAGAAAGTATTAATGTAATAGATGTGATTTGGCAAAAGGTCTCATCATAGACCAACGAATGCAGCTGGAGAATGTAAAGTCAAGGAACAAGTAACAAAATGGATTGTTAGCAGGTTTCAAGATAGAAAGCAAGGAATTGGAGTAAAGAGTAGCTACTCAGACTGACAGATAGTTGGAAGTGGTATACCACAAGGATCAGTGTTGGGACTGCTACTATTCACATTTTCTATTAATGATTTGGACGTTGGAATGAAAAAGAAACAATCACCAGAATCTTATTGTCTTGCCCGTCTGAGATTTGTAAGATTCTGCCTGAGGCCAATGCAAAATGCTGTTCTGTGAGCCTCGTCCACCCGATTCTGGGGCAGTAAAATTCTGGCCAATATCTACGTTTGCAGATGATACCAAATTACCAATACCTAGCAGGAATGTAATTAATCACACAAGAACATTTGTTTGTTTACAGAATAGGCAAATAATCAGCAATAAAGTACATCACATAAATGTGTGAGAGTACGTTTGGATAAGAAGAATCCAAACGTGGGGCAGAGGAACAAGGGATCTCAAATGTAATCAATCCCTTTTTAAAAAAAAAAGCACCACAAGTGAGCAAAGCCATTTAAAAAAGCAGAACAAGTAATACATTTTATTTCTAGAGGGATAGAATTGAAAAGAAGAAACGTTACGCTAAACCCATATCAAACCTTAGTTCAATTGCACTTAAAATAATGAATGCAGTTCTGATCGACATATTGCAAAAAAGATATTGAAGCTTAAGAGAGGATGCAGAGAGGATTTACAAGGATGATACCAGACATGGGGTATACACATCAAGAAAGGATTGAAAGCTGGAAAAGAAGCTGAGAGGTAACCCAATAGAGCTTTTGAAAATTATGAAAGGTTTTACATAGAACATAGAACAATACAGCACAAACAGGCCCTTCGGCCCACAAGTTGCGCCTATTACATCTACCAATCCACAGACCTATCTATAACCCCCTATCCTATTGTTTTCCATATACTCATCCAGAAGTCTCTCAAAAGACCCCAGTGAGTTTGCCTCAACAACCTCTGACAGCAGTCAGTTCCATTCACTCACCACCCTCTGAGTGAAAAACCTACCCCTGACATCTCCTTTGTTTTTGCTTCCCTACACCTTAAATCTGTGTCCTCTCGTAGTGACCATTTCAGCTCGGGGAAATAGTCTCTGAGAGTCCACTCTATCTATTCCTCTCAACATTTTATAAACCTCTATCAGGTCGCCTCTCAACCTACGTCTCTCCAGTGAGAAGAGTCCCAGCTCCCTCAACCTATCTTCATAAGGCCTGCCTCCCAATCCAGGCAGCATCCTTGTAAATCTCCTCTGAACCCTCGGAATAGCCTCTACATCCTTCCTATAATGAGGCGACCAGAACTGCGCACAATACTCCAACTGGGTCTGACAAGAGTCTTATAGAGCTGCATCATTACCTCCTGACTCCTAAACTCTATTCCTCGATAGAGTTTTGATAGAGTGAATATGGAAGGAATGTTTCCTCATGTGAGGAAGAGTATAACTAGGGGTATCAAGATAAGATTGTCACCAAATAAATCCAATAGGGAATTCGGAAGAAACTTCTTTACCCAAAGAGTGGTGAGAATATGGAACTTGTACTATAGAGAGTGGTTGAACCTATGAATATAAATGAATTTAAGCGGAAGCTGAGCAAGCATATGAGGAAGAAGGGATTAGAGGGTTATGATAGATTTAGATTATGTGAGAGAAATGTGGGAGAAGGGTCGAGTGGAACAAAAACATCAGCATATGCTGGTGTACCATATATCTTGTGCAGTCAGATATTGGCCGTCACAATAGAAATTTCCTTTTTATTAGCTTCAGTAGCCTTCTATTCTCACCTGGCAATAAAGGTTCAATTCTATCTCCAAGAATTGTGAGCATCAGCTTCTGATCAGTGCAAATAAAAAGGGATTTTATGTTAAACTAATTGGGGAATGTATTCACAGATATGGAGCAGTATTTTGTGATAAATGTTCCACGTTCATTCAGTTCAAATATCTGTTTCTGCAATGCTCAGCTGCAAGAAAACGATGTTACCCTTGTTGTCTGATCCTCTCCTGTGTCTGGTAATATAGGATGGTTCCTGATACATTGTTCCTTATTGTGTTACAGCTTTTTACAGACAAGATTAATTTGCACTCGATGTTCAAGGGCATTGGGACATTGGAAAGTTGCCAGGTACTGAGAGAACAAATGTCCCTGGTGGGAAGATCTTTGCTAACCCTGAGAGTGTGAACAAAATTAATAAATGGTGAGAATACCAAATAAGGAATAAACGAACTGGAGGCAACTATTCAGCACCTTGAGTGCATTCACTATTCAATTGGAACCGGCTGAAATGTTTCTTAATTCCTTATTTTAGAAATGTTGGAATGATAGTCAGGAATGTGAAATTTGACTTTCTCACCAATTAGAGTGTGGCTAATTCTAGGGTAGATTCTGCTGCTCTAGCAGCTTGTGTCATTAATGCCCTGTGGCTGTGTTACTCACCATTACTAAGGTTGGAACTCTTAAAACACTGGTTTCCCAAACAGAATAAATACAAACAGAGAAGCTGAAATATTTAAAGGTGGGATGATGTTTTCTTGACATGTTGGCTAGAGGGTAGAACATAGAACATTACAGCACAGTACAGCCCTTTGGCTCTCGATATTGTGCTGACCAGTGGAACCAATCTAATGACCCTCTAACCTAAACTATTCCAATATTATCCATATGTCTATCCAATGACCATTTCAATGACCTTAAAGTTGGCGAGTCCATAACTGCTGCAGGCAGGGCATTCCATGTCCTTACTACCCTCTGAGTAAAGAACCTACCTCTGACATCTGTCCTATAATTATCACCCCTCAATTTAAAGCTATGTCCCCTTGTGTTAGCCATCACCATCTGAGGAAAAAGGCTCTCACTGTCCATCCTATCTAACCCTCTGCCTCAAGTAGGTCACCTCTTAACCTTCTCTCAGATGAAAACAACCTCAAGTCCCTCAGCCTTTCTCAAAAGATCTTCCCACCATACCAAACAACATCCTGGTAAACCTCCTCTGCACCCTTTCCAATGCTTCCACATCTTTCTAATAATGAGGCAACCAGAACTGTATGCAATACTCCAAGTGCGGCGCACAGTGTTTTGTACAGCTGCAACATGACCTCACGGCTCCGAAATTCAATCCTTTTACCAATAAAAGCTAATACACTGTACCCCTTTTTAACAACCTTATCAACCTGGGTGCCAACTTTCAGGGATCTATGCACATGTACATCGAGATCTCTCTGCTCATCGACACTACCAAGAGTCCTTCCATTAGCCCAATATTCTGTAATCCTGTTACTCTTTCCAAAGTGAATCATCTCACACTTTCTCGCATTAAACTCTATTTTCAACCTCTCAGCCCAGCTCTGCAGCTTATCTATGTCCCTCTGCAAACTGTAACATCCATCCTCACTGTCTACAATTCCTCTGACTTTAGTGTCATCCGCAAATTTACTAATCCATCCTTCTACACTCTCACCTTGGTCATTTATAAAAATGACAAACAGCAGCGGCCCCAAAACAGATCCCTGAGGTACAATGCTTGTAACTGAACTCCAGATTGAAATTTCTATCAACCACCACACTCTGTCTTCTATCAGCTAGCCAATTACTGATCCAAACTGCTAAATCACCCTCAATCCCATGCATCTGTATTTTCTGCAGTAGCTTACCATGGGGAACTTTATCAAACACTTTGCTAATATATACTTTGCCATATACACCATGTCAACTGCTTTACCCTTATCCACCTCTTCGGTCACCTTCTCAAAGAACTCAATAAGTTTTGTGAGACATGACCTATCCTTCACAAAACCATGTTGACTCTGCCTAATAAAATTATTTCTCTCCAGATGATTATAAATCCTATCTCTTATAATCCTTTCCAAAATTTTGCCCACAATAGAAGTAAGGCTCACTGGTCTATAATTTTCAGGATGGTCTTTACTCCCCTTCTTGAATAAGGGAACATTTGCTGCCCTCCAGTCTTCTGGCACTATACTTGCTCTAACTGAGCCTTCACATCTCATCTTTACATAATCTCCTAAGATTATCCTTGCACTGCAAGGGTAGATCCTTTCCAATCCAAATTCCTCTTCTCATCAAGGAGAAAGGCTCCCAGTCACCCAAAGTGGAGAAGAGCAGCAGGCAAACATTCCTGGATTCTCCCAGGCTCTCCCTCCATCCTGGGTCCCCTCTGTGATGCCATCATCTCCAGCCTCTGAGAAAAAGAGTGCACTTGCCTCAGAGCAGGAGACCCAAAAAAGGCTAGGGCCGGACAGGCCTTTGTCCTTCAAGGACACCCATAAAATTCAATAAAGACTTCAGAGTATTGTAGTCAACAGGCTGCCTCCACTTTTGCTGTAGATGTCGGAGAAGCACCTCGATATAGTGGTACAGTAAAATAATTGAAGAAGTATTGAACTTTGGTCTGATCTTGGTTTGGACAGGTCCTGAATTCCTGCTGGCAGGCTATGCCTCAGTGGAACATTCTGGTCAGCTGCTTGTTTGATAATTCAGTTCTTGATGGCCTTTGGCAGGAATGGCAATCCACCTTTATCCCTCAGTGATAGTCAGGATCACAAGTCCCTGCCATAGTTTCTTAGTTGGATACGACCTGGGCACGTCCCTCTCCCATCCTGGGAAGTTCGACTGCCCCTCTATATTCCCAGACAGCTTCCCTTTGCCTGGTTCACCTTTTTGAAAATTACAAACTTCGTCAGTGTGACATCACGAGTGAGGGGGGATTTCCAAAAGTAGGAGAATGAAAAGGCGGGGAAGCTCGCTAATTATATTAACATTTATTATTCTGAGGTTCCCGACCTTCATAGGTTGGAATTTTGTTACATCAACAGTGGGTGAGAGAATCAGAAAATGTGCCTGTGACAAATGTGGGTGCAAAATAGTGGCATTAGCATTTAGAGCATAGAAACAGGCTATTCAGCATCACTGGTCTTTGTACTGTATACCCACTAGAGAAGCATCTTTTACCTTGTATCATATTATTTATTCATTTATTAGTGTCATACGTAGGCTTACATTAACCCTCCAGTGAAGTT
Source organism: Sphyrna mokarran (assembly GCA_024679065.1). Taxonomy (NCBI): domain Eukaryota; kingdom Metazoa; phylum Chordata; class Chondrichthyes; order Carcharhiniformes; family Carcharhinidae; genus Sphyrna; species Sphyrna mokarran. Next base: position 71,901,767 of record JAGIQG010000007.1, on the reverse strand, counting down.
ACTGTGAAAATCCCCGACTCTCTTATCAAACAACACGTTTATTAAATCGCCCATTGAACTTGCTGTGCTCTATGACTGGACACTGGTGATCAGGAGATGTCATGGTTTAGCAGATGGAGGGGGTGAACAAGTGGCACCAACAATTGAGAGGAAGGGCACACTTGGAGAAATTGCAGGATTGGTGAGGACGGAATCTGGCCAATTATGGCAGACGGTTTCCTGTAGGGCTGGGGGATGCAATCTTGCTCCATGTGGCTCACAAAGAGATATAAAAAAATGAATTGCTTAATCCGGCTGTTCTCTTTTTAGCAGCTCGATTCCTGAAGGTGGGGAAGCCTTTTAACCAGCTGGTGTTAAATTCAAATCACTGCCACAATATAGCCAGAAGTCTCATTAATGTGTTATAATGACCGAACTGTCTCTCCAGAGTGGGTTACTAAGATGCCCTCCAAACTGGCCACAGTTGGAAATAGGTCCATTCACAGCAGGTTGGATTTTATACATTTAACCACTTAACCTCTTTTCTGCCACTCTGCTGCTCATCAAAGGGCAGGGGTTACAATACCCTCTTGTTTTGATGAAACTGTGTACTTCTCTCACATAAATAAACCTAATAAACTTAAAAACTCACATTATTGATTTGAACTGTCCACCTGCTGTGAACCCAGCTCCTGCACCCCTTTTAATACTGGGCCATTTAATTGTCAAATGTTGTTATGTTTTGCTTTGTGCATTACTTTGTTTTAATTTGTCTTACATTTTTCGTCCTGCCACTAATTCATAATTCCAATCTGTCGCTTCTATTTAAATAGTGACAGATTGAGCAGTGGGGATTGTAATTCCTTTGGGAGGCTTAATGATGAAGCACAATTCAGATGGTGATGTGGAGTTCACGAGAGGCCAATAAATTAAAATGAAACAACAGTAGAGGCATTTTGCTGCATCAGCTTTAGAAAAACCCTACCTTTTCGGAGCATTTCAGAATCAAATAAACTTTGCTAACTCCTATAAGCAGTGACCAGCCGAAAACTTGATCTGGGTTCACACAGAAGCCATTCCAACCTTTCATCAATGTTAATCACCCAGAGTCAGCTTCCTGCTATCTAATTTCAAGAAGAGAGCCAACAAGTATCATCTCAAATGTAGCACTTGCATCCAAGTGCGGTTTCAAATTTATTGTTGCCTTTTGACCTTCCGCAACCACATCACTAAATTCCTGCTACTGAAAGCAGCTCAATTTACAGCAATCATGCCAAAACAGTGAATTCATTCTTAAACATTTTTGTGACCCTTATCTCCATTGCCGCGAGAACAGTCAGTTCTGAATCCTTTACCAACCCTCTTAAAAAAAAATTTGCTTATTTTCCTACTTAAGTGGTTACTTAATTACATTGGAATGAATGAAAAGTCCACTTCTAAGATGGAGCTCCAGCTGCAAGTATGCTCAAGAGGCGAGAACAAAGTCTATTTGTACATTGAGACAGTCATTTCTTTCAGACTTCTAACCACTTTGCAAGTAGTGATTGGAACATCTCCAGGGTTGTTGTTGTTCAGATTGTGGGTGCGGACAGAGTGAGGCTGTTCAGCAAAGTGGTCATCACCTCAACATAGTGAAATTATATTATGAGTAGCAACTACAGTTTGTTAACTTTGGGGAAAGGGCAAATGGAAAAGAGTCTGATGTTCTGGCCATTACTGCTGTACTGGTGTTGTATCTGTTATAATATCATGGTATTATAATATTGGGCAAAAAAAAAATGGAGTAATGGAAGTGTTGGAAAGTGGAGAGAAGAAACACTTGTTGCTGGCAGCGTAATGTTGATGACGAAAGTAGATGTGTTAGTTGCAGAATGCAGCGGAATGGGAAGTGAGAATCAAAAAATATATTCATAAAGTGCTTTACTGAACTGCTCAAAAATGTCCAATCCTTTTTGCACTCTATTTGTGAATAGGATTCAGTTTCTATATTGGAGTTTAGCTATATGCTGTTAAGTTAAACTGTTATTGTGAGTTTTCTTAAGGTCCAATACCCGAGCCCAGGTCTTCTAACATAGGTGCATGTTTGACCTGAATGGGTACTGGAAGACTTTAAACAGTCTCAAAAAGCGCTGTTGTTAGAAACCAATTTTCCAAAGTTAAGTTCTTTGCATTGTTTCAGGAAAAACCCAAGGACCAAATTAATGTGTAAGAAGAAGATTGCACAAAATGAAATTTAAAGGGATTATTTCAATTAAAGGAGAGTGCCAAAATAGTGGATGAAATTTAATAGAGCCAATGGGAGTCTTGCTCTGTGTCACGCCTTTTAGGGAAGTTCTGACAAATTAAGCACCACTCAAATTCTTAATTGCATAGATGCAAGTCTTTCCCAAGGTCAAGTATCTGGGAGTATTAGTTCTTCTGGGCAGTCAGTGGTCAGCAGTTCTGTAAGACAGCAGCACCACTCAAGAAGCCTGCCTGGGTCTTATCACTAGATACCAGACCAAAAATTAAGTGATGACAGGAGGGGCAGCACTCGGTGTGGGTGGTGACAGCAAGTGAGAAGAAGGCTCAGCAGCAAGGGCATAGGGTAACTCTCAGTGGTTCCCAATTCCTGATATTGGGTCCATGATCAGACAATGAGTGCTATTGAACTAGGGATCTCAACACCTAGAATTTGCAAGCAAGGCTTTTATTGTCATGCTCTTTGGGTGGTTAATACCAGCAAGGCAGTGAGTCAAGAACACCATCAATGGGTCTTCCTGACATGTACTTAATCTGGGCGTAAGTGGGGAGGAGTTGGGATATTCACCCATTGTCCTTCCATTTGATTAAATTAGCCTCTGCCACCAAACTCATCAAGTTGCGTACAAGTAACTGTGCCACTTAACATTTGCCCGCAGGAATATTGGAACATGAATATGCTATTTAGTTCGTCGAGCCTTTACTTCAATCCATTTACCTACCTTGTACTATTTAGCTTTAGATCCATTGTTTTATGGTTATTGAACAAGAAGTGGTGCTCAATAAAGTGTGTGTGAGGCAGATTGCCATCCATGCCACATCATGGCACCATTCCTTTTCCGGCATTTGTGTAAGGAAGAAGTGGAACCAATTTTCAGGCCACAGTCTTTTGAGATGCCAGTCTTATGCTTCAGGGAGCTACAGAAATCCTTCCATCAGAAGAATAACTTTACTAACCTGGACATTGTGGAGACAGTTTCCATAGTATTGCCAAGTAAGTGTGGCATGGCCTAAATGGATAGTTTTTGGCATCTTGGTAAAAGCCACCTGTTGATCATCCTGACATGCCTTTTTTGTGCATTATTGTTGAAAGATTGGCACATTAATTCAGAGAAAGCATCCAACGTTAGTTAGACATTCACATCTTAATTGTACTGTTGAATCATAGAATCCCTATAATACAGAAGGAAGCAAATTGGCCCATCAAGCACTGACTCTCCAACAGAGCATCCCACCCAGGCCTTATCCCCATAGCCCCACCTATTTACCCCGCTAATCCCATTAAGATGCACATCTTGGGACGCTAAGTGGCAATTTAGCATAGCCCATCCATGTAACTGGTATATCTTTGGACTGTGGAGGAAATCCACTTAGACATGGAACATGCAAACTCCACACAGACAGTCACCCAAGGCCGCAATTGAATCCGGGTTCTTTAGTGCTGTGAGATAGCCGTGCTAAGCACCATATTGCTCTGGAGTTTATGTATAATTATGTATAATAATGTTTATGATGTCCACAAGTGGACGGGCTTTGCAGATGAGCCATTGTTTCCGTAGGACATCTGGATATGATATCGATGAGCTGGATTTCATAAGCTAATTCACCTGAATAACTAATTGGATAGTTCAGGGCCTTTGATTTGGGGATACTTTACACAAATTGCTTTGTTTACCAGGGGTAACATGGCAGGAACAGGTGAGAAGTTATGATTTTTTTTTAATGTTACAACAATCCTGATTTTCTTCTTCCGAATACACAGTGGGTATTGCAATGTATTGGGAATTTGATCCAACAACAGACGCAATTCTTGTCAGCTGGGGAACATGATAATGATGTAACATGATAATGCCAGTTCAGGTGATGATGCCTGTAATAGGTGACAAAGCAATCAGTCTTTTACCTTTCAGCATTCCGCTCACGTCATGTTCACCGTTTACTGTCAGAAGCGCCAATTAACCTTTCCTTTCTTAAGGTGTCTGTCTTGGCGACACTAACATCTCTGAGTTAGAAAACTGCGTGTTCAAGCCTCATATCAAAGAGACAAAATCTAGGCTGACACTTTATTGCAGAACTGGGAAAGTGGCATATTTCAAATGAGAGGTTAAGTCTGGGTTCTGCTTGCTCTCTCAAGCGAACCTAAAAGGCCCCATGACTTTATTCATGGAAGAATAGGAGTTTTCTACCTAGTTTGCTGGTCAATATTTATCCCTCAACCAGTATTTCAGTGGATTATCTGATCAACGTTGCTGTTTGTTGGATCTTGCTGCACACAGATTGGCTCAAATTTCTTACATTACTCCACTGTTTTATTATCTGCAAAGCATTTTGAAACATAAGATTGTGAAAAGTGCTGTAAAAATGATATTTTTATCTTTCATGGAATTGTTGCTACTCAGGTGGATTTGTGGTATTGTTTTCTGTTTTACTAGAGAGTAGGATGCTGGATTTTAAATTGTAGGTCCATACAGCTTTTGATAGCAGGCCAAGCCATTGAAATAACTTCCAGCTGACTTTGGCTCTGAATAGTGTTATTGTGTCCTCATCTGTTTGAGATCGTAATTCTGCAGAAGGATTTTGCAGCTGTTCTGTGTAAAGAAAAGCAATTGCAAGCCTACATCAGCTTTGTGTTAAAGTGGTTCGAATAATGTTTGCAGGAGCTCTTTATTTCTGTTTTCGATTTCATTTACAGGTTGGGATTCTTTATCCAAGATCCCCAGGGCCAATTGCAATTTGGATTTCAGATTATTCAGGTTTTCGGATACTGCATGTAAACTTACATCACAATAGACTAAGTGAAGGCTTACTATGATCTAAATAGTGGTTTTCGTCAGGCAAGTGTGCCGTGGTTGCCAATAATTCCACGCATGCACCCTTGGATCAACTCCAACCGTCACACAAGATCCCTTCAACTGGGGTTATAGTCACACCAGTTATTTCTTCCCATTCAGGAAGATGTCACAGAAACTTCTCTCCATTTTCTTTATACAAGCATCCGAAAGTTAAAAGGACACGAGATTGTTGGGACAACCAAGGAGGCTAAATCGTCAATGGAGAAAATACCCAGAAAGAAGCTGTGGCTGTCCATCTGCTTCCTGGGAATCTTAGTTTGTAGTTAGTTACAGTCCAAAGATATGTAGGTTAGGTGGACCAGCCATGGTAAATGCACGAGGATCTGGCAGGGAGATGTGCCTGATGGGGATATTCTTTCAGAGAGTCAGTCCTGACTCAGTGGGCCAAATGGTCTCCTTCTGCACTGTAGGGATTCTATGGAGACAATGCAAATACTCAGAGCCTGTGACAGAGAGCATCCAGTAAATTGATTTGGAAAGAATAACGTTCATATATATAAAATCTTCCATTCATTGAACATATACAAAAGGTACATCCCTCAATGATTAGTGGTTTATTAAAGTAGAAAGTATTGCTTAATTAATTCAACGGTACGAAACAGAAGGATGAATAGAATTTGTATAGTGCACAAAGAACATACTTTCATGGTATACTAATACATGTGACAATAATAAAGCAAATCAAATCAAATCAGAAAGATGTTGAGGAAATATATGTATTTGTATTTATTCTGATACCTTTTAGCTAGTAGTTTTTGCACACATACAACAATGGCAAGAAATCAAATATTATGGATGACAATTCCAAACAATTTGGTGTGGCACAATGGCACAGTGGTGGCACAACTGCTGCCTCACAGTGCCAGGGACCTGGGTTCAATTCCTGGCTTGAGTCACTGTTATGTGTGGAGTTTTCATGTTCGTCCCATGTTTGCATGAGTTTCCTTCTACATCCCAAAGGTATGCAGGTTAGGTGGATTGGCCATGTTAAATTGACCCTTAGTGTCAGAGGGATTAGCAGGGTTAATATATGGGGTTACAGGAATAGGATCTAGGTGGGATTGTTGTTAGTATAGGCTCAATGGGCTGAATGGCTTCTTTCTGCTCTGTAGGGATTCTATAATAAACACCAACTAGCAAAAGAGATTTTACATCTAGCTTATAATCATACAGTGTAAATAAACAACCACAGAAATCATTCTTTATAAAGTATGCAGTCATTATCTAATATTAAATGTATTGCTTATCATTTGGCACACTGCAGGGATATGTTAGAGTGTAACACAAAATGATGCCAATGCAAACTATGTGTCGTTAAAAGAGAACAAATAAATGATGTGTGTCTTGTTAAGGACTGTGAAATAAAACTCATGCCTTGCCATTACAAGCATGTACCATGTGTTAGATTAAACTAAATTTGGTGTTTAAATTTGACATTTAATTTGGTAAATGGAAGAAAGATTGTTTTCATATAGTGTGGACCTTAGTTATATTGCAACAATGTTTTTTCTATCTTCCTATTACTTTTCACATTTTAACTGGAATAATTATTGCAGTGAAAGTAACAGTTTTGAATTAAACTGAAGTTTAGCCCAAAATATTGACTTAAACTGAGCACACAGAGTGAATGGTCACGCAACACTTTGTTCATAGTGGATTGCTGAATTGTGGTGCACCCAGTACCCCACACCTTGTATATGATTGGCTACTGTCAATTTGCTAAAACATTGTAGGATCTTTATGAGCAGTCGATTCAGTTGAAAAATGTGAGTGCCTTGGAATTGTTTGTCTGACTGAAGTATGCCGTGTTACTGAAAAGGTTGGGAGCCACTGCTCTGATGTAAATAAAATGGCTAGAAAGTAAAATGTATCACTGAATAATAGAACAGAGCGCCATAAGTTTCTTTTTGGCAAGATCACCACAAAAATCACAAGATGAAAAGTGCAGATAAACAGCTAGACTTCCCATACTAAAGGTCAATGAGGTTAAAAAGTGTGGCTTTTGAATATTTCCAGTTTTCAGATTTACAAATAAAGAATAGTTATTTTAGTTTTTGTACTAAACTGGTGTTGCTATGTTTGGCCATTCCTGTGTGTGTAATTATTTAGTTGTGTTTGATGTGGCTGTGCCACCTGTGGGCCATCCTGTAAAGAAGTCTGGTTCCTTTTGAGCTGGGTGCTATTCTCTAGTTAGGAATAGCACCAGAGCTGTCTGAGTTGCTGCAACACTGAATGCTTTCTCATCTATTGAATCTAGGGATTGGTGAAGCATCACAAAAAAAAGAATGTAGTTTGAAAGGCACTGGCAAGCTTTCGTTTCAGCCATGGCACTTTGCCTTGCTCCCATGTCAGTATGTTTATCCTGTGGCCCATTGGTTTAGATTAGTGTCACAAGTTTCTTTTATTAACACTGCAATGAAGTTACTATGAAAATCCCCAAGTTGCAACCTATTCGGAAACACTGAAGGAGAATTTAGCTTGGCCAATGCATAACCACCATGTCTTTCAGACTGTGGGAGTAAACCGGAACGCCTGGAAGAACCCGCACAAACATGGGGAGATCGTACTGACTCCACACAGACAGTGACCCAAGCTGAGAATCAAACCCAGGTCTCTAGCTCTGTGAAGAAGTAGTGTCACTGTGCCACCCTCATTGACTGTGCTCAGACAAGGATCACGAGCTGTAAATTCAGACTCATGTGAGATGTTTGGTGAACTGGTGTGCATCCTGAGATATTTTTATTCCAGCAACAACAATAACAACTTGCATTTATATAGTGTCTTTAATGTAGAGAAATAAAGAAGACAGCAAGCTGCTGCTTGGGCTTCCTGGATAAGTGTACTGCAAGATTTCCTTTGGTCAGTACATGCATCAAAATTCTGTTTTAACAGCTTGATAACTTGCTCTCTCCAAGATCTGGGTAGCTGTTTGTACATAATGTTTTTATATTGTCTGAGGGGCCATTCCTTTGTGGGTGTACTGATTTTAGTATTTCTTACTGTACTGCTTGTTTTATGGTTGGATTAAAGTGCCACATTGTTACTAAAACACTGTTGATTTTGTAATCTAGTTTGTGTTCATTTGAACATCACCCACAGGTGTTTGTTAGTTGTCCATTGGTCTCCAAACAAATTATCAGCCTGAGCAAAATAATTTAAACAGTATTAGTAAATTTGCTGGCAAATTGGTATATCTTAAATGCCACAACCACGAAGCAAGAGCTAAATCGGTCAACTTTGCAGTATGGGCAAAATAAGCACTTCTCATGTTTTTTAGGTGCTGTAAATATGTTATGAAACCAACAAGTTGCAAACTTAATATTCTGCATGTTGATGAGCTTTGTATGCTTGATGTACAGGCTTCCAGCACCTCAGGCATTTTGTGATTGGATTATAGCCACTGTACACACAGGACAACACAGCAGGAGGCATGACTGATAACTCACATCACTTCATCCCAGGTGCATTCGTGCTCTGATACACAGCAGTAATAGCCCTTAAATATTGTACCGAATTTTATTCTTTTTCAGCTGAGAGGTGTAATTGCTGGGTAAAAGAACAAAAGAAAGGGTATTCAGTTTTTTGCTTTCCCATTGTTAGCATCAAACACTCTTGAGATCAGAATCAATTATAGAATAAAACTTCATTCAGTTTGTTACGCTGCTCCTGCAGCTGTGTGATTTACATTACAGTGAATTTAGAATAAGGAAACAGACTGTTTGCCCTTGGTGCTTATCCTCCCTGTAAGCAGTAGCCCTAATCCTCTGCCTATACTATTAGTATATCCCTTTTCTTTCAACGTTTATCCAAAAATGGATTGGAATATTTCCATTTCCCACACTGGATGGTTTGAATAAAAATAGCAACCTGGGTCAGGTTGTGGGTAAGAGTGTTATAGGCGGCACAGTGGTTAGCATTGCTGCTTCACAGCACCAGGAACCCAGGTTCGATTCCCAGCTTGGGTCACTGTGTGTGTGGAATTTGCACATTCTCCCCACGTCTGCATGGGTTTCCTCCGGGTGCTTCAGTTTCTTCCCACAGTCCAAAGATGTGTGGGTTAGATGGATTGGTAATGCTAAATTGCCCCTTAGTGTAAGGGGGACTGGCTAAGGTAGATGCATGGGGTTATGGGGATAGAGCCTGGGAGGGATTGTGTCAGTGCAGACTTGATAGACCGAATGGCCTCCTTCTGCACTGTAGGATTCTATGACTCATTCTATTGCAGGAGTGTTACAGATTCAAAGAGAGATGGAACTCTCCTTTCACCATAGTTTAGATTTACGTTGATATTCCAGAATGATCCACATCCCACCACCAAGTCCTGATAAGACTAATTTGTTTTTGCTGTTGGCTTTGACAACTGACATTTTCATTTATCTGGTGTTTAATTACTTCCTTGACGAACGACCAAATTGTGCTGTAATTACTGTGAGAGTTACTGGGAAATAATGCTGTTCAAAAATATTGACTGCAAACTGGTCTTTGCAGCTCCAGTAGCTCTCGTGCTGAGGGAGCTTTTCTATATCAAAATGATGTCCACTCCCTGGCCTGAACACGAGCTCAGTGAGAGATTTAATGCAGGCATTAAGAACGTGCGTTGGAAATATGCAGAGTACATAGATTGATGTTAGTCAACCTGCCATTTTCATAAGAATTAGGAGCAGGAGTAAGCTATTCTGCCCTTTTGAGCCTGCTCTGCCATTTGAAAGATTGTAGCTGCACCCCCCTTCCCCCACCCTTGATTAACCCTTATCACCCTTGTCAGTCGACAATCAAACTTAGCCTTCAATTAATTCAATGACACAACTCCATGGCTGGCTGGGGAAGTGAATTCCACGGATGACCAAGGGAAAGAAATGTTCTTAATCTCAGTATGAGAAAGCACGCCACAGGAGGGCTGGAAAATTCCAGCCGTAGTTACAATTCCCTTGAGATACAGTAATAGAGGGAGATGGAGTGCAGGCAGCACATATGAGGATAAGTGTAATGAGCATTTATCCAGTAAGTTTCACAGAGGTTGTAAAGTTGAGTGGTAGTGTTTATTGTGAACACATTTCTTTGTACATATGTATATTGTTTAGTCCAGTGTAGGAGCTGACTTCATGCTGACATACACTAAAGTCTCCCTATACAACGCAGTAACTCAGTTTCCTGTTTATTGTCATGTGTCTCTTTACATCATACTGTGGGGAGTTTTGTTCTCCAGTCTCACATTAATTCTTAGTATGATAAACACCTTTATACTGCAACAAGTGGTGTGGCCATGATAATCTCTCCCTCGATGTCAACAAAACGAAGGAGATTGTCATCAATTTCAAGAAACATAAAGGAGAACATGTCCCTGTCTACATCAATGAAGATGAAGTGGAAAGGGTTGAGAGCTTCAAGTTTTTAGATGTCCATATCCCCAACAACCTGTTTTGGTCCCCCTGTGCCGTCACTATTGTTAAGAAAGCCCATCAATGCCTCTACTTTCTCAGAAGGTTAAGGAAATTTGGCATGTCAGTTGCGACTCTGACCAACTTTTACAGATGCACCATGGAAAACATTCTTTCTGGTTGTATCATAGCTTGGTATGGCTCTGCCCAAGTCTGCAAAGAGCTACAAAAGGTTGTAAATGTAGCCCAATCCATCATGCAAGCTAGCCTCCTATCCATTGACTTTGTCTACCGTTCCTGCTGCCTTGGCAAAGCATAATTAAGGTTCCACGCATCCCGGAATTCTTTCTTCCACCTTCTTCCTTCGAGAAAAAGATATAAAAGTCTGAGGTCATGTACCAGCCAACTCAAGAACAGCTTCTTCCCTGCTGCTGTCAGACTTTTGAATGGACTTACACTGCATTAAGTTTGTCTTTCTCTATACCCTAGCTATGACTGTAACACTACGTTCTGCACTCTCTCGTTTCCTTCTCTATGAATGGTATGCTTTGTATAATGCTCAAGAAACAATACTTTTCACTGTATGTTAATACATGGGACAATAATAAATCAAATCCAATCAAAAGCTGCAAACAAAGGGGACAGGGAGAAGGCCTCTCTATAGGAAGTCTTAGCTGTTCCTCGGTCTTCAGGGAGCAATTGTCCTATTTCTCCCCAAGCTAAGATCAGTTATACATCGTCTGCGTTTTGCAAAGGAGATGTCACAGAACTTTCTGAACCCAGACCTGTTGATTGACAGCGGGATGAGGCTGGTGCTGCCAGTTGCTATGAAAGTGTCAGTAGCCCTGAATTGCTTCATGTTGGATTCCTGGGTCATTTTTAGGGAATCTGCTTTACATCTGATTCATGAGTTTCCTCCACTACCCAGTCACATGTGGCTAACCATGGAGCCGAGTGAACCACCATCAAGAAGACTATTGGGGTACTAAACTAATGTTACTTTGCCTCGACTGCTGTGAGGAACACTCCAATACTCACCAAAATGTCCTAGTGCATATTGGTCTGTTATATTCTTCACAATTTGGCCGGCATACAGGCATAGTCTTCTATCAGGGATACGATGAGCATCTAAGGATGGAAATAGCAATAGGAGGAGGAGGAAGCAAGGAGGAGATTGCTGACGTGTTCATGTTCTGGCTAGTCTGTGATCGTCTCCAGTACTGCTTCTTGTGAACCAAACCCCAACAGTTTCACCCTGCTTCAGTTACAGATCATGTGAGAATCCTCTTTTGACTTGATTTATTATTATCACATATATTGGGATGCAGTGAAAAGTATTGTTTCTTGCCACACTATACAGACAAAACATCCCGTTCATAAAGCACACGAGAGAAGGAAAGGAGAGGGTGCAGAATAGGATGCAAGACTGGGCAGAGAAGTGGCAGATGGACTTTAACACAGATAAGTGTGTGGTAGTCCATTTTGGCAGGTCAAATGGGATGAAGGAGTATAACAACAAGAGTAAGATTCTTAGCCGTGTGGAGGATCAGAAGGACCTTGGGGTCTGGGTCCATAGGACTCTTAAATCGGCCTCGCAGATAGAGGACGTGGTTACGAAGGCGTATAGTGTACTGGCCTTCATCAATCAAAAATTGAGTTCAGGAGTTGGGAGATAATGCTGCAGCTTTTTAAGACCCTGGTAAGACCCAACTTGGATTACTGTGCTTCAGTTCTGGTCGCCTCATTACAGAAGGGATGTGGAAGCTATTGAGAGGGTGCAGAGATTTACAAGGATGTTGCCTGGATTGGGTGGCATGCCTTATGAGGATATTTTGAGGGAGCTCAGTCCTTTTTCTCCTTGGAGAGACAAAGGATGAGGGGTGACCTGATGGAGGTGTATAGGATATTGAGAGGTATAGGTCGGGTGGATTCTCAGAGGCTTTTTCCCAGGACTGAAATGGTTGCTACGAGAGGACACAGGTTTAAGGTGCTAGGGAGTTGGTAAAGAGAAGATGCCAGGGGTAAGTTTTTCATTCAGAAGATGGTGGGTGAGTGGAATTGGCTGCCGTCAGTGGTGGTGGAGGCAAATTCGATCGGGTCTTTTAAGAGACTTCTGGATGAGTACATGGGACTTAATAGGATTGAGGGTTATAGATAAGCCTAGTAGGTAGGGATATGTTTGTGCTGTAGTTTTTCTATGTTTTAATATAATGTACAGTCACAGTTAGGGTGTAAAGAAAGATCAGCATGTCTATTCAAAAGTCTAATGGCAGCAGAGTTTGTGTGTGATCTCAGACTTCTGTATCTTTTCCTGAGGAAGAATGTGGAAGAGGGTATATCCGGGGTACATGGGGTCCTTGATTAGGCTTGCCCTTTTCCCAAGACAGCAGGAAGTGTAGATGGAGTTAACGGATGGGAGACTGATTTGAGTGATGGGAAGGGTTTTGTTCACAACCCTTTGTAGCTTCTTGGACAAGCTGTAATACATCCAGAAAGGATGCTTGGCTACAAGGCTGAAATAAAAGCACCACAATATAACCATCCCATTCTAACTTAAACCCTTAAAGCATCCAGTATTCCATACTTTTTAAGAATATAAGAAATTTTGACCCCTTGAGCCTGGTCCACTATTCAGCGTGATCATATCTGATCTGATTGTGGCTTTAACTCCATTCTGTCCTCCCCCGATTTTTGTCAATCAAATATCTGCCTTACTCCACCTTGAATCTATTCAATGATCCAGGCACCGCTGCTCTCTGTGGAAGAGAATTCCAAAGTTGCACGATCCATTGAGAGAAAGATATCTTCCTTATTTTCATCTCAAATGGGTGACTCCTTATTTTTAAATTGAATACCTGGTTCTAGACTCCCCCAACAAGGCAAATATTATTCCAGTATCCATCCTTCAAAGTCCCCTCAGAATATATGTTTCAATTAGATCGCCTTCCATTCTTTCAACATCAATCAATATAGGCATAACCTGCTGAACATTTCCTCATAAAACAACCCTTCTTTACCCCAGGAATCAATTCAGAAAATTCAGCTAATCACACCTGTATAGTGCTAACTCTGAACCACAGTATGGTTAATGGAAGGTTTCTGATTTTTCACTGGAAGAAATCACAGATGGTTTTGGCTTTGGATATCATTGGGCTTTGAGGGCCGAGCTTTGCGCTGTACTACTTTGTCACAGGTGACAGTAAGCTAACTTACCTGGCTGGCTGAGAAGTAACAGCAAGGGCACTGGTCACTTGATAGTGATGGGAGAAGAACAAATGTATTCAGCTGGGAGATGACAACATAGACATAGTGTCGACTCTCTGAGTCGGCACCTCCCTAATCCTAATAATCCGCTAGAGCGTCGATTGCTGGATGAATTTGTGACCCTGAAAAGCCCTTTGAGCACAGGCATCTGCAGTGATTGACACAGCTCTCTGCATTTGTGTAGTGGCAGGCTGAGATATCCCGAGCCTCCACTGCAGCACTTTAATATCGGGTGGCTTCTGCATGCATTGGAAATGAGTGGCCTTCAGACACTCACTTATGGGTGGATCTATAAGGTCACTGAGTCCCAATTTCACACTTGTTGGCTATGCACAGCGAACATGACCAAGAGTGGCTATGTTTCTTGCTGAGGAGATTGACAAAACATGATGACATGCTGGCTGGCACTGGTGCAGCAAAGCTGGCAGGGGTAGGAGCATCCAAAAGGAAACCTGGCAGGAAGTTTCGAAGTGTTTCTGTCAGACTGGAGAAGACATAGGAGGAGACACAGACAACTCTCCATTTACACTGGCAGCAGCATTTGGGGACATACCAAGGGAAGGGCAATGCAAGTGGGCAGTCAGCCCCCTGGTTTTCTGTCGACTGCCTGCATGCTGTTATGGAGGCAGTGAGAGCCAGGCAGCAATACTGCGGAGGCTGCTCCACCAAACAAAGTAGGTCTGTACAGAGATGGCAGCTGACGTCAGCGGTTATGACATGGATATAGTGCCATAAAAAGTTCAGTCATCTTCTGTGCATGGCAAGGATGAGTACCAAGTTGGCATGATCCAGAGTGGAGAGGTTTGGTGCCCGTCCTTCACTGCACTCAGGGGCATAGGACTCAGCATCTCAGGACACACTTCTACCTGTGCATGTTCAGGCTAGGAAATAAAATGGGAAGCCCTGGGTCCATTTAAGGGTCAGATGTGCAAAGATGTTACAAACTTTAACATGGTTCTTGGGGGTGAGTTGGGCAGGATGGGAAACAGCATGCCATGGTGTTGGAGGAGGTTTGTATAATGAATGGGCCTTTCCATGTATTAGTGAATAGCCTGAGCGCTCAGCAACTGGCTGATGAGGGGCCAACCTTGTCATCCTCATCAGCTTGAGTGCGGCGGAAGATCCTCCGGTCATGGAGAGGCAGATATCTGAGAGAAAAATAAGAGTCTGATGGGAAGGCAGAGGGTGAATAGAATGAAGAGTCCTCTCAGCCCTCATACAGACTCTTGAGAAAACAGCCCCAGTGATTCAGCAATCTCAGAGCCTCTACGATGCTGTTGATATTAGTCTAACCTGGGCATAGGCATTGACTATGTGACCGAGTATGTTCCTCCCTCAGATGATCCATCCTCCGGAGTAAGCCCTGAGCGTAGATTCAGATGGTAGTGTACAATGTACAGTGGTGAGGGCACAACACCTTGCATATGGAGCTGGTGGAGTCCATGGTGCTAGCATTCAGTGAAGCGTTGGGGACCAGGACCATGCTGAACCTTTGGACTTGTCCATCAGGCAGCAAATGCTGGATGTCCAGTGGAAGATCTGATTGAGATCCCTGAGGGTCTGCATGCCCTGGTCTTTGTCATGGAAGAGTCCAAGTGGAGCATGAGCACTGCTTTGACCCAGAGCTCTAAGTGCCAATGTCAGAGATGGATGGAGCACCCAGGCTCTCTGCTTGGTGCCCATTCATCAATGGAGAGCAGACAAGAACATACATACCTCTTCACACTGGTGGATAAATCATCTTTTTTCTCTGTGGGCTTCTTTCACGACACTCTGGATGTGGGTAGAAGATCCTCAATCCCTCTGCCAGTCTCCACGCCATCTTCTGAGACTGCAGTGCCCGAAGATTGCCCAGCCATGTTGCTGCGTGGTGGCAGTGGCGTAGCACTTTTCAGTGCAAGTTTAAGGCATCGTGAGCACGGAGGATTTCAGAGGTGATCAGTTGTTTTCCTCACTGCACTGTTTGTTTCACATTACTGGGTCAACCATTGTATGTTTTGTTTTTAGATTGCATGTCTGTCATAAAATATAAATCAAGATTTTGTTTCAATGCCTTGAGTATTCTTCATAATTTCCCTGGATGTTGTGAAGAGACAGTAGGACCATGGCATTGTATCATCTTAAATGTATATGAAGGAGAAGGTGCATTAGGACTCGGATGGAAAGGAAGCTTTAGCAGCGTAGTTGAAGGAGCATTGAATCAAGGCCTCTCCAGTGTCCCTGCCTCTTGGTTCCTCTTGTCTGGCTTCTCATCTTCATCTGTGCCTGCTGGGTACCTCAGATCTATCTGCAGAATCTTTTCTGAGGCATGTGGAGCTGCCTCAGTGTCCTCATTCTTGAGTGTGTTGCTCCTTGCCAGTGCCAGGTTGTGCAGAGTGCAGCAGATCACAACAATAAGTGATATTTGCTCTGGTGGGGATTACAGGAATAGTCCAGGCATCTTTGGTAGCTATATTGTTCTCTCAACCACTGCTGTTTTGGAAGCATGATGCCGATTGTACCTCTCTTCCACCTCTGTCCTAGAGTGGATGTGGCATCATTGGTCATCTTTTCCACAAATACCCTTTGTTGTCCGGGAACCAACCAGTGTAACCGAACTGGTGCCACAAGCTGTCTTGGCATTGTGAATGTTTCAGAATATAAGCAATGTGGGAACTGTCAAGGTACCTTGCACACTCTTGAAAAATCTAGCTCTTGTGGTCTTTCTATTCGTTGACTTGCTGGTACATTGATGGTCACATGAGTGCAATCTATGGACCCTGGATATGAGGGAAGCCTCTGGCTGGTTTGATACAACTGGTAATGAATGAATGCGTGAACCCGCTGAGCAAAGTGTCAGTTATCGATTTGATGCAGCTATGGACAGCTGATCGGGACATTCCACACAGCTCCCACTGACCCCTGGAATGATCCAGATGCATAAAAATTGAAGACAATTATGAATTTTAGAGCCACTGGCATTGGGTGCCTATCCGCACAGCTGGAGACAATCTCTGGCCCATCATGCCAGATGATAATGTCCCAGTGTCTCTAGAGAGGTAAAGCCTTCTGTGGCACTGGACCCTGGATAGGTAGTGAAAGCTGGATCACTGCCTGTGCATCTGGTATGAGGATAGTGGCTTATTCTGCAATGTTGTTCACTTTGCTCTCCCTGTTGTCTTTGCATTTGCTCTGCCTGCACTTTCCCTCCCACAAATATCTTCCAGCAATGCTGCCTGTGGACACCTAGCCTCCTCCTCTTTGGCCTCTCTCTTCCTCCTCCAGAGAGTACACAACTCCATCTGTTGAAATGCAAATGGCACTGTCCTATGCACTGGCAATGGGCAGAAATGCTCCAATAGAATTGACCAAACAAGAGTCCCAAGAAGAAATCTAACAAAGCACATACTTCAAAATGTGCTAAAGAGAACAGAGAAAAAGGTCTGAATTGTCACGACTAAAGCAACAGGAAACTCTCACCCCCAAAAACTCATAGAGCCAATGCTCCAGCTCCCTATTATCCTGTCCTTGGATGAGAAAGTGAAAGAAACAGGATGACTATCTGCCCGTGTTGTCCAAACATCACCCTAAAAATTGCACGGGCCATGTTAAGTTCCAGTTAATTGTTCTTTCAATGGCTTTAACTTGCTTATTAATTATTAACAGTCATGCCCACCAACTGAAATATTGCGAGCGGGTTCAATAGCATCAGAACGTGCATCTGAAGTGTCAGGTATCTTCTCACAAGATTTTCCATTCTTTGCATTGGATGTGTGCCTGAAACTATTGCAAAAAATTCATGCCAAGGGATTGACCACCACTTCCACACTGAGAAGGTGTTCTTCCAAACTCTGCACCTAATCCTGTACCAAGTTGGAGCCAGACTCTTTCAGGACCTTTGAGAATGAAACAACCTGCCAATGCACCAAGTAATGCTGTGTGTGTGGACATCAGTAAGTTTCTTTATGAAGCCTCTTTGAAGCCCTCACCTAATCCCACTACAGCCTAATATATGGGTGACTTCACCTCTAGGGAGCTGCTCCATAATATCCTTTCCCCCTGCCCTGACTGTAAGCCATTCATGCTGGGTCACACACTGATCCTGTCTAAATGTTACCCTCTAAAGGATACACAGTGCCAATATCTGAAAGTGAGTTTGGGTGACAGTGTTTCTTCATTATTCGCATTCTACTCTCCTTGATCTTCACCACCCTGAGCCAGTGCTTGACTAGGTAGCAGTTCTTGCATGTCTAAAAGGAGAAAGCAAAAGGGTAAGGTTGTGGCAAGGAGTGGAACAGGTGCAGATGGCAAAAAGTTGTAGACTGACACCATCTTCAGCTTGAAAATCCAAAGAGACAGTGGGATTAAAAGTGGGATGTGGGCAGTTGGATTAGTTTGGAATGTGCCATATCTTTGCTGGCCCTGACCTCAATGAAGACCTCTCCAATTATGGTGAACACTGTCATTGGAGGCGAAGACATGTAAGTTAGCTGCTGCCAACTCTGTGTGCCATCTTGTGCTGCAAAAATGAGGGAAGTGTGTGACTGTGTGTGGTGTGATGTGTTTAAACACTGTGCCTTTCATGATAGAATAGGTAGTTGTGTGTGCATGTGTTAAGATGTGGGTGTGTGGCTTGCAACAGTGCTTAGTGTATGACAGTGAAAGTGCGCTGTGAATATGAGGTTTGATCCATGTTTGATAGAGAATGCTGATTAGTGTGCATTGAGGATGTCATGAATTGAGTAGTGTGCTAGGCTATTGGTTTAGCGATGAGGATATAGCACTTGAAGATGAATTCACTGACCATGAACAATAGAACGATGTAGTTTTCTTGCTGCACCGCATAAAGTCTTGGGGTGACATACTATGCATTTATTTCTGAACTTATCTGCTCCCATTCCCTTCAAAATGTTTGTCTAAGGGTCTCTGAGTCTCCTCTGGACTAGTTCTCTCCTCCTGCCTGAGTTTTGAGTGTTGTATCTGAAAATCTGGGAGACTGCTCTTTGCAATGCAGCGCCATCTTCTTATAGTTAGACCAGTGGCTGCCGACCAATGTGAAATGAAGACACCCCCACACACCAAGTGTGCTGTAAAAAAAAAAAAAAGATTCAAAGTGATTCAAGATTTGTGTAATGAAACTAAAATGAATCTTTTGCTCTTCACCTTTTGCTCTGTGGTTGGCATCTCCAAGACCCAATGAATCATGGACCGGTCATGCATGTGCTGGCTGGGAAAGAACTGCACGTACGCAGCTTAGATTTTTGTTGGCCAGGTCCACGTGTATGACCAGTGGGACTTGGACAAAGATCCCTGTGCCCACACAAAAGGTCGAGGGAAAAACAAGAGAAGGAGAGGTTAAGAGAGAAATTCCCATAAAGGAAAGAGCACAGAGAAAATCAGAGGTTTGCCTCAAAAACTTGCATAGTATAGAGGTGTGCCGTGGCATAAAAGATTGTGAACCACTGCATTACATGCACTTCATGATGCAGAGATGCTAGCGTTGGACTGGGGTAAACACAGTAAGAAGCCTCACAACACCAGATTAAAGTCCAACATGTTTATTTGGTAGCACAAGCTACTAGCTTTTGGAGTGAGTCACCTGACGAAGGGGCAGCCAGGGCTCGGAAAGCTAGTGGCTTTTGCCACCAAACAAACGTTGGATTTTAACCTGGTTTTGTCAGATACACTTCTACAATGACTTCCTGTATCTGCTGCAGCCACAACGCATCTTGCCTTTAAGAGCTACTTTAAGTGGTTACAGCTTTTCGCAAACCTAGGCCCTTGTTGATGTGCTAAGCCTTTCAATTATTTTTAGCACTGCGCTATAAGCCACTGACATTTAAATTAACAGAGAGCACAAAGTTTGCGTGTTGCCTGCAATACTTCGACCAAGCGTTATCAACTGTTCCTTTCCATCATGTTTAAGTTGTTTGGGGATAGTTATTCACAGCTACAGTATATCATTGAGAAACTATTCTCAGCATTGCATTCACGTAAATCTATTGTGATTTAAAAACTCAGCACGGAAGAATTGGTATATTATATATTGTATTTTGTATATTGATCAGTTGTTAAAATGCATCTGAATCCACTGGCAATTCCGGTGTTTTCTATTGAAAAGGTGATGCTGTGGGACTGCTGAGAGCTGCTTTTATTTGAACAGGCAGAGCAAAGAAGTTATAGCAAACTGTCTGCTGTTTTCCACTTCATTGGGAAGAGTGAGATTCCCAGCCCTAAAATGTGGAATATGGAACAAAATGTGTTTTGTTTTCATGCAAAAATAATGGAGAGAAATGAATTTATGATTGGCTGTTATGACTTTGTAATGGCTATTCTATTTTGTTAAATTCTTTAGTACTGAGGGGTCTCCTCAGAAGCTACTCCATGCAAGGCATGGGGGAACACAGATCATTACTGCAGTTTTACTCGCTCCACAGTCCAAATGACTACTGCCTTGTCAGGGTGGTTCCCAGTCCACTCACCCTATACCTCAGGTCACATGACCTGTTCCCTTAAAGATGCTACACCTCAACAGAGCACATCTGAACTCAAATCATATCAGCTATGATGAGTTATTCCTGTAACGTCATTGGCCCAGGTCATCCAATCTCTGGATAGCCCAAGACTGGATGTACCTCGGGGATCCCATGGAAGTCCAAACACACTGCCTGTGGGAATTGCTTGGAAAGTTTAAACTTCAGTAAACAATTCCCCTGCTGCTGCACAGAAGTCTCCAGTTAGCTGTTATTTAGCTGCTTAATTATTGAGGAAAAGAGGGACAGAAAAGTTCCTAGCCAAGCTTCTGGGTAATGATATAACTGAGTATCACTCACACTGATACCCCCAACTACTCTGCTGAACCCAATTCCACCCACCCAACTTGACCAACTGCCACCACCAGACTATCTTTTGATGCCCACCACCTTCTGACTCCCTGATTTCTCCCAGTGTGATCTGAGTAGCTCCTATCACCACCCTCCCCGGCCCCCAACCATTGGCTGGCAGCGGGATCTTTTGGTCCCACCAATGTCTACAGAGTTTCCCTGCACTGAGGAATGTGGCATGGAGGGGATCACCTCCAGCAGGATTGGGAAATCTTCCCCGCAGGAGGGTCCAGAAAATTTCACCCACTAGTGAAATCCAGTCTTTACAATTCTTACACCCTGTATTCGCTTTCGTTTACTGAGAGATACATTCCAAACATGTACCTCCGGAATTCAACAAGCACAGTTTTAGTCAGCTTTTAGATTAAAGTGCACAAATGAATCTGCAGTCTGAATGCAAATAAATACTTAACAATTTACAACAAATGCTTGGCATAGAGGATTTTTGATCTAATAGAAATCTCAGTATAGCCTTGATAATTACATTTCATTTGTACTGTTTATAAAATGGTACATATTTTTAATTTGCCAAGACGTGTGTGTGAGGCATATGATGCATACTTTATTGTTCTGACATTGCAGCAGCTGCTCCCATAATGTACTCATACAGAAAGGTGACAACCTTCAGAAACTAGCTAAAAGGACGTACTCCACAGCACTATCTCACTTTGTGAATGATATGATATGGATTTTTCTCCTTACATAATTCGGTACAGTTTTATATTTCTTCCTCTCCTATTCTCCTGAAGGCTTGCCTGGATTACAGTTGCATTGATACTGCCAGAGCCTCGATACATTGCCTGTAAGTCAGTGTTCCTGTGTGAGCCTGGGCAGTGAGAGCTTTAGTGTTATCTCACAACCAAATCAGGTTTTGTCCTCGAGTGCCAGTGATCAAAAGTGCAAATTTTTCTCTCACTAGCTGAGAGATGCTAATACTGTTTTTCGCAATTCCACCTCTTGACTCACTATTCAGTGACCCAGCTTTGTTCCCTGCGCCTCATTGTATTTAATTAGCTCCTTTCAGAATTAAGTTGAGTTACACAATTGTACTTAAAAATAAAAAGTCAGCAAAACTCACGATTGCTTTGTCAGTGGAGACTCATCTGTCGGAAGCAATTAATGTTAGGACTGAAAAGTTATTTTACTATTCTGCGGAATTTATAATAGAGAACTGAATTAAAGCTGTACTGCTCCTACCTCAGACCACTTATAGACCTATTTTCAATTTCTGAATAAAATAGCCCCAGCTTTCTACTCTCGATCATCAGTAAAGTGATGAGTAGGGTCATTAACAGTGCTATGAAGTGGCACTTACTCAGCAATAACCTGCTCACTGATCTTCAGTTTGGGTTTTGCTAGGGTCTCTCATCTTCTGACCTTATTACAGCTTCAGGCCAAACTTGAAGTAAAGCACTAAGCTCAAGAGATGAGGTGAGAGTGGCTGCCCTTGACATCAAGAGAGCATTTGATCGAGTGTAGCATCAAGGAATTGGCGAGATAACCCTCTGCTGGTTGGAGTCATACTTAGCACAAAGGAAGAAGTTTCCAGTGATTGGAGGTCAATAATCCCAGTCCTAGGACATCACTGCAGGAGTTCCTCACGATAATGTCCATCTTCAACTGCTTCATTGATGAACTTCCTTCTGTCATAAGGTCAGAAGTGGGGATGTTTGCTAGTGATTGTACAATGTTCGGTACCACTTGGGCTCCTCAGATACTGAAGTATCTGCAGTATTTGCAGCAGGACCCACGCACCATTAAAGCTTGGTGTGTTAAATGGCTAAACATTCAAACCACACAACAAGAGTGAATTTAACCATCACTTCTTGATATTCAGTGGCATTATCATTACTGAGTCCCCCGCTGTCAACATTCTGAGGGTTCAGAGACCAAATTGGGCCAGCCATATTAATACTATGGCAAGAAGAACAGCTCAGAGACTGGGAATTTGATCAGCCAACTGCAGAATACGTATTAGGACTGCACTTGCCTGTTTGAGTGTGGCTCCAACAGCACTCTAGAAGTTCAACATCATCTAGGCAAAGCAGCCCACTTGACTGAAACCCTATCCACCACCTTCAACATCCACTCTCTGCACCACTAATGCACAGTGGAGTTGCAATGTGAAGTTGAGTCACACTCAGAAGCAGGCTCAAGGGGCCAAATGGCCTATTGCCACTTCTAATTTGTGTGTTTGTATATATACAAGATGTACTGCAGCAACTCGCCTACGACAGCACCTTCCAAACCTGGGACAAGAGCAGGACACGATTGGCAACGCCACAATGTTGCAAGTTCTCCTCCAAGGCACATATCATCCTGACTTGGAATGATATTGCCAAACCCTGATTGTTAATGAGTCAGAATCCTGAAACTCCTTCCCTAACTGCACAGTGGTGTACCTAAACCACATGGACTGCAGCGGTTCAAGAAGGCAGCTCACCACCATCTTCTCGAGGGCAGTTAGGGATGGGTAACAAACTTTGACCTGGTCAGTGACACCCACATCCTGTGAAAGAATAATAAAAAAAGCATTGATCTGGAATGATTGCTTAAAAGGATAATGGAAACAGATCTTTCAAAAAGGAATTAAATAAATACTTAAATACTAATTAAATAAATACTTGAAGGGAAGACAAATTATAGAAATAGAGAGAAATACAAGTGGAGTGGGACTAATAGAGTAGTTTTGCAAAGAACTGGCACACACGTAACAAGCTAAATGACCATTTGTCATATATGAGTCAGCCTCAAGAATGTGGCTAAATGTTTTCAATTCACTTGTCTGCTAGTAACAGTGAGAAAGCTGTGGAATTGAATGTGTCTGTGTCTTATTATTTTCATGCTAGTTTGTTGTATCTGACAGGAGGTCAATGTCTATTGCTTCTTATTGTACTTGCAGAAAATGACACAATGGAAGACAAATATTAGCTGCAAGAATCATTTAAAAAATTCATAACTAACATACTCGTGACCAGAATATTAATCTATTTTAGAACAAAGAACAAAACAGCACAGGAAACAGGCCCTTCAGCCCAACGAGCCCGCACCGCCACCTCAATGTTCCCACTTCTACCCATGATCCCTGTCTATGTTTATAGATTTATGCATTGGAACCAAATTTGAGACAATTTAGGGAGAATTTGTTCTGCCAGTCAACCTAAGAACAAATCTTTGGGATGTGGGAGGAAACCGGAGCACTTGGAGAAAACCCACGCAAGCATGGGGAGAATGCGCAAACTCCCACAGTCACAGGCCCAAATCCATGTATCTGCACAGTACAGCGATAGTCACTGAGCTGTCGTGTTGCCCATCAAATGGTCCAGGTCAAGCATACACTAATGATGTGAAGCACTAAGATACTCGTGAAAAAAATCCAAGAGCAGCCCTTTCATGACCCATCGCGTGTATGCCCCTTGTTAGATAACAAGGCGGACCGAAGTACCTGTAGGATAAAACAAATACATCAATATCATCGACAATTTACACACTTCCCAGGGAATTCCCAAGGCTCATGATCCCTATATTAAATCAGTTTTCTATACCCTCCGTTCCCATTCTGTTCATGTGCCCATCTAAGTATCTCTTAAATAACTCCAGAGTGCCTGTCTCCACCACTTTACTTGGCAGAGCGTTCCATACCCCCACCATCCTCTGTGTGAAAAAACTCCCTCTAGCATCCAAATTATACCTTACCCCCTCATCCTAAGCCCGTGACCTCTTGTGCTGTTTGAGTCTAACCTAGGAAAAAGCTTAGCCCTATTTACTCTATCTGTACCCCTCATAATCTTGTACACCTTATAAGATCTCCTCTAAGTCTACGTCTTTCTAAGGAAAACAGTCCCAATTTGCCTAACTTCTCCTCGTAACTCAGATCTTCCATACCAGGCAGCATCCTGGTAAACCTCTTCTGCACTCTCTTCAGAGTCTCCATGTCCTTCCGGTAGTAAGGCTACCAGAACTGGATGCAGTAACATCCCCTTTCAAACTCTTTAGCCCATATTCTCCATCTGACTGAACTGATAGTGCTTTACAATGAATCCAGTGCTGCATTACTATTGTTAAAAAAATCCTTTAAGGTCTGCTGTAACAATGCAGCACTAAACCAAAACTAATGTTTTCATAAAGTACAATTATAATCACACAATGTTAGTAAAATACAGTTTCATCTTCCACCCCATTTCTACTTCCATTTCTTTTAAAAGTGTTGCGTGGTGCTGGATCGTAGTTTCACAGGTATCTCCATCCTTTGGTATCTCATCCACTTGTTTATTGTTCTTGTGTCAGTTTAGCCATCGCTGTTGATAAAACAATGGGAGAAACCCATTGGGTAGGTGGCGGGCAGCCTAGTGGTATTATCACTTGTCTATTAATCCAGAAACTCAGCTAATATTTTGAGGACCCGGCTTCAAATCCCATCACGATAATGGAATTTGAATTCAATAAAAACAAATTCCTGGAATTAGGAATCTACCAATATCCATGAAACCATTGCTGATTGTCAGACAAGCCCATCTGGTGCCCTAATGTCCTTTGGAGAAGGAAATCTGCTCCCCTTACCCAGTCTGGACTCTCTTTAAAGTCCATTATTAAAGATGAGATCGCGGAATACTTGCAAGTGTGTAATGAGATAGGAGTGAGTCAGCACAACTTCATCAAGGAGAGGTCTTGCCTGACAAATCTGTTAGAGTTTTTTGAAGTGGTAACAAGGAAGTTAGATGAAGGAGAATGATTGGACGTGATTTATTTAGATTTCCAGAAGGCCTTTGACAAGGTGCTGCATAGGAGACTGTTAAATAAGTTAAGAACCTGTGATGTTAAGGATAAGATTCTAGCATAGATAGAAGATTGGCTGATTGACAGCAGGCAAGAGCATGGGGATAAAGCGCTCTTTTTCAGGATGGCAGCCAGTGACTAATGGTGTGCCTCAGGGCTTAGTGCTGGGACCACAACTTTTCACAATATACATTAATGATTTGGAAGAAGAACTGAAGGTATCGTGACTAAGTTTGCGGATGATACAAAGATATGTAGAGGGACAGATAGTATTGAGGAAGCGGGGGGCTGCAGAGAGACTTGGACACGTTAGGAGAGTGAGCAAAGAAGTGGCAGATGGAATACGATGTGGAAAAGTGTGAGGTTAATGTCTTCAGAAGGAGGAATGGGGACATAGACTATTTTCTAAATGGGGAAATGCTTAGGAAATCAGAAACACAAGATTTGAGAGTCCTTGTTCAAGATTCTCTCAAGGTTAATGTGCAGGTTCGGTTGGCAGTTAGGAAGGCAAATGCAATGTTAGCATTCATGTCAGGAAGGCTACAATACAAGAGCAGAGATGCACTTTTAAGGCTAAATAAGGCTTTGGTCAGACCCCATTTGGAGTATTTTAAGGCAAGGATAGATAAATTTTTGAATAGTAAAGGACTTGAGGGTTATGGTGAATGGGCGGGTAAGTGGAGCTGAGTCCACAAAAAGATCAGCCATGATCTTATTGAATGGCGGAGCAAACTCAAAGGGCCAGATGATCTCTTGCTCGTAGTTATGTTCTTATGTATTGTGAGCAGTTTTGGGCTCCGTATCTAAGGAAGAATGTGCTGACCTGGGAAAGGATCCAGAGGAGATTCACAAGAATAAAGAGATTGTTGTATGAGGAACGGTTGAGGACTCGGAGCTTATATGATTGGAGCTTAGAAAGATGAGGTGGGATCTTATTGAAACTTACAGGATATTGCAAGGCTTGGATACAGTAGACGTGGAGAGGATATTTCCACTACTAAGAAAATCTAGAACCAAAGGGCACAACCTCATGTTTAAAACAGAGATGAGGAAGAATTTCGTCAGTCAGAGAGTGGAACTCTTTGCTGCAGAAGGCTGTGGAGGTGAGATTGATAGGTTCTTAATTAATAAGGGGATCGTGTGTTATAGGGAAAAGGCAGGAGAATGGGGATGAGAGAAATATCAGCTATGATTGAATGGTGGAGCAGACTCAAAAGGCCAAATGGCCTAATTCTGCTCCTGTGTCTTATGGTCTGGCCTACATGTGACTCC
Source organism: Sphyrna mokarran (assembly GCA_024679065.1). Taxonomy (NCBI): domain Eukaryota; kingdom Metazoa; phylum Chordata; class Chondrichthyes; order Carcharhiniformes; family Carcharhinidae; genus Sphyrna; species Sphyrna mokarran. Next base: position 71,875,142 of record JAGIQG010000007.1, on the reverse strand, counting down.
AGAGCCATATGTGACTCTCAACTGTCCTCCGAGGGCACGTAGGGATGAGCAATAAATTCTGACCAGCCAGTGATGCCATGTCCCCCAAATGAATAAAAAAAAGAACAGAAAATAAGAGCTTCCAAATGTTAAAAGAGGAGGATTAGCAAGGTAAATATGTGGGGTTAAAGAGATAGGGCCTGAATGTGGTGCTCTGTCGGAAGTTCTGTGCAGACTCGATGGGCCAAATAGTCACCTGCATTGTAGGGATTCAATCAAGGTTACGTTGTGCCCAAGGATAAATTTTAATAAAGTCCCACGTAAAAGGTTAATGTGTAAAATTAAAGCACGTGGGGGTAATATATTGCCATGTATTAAGACTTGGTTAGCAGACGGGAGACAAGAAGAATATATGAATATTTTTTCAGAGCGGAAGGTAGTAACTAGTTGCCTGACACAGAGATCAATGCTTGGGCCCAGCTATTCACAATATAATCAACAGTTTGGATGAAGAATAAAATGTAATATCTTCAAATTTGCTGACGACACACAACTAGCTGGAATTGAGTGGTGAGGAGGAAGAGGATTCAAGGCAACTTAAACAAACTGGGTCAATAGGCAAATTGGGGAGTGGGATAGAGGCTGGCTAGAACAAGCGATCATGATTTCAAGAGGGTAGGCCATTTAGAACTGAGATAAGGAGATATTCTCCACTCAGAGGGTGGTGAAGCTGGGAAATTCTCTACCACATAAGGCTATAAAGGCCAGGTCACTGAATGTATTTAAGAAAGAAATAGATTTCTAGTCACTAAAGGGATATGGAGGGAGAGCAGGGGTATAGATTTAATAGTGAGGATCAGTCATGATCACATTGAATGGTGGAGCAGACTCAAAGGGCTGAATGGCCTACTCCTATTCCTATCTTCCATATTTAAATAGATTTCACAGGCATGTTTTAAGTCATCCACCTGGATTCTGCAGTTGTTCCAATCCCTGCTCCCAAGCATGCAGTTAAAATGGAATTGTGCTACTTACCTATTTACTGTCTATGTGTCTTTGTATCGCCATGTTTTCATCTATGCTGCCTTTTGATTTAGTGCTAATTTCACATTTAATTATGAAAAATCATATAAAGGTCTTTCATCACAAGGCTTGTCATCACTACAACAAAAACAGAAAAATACTAGGAAATCTCATTAGGTCTGATAGCATCTGTGGAAAGAATAGAGCCAATGTTTTGAGTCTGGATGACACTTCGTCAGTGCTGAGAGGAAAGAGAGTCAGCAGAGATGAGGGTCAGACCTGCTGCAATTTTCCAGCGTGTTTCTGTTTTTGTTTCAGATCCCAACATCCGGAATATTTTGTGTTTAACTTTATCATCACTAGCTTGGTTTCCCTGTATAGCTGGGCTAATCTCTTAAAACCACAAAGATAAGCTCAGTGAAGGGAGTAATTTTAGCTGCAACAGTGTAAATTTATAGATGGCTGTATTCAATGAGAACAACATTTGTGAGAGATGTAAAGCAGGCTGCTGAATTGTTATCACCAGCTTTACACTATTGTATTAAATAAGGCCTATTGGGCAGAAGTTAATTCCATCCTATGGGAGTGGAATGGGAGGTAGGGACATTGTATAATTATTTTCATTATTCATTCATGGGACATGGGTGTCGCTGGCTGACCAGCATTTATTGCCCATTCCTAATTGCCCGAGGCTAGTTGAGAGTCAACTGCTTCTGTGGCTCTGGAATCACGTGTAGGCCAGACAGGGTAAGGATAGCAGGTTTTCTTTCTTAAAGGACATTAGTGAACTAGATAGGTTTTTCTGACAATGGTTTCATGGATGTCAGTAGATCCTTAATTCCAGATATTTTGGATTCAGGTTCCATCATTTGCCATGGTGAGATTCTAATCTGGCTCCCCAGAACATTATCTTTGTTTCTGGATTAATAGTCAACCAATAACACCAGTAGGCCACTGCCTCCCTGAGCTGGAAGGCACAGAATGGAGAACCCGTCAATTACAGTCAATTACTTGTACCTTAAGGAAACATTCCACCGTTCCTGGGGGAGCAAGGACCCCAGTTGGGAGACTGCCCAGTAACAGCTACAGTTCCCCTGAAAATTCAGGAGGACAGCTCTCTTAATCAGGCATCCTGAAATCCACTGAGCACTATCCTGGTGGCAAGGGCCAGCCCCACAGCAGTGGGAGAGTGGCCCTGGTAAACCCAATCCCGCATACCATGATTCTGGGGCTTCTTTTATAGCTGCTGCACTGAGCCTGCTGCAATCCCAGGAATGATCATTGCTCCCAGTGGTGCTGCAGAGGGAAAAGCTGTCAGCTTGCTCTGATTAGCTGGTAGTACTTGAGGGCACATTTTTTGCCTTCAATAGCACAGATTGCCATTGATTTCCATTGTGTGTGTGTATGAATTACTGACTCACTTACTCACTCGCTCACTTACTTAGCTATCTACTTCACGTCATGCCACATCATCCAAAACACCATCTCTGACCAGCTTGGCTTGCAGTCCACATCAGTAAGCATAATGTCAACAACGGAGAAGATTTGACAGCCTTTCTGGATATTCAGCACTTCAGTGCAACATAATCATTTCCTAATGTGTGACGTAGACATTGATGGCTATTCTAGCATTTATCCCTCAGTACTGTTGAGAAGGTATACCATCGTATACTTACCTTCCTTTCTTATTGAAAAAAAATCCTGTCTTTTAGATTTTAGAAATGTTATATAGAAAAAAACAAGTTCTATAAAAAATTGTTATGTTATCTAATACAAAGTCATTGTACTTCCAACATCACAATGCTCTTTTTTTCTTACGGAAGTAGGTTCAGTAAAAACTTCTAAAAGAAAATGGGATAAATACTTGAATGGGAAAAAAAAAATTGCAGGGCCTTGGAAAAAGAACAGGGAAATGGGAGTAATTGTATACCTATTTCAAAGACCTGACAGAATTCTGTGAATTCAAAGCTGCCCATTCTCAAGATCACAACAGTGTATCACTGATAGTTGCAGTGTATTCATTGATTTACATGCTGCTTCACAATACATTTCAACTTAGTGACAACTGTTAATAAACCCTCTGAAAATGATAAAACACGTATTTACATAACACCTTTCATATCCTCAGTACATTGAACAACATTTTGTGGCCAATAGAGTACTCTTTAAGCACTATCTTTGTTGTTTTGTAGGAAAAGGTAGTAGCCAGTTTGCAAACTGCAAGATGTCATGAACATTCATCATATAAAGGATTATATAGAACACATTGCAGTGTTAGGATATCAGGGGAGTTTCCTGCTCTTTATAAATAGTACCAAGAAATCTATTTGACCTTTGAGTGGGAAGTTGGGGCCTTGGATCAATGGCTGAAACCTTCAAATTCAGAGGCAGTGTAAGCTGGTAGAAGTTGGACCAGCCACCTATTATACAATCTTGCTGGTTTTCCCTTGCATTGCCTTCAAAGGAAAGGAAAATCCGGCAGAAAATCGAAAGATGCAACTGAAAAATTCCGCAATGACTTAGTTGAAATATACAAGTGGCAACTCTTGAAAGATTATCTCCTCTGTGATATATATCCATATTGCTATTATGCACAGAATCATCTGGAAATTCAATAGTATTATTAAGCTTCTATATAATTCTATCTGTTTGTGCATGTTGTTTCTAATGTTTTACTCAATTTCTGCATCATCTTTGCTTTCCAGCCATCATGTATGTAATGGGAGCATTAGGTCCTGCAGCAGGATATCTTCTGGGTGGAGTATTGATTGGCTTCTATGTAGATCCCAGGACCATAGTTCAGATTGACCAGAGTGACCCACGCTTTATTGGAAATTGGTAAGAAAAGTGGACGACTTAATTTTCACATATTGCTCTGAATGTGCTGTTTTCCTTTTACTCAGTGAAATGTAAAGTGATCCATATTTTATCATGTGTATTTGTACCAATGCATGTTCAGCACAACACGAATGACCTCTTGGTTTTAATTCTGTTCCATGAAACGAATGATATTGATTCTCAGCAGTACACTTGAGGATCACCTGGATAACAATAACTTGATAGATATCGATTCAGAAAAGAAGGATATCCTCTGACCAACTTCCTTAATTTTGCCAAGAAACAGAGAACCCAAGCAGAATGGGGCACACTGGATAGCATGATGTATCTGAACTTGCAAAAAGCATTTGACAATGTTCCATACAAAAAGCTGTTAATTAACCTCAGGTTATTTTCAGGGAAAACCCAAAATGAATAAGAAACTTGTTGAAAGATAGGGAAGAACATGCAGTAGTTACAGGAGTTAGAAGCTGGTTGAAAAAGTGCTGCAGTGGATTCCTCAGACTCATTGTTGGGACCATGACCACTTTTAATTTACATGAGTGGCCTAGATTCAGGAACTTCATGCAATATGGTTAACTGTGTAAATGATACTGAAGTAGGAGGGCCAATTTATTTGAAGATACAGCTCAGAAATCACATTGTTGCTGGTTTTTTGATCTGGTGAAAGCCATTGGCTTTGTCACATGCACCTTTGGTTAAAATTCAGTTGAAACTATACAATGTCCCGTTCTGCAGAATTATAGCAGGACACCTTCTGCTATGTGTTCCTTTTATGTGATCAAAAGAACAACTTAAGTTTGCAACCCACAGAAAGACAGCAGGGCCGCTGAGTGTAAGTTACTATGATTGCACAATGGCCACAAAGGCTACAGGAGATTATTGATAGATCACCCCGCGGGCTTTGTGGAGTAAAAGCTTCCTGTTTGAGCCTACTGGGATGTGGTCAGCGGGGTTTTTTAACCTGCTGCTGAATTCAGACCGGCCTTGTAGATCCCGAGATGTAGACAGTCCAGCTGTAAATAGCAGGCATGTCCCTTCTCTGGTGCATGGTAAAGGGTGTTTAGTGACAGGAAACGAGTGTTTGACTGAATTACTGCACCAGCAGCAAAGAGAAAACATCTTTTTCTCCATCTCTCTGGACAACCTCTGTGTAAGTCAAGAATCCTATCCGGTAAGAAAAAGCCATGGGCTGGACTCTTATCACCATTCACACTGTATGACCAACAGATGAAGGCCAACATATGAATACCATTCATATGTTCATTGTAGTGGGATCGGAAAATCCCGCCATAGTGAATATAGATTTGGTTGGCTGCCAAATTCTCCGACTTCACTGCAACAGGAACATGGTATGAATGGCAGGTAAGATCACACCCATTAAGCGTCTTTTTGGGAAACTTGACCTCTGTGATACCAGTGGGGAAGAGTGGGCTCAATACACCAAGCACGTGTATTATTGCTTCTGCGCTAATAATATTGAAGGAGGTGAAAAACAAAAAGTGATGTTGTTAATGGCAAGCAGGGCCCTGATTTTCAGCATGACTTATCCTTTAATGAGCTAGTAGATTTGGTGAAAAACCATTAGGACCCCTAGTTTTCTTTAATCCTACAGAGATATTGCTTCAAGATGGCTGGGAGAATTTTTGGGAAACCTATCACTGAGTTCATGGCTAGCTTGCAAAAATTGGCTGAATATTGCAAATTTGGACTTGTAGTGAAATGTTGTGAGACAGATTGGTATATGGTATAAATGACCTTACCACCCAAAACAAGCTGGTGGTAGAACACAAATTTGACTTTAAAAAAGCCTTTGAGATAGCCTTATCACTTGAGGACACAGAAAAAGAATACAGCAGGAACATCAGGTGATGCCAAACTTTGGGAATAGTCCCAATTGGGTCCCTGAGATCATTATGGAGAAAACTGGACTAGTATCTTAGAAGGTAAAAGCCCAGAGTAAAACTTAAAGAAGCACTTGGACCACTTCAGAGTCAGGGAGTCTATGCATGCACTACCTACCATGGAGATGGCAACTGCAGGTGTCAACCTTCAGCTCAAACCTACTTCATGTTAGCCTCTCCAGATAGCAAAGGAACAGACTCAGAAATGGAGGTGGAAAAAGTGGGCCTTGATGTTGAAACAAAACCAGAGGAGAAATTGGCATAGGTAACACTGCAACACTCCTTCCAGAAACCAAAGTCCCCTGTTTGGTTCACACTGCCTGACCCAACTGCCTTTAATGAATCTTAGACTGACTGCTTAGCGATGGCAAGAACCTTCTCACAGGCAGATGTTGGGAGAACCATGGACCTAAGCGGGGAAGGATGTTATGATAGAACATAGAACATTACAGCGCAGTACAGGCTCTTCGGCCCTCGATGTTGCGCCGGCCAGTGGACCCTCTAACCTAAACTATTCCAATATCATCCATATGCCTATCCACCGAACATTTGAATGCCCCCAAAGTAGGCGAGTCCACAACTGCTGCAGGCAGGGCATTCCACGCCCTCACCACCCTCTGTGTAAAGAACCTGCCTCTGACATCCGTCCTATAACTACCACCTCTTAATTTAAAGTTATGTCCCCTCGTGTTGGTCATCACCATCCGAGGAAAAAGGCTCTCACTATCCACCCTATCCAGTCCTTTGATCATCTTATACGCCTCAATTAGGTCACCACGTAACCTTCTTCTCTCTAATGAAAATAACCTCAGGTCCCTCAGCCTTTCCTCATAAGGCCTTCCCACCATACCAGGCAACATCCTGGTAAACCTCCTCTGCACCCTTTCCAATGCTTCCACATCTTTCTTATAATGCGGCGACCAGAACTGTACGCAATACTCCAAGTGCGGCCGCACCAGAGTTTTGTACAGTTGTAACATAACCTCACGGCTCCTAAATTCAATCCCTCTACCAATAAAAGCTAACACACCGTACGCCTTCTTAACAACTATATCAACCTGGGTGCCAGCTTTCAAAGAGCTATGTACTTGTACCCCAAGATCCCTCTGCTCGACAACACTATTAAGGGGCCTTCCATTAGCCCTGTATTTCATATGCCTGTTATTCCTACCAAAGTGAATCACCTCACACTTATCCGTATTGAATTCCATTTGCCACCTCACGGCCCAGCTCTGCAACCTATCTATGTCCCTCTGCAAACTGTAACATCCATCCTCGCTGTCTACAACTCCCCCCACTTTGGTATCGTTAGCAAATTTACTAATCCAACTCTCTACACCCTCATCTAGGTCATTTATAAAAATGACAAACAGTAGTGGCCCCAAAACAGATCCTTGAGGTACACCACTTGTAAGTGCACTCCAGGTTGAATATTTCCCATCAACCACCACCCTCTGTTTTCTATCAGCTAGCCAATTCCTAATCCAAACTGCTAAATCACCTTCAATCCCATGCATCTGCACTTTCTGCAGTAGCCTACCATGGGGAACCTTATCAAACGCTTTGCTAAAATCCATATACACTACATCAACTGCCTTACCCTTATCTACCTCTTTGGTTACCTCCTCAAAAAACTCAATAAGGTTTGTGAGGCACGACCTACCCTTCCTGATGGACAGGAAACCACAGAGGATCATCAATAGATTTCCCTGTGGACTTTATGGAGTGCAAATTTCCTTCTTGAGTGAAAGGAGGCTCGCTGATAGGAAGCAGTCAGCGGGTTTTTTAACCTGCTGCTCAACAAGGACAGGTCTTGTACGTCTCAGGGTGTAGTCAGTCTAGCTGTAACCTTTCTCTTTGGTGCACAATAAAAGGTGTTTGATGATGGGAAATCGGTGTTGGGCTGAATTTCTACATTAGTGACAACTTTAATTCCAGATCTATCTCACCCCTGCTGAATGAACAAAGTTAAAATTTTCCCTCTAGATTTAGGGCAGCATGGTGGCACAGTGCCAGGGACTCTGACTGAATTCTGGCTTCAGGTCTGTGTGGAGTTGGCACATTTTCTCCATGTCTGTGTGAATTTCCTCTAGGTGCTCCACTTTCCTCACACAGTCCAGAGATTGGCCATGCTAAATTGCCCCTTGGTATCAGGGCTAGCAGAGTAAATATGTGGGGTTACAGACATAGGGCCTGAGTGGGATTGCTCTTGGTGCCAGCTCAGTGGGCTGAATAGCCTCTTTCTGCAGTGTAGGGATTTGCTGACTCTACATTAATTGGAGTCAATTACTCAGTTAAGGAACTCCAACTTTTGCTGAACCTCTTTTTCTTGTGCCTCACCTATAACACGGTTTCAAAATTTTAAGTTGCCAATTTATTTTCGTGTTTATTTACATATTTTTTGTCTTTCATTTTCTTTTGCAGGAAAATGCTTTTCCTGCTATTGCTTTAGTGCTATTATTCTAGGAACAGCTTTTGCTTTGAAGATTTATCTTTTCTTATGCTTGCACGTGATGTGGATGTCACTCCAGACTGGCATTTATTGCCCATTCCTAATTGCCCTTGAGCACGTGCTGGTGAGGTACCTTCTTGAACTGCTGCAATCCAGCTGGTGTAGGCACATCCACTTGTAAGAAGGGAGTTCCAGAGCTTTGACCCAGTGATACTGAAGGAATGGCAATATAGTTCCAAGCCAGAATGGTATGTGGCTTAGGAGAGGGCTTGCAGATGATGATGTTCCAATGCATCTGCTGCCATTGCTTTTACTGCTTGTAGAGGTTTTGCATTTAGAAGGTGCTTTAGAAGGAGCCTAAGTGAGTGGCTGCAGTGCATCTTATATATAGTACACACTGCTGCCAATATGAATGTTGAAGATGGTGAATGAAATGTCAATCAAGCAGACTGTTTCGTCCTGGATGGTGTCAAGCTTCTTGAATGTTGCTGCACTCATCTCACCGATTGGAGAGTACTCCATCACATTCTTGACTTGTGCTTTGTAGATGCTGGATAGCATGAAATCAACACAGTGTTTTTGTGCAACACTGCAAAGATGCTCGATGGACAAATTTCAAACGTACAGATACTTAAATGAAATGTTGTGTGAATAGCATGACATAAAAGCCATTGAGTAATAGAACAGGACACGTCCTGGTTAATAAAACTGAAGTGTTCTTGCATAGGACCTTCAGTGCTACATGTGTACAATCCATGGCACCCTATATCGGAGGAATCCTGTCAGTTTATGAAATTGGTCTCTGTCTGCTTTGCAGGATCCATTGAAAACATAATAAATTGAGGCTCCTACCTGAGCGGAGCATCTGTTACCCACTCAACACAATAATCATAGGCTGATTGAGTGTTTTAATCGAGGTTGCCAGAGGCTGCTTGGCTTCAGAGCTGAAGTAATTATAACAGCTGTGATAAGGATGAGCTCTTTTGTTGATCTGTGTTGAGAGTCTGCGGTCTATATTTTGTAAAATTCCTCATAACTTCCAAATGTAAATGCAACCTTCTAATGTGCAGTGATTTGAGAAGTCAGGGGATGATGAGGGGAGGAGGGGGAGTGGGGGTTGGGGGGAGGGGTTGGTGGGGGAAGGGAGTGGCGCAGTGGTTAGCATGCTGTCTCACAGCACCAGGGGCTCGGAGGTTCAATTCCTGGCTTGGGTCACTGTCTGTGTGGAGTCTGTACGTTCTCCCCATGATGGCACAGGTTTCCACCGGGTGCTCCCAATTCCCTCCCACAGTTCAAAAAACACACTGGTTAGATGCATCGGCCATGCTAAATTCTCCCTCAGGCATTGGAGTGTGGCGAATAGGGGATTTTCACAGCAACTTCATTGCAGTGTTAATGTAAGCTTATTTGTGACACCAATAAATAAACTTCTGGAGATCATTAAATCCTGATATGTTCAGCTGGAGAAAATTTCTAAAATGCTCTCCTCACCTCACTTTGCATCCTCATTTTTAGCTTAAAAAAAGAATAAAAGTACTCTTTAATTCCACATCTCTTGAATCTGCGCCCACTAAGCTCCAGAAGTAGGTAGGAATATATGTTGGCTTCCAAAATCCCAAGACCTCCTTTTCAATCTTAGCTGTGAATTTTGGCTATTCCTAATATGGATGGTATAGATTCTCCCCTCACTTATTGCAAAGAAGAAAAACACTCCTACAAAAAAAGGCCTGTGGCCTGAATCAAACATCACAATAGAATGCTGAAGGAAAATTACATCCAGAATTTCTATTGTTTTTCAAATGAGCTAAAGCTTATTATCATTTCAACCTCACTGTTTTCTCTATTTTCACCAATTCCACAAAAACTTTAAGAATGCCACTTAATACCTTCATGGAAATGTATTTCTTATGTTACAGGAATAGCAGCTGCAACCAGTTCTGAAAAAGCTAACAGCTGGACATGCCTGGAAAGCATTAAAAAGAATAAAATGCTATTTTTGGAACAAAATGCTGGATACTCCTGTTGTTATGACTGTCAGGAACTTTTCCCTTTCAATTTGTACAATTAAAGGGAGTAACAGCTGATGAACTGGAACTGACGGATTAGTAAATTTGTAGATGACACTAAAGTCGGTGGAGTGGTAGATAGTGAAGAGGGGTGTTATAGTTTGCAGAGGGACTTAGACAAGTTGCAGAGCTGGGCCGAGAGGTGGCAAATGGAGTTTAATGTGGAAAAGTGTGAGGTAATGCACTATGGCAGAAATAATAAATGTGTAGAGTATAGGGCAAATGGTAGGATTCGTAGTAGTCTAGATGAACAGAGGGATCTTGGTGTGTATGTGCATAGATCCCTGAAAGTAGGCAGTCAGGTCGAGAAGGTTGTTAGGAAGGCATATGGAGTCTTGGCTTTTATTGGTAGAGGGATTGAATTTCGGAGCCGCAACGTCATGTTGCAACTGTACAAAACTCTAGTGCGGCCGCACTTGGAGTATTGTGTGCAGTTCTGGTCCCCACATTATAAGAAAGATGTGGAGGCATTGGAGAGGGTACAGAGGAGGTTTACCAGGATGTTGCCTGGTATGGAGGGCAGGTCTTATGAGGAGAGGCTGAGGGATTTGAGGTTGTATTCGTTAGAAAGGAGGCGGCTAAGAGGGGACCTAATCGAAACATATAAGATGATTAGAGGTTTAGATAGGGTGGACAGTGATAGCCTTTTTCCTAGGATGGAAAAAGCTAGCACGAGGGGACACAGCTTTAAATTAAGGGGTGATAGTTATAGGACGGATATCAGAGGTAGGTTCTTTACCCAAAGGGTGGTTCGGGAGTGGAATGCCCTGCCTGCAGCAGTTGTAGATGCGCCAAGTTTGGTGGCGTTTAAGAGGTTAGTTGATAAGTATATGGAAGAGAAGGGAATGGTTTAGTTTGGAGGGGCATTGCTTTTTATATTGGTCGGCGCAACATCGAAGGCCGAAGGGCCTGTTCTGTGCTGTAATGTTCTATGTTCTGACAACATCCAATCGTGTCCTTTAACAAATCCAATTGGTTCTACTATCTTTCAGTCCTCCCCCTCACCAGATCTGTGGTTCTGACAGCTTTGAGTTCCATCCCCCATCAACCTGATTGATTGATACTAATAGGCTACAATCTGGATGAAAAAACCCCTTTCTGTGAAATGCAAACAAGCTGTCATTTGGAGCTAATGTATTTATGCCATCTTAACTTGCTAATGGCTGGTGTGGTAGTTAGACATCTGAAAGAAAAAAATTTCAACATCCAAGGACCTGTTGTTTAATTAAAAGTTTGTTTGAAAGTTACCCATGTAAGAATCTCACAACACCACACACCAGGCTTAAGTCCAACAGGTTTACTTGGAATTCAGAGCTTTCAGAGCACTGCTCTTTCCTTAGGCACTCACCTGTACATCATCTCCCTCAGGCACTCACCTGATAAAGAGGCACTGTTCAGAAAGCTCATGATTCCAAATAAACCTGTTGGACTTTAACAAGGTGTTGTGAGATTTCTTACTGTGTCTACCCAAGTCTGATGCTGGCATCTCACATCATGAAATTTATTGAACTAGCTATCATTCATTTCAAAGCATTATTTTTCTTTAAATCCAAAAACCCTCATTTTTTTTGTTAATGTGTGTGAAAAAGTTTAATTGTTTCAGAAGACTCAAAGCAATGCAAACTACTGAAAGAAATGGCATTCATGGGAAGAACTTTGTGGCAGGATGATATATGGAATTGATTGATTTTTGTCTTACATTCATTACAGTCTTAATTCCTGAGCCAGTTACAAGCTCATTGTGGTCAGTTTCTGTTTGAGAAACAGGAACCTACTGACTCCTACCAAAACGTTGAAACCATGGCAATTATCTATTAACATTAGATTTGAAAAGTGTCATGTCTAAAATGCATGAGAAATCAAAATTTGTATGTCAAATCCTTTTATTTTAAAACATTAATTTGCTGAACCAAAAAGAAATGGCTGCTACAGGTCACAAAATTGACAGCTGTTCTGCCAGCTTTGAACAGAGATTACAACAAGAGAGTTCCACTTTTATCCTTGTGGAATCTCACACGCTATTGCAAGGGTATATTAGGATCTCAAAGCTAGAAGGTTAGCAGATGAATTGCCTCTCCAGTTGGAGTGATAACAAAGATAAAGGAATCAAATTTTTTTATTCCTGAAGAGGTGTTAACAGCCACCGTTTAACTTCTAAGGGAAACAATGGATTTTGGCCAGAGACACAGAGATTGTTTGTGAAGCTGCAGTTAATGGGTCACATCATGTGAACTTATGCTTCTAGCCTTTTGGACAGTTTCAGTATTATGTTTCTAAAGTCCCAGATCAACCTGCTGATCTCTAACCTGATAAATACAATACAGCTGACCAACCACTTCTCAATTCCTTGAGGCCTGTTTTATTTTAAAAGTATCCAAACATCATCTGCCAAACCTTTTACATACTAAAATCTCATTGTGCTTTCAAGGATGCCATTGTTTCCAAACAAGAACCATTTGAACTGGAGTCCGCCATGAAGAAAACACCATCTGGACTTCAATTTTTTGGACTCTGGAAATCACTTGAACCAACATTCATTTCTGTGATTCTTTTACTATTGTTATCCATAATTATCCTTTTCTCTCCATGTGTGTGTATACATGTGTGCGCATGCATACAGTAGGAACAGTAGTTTAATCATAAAGACATCGATGTGGCACTGCAGTAGTCTAATGACCCCACACAAGCAGTCAAGATCAGTGAACTTATCTTCAAATGTCATATCCGACCAACTGCACCAGTTGCTTTAGACACTTATCAATTCACCAGATCTTCATTACTCACCTACCAACAATCTCCTCTTATCGAACTCATTTGTAACATTCATTTGCTTCACACTGTTAGAAGTCTCATACCCACAGCTGCACACACTGGCAGCTATTTGAGCAGCTACCATGATGCTCATATCACCTGAGAAATCAGACAATAGTCACTGATACTTTTCCTACTCTTTTCCAGGAGTAGGTGGTATGTGACTGGTGGAAGCAAGAACTAATTGAAGAGGGATTTCCTCCTTAGTCCGAAATTTCGTCCGGTTTATGAGCTACCAATCACATAAATATGCATTTCTTACCTTCTCCTTTTCTCTCATAACAATATTATCCTCATCCCATTTCCTTTGAGATACTCAAAACAGGCAGTCTGGCCAGGTGGCAGTGGGAGACCAAGAAGTCAGTGATAATGAGGAGGCTGTTACTTTATTTCACATATACAGTTACCTCTGCAGATACTGACACTGTACATATCTTTGGCATTAGCATAGAGATGAGATCTCCAGGTAATAAGACACTGGACACAATTATGCTACAACCAGGCCAGACTGCAAAGGTGATGCAAGTGCTGGCTTGTCAAAGGGCAAGAACACACATAGTTTCTGCTGCATTCGACTCGCTGAAGACTCTAATGGGTCAGGTTACAGAAGAAGACTTAGTGTGCAGTCATTGTCAAGTCAAGAAGCAGTCCGGCAACAACTTGGCACAAAGCTTGAAAAATTATCTTTTCCAACATAAAACTGATGGCCACATCTCAACATCCAAACATAATATAGTGGCCAATGGCTGTGATCTCAACTTCCACTGCAGCCAAAGCAGCTTCTGATAAAGATGTATTGAAAGCTCAGACTACTGTCTTCCAATGTCAGCCTGATCACATCCAAGCTCAGTTTGTTACAATCATGTATTCAAAGAGTTTTTCAGGGTGCCACGGCAGCCAGTGGCATGTTGGAGCATGAATCTGTTGTCCTCTGTCAGGATGATAGTCATTGTGTTTCCACCTCTGCCATGCCCTTAGTGCCCTTGCTGTGCCAAGGCTGCATTGCACTGCGGATGGTGCAGTCTGAAGATGGGCCTTCTAGGTAACCGACTATCATCTGCCTAACCATCTACATATTGTGCTGGAGCATCACTTGCTTTCAAGGATGTTGTTGCTTCCAAATAAGAACCATCTGAACTGGACTCTGCCATGAAGTCTTGAGGCCTTCCTGCAAGGTCATTTGAAGGTGAAGAACTAATTCAGAAGTCCACTATCCCAATTCCTCATTCACCTACAGTCCAATATTTCTTCAGCTCCCTCTGTCACTGACCATCAAATTGTTCACATGACCACAACAAAAACATAAAATCCAGAACAAAATGCACACCTTCCAAGCTAAATATATAAAGTATAACATACCATATTGCATTATGAACATTGAATTGTGTTGGGATTTCTGGAAGTGGCCAAAGTGGAATTATCTTTGATTTCCAATTGGTGGATGAGCCGTCTATCATAGCCATTAATTCAGCGCAGATTTTTTTTTTCAATATCTGTATTGGTTGTTGGATTGGATCTCTTCCAGAACTTTATCAATTTTTTTTCAGAATGGCATGCTATCTACTGCTTACATTTAAATTAGTCTGTTCGATACTGATCACATAGTCCTGAACTTCATGAAACATTTTCCCTTTCTGATGTTGTTAATGAAACATTGGATCCAATACAACATTTATTATCAAATTTGGTCTCATAACAATCCAAGTATAAATCCTTAACATGTTTCTGCTTTCTATTCTTTTCTTCTTCTTCCTGCACCCATAAAATAATCTCGCAGGTGGAGTGGATTTTTGCTTTGCGCAATTGCCATGGTATTAGTTGTCGTGCCAATGTTCACTTTCCCACAAAAACTACCACCTCGACAGAAGAAGAAAAAGAAAATGGGCTCGGGTGATTTAAATAATGATGATGACATGATGAAAGAGAAATCTGACAGTGGAGAACATAGAAAAAGTACTGTCACTTCCTCTATGGGGTTTGGAAAGGACATTAAAGGTGGGTGAACTCAACATGTTGTTTTGTGTAATTACCTAAGTAAGTTTAACTTAATTGGGTTGTTTTCTTCTTACTGACAATTGCATCTCTCATTAAATGTGTCTACTAATTATTACAAAGTTGTCTGTAGTAGCAGGAGTTATTGCAATAAATTTTAATCTTGTTGTAACGGAATTACAGAATTTTTCGATGTATAAGTTGATGTGTTGTCAAACTGGTTAGATTTCTAATTTTTCCAAACTTCATTTACATATAAGTTAAAGCAGTATATAAAGACAAGACCTATGTTGAAACTAGAAGTAGGAGAAAGCCGTTTGGCATTTTGAGCCTGTTCTGCCATTCATTTTGATCATGGCTGACCATCAGATTCAACACCTGGATCCCATTTTCACCCCATATCACTTGGTCCCTTCAGTCCCAAGAGCTATATCTAATTTCTCCTTGAAATCACAGTGTTTTGGCCTCAATTGCTTTCTGTGGTAGTCAGTTCCAGACTTTCACCACTCTCTGGGTAAAGACATTTCTCCTCATTTCAGTCATAACACCTCTTCAGGAATAAAAAATTTAACAGCCATCATTTAACTTCTAAGGGAAACAATGGATTTTGGCCAGAGACACAGATTGTTTGTGAAGCTGCAATTAATAGGTCACATCATATGACCCCATGCTTCTAGCCTCTCGGACAGTTTCAGTATTATGTTTCTAGAGTCCCAGATCAACCTGCTGATCGCTAACCTGATAAGTATAACAATAGGCCTCACAGCTTCAAACTATGACCACTAGTTCTGGACTTCCCCACCATTGGGAACATTCTTTCTAATCCTGTTAGAATTTTTTAAGTTTCTAAAAAACACGTCATCCTTTCTCATTCTTCTAAACTCCAATAAATATAATCCTGATTGACTTAGTCTATCCTCATATGGAAGCCCTGCCATTCCAGAAATCAGCCTGGTAAACCCTCTATGGCGAGGTCATCCTTCCTCAGATAAGGACACTAAAATTACACACAATACTCCAGATGTAGCTTCACCAACACCCAATGCAATTGCAGGAAAACTGTACTCAAATCCTGTTGCTATGAAGGCCAACATATCATTCGCCTTCTTTACTGCTGTACCTGTGTGCTTACTTTCAATGACTGATGTACGAGGACACCAAATCCCACTGAGTATGTACCTCTCTCAAAGTATACTCTTCCAATAATAATCTGTCTTCCTATTTTTGCTACCGAAATGGATAATCTCACATTCATCCACATTGTACTGCATCTGCCATGCATATGCCCGTACACTCAGCCTGTCCAGATCATGCTGAAACATCTCTGCATTCTCCTCTCAGCTCATCCTCCTACCCACTTTGTGTCATCTGCAAATTTGAAGGTAATACATTTAATTCCTCATTCAAATCATTAATATATATATCGTGAACAATTGGCGTCTTCGCACAGTTCCCTGTGTACATCACTAGTCACTACCTGCCAATTGGAAAAAGAGCTATTTATTCCAATTCTTTGCTTCCTGTCTGCTAAGTAACTTTCTATCCAACTCCAGACACTACCCGCAATTCCATGTGCTTCAACTTACCTAGTAATCTATACTGTGAGATTGTGTCAAAAGCCTTCTGAAGGACTAAATAGACGTGTTCAATTCAAAACAGATTCAATTCAAATCTCTTTTATTTGCACATTTATCAATGAGAAAGAAAAGTCAAATAACACATTTTTTGAAATCCAAATCTGATTCACTAACAATGATGAAATTGTAATAAAATGTAATGGTCATAACTCCATAAACAACTGTGAAATCGTACATTAGCACGTGAATCACTGACTATGAACAGTTCATTGTACAACAGAGAAACCTTTGAATTTTTCACCTTCAGTGTCTGAGTGAAAGTTTGCCACTCTTCAGGGCTGAGGCAGTTGATGTTCCCTCATTTTCCATCCTTTCTTTCATTGAGTCTTAGCATTCTCTGATAATCCAACCTTTGAATCCTTTCATACTCACCAGTTAAGACACTGTCCTATATATCCACAGAATCATTGAAGCCCTGTATTCGTAAAACCATGTTCTCCTTTAGATACCCAACTTTCCACATTTTCCAAAGTTCAGCCTTAAAGCATATCAGAAATGTCAAGTGACTGTTGTAACATTGTCATATCACCAGGAAAAATGCTTATCACAGCATTTTTGCCATTTTCTCACTTAAATGAGGTCATATAGAATTTGCGATTAACATTAACTTCTTTGTTTGAAAAACTTCACCTGGTGGTCATGAGTAGCATTTCCAAAATATTAGCTCTTTAATTTTGTCAAAATTACTTATCGTTGCTTAAGAGTGGCTACAATAATTAAAACATGTTATTGCATAACTAACATTTCAGCAGATGTTGATATAGGTAATGTAAGCGGACCTCTAATCAGCAGGAAATCATAATTATGATCTGATTATTTAAGTAAAGGCATCTTTTTTAAAGAAATGGCAGTGGAGAAGATCCTCACAAAATAAGCTAAGAAAATTGACAAACAAAATGGGTTTGAATGTGCAAGAAAAAACAAATGATTCACAGTTAACACTGGCACAGTCTCCTTTGTCATGTGAAGTAAGTCCATTTATACAGCACTGTGGGTGTAATATCTGTGTAATTATAACTATCTCAAAAAGTGGGTGGTGAATTTGTGGAATAGATCGTATAGGGAAAAAATAGAATTGGCAAATTCAAGAGGAAGTTGCTTAGGCAGAATGTGATAAAACGATCATAATTTAGTACCTGTCAGATGGACCACAGTAATCTTTCCTTATCCTTTATACTTCCATGTTCCTAAGGACATTCCACTGTGTAAAAATGTGCTCCAAAAATAATTTTTAAGGCTTTCATTGATTTTGAATTATTCTTAGAACAGACTGTACATTTCTGAATGTCTGATGCCTGCATCTGCAGGATCCTGTACGTTGACATCTACTGGAAATTGAGTGTCTGAAGCCTAGGTTATCAGATCAGGGAAATTGTCTGTGATGAACTCTCAATGTTACCTCAGGAATGATTGTCAAGGCCTAAAATCTTAGTCAACAACAGATCTTGTTTGGATTTTTTAAAACTATTTCTCCTTGTATTTATGTTCCTGTTCAGTCTCTATTTTCCTCCACTTTTCCTATCTTCTTCTCCCTTCCTACTTTTTTTGCTCCTTTTTTCCCTCTCTGCCTCGCATAATTTAGTGTTTTGTTTTTCTCATTAAATTCCTTTGCTTCCACTTTCATCCCCTTTGACTTCTTCATTTTGCAGATTTTTTATTAGTTCCTGACCCATTTAATTTTTTCTTTGTTTGCATATGAACTTCCTCATAAACAGTACACTGCTGCCTTCACATGTAAAGCTAAAATATAAGCAAGTACAGTATCATGGAATGAACTTTGGTAGTACTTTGGTAGATCTATCTAATTAATCCCACTCTCTTAATCTGTCCCTGTAGCCCTGGAAATGTATGTTTTTCCAGTATTTATTCAATTCCCATTGAAAATTATTATCAAATTTGCTTTCATTATCCTTTCAGACAGTGCATTCCAAAAACTTGCTGAGTCAAGTTTGTTCCCCTTGTGCCACCTCTGAGTCTTCTGCCATTCCAGGTTAAATTGGCTGGTTTTACCTCTGCTGCCACTGGAAACAATTTTTCCTTATTAACTCTTTGAAAACTCTTCACGATTTTGAATACCGTTAGTAAATCTTTTCTTAACCATCACTCTCTGAGAAGAAGAGCCGCAGCTTGTTCAGTCTCTGCATAACCAAACATGTCCAAAGATGTGTGCATTGGTCGTGCTAAATTACCCCTTAATGTCCCAGGATGTGTAGATTAGAGGGATTAGCAGGGTTAAACATGTGAGGTTACAGAGCTAGGGCCTTGGAGGGATTTTGGCCAGTGCTGACTAGATGGACCAAATGACCTTCTTCTGGTTTCAATGATTCTGTGAACTGAAGCCCCTCAATTCTGATGGTATTACCCTGAATCTCTCCTCGGCCGCTCTAACTCCTCAACACCCTTCTTATTGTGCAGTGCCCAGAATTAAACACGCTACTCCAGTTGAGGCCTAGCTAGTGTTTGAGAAAGGTTTAACTTTTGTACTCGAGCTCTCTATTATAAAGCCATGGATCCCGTACATTTGTTAATAGCATTCTCAACTTGTCTTGACAGCTTCAAAGGTACGTACACTGTCTGCTCCTGCACCACTTTAAAATAGTACCATAGTAAAATTGCATTTGCGCTCAATGATGTTTATAGATTTTTGTAAAAATTGTGGATGTGTTTGATTTTCTACTGACCAATATTTCAGCTTTCATTTGCTTAAAAGGTTTTCTAGAAGCACAGATCATTTTAGCAAAACATTGGATGTTTACCACTTGTTTGAACATTTTTGTACTGCTGTAATATTTTCAGTCTACATTTGTTGCATGCAGAACATCTGCAAATAAATAGTTCAAATGTAATCAGCTGTGCCAAAGTCATTCAAATGGAACTCTTTCAAAGCATCTATTTTTAATCGGAGGCAGGCAATGAACCGATTCAAAATTTTTAAGTAGTATACATGCATTTCTCTGCATACTTCCCATATAGGCAAGAGGACAGAACCTTACTGTCCCCAAACAGCCGTCATGGCATTTCCCACCCCTCCCCCCCCCAAAACAGTTGTTACCGCATCGGACCCCTGCCCCCAAAATAGTCATTACTGGCATCAGACCCTCCCAAAACAGTCATCACCAGCATCCCCCCCACTTCCTCCCATGCCCCAAACAGCCATCGCCGGTTTCATAAAATTCATTATTTTAAAGCCCTCTATCAGATCATTACTCTGTTTTCTAAAGACGAAAGCCCCATCCCGTTTACTATTTTTCAATAGCTGACTCTCAGTTCTCATATCACCTTTGTAAATTTTTTTCACACTTCCCCCAATGTTTCACTGCTCTTTGTTTTGCTATGAAACACAGGCTGGGGTTTTCCCATCCTGCTGTGGTGGCTCCTTTGCCATGGGAGATTCAGGAGCCTAACCAAAAGCCCAATGACTTTCTGCAGGACCACGTGATTCTGGTGGGTGTGGCCTGACAATCCTGTCCACAAAGTGCAGACAGTGCAGTGAATGCAGCCTGACTGAACCCTGTATAAATTTAACATAACTTTGCTAGCTATGAATTCCATCCTTCTAGAAAGAAATCCCTCTGTTTTCTTAGCATTTTTAAAGGTTTTGAAAACCTGCAATGCTACTTTTAATGATTTGTTCACCAGTACTGAGGTCCTGTGACACTGTAGACAGCAACTTTGTCTCTAAGCCAGAAACTCTGGATTTGAGTCCTACCGCAGGCACTTGTTATCCAAGGAAGGTGAGTTCTCCTTGCAGCCAAACAGACTGCATATCCACCTGCAAATCATGCTAATACATGCCAACGTCAAGAGCAGAAGATAGGCCTGGTCAGCCTTGTGATGGAACTTCTACCAACGTTATTAATAACTGCAGACTACAACATGTGTGCAAAAGTTCATGTTGCCACAGCAACCTGGACTCCCCGAGTGATCTGTAACTCTAGAATTCCAGCCTGTTCAGTTTCTTATTTTGTAACTTGTCAATCATGTTTCTATTTTCCCTACCAAAGTTTTTTTTTCAGATATTTATTTGTTCATGGGAGTTGGGCGTTGTTGGCCAAGTGGTGATGAGCTGCCATCTTGAACCACTGTAGTCCATGTGGCACAGGTATACCCACAGTGCTGTTAGGGAGGGAGCTCCAGGATTTTGACCCAATAACAGTGCGGGAATGGCAATATAGTTCCCAGTTAGGATGGTGAGTAGCTTGGAGGGGATCTTTAAGGTACTTGTCACTTAGATTAGTTTGCAAGATTTAAAAAAGCCTTTTGTGTTACTAGAAATTCATGAATATGCATATCAGGAAAAGATTGTTAGTTTGGATCCCTTCCATATTTAAAAAAGATCATTGAGGGTGACCAAATACAGGTCTTTAAAATTGTGAAACCTTTTGGTAGAGTGAAAACAGAACATTTCTACTGGTTGGAAAGAGCATCACAAGGGGCTACAAATATAAGATAATCATCAAGCAATCTAATAGGGAATACCAGTGGTGAGGATTGTTAAAATGTAGCAAAGATAACATTGGAACCTGTTATAATGTAACCAATGATAACATGCTGTGATGGTCAGCTCACCAGGTAGACAATGTAAGCAATGGCAAAATGATATGGTGTCGCGCTGACTAGCTGACCCAGTATTTTTAGAAAGCAGATGAGGATTGCAGGGAGCTTGTGTGGCCTGTGTGTTGTATAATGAAGTTCCTTTATTAAATCTTTTCCTTTGATTTACTTTGCAATGTTAGTTTTTTTATTGCTTGCAACTGAAATATTCTTACTGTCTTTGAACAAGGATGAGGAACTCACTATCACTGGGCATGTTTGAAGCCAGATGCATTTAAGGAGAAGTAAGACAAGCTTACGAGGGAGCAGAGGGTTATGACGGTAGATTTACATGAGGAAAGCTGGAAGACGATTTCAGTGGAGCATAAACAATGTAATCTAGTTATACCTAAAGGTCTGTTCTATAAGTACATCTGATTTATTCATAGAATCATAGACTCCAGAGACAGCTATTGGAAAGTAGTAAATGGGATGGGACCTTTCCTTTTTAGAAAACAGAGCAATGATCTGATAGAGGGCTTTAAAATAATGAATTTTATGAAGCCGGCGATGGCTGTTTGGGGCATGGGAGGAAGTGGGGGGGATGCTGGTGATGACTGTTTTGGGAGGGTCTGATGCCAGTAATGACTATTTTGGAGGCGGGGTCCGATGCGGTAACAACTGTTTTGGGGAGGGAGGGGTGGGAAATGCCATGACGGCTGTTTGGGGATCCAATGCGGTGACGACTGTTTTGTGGGGTGGGGGGGGTGGTCTGCTGCCAGTGATGGCTGTTTTAGAGGGGTGTCCAGTGCGGTGATGGCTGTTTTGGGATGGAGGGGCGGTGCCGTAATGGCTGTTTTGGGAGGGGGTCCGATGTGGTGACGGCTTTTTTGGGAGGTGCAATGCCAGTGATGGCTATTTTGGGGGGGATCTGATGTGATGATGGCTGTTTTGGGGAGGGTCTGATGCCAGTGCGGCTGTTTTGGGGGCGGGGAACAATGCAGTGATGGCTGTTTTGATGGGGGAGTGGGAGGAAGAAGAGAGGGTGATGCCAACACCCTTAGATTTACGAGGATGCTGCCTGGATTGGAAGGCAGGCCTTATGAAGATAGGTTGAGGGAGCTGGGACTTTTCTCACTGGAAAGACGTAGGTTGAGAGGCAACCTGATAGAAGTTTATAAAATGTTGAGAGGAATAGATAGGGTGGACTCTCAGAGACTATTTCCCCAAGTGGAAATGGTCAATATGAGAGGACACAGATTTAAGGTGCAGGGAAGCAAATACAAAGGAGATGTCAGGGGTAGGTTTTTCACTCAGAGGGTGGTGAGTGAATGGAACCGACTGCCGTCGGAGGTTGTTGAGGCAAACTCACTGGGGTCTTTTAAGAGACTTCTGGATGAATATATGGAAAAGAATAGGATAGGGTGTTATAGATAGGTCTGTGGATTGGTAGATGTGATCAGCGCAACTCGTGGGCCGAAGGGCCTGTTTGTGCTGTATTGTTCTATGTTCTATCGTTGATTGCAGCAGGTGGAGTGGGGGAGAGATGCCGGTTTTGATCATCCTGATCTCAGTGCGGTTAGGCTTTACTAGCATGTTTGGGCCCCATCACTGCACATGACAGCTGCTTATTTTGCCAAGTGCAGAAGGAGGCCATTTGGTCTATTGAGCCTGCACCAACCATAATCCCACCCAACCCCTAATCCCATGACACAACATATTTACCCTTCCTATCCCCTTGACACCAAGGGGAAATTTACCATGGCCAATCCACCTAATCTGCACATCTTTGGAGTGAGGGAGGAAATCAGAGCATTCAGAGGAAACCCACGCGGACACAGAGAAATGTGCAGACTCCACACACAGACGTGTTATATTGCATTCTTCAGTGTTAGCAGAATTTCCGGTTTAGTATCATCAGTGAAATCCAAAGCATTGATGTAAATTATGAATAACAGTGGACCCAGCACTGATTCTCCTGGAACATTGCTTTCTCCAATCTGAGTAGCTATATCTCATCCCTTCATTCTGCTTTCAACTTCACATTTTCAATCCATTTTGTTATTTTCCCTCTACCTCACATGTCCCAGTCTTTCTCTTCAGATTAAAATGCAGGTTGAAGGCTTTTTGAAAATTCTGCATGCAGTATCTGCATTCCTCTCATCTATCTTTCCAAGTGGGGAGACAGTGTCAGTATTAATTGAGAGTGTGAGAAGACAACCTAAATGCAGCCTCACTATTGACTGAGGCCTGCAGTTTTAGTGAGAAACCAGGAGGTAATCTTCCTGCTTTTTTGTGATGATTTCCTTTAAGTTCTACCATTTTAGCTGTTGCACATTGAATAAAACTGAGAACATGATGCATTCAGTTGTGCTGCAGTTTGGCGAAGGGATGAAATAAGACCCCTGACTTGCATAAGCAATGGGTCTACTGCAGTTTCAGTCAGGCTTTTTGTTAAGGACATCCTACCAAATATAGAGAGAAAGATGGACATTTGTTGCAGACTGAGCATGCATAAACCACACACTAAGCATGGCATGGTGGTTAGCACTGCTACTTCCCACCAGTAAGGACCCAGGTTCTGTGCAAATACGTTGTGTTATGGAGATAGAGCCTGAGTGGAGCAGACTGTATCCCCATAATGTCAAGTATTTGCACAGTCAAAGAGACTCAATAGGCCAAAAGACCTCCTTCTGCACTGTAGGGATTCTATGATAATGAACCCATTAACATCTGCTTCTTGCCTGTAAAATGAACACAGCTCAATGGCATTTTTAGGCTTTGGTGTTTGTCAACTGGAGCCTATGCTTCTTTCTGGCTTCAAACAGGGTATTGCTAGCAGAAATCTGCAGTTTGTACGTGGCTCAGTTTCTGCAGATGTTAGTCACCACAATCCATACATGTGGCACAAGATCAAACATGTGAAGTCCCGCCATTTTTCCTGAGATTTTCCTGTTAATCTGATGCACCAGTTCCACATTTTGGCCAATAAGTCTCACTGTAGAGATGGAGAAACTTGAGCATGAGCAAAATACTGCTGGAAATCTGAAGCAAAAACAGAAAACTCTGGAAATGTTTTAGGTTGGAGACTTTTCATCAGAACTGGGAAAAGTTAGAGATGTAACTGGTTTCAAGCAAGTAAAAGAGGAAAGGTAGAAAATGATAAGAAGGAAGATTTGTGATAAGGGTAGAAGATTAAATGACAAAAGAGCAAAGCAAATGGGGCAAGTGAGAAACTGAAGAGGTGTTAAAAAGAGGTATGAATGGCAGAATGCAGGAAGCTTTCACTTCCTTCTCTGATTTGATTTTGTTTGCGTTAAATTAATATTTAATAACTTCTTAAACTTTAATAATTTTTCATCAAAAGTTCTTGCTTATAAATCATTTTCCGTCATTTTCATCACATATCTACTCCTCCCTTCGGAGGTTTCTGAAGGGACCATTCTCTCCCCTGTGTCCTGGTTCACTTTTCAATCATCTGCTGCCTACCCTGATGCATTCCCACACAAGCACAGGAGATAATGTGCCCATTTACCTCCTCCCATACAGCTGTACAGGATTCCAAACGTTCCTCTTTGTAATAACATTTACGAATACTTTCTCAACTAATCTTGCTGCTTTTGCAACTCACACAATATGGTGTTCTGTACACTGGGGAAACCTAATGTGAATTATGTAAATTATCCACTGAACACATTTGTCTTTCGTCTTTCCACACCCTGAGTTTTCACTCTGCTTTTAACGGCTTCAAAACATAAATGCACTTTATTCTCTGGCATTCGGTGCTGGCAAAGTGAGATGGGATTGCCGGCATTTCCAAGGTGAGGGGAGAGGGACGGCTGTTGGGATAGAAAGCAGGTTGTTACATGGGCTGAAAAATCCCCTACAGAGAAATGTGCTGCACTCTTAATGTTGATCTCCAATTTTGTCCCATGTTGTTCCCAGCCCACTGGAGCCTGCTTCACTTTCCTGCTTTTTCATTCCTTCTTTTTTGTTTATCATAGAATCATCAAATTCCTACAGTGTAGAAGGAGGCCATTCAGCCCATTGAGCCTGCACTGATAATGATCCCACCCAAGCCCTATCCCTGTAACCCCACGTACTGACTCTGCTAGTCTCCCTGTCACTAGGAGGTAATTTAGCATGGCCAATCAATCTAACCCACACATTTTTTTTGGCTGTGGGGGGAAACCAGAGCACCCAGAAGAAACTTTAGCAAACATTGGGAAAATGCACAAATTCCACAATAAAAAGTCACCTGAGGCAAGACTGAACCTGGGTCCCTGGCACACTTTATATCTGTTAATCAGCAACTCATGCTATCTATCTCATATACTTTTTATTTCTTTGATTTCTTTCATTGTTCCTTCTCTTTGCTAATATTGTTTCTGCCATTTAACCATCTCCTGTTCTCTGTCCAAGCATTTCACAAGTCATTCAATTTATTTTCTTGTGTTTTTTTCCTCCCCTTCCTCCTTTCCTTTACCCTTCTCCTTTAAAGATGCTGCTCATCTGTGATATCTCCCAGTCCTGAAACATCGACTGACTCATTCATGTTTCTCCACAGGTGCTGTGTAACCTGCTGAGTAATTTCAATTTTTACCTTTAGAAATGTGATGATCAAATTCACAAATCATTGCTTAATGTCATGGTCTAAATTCAATCAGTGTGGCAGTTTTAAACTGTGGATGTGACTTATAATGAATATTAATGAATATACTTAAGATGAAGATAAATTATATTTGCCACAAATATTAATATAAAGCAAGATTCCGAGTGGGAGAGAAAGAGAATGTGTGAACGAAACTGCAAGTCAGTACATCCGAATCAGCGATTTCAGATTGATTGAGGCAGTGAAGTTTAACTTCCAGATTTTGCACTGGACACAGTGTACAGCAGCATGATATGATCTAAAGTCCCCACTTCAAAGAGCTAAAGTTGAAACTGAATTTGAAGGAGCCAGAAAATATTTAGGGTAGAAGTGCACAGAACAAAAGCAGCATTTAATGATGCACGCCGGGAATTACTCCAGGGTACAGCCAGCCTGAGGACGGATAAACTTTTCTTGAGCAGTGGGTAAAAGAAACCAGCATCTCTCAGAAGGAAGGCGTATCGGACATGGAGGAGATGAGCAGGGGGACTATTGAGCGTCAGTCTTGACTGACGTGGAGGAATTGACTCAATGATCTGACCAGGTCCGGAAATTTGCTGAATATCTGACATCCTGTGATTGAAGTCCCCGGCCATCTCTCCACCTTGCTGAACATTTAACATCATGTTATTCCTTACATCCACTCAACTTGCTGCAGCAGCATCATTTTCTCACCTCCCTGTATATCCATCCAGCACTGATACTCACTCCAGTCTGATGCAGTGTGATACATCCATTGGGTAAATATCTCATTTTCACTCACTCACAGAGCTAGGGCGGAATCATAGAATTCCACAATCCTATCCAGCTCCTATCCCTGTAACCCCACATATTTACACTGCCAGTTCCCATGGGGAAATTTAGCATGGCAATCAATCTAACCTAACCTAATTCCCCAGCCTCGTCAGATAGTTGGTGGCAAACCACTGCCCTGCTGAGTGGGGCGTTGCCCCGTACAGTTAGCAGGTTAGAAGATTCACTCATGAGCCCCTTGCCGTTTTCTCACCACTCCAGAGGAAAATGTACTAGATGGGCTTTGGTGTGAGTAGTGACCAGCATGGGTCTGGTGTACTGGACATCAAGGCAGCATCATCAACTGCTCAGCAAAGAGGGGCATCCCCCCTTCCCCCATCATTCAAATAACAGGTCACTCTTATACACAAGCACCATGCAGACATGAGCCCCCCTCATACCTCTACTCGGGGCCCCCCCCTATTAGGCCACATGCCTGGGCAGTACCAATGGTGAACTGCCCCAGCATCTGACCTGATGCTTAGCACCCCGAAGGGGGTCAAGGAGAAAGTTTAGTAGCCATCTGCCCTCTGCCAATGCCAGACTGCGGAGGAAGTGTCCCTCAAGGAATTGAGAATTGGATGGGCTTGGGCTGGGGATAAGGGATTGACCTCACTACTCTCTTCTGGAATGATCTGGATGTGTATGTGTTGTGCATCATACTCTGATTCTTATTCCCAGATCTCTGTCAGTTGCACACCTTACCGTTTCTTTGTTCTGGACCATCATTGCATTCTCTTCACCTTAAGTAAAAGCCACCACAAAGCAACCATTCCATCCAACACTTGATTGGCACCCAGCCCGGAAATGCTAAAGAACCAAGCGTCTAATGGGAAGGTGGAATTGAAGGAAATCGATACCAGTAAGAAAATGGTGCTGGGGAGATTAATGGGGTTAAAGGCTAATAAATCATTAGGGCCTGATAATCTACATCCCAGAATATTAAAGCAAGCAAGTGGTCCAAGAAATATTGGATGCGTTGATGGTTATCTTCTAAAATTCTATAGACTCTGGAGTTGTTCCTGCAGATTGGAGGGTGGCAAATGTAACCCTGTTATTTAAAAAGGGAGCGAGGCGGAAAAGGGAGAGTTACAGATCATCAAGCCTTAAGGAAAGCCCTCCCCAGCCCAGTCAGATGAGGAATTCTAATAGAGGAACCCCTCCCCAGCACTTTCCATTCATGATCTAACTATGTTCATTTACATATTTCGCCTCTTGAGCTGTGTTCTACATGCCCAAAAATTAAGGATGGATGGGAAAAGGTGTTTAACCAACCATGAAATAGCAACTTAAGGACATTAAGTGGAGCAAGGATAGGCTCCCCTTTCAAAGCCCTGCCTGCCTCCATGTAATATTGCTACCAGGTTAAGGAAGGTGGCAACATAGAGGGAATCTCCTCTGTGCAATTTCATCCTCCCTTCTCTCCCCACTGGCTTCAGAATCTACCGGAGGGTGGGGGGGAGTGCAAAATTCAGGCCCACGTTTTCTGTTCCTCATGAATCTGAAATTAAGGCAAACCAAGCGGCTTCCGAGCTGCCTGCTGATATGAAACTTGAGATAATAATAACTTGCAAATAAGGCTTTGTAGAAACCTGTCATGAAAAATGCTGAATTGATTAGTAGAATGTTTTTAATATTCCAGCTGGATAACAGGCTGAGTCTGTAGCCCGCAACGTTATTTATTAAAGATAATTTAATATAATATATGTTGGCTTGGATTTTGAATCCCAAGGCAGGTAGTAGAAATTGGGAAAATTCCTGGCATAGTTCCCACTTGCCTCAGGAGAAAGTGTCCACAAGGATGGGTTTTGTAGAAGCCAGGTGCGGACCAGAGTCAGGTCAGCTATCTCAGGAAGAAGATCAGAGGCAGCTGCAGGGACTGCTGGGTGCTGATGTGGGTTGTTTGTCCCAGTTGAAATAAAAACAGGCCTTTACACAACGTCACCCTCACTCACGTACCTCATGTCCCATCCATGCCACTGTGTGACACCCCATCCATTATTAAGCCACTTCATACATCCCATTCCAAGATAGAACTCTCAAATATCCCCTACAGCTCTTCATGTCCCCATCCCAATAAATGCTCCTTAAGCAATCCCTATGGGCTCTCATGCATCCTGTGGAAAACTGTGTCTCAATAAACATCACTGTCATGTTGCGTATGACAATGTGACACTTCCATATTCATTCATCCACTATACACAGTATAGAGCCAAAGGAAATAATAGTAACAATAGGACGTGGAAAAAAAGCTTTAAAAAACGTCACTCATTCATAATTTTCCATTATGTTAAACTCATCTTTACAACAGCGCTATAAAAGTCAATCACTTGAACCCTTTAAAATTTCAATAGTTGAAACTGCAAGCACCTGAAACCTCTTGATTTTGTCTAAATAAACTTTGTCCAATTGACAGCAAAGAGCCAGAGTTATCAATCAACCAATGTTTTCTCTTAGGCTCAGCAGATGGATGGGTTTTTGTGTTCTTACCTAAACCTCATTATATAGTGTACAATCAGTCAATGGGCATGGAAGTGCCACAGCTTGGCATTGAGGGGAAAAGGGGCCACGAGGATGGGTGATGCTACGGCAAGGGACAGCAGCCACTATAATCACAAGAGATGTAATAATTGAAGCATAATATACTGACCACTGTATTTATGAGGAGGTATTGAACGTGCCGTGGAATTTAAAACAACAGAACTCAGTAAGGCTGGGGACACAGTAGTCCTGCTGAACCAAATAGCATTAACCTTTCTTTGAAAGCATTTGCCACTAAGCAGCCAGCCTGATCCACAACCTGACTGGTTGTCAGGAGGGAAATCTTATAGTGGCAGACTCGGAGGTGGGGGGAAATCAGCAGGGAGATGGATGAGAGCACATTGCAGCTGGTGGGAGGAAGTTAACAATCAAGAAATTGGGTGAAAGCGAGTGCAACAGGCAGTGGACAAGCTAAAGGCTCTCGAGTGGCCTGTGGGAAACACACTTACTTCTCGATGACAAGGATTAGTGGAAAAAATACTAACTTTGCTGATCCATCAGTTCCTGCCTGCCTCCCTGGGAAAGCCATGCATCTTGCTCAATATTAATGAAGTTTCTTGTCTTGCAACTCAGAAGCCACAAAAGCCTGGCAGAGTAATACAATGTTAATCATGATGTGGAGATGCCGGCGTTGGACTGGGGTAAACACAGTAAGAAATCTCATAACACCAGGTTAGAGTCCAACAAAGTTTATTTGGTAGTAAACACTATTAGCTTTCAGAGTGCTGCTCCTTCGCCAGATGAGTGGGAGTTCTGTTCACAACCAGGCACATAAAGACACAAACTCAATTTACAAAATAATGATTGGAATGTGAGTCTTTACAGGTAATCAAGTCTTAAAAGTACAGACAATGTGAATGGAGAGATGGTTAAGCACAGGCTAAAGACAGGTGTATTGTCTCCAGTGAGATTTTGCAAGCCCAGGCAAGTCATGCGGGTTACAGGTAGTGTGATGTTAACCCATGATCCTGGTTGAGGCTGTCCTCGTGTGTGGAAGTTGGCTATCAGTCTCTGGTCAACGACGCAGGCTCACTGAGCAGAGACTGATAGCCAAGTTCCGCACACATGAAGATGGTTTTCAACATGTCATTGATGAAGATGAACATCTCGCTAAGGTCATCCTCACACCCCCACTTCTTGCCTTCAAACAACTGCACAACCTCAAACAGACCATTGTCTGCAGCAAACTACCCAGCCTGCAGGGGAACAGTGACCACGACACTGCCACAGCAATCTCAGCAAGAAGTGCCAGATCATCGACTTGGATGCCATCATCTCGTGTGAGAACACCATCCACCAGGTACACGGTACATACTCTTGCAACTCGGCCAACATTGTCTATCTGCTATGCTGCAGGAAAGGATGTCCTGCATGGTACATTGGGGAGATCATGCAGACACTAGGATAGTGGATGAATGAACATTGCTTGACAATCACCAGGCAAGCGTGTTCTCTTCCTGTTGGGGAACACTTCAACAGTCATGAGCATTCGGCCTCTGATCTTCAGGCAAGCGTTCTCCAAGGCAGCCTTCATGGCACACGACCACACACAGTCGCTAGCAGAGACTGATAGCCAAATACTGCACACATGAGGATGGCTTCAACCAGAATCTTAATATTCATACCATATTATCTATAACCCTCACGACTTGCAAAATCTCACTAACTATCTTGGTTGGAGACAATACACATCTCTTCAACCTGTGTTTAATGCTCTCTCCACTCACATCTGTACCTTTAAGACTTGATTACCTATAAAGATTCGCATTCCAACCATTATTTTATAGATTAAGTTTGTGTCTTGAAATGCTGTTTGTGAACAGAACTCCTGCTTACCTGATGAAGAAGCAGCATTCTGAAAGCTAGTGGATTTTGCTAACAAATAAACGTGTTGGACTTTAACTAGGTGTTATGAGACTTCTTACAATGTAAATACACCAGTGTGAATGGTATGTTAGGGCAGTGTTTCATGCTTTTGACAGTTTAACATTTGCTCCTGGCTTACTGAGGCTAATGGTCCAGTAAACAAGTTGTTCTTTGGTGAAAAAGATTCAATTGTTTATCCGTGATGGGATTAATAACAGGACGAATAGAATTCTAAGTTATTCACTTCTCTTCGTGTGACTGAGTCTCCTTCAAGGAAATGTCAGAGAGTCACTTGGATGGTAAAGTACACAGCACAAGGAGGGAACTGTAATGAAGGTAAAATATCTCTTAAGAGGGCAGATATTGCTTTTCACTTCAGTTTGTTAGATTACTTTTGAACTCATGATATGAAGGGAATATTTTTATTCAAAGAGTATTGAATGCTTTCTATAAAGGTGGATTATTTCTTTCTCAGTTTCATTGCGAAGATGTTTCAGGTTCAAAGAAAACCAAGTCAGCTATGCCAGAAATTAGATTTTTACTGTCAGTAGTGTTCAGGTGGTGTATATTCCATTGCTGGTTCACTATTTGCCTAAAATATTGAACCCTGTATAAAGTAGAAAGTGATCTGATCATTACGTACAAAGAACAGTAAAGCACATAAACAGATTTTCAGCCCTTTAAGTCTATGATGTACGGTTTCTGACCCTCTGTTTGTCTCCTTTTCATATGTCTATCGAGATATACCTTAAATGTTGCTAGCGTGCCTGTTTCTACCACCTTCACTGGCAGTGTGTTCTAGGCACCTACCATACTCTGTGAAAAACGTTCCCTATATGTCTCCCCTGAATCCCCTCTCTCCTTAAATCTGTGCCTGTGCCCAGTTGACCTTTCCACGCTAGGAAAGAGCCTCCGACTATCCATCCTATCTAAGCCTCTCATAATTTTGGTAGATCTCCATCAGGTCACCCCTCAGCTTCTGTCTTTCCAGTGAAAAAAATCTGAGTTTATCCAACCTCTCCTCGTACCTAAAACTCTCCAGATCAGGCAACCTCCCGATAAGCTATTTTAATTTACACCATGAGTTGTTCAGTTCAACCCATCATAAATATTTTTCGTGGAACTATTTCAATTGGTTAAATAGAGGCAAAAACATGTATTGAATGTTTGATCTCCAGACACTGCTTTTCATTTATTTATATTCTGTTAAAATCCATACTCAATATTGTCACATCAACCAAAGTATCATCAAAGAATTGTAGATCCAAATTGTTCATTTATAACAGTTAATGCACAACTATGGCATTGATACAAACTTGGTGACAATTACACACTGGTATGCAATACATCACAAGATACTAAGTCATCTTGAATCTTGGTAAGTCTCCTTTGCTTTTGGTTCTATTTTTAAACCTATTTTAAGCTGTAAACAAGACCGGTTATGTATGTTGTTATCCATATTAATGAAAATGTGTCCATTACATAGAAAGTGTGGAGACTCAGCATAACAAGCTTGAGATTGCTTACACGCTGAGACCATCTGTGAATTAAATGTATTTGCTGTGTTCCTGTGTATTTTCTCTACTTTGGTTTAGTTGGTTTGATTGAGATATCTTTTAGAAAGGAATTCCATTGAACTGTATGGTAAAGTATAAGTGTTTCTCTCACCTGTTCTGCAAACTGTGCATACATTGCCTTCTTCATTTTCCATCTGTTTTAAGAAGAGTTACAGACATTGTCATTTACAATGTGTGAATGGACTGCATTACATTAGCTGGAAAGTTTCTCAGTGTCGGAAGGTGCTTCTCTCCATTGTGTTTCATTCATGGTGAAAGTGTTTCTCTTGTCATTTTTATAGACATTCCCAAAGCTGCTGTCAGGATCTTGAGCAACATGACATTCCTGTTTGTGAGTTTGTCATACACAGCAGAAAGTGCCATCGTCACCGCTTTTATTACCTTCATTCCCAAGTTCATTGAATCTCAGTTTGGCATCCCAGCATCTAATGCAAGCATTTACACTGGTAAGATGTGTACATTAACCTTTTGGGTTGCAAAGTTACTTTTAGAAACAGAAATATGGATTTTGCCAGTCCATGGACAACATCAAAATGACTGAACTATGGACCCATTCCTCACATTTGACCAACTAAATCATGTTCAGTCCCTGTAGTCAGTCAGACGTGGAGGTTTGCATGCCCATAGGCAAACCTGCCCAGTTCCCCATTCATTGACGTAGATAGAAAGTAAAGCTTTCTGGGTTCTTGCTCTCCGCATTGATAAACTTTTCTTTATGCACTGTATTGAGGCAGAAGAAATGAAAATTCACCCCAAAATATTGGAAATATTAGAAATGTAATATCTTTCATATTAGACCAAATACTTAGGTTAAATGTTAAATGTGCTCTGATCAGATTTTTCTATACCAACAGATATGATATACATCTTCTAACTTACTGAACTGTTCACATCAAAATGAAAGATTTTCACAAGGAGTACAACCAGAGGTTGCGCTGGAAATGATTGGATATTCCCATGTCTAGTTTTCGTCTTCAGTGAAGGATTGTAATTCCATGGGAGCAAGCTGAATGTTAGCTCCTCCTGGATAAACATACCAAGACTGTGAATAGCAGTCAACTCTTTGACCAATGCAAAGCTCATATCTGAGCATAAACCTGTCTACTGGACTGTACTCAACATCCACAAAGGTGCACTTTTCCATAGAAGTTACTTGATAGCAATAAGGAACAAGAACTTCAGCTGATTCTTCTGGCACCTCCCACTCCCACCACACACACACACACATGTCCCTTCCCTCCCCATTCCATCCCACCCCACCCCAGTACTGCGCCATTGAGCCCACATATAGAATTCCTTCAAGCTAGAAAGGTTATGTCACCTGAAATATTTGTTGATATGCCAACAGATGCTAAATGTAAAAACTCAACAAGGTCATTCCAAAAGACAATGAGGACAGTTGCTAATTCTTCCATGATTTCACATTTTTCTTACGATCCCATTGATTACCCTTTCCTGATAACTTTGCTCAATGCTGTAAGAAGGTCAACTAAGGCCTTAGCCACTGAAATTTCGTGACAATATTCAATGCATTTTTGAAAAGTCCAAGTCCTGCTAAATACTTATAGCTCAAATTAATCTCAAGTTTGCATGGATGAAATCATTACACATGAATGCATAAACCATACAAATCATTGACTACTTGAAATAACCAGTGTACTTACATCGGCGTATTATGTTTTGCCATACATTAATCAGGTGCCTTAACACAATAATATATAGTCCCAAAATAATTTGCTCATCATTTTTTTGCATGCTATTGATATGAGGCTTATGTATTTTGTTGACTGTCATAAATGGATGACTTGTGAAGATAACTCTGATTTGATAAAGAACAACAATCTCATCTCTGTATATTTTAGGAATTTTTTTAGTTTAATATTGTGGTAACATGGCCTCTGTTGGGATAATCCTTTGAGGGTCATGTGATCAGGCAAGACACAATGGAGAGGCTGCGCAGGAAGCAAACAAATCGGGAACAAGAGTATGTGATCTGCAATGAGGAGGAACCTCAGTTGGCAGTAGGAAGGAGAAGGGAATAGATATGTTTTGCAGTTCCATCAGACCCTTATCTTGAACATATACACATATTGTTGCCAATAAGTTGCTACTTGAAGCCACAATGAGTTGCCTTCGACTTTACAACACTTGTGATGAGAAAAAACTTTGTTGGTCATCAGGAGATCACAATGTGCAGTTAAAAGGGAAGGACACTTAGCATTGAAGCTACAAGATACAAGTACATATGCCATAAAAGTGCCTTTGATCAGAAAAATTGAGCCATTTGACCAAAAAGTGGAAAACTGGAACAAATTATTGAAAGGCTGTGTTTTTTTTAAATTGCAAATGAGATCATCGCAGAGGAAAAATGAAAGGTGATACTATTCTGTTGGTAACCCATAAACTTACAGCCTAGTGAGGAGTCTAACATCACCTGATGCTCCAGAAATACCTTTTGACCAGATAGTTGAAATGATCAAAGATAGTTGACCTTCAATCATCATGTTGAGGTATAAATTTCATTCTACGGTCTGGGATCCAGGGAAGAACACCTTCAATCCAGGGAAGAACACTGGGTGGATTGAGAGGGTTAGCAGAGCACTGCAAGTTGGCCCAGTTTTATCAGAGATGTTAAGAGACAGTTTGGTCTGCAGGATCAACATATTCACAATACAGAAAAGGCTACTGGCTGAGGCTAAAATGTCTTTAGAAAAAGCTGTGGCGATGGCCCAGGTAACTAAATGTGCTGAGCAGGATTTGAATGAGCTATGAGGCATGCCCAAAGAGGTAAACAGTTTGCAGCAGGAAATGGCTATCGTGAGGAACAGCCTGAGCAGAGCCCGAGAGCGGTAGTACAACACAGGAAATGGAAGCCTGTTTTCGATGTGTAGGAGAGTATTCCCAAAAAACTTTGTGTAAAAATTATGTATGTTTCCATCATAAAAGGAAAGGTTATTTTCAAGCATGGTTCAGGATGAAGTAGGCAGGATAGAATGCACAAAAAAAAAAAAAATCGACAATGGTTAGTTTAATTTCATTAAACTAAGGAGCCCAGCAAGCGATTCAAATCATTTACATTAAGCCAGGTCCAACTAAATAACGTGCCTCGTATAGAAATAGCCTTGATGGTAAACAGCAATCTCTTAAAATGGAGAGAGCCACAGAAGCCACGACCGTAGGCATAGGGGAATAAGCATTCCAACACTTCTGAAAAGGTTTGCAATTCATGAAACTGAGTAATTCAGAAGCTATTTTGTCCATCTATCGAAGTACAGCATTGACAACAGTAGGGTCAGTTACAGTAATCTGCAGAAGCCAACAGCACAGTTGCCTGTTCTAGTGATTGAGGGTCATAGATCTTGTTTCATGGGTCAAGACTGATTGAGATGGATAAAATTAGATTGGCTGGAGGTATGAGTATGGAGATTTTCAAGAGCTACTTACAGATACTTCTGAGATTTTCCAGAAGGAACTGGGATGATTAAAAGGGCTAAAGCCAAAATTTATTAGAATCCCGAGGCAACACCTAAAACTTTTGAGCTCACCCAGTACTTTATGCAATCCATCATAAGATAGAGGTAGGAAGATCAGAAAACTTTTATGTCAAAAATGGGTTCAGTTTTCTGCAAGAATCTGTGGGGATTATAAATTAATTGTAAATTGAGGATAGATTTCCCATTCCAACCTCTACACCATGAGTAGGTACACCAAGTTAGATCTCAGGCATGAGTATTAGAGGCTGGAGTTGAATGAAGATTCTAAGCGATTAGTTACTGTCAATAGCCTCAAAGTACACACGTTTACCTTTTGGAGTCTCATCAACCTCTGTCATTTTCCAGCATACATTGGAAAGGGCATTCCTAGCACAGTGGTCTACCTGGGTGACATTGTAATTATGGAAGACATATCTGAGGAATGCAGGTTAAGCTTAGCAGGTTATACCAATATGTAAAGAAGCGAGAATCCATTTGAAATGAGAAAAATGCATTTTACAGTGGATGAAATAATATACTTGGGTTTCAGGATAGACGTGAAAGCCTTACAAACCTTCTGAGGATAAAGTTAAAGCCATAAAGGAATTGCACAGCCCAAAAATGTGTCAGACTTAAAATCATTTCTAGGAATGGTGAATTATTATGACAGATTGTAGATACGTTTTGTGGCAATCTCAATCCCACTTCACCAGCTTTTGCAGAAACATCAATGATGGAAATGGGGAAAAGCACAAAGAAGCATTTGTCGAAGTAACACAGGCCTGTCACTCATCGGCATTACTTGCGCATTTTGATCTAACCAAACCATTGGTAGTTACCTGTGATGCATCAAATATGGAGTGGGAGCAATCCTGTCCCATAAGACTTCAGGCAGTTGCATTTGTGTTGGGAACTTCATTAGGTGCTGAGAAAAGATATTGGCAAATTGACAAAGGAAGTTTGGTGATAATTAATTCAGTGAAGCGGTTTCATAGTAGACATTTTATCATAATATCAAATCACAAGCCATTGTTAGGTTTATTCCGAGAGGATAACCCAGTGCCATCAATGTGTGTAACCCAGTGTGAAGGTGCAGAGATGGGCTTTACTGCTAACTGTGTACAGCTACTCTTCCCTGCATAAATCAGGATTGCAAATATTGAATGCAGTGATATTCAGCCGCCTCCCTATGCCACAGACACCTTCACCATCTGTACTAGAAAAAGTAGTGTGGGCACTCTACCTGATTGAGACCTTCCCAGTCCCAGCAACTCATAAAAACTTGGACCGAAAGGGACTCCGTGTGGTCAAAAGTTAGGATAGTGATCTGTCAAAGCAAATTAGACCCTACCTGCAGTGAGGATGACATGCTATTGTGAGTGGGGGTGCTTGTGTTATAGCACCATCCCAGGGCAATGGCTTTTACTACACGGGTTGCATGATGAACACTCCAGATGAAGGGTGAAAGCAGTAACCCAAAGTTATGTTTGGTGGCTGGACATTCTATGGAGAACTTATCCAGTGCCTGAGCTGTGAAACTCAGCAGTCATTGCCATCACTGGCAAACATGCATCCTTGGGAGTGGCCAGGTCAGCCATGGTCAAGATTGTACATGGACTTTGTTGGACCATTCATGGGACACATGTTCATCATCTTCGCTGGTGCACATTCAAAATGGCTGGATGTCCAAGTTATGACAGATTTTTGCCATTCACGTCATCTCAGAGATCTTAACATCAGATTATGACAAAGCCTTTATAGTGTGGAAAATTTCTGTAAATTTGTTAAGTCAAATGATATTTGCCACATTTGGTCAGCCCCTTCCCACCCAGCTTCCAATGGTTTAGCAGAACCAGCTGTATAAATGTTCAAATCATCTCTGAAAAAACAACTTCACAGGTTACCACCTTTAAGTTTGGCAAGTTTTCTGATGTCTTATAATAATATGCCGAATGCAATCACAGCAATTACACCAACTGAATTATTAATGGAATGCTGCCTGTTTGAATTTGATATTTCCAGATTTGGCAAGGAGGGTGGAGGCTAGATAAGCCTCCCAGAAAGAAAAAGGGACAATTTTCCAGGTTGATGATTTACTCATGGCAGGAATGACATGAGTGGCAGACAAACCGTGGAAAGAATGGGGCCAGTCTCATATATTGTAGAAATACGAGATAGCTGTATATTTAAAAAAAAGTACGTGGATTATTTGAGAAAGAGGGTTGAGCCTGATGCAGGGGAATACCAGGTGTGTCTGGTGAGGGATCCTTTGAGGGCCATGTGATCAGGCCAGACCCTGTGGAGAGGTTGGGGTGGGAAGCTGAGTCAATTGGGGAGTGATGGCGCACATTCTGGACAGGAAGGAATCTCAGTTGAAGCAAGGTCAGAGAGACTGGACATGTATTGCAGAACTGTTAGATCTTTGTGTGTGTGTGTATATATATATACACACATATTGTTAATAACTCAATTATTATTTGAAGCCACAATGAATCTCCTTCAACTTTACTACAAATAAAAACATGGATTTTGATTGACCCTCTCCTAATTACTGTCTCAGAATTGTAACCTTACTGTCCTCTCTGTTATTGAACTGACTTTCTAATCCCATCTTCTCACCATTATTAACTTCATTTACTTTCACCTCCATTATATTGCCCATCTCCACCCATGCCTCAGCCCACTTCCCTGAAACCTTCATCCTGTTACTCCCTGATTCAACTACCCCAGTACTCATCTGGTTCCCAACTTGCATCCTCCATAAATTTCAGTTCGACTCCGCTGCTAGCTTCTGATTTCTCACCTAGTCCCACTCATTCTTTGCTCACTGATAAATATTTACTGTCAGTCCTCTGGTGCTGTGATTTTTTTTGTGTTCACATCCTTCTATAACTTTTTTTTTTCCCATCCCTATCACCTCTTCCAGCCCTATAATTCCCCCAAAACTTGACATCTCTTCAACTGTGGTCTTTTGTGTGTGCCTCATTGCATTTGTCCCACTGGCAGTTGTACCTTCAGCTTTGTAGGTCTTAAGCTCTAGAAATCTTCCTTTTAAGCCTTCTGGGTGGAATTTTCTTGTCCTGCCTGTTACGGGCATTGTAGCAGGTGGGACACAGACCATGCAAAGGTCCATTGACCTTGTTCTTGAGGTGTGCGGGGCTAGAAAATCCCACTCTGTCTCTCCATCTTATTAAAACCTAGCTGTTTGACCAAGCTTTTAGGCTCCTTCTTTAGTTCTGTGTCCAATTCTGTCTGAATTTATTCCTGTGAAGTGCATTGAGATGAGAAATGCAAGTTGTTGCTGACACCAGATTGAAAGTGGACTCAGATCCCAAAGCAGAGTTATTCTTTTTAAGTCTGTAGAGACCACTTGGTACTTGATCTGGCATGCATGTTTAATAAGAATAATAATTTTGTTGGCCATGGACAGCATGGAGTGGAATGTATTTGACAGGTGCTTTACCAAAGTTCCAGTTCATGCCACTGCCATGTTTATAGCTGTAGATCGTGAATCATGCCAAATAGAATGGATTCCATTTTCTCGTCATCTAATATGATGTTACACAAAGCTCAACTGTCATAACAGTTGCTGGAGGTTGAATAAGGGCATCAGAAGAAATAAAAGGGGAAAGGAAACTTAAATTGAGGCCAATCACCAGCAGAAAAAATAAATGGGAAGACATTTTTTTATTGATAACTTCCTCACTTGTATGTAAATATTCTGGTTTAGCAATTACGGACTAAAACTTGGCAGGTGTCAGAATTCACTCCCTGTCTACACAAGTCTTATGTTGTCTCATTGACCTGACTGCACCCTTGATCTGAGCAAGACCCATGCTACAGATTACTGGAGCAGTGAGGAGGTGGTCAAGTAACATTCATAGAGAACATATCATATAGCAAGTCCCCTTAAAGGCAGCCTGCTCCCCTTAAAGGCAGCCTGCTCCCCTTAAAGGCAGCCTGCTCCCCTTAAAGGCAGCCTGCTCCCCTTAAAGGCAGCCTGCTCCCCTTAAAGGCAGCCTGCTCCCCTTAAAGGCAGCCTGCTCCCCTTAAAGGCAGCCTGCTCCCCTTAAAGGCAGCCTGCTCCCCTTAAAGGCAGCCTGCTCCCCTTAAAGGCAGCCTGCTCCCCTTAAAGGCAGCCTGCTCCCCTTAAAGGCAGCCTGCTCCCCTTAAAGGCAGCCTGCTCCCCTTAAAGGCAGCCTGCTCCCCTTAAAGGCAGCCTGCTCCCCTTAAAGGCAGCCTGCTCCCCTTAAAGGCAGCCTGCTCCCCTTAAAGGCAGCCTGCTCCCCTTAATGAAAGGGATCTGCTGCTAACTGCAAGTCGGATCTGCATAGATGGTAGAATAGGAAAGAAGGAGAGAGTGACAAATGTGGTGGTGGAGATGGACAGGAGACAACCATGATTCTATATGAGGCCAGGATTTCCTCAAAGATCATCTTCAGAAGGGATTAGAAGAGGAGTTTCAGACATGATGGCCTGAATGGCCTCTTTCTCTGGTTCTACAGAAGCAGGTTTGGATCAGGAGAAAGATTTGTCTGAGTTTCACCTACAACCTGATGCAAACTCATCCATTCTTCCAGTTAAAACCCCTCTTGTGCATTTCCCAGGACTCAGAATAAACTGATACGACACATCCATCTCCAGCTGAGATGAATGTTGATAACATGAAGACCAAGTGGGACAATATCAATAATTTAAACTCTGCATTAGTTTATAGTGGAACCAAGGTTTAACAATGAATCTCAGTATGCCGGCTGTAAATGTGATCTGTGATTCACTTGATGTCTTTGTTGGCCCGCCTGATGAGCATGTTTTAGATAGTATTACCAGTAAATTACAGCACTACAATAATTTACAACATGGCTTTTCTCTTAACTGTACAAATTTCCTAAAATCAGTGGAATTTCACATGGGAGTGAAACAGTCTAATTCACAGACTGTTTCACTCTTTGTTGTTTCCCTTTGATCCAGCCTGTTGCCACACTCACCTGAGTTGTTTGGGAAGGAACTCTTTACCTGGTGTCCCTTTGCTGCGTGAACTGGATGTAACTAACTGAACAAGAAGCTAGAGCTTAAATACCAGAGATATGAAGCAGAGTTTCCCTTAATGAGCTCATCAGTGGTGTAACAGGCAGTTCAGAGGAAATCACTAGTTTGTTTCCAGAGCGATGTAAAGAGAGTTTAGGCCTATATTTGATAGTGTTTAAAGAATGAGAGGAGTTCTAATTGAAGTATTTAAGATAATAAAAGGTATTGACAATGTAGCTCTTCCCCTTATGGGGAAATCTAGAACTCTTAGGATAGGCAGATTTAAAACAGAGATGAGGAGAAACTACTTCTCTCAAAGCATCATGATTGTGTGGAATTCACTACCCCAATGGATGCCATATTGAATGGGGGAGCAGGCTCGAAGGGCTGAATTGCCTTCTCCTGCTCCTAGTTCTTTTGTTCTTATGTAACACTGTCATTTGTAATTGGCCATTATCAGAATTGGCTATAAAATGGTTTGGAAAGTTCTGATTCATTTTGGCAAGATTTTGGAGAGACAGCATAATATAAAGAGTGAAACTCTAAAGAGGATACAGAATTGAGGGACCTTGTTGTATATATACAGAAAGCATTGAAGATGGCAGACTGCAGTTAATAAAGTACAAAGAACAAAACAGCACGGGAAACAGGCCCTTTGGCCCAACGTGCCCGTGCTGCCACCCCGATGTTCCCACCTCTACCCGTGATCCCTGTCTATGTTTATAGATCTATGGATTAAAAACCAAATTTGAGACAACTTAGGGAGAATTTGTTTTGCCAATTAGCCTAAGAGCACATCTTTGGGATGTGAGAGGAAACCGGAGCACCCGGAGAAAACCCCCGTCCAGGTCAAGCGTACACTAACCTCGTGAAGCACTAGGATACTCTCAAAAAAAATCTCATCGCGTGTATGCCCCTTGTTAGACAACAAGGTGGACCAAAGTACCTGTAGGATAAAAACAAGTTCATCAATATCATCATCTATTTACACACTTCCCAGGGACTCCCAAAGCTCATGATCCCTATTTAAATCCATTTTCTATACCCCTCCATTCCCATTCTGTTCATGTGCCCATCTAAGTATTTCTTAAATAACTCCAGAGTACCTGCCTCCACCACTTTACTTGGCAGCGCATTCCATACCCCACCACCCTCTGTGTGAAAAAACTCCCTCTAGCATCCAAATTATACCTTACCCCCCTCACCCTAAGCCCGTGACCCCTCGTGCTATTTGAGTCCATCCTAGGAAAAAGCTTAACCCTGTTTACTCTATCTATACCCTTCATAATCTTGTACACCTCTATTAGATCTCCTCTAAGTCTACGTCTTTCTAAGGAAAACAGTCCCAATTTGCCTAACCTCTCCTCGTAACTCAGACCTTCCATACCAGGCAGCATCCTGGTAAACCTCCTCTGCACTCTCTCCAGAGTCTCCACGTTCTTCCGGTAGTAAGGCGACCAGAACTGGACGCAGTATTCCAAATGAGGTCTAAGCAACGTTTTATACAACTGCAACATTAAAGGCCAGCTCTTGTACTCTATACCCTTTCTATAAAGGCTAGTGTACCATATGCTTTCTTCACAACCCCATCCTCCCTTTAGCATATTTCTTCCTCCATGGGATGAATTTCTGTTGCTGTCATTGCTGTTGCACTGTCTTTCCTGCTAGGCTCCTTTTCCAATTAACTCTGGCCAGCCTCTCTCTGATGTCTTTGTAGTTACCTTTATCTGGTATCTTAGGTTTTATTAATAGTGGCATTTTGTGCAAGAGTAAGGAGGTCATATTGAACTTGTATAAACACTAGTTAGGCCTCATTTGCAGTACTGTATCCTGTTTTGGGTGTGATGGCACGAAGGCAATGGAGAAAGTACAAAGGAAATTCACAAGAATTATTCCAAGGATAAAGAACTGTAGCTATGACAATAGATGGAAGAGATTAGGACTGTTTTCGTTGGAGAAAAGAAGGCCGAGAGGCAACTTGATAGATGAATTCAAGATCCAGAGGGGTATGGAGAGGATAAATAGTGAAAAACTATTCCCACTCAAGACAGTACCAAGAACTAGAGGGCAGAAATGGCAAAAGGAGTAAAACTGATGTAAGCAAAGTTTTCACCCAGAGGACGGTTGGATTCTGAAATGCATTTCCTGAGAGGG
Source organism: Sphyrna mokarran (assembly GCA_024679065.1). NCBI lineage: Eukaryota > Metazoa > Chordata > Chondrichthyes > Carcharhiniformes > Carcharhinidae > Sphyrna > Sphyrna mokarran. Next base: position 71,831,825 of record JAGIQG010000007.1, on the reverse strand, counting down.
TGGTGGAGGCATTTTTGATTGAGGTATTCAGAAGGGAATGGGTTGCTATCTGAAAAGATAGAATGTGCAAGATTATGGGAAGCAGGCAGGGGAGTTGAATTAGGTAGCATGCTCTTTCTGAGAGTCAGTGCACCCAGTAGGCTGAATAGCTTTCTTTTGCACTGTAAAGATGCGTATAAAAGGCACTATAAAAATGCAAATCTTGTCAAATTATAGTTATATATTCTGGTCACTGATGACTGGGTGCTCTACCTATGAGCTACAGAATTTCCAGCTAATAGTTCCTCAATATTTAATTTTTATTTTCAAATTTTGGACTTTTCCCCATTCAAGATTAATTACTTTTTTTAAAAAAAGTGTTCACCCTCCTTTTTGTTCCTTTGTCCTACTGATCTCCTCTTGCCAGCATTAATATTTCTTAACAAATTTGATGATCAGAAGTATATTTCATAGCATTTTTTTTTAATAATGAAAGTGAGTTGGGTGGGAGTTTCTGTAGTAAGAAGTCTGACAACAGCAGGTTTAAATCCAACCGATTTATTTGATAGTAAACTCGCAAGCTTTCGACTCTACGGTCTTCGTCAGGTGAAAATTTGGGATTTTCTGGCCATGCGTACCCAAGACCAGAAATTCCTGCCCAAGCTCAATGGAACTTGAATGGTCCACTGATATTCCTGTCTCACTCTCTATGATTCATGGGATGAGCAGGATGGGAGAATTTCAGCCATTAACTTTAATTGGCAAAGTCAGCTCTCTGGAAACTTGCGCCTTTTTAACTTTTGCCTCCACTGAATCATTCCTGCCATTATACCAGCAATTCCTGCTGCCCCTTTGACCTAGTAAGAAGTCTGACAACACCAGATTTAAATCCAACTGATTTATTTGATAGTAAACTCGCAAGCTTTTGACTCTATGGTCTTCATCAGGTGAATGAGGTGTTCTGGTCTCCAACAGCACACATACCAGCACAGACAGTTTACAGGTTACTGATTAGAATGCGAATCTTTACACCTAACCTGCTATTCAAGTCTTAAAGTGGCTAACAATGTGAGTGGACGGAGCACTGAACACAGGTTAAAGAGATGTGTATTGTCTCCAGACAGCACAGTAAGTGAGGTTTTTTGCTAACCCAGGCAAGTCATGGGGGTTACAGATAGTGTGACATGAAACCAAGATCCCTGTTAAGACTGTCCTCATGTGTGCGGAACTTGGCTATCAGTCTCTGCTCAGCAGCTCTGCGCTGTCGTGTGTCGTGAAGGCCACCTTGAAAAACGTTTACCCGAAGATTGGAGGCCGAACACCTGTGACCGCTGAAGTGTTTGCCAACAGGAAGGGAACAGTTTTGCCTGGTGATTGTTGAGCGATGTTCATTCATCTGCTGTCGTAGTGTCTGCATGGTCTTCCCAATGTACCATGCTTCGGGACATACATTGCAAGAAAGAATTAGATAGACAATGTTGGCTGAGTTGCAAGAGTATGTATCGTGTACCTGGTGAATGGTATTCTCACGTTGAATGAACATCGCTCGACAATTACCAGGCAATTATGTTCCAGTAATTAAGCAGTCTTGGGGATGAAATGTAGTGAACTATGGCACAAGTAAACACAAAGCGTTCCTGGTACAATGTTAGAGATGTTCATTGGAGGGCGGTTTTCTGCTTGTAAACTCATGCTTTGATTTAATTCTAGGTGTGATCATTGTCCCCAGTGCTGGTGTTGGCATTATCCTAGGGGGCTACATTATCAAAAAACTCAAGCTTGGTGCTGGAGAATCGGCTAAGCTCGCTATGATCTGTAGTGGGGTTTCTTTGTTATGCTTCTCTACACTCTTCATTGTTGGCTGTGAAACCATTAATCTTGGTGGCATCAATATACCATATACTACAGGGTAAGAATGATTTCTCTTAACATTTTGCCCTTCTGTTCAGTATTGTAAAGTATTGCCTGTGAGGATGAAATTGGTCTTCAGTGGCGGTGCAAAATCAATGATAACAAATTGACAGGCTGTTTCACACTGCATTTGACTTCAAACAAAAAGAAAATTGGCTATGGTGTACAACAAGCTGCCGATTCATGATCAGGAAAGATTAATTCCACCCTCTCTGTGACAAAACAGGCCACGTAATGTTGGTTTTGTGGCATGAAATGTGTAAAGTGTTTTTGCATCCATAACAGTAGATTCCAATGTAAGAACAGATTGTGGACTGGTTTTGTGTATGATGTAGTGTAAAGAATTGGCAGGACTGTACTGAATTTATTCTGTGCTTGTTTTACATTGTCATAAAGATTATAGTGATCATCACACAGATTATTCTGCAAAGAGGCATCGGCTGATGACAGTCTTCAAATCCTGGCAATTGTTGAGTCCTTATTAAAACAATGAGCTTCTGTTCTGAATGACGTTTGTCTTGGAACAGGAGAACAGAAGAAAGAGGAATGGGAGTAAACAATTCAGCCCCTCAAGCTTTCTCCACTATTCGCTAAGATCATGGCTGATCTTCTGCCTCAGTTCCAGTTCCCTGCACTTGATTCCTATTAAAGAAGAAAAAAGATGAATCCACTTACTGATTAATCCATTCATAAATATTGGCAAAAACAAGCCAAATTTTGCTCCTAATTATGAAATAAATAAACAGCTTTAATTTGATTTTATTTGTTTTTGTCACATATATTAACATAGTGCAAAGTATTATTTCTTGTGCACTATACAGACAAAGCATACTGTTTGTAGAGTATATACAGGAAGAGGGGAAGGAGAGGGTGCAGAATATAATGTTACAGTTATAGCTAGGGTGTAGAGAAAAATCAGCTTATTATAAGGTAAATCCATTCAAAAGTCTGACAACAGCAGGGAAAAAGCTGTTCTTGAGTTGGTTGGTACATGATCTCAGACTTTTGTATCATTTCCCAATGGAGGAGAGAATGTCTGGGGTGCGTGGGATCCTTGATAATGCTGGCTGCTTTTCCAAGGTAGTGGGAAATGTAGGTGGAGTCAGTGGGGGGGAGGCTGGATTGCATGATGGATTCGGCATTCTTTCTGGTTATAGCACAGCTTGGTATGGCTCCTGCTCTGTCCAAGATTGCAAGAAACTACAAAATGTTGTGAATGTAGCCCAATCCATCACACAAACCAGCCTCCCATCCATTGACTCTGTCTGCACTTTCTACTGCCTCAGCAAATTAGCCAGCATCATTAAGATTCCAGGCACATTCTATCTTTCATCTTCTTTCATCAGGAAAAAGATACAAAATTTGAGATTACAAACGAACCAACTCAAGATGAGCTTCTTTCCTGCTGCCATCAGATTTTTGAATGGACTGACCTTGCATTAGGTTCATTTTTACCCTACACCCTAGTAATGATTGTGATATAACATTCTACACTCTCTCGTTTCCTTTTCTATGAACAGTATGCTCTATTGGTATAACATGCAAAAAATAATATTTTTCACTCTATGCTAGTACATCTGACAATAATAAATCAAATCAAATTAACAGGGTTCTTTGAAGAGTGGGTATATCCAGCTTCATGAGACTAAAGAGTGCCAATTCCACAGACTGGGGTAGTTTTAATCTTAATTTTTAATTTTAAAGAAAGTAGGTGAGAGCATTGCAAATGCTCCAATTATGATCTTGCAAAGTCTCTCAATACCAGAAATTTTTCCCTTAGGTTGGAAGATGGTGAATTTCACTCTGTTATTTAAGGCAGATAAGAATCGGAAAACAGGGAATTATAGACTGGTTAACCTTACATCTATTGTTTGGAAATGACCAGAGTCGAGAATTAAGGATAGTGTGACTGAGCATCTTGAAAATATTCAGGTTATCAGAGAATGCCAGAATGGATTTGGAAAGGACAGTTCATGCCTGACAAAACTCATTAAATTGTTTGATGTGGTGATTCAAATAGTGGACAGGGTTATTCTATGGATGTTATTCATATAGACTTTTAGAAGCCATTTGATATAATTCCCCATATGTTCCTCTGCCGCTGGATCAAACTCCAGGAACTCATTTCTTAACAGCACTATGGATGTACATATACCACATTCACAAGGGCAATAAATGCCAGCCTACCCTAGTGAGCAATGTCCATAGTCCATGAAAAAAATAAAGAAAAAACAGAGACTAGGAGTTAAAGTTGAAGTTCGTGGTATTAAAGACAATTTGTCTTTAATTGGCTGCTTAGCTAGAGAGAGATGGGATAATGGACAAGTATTCTAATTGGGGGATATGACCAAAGGTGTTTCACAAGATTCTGTGTTGGATCCTCAACTATTCACCATATTTATTAATTACTTTGATGATAGAAAGCCCACACATCAGATTTGCTGATGACGCAGATATTGGCAACACTGTTGAGCTATGTAGATGGAGTGTGAAATGGTGAAGAAATGTTGATAAATGAACAGAATAAACAATGGCAAATGGATTTCAGTGAAGGCAAATGCGAGGTCATCCACTTTGGACATAATAGGGAGATGAAAGAGTACTTTCAATATGGTGTAAACGTAGAAACAATGGAGGTCCAGATATATTGATTATTAAAATGTTATGAAGCAGAGGACACTGATGTCAGGACTTTGGTTAAAGATCCAATGGTACATGAGAAAAAGCTTTTTACACAATGAGTGGTTAAGATCTGCAGTTGATGACTGGTAGTAATAGAGGCAGATTCAGTCATGGCTCTCAAAAAGAAATTGGATAGGCACCTGGTGAGAAAATAAGTTGCCGGACTGTATGGAAAAGGTGAGAGATAGAATAAGAAATAGAAACAGGAGTAGACCATTCAGCCCTAACATGCTGACCCGCCAGTGAATAAGATCATGCTTGATCTGACTGTGGCTTTAAGTACATTTTCCTATCTGCTGCCCTCCCGCACCCAACCCCCAACCGTAATCACCATTAACTCCCATATTGATCAGGAAAGAGAAGTAAAAGTTCTGAGAGTTTCTTCATCTCCACTTATTTTTAAACCGTGTCCTCATGTTTTAGATTACCTCCCGAGGGGAAACACCCTCTAAGCATCCATCTCTCATCCTTTTAAACTTCAATTATAGACCCAATCTGCAATAGACTTTTCCTCATAAGACAAACACTTCATCCAAAGAATTCAGCTAAGTGAACTTTCTCTGAACTGCCTGCAATATCATTATTTCCCTGCTTAATTAAGGAAACCGAAATATACATAGTGCTGCAGATGCAATCTCACTTAGACCCCTGCCTTCCTACTCTTATACTCCATTCCCCTTCCAAAAAAAGGGCAACATCTCATTTGCCTTTCCACACACTTGCTATACCTGTATGCCTTTTGTGATTTATGTATTAGGACACCCAGGTCCCTCTGTAATGCGGATTTCAGAAATCACTTTCCTTTTCAATAATAATGTATTCTTTTGTGCTTCTTGTCAGAGTAGACAATCCACATTTTCCCACATTATTCTGTGCTACATCATCCAATTTATTTCCAACTCATTCAACCAATCTAAGTCTCTTTGCAGTAGATCTTTGCACAGAGCTGGGAATAATACCAGCCAATCACCATCCTTTGCTTTTATTTCCTTTATGCCAATTCACCCAGTATCCTCCATGGGCAGAGCTCAGAAATCAGTCTAAAATAAAATAAAGTTCTATTTTACAATATAAAAATAACTCTCATGAAAGGCCATCCAATCAATTTTAAAAGCCTCAAGTACTCCATTCTTTATGAAACAAACATTTGTATTCCTAATCCCACAAAATCTTTTAATGACCTCTTTGATCTGTCAATCAAACTGTGAACATGCAGCCCTCTACTGTATTAATGACAAGTTGCAAAAAGCAGTCAAGCATTAATAATGATATAATGATTATACTTAGGGTTATGTCAACAAACAGCTTTAAACTGTTGAAACAGTTTTCTTTCAACCCACAGATAGAGACAGCCTTTTTGTTTTCAAAGTTGGCTCTTTAAGTAACGTGGCAGTTTGACAGGTGTACAGATATTAACCATCCTTCATGAGCTTTGTCTTTTCTAAAAGGTCTCAACTCCCAAATTGCAGGTTAAGTTCATGGAATCATAGAAACCTACAATGCAGAAAGAGGCCATTTAGCCCAAGTCTGCACTGACCACAATCCCACCCTATATCTCTATATATTTACCCACTCATCCCTCTAGCCTATGCATCTCAGGACTCTAAGGGGCAATTTTTAGCATGGCCAGTCGACCTAACCTGCAAATCTTTGGACTGTGGGAGGAAACTGGAGCACCTGGAGGAAACCCACACAGACATCATGGACCAAATTTCATTGCAGTTCTTGCTGCAATGAAATAGGAGTCTATTTAAATTCAGCATGGAGTTCAAATGCTGAGTTCTGGTTTCTCACATGTGGGAGTCATGTTCTGTACCCCATAAACACCTGCAAAAATTGATTCTGTTGGCAATGCAGGCGGGACATCCAGATCCAGAGTCCATACCAATTCTGGATATGATGTGAACTCTCCACGATTCAGACTTTTATGTCTTCTTTACAACGTGCTTCCATTTTTTAACTATCTTTGTGTTATCAGCAAATTTATATACTGTATTGTTTGTCCCTCCTTCCAAGTCATTAATATAGAAAGTAATTTGTTGAAGGTCCAATAGTGATTCCTATAGCACTCTGTTAGTTTACTGACCTGAAATTGATACATTTATTCTGATTTTCTGTTTCCTGTTAACTTACCAATCCTTGATACATGATAATATGTTATCCCTCATGCATTGAACACTTACCTTGTGTAGTAACCTTTTATGCGGCTCCTTTATTGAATGTCTTTTGGAAATCCAAATACATCACATCTACTTGTTCTCCATTATCCATCCTGCTTGTTACTTCCTCAAAGAATTCTAATAAATTAGTCAAATACAATTTCGCTTTTACAAAACCATGTTGACTTGGCCTGATTGTATTATGATTTTCATATACCATCCCAACTAAGAACCATATTACTGTTATATATAAAACATGGAGTTCGCTTTCTAACAGCATTGTGTCTACCTATGCCACATGGACTTCAGCAATTCAAAAACATGGCACACAAACACATTCTCAAGGGCAATTAGAAGTGGATAATTAATGCTGGCCTAGTCAGTAAAATGCACATCCTGTAAAAGAACAAAAAGAAGTCTTAATATGACATCCTTAATAATGAAATCAAGCATTTTCCCAATGACAGATATTAGGTTAACTGGCATGTAGTTTCCTGCTTTCTGCCTATCTCCTTTCTTGATAGAGATGTTACATATGCTGTTTTTGGGGAAAGAAATTCAAATTTCCTATGGTTTTCACCATAGTGACTCAGGTCTCAGAATGCATGCGAGTGCTTAGATCTTCTAAGATTCGTGAAAAGGCCAAATAAAGATATCTGGAAGACACTGCAAATTGGCATTTGCAACCAAAAATCTTATTTTTCACTTTTTTGTTGGATTTTGGAAGTCAAAAATCCAAATTCAAAGGGTTAAATTACAAGGCACGATCATAAAAAAACTGGGATTCCATTTCCAGAAGTTTAGAAGGTGGGTGTATGGAGTTGGTTTATAAATCAGCCATGACTTCATTGAGTGGTGGAATAGGCTGGAGGAACGAGATGGTCTACATTGCTTCATATTATCCTCAGTCTCCACTGAAAAAGGCAAGAGCAGAAAAAAGCTTACACCAATTGACACAGGAAAGGAAAAAGTGAAAATGATTAAGATATGATTGAAATATACTTACCTTAATATTACTTTGCCCTTTATATGACTTCCAGAATAATTAGCTGCTACTTAACGGCCTGGATGCAGATTCACATGGATGTTAGTAATGTCTGTTTAAACCTGTCTATCGTCAGCAAAAAATAAATCTTGATGTCTGTAATTCTATTTGAAATGCTTAATGAATTAGCAAGCTCTGTGGGGTGTTTTTGTGTAGAAGGAACGATGCCAGTAACAGCTCTTTTGTTTTCCTTCCAGACCTTCACTTACAATGGCACACAGAAATCTAACAGGTGGCTGCAATGTTAACTGCGCATGCAGAATTCATGAGTACGAGCCTGTCTGTGGATCAGATGGGATCACGTACTTCAGCCCTTGCTTGGCTGGCTGCTCAAATGTGGTCAATGAAAGCACAGGGGTGAGTAACTGTTACCACGCAGTTGTGAATGTCAAAATAACATTCCCACATGATTGATAGTCTCACATACAACAGAGTCAGACTGAGAGCAGTTTTGGTTTTGTACAACAAAGTACAATGGTGATTTCCCTGGGGCAGCATGCAGCCACAGTGGTTAGTACTGCTGTCTCACAGCGCCAGGACCCAGGTTCAATTCATGGCTTGGGCCACCGTGTGGAGTTTGCACATTCTCCCCTTGTCTACGTGGATTCCCTCTGGATGCTCCTGTTTACTCCCACAGGCCAAAGATGTGTGGGTCAGGTTGATTGGCCACGCTAAATTGCCACTTAGTGTCAGGGGAACCAGCAGGGTTACAGGGATGGGGCCAGGATGGGATTGTTGTCGATGCAGTCTCAATGAGTTGAATGGCCCCCTTCTGCACTGTAAAGATTCTATGACTCCACGGTTCTATGATAACATGGAAACTTCACATAGTCACCCAAGGCTGAATTCGAATTCGAATTCCAATACCAGGCACTTTGAACCAGCAGTGCTAACCACTGTCCCACCGTCCGAACCAGTCTGATAAACATTCATTGCATCCGATTAATTTTCAGTGATTGGTGTACAGGGGTCCCCAGATTGCTTTTAAAAAATATTCTTCTTTTCCATTCTTTTTACCAATGTGGATAATTTTACATTTTCCTGAATTATCAGTGGAATCTTGTGCTCGCAGTGATAATTTAGCGTGGCCAGTCCAGCTAATTTGCACATCTTTGCGAGAAAACCTGAGCACCCAGAGGAAACCCAAGCAGATACAAGAGACAATGCAGATTCTGAACAGACGGTGACCCAAGTGAGGAATTGAACCCGAGTCCCTGGCACTGTGAGGCAGCACAGCTGAACACACTGCCACGATACGTTCTTCCTACGTCTATCTGACTCTCCCCAAGATGCTCTGGTTTCCTCCTGCATGCCAAAGATGTACAAATTAGGTGGATTAGCCATGCTAAATGCACAGGGTTATGGGGATAGGACAGTGCTAGACCTGGGTAGGAAGCTCTTTTGGAGAGTTGGTGCAGACTCTATGGGCTGTATGACCTCCTTCTGCATTGTTGGGCTTCTCTGGTTCCTTTGAGAGGGATTTCCTGTGAGAAGAAATTGAAAAGAATTCATTCTCTAGAGTTTAGCAGAATGAAAAGTGATCTAATTGTAATGTATAAAATTCATAACATTGGTCAGGTTTGCTGAGAGTTTGTTTTCTCTGCCTGGAGAATCTAAGTTGTTCCTGTAAACTCAATGGCTATTGGGCACCTGGAAATTAGTCAAATGGACAGATGTCTAGTTTGAAGACCTCGACCTAGCAGTTGTATATTTGCCACTTATCAGTTCATAGGTTGATTGCTGATTCAATATTCTGTTTTATACTGCAGTAATATTTTTGGCATTGTATTTTCAACTGTGACAAGACACTCGGTTCTTTTTATTTGGAAATCCTGTTATAGTGGTGGTCTGTGACAGTACATACTGTCTTTATTTTGTTCAGTTATGTCGTGTAAAGAAGAATAACTACCCAAGCTGCACAGAAGAGTTAGCTACTGATTGATTCAGTGTAAAAAGGAATAAATACTAACTAATGTGTAAAAGAGGGATATTTGTAACATAGTTTAAAAGGGTAAATACTGATTGTTGCAATGGATTTCTTTCGAAGAAGACATTTTCTTTTACATTTGAATAAAGTCAAAAGTTTCTGGTATTTTCTGAAGGGATTGGTTTAATGTCCTGAATTTGTATTGTAGGAAAAGAGTTGAACAGCTGTACTGGCAGTGTTACTGCCTTGCGCAATAGCTGTCTTAAGGATTCTTGCAGAGACTGAAAGTAAGCTGTAATTAATGTCAAGCAGTGCTCCTTCCTGAGTCTTGAACATGTTTTTCCAGATGAGAAACTACACTGACTGCGCCTGTGTTCAAAGCCGGCAGGTGATAACCCCACCAACAGTTGGACAGAGAAACCAGCTGCGATTGGTCATTGTGAAAACGTATTTGAATGAGAATGGCTATGCTGTATCGGGCAAGTGTGAGAGGACGTGCAATACACTCATCCCTTTTCTGATATTCCTGTTCATCGTCACATTAATAACAGCTTGTGCACAGCCATCGGTTATCATAGTAACACTCAGGTAAGAGAATGAAGCCAACAAGGCATCTCAGTTTAGGAGGTTTTAGAAGGATTTTCTCAGTAATATGTTTATTATTACATGACATCTTGGTACTATTTTTGGTACAGATCATGGAACCACCCATTTAATGATGTCACTTTGTGACATGAAGCAATGAGCATCCATTTAGAAAGCTCCTGAAGTAAATTTTTCAAGCCTCATTTGAAATGGAATGAACAACTATGTTTGTGTCTTTCTGTTCGGGCTGATTTCATCTTCATGTATTTGTTACTGTCTGCAGTGCGATGAAGCAAGGATGTAAGAACAAACAATTATTGTGTGCCACTCGCTGTATCTATGGTGATTGCTGTCACTGACATTTCATTTTGAACCATGAAATGATTTTCAAAAAAATTACCCCCAACTCGCACGGGGCAAGTATTTCCCATTCCGACTTGTTTAACATTATAATTTTGATAATTTGTAGGCCGTTACACCTTTAGTGAGTATTATAGAATCCCTACAGTGCAGAAGGAGGCCATTTGGCCCATTGAACCTGCACTGACAACAACCCCACCAAGGTCCTATTTCGATAATCCCATACATTTACCCTGCTAATCCCCCTGACGCTAAGGGAAGATTTAGCCTGGCCAATCCACCTAACCTGCACATTTTTGGAGGAAACCTGTCACCTTCCTGGAGGAAACCCACACAGACATAGGGAGAACTTGCAAACCTCACACAGTCACCCACGGCCGGAATTGAACCCGAGTCCTTGGAGCTGCGAGACAATAGTGTTAACCACTGTGCCAGAAGCTTACAATGGTTACAGCACACACAGAGACCATTTGGCTCATTGTATCTGTACCAGCTGTCTATAAGAGCCGTACAGCTAGTTCCACTTCTGGCTTTTCCAGATTTTATTGAATTCAAATTTCACCATCTGCCACACTGGGACTTATACCGGTCCCAAAGTGTGACCCTGAGCATGGAAAGCAGTAGTTCTAATACTGACTCTTGGGGAACTCCATTACTTTCCTCCAATTTGAGAAACAACATTCATCATTACTGTCATTATTGTCACTCAGTCAACTTTATATCCATGGTGCCAGTCTCTGGCTTTTCCACTGGATTCAACTTTGGTATCAACCCTGTTACGTGGGCCTTGTCAAACACAAGTTTTAAAGAACGTGTACACCTCATCCAACTGCATTACCTCCATCAATCCTCTATTATCTCATCAAAAAACTTAGTCAAGCATGATTTGCTCTTGACAAATCCGTGTTGGCTTTCCTTAATCCAGTTGTATGAGTGATGTTAGTTTTGTGCTGGCTTATTTCTAAAAACTTTTCCACCACCAATGTTAAACTCATTAACCAGTAATGTGGAATGTAGTCCAGGTGATAGTGGTTTGACTTGCCAGCTGGAGACTGGTGAAAGCCCCTTTGGGGAATCAGAAGCTGGCAGCTCCTCAATACTCTGAGTGCCACCATAGGAATAGTGGTAGCTGTTGGCACTGCACCTACCAAAGGCACCAATCTGCAAGGGACCTGGGCCACAGGAGAATGAGGATGGAACGGAGGTTGCAGGTTGGGGGTCACTGGCTGGGAAGTGCAGCAGTTGGCGGGTAGTGGGGTTGGGGGGAGGATTGCAAGTATAGGTATAAGTACAAACTTCCTCCCCTTTCCGGTGTTGGATCCCTCAGTTGGGCATTGAGTGTCTTTGGATGAGGGTTTCCTTCTAGGGGACCACAGGCAAACACAGGCAGCATTTGCTTTTCTCCATATGATGCATGCCTCTCCTGACGCTGATTGAATACCTGTAATGAGGAATAATTGGCCGCTAAGGACCTTAGTTGGAGTCTGGGTGGAAAGGCCATCACCTTACAACCCAGGAATTAAATCCAGAAGGAATGCAATGAGATCCTCACAAGGTACCCTCCCATCCAATTAAATGTTCCTCTTCCTCCAAAGATGTATTACACTCTATCCATAGTTACTAGGTTTATCCATATATCTTTTTTGAACTAGAGTGTTACATTTACAATTTTCTTCTGACAACATCTTATACCTAGGGAAGATTAGAAGAACATGGTCAATACCTCCTTAGTTTCCAGCCATCTTCCCTCAGTATCCTAGGCTGTGGCTTGTCTGGTCCTGGTGCTCATCAACTTCAAATACAGTTTGCCCTTCTAATAGCATTTCTTTATCAACTTTGTAACCTATTAATTGCCTCCAGCCAGATCTTCTGAATTTTCTGTATTCAGCCTGGATCTCAGTTGTATTATCAAATTGACATTGGTCGTACACATCTTTATTCTGCTTCATCTCATTCTCTTATCTCGTTTTCCTTCCAGGCAGCTCTGACTTTGTCTAACTTTCTCCCTCATGTGAATGCATCTCAACTGTAATTTAACTATCTCCTCTTTAAAGACAGCTCATTGATCTATTATAGTTTTGCCTGTCAATCTTTATTTTCAGTTTATCTGTTAAACTTGGTCCTTCCCCAGTTAATTATGTTCACTCTGACTTTCTCTTGAATATTTCCACAGTTAACCCAAATCTAATAAATACCATAATCATTGCCCTGCACCCCTCCACCCCAACTGTTCTCCTATTGAAGCTTGATCTGTTCATCCCATCTCATTCCTAGAACCTGATCCAATAATGTTTCTTTCTTTGTTAGATTGATAATATACCGATGCCTCCTGAATGCACATTTAGAAATTCTGCCCTTTACACTAATACTGTCCCAGTCTGTATCTGGATGATTAAAGTCCTCCATTGTCTCTACTATATGTTTTTGAACTTCTCTATCATTTCCTTGTGAATTTGAATCCGTGAATTTCTTTGAAGTTGCTCTCGCTATGTAACTCCAATGGAAGAGTCATGGAAATTTTGTTTGTCCACACCAATAATATGTCCCATTCATTTCCATGAATGGTCCATTTGACATTCTGGACTAATCTTGATCACTTTAGGAAGGCAAGTATGCTTATTATCAGAGCAGAATTTGCAGAGCATTAGTTCCTTACTTGTGTGTTTTCTCCCTTTTTTGCCAGATTACATGTTGTGCGGGTGGATGTGTACTGATGCTATGGTTACAGGAATTGGGGGGCTTAGGGGGAAGAATAGAAGAATTGTTCTAGTTATTTGGTCAGTCATTGCAATGTGAACAGGCTGACCTTATCCAACACAGGAAGATGTTACACATGACTGACATGTTTGATGCATCCACAGATTAATAGGTGAGCTGCTTAGCTCTGAGTTTATAATTATGAACAAGTTACCAAGAAAAAAATACTGTTCCCTTTCTTTCAATTAAGTCATTTTTAAACTGTAGAAATAAAATTAGCTTCCTACCTAATGTTCCTAAAAATAATGTTCATTGAACAATAAGCGTAAGCAATTTAACAGTTTGAGAAAACAATGATGAACCATACCCATCGTTTTACCCATTCTTCTCCTTCTAGTGTTTAGAATTTCTCTCTCTTGAGTTACTCCTCCTGTCAATACTTCTGCTTCCTTAGTTATACTGGCTGCTTTGCCGAGACAGCGGGAAGTGTAGACAGAGTCAATGGATGGGAGGCTGGTTTGCATGGTGGATTGGACTCCATTCACAATCTTTTGTAGTTTCTTGCTGTCTTGGACAGACCAAGAACCAGGGACTTAGATTGGAGAAACAGGACAGATCCACTTGGAGCAGAGAAGGTAGAGGTATTTAAAATTGTGAGGAGTCTGGACAGAGTAGATAGGAAAAGTTTTTCCTATTGCTGAAGGGATTGAGAATTACATGTCCAAGAGTATTGTGATTGGCAAAAAAAAAATGCAATGGCGACACATGGGAAAACATTCTTAAGCAGCAAGTTACAATCTGGAATACAATGTTTGAGAATGTGTAGGTGACAGATTCAACTTTGGTTTTCAAAAGAGAATTGTGGGAAATGTGGTAAGTGGCAGAAATTGGACACAGGTATGGCCTCCTCTATGCTATAATAATCCCTGAAGTTACTATCAGTTTGCAATGAAGTAATGACAATGAGTGCTGACAGTTCCTTCTTCATTCCCACCATAAAAACTAGGACTGTTTATTTTCTTTAAAAAAAGATTATGACATGCGGAATTTTATTTTGGTGTGATTTTCTGATCCCTGGTTGTTTGAATGATTTGCCACAAATCATTGTACACACACACACACACACACACACACACACACAACACACACACACACACACCACACACACACACACACACACACACACACACACACCTTTATTGGATGCTGAAATTGCTCAGTGATCGTACAGGTTAACTGAGAATAGCAGGAATCCCCCAAAAGTCACATTCACTCTTCCCTTTTAATGTCTGCCATCTGTACTCTCAGCTGCTTGGCATGGAACCCACTGTAGAATTCTAAAACAATTTAATGAAAGAACCATGGCATAAAGAAATAAAACAACACAAATCTCACATTGAGGAAAGAAAAAGCTTAGTCACCAACAAGAGCACAGAAGCCACAAGTTAAAACAGAAATGATTGAGGTTGCTGATATGCAACACGTCCATAAATTCCTGACTTGCCACCACTTCAGATACAGTAGGGTGGCTGAAAGCAGAAGTTATCTGGTACATCACAGAAATAACAGTTGAGAAGGACGTAATTTTGGCTCTGAAGACATTTGTAAACTTTACTGTCTTTATTTTACCTAACATCCTTTCTATGAAATTACAGTAAGCTATTTATTGTTCCCTATAGATATAGGGCCTGGGTGGGATTGTGGTTGGTGCCAACTCTATGGGCCAAATGGCTTCTTCCTGCATTGTAGGGATTCTATGATTCTTCTATATCAACAGGCAGCAAGAATTCTCAATGTGCCTACTCTTCCAATTGGTCATCAATGGTCGCATGCTTGTTATGTTACTGGGTCAGAAATCTAGAGAGAACAAGTTTAAATCTCACAATTGGCAGTTTGATATGTTGAATTTAGTTCAGAAAAAAAGAGAAATAAGCAGATGCTCAGTTTTTTTTAAAAAAGGGGATCACAACTTGTCAAGACTGTTGTAAAAATCCCCAACTGATTTGTTTAAGGAAGGAAGTCTTTACCCAATCTAATCTATTTGTGAGACTAGACCCACAACTTATTATCTGCCTAGTGACACATGCAACTGCATCAAAACACACTGAAAGAAGGTTCACTTTCATTCAAGCCAGTGAGGGGTGGCTCTTCCTGTGAATGAACATTAAAAAAGTGCTGGTTTAGGTCATTTTTTATCTGCATCATTAATTTCAGTTTTTAAACTAGGATGCCAATAAATGTTATGAAGCTTATGTGAGCATGTGATTTTGCAATTCCTAATCTGCAATGAGACTAGAGGTTGGTTCAGTTAGCTCAGTTAGGGAGTGGATCATGTGGCTCAGAATAACACCAATTCTCATTCCAGCTGAGATAAACGTACAAGCTGCCTCCTCACCTGCCCAAGCTTGGTGTGGAGTGCTGTCCCACAAGCTAAATAACCAATTCCCTCTCTTTATTAGCAAGAGATTTTCATAGTTTCTCATATACTATTACCCACCTACCTATGTAACGTGGGCATGTTTAGTTCGACACCCCAGATATTGTTACTATCTGATACTAGATTACACTCACCCAGCTGTAAATCAATGTTTGGACACATTTTCTCCCAGGGTGCAACAAAAAGAGATAAATAAAAAATGAGTTACCTTGCTTACATGCGCAACAAAAGAGGTATCAAGCAGCCTTGGGGTTTACTAGTTTTCAGTGAGTAAGCAATACTTTTACTAAAATGGAATCTGCCGAAACATCTACCTGCCTTTAATTTCAGCACATCCATGGGGTTAGTGACACACTTTGATCCTCATTCTATTTTGCTGGAGAAAGGATTTAAAGCATTGGTGAAGAACTGACTGATCAGTGGTGAGGAAATATTCCCTCCTCAGGACAGGAACGATAGAGAACTAAAATCAGGCCCCAGGCCACTCCTTTCAGGGGGACATTGCTGTGAGAAAAAGGAATTAATATGATAAAGTGGAGGAAAACTTGTGATGTTAATTTGATAATAGACGTTGGTGCTGGATATAAACGCAACAGCATGGGAATATGTGGTGAATTGAGGATTTAAGACAGGTAATGAATGCCCTCAGCACAAGTCTGATTTTTCATGACATAATAGAACAAAGTTAACTCGGATAATTTTCTGTTTTAGGTCTGTGGAAGATCAGGAGAGACCTTTTGCGCTGGGTATGCAATTTGTTCTCTTACGAACTCTTGGTAAGTGGCTAATTTCTTCTATCACTTGGCAATGAATAATTAGTAAAATTACTGAGATTTGAAACATTTTTAGAATGCATTTTAGGTAAAAAATTGGAACATCATGTATTTGAATGCCACAAGAACAAACTAAGGGTCTGTGATACCTCTGGTAATATCTTATTAACTTAATTATTTCTGCTTAGTTCATACTTAAATGTAGAGAGGTGTTGATCAGTGATTTACATTTATCTAACACGATTCAGTACTTTAGGATAGTCCATACTGCCTGACAGCAAATATTTCTGACGTGTAGGCACTGTTGCATTGTAGGAAATGTGGCAAGCAATTTTCACACAGCAAGACAGCAAAATGATAATGGCCAGATAATCTAGTCTTGTGATGTTGGTTGAGTGGTGAATATGGGCCAGGAGGATGCCAGAGAGAAAATCCCTTCTTCCAGGTAGTGCCATGGGATATTTTTCTGTTCATCTGAAAGGTGTCAGGGCCTTGTTTAACATCTTATCCAAAATATAGCGCTTCTGAGAGTACAGCACTTCCTCGGATTACACCTTCAATCAGCCTTAGATTTTGTGTCTTGAATCCACTGTCTTCTGACTAGTTGGTTGCCATTGAGGTATGGCAAATGTTTGAGCGATTACAGGGAGACTTTGTGCCTTGGGCTTCTGGAACACATGATTGCTTTGACAATTAGGATCTCCTGCCAATTACCAAAACTTTGAGGAGGGCTCACAGAGAGTCCTTGTCAAACCTTTAAATGGGTGACTGTGACTGATTTCTGGATCATGGCTTGAACCCTCTCCTTTTGGAAACCACACCCTGGATGTGGAGCTTGCTGCACACAGCTATTTGGCCATCTTGTCGCCAGGCCATTGCCAATTGGCTGGAAGATTTGCTGCGATTAGTGCAGAAGGGACTAATTGGAGTTGAGCAACTCTTCACGCTCTCTCCCGTTCCCAGCGTCGCCCTCGCCCCCCCTGCACTCCCAGCACAGTAGCACAGTGGTTAGCACTGCTCTTCACTGCTCCAAGAACCTGTGTTCAATTCCTGGCTCAGATCAGTGTCTGTGTGGAGTTTGCACATTATTCTCTTGTCTGTGTGGGTTTTCTCTGGTTTCTTCCAGAGAGAAAATCCTTTTTCTTCTTCCAGATAGTGCCATGGGATATTTTTCTGTTCGTCTGAAAGGTGTCAGGGCCTTGTTTAACATCTTATCCAAAATATAGCACTTCTGAGAGTACAGCACTTCCTCGGATTACACCTCCAATCAGCCTTAGATTTTGTGTCTTGAATCCACTGTCTTCTGACTAGTTGGTCTTCTGATCAAGATGTGCGGGTTAGGTTGATTGGCCATGCTAAATTGCCCCTTAGTCTTTTGATATCCATAGGTTAGAGGGTAAAATATGTATGGATATGGGGATAGGGCATCAGAGTGTGCACCCAGCCCCTCTCTTGGCACTGCCCCTCCATCAGCACAACCCTTCCCTTACACCTTTTCCTCCTCAGATACCCAAGAATTGCAAGAAGTTTGACACCATCCAGAACAAAGCAGCCAGCTTGATTGGCACTACATCTGCAAACATCCACTCCCTCCACCACCTACATTCAGTGGCAGCAATGTGAACTATATAAGATGCACCACAGCAATTCACCAAAGATCTTTAGACAGCACCTTCGAAACTCAACGACCACTTCCCTCTAGAAAGACAAGGGCAGCAGATAAATGGGAACACCACCACCTGCAAGTTCCCCTTCAAGCCACTCACTGACCTGACTTGGAAATATATCAACATTCTTTCCCAGTCACTGGGTCAAAATCCTGGAATTCCCTCCCTAATGGCACTGCACGTGGACTGCAGCGATTCAAGAAGGCAGCTCACCACCACCTTCTCAAGGGCAACTAGGGATGCACAATAAATGCTGGCCAGCCCTTGTCCCACGAATGAATAAAAAGAAAATCTGGCCAGAACAGATTGTTTTCCCTGTTTTTCAATGATGAAATGGAAGAGAAACTGTTACTTGCATACTAGCAGCTAGTAACAGGTACTGTATATCAGCTTAGAGCTGAGCATACAGCTTAGAGCATGCAGTGAGACTCAGTGACCAAGAAACCTGCAACAAGGGCAAGGGACAAAGTGGCACTGGTGCCAAGTGCAGATGACTCAGATGAGATCTTTTATGGCGTGACATAGAGGAAAAGACTGATGGGTATGACACTGAAATGCTTAGTGCATTGGCAAATCTATCAGAAAACCTCTAATCAGTGTTAAGGAGCATGGAGAAGTCAGCACCAACTTGGCAGAGACCTTGAAGTTCAACTTTTACAGAATGAATTTAGTGGCCAACGTTATGAGGAAACTTGCTGATTCTAGAGGATGTGAGAAGGAGGATTAAATACGAAGATCCTGTAACCATTGATGATTTGAGCCACAGTCTCAGCCATGCTCAGCAATATAGAGCAGCATCTCCTCCACTGGGGTAAGGACATGTCTGTCCCCTATTAGCAGGATGCTGCTTTCTCTGGTCAAGCATCACCTTGTCCTGCGAGAGAGAGGGAAGTGTCTCAGTGAGTATGGTGCAGTGTATTTTGGCTGATGTGACTGAAATTGCTGAATAACTGGCAGAAGGTGCAAACTGTGAGTTGTGAAGCTTGCAACAATGCTCAAAGTGTGAGGATGAGATGAAATGATATCAAGCATGGATCATGATTGACAGGGATTGTAGTGAGGTGAGTGAGCAGATATTGAATGGAGTGGTGTGTGAAGATAGTGTTACAGCTGGTGGGATAGTGCATTTGAAGATGAATTCTCTGACCTTAGCCAATTATGTAACGACTTCTTGTGGCACTGCGTGTAGGTAATATGCTCATGGCATTGACCACAAGCTATATTCTCTCACTGCTTTTGCTCAGTTTCCCTGGAGAACTTTGTAGTTCCTTCCTCATGTCACTATTCTATCAAGGTACCCAGTGCATTGTCATAGGAACTTGGAACATGCTACATGCCTTGTGCAATAATAGTGTTCTTGCTGAAACTAGTTCCAACCTATGTGGTACTAGTGCCACATGAATTTCAGTCCTTTGCTGAGGCGTGC
Source organism: Sphyrna mokarran (assembly GCA_024679065.1). Lineage (NCBI taxonomy): Eukaryota > Metazoa > Chordata > Chondrichthyes > Carcharhiniformes > Carcharhinidae > Sphyrna > Sphyrna mokarran. Next base: position 71,812,177 of record JAGIQG010000007.1, on the reverse strand, counting down.
AGCCAATCAACAGAGTATTTAGTTATTAGTTGTATGCAAGTATTATACAAATCAGTGTAGTATGTAACTTACGTTTCTGGGTCCTGTGTGATTTTGTGGCCGAGGGTTTAATAACCTGCTACTTAGCAGGAACTGCAATGTACACTACAACACTGCCATCCACTGTCAAACCAACAGCATTGCACCTTGCAATCTGGATTTTTTTTCCCCTATTCATGTAAGGGATGTGGGTGTTTTTTTACAACACAGTATGATACCCTTCAGCCTATTGTGTCTGCGCCAGCCATCAAGTACCTACTTAGCCTAATCCCATTTTCCAGCAGTTGGTCTGCAGCCTTGTCCATCCCTGATTGCCCTTGAGAAGATGGCGATGAACGGCCTTCTTGACTGTTGTACCTTGCTTTGTCAGGGTAATTACAATAAAAAGTCTCACAACACCAGGTTAAAGTCCAACAGGTTAATTTGGTAGCAAAAGCCCTTAGCTTTTGAAGTGCTCCCCTTCATCAGGTGAGTTCAGTTCACAAGCAGGGCGTGTAAAGATACAAATGCGGCATCTCCGTATCTTGTCGGGGTAATCCCATAGCCCTGTTAAGTTGATGTTTCAGTAATGATGAAGGAACAGAAAAATGTTTTCAAGTCAGGATTGTATGCGACATGGAGGGGAACTTGAATATGGTAATATTTTAATTGTTTGCTGCCCTTGTTTTTCTGGGTGGTAAAGGTTGATTAGATTAGATTTATTGCCACGTGTACTGGGATACAGTGAAAAATATTGTTCTGCAGTACTGGAGCAGACTTTGTCTTTCCAATGAAACATAAATCAAAGAAGGTTAAAAGATCAGATAGCAGCATTTAAAGAGAACGGGATTTGACTAAGAACCCTCCTTTAAACACTGTCGAGAAACTCATTTCCCACATCACCATTTGTTAAACTTTACTAGAACAGATCCTGCACTTAGAAACAATTCATCAATTGAATTATGTTGAGATGTTTTAATAAAAGCCCTATAGAAACAGAATTATTATTAACGAAAAATTGGAGTATAGCAGTTAGCAGTTGTTTCTCTGAGGTCGCAGCTATTTATACGTCTTTGATGTTGAATTCCATTTCCATGACAGCACAATTTTAAATATGATTTCCAGCTCCTTAAAGTTAAACTTGCACTTACTTGTTCAAACCTGAATTTAAAAATCATGCTCGGAAAAGATAAAGACAGAAAAGACAAAGGGAAGGAACAGTAGCACAGTGCCAAGGAGCTGTGTTCAATTCCTGGCTTGAATCACTGTCTCTATGAAGTCTGTGTGGGTTTCCTTCAGGTGCTCCAGTTTCCTCCCACATTCTGAAAGATGTGCTGGTCAGGTGCCTTGACCCGAAAAGGAGCCAGACTGTTGCAATAAGGGGAATTTCACAGTAACTTTATTACAGTGTTAATATAAGCCTTATTTGTGACGAATAAATAAATAAACTTTAAAGCTTTGAATATTTTAGTACCCAAACTGTAGAAAAACATGTACTGGTCTTTGTTTTTAAATCTCATTTTATATTTTGTTGGCATGGTGTGTTGTTAGTTTTAGAACAAACATGGGCAAGCTGGAAGTGAACTACGGAAGCAGGCAGCCCTCGGAGTGGGAAGACGCAGCAACTCCTGCTCAGCAGCCTACGCTGGGAAGGGCAATCGTGCAGATATCCCCTTGAGGCCAGTGTCAGATCACGAGACAATGCATCTTCATCAGAGCTGTAATGCTGATGTCTCCCTATCCTCCTGGGCAGGCTGAAAGCAGGAAATCAGAACAGGAAATATTGGGGTGCAGAACGAAGGCTGTGAGTTGGAGAGGGAGATCCATGGTCACAATATCTGCAGCTTGTGTATCATAGATAGCAGGCAAGGATGTGGTAGGAATTGAGATAATAAAGTTTCACCATTCTCAGTGACTGGATCCTAGATGGTTGAGCTATCACTTAGTTGCAGTTGCTGGTGGGGCCACTCAGTTTATGAAATCAGAACACACAGAGCAGTCAATTGGTTTGCTTGTCCACTCACTGAAGAACAAAACACTCAGCCACAGCAGGCACGCAGTGACATTATTTACAGTGCAAGGCAATTTGCAGCTACAGAAATTTAGAATAATTCCTGCTCTAACAAAGTATTGTGTAGTGCTTTTAGAGATATTCTGGTAAGCTCTTGCATTTGACAGCATATGTTTTGCATTCTTGCAAGGAAATTAGATGACTTGTCTGTACAAAGGTGCAGTAGGTATTGGAGCTGTAATTGCAATGTGTCTCTGTCTGCAACACCCAGGGAAATGAAGCAGAGACTGCAAAGTGGGCAACCTCTGCATGGCATCATGTTGATTCTTAGTACAAAATGCCAGGAATCTGAAATGTAAACAGAAAAAGCAAGAACTAGTCAGCAGACCAACCAGTCTCTGTGGAGAACGGAGCAAGTTCACTTTTCAATATGATCCTTCACCACAACTAGGAAAAGACACAGGTATAATTGAATTTAAGTAAGTGAAAGGGAGTAGGGTGGAAAAAGAGCAAAAGACAAAGGCTGATGGCTGGGTGGATGGCGAGAGATTAAGTGACAAAAGAGTTGAAGTTAATGGGACAAATAATAAAACAAAAGATATGCTTGAAGAGGTGTGAAAGGCAGAATAATGAAAACTGTGTCCGAAAGCTAGAGTAAGACTAAAGTGAAAGGTAAAGGAACTAAAATAGGGACAGTAAGGATAATAAGAAATTATTGGACACAGAGTTGAATCTGAAAGGCTGTTAAATGTCTGATCAAGAGGAGAAGTGCTGTTTCTCAAGCTAAAGTTGAGCTTCATTGGAAGACTGCAGTGAGAGCAAGGGAATGAATTAAAATGACATGTGACCAGAAGCTTGGATTCATTGGTCTGAATTGAGGAGTTCTGTAAAGCAGTCACCCAATGTGTCTGGTCTTCCCAACGTAGAACAGAACACATTATGAACAATTCATATTTTCCCCTTTACCTTTTTTCTCCTCACTGAAGTTGCAAGTGAAGCAGCCGTTTATATGCACTCCCTTCAACTTAGCACAGCATGTTCACTGTTGAATAGCTGGAGATATGTGAAGCAGTGAAAGGTAGATATGAGATTGATATCTTTGCAAAGGTGAGGCCTGAGGATTATTAGTGCTATGAAGACTCGGGACTATTGCTGAGTAAATGATGAGAGTGTGATGCATTGAGAATTGTGAGATATTGGTAGTGTAGTGAGTAGGAGATGTTGTCATATGAAGATGCATCAGTTCATCAGACTCATTATGGTACTGCTACTCCATCTTCAGAGCCAAACTCTGGACCTCTTGACCTCCTTAGCCCACTTTCATTCCCTTCAGATGATATTCTTGAAGGACTTCCTATCCTCTCCCCTTGCCAAACATGGCCTATCTCCTCATGTCTGCCTCCACCATCAAGGCCTCAGCATCCTATCCATGACTTTAGAATAGCAGCACTAATATCCATCAGAAGCTTCTTGTGAATTAGTGCACCACTGAAGGCAGCCAATTCCACTCACTCACCACCCTCTGAGTGAAAAACTTACCCCTGACATCTCCTTTATACTTGCTGCCCAGCACCTTAAACCTGTGTCCTCTCGTAGCGACCATTTCAGCCCTGGGAAATAGCCTCCGAGAATCCACTCTATCTATTCTTCATGCCTAGAAGAGCAGCAGTCTGTCTGAACCATGCATTCTTGATGAAAGCTGTTTGGATCTTTGCTGTTCATTGGCAATCAGCAATGCAAACTGTGTGTCTGTGTCCCTGGCAAAGGGCATGAGCAGGTGGTGAATTATAAACACCAAATTTCTCACCCATTGGCCAGAATTCTCTGATCTTCTATGCCCTGCCACAATGAGGATGGAGAATTTAACACTCAGCCAAAACTGCATTCACTGCAGCGGGACTGGAGAATTGCAGCCACGGTTGAGGCTGGAGAATTCTGGCCATAATGTGCACATGAGGCCATTTCTGATCTGGCAGTCTTCTGAGATTAAGTATATCGTAATGATAACCAAATTAAAAATTATGCAAAAGATTTGATTGCAATCCACAAAATAAATGATGATGTTGTGACTCTGAAAGTAGCAGAATACCAGCAGCCAGGTTACTGAAGGGTGTGATTCCATATCTTTCTGTTCAGTGAAGTTACACCTTATGGATTTCTCTGCAGGTTACTTATGGGAGTCTGTTCTTCAAATTAGCATACAAACTATTGCAGTGCATATAACAGTTTGTCAATGTTTACCTCTTTTGTTATATTTTTATTGTCTAATTATAACCATCAAAATGGTTCAGAATTGATTGAAAGTTCCTTTGTGATTCGGATAGCTTTACTATCGGCATTTCAGCATTTTCTTTAAGTACATTCCCTTCAGCATTGTATTGCCTGATATTAATCTAACCTCTCTCCCCTTACAGCTTACATTCCAACTCCAATCTACTTTGGGGCTGTGATTGACACAACCTGTATGCTTTGGCAACAGGAATGTGGAGTTATTGGCTCCTGCTGGGAATACGATGTCACGTCGTTCAGATTCGTCTACTTTGGGCTGGCGGCCGGCCTCAAGTTTGTGGGTTTCATTTTTATCTTTGTAGCCTGGTACTCAATTAAGCATAAAGAAGACCACTCTCAAAGGTGGAGACGTAGAGCCTCACCCATAAGCACTGTCAGCGAACTGATCAATAACCCAGGGAGCCGGCACAACTATGCACAGACTCGATCATGTCCTGCCTTTCAAATGAAGGCTGAAGACAGTGAATATCTAAGGCAGTCTGGATCAGTCCAGCGTGTAGCACAGACATTTCCTGGGACACTCATAGTTAAGAATACGCGGGATGATATGGCAGTTGATCTTTAGATGAATTCATATATATATGCCGCTTTAGGCATTTAGTTGTCAAACAAAGTACTGACAGTTGTTTTAAATTTTAGTTCTTTGACAGAAGCACCCTTTGGGAAGTTTCTCCAGGTAAACCACAGAACCTGTGCCTTTTTAATTAAAAAAAATTATAAACACTGATCAACAGGAGCAGATGTATGAACCACAGCACGCTAGAGGGCCAGATATCTGAACAAAATTAGAAATCTTACAGAGTGACCATTTGCACTCTCAAAGTTGTTATCGGGAGGGAAAAGGTGCATAGATAGTTATGAACAAGCAGAGAGATGAAATAGAAGCAATGTGAGACATTTTGTTTTGACAAGTTTCCATATAATTTTTAATTATTAAATGTCATTCTTTTCTGTTTTACATGATGTGTTAGAAATCTCTGCTTGTTCAAGCTGCGTGTTGTTTGAAGATGCACAGAAGGTAGATTTCTAACTTGGTGCTGGGGCATAAAACTGCCATTGAGATGACCAGCCCATGTTAGAACCTGCCTCCCTGTCAGCTCTGTGGGTATTTCTATAAAGTGTGGCCAGTATTACGCCAGATGGCAAATTGGAAATCTACTCCAGTGTCATTCGGCTCAAATAAATTATGTGCAAATAGTCATTTCTTTTAATGCAATTATTTAAAACCTTGATAAACATCTTACAAGACACTAAAGTGTTACATCTTGCAAGAGTAAAACAAAAAATGCTGGCAATTGAAAAACTATCAGATTTTGACAGCCTTGCTCTGTACTTGCAATATTTTCTGTTTTTGTTTCTAATATCTGTGACATTGACTTGTGCCTTTGCAGGGTAGGTAAAACCATAATTGCCCATCTTTGGTAGCCTAGCAGAAGATGGAATAATGATCCAGTTCGGAAGTGCAGCACTCACGCACACAATGGGGATTAAACCTGGACATTTCAAATGCAAAGCACAGATTTTCCAGGTCCCTCCCCGATGGCATGTTTTACGATGGCAGAGGCGGCTCACCATTGACCACTGGCAGGATCTTCTTGTTCCGCCTACATCTACAATGGTTCGATGGCTCACCTGTCCTGCCGCAGCAGGGCCAGAGTCACCTTCAATGGGACAGGTAGATCTTGCTAGTGGAACGGCTGGAAAACTCTGTCCTCAGTACTGCCATAGACACCCAGTGCTCAGAATATTCTGAAAAGATATGGACCAAAACCTATAGATAAAAAAACAAATCTACAAACACTACAAACGAGAAATAAAAACAAAGAATGTTGTAAATAAATAGCAACTTGGTCAGTATCTCTCAAGAGAAAGGGACACAAATTTTTCAGGTGAGAGCTTTTATTGATTCTGAAATAATAGCTTGTCTTCCTCTTTCAGATTCCGATTACCTGTTGTGCATTTTTCTGTATTTTACATAAGGAAATATTATATGATCTATGGGATACCAGCTAGTTACTTTGGAACAAAATGAAGGAACTGTAAAACAAAAATAGGTACAGACTGTTACGCTATAGCTAATCTATTCTGTTATACCCGTACGTGCAATCTGTCTTATTGTGCCACCCTGACACCAACTTAGTTTGGTATGAATAGAAACATGGAGAAACATTTCCCTGGCTGTTCCGGTAGATTTCTACTGCAGGTCTGACAAACTTCGAAAAGATACTGGGCATAGTTACCTTTGAAAAGGCATAAGTTTCCTCTTGTGTCTAACAGGGCAGATATGTCAGAAGGAAGAAGCCTGCCAAACCTGGTATTTGCTCAGAGCCAGGAAGAGAGAGTAATAGATGTTGAAATTTAGGATGGGGATCCTCAAAAAGTGAGTTCCTGTCACATTCTACCAAATTTACTAGGAGGATGTCACTGTAAATGCATCTACAGTTTTCCTGGCCTCAAGGCTGGTTGCTTGTCAGATGAAAATAACTTGGAAGGCAAAAGTCAGAAAGGTCTGACATTTCCAGGGGACTGTCAGATTGAATAGGATGTTGTTGGAGAGATGCGGATATTGTAGTGGAGGACAAGAAGATCCTGCCATCAGACATCATTGGTGGATCTGAGTCCTCATGCTCTTGGTGACTAATGAGCAATGCACTAAAGCCACATACCTCAAGGATCTGACCCTTTTTGGCTGCTGGGAATTCTGACCTTCCACATCTTAAAAATAAGAATTGAGTTGAAATGGAAATACACAATCTCCTAAAAAGATTTTAGTGACTGGCCTGTCTCCTGGGAGCAGATTGCCTGCTTATCCCTTCTGCTGACCCACCTCTGTTAAAACTGGAAATGGGTAGCATGGAGTTGGATTCAGGAGCTCTTGTTGCTTTACCTTCCCTCCTGTTCTCCACTCACCTCCCACTTGGGGATTTAAACTCCTCCCCACACCTCTAATTTTAATGATGATAATTTCCAGATGGCTCGAATTGGAGACTCAAGCCACAGACAAAGCTTGGACAACCAAAGGTAGAGAGAGTTTAGAAGTTTGCTGACATGGTCCTTTACACAGTGTGCTTAGGGGCTAATGCACAAGATCTCCAGCCTTAATACTTACCTTGCCCTGGAATGACCAGCTATCGCTGGAGGTCAAAGTTGCTCTCTAACACATTCTAACGTAGCACCAGCTAACATCATACAAGTCCAGGTTCCCCCCTATTAATGCAGAAGGTTCTGTGGGCATGGGGCTGGGGACACAATGCCAGTGTGAATTTCTGTGCGGTTCCAAGGTCCATGGGTGAATATAGCTTGTGGCTTATTTTCTAATCCGGGCTGGGGAGCTGCTGGGTGTTTCCCCAACAGGGAGGCCTGATGCTCTTTTGTATTATTTGGGTGAGTTGCTGGCATTTGTTGCACCTCCAAAAGCAGCTTCCTCATTTCTAAAAGGTGTATTTCAGATCATTGGCTCCAAAGGTTAGTCCCAGGATATAATGTTGGAGTGACAATGGACTGAGGGATTGCCAATTACGATACTGTGGAGTGAGGACTGCTCCTGGCTCTATCAATTTTTTTTAAATTTTATTTTTAAAATCTCACCATTTGTCAGCAATGGTTGAGGAATCCGGAATGAAACAAGTCTGATTCCCGTTCAGCTCTGCACTGTCCGATTTCTTACAGTGGGGCCTGATATGGGTGTCAGGCTCCTCATGTACATACGTCAGGGATTTACCACCTGTTTTAAGTAGCCTGGAAATAGGTTAACCCAATATCAGCTCAGATCTTTAGTTCCTGAAACTGGTCACTGTTGTTCTTATTTTACATTTGTGAAAAAGCTGGAACAACATTAATTTCCTTCCCCTCTACCTTGATGGGCAGATCGGTGATAAACTGTCAACAATATTTCCACGCTGATCATTAACATATTTGTCAGTTAAATTAAACGACATATTTTGATTACTTAAAAAATGTTTTTTTTTGTTTGTTAGCTTGAGTAATGCACCATTGCATTTTAATGCGATTCATGTTGTAACATCATGTGAATGTAAACAAACAAAGACAAATATTGCCATGAATTATGTCATCAAGTTATGCTCCTTTAAATATAAAAATGTGAGATGCAAATTTTATTAATATGTATTTTAACAAGATGTCAAATGGGTAATTATTAGATCTAGAAATGACCATTGGTTATTTTAGCAGTTGAACACAACATGGGCAAATTACAACCCTTTGCCCACTATTTTAACACAGCTGTTCATGCGTTTATCTTGCGTTGTTTAACATCTCCAACAGAAGATTGCCTTAACAGTGTGTTAAACATTCATCGACTAATATTGCCACAGCAATTTATAGGCTTAGATCAGGATCAAGTTTGGTTTTAGTCCGTTATTACTTAGAGGGTTACATATCCAAGGTGTGCACAGCAATATATCTTACAACTGTATTAAAAACACATGCCAAGATAAAAAATATTGGTTTTATAAGTGAGATTGAAAGCAAAGGGTCAAAGTGTGCAGGAACTGGCAGACAAGTTGCTTTTGGTCTCTTCTTTGCAGCTATTTCACTTAAGGCATTCTGAAGAACTGTCCACTGGTAACTATATATAACCACTACATTTGTTGGGTTTGGTTACTTAGCAAATGTCTTGGTCCTTTTTAACTTGAATACAAAGCAAATAGAATAGGATTTAATGGAAACTCATTGTTGAACAAACTAGCAAGAAAACAATTGGATTGGAATATGTAATATATTTCCAAAGTTTTTTTTATAATTGCAACACACTTTTTTGTTATAAAAAATATAACTGATGCAGGAAAACTTTGAAATACTTGAATATTGAAGCGCAATATTGCATGCATGTTTACTACTGTTTGTTCTGCATGCACTTTTTAAGTTTGCCTTCCTTCATGATAGGAAGCTGCCTGGACAGTTCTCATGCTGTATTACACAGACTAATTTATCCGACTCAAAATTATTTAACATTATCTGTAGAACAATATTTAAATTGCATACTATCACATTAGTATGATTTCTAAAGGTAAGATGTTTTTCACATTTCGACTCTTTAGATCTCGTAGGTACTGTAAAAGTTAGTTGGGTATAGTTTAGGAAGGCCTGTAGCAGATAATTCTGTTGAAACTGTATAGTCAAAGTCAGCTAGTGAGCTCAAATGTATTTAATGATTGTCGAGATTGTTAGTTGGAGCAACTCTTAAACCTACAGCTCGTCTTAAAATTACTGATGACCTTCTTCCATCATTAATATATTATAAGATTTTTCTTTAACACTACCACCATTTATTGCTTTTCTCTGATCCCAATCCTTCAAAGTCCCATTAATCTCTCTTCCTTTTCTTTCTATGTTCCAATGATTTAAATCTGTCCCATTCCTAATGACTTCAAAAACATTTTAAATAAAGATGTAATAAATTGATGACGAGGGGTAGAGATATATGTATATATTTTCTGGCCCGTGGCATGGCCTGTCACTCAGGGCAATGTACTCATGGACATCTATCTGATATTACATCCACTCCTCTCCAGACAGCACATAATCTATTGCTATGTTGAACAGCAGCTCTTGTGTATAAATACTGTAGATCAAGGACAAAAAAAGACATCATTATGCTTAACAGAAACTCTTAATGCTGCTGTGCTTTTACTGTGTGGAGAGTAAAATATCACTGATCTGAAATTGATTTGATCATTGATATGTATTTATCCAGGTTGAATGAGTGATGGCTTACAGTATGATAAAATTCTTAAATGTAGTGCAACTCCACTTTTGTGGTCAGGTTTGAAAATGAAAGACTAGGCAGTTGGCACTGGGGAAAAGTGGTTGCTGAAAGTAGGTAATGAATGCAAGTTATACTGTATTTTAAATAGCTCTCTTTAATTTAGTTAGGATCTCTTTGTGGTTGCAATTTTTTTAAGGTGGGAGTAAGATACGTTAGTGCATGTCATATCCTTGGCTTAATGTCACGGTCTGCAATATATGCCTAGGATTAACTGTGCCAGAATTCCGTAGTATCTTGCTCCACAGTTATCTTTTTTTTTCTTAGCTACCTACTTTGTTTTGCCAATTTTGCTTTCCCAATGTTATATCAGCCCTGCAACCCTATTGGTGGCGATTCCTTGCTTAGATTAAATGGGGCCGGTTCCTCTCAGGTATCACACACAGTTATTCATTTGTGTGTTCAGAGAGTGAACAGTGACAGGTTACTCAACTAGCAGAGCTCCATGATGGAGCTCAATCCATCCTGACTTAACATTTCCAGCAGGGGTCACTGGATAGCAGCCAGGACCTCGAACATGACAACTTTATTCACCCAAAGCACTGTAGAACCTTTACTGCCTTCCTGGCTGAAATCAGGTAACCAAGCACACGCACTATATGCCTCAACTACTCACTGGATTCAAAATAAGATGAATTAAAGCAGCAAAGATTTATTGAGCGCAGGTAAATTAAATTCTTATACAATTTGTGTAGTGGGCATTTATAACCAAACACATACCTCTACCAGCAACATCAACATCCTCCTTCCACAGGTGGAAACATTCAACGGGAACACAAGTTGACTTGTACTTTTCAAAACAGTGTTAAAACAATCACATCAATTGTACTGGATTTATATGAGGTGTGCTTGTGATGAATAAAGACATGGGAAGTGACTGATTCAAGTTCTGTTGTTTTGGAGTATACTCTGTAGACAATATTTGAGTTTTCTAAATAATTGGTTTATCAATGTATTTATTTCAAAGACGGTGATATTGATTATTGTAAAGCCTTTAATTGCTTCCTTTTGTTATCAGGAACATCTGTAAACATCATGTTCATTAACAACCTGTTTACAATAAATACTTGATATGTTGTCAATAAAAAAGTGCAAGTGGAATAATTGGAGTATTTTGAATTAAATAACTGAAAACTTGGGAAGATTTTTAAGTTATGTTTTATATATGACGCACGCAATCAACATTATGTTTTAAACATTGATATTACACTTAATGTAGAGCTGTCTTTCCACCAACAACTTCTGGAAACTCACCAAAGAGATGTAGTCGAAATGCCCCATGGTACCATTTTGGGAAAAAGGAATTTCTTCACAATGACTTAGCCAATATTTAACTCTCAATCATTGAGTCAATCATATCAGCTGATCATTATCATATTGCTGTTTGTTCAGTGCTAATTAGTAGTACCTTTGCAAAATTCCAACACCAACTACAATTCAAAACTACTTCATTAATTTTGAAGTGTTTTGAGAGATCCTGAGATCATTAGACGTGCTACAATAATGCAAGTCTTATTAAGATGGCTCTGTAGAATCAGTTTTAAAGCAACAAATTGAAGGGAAATTATTGATCAAACTTGCAATGGGCTCTTTAAACATGCTATAGTGAGTCTTCCACGCTCCCACCATCACTGAAGACAGAGCTCACCTCTCTCCACTGAGGGAACCAAATGGTCATTCTAATACCTATTGAGTTCTGTTACAGAAAGGGAACAGTAAAATCCCATAGAATTTCAGATCCTCATTGTCATGCTAAATGACCAACCAAACAAAAATAAATAAGTATTAATATTTATCTCATTATTTGTTGGATATTCCTCCAAATGTAAGATATACTCTGTCTGCGACAGTTCCCCATTTCACAGTCTGTACCATTTTTATGTTGTTACCTTAATGTTACAAAACATTTGTTTTTTATTCATTCATGAAATGTGGGTGTCGCTGGCCCAGCCATTTCATTGGGCATTTAGAGTCATCCACATTCCTGTGGGTCTCGAGTCACATGTAGACCAGGCCAGATAAGCACGACAGATTTTCTTCCCTGCTCTTTTGGAGTTGGGCGATGCTGGAGTTAGTCCTCTTCTATGCCCCAGAAATGTAAGGCAGGCTGCTTCCATTCATGTAATAGTGTTGAAATTGTTTGTTGTTGCTGTATATTCCTGGATAAAGATACATTGCTCAAGATCTTGGAGAGAATGCACTACTGCTGTTTTACCCACAAGGCTGCTGTTTGACTTTATGCTTAAATTAGACAAAGTTCTCTCACGCATTTGGCTGCCAATAAATGGCAGCACTGAAAACGCAAGCTCAACAATAGCTGCAATTCTAATGCACCTGTGACCTTGAGGCACTGGTGGCTAGCAAACTGACTGATGCGACCAATATCTCTTGCAATAACTTAAAGGGACCTTAGCGATGGTGCCCTAGCAGTTGGAGATTGGTTGCAGGTTTTCATATCCAGTGTTTGAGCCACAAATATCCAACAGTTATCCAATTGTTCAAACCGCCCCTGTCTGCTGCTTCTGAAATTCAAACTTCTCAAATATAATTCCATTATATTGCCACTTCCACACATCTATTATTAACCTTGACGTTCTGCACATGTATGTGCCTTTTCCCTAGATCAGCAAAGATGCCAATATATACTATAAAATAATTAGAACATAGAACATTACAGCACAGAACAGGCCCTTCGGCCTTCGATGTTGTGCCGACCAAAATAAAAAGCAATGCCCCTCCAAACTAAACCATTCCCTTCTCTTCCATATACTTATCAATTAACCTCTTAAACGCCACCAAACTTGGCGCATCTACAACAGCTGCAGGCAGGGCATTCCACTCCCTAATCACTCTTTGAGTAAAGAACCTACCTCTGATATCCGTCCTATAACTCATACCCCTTAATTTAAAGCTGTGTCCCCTCGTGCTAGCTTTCTCCATCCTAGGAAAAAGGCTATCACTGTCCACCCTATCTAAACCTCTAATCATCTTATATGCTTCAATAAGATCCCCTCTTAGCCGCCTCCTTTCTAACGAAAACAACCTCAAATCCTTCAACCTCTCTTCATAGGACCTGCCCTCCATACCAGGCAACATCCTGGTAAACCTCCTCTGTACCCTCTCCAATGCCTCCACATCTTTCTTATAATGTGGGGACCAGAACTGCACACAATACTCCAAGTGCGGCCGCACTAGAGTTTTGTACAGTTGCAACATGATGCTGCGGCTCCTAAATTCAATCCCCCTACCAATAAAAGCTAAGACTCCATATGCCTTCTTAACAACTTTATCCACTTGACTGCCTACTTTCAGGGATCTATTGACACATACACCAAGATCCTTCTGTTCCTCAACACTATTAAGAGCCCTACCAAATTGAACCATGCCATCTATAATTAACACTTTAATCTTCTATTATTGCCGTGGAAGTTTAACAATATTGAGCTGTTTCTCATCAGAAATCATGGAATGGGTCATTTATAACAAAATTACTGCCAAAAGATTACACCTATATCAGATAATAATACCCTAATTTTTTAACATGCTTGCCAAGGTGATTTTTTTTATTCATTCGTGGGACATGGGCATTGCTGGCTGGCCAGCATTTATTGCATTGTCCCTGGTCCCTCTTGAACTGAGTGCTGTACTAGGTCATTTCAGAGGGCAGTTAAAAGTCAACCACATTGCTTTGACTCTGGAGTCACATGTAGACCAGACCAGACCAGGTAAGGATGACAGATTTCTTTCCCTAAAGAACGTTAGTAAACCGGTTTGTCCGACAATGGACAATTGTGATAGTATACCTGCCTGGTACAGAAGGCTCCTATCACTTAGATACATTCATAAAATTGGTCTTCCTAATGCTGAAATCTATTATTAAGGGTCTACACAGAGTTGGGAGGGAGGGTGTTTTTAAGGCTTATTTCTATCAAAAGTCTAGGGTTTTTTTCCTTTAATTTAGCAATTAAGTAAGAATTACTCAAACTGAGCAGCTAAGTTTCATTTTAGCTTTAAAATGACTATACAAAATGGATATACAAATTCCCTGAGAGCCACTGCAGCTAATTAATTAGGTACCTAGCTTAAACTGGTTTGCAGAAGCTTGAATCCATTGCTTTTCAGAAAGAATGGTAATAGACCTTCCTTGGGGTTTCTTCATCAACACAGAATGTTAAGTAGGAGTTTAATGATTGAGGGAGTTCAGAAAGTGCACCTTTTTCTACTTTTTTTTTCAGCCTCAGTTCTTACTTTGGTATAGGGAAGAAGCTGACTGATAATTAATTTATTTATTCTAATTGTAATACATAGTTTTTAAATTTATAGTATGGCAAGTCAGCTTGACCTAGTGGAATATACATCCTGCAGTATGTGGGAAGTTAGGGATACACCATATCTCCTAGATCAAAACATCTGAAGGAAGTAACACTGGCTACACAACCTTGAACTCCAGGTTTTGGAATTCAAATGGTGACTGGACTCACACTTATGCATTTGTATGCCTGAGAACATCATAGATAGCATATTTAGGGAGATGATTACATTACAGGTTAAGAGCATGCAGTCAGTGAGGGAATGGGTGGTCTAACAAAGCTATGTAGCCACAGTCAAGCCTCTGGCACAATGGTTAGTTCCGCTGGTTAAGAAAGAAAGAAAAATGGGAAGACCAATAGCGCTAGGTAATTTGATAGTCATGGGGATCAGATTGGTGTCTTTATGGCAGTAAACATTACTCCAGGATGATGCATTGCCTTCCTGGTATCAGGTTCAAGAATGTTATGGAGGGGCTGCAGGACTTCCTTCTGGAAGAGGGTGAATAACCAGATGTCATGGTCCACATTGGTACCAATGACATTGGAAGGAGGCAGATGAGGTCGTTAAAGCAGATTTTACGGAGTTAGGAAGGAAATTAAAAAGCTGAACTTCAAGAGCAATAATTTTGGATTACACTAAGTGACCTGTGCTAGTGAACATAAGAATAGGAGGATTGAGTGATTGAACCCATGGTTGGAAAATTGCTGCAGAAGGGCGTGCATCATATTTATGAGACATTGAGACCGATACTGAGTCAAATGAAACCTAAACAAATAGGATGGATTGCACCTAAACAGAAATGGGACTTGTATCCTCATAGGAAGATATACTGATGCTGTTGTGGAGGATTTAAACTCACTGTCAGATGCATGGGAATCTAAGGAGAAGCTCAAATTGGAATTAAGTATAGCTGGTATTGGGAAATAGAAGTGATAAACAAAATGAGAAGGCAGGTAATGCTGGGGAGCTCCAGTGTAGGCTGAGATGGATTATTCATTTGGCACTTCTGGTTGTAGATTGTTGCGAATGCTTCAGCTTTAACTTTTACACTTTTTCCCCATCATTGAGAATGGCAATATTTGTGGAGCTTCTTCCTCCAGTGAGTTGTTCACTTGTCCACCACGACTGGATTTGGTAGGACTGCAGAACTTTGCCACAAACAAAGGATCATATGTGAAAATCCCCTAGTCACCACACTCCAGCACCTGTTCAGGTACATTGAAGGAGAATTTAGCATGGCCAATGCATCTAACCAGCACATCTTTTGGACTGAAAGGGGAAACTGGAGCACCCGGAGGAAACTCAGATACAGGAAGAACGTGCAGACCCCACACAGATAGTGACCAAAGTCAGGAATCAAACCCGGGTTCATGGCGCTGTGGGGTAGCAGTGCTAACCACTAAGCCAGTGTGCCATTTGTGGAACTCTCTTCCCCACAGAGCACTGGAGGTCATTGAATATCTTACAGGCCGAGTTAGATAGACTTAGGGAACCAAGAGCGAGGAAGGAAAGTGGAGTTGAACCCAGAATCCGATCAGCCATAATTATTTTGAATGGTGGAGCAGGCTCAAGGAACTACACTTACTCTTAATTTGTATGTCCATACTGTGTCATCCTTAATAATGCAGCATTCTTGGATATTTAGGATAAATACAGTTAGGTAAACAAAAGCTAATGTATATCAGTTGATATTGCATGAGTGCAGAAAAAGGAAAGATTGTGATTAAAGATTTTGAAAATATCAGCTTTGATTAGTTTGGGCATTGGCCCCTCTTGTTATTGTGTAAGCTAATAACAAGAACTAAAATGGGCTTTTAAAAAAATAAAGACTTGATCTTGAGGCACCTCGAACACATCTCTCAGAAATAGCCAGTTTGCTAGCCACCAGTGCCTCAAGAAGGTCACAGGTGCATTAGAATTGCAGTTTTTTTTGAGCTTGCGGTTTCAGTGCTGCCGTTTATTGGCAGCCAAATATGTGAGAGAACTTTGTCCAATTTAAGCATAAAGTCTAACAGCAGCCTTGTGGGTAAAACAGCAGTAGCGCATTCTCTCCAAGATCTTGAGCAATGTATCTTTATCCAGGAATATACAGCAACAACAAACAATTTCAACACTACTATATGAATGGAAGCAGCCTGCCTTAAGCTAACAAAATAAAAAATGATGCAGCTGTTTTCTAAAGGACCTATTAGGGTTGAATTTTATGTGCTCCATCAGGTCTGTTATTGATTCAAGATGCACAACATTTTTGCAAACTGACCTGTTTTGCACTTTAAGCATTTTCTGTTTTAAATTTGATTTCCATGCTTTGCATTATTTTTTTAAATTAATTGCTTGAGGTAACTCACTCATACAGAAGAGAAGTAAAATAATCCAATTAAACAACCAATTGCAAGTGAATCATTGGTCAGAATCTTCTTCTCAGGAATGTTGGGACCCCAATTCATTCATCTGTGCACCCAGCCAGTGGTCTTCCCTGAGCAAACTAATTATCATCCCACTTTCGGAAGCTCTTTCAAAGAGGGCAGGTCAGGTAACATCTCCATTCTGTTAAAGGAAGAGTTTGTAATGAAAAGCAAGACAGCATGGATTACAAGATCTGTCCAGACTTGGATTTTTAAGGCTGCAACAACCATAGGAATGAAAATTAGACCTAGCCCACAAGCTCTCAGATGGGGGAATTTGTGGGGGGGGCTGCAATGATGTTTATTTATCAGTGTCACAAGTAGGTTTACATTAATACCGCAATGAAGTTGCTGTGAAAATTCCCCAGTTGTCATACTCCGGTACCTGTTCAAGTAGAATTTAGCATGGCCAATGGACCTAACCAGCATGTCTGTCAGACTGTGGGAGGAAACTAGAGCAGCAGAAACAAACCACACAGATGGGGGGAGAACATGCAGAGTCTGCACATACAATGACTCAAGCCAGGAATCAAACCTTGGTCTCTAATGCTCTGCAGCCATGATGTGGAGATACTGATGTTGGACTGGGATAAACACAATAAGAAGTCTCATAACAATAGGCTAAAATCCAACAGGTTTATTTGGTAGCGTAAGCCACCTGCTTTCAGATCACTGCCCCTTCATCAGGTGAGTGGGAGTTCTGTTCACAAGGCATACAAAGACACAAACGCAATTTACAAAATAATGATCAGAATACGAGTCTTTACAGGTAATCAAGTCTTAAAGGTACAGACAATGTGAATGAAGAGAGGGTTAAGCACAGATTAAAGACATGTGTACTGTCTGCAGCCAGTACAAGACTGTTCTCTTCCTGTTGGGGAATACTTTAGCAGTCATGGGCATTCGGCCTCTAAGCTTTGGGTAAGCATTCTCCAAGGTGACCGTTACAATACATGATAATGCAGAGTTGCTGAGCACTGATAGCCAAGTTCCGCTCACAAGGACGGCCTCAACCAAGATCTTGGGTTCACATCACACTCTCTGTAACTCCCATGACTTGTCAGGCTTGCAAAATCTCACTAACTGTCCTGGCAGAAAACAATACACATCTCTTTAACCTGTGCTTAATTCTCTCTTCACTCACATTGTCTGCAGTTTTAAGATTTGATTACTGTAAAGACTCGCATTCTAACAATTATTTCATAAATTGCATTTGTGTTGTTGTATGCCCTGTTTGTGAACTGAACTCCCACTCACCTGATGAAAGGACAGCATTCTGAAAACTAGTGGCTTGTGCTACCAAATAAACCTGTTGGACTTTAACTTGTTGTAAGACTTCTTACTATGTGGCAGCTGTGCTAACCACTGTGCCACCATGCTACCCTGTGGTCCCTGTCACAGGTTAGCTATTGGCAATATGTGCCCATCTGCTCCATTCGGGAGGTACTTTTATTCTAGGTGATTGTTGATAGCTGCAACAACTTGCTATGAAAACCTGCACCTCCTGAGCCGTTTGTGCTCAAAATTGCTAAGAGTGCTGATTCTCTCTACTTGTGGACTCTGTGTTGGGGGGAGGGTGTCTCCATGGAAATGGATCTTGGGTGCCCATCACTCCATGGTCTGTGAAAGGGTGTGCAATTGAGGAGAAAGTATCTGATGTTGCTGCTGGTCTTGCTCTTAGTGCCACTGTACTATTGCTGATTGTGTGGGATCATTGATGGCAGCAAAAGTACAGTATGGAATTGTACAAGTTGCTTCCATTTCCTGTTAAAGGTTGCAGTAATAAGACAGGTGAAGTGAAGGTGGCAATCTTCTGGCAAGCAGTGAGAACACTCTCAGAGGGGAAGTGCTTTGAACAGTAACCTCTCATCTGGCAATGGCAGGAGTTCCTCTGTTAACTGATCAAAGCCTTTCCAGCTTGTCAGTTTCACTGAAGCAATGAATTCCACTGTTCACTTCTCTTGGAGCTCCTAAAAATGTTCTGGCACTGCTTGGAAGCTGTGTGCTGGTGTGAAAGAAGGAATTCTTTGTTGAAATGATTCTTAACTGCCTTATTAATTCCATCAATTGTTTTACAGTAAGAGCAACAGGAGTTCCCTGCAGATCCAGAACCCATCCTAAGTTGGCTTGGTGGCAGGATCCTGACCTGATGTCAATTTCTGGGAACTGATTCAATTTCTGGGGTTTTCTCATCCCACAGGACTGAAACCCATCCGGGAAAATTCGGTCCAGTTTTTTAACAGATTTGGATTAATTTTTCCATATACTAACACAAACTAATTTCAACAGGTAGGTGTTAATCCTCAAGTATTATAGGAAAAATAATGGATCTCTGGGAACAACAGCAGCAGTGATCTGAATGAGTGACTTCAGTTACATATTTAATGTGAGTGAAGCTCAATTTCTAATTCACACCTGAATCCAAAACTAAAGATGGGTTATTCCAATAATAATGCTATCTAGCAAATCAATTATTCCTGATCACCATTTCTAGCAAAATCAATGGAATAATTTCAACTTTGGATGATAATGCAAAAATAGCCAATAATGGATGGGATGTCAATTATAAACTTCACCCATTTCTTTACTACCAGAATCAATAGAAGAAGAATCTGACAGGGCGTGCAGATAGTTAGTTTAGAATTGTACATTTGACACTGTCAGACAAAATTAAAACTATTTCCTCTAGTATTTACAATGATTTAGGACTTTGATCAAAAAATGTACTTGGGATCTTCTAACAATTAGCAAATATTTAACTCATTACAGAATATCTATAATCACACATACACTGTTGTGAACTTCACTGTGTTTTAATGCAGTTGTGACTCTGGCACTGTTTGTTAATAGTATGCTGCATTACTAAGGACAATTACATTCTCTCAGAAAGATTAAGCATTGTGGTTTAATCACTGCAAGTTTATCCAGAAACAAGCAACATGTAATTACCAGTAAACAATATGGCCAGTGAAGATTACAGACAAAATATAACACACTATTACAAATTTTACCCTTTTAGAGAAAATATCATGAACTGCACTAGTCTGATGTCTCTAACCCATCCACATGTGTTACATTGGCTTAGAAATGAATGGCATTGTCAGTGTACAATAAAAAGAATCTGTGATTGCTGTAAAACCTACACAGATTATATAAATCTTCATGCAAATAAATCTAGGGATTGAGCTAAACAAGGCCTTTGAACGAAAAACAGATGTATCAAACAGTTACACATCAAGTAAATTGTAAGTACTTTTACCTACACTTTATTCTTAAAGGGGCATCATATTGATGAAAAAGTGCTTGAAAACCAATTATGAATGTATTAGGAACACAGTGCTTTAAATCTCATTGGAAGTGCATTGGAATGACATTTGCACTCAACGTTGTGGTAAAAGTGACAGGTGAATTTTCCCCATCAACCAACAAGGCAAATTTACAAAACATTTTCACAAATATAATATCCCTTTAATGTCATGTCCCATTATGTGTGTACGTGTGCCAAGTAATAAGAAAAAGTAACGAAGTAAAATAAAATCCAGCACTTTGACTTCACCTTGTTCCTTCATTAAAAAAAAGAAATTCTAAAACAGGCCGAGGTAAATAAAAAATGCAAAAGCAAAAATAGAATGTCAATCTTAAAATACTTGCGAGAAAAGAACAATTGATGTGACAGCACATTACAGCATGAAGAACACAGAAATAAATTTCCTTTACACATTACAGCTAACATGATCAGCTAGAAAACCTTACTGAGCCAATGCTCTGCACTGTTAATACATCCACACTTGGCATCCAAATTCTGCAAATATTTTGTGAAGAATTCTGAAAGTGCAAAATATTTTAAAGGAAGGAAACACTGCTGTACTCATATAACTTCTATTAATGGCGGATCAATGTGAAGGGTGTATGGTGAATGGAAAGGTCCTAGTCTTGAGGCCCTCTATAAGACTGGTTGAAGCAGCTGAATCTCTGTGCACTGAACATTTAGTTGGAAAATTGGAGAATCTCTTGCAGCACTTCAGGATATTTCGATCTCAATTACATAACACTGAACATTTAAATATATATTTATATAAAGAGCTGTAAAAGATTACATTTAAAAGAGTTTAAGCTTCTTGCTCCCTCATTCCAGACAATGCTACTAAAATACAAGTGCATGCCATATTTCTGTCATGGCTGCTCTGTTATGAAATGTATCTCCCAAGGAAATGGAATGTGCTTTGCTTGGACCTCACAAATCTAAAAAAAACTTAAATGTTCTCACTTGTTGTCCAAATAAATAATTAGTGGGTTTTGAGTTAATGAATGGAGAGTGGGGGAAAGGCACTGCCTTCTGTACTGAAGTTCCCTTGAATTCCCTCTCCACTGTTCTGAGGTTCCTCCTGAAGATGGACACGTGCTGGTTCCCCATTATCGCTGACCCTGGTCTCGTGTGGAAACGTAAAAGCTTTGTTGTAAAACTGACCAACAGATCCAGCAGGGAAATATGTTTGATCTTCAAATATGTCTGCTTCCTCCTCCTCTACTTCATTCTGGTTGCTGGGTGATGGAAGCATGCCGCTTCGCTGCAGAAAGAAGCTGTTTTTGGTCTCAATCTCCGTCAGGCCGTTCCCACTGAAACCTTGGTCACCTTCCAGCTCCACCCATTCTTTCATCAATTCTTGTGTCCAATTATGTCTCCACCATTCAGAATTTGAAAAATGCTTATCGGGTACGTGGTTGTAATTTATCATTTTCTCCTCTGTGCTCTCACCACTTGTAACAGCCGTACTTACAGTTGTACTGCTGAAGTCTATAGGTACAGCAGGTTGTTCTTCTTTTGCCTCCCATACAGTCAGGCCACTAGATTCATCCTCTGGCTCAGTAGAGAACACATTTCCCAAAATAGGCAATGCAGTTGATGCCACATCCAGTGCTGTGTTGTCAATGGTCAACAAATCAAGAGTCCTGCCCTTACTTGATGCATTGGGCTCAGAAGTTTGAATGTGTCCAGAAAAAGTCTTCAGCAGTGCAAACATTCTATCTACATCCTTCCAGTAATTAGTCCAGTCTCCAAAGCTAAGGCTATAATTATGCCTGTGTTCAAACAAGCTTTCATCCACATTGTACAAGTTTTCAAGTCCTTCCCAGTTGATATTTTCTGTGAAGTTTGGCAGTTTGATTGGATTAGCCTTCCCATCCATCCCATAGCTGTCCTCTGCTGGCAGAAACAAAGATTTGAAGTGGATTACTCTCATGTACAGTGCATAGATGTTGTTGCTGAAGCACTGAGTTTGCATGCAGACATGCACCTGCTCCAATATCAACTTGTTATTTAAGCAAAATTAGAAGTAGCGCAGCCCAATCAACAAAAACTTGAACAAATCTACTCAGCAGGCACAGACTGAAAACACATACATCACAATTTTAACATAGGCAATAGGGAAAGGAAGAATTCTTCAAAAAGAAAAATAATGATGGACTTCAAACACAACACTTACTGTTATCAAGAAATTTCTTAAAGAAAGCATCACGTGTAGCCATTCATATTTTGCATACAATAAACACAATATAAGTTGAAAGTTAATTCTCACCTTATATGATATTGCTAGCTGTACTGCCTTTAATATACCTTTGCATTCACTCAAAAACCATTTAGAAAGCAAAGCAAATTGCCACTTTTATTAGTTACAGATAACAAAGGCAGTATGCAGGAAAAGGGGGCATGGATGTCCACTAGGTGGTCAAGAATATACAAGCAGGTAGTACAGGAACCCCCTGAGTGCATCTCATTCTACAATCAGTGTCCAGTTCTGTAGGTGCAGCCAGAGACAAACTCATGGCACCGCAGTTAGCACAAAAGCAGAGAGGAAAGGGTAGGGGGAATCATGGGCAGTGCGGTGGCACAGTAGTTAGCATTGCTGCTCACAGTGCCAGGAACCGACTTCAATTCTGGCCTCGGCGAACTGTCTATGTGGCGTTTGCGTGGTCTCCTTGTGTCTGTGTGGGTTTCTTCTGGGTGCTTTGGTTTCCTCCCACAATCCAAAGACATTCAGGTTGAGGTGGATTGGCCTTGCTAAATTGCCCCTTATAGGTCAGGGGGATTAGTGGGGTAAATACATAGGGTGACGAGGATTGGGCCTGAGTGGATTTGTTGTCGGTGCAGACTCAATGGGCCAAATGATCTCCTTTTGCATTGTAGGGATTTTTGTGAAGATGGAAGCGTCATAGTGATATGTGATTTGATAGCTATCCTGCCCTTAGATGAGGAAATCCATTAAACATAATGGGTGCCCACTCATTTTCCTCATGCAATGAGTTAAAAATAGCATGACTAGCATAAATCCACTGTTGATAGAGCTTTAAATGGCCTTTACTAGCTCTTTAGTTGTTGGCAGACATGCATCCAATTTGTACACACGTCCACTGACCTTTAAGTTGCACTGGTGTGCGATAACTTCAGAAATGCTTCTGTCGTCTTATCATGAAATTGTATGCACTTCTGGTTCCAGAAACAAAATTCAGACCGATCTCTTTTGTCATCCAGGGAGCCTTGGATTTGTTTGCCCTACCTTTCCTTCTCAATGAAATATACTTTGACTATGCCTGAACTATTTCTTCTTTGAAGGCAGCTGTCATTTCTCTGGCCAAAACTTGACTCCAATTTATTCAGCCCAGATCTGATCTTACCTGATTGAAGCTAGTTTCCCCTGAGTAAATGACTCTTACCCAGCACCTTTTTTTTTTGTCCTTTTCCATAGTTAGCCTAAACAATGGTCACTGTCCTTAAATGTTCTCCTACTGACATCCACTTGTACCATCTCGTCCCAGGCATCAGGACTATCTCATCCCAGGAATTAGGAATTGGAATTCCACTGTTAATTGTAGTCAGTAGACACTAGATAGAGAAAACAAATTGTGGGAGCATTGCAGAGAGCTGCAAGAGTTATTGAGTGCATCTTGAACTGCCTGATGATCCTTTCTATCACCACTCTTGGAATGCATGACTCTTGTCACATCTCTCCTCTGCCCAAGTCATAATCAGGTCTATAATTGTTTGAGTAATAACATAAAGGGTAGAGAGGGACTCATGTTCCTAGATTGTGTTCAAGAAGATATTTCCAGTCTAAGGAAGAAGGAGGCACTGCTGGATCTGATTCCTCAGAATGAGGTGGGTCAAGTGAGTCAAGTTTGAGTAGGAGAACATTTAGGGGACATTGTTGTATAATAAGGTTTAAGTTGCCCATAGACAAGTTAAGTTTTCAATTTAAGTTTATTTATTAGTGTCACAAGTAGACTTACATGAACA
The DNA here is from genome assembly GCA_024679065.1 of Sphyrna mokarran. Classification (NCBI taxonomy): domain Eukaryota; kingdom Metazoa; phylum Chordata; class Chondrichthyes; order Carcharhiniformes; family Carcharhinidae; genus Sphyrna; species Sphyrna mokarran. The sequence goes on along the minus strand of JAGIQG010000007.1, from coordinate 71,788,067 downwards.
CTACAACGAAGTTACTGTGAAAATCCCCCTAGTTGCCCACCTGTTCAGGTACAGTGAAGGAGAATTAAGCGTGGCCATTGCACGTCTTTCAGATGGTGAGTGGAAACTGGAGCATCCGGAAGAACCCACACAGACACAGCGAGAATGTGCAAACTCCACACAGACAGTGACCCAAGCCAGGAATCAAACCGAAGTCCCTGGCGCTGCGAGGCAGCACTGCTAACCATTGTGCCACCATGCCGCCCCAGGAACAATCCAGAATAAGAATGATTAATTGCGGGAAGCCAGCTTCAATGGATAAGGCTACATCTGACCCAGATAAATAGGAATCAAAGGTTGGCAGGCAAAACTGTAAATAAACAAAGGACTGTCTTTAAAGAAGAGAGTTCAGACACAGGATAAATTCCCACATAGATGAGTAAACAAATCAACATCCTCCTTGGTAACAAAAGAGATTCAGATCAAGATAAAGAAGTGTGCAATGGAAGGTGTCAACTAGATAATGCAACCAAGTATTAGGCTGAATATAGAAGGGTCAAAGGGAATTAAAAATGCAAATAACAGAAACAAAGAGTGTATGTAAAGAGATTGGAAACAAACATAAAAAGAAATCTAAAAATCGTCTATTAGCACAGCATTAGTAAAAAGGTGGTAAAAAGGAGAAGTGGGACCAATTAAGCATCTAAAAGAGGATTTATGCATGGAGACAGGGGATATAGCTGAGGTACTTAATGGATACTTTTGCATCTGTCTTTACCAAGGACTGCACAGGTAATGATGAAAGAGAGAATAGTTCAAACACTTGGATGGATTTAAAATTGAAAATGAGGCAGTAGTGGACAGGCTGTCTTTATTTTAAGTTGGTAAGGCAATAGGCACTGGCCATATTCTTTAGACTCTGGAGGTGTTGCCTGAGAATTGCACATGTTACACCTTTGTTCCAAGTACAGGCCAGTCCATTTAAACTCAATGGGGGTGGGAGGGAGGGCGAGCTTCCAAAGGCAATAATTTGGGACAAGGACAAGCCAGCATGGTTTTTTTAAGAACAAATGGTGTGTAATTAACTTGCTTGCATTCTTTGACGAGATAACTGAGAAGGTTCATGAGGTCAATGCTGTTGATGTGGCAGACATGATTTCCAAAAGACATTTGACAGAGTGCTGTACAACAGTGCCATGAGCAATGTTACAGCTCATAGAATAAAATGGACAGTAATAACACAAATGCAAAATTGGTTGGGTGATAGGAAACAGGAGTGATTAATGGGTTTCAAACAGGAGAAAGGTTTGCAGTGGAGTTCCCCAGAGGTCAGTTTAGGATGGCTCTTCCTGATATATAAAAATGAGCCCGACCTTGAGATACCGGTCACAATTTCAAAGTTTTCAGACTATAGAATACTCAGAAATATTGAGAACTGTGAGAAGGATAGGGGAGAACTTCAAAAGGACCGATTGCAAAGAAATGTGAAATGATTCATTTTGATAGAAAGAACGGAGAGAGACAACATAAAGGACGTAATTCTAAAGCAGTGCAAGAGAACAGGGTTCTGGTTGTATAAATGTCTAAGTCATTAAAGCTGGCAAGACAAGCTGAGAGTCTGGTTAGTAAAATTTCCTTGGTTTAAAAGGTGAATAAAAATCGAAGAGCAAGGAAGTTATGTTAAATTTGTATAAAGCTTTGGCCTGGCCTTATCTGGTGTACTGTGTCCAGTGCTGGGCACCACATGTTGGGAAGAATGTGAAGGCAATAGAGAAGGTGAAGAAAAGATTCAGGAACATGGTTTAAGAACTCCAGTTGCACAAACAGACTCAGAAACTGGCACTATTTTCCTTGCAGAAGAGAAGCTTAAGAGGAATTTGATACAGTATTCAAAATCATGAAGAGTTGGGGCAGCACAGATAGGATAGTTACAGTGTGACCATATCAAGATGCCAGAACCATTTGCTAAAGGAAGGACATAGCTAGGGTTTCCAAATAACTCCGGATTCCTTGAGGTCTATTTTATGAGTGATGACCTGACAGTCTCCATCACAGCGAGAGGATTCGAGTACAGGGTAGGGATGTCTTGATGCAATTATGCAGGGCTATGATGAGGCCACACCTGGAGTATTGTGTGCAGTTTTGGTCTCCTTATCTGAAGAAGGGTGTCTTTGCTACAGAGGGAGTGCAGTGAAGGTTTACCTGCCTGATTCTTGGGATGGTGAGAGTGATGTACGAGGAGAGATTGAATTGGTTAGGATTATATTTGCTGAAGTTCAGAAGAATGAGAGGGATCCCATTGAAACCTAAAACATTCTAACAGGACTAGACAGGATAGCCGCAGAAAGGATATTCCCGATGATAGGGATGTACTGAACATGGAGTCTAAGGGGACGGGGTAAACTATTCAGGACTAAGATGAGGAGAAATTGCTTCACCCAGAGAGTTGTAAGCCTGCGGAATTTGCTACTACAGAAAGTAGCTGAGAATAAAGCATTGAATGTTTTCAGGAAGCAGTTACATATAGGTCTTAGAGTGAAGGGGATCAAAGGATACTTGGGGGAAGTGTGATCAGGTTATTGAGTTGTATGATCAGCCATGATCATAATGAAGGGTGAAGAGGCTTGAAGAGCCGAATGTTGAGCAAAAGACAACAGTCATCCAGACGTGAACATAAATCCGCCCTCAGGCCCGGATAATTCAAACTAACCAATTGAAGCCATGGTGTGGAGATGTCAGTGAATAACTGGGCTGGGCACAGTAAGAAGATTCACAACACCAAGTTAAAGTCCAACAGGTTTATTTGGAATCACGAGCTTTCAGAGCGCTGCTCCTTCATCATGAAGCGCTCCGAAACCTTATGATTCCAAACAAATCTGTTGGACTTTAACCTGGTGTTGTGAGACTCCTTACTGTAACCGATTGAAAGCAGTGATTTCAGAGTATCAGAGACTGTGTTAACTCACAATAACCTGGAAACACCCAGCAGCTGTGGCGGCATCCGTGGACAGAGGAATAGAATTAATAGGCAGGATCTTTGCACAGACTTTGGGACCTTGATGTTGGGATCACATGGGGTTCCTGAGCTGACAGGTACAGGGAACAGAACCGAGAGAGCTTTCTTCATGGAGGCAGTTTCCAAAATGGCCTGTGTTTTTGTCATTCAATTATGGACAGCAGGGTCCTGAAGCTGTCGACTCAGTCAAAGCTTGGCCAGACCCACTAGGAGAGACAGTAAATTTTACCTCCAGCTCAAGTTTCAACCCCCCACGTCCACCTCTTTCTATATTTCTCCATCATCCCTTTTGACATTTAATCGCCATCACTTCCAGCCAAAGACTTTTGGTTCTTTCCTCCTCTTAATTGCTCTTCTCCCCGATTTCCCTAGCTTTTTACTTGTTTAAGATTGTTAATCTCTGACCCCTATCTTCCAATTCTGATTTCTCTCTCTACAGATGCTACCTGATCGGCTGAACATTTTCAGCACTGTTTGATTTCATATTTCCAGCATCTACAATATTTTGCTTTTGTTTTATAAATCTTTGCTGAATGAATCATCATTTATTTGAATTATTCTGAAGCTATTGCTCCGGGTGCTAGTCTATCAGTAATCAATGGAGTAACTTCCATTTTGGCTACAGGCAGAAAACTGGCACGTGTGGATATATCGTCCAGTTGACAACTTGCCTGATTTATATGTTTGGGGTGAATAAAGTATAATCAATCTGCAACTTCTAGCTTTCCGACTGCAGCCAAATTGAACAAGTGTTTGATCACTGCTTTTTGCATCAAGAGGTAGATTTTCAACTTTCCAGCAGCAGTAACAGTGATATTGTAGGTCAGTAGGCCATTTGCAAACTCCTCAATTTGCATTCACATTTGAAGGATTTTGGATTTTTCAATACAGATTTTTAATATCAATTTTAAGGAAAACTAAAATGATGTGCTGGAAACCCTAAATGATGTGCTGGAAACCCTAGATGATGTGCTGAAAGATCAGAATTTGATTCACAACAAATTCAAGAACTCAGAATTTGACTGAAATTAGAAAGCATGCTGGGAAGGTTGGCCAAGCTCAAAGCATCATGGATAGTGTCATTGCTTCAAATTGTTGAAGGGTAACAGCTGTGTTCAAGAGCCAAACTGAACTTGAAGGGAGATAAGGCCAGGGTAGAAATAAAACAAATCATTGATAGAACTGCTGGTTCCTCAAGCCACGAAAAAGAGAAAGGGGCAAAAAACAGTCAGCAAGTTGCTCTAACGGGGATATAAAACAGTCATTTTATTGTGATTGGCAGGAGACAGACCAAAAGCAATCCAAGGAAGACATTAATGAATTAACCCCTCAGTCCCTGAAAGCTACAGAATATTTCTTGAGGAGCCAATTGTAATGCTGGAGAAGTTTGTAAGCATCTTTACCTGTACAAGTGTTCTGTCTTAATGCCAATTAAATCATTCATTTAGACAAACATTTTCATCTTAGTTCTCATTTCTTATGACAATGAGAATTAAACTCCACACATTGATTTTAATCGGAATTAAAATGGAACTGTTTCTATAAGAAGTGGCTGCTAGTTTCATGCCTATTGCCAAATAGCTCAAGGTTTCCACGCTATATTTATAATAAAAATCTGTTTAATACTTAGTTACACATTACACACAGTAGAAATCTTCCTTCATGGTTTAAATTCATAGTGGTTAATTTTGATTGCTTTTACCTGGAATTTGCAGTACAATATTAATTCATAGTGGAGTTAGCAGTTTTGCTGGCCTGTAAACACCTTTTGTGTGGCAGCTCCATTTTGAAAGAGGCTTCCTGCCAAGTATCCAAAGTACCTGCTTGTAATTCTTATTATAAGTCCATTTTAATGTAAAAATCTGGATCCTATGATGCAAATAAGAGACCAATTGCCATTATAGATTGAAACTGGTTGGAGCCTGCTCTGTGCACATCCTGACAAGTTCCACAGAAAATTGAGTTGAAAGAGGCCTACCAAAATGAAAAGTCATTTTTGTGGTTTCCTGGTGAAGCATTTCCATGGAAACGATCTTGGCTTCTGCTGCCCTTGGACACCCAGGCTCCTTGATAACAACTCCCAATGCCTGATCACCATACTGGAAGCTGCCTTGGCTTGCTCCTTACCCTCAATCCTTTGGGCTGTATTAGGATGTCTGCTTGATGCCCCATAGATGCCCTCCCAATTTATTAAACCAAGGCCTCAATCTTAGGGATAACTTCATCTGGCACAGGCAACTGGGCAGTATCTGCATTCTACCAATAACCCAAAGGAAAGGATTTTGTGTTCTCAAAACATTTATTAAAGCCATATTTTATGCCGTTTTCAAAATGCCACATCAGTAAAAGATGGCATAAAAAGAAAATTAGGAAGTTTTGTTACTTGGAGGGAAAAACAGAAATATAATAAATGGCAGTGTGTGAGGAGGTCCTGTTAGGTGAACCGCATAGCCTGTGAGAGTTAGGAAAATGGTCAAAGCTGAAAAGCAAAAGCCAATTCAAAGAAAAACAACAAAGAGCAAACCCTCAGTCTTGGTTTGGACAATCCAGGTGGCTGGATAGGTTTCTCCTTGGGAAAATAAGGCAAGGAAAGATGGCTAATGATTAGACATCTAAGACTAACAGAAAAGCAATACTGCAGCAGCAACACGGTTAACCTGCGCACTCAAAAAAAACGTTTATTAGTGAAATGGACAAAATGGACAACGTAAGATGAAATAAAATGAAGTAAATCTGTCGATAGGAATGATCTGTGATCTACTAACTTGAACTGACTTGACATCTAGTACTGACACCATGGAAATATTGGAGCCTAGGAAAGACCACCATGCTTTATTTGACTCCTTGTCTGCTGTGTAACTTCAATTCATTTAGAATTAATATTAATTTTCCATTGGATACTGTCAGGATAAGAACCTAACCTGAAGATATATCTAGAATTATCAGAGAAGTGCAATAGTTGTCTTGAAAGATAAAGATCAAGTCTGTGCAGTTCTATTTACTTTGGCATGTTTTAGTGATCCTCTGCTAAAATGGAGCAAGAGATGTCTCAAAACACTTAACAGCCAATGAAACACTTATGAAAGACATTCACTGTTGTAATGTTGGAAACATAGTGCCAATTTGAGGACAATAATTTTTCAGCCAAAGGAAGAAATGGCCAGATAGGGCTTGAATCTACAATCTAGTGACATCAAAGCACAAGTGATAGTATTGAGTCCCAGCTAACAAAGAAATTCTTCTACAAATGGTGAATATGAGATAAAGGAACACAATGATGGGAGATAAACGGAAGGAGTAGTAGGGCAGTAATAGGTAAAGGGGCAGGACTAAAGTGGGTTGGGTAATATCTGTTTCCAGATTACAGTATTCCAGCAAAGGCACATTTTTAATACCATAAAATTGCTTGGGCTACAAGCTACAACTTTAAAATGAATAGGTAAATACCTCTGCTAAAACTGAGTAACTGTAGATAAACATATTGGGTGTTAATATTCTTGTATCTCATGGTGGAAAATTAGGGCTATGTATTTACCTGTTAGACTGATCTATACTTTAATGAATAACATGCAAATCAATGACAATTAGATGTGAAGCTGATAGATATTAACAGGAAGGAGTTGGAAGTTTAAATTTAATAGGATGATTGATAAGAGCTGAAGTTTTATTTCAGGTTCAAAAACTGGTGCAATTTTAATTCCAAATCTTTAAAGACTCGCAGCACAACATAGGGCTCAAATTACTTTACCCTTCTGCCACACTGCTGTTGCATTGCCAGTGGGATTATGGTGGACTGGTTGGAAAGGAGTTTGTGACCCAGATACCTAAGGTCATGACCTTGTTCAGAACCTCCATTGGCTCCAGGTTGTCAGAACAGAAAGAAATTCCACAACACCAGTTTAAAGTCCAAACAGGTTTATTTGTAGCAAAAGCCGCAAGCTTTCGGGAGAGCCCGTCCCTTCGTCTGCCAGCCTCCTGACAAAGGGGCAGGCTATCCCGAAAACTTGCAGTTTTTGCTACAAATAAACCTGTTTGGACTTTAAACTGGTGTTGTGGGATTTCTTTCCGTTTTACCCCAGTCCAATGCTGGCATCTCCACATCAAGGTTATCAATGCAGCAAAGAACACACACACTTGAGGCAAGAACTCTTGGCGAAGGGGATCACATATGTGAGGCCTGCTGGATCCTCGATGGAATAATTATGGTCACAAGGGCATTTGTACTTTCTTATTGAGTGGCTCGAGCAATACCTCTCCATCAGGCATACAGATGGCCTGGATACCTGCTTGTGATTTTTAAATTGGGCAAACCTGCCAACATTAGCAGGGACGCTGCCAGTTTGACTGGAATCTAAGGCACCAGCATTTATTTGACGGTTTTGTGCAGATTATTTTTCCCTTATCTTTTGGATCTCTTTGCAGGACATAACCATTTCTCTGCTCAGAAGTGATTCTCCTTTGGCTTTTTGTCATTTTGTCACTTTACAAATGGCTGCTGGCCATTTTGGAGAAAGGTCTTTGACGACGCAGCCGTCAGCGTTTCCCTGTGAAGAGGCCTCCTGTCAATTTACTGCGGCACTCTGCCAGCAGACATGAAAGCAAGTCTGGGGCTGAACTAGCACACCAGTCACTGCAGCTGTCCCATTTCTCTGCCGGATAATTACCCTCTGCTCCTCTCTTTCTCTCCCCCCCCCACAACAGAGAACAACCCTGACAGCGTAAAGTGTCTCGACACCAGAAAGAGGCAGTTCTGACTGCAGAGTACATGGAACTTAAGGAGACAGGGAATTTGGCATGAAACAAGAAAAAAAAGACAAGACCTTATTTCTTCAAGAATAAAAAAGCTTTTGAAAGAGACAGAACCAAGCAGAATCTTTGATTTATTGGCACAACAATGTACACCCGAAAGTACTCTGACAGCATGCTCCTATGGTGTGCTTTAATAAAGATGTCATTATCCAAGCAGCATAATGTCAAAAGTAATCAATTCTGTGCAATCCCAAACTGCCAAATTACACCTGCTGACACCTCCGTGCAATTATGCCTTTGCCAATAATCCGGCAATAACAAACATTTTAGGAGCAAAGTTAAGATTAAAGAGCTGCAGCCACAAAATTGAAGAAACAGGAATGCAAATGAATTGAAAACTTTAAGTTGCTACCACCACCTTAACAGTGATCTCCTCCCTATTTGATGAATACTAAAAAAAATAGCTTTTAGTCACTCACAAGGACTTGAAGCTAGGCCTCCTCAACTTTGGCCACTTTCGATGCTGCTGTAGCCTGGCAACCAGGTAGCAGGAACAAAAAGAGGCAAATATCAATCAGTTAGATTTTAAAAATAAGATTAAATTAGGTACATACATCATTTTGTGAACCACTATGTAAATATCTTGATTTATTTTGGATGATTGCAGACTTAATGTAATTCTTTACCAGATAGGACAGGATGATTTCATCAGCGTATATAAATTTTTACTTTTCCTTTGCCGTCTATTTGAGAAGTCTTGTTTTTAGTGCACTTACTTCCTGCAGTCATCCTTTGTAAGCATGACCATGAGCGTTTTAAATCTTTTTTCTACCAGTTTAAGACTCTCTGCACTATATTTCGTTCTGTTATTATGAATCAATGGGTGTCCTTTCCCCAGGACCTCTCCCCATTCCTTTGTGCCTCTAACTCCCAGAATTTTTGCAGAATGGCAAATGACACAGGACCAATCTGCTTGTGCTGTTTATGGAGAAACTTTTAACCTCCACCCAGTACTTGCTGGACACTCCTGTTAAGATAGGGTGCTTACTGTGTAGGGACTACAGAAGTAAACATGCATTATTCACCTGTGAGAGTTTAGTTAAGGCAATTTACTAAATTCATATTAGATCTGAGAAGATATCCTTCAAGATGCAAAAGGCACGTGAAACTTGCCAGTAATAAATAGACAAAAAGTTAATAAAATGATTTTATGAATGTGTTGAAGTACAAGCTCTGAAATTTTCTGATGGAAGCAGATTAGTTTGAGCAATTATTAGAAACAGCTGACATTAATAGTGGAAGTGGAGATTATCCACTGAACCAGTCCACATTAGCAAAGTCACTGTTAATCCATTCCAATAAGTCTGGCTATTGAGGGGCAATTCTCTAGCTCTGCTGTGCCTGGCTGAAATGCTGCTGTGTTGGGAAAATTCAGCCAGAGGCCTAAAAGGGGCACAAAACAGTTTTTGATCTTCTTGGGCCCTCCTGGCAGATGTCATGAGGTTCATGCCCAACCAGGGTGTGACTTGATTATCATGGGCTTAAGTATGTTTAAATATACAGACACCAAATTTTCCGGAAACATCATTATTTCCTTAACTGCTGGTGTGAAATAAAGCTGGCACAAATCACTACACAAAAGGGGACCAGCATGATGACCATGCTGGGGGCTCAGAGGCCAATTGCAGCTCTTGGATGGTAGGAACATCACAGGGCAGTGTCCAAGGGCAGGGCCCAGAGGCAGAGCCTGAAGGGGGTAGGACCTGGAGGAAGCAGAGCCTGATGGAGGTGGCACATGCAGGGCAATGCACTTGGAGTGCTATGATGCTTTGGGGGCATGGAGGAAGGATTTCATGACAATAGTTTATATTGTGTGTGCATGGTGCGTGGGGGAGAGGGGGGTGGCCTCATGCTAGGGTCCAAATGTTTTTGGGAGGGTGGGGAACTGGCATCGTTAAATGAAACTTGAGTTCAGGCCTTCATTAAAGATGTCTCGATCTGTGTGAAGTCATGATTGTGGGAGTCTTTAGACCCCATCCCTCACCTTGACAGTACAAAAAAAATGGCAATGTATGGGAGGACCTTGTCACAAAACTGACCCTTTTCTGGGCAGAAGCTGGCTGGTTTTCTGACACTGCCACCTTTTGAGAAAATTCCACCCTATGACCTTTGGTTCAGGAATGGGAGCCATGAGAGTCTGATCTGGTGGAATTTAAAATCTCATTTAATTGTCACAGAGCATTTCGCAGAAAATTTAACTGGAATTGGTATGTGTGGAATTTTTATTAGACTTCAAAAAAATGTTAATAACTTCTAACCTTTTAAGCAGAATTTCACAAACATATTGGGATGTAGTTTTCACTTTGGATACAATCATAAGATCTGGGCACAAATTTCACTAAGATTGCTCTAGTTTTCTGGCTAAAGTTATGGTTCAGGTTTTTGCTCAAATTAATTTGCATACTCACAAAAGCGAAAACAGTAAGGTAGTGCTTTAGAATGTAATGGTATCGGCATGGAACAAATTGGCTGGCATGATTAAAATTGGTAAACATGTTTAATTTTATTAATACAGCTGAAAAATAGGCATTATCTACCTCAGGTGAGCAACCTGCTTTAAATAACTTGAAAAAGGCTAAAATATTCATACAGCCTCATTTACTAGTTACATTGGTGTAACTAATCAGTTTCTTTATAATTCTTTTTATATTTTAAAGTTTAGCATCCATTTGTGTTCTTGCACTTAAAATAGTCTTGATTTTAAGAGACTCCTCAAAACATTTGCAAATGGGTCAGTTAGCAGGAACAGCCATGGCGATTAGGGAGTGTAATTGGCTTCGTGAGTTGGGGCAAGGTGTTTTAAACCAGCCAAACGATTGCGGAAAGGCAATTTATGCTGGAGGTTACTCACACTTAAATTTCTTCAATCTTTTTCAGGAGAATTGCCAATGCAACCTGAGCAGAAACTCCACCCCAATGATCCGTCGGTGTGCTGGTGTGTGTGATCTGTATTATGCGTATGCATAAACATATATATGTTTTTAAGTGCATATGTCTGATGCAGCGACAGACAAAATGATAGGAATCAATTTATCTCGACTTCAAAATCATTCTCAGCTTCAATAAGTTTAGTAACTGAACTGGGATCACATCAAGAAAAAATTATTCGGATTCCTGTGGTACCCAAAAAGCAGAGCTGAGTACAACAGATGATCTGAAATAAGATTGAGCTGTTATTTGTTAAAGGATGAGTTATCATGCATGAAAGAATGCTGAGTGCAATGCACAAAAAAGAAAAACAAAAGCTTCAATGGGTGAGCTCATGCAGTTGGTTGGAAAGAAAGTTGTTTAAGAGAATAAAAAGTATGGATACCTGTGCTGATCAAAGCTTCCTCCATCTTTATTTCCTGATTAGGAAAATACAAGAGTAATTTTTGTTAATGATTTTAGAATGATAAATTATTCACAATGTATCTGTCCATGCATTACCTGAAGAAAAATGTAATATGGTTAAAATAGAGAGAAAAAGTAATCTTCACACAAGATTTAATAAGTACAACATGGCTGGGGAACCAAGAACAACAGGGAATAAATAACAGTCTTGTACTATTGTAAACTAGTTTCATTAAGAAGTTAAGTTCGGCAATGGGAATGTATAGAAGGCAACTGGAATAGATATGTCTTTGTGCAAAAGTGTAAAATGGATGGTAGAGAATCAATAGCCAATTTAAAATTTCTATTGCTTTTTATCTCCTTTGCCTTCAATAGAAATAAACACTAGGGGAGATGTAGAATGGACTGATGATTGGCTATCACCTATTTTACTCTTCTGCCTTAAGTCAAACTTATCCCTTATGACATTGGTATCTGATGTTATGTTCAATATTAGCTCTGGATAATCCTAACAGAATTACAAACAATTGACAATATTAGTATTTCTGAAATTATCTGACAATTAAATTTCTGTAGCACTTTTGTTAATTTTCAGAACGGAATAATTATCAGTAGCTAATCTACAAGCAAAATAACTAACCTACACAAATTAGTTACTACGTGCATTTAATATTAAAAATTGTTGTTGTCTGAGATAACCACAGCCTGCTCTCCCTTTTGAGGGAGAGAACTGACAAGTGGTGAGTTAAACTGAGGATCACCACATCTCAAGTGAGGGGCAATGTTGAGAAGGCAGATCTTCATGAATAATATCAGTCAATACGGGAATTGAACCTATGCTGTTGGCATTGCTCTGCATCACAAACCAGCTGTCTAGCCAACTGAGCCAAACCGAGCCCGTTTAATACTATACTATACATCTCAAAGAAATGAAGTTCTACTAAATCAATCTTCTTCATTTAAATGCAATTCACCAGTTCTGCCTAACTATGTACAATCAGGAAAATCGATGTAGGATAGATAGATACAGTTTAAGTTGGTTTGCAGTCTATATGCGGACTAATAGTGACATTTTTCCTGAGAGAATAATGCATGTAGTGGGGATGTATTTGCATGTATAATGCAATGTATTTGCATGCAATAATAATGCATGTATTTGCTGAAAATGCTTCACGATATGAATCTGAATAATCATTTTAGCAGTACGGCACTTCCAAAATCCTTCAATACCAGCTTATTACAAATCTGATCTAAAGTCAGTAATCCGTATCCAAATGTATTTGCTGGACTGCAGGGCTGCTGATGAGTGCATCCATTCAGGCAGATCCTCTGGCTGAAGTGCATGGATGTCAAAGACGTGGTCATGTTAGTCTTTGATTGGCTGAAAAAATCTTCAAAATCAGTTTTAGAACAATGGAAAAACACTATTTTAGAATTTGCTGCATCCTCTAAAGCATACAGTGGAACCACAAAAAGAAATACAAGGTTTTGAATTAGAGAGGGTGCAGCTAGGTTAGATACAACTCAATAAAACTAAATTAAACACGAGAAAAGAAAACGGGAATGAAAGGCTGAAGAAATAAGTCATCAGCAGCCACGAGATTAAATAATGAGGAAGGTTGGGCAGACACGATTAGAATTCTCTTGCAGCAATGTACCCTTCTTGCTGCTCACCAACTATTTTCTGACCCAGTGCCTTTTTTTTCCCTGAGTGTTCTGATCCTTCCTGAAGTAGACACTCCCTGACAAGTCCAGTGAATGTGGTAGAGTCAGGTGAAAGAGAAGACATAGCCCCTTTTTACAACAGTAGCTGCTGTGTTTTAAAATGCCTTTTAATGTTTGAGTGTGATGAATGAGTGAATGGGCAAGCGAGTGAGGTGTAATGGGTGGATGAGGGTGAGGTGGATAGAGAGGTAGCTTGAGGAGTAGTTGAGCAGTTGTGGTATAGTCAGGTGGGGGGGGCAGTATGATTGGATCTAGTGTTGGGAGAGTACTTGGGTGGTTGGAATTTAGTCGGATGGTTGTGGGCTTTTCAGGTCTGGTTGAGGGCAAATGTGGGGAGTGGTTGGATCTGTTTGGAGGGGATGCTTGGTAGGTTAGTGTGATCTGGGAGGTATAGTTTAGGGGGAGTGGTGAAGGCTGGTGAGGGTGTTGTTAGGTGGTCAACGAGTCAGGCGATACTCAAGTGAGGGGATAGATAGGTAGAGAGGAGGGGTATTCAAGTCTCATTGGGATATAGGAGGACGGCTGTGGGATTGGTCGTGTCTGCTCAAAGGGATTGTCAGGTCTGGTTGGGAGTAATCGAGTGGTTTGGAGGGTAGTCAGTTCAAAGGATTAGTCAGGTGTGGGGTGGTTAGGTCATCAGGAGTTAGTTAGTGGAATAGACGGGCGGTCAAGAGTGAAGTCTGGTAGTTAGGGACTTGTTGAGTGGTTGGCATAGTTGGGTGCTGGAGGGGCATGGTGCATTGGTTTTGAGGCAGAGGAAGTCGATTTGGAGAGTTTTTGGATTGTGGTGTTGTCAGCTGGTTGGAGGATAATCTGGTGGTCAGTTGGGTAGTCAGGCCTGGTGAGGGAGCAGTCAGTTTGGAGAGTTAGTCAGGTGTGAGGAGGTCAGGTGGTTGAGAGTAGTCAGATATTGGGGGTAGTTATCAGGTAGTCTGCAGAGAGCTATTTAGGGGTTCAGTTGTGTTTTTTAGTTGAGTTAGCCAGTTGTTAGCTCAGGTTTCAAACTGTAACATTTCCTGAGTAATTATCTTGGCCTAGTCTCTGCTTTGAGCTCAGGGTTGGGGACATTCGTGGAGGGTCTCGGGCAGCAGGAAAGCAGTCCATTCAAAAGTTAAACTTCCTGGACGTGTCTAACATCAGGATTTCCGCCAGATCGTAACACATTTCCCAATATATTTACTACCTCCAGCAATCTGAAGATCAGAAGATTTCACCCCATGTCTTTTTTGAAGAATGACATCGGAGTGCTAATTCTCACCAGGACAATAGGTGAAATCTCAGTTTAAAGGTTGACATTTCCAAAAATGCAGTACTCCCCGTGTATTGTACTGGAAACTTATCGTAGACTACCATTAAGTCATCAATTGAACTGCTTTCTAAAACAAAAGCAGAAAATGCACATTTTCAAGACAGACAGGAAGCCAGGAATTGAAACAAAAAACTTGCTGTTCTCTACTGAGATCCATATGGAAATATGCTGTACACTGGATTCTCAATACAGGGACTATTTAGTGAAATTGTAAACTTTATGTTGTTTTTAACTCAAGTGTATTGTAGAAATTCTATCCATTTTAAACATGGTGATCTGCAGTTCTTCATGGACGTTTCATCAAGAAAATAAGGAAAGATGGGAACAAATTACAAAAATGCTGTTTCAGGAAAACCACAGCATCCAAATCCTTTGCTGATAAATGTTGACAACAATAGCAGAAAATTCTATTTTCTTCAACAGTTTCTCTATGACAGTCTCATGATGAAGAGAGTTTGCTTTGCCATTTGACAATCACACTGATTACCTGTTTCCACACTCTTGGTCCGTGGAGTGCACTGCTTGTGTCCTTGGCAACTTCTCAACTCCATTAACTGTATGTGCAACTGATTAAGAATTTCCCGTTCAATCATGTGTACTACGTTAGTCAACTGAAATCACAAAATCAAAATAGTGATCAGCTTTCTCTCTCACGGGGGCGCCTGTCGATGCTGCAGTTTATAACAATATTTTGTGGTGTGCAATTCCAGAACCAAGACCCTAACTTTGAAGTTAAGATTGGAAAGTCTAATTTTATAGAACCATTGATGATAACATTCAAAGTACATGAAGACTGAGCATAGTCTGTAGCAATAGATAAAGGACACACTGGAGTACTTTAAGAAAGGTGACAGATTAGCATAGTAGTTAGCACTGCTGCCTTACAGCTCCAGGGACCCGGATTTGATTCCAGCCTTGGGTGACTGTGTGTGCTTCCTCTGGGGGCTCCGGTTTGATCCCATAGTCCAAAAATGTGCAGGTTAGATGGAATAGCCATGTTAAATTGTCCTTTAGCGTCCCAAAATGTGTAGGGTAAATGCGTGGAGTTATAGGGATGAGGTGGGCCTGGTAAGATGCTTTGTCAGAGAATTGGAGCAGACTTGATGGGCTATATGACCTCCTTCTGCATTGTAGGGATTCTAGGAAGAATATCTAGCATCTGAGAAACTAATTTTGCAACCAACCAGGGTGATGAAATGCCTGTCTGTTGTCTCCAAAGACTATTATCATCTTACGAGAAAAAGGATTGGGAAACACAACGCTTAAAAGCACAAACAATAGAGGTGTTTTGAATCAATAACTGGTACAAAGCAAGACTTTGGTTTCAGGGGCAAATGGAAGGGAAACATTCCCACAGATCCCAGAGAGCAGTGGCATTTCAGGAAGAAAACAGTGGTCAGCAGTGGTCTGAGTGAGGATGTAATTTCCCTCTCTTCAATCACAGTGAAGAGGTGGCGATAACCATCACTGATTTTCCTTGTTGTTTCCAATGTCACCTCACCCATCCCTCTGGTTGGTTTTGAAGCCAGGCTAATGTACACTAATATGCTCCACATCCTTAAGAATCATGTCTGTGGTCTAAATAAGACAATGATCACCCTGTTCCATAGAATATTAGATTATCAAGGACTATGGTTATGCTCCCTAAGTTTCGTTTGCATCCTTGACCAGATATTTATAAAGGAAGTTTTTAAAGGAGTTAAAATAGTAGTAATAGTGTGACACAGTGGTTACAGCATAGAAGTGGGCCATTTAGCTCAACAAGTCTATATGTCAGTCTTTATGCTCTACGTGAACCTCTTCCCACTATACCTCATCTTACCTTATCCACATATCCTTCTACTCCTTTCTCCCTCATGTGCTAACCTCACGACTTACAAGTGCCGAAATTTTATTGAAACAATAACTTATTTCCCTGATGTATTCTTTAGCAGGGTTAGGGATTTCTCAATTTGCATACGATATCAAACTCACAAGAATACTTTGTTTGGAGGAACTCGGGAACTACAAGTTAGGAAAATGTACAAATAAATTCACTCCCTGAATGGTATTAAAATCACTCAGCAGGAAAGTGAAAGAGATCCAGTGTCTTTGATAATTCATGCTAAACATGCTGAATCACAGTGAAGCAGCAATCAAACAAGCAAAGGGAATGTTGAACTAAACAGATTAAGGCAGTGGAGTAGAAAATAAAGGAATCCATGCATAAAATATGCTTTGACTAGTCTTAACAACTGAATTTAGTTCTCGTCACTGGAAGATAAAGGAACATTCCAGTCATGAAGACAGTTCAAAGAACAACTATGAGATTATGTACAACATCACAGTTAGAAGCAAGTTGGTCTATTCTGCTTGGAAAGGGAAGGTAGTCAATGGGACAGTAAAGGTAAATTTGAAATAATGCTTAAAAACAAAACATTACACCAGGGCATAGCATCAAATTGTGTAATAGTAAATTAAGAATTATTGGCATAACGTTCAGAAATAATCATCAGCATACTGTCTGGACTTCCAGGTAGAGGGGCAAAGACAAAATTATTGTAATAGTTCAAAGAGGAACTTGATGCCATGATGAATTATAGTGGGTTGAAATGTTATATTTTACTGGAGAAGACATCTGGTGTGACAAAGATGTGGCAAAGTTGAATCTAATTTAAACCTATAGAAGAATCACTAAGTAAACCAAGAAGTGGTTAAGCTCACAGGCTTTGAATCACCACAAACTTTGTCTGAAATATTAGTTTTGAAAAAGATAAGGAAGGATTTTTAGACAATGATATTTTATTCTCCTACTTGTATCTTGAAGCCCTTACTAAGTTTGATTCAGCTTATTTCCATATATGTAGAGCAAATGTAAGATATGTGGGAAAAGGCTACATGAACAACAATGAAGACTGACAAGCAGGTATGCTACCACAGTTTATAAGCAATACTGATCCTGACAGAATACATTAAAAGAGATTGCTGAATGAAGCAAAGATTCATTGTCAGTGCTGTTTGTTGACATTGTGCTATCACATATCTCTTGGGACTGACGTGGGCAGCAGAAGCTTGGAAAATATGATGGATTTCTTGACACCAACATAAGCAGGAATCTGAAGGGCTGGCTAGAAAAGGCCCATGAACCGTCATCAAGAGAGGAGATGGTATCAGGAAGATGAAAGCCAGTCCCAGCTGTCTGCTGGATCCGAGTGCCAGCTAATCAGTGGGAGCGGAGAGCTGCTAGTATCTGTGCATCTTCAGATCTAAGAGGAGGGCCTAGAATTTCTTGGAAGTCTCCTGTTATGATTTCCTGCAATAGATTTTCAAGGCTTGAAAGCTAGCTATCAAAGCATCCACATTGGACAGTTATAGAGCTTGCCCTCTCAGGGTGAGGGGTGTGGGGGAGGGGGGATGGATGCAGTTAACCTTTCTGCTGTCATTTCTTCCAGATTGTGTCACATTATGTCAAAGTCCTCCACAGATAATTATACCAAAGGTAACACTTGTTGGTGCTGTAACCCCCAACTCACAGGGAATCATAGTGGATGGAAATCCTGTCCCACCTCACTTCCAGCAGTCCAGTGGCACCATTGGTTCTTGATGGCTTAGGTTTATAAATACAAGAAAGAGCTGAATGGCCTTCCTATCTTGTCTCTCACGGTTGCAATTTAAATTTCAACGGACAAACAAACAAAATCTCCTTACTTGATATGGATCACTGTTCATGTCAAAATACTCGAGGAAACCTGTTGCAAATTCACAGAAGAGGATGTTGTGAGTCTCATTGATGGTTCGCAAGCACCAGTAAGTGTTATTGTTGGAACTTGTACAGGCACAGAAGGATCCTACTGTTAATGAAAGAGAAAAACGTTTGTCAGATTAATGTCTAAACAAGAACACAATTGCCGCAACAATCCGACCGCATCACGCCTAGTACGGATCAGGCTGAGGTTGGGCAGGGTCGGAGAACTGTAGGTAAGAAGTTTAGGCCATTCAGTGTTGGTGCAAAATCCTACTGCAATCCTCCCAATCACCATTCAGGGGGATGCCATGTAGGGGGTCACAAAGTGGAGAACAAAAAAGTGGTCAGGAAGGGGAGGGGAGAAGAAAGGGGATCCACTGGGAGGGTCCCAATGTCCACGATCTTTGTCAGGGAAACATTGAGGGGAGAGATCCAGATGTCCGTGAGGAGAGGGAAAGGGGTCCTCTCTTTCAATGGGAGGTCCAGATGTCTGTAGGAAGGAAGGAGGTCCTCTCTTTCACTGGGAGCTCGGATGTCTTTGGGAAGAAAATCCTCTCTTTCACTTTGCGTTCAGGTCGCCCTTTAAAAACGGTGCCTAATCTCTGTGAAGCTGGGCTTGCCAATGTGTTTCGGGCCCTTTCCTCTAAGAACCAATGCAAACTTGGCTCTCTCCCAATAACTGATTAAGTGTGTGAAAATTGCTGTCTGTTATATCCCTGCTTGCCTTCTCTTTGCATTGAGGGCTTAGTCCTCAACCACCCACTCAGGAAATCCACCAATGATAAATCCAGTATAAATTTCTGAAGAAAAATGTCCAATTGAAATGATGGCCTGAAAGTTCATTGTCTGAAAATGATTCTGTAACAATTTGATTCACAAGATATTTTATTTTGATTGTAATTTAATTTCTATTTAATTAGAGTATACTGTGTGAATGAAAATGACTAAGTGATCACTGGCTTAAAGCAATCATGAAGATCAGCCACCAAAAAGCTGAATTGAAAGGGACTTTTTCGTGGCTGGGATTTTTAACTGTTCTTCTTGGATGACTTTGGTGATGGGAGCAAAATATTTTATATGGGGCCCAAATCATGGGCTGCAAATAATAATAAATTTACATGTTATAATCATGTCTCTACACCTGATCAACCCTTTCTTCTTTCCCACTAGATAATCCATTTATAATGGCGTGAGCACAGACTGCTGTAAATTATAACTGGTCTCCCCTGGTGTGTACCTGGCATGATGTGGAATTGTGAGACTTCTTAGTGTGTGTACCTGGCAGGCAGAGGAAATCAGGTGAGTTCATTGCTCAGGGGTGAGTGGGTCATGATGGGCAGTATCCCCCTGGATGTTGCATGGGGTGCGATGTCCATTTTAACCTTTCTGTATTGGGGTAGCCTTTAAAATTGCCACCTTGATTTTTAAAAACAAAGTTGTGGTGGGGTGGGCACCTCTTGCTTTTTTCTTAATGTCTCTAACAGTACGGTGGAGAAATCTGCTGTTGGTGCTACTTTACCCACCCACCACCACACTCTGCCAAAAAAAAAAGGTAAAATTTCACACATACACATAAAGAACCCTGCCAAAGGCTGCCGCAGCAATGCGTGATCCACAATGATGACGGTTTACAGGACAGGGTGCAATGTTATACTCTGATGACTGAGTTGTCATGTCACATCTAATACAGAATGAAAGCTGCCAGGAACCTATAACACATTAGTAAAGTTCATCAAATCCCTCCAGTGCAGAAGGAGGCTAATGACCAATTGAATCTCCACAGACTCTCTGACAAGCATCTTATCATCACTATTTATTTAAAACTGATAAATAAAACAGAACATGACCAAAGACATTCCTTTTTTGTGTCCAAATGTCATACAGAAGATAAAGCTAGCATAATAACAACAGTCTTTTGGACTTTATTAATACAGCGTAGAAAACAATAGACACGTTTGTGCATTTGTGCACAGTAATTATTACGATGCACGGTTCCCTTCTAGAAGAAACATGAGTGCCAGAGTGTGGATTTAGCAGAGTATTTCCAGAATAGATAGTGTACAGTGTGGATTTAGCAGAATGATTCCATCTATATTCTATTTCGCTCTCCCTGTAAGATATTCCTTAAAGTTCTATGGACAAGATTAATTCATGTGACTTAGGTCTGATTTTTCACTCCTGACTGGGCCTCCCTATCCAAAGCTGGCATCTCTACTGAAGGATATTGTGAGTGGGGAGATAGTGGCTGCTACTGGTGTGACATCCACATGAGGCTTAGTACGGTCACTGGCGAATGATAGCAAGAGAGAAGTCATGGGATGAGGGTGGGCAGCAAAGGCAGAGCAGTGGGTCCCGGCAGGTGCTCCCTTTTCCCAATGCTGGATCCCTTGGCAAAGCACTGGGTATCTTCTAACAATACAGGAGTCCTAAGTATGGAAGAGTGTACTGAAGCACTCCTCCTAGTTCATACTGCTTTAGGGACTCAACAATGTTTCACCAAAGAACCATAGAATCCTACAGTGCAGAAGGAGGCCATTCAGCCCATCTGCCCTGAATGCAGTCCCACCCAGGCCCTATCCCTGTGATCATATGAAAACAAATGCTGCTTACAATTCCAATAAGGTGGTGTCTGCCAGTGTTCATTATTGTGTGTGAAGCAGGTGAGGCCAGGAAGGCTGCAATCATCTCCTTTTCTCAGACGCTTCTTTATCTTACGATCCTTCTTCTTCCTCCGATTCTCCTTAAACAGTTGCAGTTTACTGTCTACCTCCTGAGCCGCTTCCCTGAGAAGATCAAGCAATGGAGTTATAATCCTATTACTCATTTGATAATCTGTATTACATTTAACATCAAGTTACTCGAATAATACAATGGCCTCAGCTTATATTCCTTCAGTAAATGGTCTCTTGAACAATATGTATCGATGTTGTTTCTGAGGAGTAAGTTCTGCTTTTAATATGAGCTATGAGAACAGTGGACATGAGTTGTATGAGTGGGAAACACCCACAAGGGCAGCAGCGCAAGGTCCTGGTCATTTCAATTCTCTGCCTTGTTATCATCCTCCAGAGTGAATGCCTGTCAGATCCTACTGGCAATAACTAGCTCATAGGGGTTAAGTTGGGCAATGGGAGGCCAGGGGAGTAGATCAGGTCTGGTCCAAAATTTTCTTAAGGAAATAAGCATTTGTTCTCCTCCTCTACTTGTGGAAATGAGAAGAGATGTAGCTGGGTATCTTCTTACCATCTTCATGGGAATGGTTGTCATAGGCGGAACTAGCATTGGATGGCAAGGAGCAGCACACCCTAGGTTTGAAAATATTTTGATGAGTTCATTTGGCAGAAGGAGTAGAAACTCTTGGAAGCCTCATAAGGAAATCTCTGGCCTCCCCATCTCATATTACCATAGATTCTCATGGTGGAGTCTCGTTCTGTTCCCACTCATCATGCTTGCTTGATTTGAGTAGAAGGAGGGCATTCTACTCAAATGATATTAGTAAGTGTGAATGTGGAAATGCCTTAACTCTCACATCACTGAATTGCCAGTCCCACATGGATCTCCCACCTTAAGTTACATCTGGACTATTGAAGCTGAAAGAGAACTTGGTGGATTGATGTGGTTTCACATTTAAATTCAATCCAGGGTGATGTGCTTTCTTTATGGTTTTTAGGGTCCTATTTCAAATGAACTTGTGCAGACAATGTTCTTAGTGGCCATAAACCAACTACAAAACCTTCCATAATTTGGCAAAAGTTAACCCCTTTTGCACAGGGGCACCTCTTCACAAGAGTGCCTTATATCTAGAAAGATGACACATAGGGATGTCTTCCTTTGTGTTTTTTGGTTAGGGCTGGATAAAAATTTAATGTGTGCATTGATTTGCTGGTCATTGTAGTATAAGGGTCTGGTATACACAAGGTTAATGTGGGACTGAGCATAGTACTGCCCATACAATGATGTAAGAAGACACATGACCCAGAGCTAGAGTGAGTGTAGTGTTGGCCAGGATTGTGTTAAGATGCAGACATGGAGATAGCTCCTTGCCTGTACTTTTTACTGTATAAGTATATAGTTACAAATAGTTAATAAAGACTTGCTATTAACATACAGAAGACTACAAAGAATTCCTTAGCAGGCAAATTCTGTAACCAACACCATGACAACATGATAGCAAATGGGAATCAAAAAAACCCTTAACTCAAAAGAATGCTGAAAAGACTAAGAAAAAGCAGTTCTTCAATGGTTTCTGAATTGAAAGTAGCTCCCAAGTGAAACTACAAACAGAAAAAAATTGCCAGAAAACGTTCCAGATAAGACAGCCTGGAAGATAGAGATCAAAGTCTTATTGCAACAGAAGACTCAATAGGATCTCCCTTGGAAATCCAAATTCAGCATGCAGAGTCCATGGCCTACACAGGTGACCTAAATCCTTTTAACTTCCAGGCTGCAGCCAGTCCTGAAAAGCCCCTTTCAGTATTTAATTCAGAAGCATCACTTAAATGAAACCCATCACTAATCCCTATCCCTGACTCTAACCCTCAACACATGGCCTCAGAGTTGAAAAAAAATGACAAATAGTTAATAAAATTTGCTGTTAACATACAAAAGACTACAAAGACTTCCTTAACGGGCATGTTCTGTAACCAATGTCATTACTGGGTACAAAGAAAGGTTCTGTTATCAAATTATGTACTTTTCAAAGAAAAATATGGAAACTGTAGTCGGGAACAGTGAGAGGATAATGTGATTTAAATCATTTTAAAAAGTTGACACAAGTTTCAAGCCAAGAACTTGCATGTTCTATTGATGTAACTATAATCACCACAAACTTACGGTCTTGAAACAGGCCGTCACCTACCTGAAGGGATGCAGATGGTTGTTCTTGTTCTTCAGTTTCCCTTGGTTTCTCATTCCTTTATCTCTACTAAAATAACTACATTGAATAGAAGCAAAGGAGCATCACCATTTGTGACTATTGCATCTCAAAAGAGTTATAGAACATAGAACATAGAACAATACAGCACAGAACAGGCCCTTCGGCCTTCGATGTTGTGCCGACCAAAATAAAAAGCAATGCCCCTCCTAACTAAACCATTCCCTTCTCATCCATATACTTATCAACTAACCTCTTAAACGCCACCAAACTTGGCGCATCTACAACAGCTGCAGGCAGGGCATTCCACTCCCTAATCACTCTTTGAGTAAAGAACCTACCTCTGATATCCGTCCTATAACTCATACCCCTTAATTTAAAGTTGTGTCCCCTCGTGCTAGCTTTCTCCATCCTAGGAAAAAGGCTATCACTGTCCACCCTATCCAAACCTCTAATTATCTTATATGCTTCAATAAGATCCCCCCTTAGCCGCCTCCTTTCTAACGAAAACAACCTCAAATCCTTCAACCTCTCTTCATAGGACCTGCCCTCCATACCAGGCAACATCCTAGTAAACCTCCTCTGTACCCTCTCCAATGCCTCCACATCTTTCTTATAATGTGGCGACCAGAACTGCACACAATACTCCAAGTGCGGCCGCACTAGAGTTTTGTACAGCTGCAACATGATGCTGCGGCTCCTAAATTCAATCCCCCTACCAATAAAAGCTAAGACTCCATATGCCTTCTTAACAACTTTATCCACTTGACTGCCTACTTTCAGGGATCTATTGACACATACACCAAGATCCTTCTGTTCCTCAACACTATTAAGAGCCCTACCATTAGCCCTATACTCTACACATTTATTGTTCCTGCCAAAGTGCATTACCTCACACTTTTCCACATTAAACTCCATTTGCCACCTCTCGGCCCAGCTCTGCAACTTGTCCAAGTCACTCTGTAAACTAAAACACCCCTCTTCACTATCTACCACACCACCAACTTTAGTATCATCTGCAAATTTACTGATCCATCCCTCAATACCCTCATCCAGATCATTTATAAAAATTACAAACAGCAGGGGCCCCAAAACAGACCCCTGAGGCACACCACTCGTCACCGAACTCCACGATGAATATCTCCCATCAACCACCACCCTCTGTCTTCTATCTGCCAGCCAATTTCTAATCCAATTAGCTAAATCACCCTCTATTCCACACATCTGCATTTTCTGTAGAAGTCTTCCATGGGCCACCTTATCAAAAGCCTTACTAAAGTCCATATATACTACATCAACCGCCTTACCCCCATCCACCTCTCTGGTCACTTTCTCAAAAAACTCAATGAGGTTAGTAAGGCATGACCTACCCTTCACGAAACCATGCTGACTATCCCCAATCAATTCATTTCTCTCTAAATAACTATAAATCCTATCCCTAATAATTCTCTCCAATACCTTGCCCACCACAGAAGTAAGACTCACTGGCCTATAATTCCCAGGAAGGTCTCTCTTCCCCTTCTTAAACAATGGGACCACATTCGCTATCCTCCAGTCCTCCGGAACCACACCCGTAACCAACGAGGACCTGAAGATCAGAGCCAGAGGCTCTGCAATCTCCTCTCTTGCCTCCCAGAGAATCCTAGGGTAAATCCCGTCCGGCCCAGGGGACTTATCCAACTTCAAACCCTCGAGAATTTCTAACACATCCTCCCTATCTACTACAATACTCCCCAATTTGCAACCCTGTACCTCAGTGCTCTCCACAGCTACATTTCCAGCACTCTGCGTGAATACCGAAGAGAAATATTTATTCAGTGCCTCACCAATCTCTTCAGGCTCCACGCACAACTTCCCACTGCTGTCTATGACTGGCCCTAATCTTGCCCTAACCAATCTTCTATTCTTAACATATCGAAAGAAAGCTTTAGGATTCTCCTTAATCCTATCAGCCAACATCTTCTCGTGTCCCCTCTTAGCTCTCCTCAATTCACTTTTTACCTCCTTCCTAGCTAATCTATAGCTATCCATTGCACTAACTGAGCCTTCAAGCCTCATCCTGACATAAGCCTCCTTTTTCTTCTTAACCAGCAAATCAACTCTTTTCGTACACCAAGGCTCTCTTACTCGTCCATTTCCTCCCTGCCTGACAGGGACATACTTATCAAGGACTCGCAGCAGCTGCTCCTTGAATAAGCACCACATTCCAGATGTTCCCAGTCCCTGTAGTTCCCTAGTCCAATCTATGCACCCTAATTCTCTCCTGATGGCCTCATAATTACCCTTCCCCCAGCTATAACTACAGCCCCCAGCTTCATGCCTATCCCTGTCCATCACTAAGGTGAACGTAACCGAATTGTGGTCACTATCACCAAAATGTTCACTAACTTCCAAGCCTAACACCTGGTCTGGCTCATTGCCCAGCACCAAATCCAATGTAGCCTCACCTCTAGTTGGCCTATCTACATACTGAGTCAAAAAACCTTCCTGCACACTCTGTACGAAAACTGACCCCTCTAACGAGCTAGAGCTATAGCTATTCCAATCAATATTAGCAAAGTTAAAGTCCCCCATCACAATTACCCTACTACTTTCACTCCTAATCAGAATTGACTTCGCAATCCTTTCCTCAACCTCTCTAGAACTATTAGGAGGTCTGTAAAAGACTCCCAACAGGGTGACCTCTCCTCTCCTGTTTCTAATCTCAGCCCATACTACCTCAACAGACAAGTCCTCATCAAACTTCTTTTCGATCACCGTGATACAGTCTTTGACCAGTAACGCCACTCCTCCCCCCCTTCTACCCCCTTCTCTACTCCGACTAAAGCATTTGTACCCCGGAACCTGCAACATCCATTCCTGTCCCTGCTCTACCCAAGTCTCTGAAATGGCCACAACATCGAAGTTCCAGGTACTGGTCCAAGCTGCAAGTTCCTCCCCCTTATTGCGAATACTCCTTGCATTAAAGTATACGCATCTCAAACCATGCCCCACCCCACCCGTACGCCGCTGTGTTTTACAACTCTCCTCTATAACCCCCTTACTCTCATCCCTCAGCACCCCAACTACTTAGGATCCCACTCCCCCCCCCGAATCAGTTTAAAGTCAGTGTTAAGACACTATAGTGACTTCAGCTCAGAGAATAAACTAATTAAATTTCTTAGTATCAATTCTGAATTCAGTACTATGAAAAAGTTAGATAGGGTGACACAACCCACTTATTTCAGTTTAAGCAGGTGTTTAAAATATCCCATCATTTTTCCAAACTCTTTGAACCAAAACACTTTGTAACAGACTAGGAGAGATATGGTTTGGATCTTATGAGTTTCCAGTATTGACCATGCACTTCAGGAGATGTGCCACAATGCAGACAAACAATGCCAGAGGTAATACACTCAATTAGCACTTGAGTGTATTACTTCGTTGATGGTGGACGTGGTGGGAAGTAAGAGAGAACCACAGGAGGACATTGTTCAGAAGATTGCCACAGTGCCAGGAAGAGGTTGCCCTGTTAGTTCCATTAAAAAAATTAGCAAATACTTCTTAAAATTATTTTTTTGTCAGCAACCTGCAATAATCAGTTTAACTATTGCCGATAGAACCCTTACTGCTCACTTCTGTCAGATATAGCAGTATTCTAACTCACTGAGTGAAAAACCAAAATGAAATTGTGGTCCAAAATGCAACATAGGTCCCAGGTACACACTTTATAACTAAGATTTGGACAGGTGTACTGTTCAACTGCTCATTGGTATGTTCTGGATAAATGGGACAAAGGGACAGTGACTACACTATGACTCTTTGTTAGCTCCCTGCTTCCTTTTGAAAATAGGGGCAAAAAAAACATCCAACAGTCCTGGATAGCTATTTGGGATGATGCGAATGCTGCCTTTTGGAGTGTAGGATTGATGATTTTTGCTCCATGATTCCCTGGTCTAAATCAGGATGTTTCAGGAGGCAGTGAGTGACTGATCCAGACATACAACAGAAATTTTTGACATTTGTAGATAATATCATACTCGGCGGTAGTTGATTTTCTAAAGTTAAACTTTATCAATTAGTGTCACAAGTTGATTTACATTAACACTGCAATAAAATCATTGTAAAAATCTTCTAGTCGCCACACTGATACCTCTTTGGATACACTGAATTTAACATGGCCAATTCACCTAATCAACACATCTTTGGACTGTGGGAAGAAACTGGAGCACTCAAAAAAATTCATGGAGATACAGGAAGAATGTGCAAATTCCATATAGACAGTGACAAGTCGGGAACTGAATTGGGGCACTGAGGGGCGGAGGACAGGGGGGGGGAGGAGGAGGGAGGAAAGGGGAGGAGGAGGAGGGAGTAGAGGGGGGGAGGAGGAGGGAGTAGAGGGGGGGAGGAGGAGGGAGTAGAGGGGGGGGAGGAGGAGGGAGTAGAGGGGGGGGAGGAGGAGGGAGTAGAGGGGGGGGAGGAGGAGGGAGTAGAGGGGGGAGGAGGAGGGAGTGAGGGAGTAGGAGGGGAGTAGAGGAGGAGGGGAGGATAGAGGGGGGGGGAGGGAGGGGGGAGGGGGGGAGGAGGAGGGAGTAGAGGGGGGGAGGAGGAGGGAGTAGAGGGGGGGGAGGAGGAGGAGTAGAGGGGGGGGAGGAGGAGGGAGTAGAGGGGGGGGAGGAGGAGGGAGGAGGGGGGAGGAGGAGGAGAGGGGGGGGAGGAGGAGGGAGTAGAGGGGGGGAGGAGGAGGGAGGAGGAGGAGGAGGAGTAGGGGGGGGAGGAGGAGGAGGAGTAGAGGGGGGGAGGAGGAGGAGGGAGTAGAGGGGGGGAGGAGGAGGAGGAGGAGGAGGGGGGGGGGAGGAGGAGGGAGTAGAGGGGGGGGAGGAGGAGGGAGTAGAGGGGGGGAGGAGGAGGGAGTAGAGGGGGGGAGGAGGAGGGAGTAGAGGGGGGAGGAGGAGTAGAGGGGGGGAGGAGGGAGGGAGTAGAGGGGGGGGAGGGAGGGAGTAGAGGGGGGGAGGAGGAGGGAGTAGAGGGGGGGGGGAGGAGGAGGGAGATGGAGGAGGAGGGGGGAGGAGGAGGGGAGTAGAGGGGGGGGAGGAGGAGGAGGGAGGGGGGGAGGGAGGGAGGAGGGGGGGAGGAGGAGGGAGTAGAGGGGGGGGAGGGGAGGGAGTAGAGGGGGTGGGAGGAGGAGGGAGTAGAGGGGGGGGAGGAGGAGGGAGTAGAGGGGGGAGGAGGAGGGGAGTAGAGGGGGGGAGGAGGAGGGAGTAGAGGGGGGGAGGAGGAGGGAGTAGAGGGGGGGGAGGAGGAGGAGGGAGTAGAGGGGGGGAGGAGGAGGAGGAGGGGGAGGGGGGGAGGAGGAGGGAGTAGGGGGTAGAGGGGGGGAGGAGGAGGGAGTAGAGGGGGGGAGGAGGAGGGAGTAGAGGGGGGGAGGAGGAGGAGGAGGAGTAGAGGGGGGGAGGAGGAGGGAGTAGAGGGGGGGAGGAGGAGGGAGTAGAGAGGAGGGGGAGGAGGGGGGAGGAGGAGGGAGAGGGGGGGAGGAGGAGGGAGTAGAGGGGGGAGGGAGGGGGGGAGGAGGAGGAGGAGTAGAG
This sequence comes from Sphyrna mokarran, assembly GCA_024679065.1. Classification (NCBI taxonomy): domain Eukaryota; kingdom Metazoa; phylum Chordata; class Chondrichthyes; order Carcharhiniformes; family Carcharhinidae; genus Sphyrna; species Sphyrna mokarran. The sequence goes on along the minus strand of JAGIQG010000007.1, from coordinate 71,759,738 downwards.
GGGGGGAGGAGGAGGGAGTAGAGGGGGGGAGGAGGAGGGAGTAGAGGTGGGGGAGGAGGAGGAGTAGAGGGGGGGGAGGGGAGTGGGGAGGAGGAGTAGAGGGGGGGGAGGAGGAGGGAGTAGAGGGGGGGAGGAGGAGGAGTAGAGGGGGGGGAGGGAGGAAGTAGAGGGGGGGAGGAGGAGGAGGGGGGGAGGAGGAGGGAGTAGGGGAGGAGGAGGAGGAGTAGAGGGGGGGGAGGAGGGGGAGTAGGGGGGGGGGAGGAGGAGGGAGTAGAGGGGGGGGAGGAGGGAGTAGAGGGGGGGGGAAGGGAGTAGAGGGGGGGGAGGAGAAGGGAGTAGAGGGGGGGAAGAAGGAGTAGAGGGGGGGGGAGTAGAGGGAGTAGAGGGGCGGAGAAGGGAGTAGAGGGGGAAGGGGTGAGGGACGATATGGATGGGGAGGATGAGGATGGGGGGGGTGGAGAGAGGGACACAGGGGAGGGAAGTTGGGATGAGGAGGGGGGGAAAGGGACAGGATGGGGTGGTATGAGAAGGGGAGGGGATGGGAGGGGAGGGGAGGGGGAGAGGAGAGGAGGGGGAAGGGGAGGTGGGGGGGGGGAAGGGGGGGGGAAGGGGAGGGGGAAAGGGGGAGTGGGAAGGGGGTGAGGAGTGAGGGGCGAGGGGCAAGGGGCAAGGAGGGAGGGGAGAGGAAGGGGGGATGGGAAGGGGAGGGAGGAGGGGAAGGGGAGGGAGGGAGGAGGGGAAGGGGAGGGAGGGAGGAGGGGAAGAAGATCATGGCTGGTCCAAAGGCTTCTTCCTAATGGATGCCTATTTAGCAATGAGGCAGTAGGTGCCGTCATGTTTGCTCTAATTCATTTCAGTAAATGCTAAGTAGCATTTCTCCACTTGCCTTCACAGCTGGAAACAGAGCTACACATCCATCACCCACCCCCCCTCACCTCCCACTTGTCTGCCTGCCCCATCACCAGCCCCAGTGACGCAGAGTGGCAGAGTCAGGGTCTCACAGGTCTTCATGCATCTTCCTCCACTTTGCATTAGTCTTGCCCAGGAATAAGGCAGAGGAAAATTGCCTTTAATATTAAAAGGAGTGCTTGTGTTCTTATAGCATATGAAACAGACAGACCTCTTCCTGTTGCAGTCACATTCCTCAGGCTTTTTTCTTTTTAGGTGGCCTCTCACTTCTCTCAGATTCTTTATCTTGTCTTGAAGAGCTTCAATCTACAAATGAGAGCCCAAAAAAAAAGGCTTTTCTTTTGTCACAATATTATTGGTCATTGTGATTTCCTCTTCCCAATGAAAAGACTGGAATTGACAGGGAAGTTTTCTGCTGGGTGAATGCCATCAAATGGGGGAAAGCCTTTGATTGGGCTTTATGTAGCACATTGCAGTGGGAGACATAGTTACCAGGCCTGTTAGGAAAGGCTCTGGATCAGTCTCCTGGCTGAAGCAAACATCCCGCCCCATCTCCCCGCAGCCATTAAGTCAGAGGGTGCTGTGGGCTGATGTGGGATTCCTGGTTGACAGCCAATTAGCCTCATTACTGAGCCAATTTACGCCTTTCATCCCTCAGTCCACTGCAATTTGGTGGTGGCTTAGGGATCAAACAGAGACCACAGCTTTCTTGTATCCTCGGAAGGGCTGCCCAACTAATCTGCTCTGTGCCTGATCGAGGGCATTGGGCAGTGGCATGGCAGCAAAGAGCCACACACTACCCTTCCTGCTGACCCCCTTTCCCCTCGAATAAGACCCCTGCCCACTCCTCCCCTCCATCCCACAGTCACAAGCCTGCCATCGGTTTTGGTCTGCAATTCCATGTTGATGCTAGGCCTCTGGTAGATGCATTGCTGCCAGCAGCCGTTTCTGCCACTGACAGGCCCGACTGCCCCATTAAATGCTTGGGTGACACTTGATTCTATTAAGCCTCCCCCGTGGAAAGGACGGAAGCTTCCCTGCCAGTTGTCTGACTGATGGGCAAGACCCACATCAGCCCGGCTGAATGCCGATGGGAACATTAGCTGTGTACTGATTTGAAAATGTCTAACCTCTTTGTCTATGTAGCTCTTGTGGTCCTTCCATGCTCTAGCTGACTGATACAGCTCTTTCTCACAATGTACAGTGTCATTGGCAAGAATGAAACACCTTCAGGAAAGAAACAAGAGAATCAAAGAGCACATTAAAGATACACACTAGAAATTACTGTGGTAAAAAGCCTCATAGGTAAACAGCGAGGGGTGTGTTATAAATACCTTCAAGATACTGCTGCACTGGAAAGCTAGATCTCAAAGCTTATAGAATATAATTGCTGAGTGAGTAAGCCAGACTTACTTGTGTGTGACCTTGACTGAATCTAGCACTGATTCGTCAGCCTTACTGCTGTCCTCAGCAATCATTTCATTGCTCTCATCTCCCTCTTCAGCTGAGCGTTCCTCTTGGTAATAGCCCGTGCTAACATTTTTTGCCATCAGTGACTTGAGTTCTTTAATTTCCAGGTCAATGTCATAAATCTCACCTTCTAATTCGACTGAAATGGAGCGGATTGGTCGAGTGTGAATGAAACGAGGTTTAAATTCTGTTTGGAAGGGAGAGTACACTTTAATACAGATGCCACTGACAACATGAACACAGCTCAAAGTGGGACTGTGAAAACACGACGGGTGGAATTTTCCGGCCACTTCCGCCACCGGAATCTTTCTGTCCCGCCGACAAATGACCCCTGCAGCAGAGGGTACAAGAAACAAGAAACCGCACTGACAGCAATGGCAGCGGAAGATCCCGCCTCCAGCCAATGATGGGCCACCTCTGCAGAGCACAGTGCAGGGGATGGGCAGAAAACCCCACCTTACCTTTTAACCTTGCCTCACACTGGCATATCTACCCTCAATGAGAAGGACACTTCAAATCACTGTTTGAAGAGAAGTTAGAACAACAGAAACCAAGATGTAGAATGGTTAATGCAGTACTATCATTTACAGAAACCTGCTCTCACCTATGAGCTGGGAAAATTCAGAAGAATCACTATTTCTTAAAGTTTATCTGCCTCTGTTCTTGCCATCGCCTTCACCCACTAATTCAAAGGAGCAACTAATTGTAAGGGCGACAAACCTCTCCATTGCCAGTGGTACCCACCAGCTATCTTACATCACGTGACCTTATTCGTCCACTGATTGTGGTGGAGTTAAACTGAAAGCTGATGCTGAATTCAGATCCCAGAAGCTCTACTGAGAGGTCACTGGGCTTTTGGGAGGTCTATTATGTGGGGCAACAGTCACTGTTCAATCTGTAGTGCGATGGGCTTGAATACAATCAGAAGATTTGGACTGACTGTAGACTTAATGATTAGCAATAGATGGACAAAATTCCACTGCCTGTAGGAAAGTCATGAAAACAATACTTTATGCTTTCTTTGGCTAGGTGAGTTTTTGACAAACATCATTGTGCTTAAAACCGGCTTTATCTGATACAAGAATTACCCATTTCCATTCTTTCTCCTGCAATGAAATATTAGATGGAGCAGCATTTCATTCCCAGGATTTCTAGATTTTGACATCCAGAATTATTTTTGTATTCAGCATTCAGTCTCACAGGTCTGCATTACCCTGATTAAACCCACAAGTTAGCTGATCTTAGCTGCAGGAATGGGAAGAGAGGTTGAATCTATTATGTTTCCCAAGCCAGAGCAATAGTTAATGCTTCTTGATGGAACGTGCATTTATGGACAATGGGCACAGCTTTGATGCATTTCATGGTTGAACAGCCTGCACAAACCATCTGGGCTTCTGCATGAATGATGAGGAGTGGAATGCTAAAGAGCTGCAGTCACCATGAGAACTGCCCTGTGCAAAATCCTTTTGGAGAGAAAGTAAGCAAGTTGGGAGTGAGAGAACCTTTCTTCACTGCTCTTGTCAAAACTAACACCAAAAGCAGAAAAATAAAAAGCAGAATTCCACTTTCAGTACTGATATTAATGTCAGCACCAGAAAACTGGTGCTGTGGCTACGAGACATTACAAGATGGCTGTGTTTTAAACTGTCTCTTTTTATTCCAGGTAAAATGGAGCAGGAGACCTCCAGTAGTTCCACCCAATAAGAGCCAATGTGGCCTTGTTACCATGGGACTGAGGGCTTGGGACATTTCCTATTGGAACTCAACTTTCAGATGAGTTCTGAACAGGTAAAAGTAACTGACCTGTCTTTATACTGATCTACAGACTGAGTTACAGACTCAGAAACCCTGGAGAGAGACAGAGAGAGACCCAGAGAGATAGAGATATAATTTAATACCCTTCTCCAATGGTGAGTTTGGTGGTGGGAGGCCACTTGCTTCCTGTAAAGACTACAATTCGTGGAGGTCAGGCATGATGCATAAAGGTAGTGTGGAATTATTAACTGTTAAGAAACTAATAAGGAATACATGGCCTACAGTTTAGTGTATTAATTGCCTACCAGGTAATATTCCGTCAATCTTGATTTTCATTTGTAATGACAAAGGTTTGAAATTTTGTCATTCCTTTAAATAGATCACTGGGAATTCCAATCTCTTTTTCTTAGTTATCAGTCTCTATGAAGATGTTAACAGTGGCGAGGGAGGGCCTTGCTCACAAGTGAATGGACATTTGAACAGAAGGCGTGTAAAGGGGTGGTGAGAATGGATCAGCTGGCACAGAGCTCAGTATCAATAGTGGGAGAGGATTGGGCACACTGGACAGGAAGGTGGCTGAGAACAGGAAGGGGTTTGTACTGAAGCAGCCTTGAGTGTCTTGTTGAACCTGTCGCAGAGTATCAGAACAGAAATGTAAATGAAGAGAATCAGCAGAAGAGAGTCATAGTAACATCAGATGCAGAAGAACACAAAAGCAAGTATCAGAAAGAAAGAAAGAAACAATCAGGGAATAAAAACAGCAGTAAGCTGTAAATATTACAATCTCAGATTTTTTAAGACATGACTAAAATGTGCAAAAAGATATGACAAGCAATTATCCATTCAGTTATTGCGTTGCCATTTAATTTCATAAGGAAATATATAAGAAATACAATTCAGATACACAATGTAGAATGGAAATATGGGGGAAAAAAAACAGGCTCTACAATTCTATCTGATAACCATGGAACAGAGGGCTTGGGGGAAATGTCCTATTGAAACACAACTCTCAGCTTTCACACCTACACAAGTAAAAGTAACTGGCCTGCCTTTACGCAGATTTACAGATATGGAGTCGTACTGACACTATTCAACGCTGTTGTAGTAAAGCTATATCCTAAGTTTGTTAAATTCAGCATATGATTTAATACTGTGTGAGAAATTAGTTATTCCCTTACCCTTTATCTCTCTCCTGGATTGGCTTTGTCTCATGCAACTTTCACTTAGCTCTTAAATCTGAATACCAGGTTAAAGACCAACAGGTTTATTTGGAATCATGAGTTTCGATAGCACTGCTCCTTCATCAAAAAGCTTATGATTCCAAATAAACCTGTTGGACTTTAACCTGGTGTTGCGAGACTTCTTTCTGTGCCCATCCAAGGCCAACACTGACATCTCCACACATGAAATCTTAATGGCACTGGTGATTGTTAAAGCTGTAAGCCACTAGATGGAACCAGAGGACCATTTGCAAGGTCACTGTTCTGTACTCACTGTGAGTTGTGTGGATCCTGAGGAACTGTCTCTGGTTCCTTCTCTCAGCCGGGCTCATCCTGTAGCTACTGTCTGAGCACTCACAATCCTTACTGCTGTAGGTCTGAGTGCGCAGACTTCCACTTTTCTTGCTGCCAGCAGGTATTTTGGTTGTCCCTTTGCACTTGTGGAGTCGAAGCTTGCCTGCAGCATCTTCAACACATTGCCATTTCTGAAAAAAGTTCGCAAGAGATTAAAAACCCACTTATCACATGAAAGAACTGATACTAGTCCTGACAGAATCAATCAGAAAGAAACTTTGCTCTGGAAATGAATTTTTTTAATACTAATTAAAATGCAAGAAAGAAAAATATGCACTTATTTCAAATGTCTCAAACTATATTACAACCATAAAGGAGCTTTGAAGTGTAGTTACTGCTGTAATCTGATTACCTAGAACCAGAAATTACGCTGTCAGATATTGCACAAAATGCTTATTAATTAAAATCAGTTGACGCAAGGAAGAAAGGAATTTCAGATAAATGTGTTAAGTGTTTGAACTTCACAGAGTAATTTTGGGTCCCTGGTATTGACACTGAACAATCTATGTTTAAATAAGATGCATGTTTTGTGGGTGCTGCTACTGTTCTGGTAGAATATTGTTGAAACCCTGATTTTGGAATCATATTGTGTGTACAGAGGCCAAGGTTTCGATGGGTTGGAAAGCTGGGGGCTACATGCCTCACCCTGTTTTGGGGAGCATCGCCCAGTTTTCAGCTATTGAGCTGTCTTTGCTTCCAAGAGTCTCTGCTGACTAATGTATGCCTTCCTCGCAGCAAGCCCAGGGGTTGCTGGATCACTGTGCTGAGGAAAACAAGAGTGCGGCTGGTCACTGAAAGTGGCTATTGCTGCACAGGCATGATATGGAGATGTCGGCGTTGGACTGGGGTAAACACAGTTAGAAGTCTCACAACACCAGGTTAAAGTCCAACAGATTTATTTGACAGCAAAAGCCACTAGCTTTTGGAGTGCTGACTGCCCCTTTATCAGGTAAGTGGGAGTTCTGTTCACAAACAGGGGATATAAAGGCACAAACTCAATTTACAGAATAATGATTGGAATGCAATTCTTTACAGGTAATCAAGTCTTAAAGGTACAGATAATGTGAATGAAGAGAGCATTTAGCACAGGTTAAGGAGATGTGTATTGTCTCCACACAGGACAGTTAGTGAGATTTTGCAAGCCCAGGCAACTCATGGGGGTTAAAGATAGTGTGACATGAACCCAAGATCCCGGTTGAGGCCATCCTCATGTGTGCGCAACTTGGCTATCAGTCTCTGCTCAGCGACTCCGTGCTGTCACATGTTGTGAAGGCTTTTTTGGAGAATGCGCACCCGAAGATCAGAGGCTGAATGCCCATGACTGCTGAAGTGTTCCCCATAAGAACAAGAACACCACCGATCAGATACACGGTACATACTCTTGCAACTCAGCCAACATTGTCTGCCTGATACGCTGCAGGAAAGGATGTCCTGTAGCATGGTACATTGGGGAAACCATGCAGACGCTACAACAATGAATGAATGAACACAGCATGACAATCACCAGGCAAGAGTGTTCTCTTCCCATTGGAGAACACTTCAGCATGGGCATTCAGCCTCTGATCTTCTGGTAAGCGTTCTCCAAGGCGGCCTTCACGACACACGACAGCGCAGAGTCGCTGAGCAGAGACTGATAGCCCAGTTCCACACACGTGAACGGCCTCAAACGGGATCTTGGATTCACGTCACACTAATTGTAACTCCCATGACTTGCCTGGACTTGCAAAATCTCACTAACTGTTATTATGCCAGATCTTAAGGCACCAGTTGAAAAAGAGCAGGATTCATTTTTCCAGTGTTTAAAAAAGTCCCTCCAATAAACAGAGCAAAAACAGAATATCTAGTAATTTTTAAAAGTTTTTTTTTATTAGTGTCACATGGCGGCTTACATTAACATTGCAATGAAGTTACTGTGAAAATCTTCTAGACACATACTCCTGGAGACAATATACATCTCCTTAACCTGTGCTTAAGTTCTTTCCACTCACATTGTCAGTACCTTTAAAACGTGATTAGCTGTAAAGAATTGCATTCCAATCATTATTCTGTAAATTGAGTTTGTATTTTTATATGCCTTGTTTGTGATTAGAATTCCCATTCACCTGGCGAAGGGGCAATCAGTGCTCTGAAAGCTAGTGGTGTTTGCTATCAGGTAAACCTATTGGACTTTAACCTGATGCCGTGAGATTCTTAGAGTGCAAAAGCAGCCTTTGCTCCTGGGAGAGCCTGCCATGGGCCCAATAAGGAGAAGCCCCCGCTCAAGCAGGCGGAAAGGTTGCTAAGGTTCACCAAGCAGTCTCCTCAATCAGCGCAGGGCCCACTCCTCCAACAGTGGCAGGAAGACACTTGGACACTTAAGTGGCATAACTGAGCTCTGGGTGGGAGGCCATACTCCATCTTCCCCATCCTGAATGTGGAAGGTGACAACACTCCAACCTCTCGCATTCCTAAATCCCAGCTTGAATGACAAAAATCCTGCCCATCACATTCATAGCAAATGACTTACATTTATGTAGCACTTTTCACAACTTTAACATGTTCAAAAATGCTTTACTGCCAATAGAGTACTTTCTGCATGTAATGGCTGTTGCAATGTCAGAGTCTGGCACTTGAGGGAATATCCCACTGCCAACCCCCCAATGGCTCCTTCAAAAGGAAGTGAAGATCTTAACTCTCCTCTCAGTTTTCTTAACACTCTTGGATAATTACTCTGTACTGTGAGGGATTTGTTGTTTTCCAACCCTTTAAGCCCAACTTGGACTTGTATTAGCAATATTTCAAAATGATAGTGTTGGCTAAGTTTGGCACCTTTTGAGAACGGCTTATTGTTGGCTCAGTGGTTGTATTCTTGACTCAGGATTCAAGAGCTGAGGGTTTAAGCCCTTCACCAGAACTCATAAAATCATAGTATCCGACAGTGCATAAGGCAGTCATTCAGCCCCTCCAGTCTGCACCACCCACAATCCCACACAGGGCCTATCCTTGTCACCCTACATATTTGCCCCGTTAATCCCCTGACCTATACACATTTTAGCTGCACATCTTTGGATTGTGGGAGGAAGCTTTGGAACTGGGACGAAACCCACACAGGCACGGGCAGAAAGCGCAAACTCCACACAGACAGTGATTCAAGCCGGAATTGAACCCAGATCTTTGGCACAGTGAGGCAGCAGCGCTAACTACTATGCCACTCCAGAGAGTGTATAATCCTAACTAAAGCTGCTGAGTTACAAGAGGAGTTTTGTCTTTTAATTGAGGTGCTAAAGCAGGACATTTGCCAGATCTTAAGGCACCAGTTGAAAAAGAGCAGGTTTCATTTTTCCAGTGTCTAAAAAAGTCCCTCCAATAAACAGAGCAAAAACAGAATATCTAGTAATTTTTAAAAGTTTTTTTTAATTAGTGTCACATGGCGGCTTACATTAACATTGCAATGAAGTTACTGTGAAAATCTTCTAGACACATACTCCAGCATCTCTTTGGGTACACTGAGAGAGAATTTAGCATGGTCAATGCACCTAACCAGCATATCATTTTGACTGTGGGAGGAAACCTGAGCAACTGGAGGAAACCCATGCAGACACAAGGAGAACATGCAGTCTCCACACAGACAGTGATCCAAGCCAGGAATTGAACCTGGGTCCCTAGTGCTGTGAGGCAGCAGGACTAACCACTCTGCCATCTACCTAACTATTGCTTGTGAAATTAGCTGCTTTACTTCACTACATTTCGATAAAGACTACACTTCAATAGTGTCTCATTTGCTGTGATGCACTTTGGGAAATTTGGAGATCATGAAAGGTGCTATATAAATACAGGGTGTTCTTTTTCCCTTCATTCATGTTTGTTTTCTCTCTCCAGATGATTAGCATTACAACTCTTTATCTACTTCCTTTCTTACTATTGAAGTACTGATAAGAATTACTGTTTTGCTTTTTTCAATTAAGTTTTGGCTTGATACCTATCTGACCCTCAGGTTATACTACTAATGTGTTTATACATGTTCTCAAATTTATCTCACTAAATCTTCTCTCTGTAAAAATTGCAAAGTTAATTTCTATTCTTTCATTTTTGAAGTGTTTACTGACATATTGGGGTGTTTAGCCAAAGCTTATTGATTGAAATCATGGCGATATTCTACGTATATAGCATTAACCCTCTCAACTGAAGTATGTTGGAACAACCTCCTTATATTGACTTGCTTGAGTTGCTCCCTCATTTCTTTGAAGTTAGCCCTTTCAAATGTAAATAATTATCTTATCTTTGGAATTCTGAATTGCAGATCACATCAAATGCAATCATTCTGTGGCTGGTGACCCACTGTGGAGCCACAATGTCTATTTTCTGTATGTTATTCAAGTGATTTAGGAACACTAAGTAAAGCTGAGACTTGCTTCTTTTTCTTGTTTTCCTTATGCACTGGGTGAAGATCCACCATGCATTTACCAAATCTTGATTCAGACCGACCGGGGAGCATGACTTCATATTGTCGGTTAATTTTTCAGACCATTCTCACAGATATAGGCTTTAAAAGGTTTAATTTTTAATTCTTTGCTAATCTTTACTCCAACTTGGAATATCTCTATCAGGTCCCTCCATGTTCCCTTCAGCATCCTTCAATATGTACTAGTCAACTTCTAGATAGGCAGCTCCCAAAGCTATTATTGCAGTGGCATTTCTGTATCCACATTCATAACCAATTTCACTGTTGGGCTTCATTATTCATGCATCCCTACCGGATGTACTGCAATAGCTGTATGACACAATGCATTCCCATCCACAAGATGTACTGCAATATCTATAGGTCATAGGGCATTCCTATCTATAGGATATACAGCAATATCTATAGGGTATAGGGCATTCCTATCTACAGGATGTACTACAACAATTTGCCATCATTTCTTCAGCGGCACTCCCTATCCCCTGCCTCCAGCACAGGGAAGGACAAAGGGCAGGTGAAACACCATCACCCTCAAGTATCAATCTTAGTCATGCAACACCGAGTTGAAAATGTATTACCACTCCTTCATTATCAGTGGGTCAAAATCCAACTGCTCTTCCATATTGGTTGGAATTTTTTGGTTGTTCACGCCAGCAGGATCTTCCACTGATGGCGTATCTCGCTGTGGCTTTCATGATGGAGAGGTGCTTTCAACAGAAAATCCCACTGACAGCAGTGGAACCAGAAGATCCCACTGTTGGCTGGGGATGGGCCAACTCTTGCTGCCCAGAGTAGAAAAGCATTTTCATTTCTCGGCCAAGGTTCATTCTTTAGCCGATATCACCAAAATGTGATTACCAATTATTCACCTTATTTGTTGTCTTTGGAGTCTTGCTGTGTGCAAACTAAAGTAATTCATTAGCTATAAAGCTCTTTGGATTGTCCTGAGGTTCCCAAAAGATAGGTTTATTCAACAGAAGGAGCACAGTGTAATGATAGTGATGGCTGTTATTTAAAACAAACCGGATTTCATATTTGAGTTTATCTGAGTCTGAGATCGCATACCAACATTCTCAACAACAGTTTCTTCCCTGCTGTCATCAGACATTTGAGTGGACCTACCTCACATTAAATTGATCTTTCTCTACACTCTAGCTCTCACTGTAACAATGCATTCTGTACCTCTCCTTTCCTTCTCCCTAATGTACTCTATGAATGGTATGTTTTGTCTGAATAGCACGCAAGATCAATACTTTCACTGTATCCCAATACTTATGACAATATCAAATCAAGTTCAAATTGCCAAAAGACTTATGGGCCTTAAACAACTGTGAGGAGCAGCATAGGGTAAAATATCTTTCCTCATTTAGTGGTTATTTGTGTTTAAAGTTTCACCCTTCTCCAATCGCTTTTTAGTACTTTAGGGGTGCGATGGGGGTGGGGAATATTCAGTGTTTGACCACAGAGTACCTGTGAAGGATTTGTTTAATCTCCTTATGACTAATAATACTGAGTGGGAAATTTTTAAAGTCCTGTCACTGCAATCTATCTTTGAATTTCATATTTACAGGCTCCTATTTTTAAAGGTAATATATCACTGTGATGTTCAAAGCTGCGTCGAAAGAATCTGCGTTGTGGGCTGATCAAATTTTAACGGTGGAGTGAGCGCAGTTGTATGCACAGATTATATGTCTGACCATAACTGCAATGAGAATGACTGGAGAAGTCTGAAGAAATAGCAGATGGATTGGATTTTCTTGCCAACAGAACCTTGTGCTATGTCTGCCACGCAACCAAAGGTGAAAAATTGTGTCTTTAAGTACCATGTTCGTAGCCACTAATTTATTGTTTGTCTGCTACAAGCCAAATTGCTTTGGTGTGTTAGAAAGGAATGTGGCAACAGTGCTTTTCAAAGTACATTGGAACTGAATTGGTTTGAAAACACAGACTTGTAAACAGAGCACCCCATTGATACTGATGTCAAACAGCCTCTATTTTTAGTTATTGATTGTGCACTATTATTCTCTAAAATGCACCTTTTGAACACCATCAGGTAATGGGCACGTTTCCATTTGATAATAAATTTGCCTGGTACCTACTCTTGGTCAATGGGAACATAGCTGAGAGGATCAGATGGAAAGATGAAGTGACAGATTGAAGCATTTTCCTGCAAGTAATTTTAGCGGATAGGAACTCAGGAATGCCACGTGGCTAATTTTGAATGTTTTGGAAGACACAACGATGAGTTCTGGTTATCTAAAACAGATGGTTTTATTTAGGCTATGGGTTGACTGGGAAAAACGAATCCCTGCTAACTGTTGGCTTATCTCCGTTACTGATCCGAGGCTTTTTCTGGTTAAGTCCTTTCCAATAAAAAGGTTGTCTTTTCTTTGAGTATCTTGCTGGGTAGTGCAAACGGATAGAACACTTTGGATGGCTCAACTGAAAAGCTACGCTGATGACATTGTAAATGTTAATCCTCATGTCATCACATCAAGGACATAGGGTCATTGGCAGTTTCTGCTAATAGGCAGTTTCTATCAGAAACTGCCTGGGAAGAATGGGCTCACACACATTATTCAGACAATATGGGCGTAATTCTAAAAGAGTGAGTGAGGGAGATGCAGCAACCCATTTAATCGTTGAGTACTAAGCTGGTGAGTTGTTGGCACAAAATACATTCACCTTTCAGCAATTTATGGAGATGACTAACTGGATTGGGCAGCTGAAAGCAAAACACAGTAACTTAATCGGAGGAGGTGTGATAGCAGTGGCAGAAAAAAAGCAAACAACATTCAACAATTCAGTAAATTTCATTTTGAATGCCCATTAGACTCCCATGAAAATGTGTCCTAAACCTTCATCAAAGTTCTGGGGATTTTGTTTCTCTATATCTTGCTCTAAGGCACTTGTTGATGGGACTCACTCTTGTGCATCTATTTATCTTTAGAGTCCTCATGAAGCCCAGTCCATCACGCAAATCAGCCTCCCATCTATTGACACTGTCTGCTGCCTCGTAAAAACAGCCAACATACCCAGAACCCCATGTACCATGGATATAGTGGGCAGAATTTTACTCAAGTCCACCCAAGGCTCGTTATAACCCAGACGATGCCAACAGAAAATGCTGTCCTGCAAGCTTTACCTGCCCCAATTTCAGGATAGGCGTGCCAGTAAAATTCCAGCTACTCTTTTCTATCTTTTTCTGACAGAAAAAAGATACAGAAGTCTAAGGACATGTACCAACTGACTCAAAAACAGCTTCTTCCCTGCTGTCATCAGACTTTTGAATGGTTTTACCTTATGCTAAATTGGTCTTTCTCTACACCCTAGTTATGAATGTAACTATATTCTGCACTCCTTCCCTTCTTTACGTATCAAATGCTTTGTCCAAATAGCACTCAAAAAATAATACTTTTCACTATATGCTGATATATGACAATAATAAATCAAATCCCATTCTAAAACAATGATTATTATTTATGTAATGCATGACAATATATCAAAGGAATGATAAAGAGTGGTGAGTCCATTGAACTAACTCCAGGAAGATCTGGTGCAGCCGCTTCTACTCTTAATTTGAACCTCCTCAACAATCAGATTATTTCTTGGGTGAGCAAGAATACCAGAAATTTAAAAATCACATTAAAGCCAACCCTGCCCAGTTATCTATCTAATCTTTATTGTAAGTTACTTACAGCTTCCTATTGCTGTTAATAGAATTTATTCTCATGTATCTATTAGGTGTATTTACACTATCATTCAACAGCATCATCCAAACCCATAACTTTTAGCACCTAAAAAAAATGGTCAACAGACACATGGAAACACCACCACCTGAACATTTCCTTCCTCGCCACTCGCTATCCTGACTTGGAACTATATCACTGTTCCTTCACTGCCACCGGGTCAGAATCCTGGAACTAGCTCCCAAAAGCACCATGGATCCACTGCCATCACATGGTCTGAGTTCAACAAGGCAACTTCCTGTCACCTTCTCAAGGGTAACTAGAGATGGGCAATAACTGTTGGCCCAGCCAGTAATGCCCCATGTCCCAAAGAATTTTTTTAAACTACAATAAAATGGTGAGGCTCGAAGTGATATATTGCAACCCGAGTCTGGAGCCTAGGATGATTCAGAGTGCAGCAGAGAGAGCATAGAATGTATACTCTCATTGAGAATCATGGAACCATAGAATCCCTACAGTGCAGAAGGAGGCCATTTGGCACTGACCACAATCCTATTCAGGGTCTATTCCTGTATTTCCTCATATTTACCTTGCTAATTCTCCTGACACATCTCAATTTAGCAAGACCAATCAATCTAACCCACACATCTTTGAAGTGTGGGAAGAAATCAAAGTATCCAGAGGAAACCAGCACAGACACAGAGAGAACATGCAAACTCCACACAGACAGTGATCTAAGCCGGAAATTGAACCCGGGTCCTTGGTGCTGTGAGACATCAGTGCTAACCACTGTGCCACCGTGCTGCCCCTCTCTTGAAGTCTCCTGATTCTAATGATACTCATGGGTATTGATGTAAACAGAATGACTGATGACACATTGACAACAGCAAGTCTGGCATTTGATTTATGACATAATCCTCCAATGTTACTACATTTGACTGGGCATACACCCTCAACCTCAAACATGTGAGTTGTCAGGCTCCCGAGATTAAATATTGTCGAGATATTTCACAACACAGAGAAATGTAGGATTAAATTGAGAAACACGAGAATTTAGTTTCAGAGGACAGAATTGTCTTTAGCTGACATTGTCTGTCAGCAAACTCTCTGCCAAACTAAAACTTGTCTATTGACAAGTCCTCATCCTGCCATCCCAAGAATAAATAAAGTTGCTTTTATGCCCTATCCCATCTCTTTCTTTGTTCTGCCATCTCTCCCCTTTCGTCCTCTTCCTCCTCCCTTCCTGCATCTTTTCCTCTCATCTCTCCCAAACTCATGCTTGCTCTCTTCCAACTCTGCTTATCCCTCTTTTGCCTTTTCCTTCCTTTGCCTTGTCTCTCCTGTTCCTTTATTCCTCCTCTCTTTTTTTCTACCCTGTTCCTTTTCTCAGCTTGCAGTCCCCTGCATAATGAGGCACTGCTTTATCATCTGCAGAAGGAAAGTAAAGTACATCGTTTTGCTGTCCGTGAAATTTTAATGATAGATTTTTCAAGCTAAATGTGTTTTCTTTGGCCTTGACCAGCTCAAGCCCAGGTGTTGAACCAAATGCACTTATTCTATTTCTGCAGTTGGTTTAAGTGATTTATTCTGCATGTTTGAGCTAATGCTTTTAAATCTCACTTTACATGTCTCTGTGGTAAGTACTCCCAAACCTATAATCGTTTTTTAGCACAAACATCATGCAACTTAAACTCATTAATCACAGTCAATGGGAAGCAGAAAAAGTTCAATTACACTGGAGAATTGGCAACACTGGGACGTTCATGTGCTTTATTTATTCCATACACTACATACTTTACAGCTTTCAATCCTGGATCAGGTTCTTTATTGTGGTTAGCTCCCATCTGGTGAGGGCTCTTCATTACTTTTGCTATTTGTTCTCAGACAATCTGAAAAGAATTGCTGAATTTTATCTGGGAGAGTCGCTGTCAGAGGGGGTGGCAGCACCACACTGGAAACTTGGAAGTTTCTGCAGAGTGTTTGTCAGTGCCTTTTTAACCCAGCCACTGCTTTTCATCTGACTTTTGAATTTCCCAACTAATTAGAGTGGGTGAATGAAATGACAACTAGCAGACATCCACTTCAGCTCCAATACTAGGTAAGGATCAGGATTGAAGGACTGTAAGAGTTTCAGGACGTGACCAAGAATGTCACAGATGAAGGGTTGGGAAACAATCAGAGGGGCATTCACTCTGAGGCTACACTATCACAAGACTCGGGTGCACATTTCAATTCAAATATGAACATAAACATCAAGGCAGCACTTGACTGAGTGTGATACTAAGGAGCCCTAGCAAAACTGAAGTCATTGGGCATCGGGGGAAATCTCTCACTGGTTGGAATCATACCTGGCATAAAGGTGATTGGTGTGCAATCATTTCAGCTCCTGAACATCTCTGCAGGAGTTCCTCAGGGTAGTGTCTGAGGCCCAACTATCTTGAGCTGCTTCATGAATGACCCGCCTTCCATCATAAGATTAGAAGTGGGGGTGTTCACTGATGACTGCATAACGTTCAGCACCATTCGAGAACACTAAGATGCTGAAAAGGTTTGTGACCACACGCAGTAAAACCTGGTCAACAATCAGGCTTTGTCTGATAAGTGGCAAGTAACATTTGTGTCGCACAAGTGCCAAGCACAAACAATCCCCAATGAGGGAGAATCTAACAACCTCTCCTTGAGATTTAATGGCATTACCAATCGCTGAATCTCCCTCTGTCAACAAACTACAGGATACTATTGACCAGAAACAGAAATGAATCCGATATTAATACTGTGGCTGCAACAGCAGATAAGAAAATGTAAATTCTGTGGAAAGTCATTTCCTCCTGACTCCCTAAAGCCTGCCTATCATATATTAGGCACAGGTCAGGAGTGTGATTGAATACGCTCCACTTGCCTGGATGGGTGCAGCTCCAACGACACTCAAGAAGCTTGATACCATCCAGGACAAAGCAGCCCACTTAATTGGCACTCCACTCATCCTCTGAAACATTTATTCCTGCCATCACCACCATTGCACAGTAACCACACTCTGTACCATGTGGAAGATGCACTGTAGCAACTCAAACATCCTTTAACAGCACCTTCCAAACTTGTCATCTTTACCATCTAGAAGAACAAGGCAGTAGAAGCAACACCACCACTTTAAAGATTGTCTCCAAGCCACTCACCATCCTGATTTGGAAATATGTCTCCATTCCTTTACTGTTGATGAGTCAAAATCATTGATCTCCCTCCCTAACCACACTGTGGGTGTACCGACACCACAGACTGCAGTGGTTCAAGAAGATAGCTCACCACCCCCTTCTCAAAGGCAATTAGAGATGAAGAAATGCTGGTCCATCCAGCACTGCATACATACTATGAAAGAACTTTGAAAATCAGTGGGGTCACTAGAAGAGCTAGCTGGGTTGCCCCACAGTGAATAATACAGCACTATTGAGCAGCAGCAGGTGGTAGAGGCAGGTAACCTGAGGTGAATCCTCAATGGAGACTGCGGGGACACTCAAATTCCACTTAGCTAGACATCTAGGCACTGCCAAAATCTCACAGATTCCTTCACAAAATCCAGCTCCTCCTCCTTCTCCTCATCTAAAAGATGCAGTGTGGACTTCACTTCCTTTCCCTGTAGTTCCAGTCCTCTTATCTCCACAAATCACAGCAGAGAAACATAATGCTGGATCGCTGGGTGGAGGGAACTCCCAAATGTGTCTAGGCACCTGAACTGCATCTTTAGCATCCTCAATAGATTGCTCATTGACAATTCTTGTGCTCCAGTTGTTTGCTTCTTTCCTGGGCCCCTCACATCCAGCATCAGCCCGGTCTTTAAAGGCTAGTCTTCGTCTCCCAGGAGCCATTCACTGACACTGCTTCGAGTTGTGAATATCTACAGAGGTATTGACTGGGTGACTATTTCAGGCTGATCTGAGGGTGCTATGCTGATGACTGATGTGCAGTTGGGACCTGTGCAAATTCAGTCTGAGCAGCAAATCTGAAGAGCCTCTTGCCCTAACCAATATTATCCATGGAAAGTGCTGGCCCTGGTGAACATGCCTTCCATCAACTGTGAGCATCAGATTGTGATGGTGAAGAAATTTCAGGAAGCAAGACTGATAATTTTGATGCCTTTATCTGACAAAAAATCTAAGTGTAAAAATACAAAATTATATAGCAATATTGAATAAATCAGTACAGATTAGAAAAGACTAGGGAATAATCCTCAGCAGTTAAATGCATTGACACTTTTCTGGATTCAGTCAACATTTTGAGGGCTATTTGAAGCTACCAGGCCTGCTGGTTTCTGTTCAAGTTGACCTGGTAGAAAGCTGGCAGGAATCCTCCAGCTTCCACCTTTAACCTAAGCATGTTCTTCAGTGGATGGCCCAGATGAGCACAACAGGAGCACAAGAATTGTCAATGAGTGTTGAGGGAAACCAGAGTACCCGGAGGAAACCCACGCAGACATGGGGAATTGAACCTTGGTCTCTGGTGCTGTGAGGCAGCAGTGTAACCACTGTGCTACTGTGCTGTCTCTTTATTTTTACTTTCTGTTGCATACCTCCCAGCTAATTCCTAACCAATAACTTAATTAATATTCTCAGGTACCTTCTAATTTAACATCCTCTCAAAGGCACAGGTGTTGTCAGTAGATGTAGGATATGCTAATTCAATCATGGGTAGAATTTACAAGCTGGCTTGGATCACTCAGCCCAGAATAAAATCATTGTAACTTGTTGTGAAGCGTATTAACTAACAACCTCAGGTCCCCCTTCATTTGAAGTTTCCTCTGAAAACAACAATAATTTCCTAAGATGATTATAGATAAGGAAAGACATTTGGTCCATCTTAATTCATTCAGGTGGGAAGATTATAGACACCCCACAATTGCAGCGATGGCCTAAGACCAACTTTACCCCCTGGAGAGCAGCCACATGATTCTCCCACACTGTCTCTAACATTTGAATGCCATCATTATGACTTAAACAATAGAAAAGGGCACAGTGCTCAACACTCTATGGTCTGGTCACAATTACCACTGGTTCCTAATCTACTGTCTTGGCAATATAGTTCAACATTTTATTAACTTTGTTATTTACTGCTCATTGGTTCAATATATTGATCACAAGCTTCAATAAACTTCTAAGCCTTTGTTAGTTTTGTCTATAATTACTTAAACACCATTCTTGGGCAATTTTTCTTCCTGCATTTTACTTAAATTTCATACACCCACTTAAATATTTTACCCAACTCATTCTGTAGTTCTGATGTGCCTCCTTCCCCTGACTTTTTTTAATTCAATGTAATCCGTAAATTTGACCATTTTCCATTTCAGTTTCTAAATCTACATTATTTCCATAAATGAGCAGTATTGGTCACTCAGTCTTCAGACATTCGTCGGTACTTCCCCAACTCTGACACAATCCATCTAACAAGCACTATGTCCATTAATCAGCTACATAACATATTTCTTTGACCATTTCACCAAGGAGAACTTCCTGAAAAGGACCAGGTTGCCCTTGTATATTTGAAGGGGTGTTATCACCTCAACAAGGAGTATTGGCTCAGTTTCTGAAACATTGAGTTTCTGAACATTCCTCTGAAACAGTGTTTGTGTTGGCAGCTGGGAGAATTTTGTACTACAACAGATGTTACACTTGCTGATTGGGAACTTTAGCAAAGTATTCTGATAGATAGATATTATCTATCAGAAGTAGCTTATTGGCTGATGTGGTTGACACTGTAAATCCAATCTTGAAGCATCAATCATTATTTTTTCCATTCTTTGCTAAGCATTGGTTGATACCATTTTTGGGTGTGGAGATTGCAAATCATGATATGCACTTTGCTGTGGAGGGAGCAACATGCAAACTTGATGCAGTCTCCTCATTTACAAGATTGTAATGTTGGTCCATGTTAGGCCCATGCTGCTGGCTGTCTCAGCACTCAGCAGGAGGCTAAGCTGTATTTGCAGGGAACACATAGTACAGACATCCTGCTCTATCCCTTTTAAAGGGGAACTGCACTCAGTGGAAGGAAGCTTCTGCTGACTACCTCTACTGATACTAGGGAGCTACACAAATGGAGCAACATGGAAATGAATGGATCTTGGGGGTCACAGATTTAGCACTGCAGGCCTTAGTGATGGCAGAGGCCGGATTTCTGCAGGAAGGAACGTGTTGTGCGCATGCATGGGGGTTGGGGGGAAGGGGTGGGGATACAGAAGCTGCCAGAAGATCCTCAAGGTTCAAGGGTCACCCTTAGATGGAACAAGAGCAGGTGAACGGAAAGATCAAACCCCAGAATTTGGACACAGTGACCTGTCTGCAATGCCATAAAAATCTTTAATCATCTCACACGGGTGGTTAATATCAGTGAATGCACCTTCACATGACATCTAAATCACCACACCAACAACCTCCCTCGCTGTTCAATGTTCCATCTCCTTATCACTTATTCATCGGGATTCTCTGATATTCAGGACTCATGCCTAACATCTAGGTATTCCAACTCGCCCTCAAACAAACTAGAATGATACTAGCCTCACACCCAGTTATTCATCCATGGCAGGTGCATCAGTTGAACACACTGCACCACTAACACTAATGTTTTTCTAACTTTCAGGAATAAGCTGCCCATAATTGCCAGGAATAGAGCAAAACTAGTGAGATAGAAGGATTACCTGCATTACCTGAGCTCTGTGGAGAAGCTAGTGTTCCATGTCAGGAGTTATCTATAGCACTGCCAGTGGCATCTGCTGCGAATATTGAGTGACAATTTGTCCCAGATTTATGCCTTTTCTCAACTCCCTTATTGTGTAGCCTGACATGTCTGATAGTGCAACCAAGCACATCTTAATTTCCAACCCACCTTACTCCCAACATTCTTCTTTCCGATTTCAGACATCCAAGAACTGGTGACAACCACAGCAGCTCTCGGAGGAGGAGGTCATAGATTTAGTTATTCAGTATTATTTTGCCTGCAAGCTGGGGACCAGGCCAATTAAACAATGCTAACCCTGTTCCCTGTTGCAGCTGAATGCAGTAACAAGTTAATTTGTTTTATGAATCTGTGTGGTGCGGTCCACGTTTGCAAATAGAGTGGGAAATCAGCCAGGCTGGTTGTCATGACAGCACCTGTCAGGAGGCTTCTGGTGCATGCAGGGAATACCCACAAAGTGGCTCCCCAGCAAGGTATACCAGATGGTCTGCACTGGTAATGGCTGATGGCTCTACATACCACAATCTGAAATATTGAGGTAGAGTACTAAGGGCTTTCATCCATAAGTTAATCAACTTATTTTGTTTGCTTGTTTTGGAAATGCATGGGTGACAGGCAAGGCCAACATTTGTTGTCCATGCCTAACTGCCCTTGAACTGAGTAGCTTGGTTGGTCATTATAAAGAGCAGTTAAGAATCAACCACATCGCTGTGGGTCTGGAATCACAATCACCAGACCAGGTAAGGGTGGTAGTCTATGCAATCCTTGCCCAAAGTAAATTAGGGAACCAGATGAGGTTTTACAACAATTGCAAATAGTTGTCACAGTCACCATTGTCTCATCATTGAGACAAGCTTTATATTTCAGATATATTAATTGAATTCAAATTCTACCAGCGGCCGTGATGGGCTGTGAACACTGAATTAGCTGGAGTCTTTGAATTACTAGCTTCGTGACATCACCATCACTCCTACATTTCCCCAGTGAAACAAAAGATGAAACTTTTCAAGGTTAATTAATACATTAGAGAAGATCTGTAGTTTTAGTGCGCTTCACGACAAGGTCAAGTACAATTGCAGTAGGCCACTTGGCCTTCCCAACTTATCTGTCCTTAGGGAATAATTCTGCGATCAGTGTTCGACTATTTCTGGAATGACTTTGAAATTTTGCTTTTCCCTAACCAACCCTGAAGACTTGTCATGTATAGAAATACCACACATGATGGAAATCTGAAATAAAAGCAGAAAATGCTGGAAATACTCAACATGTTAGTCAAATCTGTAGTGAGAGAAGCATAAGTCAATGTTCTTTCATCAGAAGTTAAAAATGTAATACAATAAATAGGCAAGGCAGAGGAGGTGAGGGGGAAGCAGGGAGAACATGAGAGAAGGTTTATACGATGACCTTTGACTGGGAAGCAGTACAGTAAGGAAAAAACAGCAATTTTTAAAAAATGTCAGGTGTCTGCAGCACAGAAAAAGACTCTTTGGCACACTGTATCTGCACCCGTCAAAGACAAACCACCCAACTATTTTAATCCCATTTTCCAGCACTT
The DNA here is from genome assembly GCA_024679065.1 of Sphyrna mokarran. Classification (NCBI taxonomy): domain Eukaryota; kingdom Metazoa; phylum Chordata; class Chondrichthyes; order Carcharhiniformes; family Carcharhinidae; genus Sphyrna; species Sphyrna mokarran. The sequence continues at coordinate 71,737,628 of JAGIQG010000007.1, read as the reverse complement.
GGTCCATTGCCTTGTATGCCTTGGCATCACAAATACATATCTAAATACTTCTCAAATGTAATGAGGGTCTCTGCCTACCTTCAGGCAGTGAGTTCCATAGTCCCTTCGGGTGAACAAGTTTTTCCCGACATTCCCTCTAAACCTCCTGCCCCCTACCTTCAATCTATGTCCTCTGGTCATTGATCCCTTCACCAAGGGATCAATGACCACCAAGGGGAAAGTTTCTTCTTATCTACTCTATCAATGCCCTTCATAATTTTATACATTTCAATCATGTCCCCCTCAGTCTGCTATGCTCCAAGGAAAACAATCCCAGTTTATCCAATCTCTCTTCATAACTAAAACTCCTATCCCAGGCAACATCCTATAAATTTCCTTTCCAGTCCTATCACATCTTTCTATAGTGTGCAATCCAGAACTGGATACAACATTTGAGCTGCAACCCAACCAACATTTTATATAATTCCAGCATAATCTCCCTGCTCTTCAAACTCTATGCTTCAGTTAATAAAGGCAAGCATACCATATGCTTTCTTAACCACTTTCTCCACTTGTCATACTACCTTAAGGGACCATCCATGGACTATGAGAGTGTGTTTAAGAATATTTGAAAGGGACTTTTAAGAGTTTCATCGATTGTAAAAGGTTTTGGATAATAAAAAATACTGTTCCATGTAATTTAGTGACCCTTGACTTGGATCCAGTATGAACAGGAAGAAAGTTAACACCGGACGCTTGTGTCCATACATAAAGAAAAGCTACATGCAGGAAAGCTAGGGGATGAAATTGATCAGCACAGAGATGCAGATACAAAGAAAAAACAGACAGAGACAGAAAGAGAAACACAGGATTCATGTGAGGAGAAGCCAGCAGAAAGCACTTTGAAAACATTGGCTCTCTTTTTGACATTAGAGGAAAAATGGAATGCCAGAAGCTCTTGGAAAAGCAATTTTAATTCTGAGAGAATTAAAAGGGACTGAATCCTAAAAAGTGGTGCAAATAATTCTGGGATGTGAAAGAGCTGAAAGTTTGCATCACAGGAAGCAATCAGAGATCAGATCACGAACAAGGTTGGTTGGTTGAAATGAATTCTGGAAAGCTGTGTCGTCAAGATCAACGTGACCCAAGTGACAGAGAGCTCATTGCCAAGTCTTAACAATATCAAGGGACCTCGGATGGAATATGCCTACTGGTGAATGTGATTGGCAGGCATACTGGCCAAATCAATGAAGCTGGGAACATAGATTACATATGGTGCCAGATTAGTGAAGGGAGTAATGCAGGTGCTTGTGGTTGCAAAAAGATCTATCAACTATTAATTCCAATTTACACAACGATTAAGTACAATGTGCTTCTTAACTCTCAGTTAATTGGCATTGGTTCCGATTGGTGTTAAAGTAAAATTAATGGCCTGCTCCACCATTCATTATGATCACGGCCAGTCATTGACTCAACAGCCAGATCCCTTCACTCCAACTTCGTCCCGAAAAATCAATTTTTTGGCCTCAAGAGTAGAAGGGATGAAGTTGTCTGTCATGGAGGGAAGATCCTCAGAGAAGATGAGACCAGTAACAGTCTTGGAAACAATGGTTTGACGTCCAGTGGTTGGGTCTGGGACCAAGTAGGAATGTGTGTCAAAGAGTTGGAGTTTGGCCCCTGCTAGATAAAGGTCAGTAAGCCAGACAACAAGATCAACTTTACAATGAGTTTAGGACAATGTTAGGATTAGACCAGAGAGAACCAAACACAGTAAGTTCAGCAGGAGACAGATTTAGAGTGGAGTAGTTCCCAATGAGATGTTACCAATGGAACAATATAATAAGGGTAAGACACTAAAAGGTTTCCAGGTGGAATTCTGAATATGGAAAAATGATGTAATTGGAGAACTCTTAGCCAAAGAAGTGGGTAGAAATATTGAAAGGATAGAACACTATCTCAACATTGTGTCGTGCCAAAAGTTAATTGAGGTGGGGACATAAGGAGATGATTAAGCTGAAGGCTTTGCTGATCTGCCCATGGGGTGACACGGTGGCATGATAGTTAGCACTGCTGCCTCACAATGTCAGGGACCGGGGCTCGATTCCTGGCTTTGGTGACTGTCCGTATGGAGTTTGCAAGTTTTCCCCATGTCTGTGGGATTTCCTCCAAATGCTCCAGTTTCCTCCCACAGTACAACAATGTGCAGGTTAGGTTGACTGGCCATTCTAAACTGCCCCATAGTGTCAGGGGGATAAGCAGGGTAACTAAGTGGGGTTATGGATATAGGGCCTTGTCGGTATTGTGATAAGCCAAATGGTTCCTTTCTGCACTATAGGGATTCTGTGATTTTATGATCATTGTTCAGGGTCAGAGGAGTGAAGGTCCAAAAGGATGAAATTGGAAGGATTGGGGTCAGAAAAAGTGAAAGGGAAGTATTGTTTGGCTTGAGTTTGGTGATCAAGACAATTTCAAATTCTGATCACTGCGTAAAAATTATTCAAAACAGTAGTCCTGATCTTGCCTTTTACCATGTGGCATCTTTGTCCAATTGATGCGTAGTTCATTAAATAATTCTCAGAATTAATCTTTTGTGATGCACAGCAGTAGATTTTTAGTTAAATGCATCACCATAATTTTTGATCTTACTGCCCAATGATAAATTTGTGATTGTGATGTATAAAAACTATAGCTCTGAAAGCCACTGATGTCATTGGGTATTCTGCCAAAACTTGCACGTTTGTATAAATAACTAACGTGTAGCTGTTTTTCCCTCTCTTGTCACTTTATTTACCTTATTTGAAGAATATCCAAACCAATTTTCATCACTAACTTAACATTCATTTGTTGGTGGCCCTCCTTAGCTCCCATGAATGTTAGCATTTGAAGAATTTTATTTCATATGCTCTTATTTTTCATCTTTTCTGCTCTGCTCGAGCCCAGAACAACTAGTTTGGACCTAGTGTGGTTTGTAACTCACAGAGAAGCCGAGGTAGCTGTTCCGTGCAATTAGGGCTCAGGAGAAGTCCTGGGGAGCTGAAATAGTGGTGCAAGGTTGTTGGTTTCATGCTGTACCCCACTGGGGCTTAGAGAAGCCATTTATAGTTAGGTGCTGCCAGGAGACGGGAGTTTGGAGAAACCCAGGGCAATGCTAACTTGGTAAAGCTAATAGTGTGTGAAACAGCTGACATTGTGCTGGCAATTAGAGGCAGTAATGCAGTTTTGTGAAGCTCATGGAGAAAAGATTAAATCATTGAGAGTTGACCAAGGTTTGAGGCAATCAGATTAGAATGACTTTTGACTATTTAATTCATTAAATACTCTCTTGTCTTGTTACTGTTTCCAAAGTGCATTACATCACACTTATCAGGGTTAAATACCATCTGACTCTGCCCTTCTGACTAATCAACCTACATCTTCTTGTAACCTTCGACCTTCTTCTTCACTATTAAGCACCTATAAATCTTGGTGTTATTAGCAAACTTGTTTATCATTCCTCCCATATACCATCTATATCATTGATGTATATAACAAACAATAATGCTGCCTGCATTGTGCATTATAGTACTCACTGGACACCAGCCTCCAGTCATTAACAGAGTTTTCTACCACAATTTTTTACTGTCCCATTGCAGTTTCAGATCCATTTTGCCAAATTTCTCCGAATTCCAAATGCTTCAACCTTCTCAAGTTCCCACATGGGAGACTGGTTGTCAAAGGCTAATGCTAAAATTCATGTATATCATATCAACTGCACTTCTCTCATCCACAGAGTTGATCACATTTTTGAAAAGCTCTATCAAATTTATTAGGCATGACATCCCTCTTAAAAAGCCATGCCGACTATCTCGAATTAATCCATACCAAGTAGAGATTACTTTTCTCTTTCAGAATTTTCTCCACTAGTTTCCCTACCAATCACATGACTGTAATTTCCTAGATTGCCTCTACCAACCTCCTTGAAAAGTGGAACCATATTAGATGTCCTCCAGTCCTCTGTGGCCAGAGAAATTAAAAAATGGAAAACTGGGATTTCAAACTTAATATGTTAACCAAAAAGTTACTGGTCTCTAACTGGATCAAAATATTCATCAATTTCAATATAAATTATTTCCTTTCCTGAATGTTTTTTTCCCCCCCAAGTCAACAATAAGGAACTGAGATATTGCAAACAGAACATCATATATCAATCCTGTGACGCAAAGACTTGCACAGAATTGCGCAGAAAATTACTGTGCTACAGAGAACCATAGGAGTGCAATACTTTGGGAATAATCCTTTTATAATGGAAGCATTCAGGCACTTTGTATAGCTAAACACACTGGTGTTTGTAGATCATAGAAAGGAATGTAATAAAGTAGGCGATTGTGAATTGGTACAAAAAAAATCTGCTTACAGTCAGGCATTTCAATGCAGAAAGTATTAATCACTTGTTTTACCAGATTACAACACAAATATGACCACCTTTGGGATTGATTTATGTTGGTCTTTGTAAACAGGGGACATCCTAATATAAACTATGATATCTGAACAGCTAATTTACGACTGAAATTAAAGCTATTATTAAATAATAGCTTTATTTAAAGCTAGAAAATGTTATTAAAGCTAGAAAATGCTACATTGCAACTTCCAACATGCAGACATATAAAATTGATAGTATGAAGCCACTTTTCACAGCCCTTTCCTGGCCAGAAATGAATACTTGCTGTTCGGGGGAGGCAGGAGGGAGGGAATGGCAATTCATGATCCACTCTGTGGTGCAATCTTGAGAGACCCAACAATGAGTTGATCATTGTGACATTCAAAGCTTGTTTGATACCATATAGACAGATCAGCCTGACAAATTCCCCCTTGCTCACAGGATGGTGTTTTGCTTCTTAATAATGACCATGCCATCTATCGTTGCTAGAAGGAACATTTTAAACAACTCCTAAACCATGAAATTGGATCTTTAGCAGAAGGCCCCGAGTAAAGTGACTGTGGGCACAGTATCAGAGCTAATGGTTGGTAAACTTTTCCACCACATTTTGAAGTGATTACTGCCGATTTCAAGAAGTCCCAAAAGCAGAGAAAATTATGCTGAACCATTAGAAATCATTGGCATGTCTACAGTTAGAATATTTAAGCACAGTTCTGGAGGACTTGGTTGGAACAGAAATCATAGGAAAGATTTACTAAGGTGAGAGCAGTTTGCTTGATGTGACGAGAGACTAGAGAAACTGATCTTTTCATTCAAACAAAGAATATTAAGAGAAAAGTCAGTGGCACAGTGGTTAGCACTGCTGTCTCACAGCACCAGGGACCTGAGTTCAAATCCCAGCTTGTGTCACTGTCTGTGCAGACCTAAGTCTGTGTGGGTTTCCTCCAGGTGCTCTGGTTTCCGCTCACAGTCCAAAGATGTACGGATTAGGTGCATTGGCTATGCTAAGTTCTCCCTCAGTGTACTCGAACAGTGCCGGAGTGAGGCGACTAGGGGATTTTCACAGTAACTTCGTTGCAGGTGTTAATTTAAGCCTACTTGTGACTAATAAATAAACTTTAACTTTACTTAAATGTGTGTTTAAAATTATATGGTAAATGAAGAAAAATCATCTGGCGGTTGACGTGTCAGTAAGTAGAATGCATACATTTAAGATGATCACTAAGAGATTAAAAAAGGAAAAGATTTTTTTGCACAAAGCGTTATGAAAATGAATGCCCTGCTAGAAACAGAATCGAAACAGAATAGAAACAGAAACAGAATCCACAATAACATTTAAAAGGGAAGGAAATCAATGAACAAAAAAAATAAAAATGGCATGGAAAAGAATTAATAGACTGACTGAGACATCCTTAGTCAAACAACTGACAAAAATAACAACAGAATATCTAACAATCAAAAGATAAGTATTGTTTAAATACTATGAGAAAAATAACTGACCCAAAGATTAAATGGACTGGATATATCTCTTCAAAATAAATCAACAAAACTGAATTGTGAGAGTTCTACCATTCTTGTAATAAATGTTACATTATTTGGACATCCCTACGTGGCTTAGAACAACACATTCGGTTAAAAGAATTTATACTCAAAACATTATTCATTACTCCTTCAATTCACGCTGAATTGATAAGCACCATGCTGAACTCTAGATATATGTGAATTCAGCACACAGACTGAGCTGTCTGACATGCTACTAAGTAATTAACAATCCAGCTATTGAATAATTTAGTGTTGGTCTGAACAATCAGATTAGGCCTGGCTAAAACTCAGAGTGTGTTCAGCTGCCAGATAGGAAAGAAGCAGGAAAATTAAAGGGACAGTAAAAAAAAGTACAATCTCCCACCAGCAGGTTTGAAGGTCAGAGGATCGTGCATTCCATTGTCCTCCCCCGGCCTACAAGAAACTTTACTGAGGGGGGAACGTCCACTCTTAGAATATTTAGGTCTTTAAGTAGCCAATTAATCGGGCTGAGTGTTTCACCAACAGTGGGGGGAGGCCCAATCCTCTGAGGGTGCCCGGTAGCTGTAGCTTCATGGGACAGTACAGGGAACCTCCCCTACAATCAGCATAATTGGACAGGCCCAGCAGTGGCCGCTGCTCCCAGCTGATGCTGCTGGGTCTACAGAACTGTCAGTTATCCTTCTGGGTAGGCATTCTCCAAGGCAGACTTCCTCCTGAGAAAGAGGTGGAAATGTCGCCTTAAACCAGTTAGTGCTCTCCTTTGGTCAAGTAGCTATTGTGATGGGCGGCAGGGGAACAGTCGCACACCAGCCTATCCCACAGTTACCCAAGGCCAGAACTGAACCTGTGGCCACACGTTATGAGATAGCAGTGTCATTATGCCACCCTTCAATTTTGGCCCGGGCAATGGGAAATCTTGGTTAATATTTCATTAAACTCTATGGAATCTTGATAGCCATCTTAACTAGCAAAAAGCAAGGCCTACAGCTAATCTGGGAAAAATAAATTAATCCAAATATATGAACCCCTGTCATAGTTTTACACTGAATTATCTACCTACAATAAATGCCCATGTTTGTCATGGGAAAAACAAAATTCTCACAGGAATCATTCTCAAAGAATACAACATAATCATATTTTTACTGGTGGAATATTGTAGTCCATCAAGCCTTCCAGGTCCCTGAAGACTCACTGTTTGCAGGGTGTGCTTTGGGGATTGGCAGAAATAGCATCAAGTGATTGCGACTATAATTAAGTTTGTCTGCCCTTTGTAGTTCATTTATCTGTGTTAAACAACTTTAAACTTTGACAAATTGGCAAACAATAGCTGCATGACTCTGGTTATCACTGAGCAATGGACATGAAACAGCTTCAAAAGAAGTGAACAAATTGATTTCTGGCATTGATAATGGTTGACCTTGATTGATAATTGATAATGGTTGACCTTCTTCACCTCATTTCTTATAGCTAGTTGGTCATGTTTTCGCTTTCCACTGCAAAGTAATATGTTTAGTTTGTTGCTAATATTAAGCCATAGAATGATTTACTTGTAAAAAAAAACTGAATTTATGGTTAAGTTCAGTTGTGCTCATTTACCTGCCCAGGTTGTTCACAAGCTGTCTGGTACTTTGCCTGTTGGCACACTTCTTTTACTCGTTCATATTTAGGCAGGTAATTGGTTTGTTGCGCATCACTGGCTCCCTCTTCTTTCTTACGGAGCAATTTGCTGGGGGAGAGAAGGAGCAACAATATTTTCTGGTAAATTGGAAAACAATGTTTTATTCACAGTCCTTATTCTAAGATACTGCCCATTTACTCCAGTGCGATTTCAATTGCTTGCTTTCGGACAGTGATGAATGAAGATTTATGAGGTTTCCTCAGGAGCCACGTTTATGTTTGCCTGCAAAGGAATGTTTAATGACAAACATCACAGCAACTTTTCCTCCTTCACTATTTTCACCTGCTGTGTTAATGAAATCACTCATTGCTATGTTTACTCAAACATTATCAAGCACAGAAAAGAACATCCTCATACCAGCTGACTGCACATTCAAAGCTCCATCCTCTGCCATCTCCATTATTTTCAGCATGATGCTGCCAGGAAGCAACTAGCTTGACTACATTCCCCTCTACCTCCTTCCATATTCCTAACCCTTCCCACACTGACTGCATTCCATTTTCCCAGACTGACTTTGGTTATGTCAGATCTTATGATGCCACCTTCTTTAATAATGTTTCTGATATGTCTTCCATTTTCCTTAGAGGATTACTCTTGCTCCTCCTGATCATCATGAATTGCAGACCACGTTTGTCCCATTTCCTGTACTTCTCTTCTCACCCTTTTCCATTCCTCCCAGAACCATTGCAGTCTTCCATGTGCTCTCAGTCTTCTAGCCACCAGCCTCTCCAGTCAACAGTTCCTCCACTTCCATTACATCAATTACCAAACACATCTTTCCTTCTTACATTCAGCACTCCAAAAGAATCATTCTCTCTAAAACATGCTTATTCACTCCTTTATCACCCTCCCTTTCCAAGGCACCTTCTCATACCTGTGCAGGAAATATAATATCTACTCTTTCAGCTCCTCCCTACTACTATGCAGGACCCCCAAACACTCCTTGTAGTTCTTTTAATCCTCTAGACTGAATCACTGCTCATAATGAAGAAACCCTCAAATGCAGACTAGGTGGCTGCTTTGCAGGAAACTGCCTTTTGGGTTGCAAGCATGATCTAAAGCTTCTGGCCACCTGTTATTTTAATTCTTAGTCCCACTTCGTCCTCTCTTTCCTGGACCTCAGCAGTATTCCAACAAAGCCCACCGTGAGCTTGAGAAACAGCATCTCATTGTTCGATTCAGCGCTTTTGAAAGAGTTAATAATTGCACAAGTTTAGGAATCACATAAGCCGCAAGCTGAATCTCAATTATGCAGGGAAGCTATGTACAAATGGCTGATCTTGAATTAGGCAGACCCAGATAAGAGCCAATAACCATTTAATTGAACAATGTGCAGGTGCCGTTCATTAGAACAAGGAACAATGGAAGAGGAGGTTGATATACCATTGATCAGACATATGGCTATCATTGCTTGATGATATAACATGCAGAAGTTATAATTGGACACTATATCCTTTTATATGCATAATGTAACCTTAATCAATAACTGTAAGTAGATAGAGATAACGCCTATGTATTAATTGGTATTTACTGATTATTTGTAATCAAATTTGAAACTATAACTGTTTGTGTACTTCTGAATTGTGTACTCCAACTGGCCACGATGATTTAATTTAGAGTTCTTAGTTATAGTCTTAATAAATCATCTTAAAATCACTTCTGAATTTTATCTGGCTACTTGAGGGGAACAATTGTTTTAAATATAACAAGAGAAACAATGTAACAGCATTCTGGGCCCAATACAAGGTTAACAATTTCAGTTCCTTTGCCAATTGTTGGTGAACCTGTTAATTCCATTTATACCTCATTCAGACCATCTTTTGTTTCTTTATTTATATCATTATATTCTCCCCTCATCTTGCACCATCATCATTTCTCTCACATAATCTCTCCCTCCTTCCCCCTTTTCCTCACCTCATACTTGCTTCAAACTTGCTATCTCTTGAACTTCTTTCAGTTCTGATGAAAGGTCAGCAAGCTGAAACATTCACTCAGTTTTTCTCAGGTACTGCCTGACCTTCTGAGAGTTTCCAGAATTTTCTGGAGGTCTCATATATTGGAAATAAAACGAGGAACTAATTAATGCTCCATTCTGCCTTAGCCCTGATTTCACTTTATACACTGGGCCTAAGAATTGTTTACCCATTTAGTGCTTTTCAGCAGTAATTTCAGTGAAATTAAACTAGAAGGAATATATATAAAATTGGAACCCAGAAACACTTGTTCTGGTGTAATGTCAAAGGAACCTGTTTGGACGGCACAGTGGCATAGTGGAGAAACTTGGTTTATTCTCACTGGACTGATGGAGGTTGAGGAGCAACCTGATAGAATTCTACAAGATTATGAGGGGCATAGACAGACTGGATAGTAAGAAGCTTTTCCCAGGGTAGAAGAGTCAATTACTAGGGGTCACATGTTTAAGGTGTAAGGGCAAGGTTTAAAGAAGATGTACAAGGCAAGTTTTTTTTTTACACAGGGTGGTAGGTGCTTAGAACTCGCTTCTGGGGGAGGTAGTGGACACATAATGACTTTTAAGGGACATCTTGACAAGTACAAGAATAAGATGGGAAAAGAGGGATATGGTCCCCAGAAGGTTAAGGGTTTTAGTTTAGATGGGCAGCATGGTCAATGCAGGCTTGGAGGGCCGAAAGGGTCTGTTTCTGTACTGTAATTTTCTTTGTTCTTTGTTTCTGAACCTCTTTTCCTGTCACACTCTCTTCACATACCTGATCCCTCGCACTCAGTATTCTCAATCCGCCAAGACCATTGCTATGTTAATGCACCAGACACTACGGTGCCTATTCCAAGTCCCCGCAAAATCTCAGTTTCTAATACCTCAACTTCACCTTGTCCCCAGTAGGCCTCCACCCCTATGCCACCTCTTCATTTCTCTTCTCCTCATCTTCTTGTCCCACCCCGTCACAAAATAGAGCATCGCCACATTTCTAAACCTCACTCAACCGACCATCTGCTGTTCCAGCTATTCAATGATCCAAGTCCTGGATGATCCATCCACTCAAGCATTTGCTTGATCACTGCTCCATCCATCCTCTGAACCTTGTGATATTCCAGGTCTACTGTTAAGAGACTCCTGCAACTTTTTTAGGCCTCACAAGCCGCCCAAACCTCCATCCAGTTAAGTCCTGACAAATGCACTCCACATTGGTGTGGGGGGTTATGGACTGGGATAAAAAGCTGCCAGCAGCGGTTGGGGTGAGGGGATGAGAAATTCCAGTTGGGGGCTCAGTTAAATCCTTACAAGAGCATGCAAAAGGGCATAGTTACCTGTTATTCCTCCAGTACATGCATGATGGTCAAGACCGCAAGTTCCCACCATCAGGAAACAGGTTTTATAGTTTCTGCGGGATTGTCCACTCCTGCCCACCACAGCGGAGTAGTGACATCAATTGTGCCCAAGGTTTACATAGCTGAAACTACGTAGTTAACTTTCAAAGTAATCGGCTCGATACATGTCAGCTGACCGATGCAATAGTGCCCAATTTTCAGAATTACAAACTCACAAATGTGAACATCAGTTTCCTGTCAGTAAAATGTGTGTATTCCTTCTCCATGTTAATGTATTTAGCACAAGATTCAAGAGATAGCCTTTGGTTGTTAGGTAGGAAAAGTATTTGAAATCACAAAGAGTAGGGAAAAATATCAATATCTATTACAGGGGTTGGACCCAGGCTCAGTGTTACTTTCCTGGAGCTTGGTTCTAATCAGTCCTGTCTTTTCAGCTGATGAATCTCAGTTAGTCTCAGAGGAATTTGTCAATTTTCAGAAAACCAAGAGCTGATCATATTTAAGCCTCCGGCCTTTAGCTGTAGACTTTGATTTGTGAGGTTGCTAAAATGCTTACTGATAAGGCAGAAATCGGGAAAGCCATTACACAAGATGAAACGGATGGTTTCAGTGTTGTTGCAGGCAAAAGAGAGACTACTCTTCATTGCAAGTTTTCCCGCATTATTCTAGCTTAGGAATCCTTTTAATTAAGTAAACAATTAATAGGAATGAAAGAGAACTGGAATAAACAAGAGTACCACTATTACATTTAGTCACAGTGAGTTGAAATAATTTTAATGTATTTTCTGTTATTTCTCTTGTCTTTTTGAGTATTCTTGACCAAACAGTAAGGATAAAGCACGACATAACTGTGCCAGAGCAGACTAATGTGACTAAAATGAATTAAGACAGGAAGGTGAAGGGACTTATCATAAATTATTCTGGTATGTCTCTCATGCCTCGGTAATTTATTAATTGGCTTTACCAACACCATTACCACTCCGGTAAATTATCATCACTGCCAACACTGAGGGGGAAAAAAGCTATAAATAACTTTAAAATGAATGATAAAATTAATGAAAATTATTTGGTACAAATGTTAGGAAGGGAAATGAGAGCTAACGTGAATGTTTAGGTTCAATCTTTGCTAATCTTCTAATTGATGGCACCTTTTTGTACCAATTTATTTTCATAAGATCAGAAGAAATAGGAACAGGAGTAGGCCATTTGGCCCATTGAGCGTACTCCATTAAAAAGGAATATGGTTGATCTGGTTGTAGCTCTAACTTCATTTTCTTGCATGTCTCCCATAACCCTTGACTTCCTTGTAGATCAAAACACTGTCGAACTCAGCCTTGAATACATTCAATGACACAACCTACACTGTTATCACAGGAAGAGAAATCCAAAAACTAACATCCTCTGGACAGAAGAAATTCCTTCTCATCCATATATTAAAAAATAGGATATTCTTTATTTTGAAACTTGTTCTAGATTCTGCCAGTTACCCTGTTTACCTCCCTCAGATTCTTATTCAATATAATTACATCTCATTCTTCTAAATTGCAGTGAGTATTAGCTCAATCTTTCCTCATAGGGTAACCTTTTCCTAGTCCTCCTCAGTCAGTGCATATGTTATTGGTTAACCAGACATGGGACTGAAATGGAATGTTACTGTGTGGAACACTTAATCAAACTGATGCGTAAAGGGAACTTTGAATGATAATTACTGATGGCCTTCAGTCAGCTAAGCAGTAATTATTTTCTTCTGTCAACAGCAGAATACTGCGGATACTGGAAATTTGGAAAAAACAAATAATGCTGTAAATGCTTGGCAGGTCTGGGAAGTTTCTTCCCAGAAGCGGAGAGAAACAGAGTGCATTTCAGGTTCATGCCCTTTGAACTGTGATTTCTGCTGTAAGGTCATAAACCTGAAATGCTAACAATCTTTCATTCTACAAATACCACCTCCTCACTGAGTATTTCCAACATTTTCTGTTTTTATTATCATTTTTCATTGTCTTGCAAATGATTAGGTGAATGGGGAAGTTAATCGTTTATATGTAACCATCAAACTCCCTCTTAAGAAAGTGATTGTATGTGTTGTTAACAGAGTGGACAAATTTGATGTTAAATAGCTGTGTTAAACTCCAACTGTTAAAAAAAATTATATAGAATTCCTATTTATTCCTGAGAAGTTGTAACTAAAATAATGGAAAAACTTTTCTGCATGAAACAAACTGCATTGCTTGTGAAAGATACAAGTGTGGTAGAAAAGTCGAAGGACTAAAAAGTCTAAAGACTAAGGGAATCTAAATCTAGAGGGTGTAGATTTAAGGTGAGAGGGAAGAGATGCAAAAGTTCCAGAAGGGCAATTTTTTCACATGGAGGATGGTGAATATCTGGAACAAGCTGCCAGAGATAGTAGTAGAGGCGGGTACAATTTTGTTTTTTAAAAAGCATTTAGACAGTTATATGGATAAGATGGATATAGAAGGATATGGGCCAAGTGCAGGCAATTGGGATTAGCTTAGGAGTTTAAAAATAAGAGGGCAGCATGGACAAGTTGGGTCAAAAGGTCTGTTGCCATGGCGTAAATTTCTATGATTTTATGGCAGGATTTTTCTCTTGCCCATCCAAGATCAACTAGTATAAATGTATAGATACCAAACAGATCTGAACCAAATTGTATTACTGAGTGCAGATCATTGGCAGGCCCTCAATATCTCCAGCGCAGCATTCCCCACTGGAATAGGTGTGAATTGTTTTATAGGGGAGTCAAGATGATGGCAGCTGCAGAGCTTAGGCAGACTGTTTCATGAGCTTGGAGACAAATAAAGTTCCATTAATTGTGACCTCAAGATAGAGCTAATAATCAAACTGAAAGCTACAGAAAGAAATGGCACCAGCAAAACATTCCTTGCCAGTACTAGAAAATAAGCAATTAAGACAAGGAGCCCAGGGACATCTTATTAAGGCAGACACAAAGATGTCTTGCCTTAGCTATGCGTGCAACCACTACATTGGCAAAAACCAAAAAAGCTACGGAGTAAGTAAAATCTGGCAAGGCTAGTGCTTGATTAGTAGCAGCAAGGCTGGGTGAAAAGATTGACAGTGGACGGCAGGAAATTTAATAACATACGTGACTCAGATAAGTCAACAAAACTGAGGCATTTCTTTGAAAATTAAGAGTTGCTAAACTGGTGATTTTGATATTCAGATTTCAGTTCCATCACTTCAGTCTTTAGATTTTTCCTGTTCATGTGCTAGTCATTGTTGTAAAAGATGTGGGAACACATTGTCTAATGTAAGTAGACATGATGTTTCTGTAAAACTGCTAAATGCATCTCCAACAGAGAGCAGGAGATAAGGGTTGGAAGATATATACTAGCCTGTTAAATGAGTGTCACTAATACAAGAGAAAAGAACTCTGGCTGGGAATATGTGCTTCTTGTCTACATTTTCCCGGAGGCGAGCTAGTTAGTTCTGATTCAGCAATCGGCATGGAAGGTGGATTTACCCAGGAATAGAGGTCCAGAGTGAATATCTCTACTTCATCACTCTGATATCAATGGGAAAACAATGAGTTCAAGCATGCCAGCTTGTAAGGTTGAGTTTACATAAATTCTAGAGAAATTGTTAACTACAATTACACGGGGAATGAGGCATAAAACATCTGTTGAAGTAGGAAAGGTGGGGTGTTAAACTGAAGTGCTAGAACAGATTATGATTAGCAGGAGATGGCACCTTGGTAAAGGAAATAAAGTGAAGCATGGCTATGCAGATGATCATTGCAATTTAAATAATCTGCAAGTACTCATTAAGGACAGCTCACTACATTTTAGTGCTAAATGTTTTGTCATGGGTTCGGGGTCCAGATGGGGTTCTTCAGGGTTTGCCTATTTTCTCCAAGTAAGCTACTCAAGACTGTAGTTTGTTAAAACCATTACTATTTATTTACAGTTTTATTTCCATCTTTGGAGTTCTGCATGAGGTTGGACTGCTCCACCTTCCAAGTCTCTGTTATTTAGTCATGAGTTACAACAGCATCAGCTGCTTCTGATGTTAATTTTTTACTTTACAAACAACTAGCAGATGGGGAGAAATTGTGTCATTGCAGAAGATTTTGAGTACTACATAAAGTTGTATCAATTTTTACTGTTCACTTACCGCTGGAGATTTGAAGACAGATTGAGAAACAAATCTGGAGATTTTCTGGGACATTTTGACAAGATTTTGGAGTGTAAGTGTCTGTCACATATAAGGTTAATATGGGATTGAGTACATAACACCCATACACTGATGTATCAGAGCACATGATTCACACCTAGGGTACTGGACCGAGCCATGTGCAGGGCCAAACATGGAGACAGCACCCAATGTGTACTCTTTGCTATATCTTTGTAGATAATTCTTCTGTAGATAAAGACTTACAGATAACCTGCACACAACTACAAACACATCATCAAACCTACTGAGAAACAACCAACACTCTATAACAGACTTTCCCAATATTCTATCAACATTTATTCCAGAAATTCACTGAGCTCTTCACCTAAAAACAATGAGTGCTCTGTTCCACTAACTTATTGAAAACCTTATTTGATTCTCCATAGCTGAAATCCTTGGTCATTTGCATCTTTCTAGGCGTCCTCTTGGTCTAGAACATAGAACATAGAACATTACAGGCGCAGTACAGGCCCTTCGGCCCTCAATGTTGCACCGACCAGTGAAATCAATCTAATGACACGCTAATCTAAACTATTCCAATACTATCCATATGTCTATCCAATGACCATTTGAATGCTCTACTACTGCTGCAGGCAGGCAGTCCACGCCCTTATTACCTTCTGAGTAAAGAACATACCTCTGAGATCTATCCTATAATTATCACCCCTCAATTTAAAGCTATATCCCCTCGTGTTAGCCATCACCATGTGAGGAAAAAGGCTCTCACTGTCCACCCTATCGAATCCTTTGATCATCTTGAATGCCCCAATTAAGTCACCTCTTAACCTTCTCTCTAATGAAAACAATCTCAAGTCCCTCAGCCTTTCCACCATAGCAGGTAACATCCTTGCAAACTTCCTCTGCACCCTTTCCAATGCTTTCACATCTTTCCAATAATGTGGTGACCAGAACTGTATGCAATAGTCCAAGTGCGGCCACACCAGAGTTTTGTACAACTGCAACATGATCTCATGGCTCCAAAACTCAATCCCTCTACCAATATAAGCTAACACACAGTATGCCATCTTAACAACTCTATCAACATGGGTGCCAACTTTCAGGGATCTATGCACATGGACACCGAGATCTTTCTGCTCATCCACACTACCAAGAGTCTTTCCATTAGTCCAATCCTCTGTAATTACTCCTTCCAAAGTGAATCACTTCACACTTTTCTGCACTAAATGCCATTTACCACCTCTCAGCCCAACTCTGCAGCTATCTATGTCCCTTTGCAAACTGCAACGTTCATCCACACTGTTCACAACTCCTTCGACTTTAGTGACATTCGCAAATTTACTAACCCATCCTTCTACACCCTCACCTAGGTCATTTATAAAAATGACAAACAGCAGTGGCCCCAAAACAAATCCCTGCGGTACACCACTTGGAACTGAACTTCAGATTGAACATTTCCCATCAGCCACCACCCTCTGTCTTCTTTCAACTAGCCAATTCCTTATCAAAACCACTAAATCACCCTCAATCCCATGCATCCATATTTTCTGCACTGGCTTACCATGGGGAACCTTATCAAATGCTTTACTGAAATCAATGTAGGCCACATCAACTGCTTTACCCTTATCCACTTCTTTGGTCACCTTCTCAAAGAACTCAATAAGGTTTGTGAGGCACAACCTACTCTTCACAAAACCCTGTTGACTATCTCTAATCAAATTATTTCCCTCTAGATGATTATAAATCCTTCTCTTATAATTCTTTCCAAAACTTTGCCCACAACAGAAGTAAGGCTCACCGATCTACAATTTCCAGGATGGTCTCTACTCCCCTTCTTGAACAAGGGGACAATATTTGCTATACTCCAGTCTTCTGGTATTATACCTGTAGACAATGATGACATAAAGATCAAAGCCAAAGGCTCTGCAATCTCCTCCCTAGCCTCCCAGAGAATCCTAGGATAAATCCCATCAGGTTACGGGACTTATCTATTTTCACATTTTCTAGAATTGCTAACACCTCTTCCTTATGAAGCTCAATCCTGTTTAGTCCAAAAGCCTGTACCTCAGTATTCTCCTCGACTACGTTGATTTTTTCCTGTGTGAATACTGACAAAAAATATTCATTTAGTGCTCCTCCTATCTCTTCAAACTCCACGCACAACTTCCCACTACTGTTCTTGACTGGCCCTAATCTTGCCCTAATCAATCTTTTATTCCTGACATACCTGGAAAGCTTTAGAGTTTTCCTTGATGCTACCTGCCAAAGACTTCTCATGTCCTCTTCTGGCTCTTCTTAACTCTCTCTTTTGACCCTTCCTGGCTAACTTGTTACTCTCCAGTGCCCTAACTAAGCCTTCACGTCTCATCTTTACGTAAGTCTCCTTCTGTCTGTCAGAGGAATGGATGGGGGCCATGAGATCAGACAGAATCACATCAGTTGCTGACAGCAGAGATGGGAGGATAAAGGTGAATTGCTTCTCAATCTATGGTTGTAACCTCTGTTACTTATTTTGTCAATTAATTGTGTCTGCTTAATATTGAAAAGTTGTCAACTATGATTTAAAGGTTAATAAATAACTATTAGTACAAATATATTTGGTTTTTGATTCTTTTGATCATTGGCCAGAAAAATCTAACACAACTAATACAATCCAAACTGGTTGGTAAAACACATTTGATCATCATTTACTCTCAGACAGACTAGGATCAGGAATTTCCTCATTCCTTCCATTCTGCCACTGTAACTTTGCCAAGGATGCAGCACACATTTCAGTTATAGATGTAAATGGATTTTCCACTGCACTTCTGGTAAATTTAGAGTGGACCAAGAAATTCTGAGCCTGGGTGTTAAACTATCTGCAGGCAGAAACCCAAGACCAGAGAATAGGAAATGTTGGCACTGAAACCCTGCATCACTGACGTATCATTTAAATACTTCCACCAATCCCAGGAATGAGTTTACATCTGATTTTAAAAAATTACTGCAGATTTATTTCTGATAGGTTTCTTTAATGATCAACACAGTTAAATTTTGGAGCTTATTAATGCTGTTCTAGAATTCAGTATTTCTCTGACAAGCCAGTTATACTGGTATAGGTGTATGACTTTATTGATACTTCACAATCACAAAATCTAGAAAGCTTGAGCTCTTTGGCAGAATTAATTTCTTAACAAAAAATACAATAAGATATATGTGTACTTCCTTTTGTGCAATACCACAAGAAGAATATAGGGACTATCAGGTTTAAGACATTTGCAAATTCAAATCATGCAAGAGCTTCTTTTTTTTGTGATAAGCTCTTAAAATAATTCTGGTGTCAAAGTACAATGCTTGTAAGTATGTATTGCTTTCTAAAGGCAGAGCAATGGTAGGTGTATCATATTAAATTCTAACTGCACAGTAACTTACCCTCTCTCAATAAGGAATGTGTCTCGCCAAATCCTGGCCCTTTTATTTGAACGAAATCTGGAAGAAAAGGCATGCTCAGTATCAGACACTAACTCCTCTCTGCCAATGCATATGCAGTACGCCCATATGCCTCCTTAACTAGAAAATGGCAGTGGGTGTGTCCACGCCACTAAGTGTGCATCCTGGGAATGACCAAGGAGGCTATAAATAGGTGGCTGCTTTAGAAATATGAAGTATTGATATTGATCTGTTTGAAAGAATACAGATAAAAAGCAATTAAATTAATGCACCAGCTTCTGGTTCTTGGCCACACCAGCTATTTTGCAATTGTCATCCAGTGTTACAGTTTCACAAAACGTTTGGGGCCTTCAAAATTTGCAGATGATACAAAGTATAGTGAATAGGAAAAGGATATTTGGAAGATCTCAAGACAACACTGACAGGTTGGTGAAATGGCTGGACATGTGGTAGATGAAATTTAATGAGAGTGATTCATTTGGTAGAAAGAAAGAGCAAGACATTAAAAAAAATCACAATTCTAAAGATCATGCAGAAAGAGAGACCTGGGAATAAATCATTGAAGATGGCAGTGCTGCTTGGAAAGATTGCTAAACAAGCAGGATTAATGGCTTTATAAATGGAGGCTTAGACTACAAAAGCAAGGAGATTACAAAGAATCTTTAGAAAGAATGTGAGGGCTGTGGGGAGGGTTCAGAAAATACTTCCAAGAATGGCTTCAGGAATGAGAGATTCAGCTAAGTGGGTAGGTTACAGAATTTGGGGTTGTTTTCCTTAGAGAGAAGATTGAGTGGAGATTGACAAATATCTTTAAAATCTTAATGGATCCTGACGAGCGAATAGGGTGAAACTGTTCCCATTGGTGGAACAGTCAAAAATCAGTAAATACCAATTTAAAATGATTGGCAAAAGAATCAAAAGTGATCTAAGAGAATGTGATTGTTCCGAATGAGTATTATGGAAAAGCAGTGCCTGAAAGGGTGGTGGGGGCAAATTCAATTGTAGCTTAGTTAAAGAGAAGAAAATGCACGGTTGCTGGGGAAACATGGAATGAGCTAAATTGCTCTTGCATAGAACTAGCATGGGCTTGGGGGGGCCACAGCACCAGGGACCCAAGTTTGATTCCTGTCTTGGGTTACTGTCTGTGTTGAGTCTGCACGTTTTCCCTGTGTCTGTGCAAATTTCTGTCGAGTGCTCTGGTTTCCTTCCACAGTCCAAAAGACATGCTAGTTAGGTGCATTGGCCATACTAAATTCTCCCTCAATGTACCCCAACAGGTGCCAGGGTGTGGCCACTAGCGGATTTTCACAGTAACTTCACTGTAGTGTTAATGTAAATCTACTTGTGACACAAATAAATAAACCTTAAAATGGCTGCTTTCTGTGGCATTGCCAAAATTCTGAATCTGGTTACATTGTTCTTTGTTTTTCCTGTTTGATTCCCATTTTATTATTTAAACTTTCCTGCAGTGTGTACGGATGTTCAGACTCAATTGTTTAGACTGACCTGTTCCTTGGTTTCTCTGATTCCAATAATTTCAGGATAGACTTGCCATCCATATCTGGAGGAATGTCAAGGCCTGCAATGTCCAAGATGGTTGGAGCGAGGTCAATATTCAGAACCAGCTGAGGAATACTGTTGGAATGAGCACAGCCACAGTGTATGGAATACATTACTAAAACATACCTAAATGTTAGCTCTTGTACACAGATTTCAAAGAAACATGATTTAAGAGATAACGGTGATCAAGACTTAATGTGAGAGCAAGCAGCAATGGTCAAAACAGTTGGATTCAATTTGAGTTTTTAATATTAAAAATGTTCATTGCAACAAAATCACATCGCCGAAAAAGGCTATTTAGAAAAGAGAGAGGGATCTCATAGAAACTTATGAAATTCTAACAGGATTAGACAGGGTAGATTCAGAAAGCATGTTCCAAATAATCGGGCAGTGCAGAACTAGGGATCATAGTTTGAGAATAAGGGGTAAGCTGTTTAGAACTGAGATAAGGAGAAATTTCTGAGGTAAGGAGAAATTTCTTCACCAAGGGGCGGTGAATGTGTGGAATTCATTATCACAGAATACCGTTGAGGCCAAAACATTGTCTGATTTCAAGAAGAAATTAGATGTAGCTCTTGAGGCTAAAGGAATCAAGGGATATGGGAGGAAGAGGGATCAGAATGTTGAATTTGATGATCAGCCATGATCAAGATGAATGGGAGAATAGGCTCGAGGGGCCTAATGGCCTATTCCTGCTTCTGGTTCCTATGTTTGGATCTTTATGTCTATTTGGGCTATTCAGCTGAAGTAATCTACAAGAGTTAAATTTCCCCACCTTTTCCATATCCTTTTGCATTCTGTCTTTTCAAATAATTATCCAAATTCCCTACAAATAATGTTATATGGGAACATTTCTCATGCCTTTCTCCCATCACTGGGCTGCAATGAAACAATGCATCAAGTCTCAAGCTCTTGTTCAGTCTCAAATTGTTGCATTTTCCAGTCTCAAACCAATTACTCCTGCACAAGCCTCACCTTCCAGTCTATAGGCAGCAGAAGCTGCAGGAAAATCAGAATTATTTGCCTGTCAGGTACCTTGACTTCAGTGAGGCTCAACGTTTAAGCAATACTCTCCTGGACCCTCCAATCAGGAGACGGCCAAGGTGACATCTACTTTGGGAACCTCTGCCCTGGCCAAAGAACAAATGTATCAGGAGGCCCGGAATGCCCTATTTGTTTGTAACAATGCCTGCCATTGTTGGGAGGACCAGAAAATTCTGCTCGTGATAATTCAGATTAAGAGCAGAATGTAAATGCTGTGGAACTGACACATTCATATTCATCAGTATCTTCTTTCTATCCAAAAATATTCCTTCACTATAATCCTTATTATCCTATATCTTCTAGAGTTTCTCATTTTTTTTAAATGATTTTAGACTGTCTAGCCTCTCACTATATTTACTTTTTATCCCCTTCCCATTTGCTCTGAACTATATCTCTCCCTCCTCATTAGTTCAAGCCCTTGTTTTATTGATGGAGAGCAACTTAACACTAATCATAATTGAATTGTTTCTGCCATCCGAGGCTAAGGTGAAGAATTTTTCAACTGTGCTTCCCACAACATTGCTATTTATTGACCTTTGATGACAAGTAATTATGGGCATATGTATGGATTGGGCTTAGATATAGGGTGGGATTCCCCTGGCGCCCTCTCCCCAAAACTGGAGAATCTTGCCCTAAGTCAATGGACCTTTGCATGGTCTGTCCTTATCTGCTATGATTCCCATGCCGGGTAGGATGGGAGAACTCTTGTCATGATGTTCATCACTGATTAGGCTTGCTAACTCTGCCGGGTCATACATAATGGATGACCCATTTGAAAAGGCATTGGAAGGCTACCAGCCCTAACAGATTCATAGCCCAGAAAGAATTGCCACCTCTAGCAGAGTAGTTTAAAATCTGAGGGGAAAATGACTGTGGGGAAGGCCTGGGAGAGATGCTCTTTCAGAGGGTTGGTGCAGGCTTGATGGGCTGAATGGCCTCTATCTACGCTGTAGGCATTCTATGGTTCTATGGTAATACTTCAATATGGATGGTAGCATAACAAAGGAATGGAAGCACAGATTTTAACGGAAAGAAAATCACAAGCTGGAGGTCCACTAATCCATGTGATGTATCCCAACATGTGACAGGACCACAAAGCTGAATTTGTACCCATGAAAGGGTTTAGAAATGAGGAAGAAGAGTCTGCTTTCTATGGTTCTATGGTTCAGAATTCATACTTCATCATAAGGTTTTGGCATCTCATTGGGATGAGCTGCATTCTCCCACCTCAAATTTCTAAACAGGTTTATAAATAGCTTTGCTCCTTCTCTGAACAAAAGTGCTGATTTGTGCTGGAGTGCAGATTGCCCTCTGATATCTTGTGAAAATCAGCAATTTCAATGTGCTTATTATGTTACGTACCAGCCTTGTTTTCTTTCATTAATCATTCATGTCTTAGCAATTTTATTTATTGGGTATATTTATGTGCTGGCTCTGGTTGCTCAAGAACCCAGTGATTCAAGTCTACTTTTACTGCTTGTAGACCATCAGTGGTACCTCCTTTTTTTTAGTTTTCTCACAAGTGCACCTTGCACCACTATGATTGATGTTGTGTAATATTTCTAATAAATTTCACTGTCACATTCATTACTCAATAATGTTACTGTACCACAAACAGTGCCACAGCCTGATTGTTGCCCATGGGAAGTGCAAAGTTACAGTTTACAGACTGCCTGGATAAATAACATAACATCAAATTCTCAACTATTCCCAGTAAATGTGAAAATTCCAGAAATAATCCCTTACATTGATCCTGGTTCCACATTTGGTCCACGAACAAAGAAGGGAACCCGGATATCAAAGTCATATGGCATCGATTTTCCTTTTACTAGTCCAAATTGCCCAATGTGGTAACCATGGTCTGCAGTGTAGATGACATAGGTGTTGTCCAGTTCCCCAGTTTCTGCAAGCATTTGAAATATCTGAAGCATAAAACAAGTTGTTTTGTTATTAGTTTAACTGATTGTAAAATAGCAAAGAAAATATTTTCATGAAAATTGTTAATCTGCTGCCAAGACAATTAAATTCAAATGACCTCTCTAACTTAATGGCTAAAGGTCTTCTGTTTTCTCGTGTGCTACCGCGCAGAGGTCTTATTAAATATTAAATGGTCTAGTCATGCTGCTTACCCTGTCAACAGAGTCATCCACTGACATAAGTGTCTGCAGTCTTTTTCTCTGAAGAATGTTGGTGAATTCCATATGGATAGGCCTCATTGCTCCTGTGAACTGCATAATCCAGTGTTTGTCCATGTTTGGAGCATAGTTGTAACTCGGAGTACTGAAGATAACAGAATAAAGAAGTTCAACATCACTGGTTGAAATATTTCTCAGCTATCAATTGGTTACAAAATGCCAAAGTTTCCTTATGAAGCCTGCCTGAACCATGAGTTTTGCATCTTGAATTTGGCTAGAATAAACATGAGGTGTTTATTCTACTACCTCTATAATGTATACCACTATAATTACAACCACTATAATGTATAGTGCTTAATGAATATTTCTAACGTATTCCAAATAAAATCAAAATCCAATAAACAAAATCCATCAAACAGATTTATCACAGCACAGGCTATAGCTCAGAACAGAGTGCAGTCATATCAACTCTCCAAAATACCAAAGCACAGATTCTTTACTGCAGCATGTCAACAAACCTTGCTTTCAGCCAATTGGTAACATTTTCAAAGCAAAACAGCAAGAGAAAAAAGACTTCCTTTCCAGCTTGCTTCTAATACGGCCTCTTACACTGCACCAAAACAAGACTAAAAATACCCTTGCCATCTGACCTGCCTAAGTTTTTTTTCCTCCTTCCAGCAATGACATCACCCGAAG
This sequence comes from Sphyrna mokarran, assembly GCA_024679065.1. NCBI lineage: Eukaryota > Metazoa > Chordata > Chondrichthyes > Carcharhiniformes > Carcharhinidae > Sphyrna > Sphyrna mokarran. The sequence continues at coordinate 71,713,693 of JAGIQG010000007.1, read as the reverse complement.
CCGTGACGATTAAAAAAAAACCTCTTAACGGTACACTATCATCATACAATTTACTGTTTCTACTTTCAATTATCTTCACTTTTATGACTTATAAAGAAAAAGCCTCAGTGACTGTACTTCATGATTTAGCAGGGGACTGACACTAATGTGAGAGTCTGGGAATCGGCTGATTCCAGGAAATTTGAAAACAACCCGCATGGCAGAGCACCATATGTCACACAAATCACTGCTGTTCCAAAGTTGCTATTTTCATTATAATCTGCAACATAGTCAGAACTCCTCACTCCTCAGAAATCTACTTTGATGAGCTTTACCGGGGTGTGCATGAGCTGCAAAAGAACTTTTTTTCATTCCTAGATAACCATGGCCCAATTAACAAGTCTTTAGGGTTTTTTCTGGAAAATCTATTCTATGTATTGATAGATCACCTGTAATTATCTATAATATAAGCCTCACAGTGGAACTTCATTGTATGCACAGTGTTCTACGATACCCTACACCTTTTCATTCACCACAACACTTGGTACACTGAGATTCCACATGTAGCATACAAAGCAAGCCTTATTTTCATTAAAACATTTTTCATATTAGATCTCTTTTAATGTTATTATAAAAATGATGGACAACTTTTATCCCTCTCCAAGCAATCAAAGGTTTGGAAGACCTTTTCTCAATCAATAAAATTGTGTTCTAATCTTTTATTATTTGAAAGGGCTGAGATTTTATTGCCCCAGCAAAGGGTATGAGGAAACAAATAAATTATTAGATATAAAAAACTCTGCAAATTCATCCAGCTTGGTTTCTAATATGCAGATAGTCATAAGGTACAATAATGGGATAGTTGATTGATCATGCTGTCAATCTCTTTCAATTTATGCCACCAACAGACCTACATATGAGGTGAGGAAAACCCCCTGCAGTGGAAAGCTTTAGGAAAAAAAATCCAAAATGATTTTTTGAACCAGAATGATAGGGAGTGGGATAGCTTAATCTTGGGTTTGGACGTAGCTCGCCACAACATCAAGTGCTGAAAGGCTTATACTGCGCTCTACTATTCTATTTCTATGTTCAAAATCACCTTTGTCTCCTAATTATCACAGAGAAAGGAAGAGGTCAATACATAGCATTGAGGAATCTACAGTCCAACAGGGTGATATGAGCAGAGTGGAAGCATCAACAAAAGAATGAATGTTTAGAAGAATTTACAGGCCAATTAGATGACTTTGGACATTGTTTGGCAGAATGTGTGTATGTAAGTGACTTCTATACTGTATCACACCCCAAATACTTTAGATTGTCCAAAATTGTGACAGTTCATGACATTGTTCAGAAATACAGGCCGGAATTCTCCCATCCCTCCCGCCACTGGAATTTAAGCAGGTGGGTTGCAGAGAATGTGAAACACCATTGACGGTTGGGTGGGAATTTCCAGCTTTTAGACCAACACGGCTGAAGAATTCCACCCATAATTTCACAGACAAACTCCCTAAGAAATAAGGATTCCAGTAGACAGCCATGCTAAAATAAGTTTACTGATTGCCATTAGGATAGGCCAATATGTATTTTATTTGAGGACTAATATCTTGCAGAATTCAAAGATCAAAATCAGTCTAAGTGCTATTACTATTAAGTATTGCTACTACAAAGTACTATCACTATATAGCTCAGTTGGCTGGAAAGTTAGTTAGTCATGCAGAAGTTATTTATGGCTGAAGTTATATATTGGCTGAAGTAATTTATGAAGGTCCTGCCTTTTCAGCCCTGCCCTTCACCTGAGTGTGGTGATCTTCAGGTTAAATCATCACCAGTCACAACCAGGGCACAGCAGTCTATAGGCATCTGGGACTATGGCAAATGTACTATTAAAATATACTTCCAACTCATCTAAACAACTGAAATAAAATAAGAAAGGATTAACAATACTGTTGGGGCAAATTTTAATTGCAAAAAAAATCAAACTGGTCATAATATCTTTTAATGTCAATTTCAAGATCAGAATTAAATCTTTATTATTACATGTATCATCCTGAAAAACATGGAAAAACATTTCTTCACTGCATTCATTTTGCGACTTGCTGCTATTAATTTATTTTCCATATTAATTTAATAAATATTAAAACTTCCCTTAGGAGAAAAGGAATTTTAAAAAAGTTCATCATGAAATGGATGCAATGACTCACAGCTCCGAGTTTTCTTTGCACAATGTTTTAAGAACAGAGTTTATTTGAAACCACCGGATTTTGGCACGAACACACTTTAATGATCAGTTTGCAGTGCCACATCCCTGTTATTAATTGTGTGTTGTTGTCAGTGAGCTCAACCCATGAAATAAGGTCATATTCCATATGTTACCCCTAAATTTAACCTCTGTATCACATGGATTCTTTCTTGAAACTATGTTAGATGAATGCTCCCCACGTCAAAGTTGTCAATACAAACTGAACATAAGGACAACTAACTGAAATAATTTCAAAATAGGTCAAAGGAATGCAAAACATATAGACAGTAATCAGGACACCATATATGATATCCAGTAAATGCAATAATCATCACACAGAATTTAACAACATTGAAGTCTGCAAAGACATATAGAGCAGAATTTTCCATTCAGGGAACTAAGTCCAGACGGAAAGTGTGATGGGTGGTGAGTCACACAATCTTCTGTTGATCAGCTCATTAATTATGGATGCAGGCGTAACCGGGTGAATCTTCTGGTGGGACAGGCATAAAGTTTCCCAACCCACCATCATCTCATAAGGTTGAAGATCCTGATACCATATTTAAGTAGTGCTCTCACAGCATTCGCTCATTGGAGGCCAGGAGCTCCACATGAGTCCTTGAGGTGCAAATCAGACTGGACAAGCTGTCAGATGTGAGAAACCATATCTTGTGACATATGAGGGCACTTCCAACATGGCCTTTCACTAATCTCGAGACAAGAACTTTGTCAGCAATATACCAACAGCCAAGCCAATGCTCATTGTTGCAACGGTTATGTCCACCAGTCTCTTAACCTTATTGAGGCCCTACTAACTCTTGCTGCTCAGGTCCTTAGCCCTCAAGGTCCTGTGACAATCTGCACTTGGCTCTCCTTTTCTTCATTTGAATGAGAGCCATTGCCAAGGCAGAGTTGCCTTCAGCCTGCATCATCCACACCTCAGTGGATCTTTGAACAACTGTAGTGAACTTTGAGTGAGCATGTCAAGTTACCTCCATCTCAAAGGCAGGAGGCAACGCATTTTACCTTGCCATGGCATCGCTACCCCACCCTTCCAGGTAAAGGACCAAAAGTGAGTGTCTCTCTAATTGCAGAAGATGACAAATGGCATAGCATGAATGACAATTCACACCTTGCTGGGATTTCAATGTTAGGAGACCAATGAGCTAGAAACAAACCTGCTACAATGCAGCCTTCACCACACAGAAGGGAACTGAGCATGCTTGAAATGCAGTTGTCTCAGAATTATTAGAGTCTCCCTTCAGTGGACCATGTGTGCTTACCTTGAACTCCACCAATCCGAAAAGACCCTCCTTCCACTTTAAGGGATTTCACTAAAAGTCTAATGCCATGATCAATGTCAAATTTGAGAAATGGTGCATGTCATCTTCCAGACTTGGTTAACCATCTTCTACCTTTCCCCGTGATCCAACAACTGCTCCCCAACTCCCACTTTTAACCCACCCAGCATCATCATTCCTTTCCCCTCTGTCACCCTTGAATCCTCATTGTTATCCTGGACCCATCACAATCCGCCAATATCTCCTATCTCCAAGGGGCCAACATTATTGTCCCCATGCCCTCTTTGACCTTATCCTTTCCTGTTATTTGAGCCAGTTGTTTTGTCCCCCTCCATGACATACCTGAGGAGACTTTCATCGACCAAACTCACTGAATCCCACTGTATCCCACACCCCCTCTGACTGTGACTGTTCCCTCCTATCACCTGTATGTTGAGTTCACCCCAGCATTAATGCCACCGACCTTGTTCTCTAAGACACTGCCTCTCCTTCTCTAGACACTCTCCCACTCTTCTTCCCTGGTAAGCCTGCTTTTACTTTCCAGCCTTTGCTCCATCTTTTATCTTACACGCCCCTAAATCTGCCTTGAAAATCAGGAAAACAAAACAAACTGGTGGGAAACTGATTTCTTCATTCATATCAAATTAAGTGCCCCGCTGCTGGCCGGAACGGAGAATTGCACCATAGGTGTCCTTTCACATGAATCACAAAAAGTCAGGTAAGGGAAGTAATTAAGAAGACAAATGGAACATTGGCCTTTATTGCAAAGGGAATGGTGCTCAATAGCATGGAAGTCTTGTTATGACTGGACATGACATTGGTGAGACCACACCGAGAACACCATCCACAGTTTTGGTCACCTTATATAAGGGAAATATTTGCATTGGAGGCAGTCCAGAGAAGGTTCACTTGGTTGATTCCTGGGATGAAGGAGTTATCTTATAAGGAAAGATCAAGTAGATTGGGCCTATGTTCATTGAAATTTGGAAGAATGTGAAGTGATCTTATTGAAGTAGGTAAGATTCTGAGGGGACTTGATAGGGTAGATGCTGGGAGGGTGTTTCCCACATGAGGGAATTAAAACTAAAGGGCACAGTTTCAAAACATGGGCATTTAAAATGGAGATGAGGAGGAATTTCTTCTCACAGTAGAATTGAGTGTTTGGAATTGTTTTGTCAGTGAACAGCGAAGGTTAGGTCATTAAATATACAGTGATTTTTGATTGACAAAGGGATTCTCTTGTCAATTAAGGATTAGGAGGGACAAGCAGGAAAGTGGAATTAAGGCCACATTAGAACAGCCATAATCTCATTGACTGGCAGAGCAGGTATGAAGGGCTGAATAGTCCACTCATGTTCCTATACTGTAATATTCTTCTTGTGGTCCTTCATATAGTAAGTAATCACTGATAGTGTAAAATGTATGTATTATATGAAAATTAAAGGTACTATTGGTTTAAACTTAATTTTGATTAATAACATTTTTCTTTCTCTTGGATTGAAGTACAAGTTACAGGAACCATTTAATGCAATAAATTGCTGATTTCTAAACCTTTAAGTTTCTTTTCAATTATCAATATCATAAGAGCATTTTTCGCTGGCACTGACTGTGCCATTCATAACAGCTCATCTGTTACACCTTCAGAATCAGACATTTCTTAATCATGCCTGCTAAGGTTCATTAAATAGCACATAGAAAATAATGATCTGCCATCACAATACATTTGAAATATACAAACTAACACTTCCCATTTGAGGCTGAGTAAACCCATTAACTCCAAATGATTAAGAGCATTGGATAACTGATGGGTGAATACCGCATTGCGGATTCCTCTTCCCATTTAAATTATACCTAAAATCATCCAGCCTTTTACCTAGTATCCACTTATAACCCCAGAAGCTGGAATGTATTGACAGATAGAAGTACAGATAATTCTAATTCCACTTTTGACCTAATCTGACCAGTTTTTGTATTTCCAAAAATTAATACATAAATGTTACCTGATCAATTAATCTTTCCATTACTGAGATTTGTCTGATCTGCAACATAGATTTGCAGTTGTAAGAAGTTATAATTAGTCGATATGTTTTTCTTTTAACTTTCTTTCGCTGATTCAGTCTTTCCTCAGCCCCTGATTCCTTCTTCCCTTATATCTCTCTTTTTGGTTACTCAGGTAATCAATTAGAAAGTAGGCTAATCAAATGTAAATATACTTTCATCATTATGTATTATTGAAAATCTTGTCTGTATGCAATTTTTGTAATTGTAAAGTATGTAATTTTACAGTTGGCTTGCCCTGTGCTTCTAGTGTAACAGCTATTGGAGGTGTTAATGCAATTAACTGTGGAGGTTCTGAGACCACTTCTCCTTGGATGCCAAAAGTGCACAAACTAAGCTAGTAAATAATGTAAATTCATTAACGCAGAATCATACAGTGATAAAGGCAGAAAGAGCTCTATCATACCAGTGCCAGATCTTTCAAAGAACATCCAATTAGAACTAGCTTTCTGCCCTTTCCTTATAACCCTATCAGTTTTTCGCTTTCATGTATTTACTTAATTTCTCTTCGAAAGTTATTTGGAATCAACTTCCATCATTCTCCCAAGCAGTGCATTCCAATCAGGACAACTCACTGTGGAAAGAATGTAATCCTCATTTTGTCTTTAGCAATTGCCTTAAATCTCTGTCCCTCAGTATTGATCTTTCTGCCACAGGAAACCATTATTTAATTTCTCAAGATACTTAGTAACTTTGAATACCTCTAAGAAATTATCCCTTTCTCTGCTTTAAGAACCAACCTAATTTCTGCAATTTCTCCATGTAATTTAAGTTCCATTTCTTGGGTACCATTCGAGTGAACCTCCTTTGCAACTTCTTCTAAGACCATGACCTCCTTCCTTGGCCTTTTTAACAGCTCACTGATGGCCTGTTTCTGCGTTGTATATTTTATGTAATCCTTTTATTTCCTCTGTGATCTACTCTGCAGTGTTCAATTACTGAGTTACTGGAAAACAAACAAGTGAAGAGTTACCGAGTTACTGAGTTTTCTTGCCAGAACTCATACTCTGGGAAATTCTGGTAAGAATTTGTCCGTGTCAGCATTCTAAAATGCAGCTCACTTGTAGCTCCTTCAGAACACCAGAAGGAGGTGGCGGAGCCCAGTGTGTGGATTCAACCTAAAAACATCTCATCCTACATCACCCTAATGTGATACCCATCAGCACAGATGGAACTCTGATGGTTGAAGCAAATAATATTCTTGCATTTAAGGGTAAATGACACAAGCATATGAGTGATAATGGTAGCGATGATAGATTAGGATGGAGAAAGATGGGAGGAGACTCGAGTGCAGCATGCACTGGCAGGGCTGAACGGCCTGTATATTTTTGTGCAATCTTTTGTAATCCATGTAATCTACTTTGCAGAGATCAATTACTCAGTTCTGGAAAACAAACAAGTGAAGAGGTTATGCAAAGAATTGGAAGCCAAGTTAAACTCAGGCACTTCCAGCTCAGTAACTAACAAGCATGTCATGTCACACAAAGTGTGACTGAATACTTGGCCACAGAGTGCAGTAGAATTTCAAGCCGGAATGAAAAAGGCCAATTGACAATCAATTATGCTGTTTGTTCGGAAGGCAAGAATCTGCAATTTCAAAAAATGAATGACTTTTTCAGCAGCTGACATGCCACATGTACAGGAGATCCTTAAGAAGATAGAAGGCATCTAATATCTGTCCATATATGGCAAAGGGCTATAGGCTGGTAACATTAATGACTGGAAGCTAGCAGTTCTCGGTTTGTTAGATCATAAGGGCACTGCACGTTTAGAGTAAGGCTCATCAGTCGTTCATCGTGTTCTAGCAACCAGGTAGATTCTATTTTGGCAAGGGCTGAAAATTATGTTCTGCCACACACTGGCGATATCAATCTTTTCTTTTATAATTGGATGAACATGTCATCCAGGTCACGAATATACTAAGCCAGTGTAATGATGTATGCCACAGATGTTATCAGGAACACTAAGTGTATTAATTAACAAACAAAAATTGCCCACTGGCTGTCCCAATCCCAACATGTCTACTGCATGCCTTCAGATTGTCTTGTGCCTAAGAGAGACTCCATCTACTGTGGTTATTATCCACTCTCAATCTCAACTGGTCTCTGAAGCTAGGGGACCCTCTTCTGCTGTGCTGCTCTTCAAGGGACAATCACCACACTCAGCTGAGTTTTTCTGAGGCTTGGATTTTTTTTAAGCCTAAAAGAGTAATGTGAGAATGGCTGAGATATTGGGGTTAGGCTAATGTATGGACAAGCATGGGATTGGCAGAAAATGCTGATATAATCCTGTACACTCAGCATCATCAGGACTTATTCTTCAGGTAGTGCAGCCAACATAGAACATAGAACACTACAGCACAAACAGGCCCTTCGGCCCACGAGTTGCGCCGATCACATCTATATCTACCAATCCACAGACTTATCTATAACCCCCTATCCCATTAGTTCCCATATACTCATCCAGAAGTCTTTTAAAAGACCCCAGCGAGTTCGCCACTACCACCACCGATGGCACCTGATTCCATTCACTCACCACCCTCTGAGTGAAAAACTTACTGCTAACATCCCCTCTGTATTTGCTTCCCTGCACCTTAAATCTGTGTTCTCTTGTAGTGACCATTTCAGCTTGGGGAAATAGCCTCTGAGAATCCACCCTATCTATTCCTCTCATCATTTTATAAACCTCTATTGGGTCGCCTCTCAACCTATGTCTCTCCAGGGAGAAGAGTCCCAGCTCCCTCAACCTATCTTCATAAGGTTTGCCTCCCAATCCAGGCAGCATCCTTGTAAATCTCCTCTGAACTCTTTCAATAGCTTCTACATCCTTCCTATAGTGACCAGAACTGCACACAGTACTCCAAGTGGGGTCTGACAAGGGTCTTATAAAGCTGCATCATTACCTCCTGACTCCTAAACTCAATTCCTCGATTAATGAAGGCCAGTACACCATATGCCTTCTTGACCACTTCCTCCACCTGCAAGGCCAATTTAAAAGTCCTATGACCTGGACCCCAAGATCCTTCTGCTGTACAATACAGCTAAGACGCCTATCCTTGATATTGTACTCCTTCATCCCATTATTCTTGCCAAAATGGAACACTACACATTTATCCACGTTGAAGTCCATCTGCCACTTCTCCGCCCAGTCTTGCATCCTGTCTATGTCCCAATGCAACTTTTGACATCCCTCCGGACCATCCACGACACCACCGACCTTTGTATCATCGGCGATACAAAGTACTTGGAAGTGCATGGTAAAATAATCAACAAATTTGTCAGACATGATCTGCCTTGACAAAGCCATGCTGACTCAATATGTTCTTTGAAGAGGTAACAAGGAAATTAGATAAAGGAGAATCAGTGGATGTGACTTATTTAGATTTCCAGAAGATATTTGCCAAGCTGCCACGTAGGAAACTGTTAAGTAAGAGCCCATGATGTTATGGGTATGATCCTGTCATGAATGGAAGATTGGCTGACTGGCAGAAGGCAGAGAATGGGGATAATGGGGTCTTTTTCAGGATGGCAGCCAGTCACTAGTGGTGTGCCTCAGGGCTTAGTGCTGGGACCACAACTTTTCAGAAAATACCATTTGGAAGAAGGAACTAAAGACACTGTTGCTAAGTTTGCAGATAATATAAAGATAGACAGAGGGACAGATAGTATTGAGGAAGCAGGAAAGCTGCAGAAGGACTTGAATAGGCTAGACAATGGACAAAAAAGCGGCAGATGGAATACAATATGGAAAAATGTGAGGTTATGCACTTTTGAAGAGGAATGGAGACATGGACTATATTCAAAACAGGGAAGTGCTTAGGAAATCAGAAACACAAAGGGACTTAGGAGTCCTTTGTTCAAAATTCTCTTAAGGTTAGTGCAATTAGGAAGGCAACTGCAATGTTACTATTCATGTCAAGAGGCCTAGAATACAAGAGCAAGGATGTACTTCTAAGGCTGTATAAGGCTCTGGTCAGACCCCATTTTGGAGTATTGTCAGCAGTTTTGGGCCCCATATCTAAGGAAGGATGTTCTGGCTTGGAAAGGATCCAGAGGAGATTCACAAGAATGGTTCCTGGAATCAAGAGCTTGTCTTATGAGGAACAGTTCAGGACTCTAGGTCTGTACTCGTTGGAGTTTATAAGGATGAGGGGAGATCTTATTGAAACTTGTAGGATACTGTGAGGCCTGGATACAGTGGATGTTGAGATGATGTTTCCACTAGTAACAAAAACTAGAACCAGAGGGTACAACCTCAGGCTAAAGGAATGAACCTTTAAAACAGAGATGAGGAGGAATTTCTTCAGCTAGAGAGTGGTGAATCTGTGGAACTCTTTGCTGCAGAAGGCTGTGGAGGCCAGGTTTCTGATTGTCTTTAAGACAGAGATAAATAGGTTTTTGATTAATAAGGGAAAATGGGGAAAAGGACACTATATGAGGAAGCAGAGATCTGTTATACTGCATCCTGTGAATAAAACTATTCTCAAAGAAAAGGTCTGTGTCTTATTTTGTGCTTCACTTTCTGGCTTGGATCCATTTAACAATAAGGTTTTTGTCCTTGTAAAATAGCATAACTCCAATCTTCTAGCACCATGGGATATCTACTACTTCATTATTCTTGCCTTATAGTTTTCAGTTTTTATGAAGAATCTATCCTTGATCTATTAATCCTCTTTTCTTTTTTAAATGCTACAAATCTCTGCTTGCTTAAAATTTTAGACTTATGTTTTCCTTATTACCTAACAATCAATTGTCTTGTTTCCCTTTATTTAAAAGCAGTGATGTCCTCACTGAAAGTCTAAATCTGCCATGTAATCACCACACCATCTTAGTAAATTAATCTGTACATTCTTGACATTGGAATTTCAATGAAGTGTAGGCACATGGAATTTTCAAGTTTTGTACTATTAGCATTTTAACAACAACAAAAATAACCTGTATTTATATCAAGCCATTAACACAGGCACTTGCCTGGAATGTTATCGTCAGATAACATTTGATATTGAGCTACATCAAAGACAGATGATCAAAAGCCTGGCCAAACCTGTCAGTCTAAAGAGCAATTTAGACTGGGAAGAAAGGGAAAGAGTTATAGAGGCAAAAAGGATTGGTTAGGAAATTCTAGAGCTTGGGACTAGGCAGTAGCAGGAATGGCCAGCAATATTGCAGCAATGGAAATTGGAGATGAGTAAAAGTATTAGTGAAATGCATGATCTTGAAAGAGTTGCAGAGTGTCACAAAGATAGGGAAGGGTGAGGGCATGGAGGGATTTGAACAGAATGATGAAAATTTGAAAACTGAGTTGTTGCTGGATCAAAAGCCAATATAGGTCAGCAAGCATCAGGATGCTGCAATAAAATTATAGCCTCTTCCTTCAAAATTGGGATGAATTTTGTAAGAGCATTGTGGTTACTTGTTTCTTTTTAGTTACACAACTCTATTAATGGTGAAGGGTAAACACCCAGCATTAAATACATTGGCCAATGTATGATTTATTTGTGGCTAGGAACATGTTACATAATCCTATTGACAACATATACAGATACAAGAGAGGATATTTGTAATGAGGCATGCTAACATTACAAAGTCCTACAATAATAATTGCTAATGGATCTATATTTGTAACAATTCAATCACTGTAGTATCATCACAGTGCAGGAGAATATCTCAGCCGTGTATTACAAAATTGACATGATGCAATTATCATTATAATTTAATGATCAGATTATACATTTAAAAACCATTCACCAAGGAAAGATGATGCTCTCAGGAACAAAGCCAATATTACTTACCTCTGAGGACTGGCTTTCACAAGCTCTTTATAATAGTTTGGTAAGGCAGGGCACTTTCTCATAACAGACTATTAATGGACTTTGTTATAGAAATTCATTTCATGAAAGATAACCTCCTTTTTGCCCTTTCTCTATTTCCATCTTTGCCAACCTAACAAACTCGACTCAACCATTCACATACTCTAAGAACCCCTGAAACAGTTTTGTGACACTTTGGTATAGTTTGCTATATAGATCCTTGGAATTGTTGTGGTCACAGGCAGGATGGAGGAGAACCTGATTCCTTCATGGATCTTCAATGGAAAGCAAATTAATAGGACTGGTTTTTCAAGTAGAAAGTAGTAGAAGGCGGCGAGGTGGCACAGTGGTTAGCACTGCTGCCTCACAACGCCAGGGACCTAGGTTCTGTTCAGTTCTCCGGTCACTGTCTGTGGAATTTGTACATTCTCCCCATATCTGTGTGGATTTCCTCTGCATGCTCTGGTTTTCTCCCACAGTCCAAAGATATGCGGGTTAGGTTGACTACCAATGTTAACTTGACCCTAGTGTCAGGAGGATTAGCAGGGTAAATATGTGGGGTTACGGGAATAAAGCCTGTGTGGAATTGTGGTCAGTGCAGACTCGAAGGGCTAAATGGCCTTCTTCTACACAGTAGGGATTCTATAATTCTATGAAAGCCATGCTTATAAGCCCATCACTGATGGCAAAAACTTCAGCTCAGCTCAGAGGAGGCAATGTTTTGACTATGAGGATATACTGATGGCTTATTAAATTCTAAAGTCACTTTTGGATTTCAGCATTCCTTGTCTTTGTGACATTAATAGAGGTCCCTCCTGAAGTGTAACCTCTGTCCTTTCATTAATAACAGATTGACAGGCAATCTAATAGCTCAGTATGTTATTGTTAATATTTGTATGGAATAGTGCCGGTAACCATGGAAGTGCATTTTTTTGACTGCTTTCACATTTCAGTGGAGACTAGAAAAGTATTAAAATGTAGTTTGAATCTTTTTGAATAACTTGGGATAATGTTGTCAACTGAACACACAAACTAAAGTACCACAATTAATAACCTTAGCTCTCTCTGTGCGGTACATCTGATTAAAACTTTCCACAACCAATTTGTAGGCCTGGGCAATATATTTCTTTAAATAATACAGATATGAGTGGAATGTATGGAGAAAGGCAGAGAATGTATAGTTACTCTCAAATTATACTCCACATCTCTGCAGTTCCTGCCCAGTCAAACACAACATCTCCATTCTTATTTTCTTTAATAGTTAATAGCCGATATCAACATTTTTCAAATTCACAAATTCAAATTGCAGATCATTCTAAAAGAATGATGATTGAAATCATAATCATTTACTTTTTTTTGCTTCAAGGCCTAATCTTACTTGACATATCTTATTTACAAGGCAGAGACAAATTTGTTAATCATCTTAGGAAACATGGAAAATGCAAATTTAGCATTTGAATTTTAAAATACTCTTTTTCATGGCTTACTGTCATGAAGTATAACATGCTTTTGTTAAAGAAAAGTGACTGACAATTGAATAATTTCTTCACACTAATTCAATATTACAGGTACACACATGGGCAGCAATGGTGACTCGCCATTGTCTTCTCAAAGGCAATGAGGGATGGATAATAAATACTTGTCTAGCCACATTGCATGAAATAATTTTTCATAAAGAAAATTTTACAGATACGCTACAGAAAGCATCCTTTCTTGATGCATCATAGCTTGATATGACTCCTACTCTGATCAAGTCCTCAAGAAATTATAAAGAGATGTGTACACAGCCCAGTGCATCTTGCAAGCCAGCCTCCTAGCCTTGGGAAAGCAGCCAGCACAATCACGGCCCCAATGCACCTTCTTCTATCTTCTTCCATTGGGAAAAAGATATAAAAGTCTGAAATCATGTACCAACAAACTCAAGAACAGCATCTTCCTTGCTGCCATCAGACTTTTGGATGGACCTATCTTATATGAAGTTGATCCCTCTCTATACCCTAGCTATGACAGTAACACTACATTCTGCACTTTCTCCTTTCATTCTCCCATAGGTGCTGTATGACTGGAATGGTTTGTTTGCAGAGTGCAAAAAATAATACTTTTCATTATACCCTATACACATGACAATAATAAATCAAATTAAATCAAAATCAAATCAAAGGATAAATTATAAACAAACACACTGCCCTGTCACACATCCGTCAGATCAATTTAAATCATACCAGTGTAGCAAAAACCCATTCCACCCTCTTCTAAGCTTTTATCCTTACTGACCACCCGATTTGAGAAATAAGGCTGAGTGATTGAATCCAAACAGCTGATAAAAGCGACCAAGCTTTTGTTGGGTGTGACTCTTCAATTTGTTTAAAATATTTCACAAATGTTTATTCAAGTGCTTTAAATCATATTGCTCAACCACTTCAAGTGCGTTGATATTTTCATTAAATTGCCATTTTAAAATTAAGGCTATCAAGCTGCCTTTAAAAACAGGCAGACAATTACTTATTTAAATAAATCACAGAGTAGAGAAAGGTGGAGAGGATTGTGCCACAGGTATTTATGGAATTTAGAAGTTATCCTCTGGCTTTTTTTGGAACGTTTTGTTTCTCCATGACATTTGCACCAGCGAACATTCCACTGAGACTAGACAAGATGTCAATATTGTCCCTTTTCAAAGTGAAATGTTTGCAGATATATTGCCATGGAAAACATTACAGCACCACAAATGTTTGACCTTCTTTCTATTATTCACAATTATAATACAAAGCAGCTGAACCAAGCTTTTATGTGGAAGTTGGATTTGAGTAATAATCAAGTCCATGCGTTATAGAAGATAAAATGGAGAGTGGGGGACTTTCAGCCCACATTTGCTGTCAGAGGGAACAACAACACAGACAGCAAATCTGGAGAGACTTGGGAAACGCGACTCTCTCCAGAGAGACCATGTTTCCTGATTTTCCCTGTTGCTCATCAGTGATATCCTGAAGTTCATGCCCACAATGGTGGGAACATCATTTAAATAGATTTTCATAAATTTAAATATTATTAAAGTGCCCGCTGCCCCAAGATCCATATGAGAAACAATCAAAGGAGTCCCTCCAGTGGTACAGAGGTAAGTATAGCCTCCTGGAGAGGCGGGAGGGGGTATGGAAGAATATATACAGACAGTGCCTCAGTACTGCCATGGTACAGGTTGGCACTGTCAGGTTGGCACAGCAGTGCCAATCTATGCCAGGGGCAGGCCATAGTGGGAGCCCCATGGAAGTGGACTTTATTTACATGTGGTGGTGGAAGGCGAGGGAGTAGGGGAAAGGAAATATTTGGAATACTTGTTGGGATGGGATGGGGGAGGAGGGGAATGCCAGCAATGATTGTTCTGGTTTGGGGGGGGGGGAAAGAATCCCCAATGGTGGCCTGTCCCAATAGAGTGGGTCCAGTTGGGTCTCACAGGCACCCCACCAGAGTGACAGCATAAAATCCACCTACTTGTTTTTTGATAGGACTGTCCCCCATAACCTCCCCTGAAAGGCATGGCCTCTTAATGATGGCACCTTCAGCAAACACAGGTTCTTGGGTCATCCTTGGGGTAAAGCCCAAGCTAGAGGAGCAAATCAAAGTGGGAATGATCCCTGCCCTACTATCTTCTTCCATATACACAGGAAACAAGCATATTCTAGGCAGAAACAGAGGAAGATCATCCCTAAATAGTACATGGCAAGGAAAAAAGTTAAAGCGTTCCTGAGTTTTAAAATGAAATTCATGGTGAAAAAGAGGCAGATTTTCACTGAAAAACACCCAGTGATACAGAATTTCCTTATTAGTCTTTTATGAGAGAGCACAGACCTTACCTGTCTGGTTTCTTTTCCTTTTCAAGTGATAATAACCAGATTAGAACATACAAGATAGGAGCAGGAGAAGACTACTCAGCCCGTTGAGCCTGCCTTGCATTCCAATAGGATCATGGCTGACCTTGAGTTTCAACTCCACCTCCCTGCCACTCCTCATAACTCTTAATTTCTTGGGACAACAAAAATCTATCCATCTCCAACTTAAATATGGGTGAAGCATCCACAGCATGGGGTAAAAAATCCCAAGGTTCACATCTCTCAGTGAAATTTCTCATCTTAACAAAAACTCAACCCTAAATGTTTGCTTTGGCGATTACGCGGGCCGATAAAGGTTTTGGATGACATCATTGGCCTCAAACTCACCACTGAGATAGTCCATCAGTAGATGGTCTCAGCTCAATGAGAAAGAGTGAGCAAAGATGCCCTCTAAGGTTCAAGGGCCTAGCCTACATCTCATGAGATTCATGTATGAAACAATCTACATCTAGAGGAAGAATCAAACAATGACCAATGACCTTTCAATGGCCATCGCAGAACTTGCAACTAACCATGACATGATGGCTCAAAGGGACTCCTCCTGTGCTATAAAACTTTATGACATCACCCTTGTTAATGAAGTGGAAGCCTTTTCCCAGGCCACTACTAATCTCTTTCTCGCAACCATAAGTTGGCTTCAACAACATGTGATGCCATTCCATTGCTAGCAGTTGATGATGCCTGCAACAAATACAATGGAAGGATGTGACATACCAAACTTAGTAGCATTCTAGAATGCAGGCAGAAAAATAAATGACAGAAGCCAGAGGGTGGTTGCAGAGAGTTGTTTTCCAAAATGGAGGCCTGTGACTAGCAAGTTTACCCCAGTCCAACGCTGGCATCTCCACATCATGACCAGTGGTGTGGCTCTGGGATCAGTGCTGGGTCCACTGTTATTTGTCATTTATATTAATGATTTGGCTGAGATTATAGGAAGCATAGTTAGTAAGTTTGCAGGTGACACCAAGACTGGTGGCATAGTGGAGAGTGGAGAAAGTTATTTCCAGTTGTAACAGAATCTTGATCAACTGGGCCAGTAGGCTGCTGAATGGCAGATGGAGTTTAATTTAGATAAATGCGAGGTGATGCATTTTGGCAGATTGAACCAGGGCAGGACTGGTTTAATGGTAGAGCATCAGAAAGAATTACAGAACAAAGAGATCTAGTGTACATATTCATAGTTCCTTGAAAGTGAAGTCACAAGTGGACAGAGTGGTGAAGAAGGCATTCAGCATGTTTGATTTCATTGGTCAGAACATTGAATACAGGAGTTGGAATGTCTTGTTGAAGTTGTACAAAACATTGGTAACATCACACTTGAAATACTGTGTGCAATTCTGGTCAACCTATTATAGAAAGGATATTATTAAACTAAAAAAAGTGCAGAAAAGATTTACTAAGATGCTATTGGACTTGATGGATTGAATTATAAGGAGAGGCTGAATAGACTGGGACTTTTTTCTCTGGAGCGTTGGAGGCTGAGGGGTGATCTTGTAGTGGTCTATAAAATAACGAAGGGCACAGATCAGCTAGATAATCAATATCTTTTCCCAAAGGTAGGGGAGTCTAAAACTAGAGGACATAGGTTTAAGGTGAGAGGGGAGAGGGGCAACTTTTTCACACAGAGAGTGGTGAGTGTCTGGAACAAGCTGCCAGAGGTAGTAGTAGAGGTGAGTACAATTTGTCTTTTAAAAAGCATTTAGATAGTTACATGGGTATGATGGGTGTAGAGGGATATGGGCCAAATGCGGGCAATTGGGACAAGCTTGGGGTTTTAAAAAAAAGGGTGACATGAACAAGTTGGGCCGAAGAGCCTGTTTCCATGCTGTAAATCTCTATGATTCTATGATTATGTGAGGATGTATTGTCTTTGGACCAATTTAACATACTGTGATATATTCTCTAACGTATATGGAATCCAAAATACTTCAATTCTGTCTTTAGTTGCATCACTTTAGGTTATTCCAACTACTTACACAATCAATGAGAGATGTATAACCACCAATTCTTCACCATAATTTCTTCCGACTTAAACCAATTCTGGAAGGATAAAATCTAAAATGGTGCCACTGACTTTCATTATTTAAGCGGTTAGCACTGCTGCCTCACAATGCCAAGGACCTGGTTTCAATTTTGGCCTTCAGTGACTGTGTGTGGAGTTTGTGGAGTCTCCCCACATCTGCATGGATTTCCTCAGGATATTTCAGTTTCTTCCAGCAGTCCAAAGACGTGCAGGTTAGGTTGATGGGCGCTGCATAATTACCCGTTAGTATCCCAAGATACGTAGCTAGGGAGATTAACAGGGTAATAACACGGGGTAACGGGGATAGGGCCTAGATGGCGTACTCTGTCGGAGAGTCAGTGCAAACTTAATGTGCCAAATGGCCTCCTTCTGCACTGTAGGGAATTTATGAGTAACCCTTTACAAGTCCATCGTCAGGCTAGTTGAAATCCCAGTGACAAATATTTATATGAGATTTTATAGCCATCAGGATCTTTGGTTTGTGCCAACAGTGGCTGGAGAGATCGGTTCCATTAGAAATGGGATTGATAGGAGGGATATGGATGGCAAAAGCTGTTTTCTTCCCTGATAGATGCTGGCATTATAACAGGCAGATCTCAATGATAAACAGTGTTTATTCTTCAAATAATATTGAATCCATCAGTTGGAAACATGCCTCTCAAGTCAACAGAAACCATTTCCCAACCACATTTTCATATTATGTGCAATAAACAAATTAGACTTGTGACAACATTTATATTCCTAGCTTGTTCTTACAGCTTTAGATAGATATTTTTTCAAGAGTGATCTGTTGAAGTCTTTAGTGGAAGAATAACTAAAAATTCTATAAAGAATATTGCTGCAATTAAGAGACTAACTTCACAGCAAATGTTTTGCGGATTTCTACTTGCACTGTAGAAAAAGCAGCTTAGGTGATTATTTTCCCTGAAATTAGCCTTGTTTTGTGTTTTATAATGTGCTGTAAACAATGGAACTGAATATATTTGAAAGGGTATCTGATATCAACATCATTCAGCCTAAGTAAGGAAGAATACTTATAAGTGCAGAGATTTTCAGAGTAACTTCATTGCAGTGTTACTGTAAGCCTACTTGTGACATTAATAAATGCACTTAAAAAAACAATTCTGATCACAAGAATGTGCTTCCATTCTTCAGAAGACTGTTTCCTTTTACCCAATTTGCAACATTTGTTCATTTGCAGTCATTTATCATTTTTCCAACATTGGCCATCCTATAGTCTCCATGAATTAGATTCACATTTAATACAAAATTAGGATGGGCTTTGTAGTGTGGACAGTATACTTTGCAAACTGGACAGACACTATCTCACAGACAGCAAAGATAGGGAGCTTCCATTCTATCAGTTTGGCTTGCTACAATCCAGCTTGTAGCAGTGAGATCAGAGCCTGCAGTGTGGTTTCAGGTCAAACCTGAATGTATCTCAGGAGATGGGAGCTACTTCAATATGTTCCAATTCAACTATGTTCTTGTCCATTACTGTGTATATATATGAATGAAAAAGCAATCCATGATGGGTGTCGTAGCTCCCCCCACCAAACTACACTGGGTATGAGGCAGAGGATGGCGGTGCTGGACAGAGGTACAGATGGTTGCAGACAACATTGCTGCCTGAAGCCATTTAATGTTGAGAGAGAGAGAGAGAGCTGCCAGTCAATTGGATGGAAGGCAGCTTTGTAGCACCACTGGGACTATCAGGAATATGACTACAGCTGGGAATGCAAGCAGCCCCACCAACTCAATGGAACCTGTGCTAATAGGCAAGTTCAGGGTCTCATCGTAGCCAGGTTGGCAGGCTTCAGCGAGATGAGCGAGAAGGCTGAGTGGGGTTGGGGGCCAGATTTCAGAGGCCAGCTGAAAGAGTTAAAGGGAATGAATAATCTTGGGGTGGGCTATGGAGTCCATGGGGCCCACAAAGGAGATTTTCCTCACATTCCATCTTACCTGACATTACCCCAACAGTTAATGCTGTTGGCTTTCACAACTGGTATGGGCCTCGCTCTGCCATGGGTATAACGCAAGTCAGTGATGCGATAAGACTCATAAATGGCCATTAATTATCCACTTAAGGGCCTTCTAGGCCAAATGGCAAGTGAGCCATCTGACAGATCCCGCCTCCCCAGTGTAGTTGCAGTGGGGGAAGGGTGAGTCAGGCAGTGGCGGACCGGATGACTCTGGATTTTGTATACCATCCCTATTTTCAAACATGCGAGAGCATAATCCAGCTCTATGTTTAATTATCTGTAGAATAAATGTCATAAGACAGAATCTATATTGGTTCTATAAATAACAGCAGAAAATCAATTCCTTTTGTTGTTCCTAAGCTAAGAATGTTTACTCACA
Organism: Sphyrna mokarran; assembly: GCA_024679065.1. Taxonomy (NCBI): domain Eukaryota; kingdom Metazoa; phylum Chordata; class Chondrichthyes; order Carcharhiniformes; family Carcharhinidae; genus Sphyrna; species Sphyrna mokarran. The sequence continues at coordinate 71,694,039 of JAGIQG010000007.1, read as the reverse complement.
TATGCTGCGAGGCATTGGGGAAGAGCTCTGAAAATTGTGGTGCAGAATCCTCAGGGCCATGGGGTGCAGCGTGACTGATAACCATCAGCACAGGTCTATGTGGATAGATCTTCTTGGATATACGGAAGTAATTGATACTGTCATTGGTAATCACATCTGTAAAGTAATCCTGAAAAGGAAAATCCCGCGTAGTTATGATTTTATTGACAAAGGACACAATTTTAAACATGTACAGCCAGTCCTTTAGAAATCCAAAACACTTGTGTTGAGGTCAGGTACTGAAGCATTGATGGTTGAAACTTCATAAAAGAATGTAGGAGATTGTGATGCCTAACTTCTTTTAACAAAGACACAATTCTCTGTTGTGCATTATTACTTGAGTGCTTTTTCAGAGAACTGTGCATAAATGAAGTAAAATGGAACAGCATTTACACATGATAGGATAGAAAATGTGTCTGCTACAAGACAGGTGGACACAATCTAGGGCAATTTCACAACATCCTTGGCAGGTAAGAAGCTTCTGAGGTGAGGTTCAATGGGAGATTCTGGAGTGGGTCAGTAAGTAATGCCCAAAGGTGTATCTGAATGGCAAGATGGTCAGAATTTAGAATTTTAAGAACAGACAGGCCGAGGTTAAAAAAAAAATATGAATTACACATTAGCCTGCTCCTGTTTTTAGGGTATTCATAAGACCTGTTCACCTAAACAGACATTGCTGGGTTAAATCTTGATACAGAGGGTAGCCATATATAACATTATTTCAATAGTCAAGCAGAGGCAAACACCTCATTACACTGCACTTGCTCATCAGGTGCCACTGCCTAACAGCATAAATTATATGACAGCTACATGGGAACACTTTTATAATGAACTGCCCCATAGATATCAGGCAATATGAGAGTTTTTACATACAGAGATGGAATACAGAGACTCACAGAGGGAATTTAATATATGACAGTTACTCAGTAATGTGCCTTTATTCAGGTATAAGCTAAGTAATATTATGGTCCAATTTTCTTGTCTTGCTGCACTATTTCCAACTACAAATAGTACAGTAATCGAACCAAACTCAGCATGGAAATCAGAATTCTCAACTTGTCACTTGTCCAACTTTTGGGTCAATCTTAATTTAGGTAACCAGAGCTCTCACCAGTCAACTGGAGACTTTAGGAATATATGCAAATTGAGATCAGATAAAATTGCCATAATCTCTGATACAACTTGAGACTATTTTGTATATTTTTAATATATATTTAGCTGGAGTCAGGGAAAGCAGTCAGTTTATTGTGTGGGTTTTATTTCTTAAAGATTTCTAATAATCTCTTTGTTAACAGGGATGTAGGATCCTTTGTGTTCCTACATCCCTGTTACAATACATAATCTGGTTGCATTCCCAATGCTACCAACCCTTCTGCTTTAAGATGTCATTGCATCCTCTTCACACTTGCAGCATGTAGATAAAAAAGAGGAAGGGATCGAGGATAGGTATTTGGGGGCATAGAGGTTTGGTGCAAGAAAACAAACAGAGGTCACTGCAAGTGATTCTCTGGGTAAAATTAGATAGATAAGAATTGAACCATGCCACGCCCAGCTGAATGACAGTAGATACTTTGGAAGAGAATGGTGTGGTTAATCATGGTTATCTGGTTAACTTGCTGATCAAATGTCTTGCTTCAGGAGGCACTAATACTTCATTTTCCAATAAGCTGAGCAATCATCATTGAATGTCCGTTGATATCACAATTGGTCAAATGCTGTCGAGGACATTCACTTTCACCTGACCATTTTTTATGGTCTCGAGTTCCACATTCCAACCGCTGTCTGAATTAAAAAGGTTCTCCTGAATTTCACATATTCATGGCTACTTGCTTTGAAATTCATCACAAATAGAAACATCTCCTATATATCCACCCTATAAAACCACTTCATAATTTGAATCCATTGGGTCACTGCTCAATGCTAGGTGGGGTTTTCCTCCCCCTTTGTAGTGTGTGGGATTTTAAAATGGCAATGACAAATGGAAACCCTGTTGTCAACAGAGTTTCCTGTTGAATGTGAAAGTGGAGTGGCTCCCCCTTCTGGGGGGGCAGAGTGATTAGCACTGCTGCCTCACAGCACCAGGAACCTGGGTTTAATTCCACCTCGGGCGACTGTCTGTGTCGAGTTTTCATGTTCTCCTCCTGTCTGCATGGGTTTCCTCCAGGTGCTCTGGCTTCCTCCAACTGTCCAAAGATGTGAAAATTAGGTGGATTGGTCATGGTAAACTGCCCCTTAGTGTCAGGGGAACTAGCAGGATAAATATGTGGGTTTACAGGGATAGGGCCTAGGTGGGACTCTTGGCAGTGCAAGCCTCCTACTGCACTGCAGAAGTTCTATGATCCTGACTTTACAATGGAATGAAAGTTATTAAAAGTAACTGAAGCTTTTTTTTATTCCTTAATGGGATGTTGGTGTCACTGGTAAGTTTAGCATTTGCTGCACAGCTCAAATCGTCATTGAACTGAATGACTTTCCATTTCAGAGAGTAGTTAAGTGTCAAACACACTGCTGAGGGTCTGGAGTTACATGTAGGCCACACTAGGTATGGACAGCAGGTTTTCTTCCCTAAAGGACATTAATAAACTAGTTTCATCGGTATCTTCACTGAAACTAACTTTGAATTCCCGATTTCATTGAACTCTGTCATGATGTGATTTGAGCCATGTCCCCATATATTTGCCTTGGTCTCTGGATTACGTTACCATTTTGACACAATTGACATTACCCTGAGAAACATATATGCAGATGTCCTAGAGTTGGAATTATTATATTCCAACAATCTCAAATATCTTCTTTTGTGCTAGGCCTGACACCAGCTGTACAACCAGTGGAGAATGTATACCTGATTCATATTTGCTTCAGTTTTACTGGGGCTTGTTGATACCACAATTGGTCAAATGCTGTGCTGATATCGAGGACAGTCACTTTCACTTGACCACTTTTTATGGACTCGAGTTCCACATTTCAACCGCTGTCTGAGTTAAGAAGGTTCTCTTGAATTCCTTATATTTAGGGCCACTTGTTTTGAAATTCATCACAAATGGAAACATTTCCTATATCTCCAATCTATAAAATTTCTTCATAATTTAAAAAACTTTCATCAGGTCACTGCTCAATGCTGAGTGGGATTTTCGTCCCCCGCTTGGTGTATAGGATTTTAGAGTCCCACTATTGTCAACAGATTTCCCGTTGAATGCACCCCTTGCCACTGGGAAACTGTTGTGTTCCATAAGATCCAATCAGCGTAAATACTAGTATGATTTCAGCAACTCTCTGTCAAGTAAAGAGTACTATTATTCCTGCCATGAAACCTAATGTTGAAGTTGAAAAGGATCTGGGATTTTAACAAATTTGACACTAAAACTCCCCAATGCCCAATTTTAGTGGAGTAGCAAACAACAAAGCAAATGCAAGATTAACTGCTTGGCCAAAAGGGTTGATTACAAGCCAGAAGCATTTATGTTTAAGCACTGGAGCTCTGAAGTTAAGCCAGCGAACAGCATCAGGGTAATCCTAGCTTCAGTGGACTGAGTCATGACTGGGTACTGAGCAAGCTTTCAAAAGGTTTCATTATGTCTGATCTGGCTACCATTGGGTTGCATGACTATCCCTCTTTACCACTTTGAACCTGGTAGTAAAACACTTTACCAGAAAAAGTAAGCATAAAACATTATTCCATTTTCAACTTTGCTGTTTCATTGAAATGTAAATTTGAATCTAGGTGTCACTTAATAAACCAGTAATGGTAACATAATCTGAAATCCGGAACTTCATTTGATTTAGAGTAACTCCCATCTGTGTGAAATATTATCAGGATACAAGAGAATTAGCCAAACCAAAACTATCAACAAGAGAAACATTAATGCGATTTATACAACTTCTGGCCAAATCTCTGTTAATGCAGAGGGAAATAGAAGAAAATGTGGAGGTTCAGGTGGCTGCCACCTATTTATTCAGTGGCTGGGGAATTCAAGGTAAAGGTTATAATGGTTTAAAACTGAGAATTCGCTCAGCTTTTAAAATTTGCATTATGCATGATTGTTCTGAAGGTTGGACAAAAGGATCAATATTTTTAATACACTTCAAATAAAAGTATCTTAAAATTGCTTAGTTGTAATTGTAATATGGTTGATGCCTATGTGTATCTGGTTGTAAAATATGGTATGTATGATAGGAAACATTGCCAAGGGCTGGCCCTCAAGGTATTAATGTATGAGTTATGGGGAGGGACACAGACCCAACAGATACCCCAATTTGAGTGCACTTGATGAGGGAGTACTGAATACAGGGAATATCAAGGTAGGAAAGCAGATGGGGTTTTCACCAGGCTATCTAGTATGTCTGAATCTAATTGTAACTTATAGGAAGGCCACAAGGTAAATCTGTATAATTTAAATAAAAACAGTTTATTTTATGTCTTTATTGCTGCATTGTCAGTCCTAGACTGACTTCCCCAAGCACTGTGGAGCTTGTTCCCTAAATCACCTGAGCTGCTCTCTTAAAGGGGTAGTAGGCATCCCCAACTACATATATAACACTCCTCTTGTGCCTTCTGGTGACCAGCTAAACAGCACAGGGGCAATGCTCAGCCACTTGGTTGCTTTCTTGGCAACAAGACAAATAACTGGAAAGGCAGCTGCAAAAGAACATCAAAATGTAGGAAGGTGCATTGCCTTCAATAGAGAGTAAGCAGTGTCACACAAAAATTAAATTACATAAAAAGCTATGAAACAAATAAAAAAATGGAAAAATGTGTTCAAATCCTTATTAAATGTTAATGCTGAAATTTTGCATGTGCACTAAAAGCACATAATTGGAAATTCAGGTGGACACATATCCCTCTGTGACCTTTCGCTTAATAACTTCAAGAGGCACAAGATTTTGATGTGAAGTACTCAAGTTTCTGTTATACGCTCGAACACTATTTCAGTTTCATAATGTTTTATTTTCCAGAAATGTGACTGGAAGTTTACAGGAATGTTTAATTCAAAAAAAGGAGCAATCCTAAATTCATACCAAGAAAATCTCCCTTACAAAAGCATGGACTGCATTTGGTACAGTCTATTTATTGTACTGTCAAAGAGCTAAAGTCATAGAACATTGTCTTCAGCAGAAGGCTACTTCTTTGTCTATTCATCATTCACCTTGGTGCCTTATGTAAGCACCAATGAGGAACTGCTGAAGAAATCCTTGCAACTTAAACCACTTGCGGGCTAATCACATGCTCTGGGATACAAAGTGCAGCACAGCTGCAAAGGCACAGCCTTAGGCTGGACTCCATGTCACATGTCAATGTTAGTACAAGCCAGCCAGCTGTGTCCTTTCTCTCTCAATACCAGGATCTTAGCAGGCAAGAGGCTCCTGGATATTCATATTGTAATTATACTCTGCAGAGAGCAATTTAAGGCTATTGTTTCCATAATATTAATGATGAACCCAATTGAGGATCATTTCCTTCTTTTTAAATTCATTTTTAGACTATGACATTCTGGTTTAAATAAATGATTTGCATTTAAAAAATAGTTTTGAGCGACTAAATATACCGTAAGGACCAATGGAAACTGAATGTTATTGTTCTCCAAATTTTCAATCCCTTAAATTTTTCTCTTTTAAACAATAACTATACGTGATTACAAGGCATTAATGTCACTGAAAGATCCAGGTGATGTTACAAAAGCCCATTACCTGAATACTAAGATTAAACTATAACCTTCATATGCCTTATGCTTAAGATTGTTTGGTTTTAATTTTACATGTTGCTTTTGGGCGTTTCTGTTCTCATGGTGTGACTGCCACTTCAACATGTGTCCTTGATGTATAATAACAATCCCATTGTAGATTAATGACTGTGATTACATTTGCACAGGAAATTAAAAATTTGCAGGTAATTACGCAAATCCCATACTCCAATAATTCATTGGCACGGACTCAATTTTGAAACACAAAACCAGTGCCTAGATATTGAATGTGATGGGCAGCAAGTGCATGCTTGTTCCATGCCGGAAATGTACCATTCACCATTCTGAATTGAGCTGCTCCATAGGTATTTAAGACATGCGCCAGAATTTGACCACTCCACTCACCAGGGAATCAGAGCGAGCGAGTGGTGGACAATGGAAATATCGGTTGACCTCAGGTGAGATTTTCCAGTCTCGCTCGAGCGAGGCCATAAAATTCTGTCCACGTTATATTCCACAATAATTAAAATATTTAAATAAGGGCTCTACTTTTACAGCAGCTATGGGTATTTGGTAAGGCTTGTTGAAGGACTTTTTTGTGACATTGGTCTGCTGCACATTATGACATACAGCTCGGTAATTTGTGGCGTTAATTACACAGCACCAGTCAATGGTCTTATCCACTGTGTACAGGTTAGCAGCTGCGGATTTCTTCATTTAGTTTATTAGTCAACTTCAAAGTGTTTTCAGGACTGTTTTACTGGAGCTGGATTATTTTTGGCTGCCTTCAAAGTAGCCTCTTGCAGTCCTAGATGGTCAGATCGTTTTTTAGGGCTTTGGAGACAATGGGATGCATCAAGAACAAAAGAGGGAGCAAGAGAAGGTGGGAGAGGAAGGATAGGATGCAGAAACTGCAGAGAAGACCACACCCACAGTGTAACACGCCTCTTACCTGAACCTCACTGAGAAACAATGCTCCAGGCACATTGCTTCACTTGGGAGTTTGCCATTAAGTTACATCACCTGCTGCAGTCACAACTTAAGCCCTGAACCAGACTGTCAATGGACAGCAGGGTCACTGTGCTCTTTAAACTTTATGCAACAGACTCCTTTCAAGCTGCAGCAAGTTGTATCAGTTTGTAGTCTACTACTGTATTCAGTATGTGACTAATGCTCTTTACACCATCTGCATTTCCTTCCCGCCGGACAGAATTTAGCAGGATGATTAAACACTAGGCTTCATAAACATGGCCAAGTGATATTCATATTGCATTGTCTGCTCACTGTCACCAACGAGCCATCTTTCCCAATGCAAGGGATACCAGACCAGGGATATCAACATCCAGCTAATACATGACATGTATGAATGGCAAAGCAGGCTTGAGGGCCCAAACGGCCTACTTCTGTTCCTATGTTTGTAGGTAGGTTTGTGCTCAGTGGTAGCAGGCATAATGCATTCATCCTGAGACTGTTTTCTATACTACCACTGCTCTAACCAGTCTGCAGGTTGGCTGTCAGGCAATAAGGTTGTTCTCTTCAGACTTGACTCATGACTCCTTCCAGGAACATGGGTACAGTTACCTCCAATATGAGTCATGTTGTCATCAGAAATGTAACTGAGCAGACAGTTGGTCTGTGTAAGTGATGTTACTGATGTCTATGCCATTCAGTCCAGAATCTCTGCAATATTTGTGCCTGTCAATTGCGCATTTCATAACTTTGCCATTATGACCAGTTGGGAAGCAAAAAGTACAACAAGAGCAGGAAAAACAGCATCACTGAGCACCCGTACCTCGAACCGATAGAGCTCTCACAGAGCAGCTCACTGAAATGCAATGTCCCTGGACACAACCTATAATCCTCAATACACCAACAGTCCCATAACCATGATCATAACTGTCTTTACCATCACTATTCAATTGCTTTTCTTCATTCTAGCTTTATGGACTTCACACAACCTCGACACCAATAAAAACAATTTAACCAAAATTGAACTGCATCTGTGTCTAATAATTAACAGAAATGATTATGAACCACCCCTATGCAAGCCGTTGGGGTTCTGTGCTCATTCTGGGCTCATTTATTTATCCTAGTGCTTCTTCAAAGTGTATTCCTTGTAGCCAGAGCTTGGGAGGTGGAAGATTTCTGAACTTCCATTGAGGTTACTTCCAATGACCCTGATGGGACGAATTTGAGAAGTTCTGGGTCTTGAGGGCCTCGCTGCAAACTGAAACATCTTGACACAGGCTTGGATTGCACTGTCCAGTTGGTTGTCTAGCAGGAAAAAGGGCATTGGCAGAGCAGGTCGCAGAGCAGCATACAGACTGTCATCCCAGAGAGAAGATTATAGGTCCCTCCCCATGAAGTCTTGGCTATTCTCCTGGGAATGTGCCTCAGCACTGCTATGTCACCATGTAAGAATAGTGTAGGAGTGATGTGACATTCTGGAAGCTCCTGGTGACATTGGTCCCTGAGCTAAGTTGACAGTGATCTAAGTATTTATGAAGTACCATTAGCTAAAGCTAATTTCGGTTTATGTTGGACAGACTAAGGCCAAAGGACAATTTCTTACAATTGGCAGGTCTCTAGTGCAAAGATCACCCTTTGGACCTATTTACTTCATTAAAGATAGTCTAAAGGAATTCCCCCCAGGTCAAAGTTTCTGGCAAATATTGTTTTTTATTTTAAAAAGTGATTCAAAAGTTATCATGAAATCAATTTACTTCATGCAAAGTAACACATTTCATCTTGAACACTGACCAGTGATTCATAGTGGAAAATGTGAATTAGGCAAGGCCAGAGCATCAGTCTTATCTGCAACTGTCTCCACAATTGAATACCCTAGTGACAATTATTGTTGGTCTCACATGAGGAATTTTGAATGCACGACTGGAGGATTGTGGAACCAAACCTCAGCATTAGTCACCAACTTACTGCATTGAAGGGTAGAAAAAAAGGGTAGAAAGAAAAATGCAAATAAAATATACAAGAAACATCTAAATCATCCCAAAAATGTTGAGATGATTTCTATGGAGATGTGCTAAAGACAGATGGAATTGTCAGATTGCTGAGGTAAGCTATTCTGAAGTAGGCAGATCACCCTGGCTAACAGCTACAATATCCACAGAAAGAAACCAAACAACAGTATTCTAGCTTCAGATGTACACTGCTGCTGCCTGTCATTGTTCAAACAGTGCACTCTCTGAGAGTGAATTTTATTTTCCCACAATTAAATAGAAAGCACTTTTAACATTGGACTGCACTCTGTGACTTGTCTATACAGGCAGTTTGTCTATTTCAGTGAACGCCCTTTATTGTGATTATGAAGTTGTTTCATATTTAACAACAAAAGATCAAATAGAAGAAATCTAAACCTTGGCATACAGGGCATAATTTTAAAAATTGCAACATTTAGAAGCACTGGGAACAATGAAGGGGATAATATAGAACTTCAAAGAGACGCAGACAGGTTGGCTGATTGTTTGGACAAGTAGCAGATAAAATTTAATTTAGGAAAGATTTAAGTGATTAATTTTGGTAGGAAAAATGTGGGAAGACAATACAAAACAAAGAGTACAATTCTAAAGCAGGAGGAGGGGCAGAGGGATATGTGTGTATATGTGCATAAATCATTGAAGGTGGAAAGATAGGTTGCTCGACCAGTTAAAAAAGCAATCTGTATCCTAGGCTTTATTAGAGTATAAAAGTAAGGAGGTTGTGTTAAACTTGTATAGGTCTCCACTAGAATATTGCATTCAGTTCAGGGTACTACATTTTAGAAAAGTTGTGACGACATTAGAGAGAATGCAGGAAAGAATGTTCCCAGGGATAAGGAATTCCAGTTGCAGAGATAGCTTGGAGAAATTGGGAATGTTTTCTTTAGAGAAGGTTGAGAGGATATTTTATAGAGGTATTCAAAATTATCAGGGGCCAAGGAGAAGCTTCCCACTGGTGTAAGATTACAGACAAGAGGGTACAGTTTAAAGTGATTTGACAAAAAAAGTGGCAATATGAGGAAAACAAAATTCCCGCTCTGAGTGGTTCAGATCTGGAATGCACTGCCGAGTGTGATGGAGGCTGATTCAACTGAGACAATCAAGAGAGAAGTGGATTATTGTCTGCAAAGGAAGAATGCGCAAGATTATGTGAAGAAGGCCAGGGAAGTGGTACTAAGTAAATGGCTTCTATTGAGAGCCAGCGCAGACTCGACAGGCCTCATTTTGTGCTGTAAGCATTCTGGGATCTGTGAAACAAGATCAGGTGCTTGTTTTCTTTTTAGGTCTATTACCAACAATGCAAACAAATACACATGGAAGAACTGACAGTGAAGGCAGATAAAGTGAATATTTTGAATTAAATCCTCATTGCTTTCCAAAAGATGTGATCATTTTGAAAACTCATTAAAATCTCATATTATTATGTTACACGTACGTGATTTAAAATGTCTTATATCAACATTGCTTTCCACTTGGAAATTTTAACATTTTCACAGGGGATGAAACTGATTTTCTTAAATGGGGTTTGGAGAGGCTGGAGGGCAGTAGGGGGGAGGGAAGGTGGGGACCAGAGGGGAGGGAAGTATGACACATCAACTCAAATTAATATTAAGAGCAAAAGCAATATTTAAAAGCGAATGAAGCAGATACCTTGGAATAATCAAATCCATGTTTCTCCTTAAAGCCATTCCGACAAAGAGTGTAGTTATAAAAACGGGAATTCTTTACAAGTCCAACCCACTCTCGCCACCCTGGTGGGATGTAGCTGCCATTATATTCATTGAGGTATTTCCCAAAGAATGCTGGAGGAGAACAAAATGCAGGTCAGTCCAAGTGTAGCACTTAACTTGAAAATGAATTGAACAACATCTGAAACAGAAGTACTCAGTGTTTTGCTTCCTTTGTGACTTCTGTTTCTCCACTTGTCTATATTATCAGAGCAATTATGAACATAACTCGGCACTGTGCTCTATGGGGCAGTGGAAATACTCAATAGATAAGTTTCCATGGCAATCAAATAAGAATCCAATCAGCTACTGATTGAGTGTGTATCACTATAAGAACATTACAGGCTGTACCAAAGCTACCCATTCTCTTGGCGAATCCCAATCTTATAGTCTTTCTTATTTAATCGCACAACTTCAGGAACAGAAAACATCACATAAATAAGTGAACAAGCTAATTAGATGAACCAGATTGGGAACATATTACAATTATGATTAAATTGCTTTGGATTGTGCCATTAAATTTGAGTTAAAATGAAGGGGATCATGCAGCTATTCTGAATCCGACCTGACAAGAAGCCTGGGTTTAAGTCAAAGGACCTGATGATCAAGGTGCAACATTCTCACACCTGGGAACAAAAGGCAAGGGTAGCTGTGCCAACAGTGAATAGATTTGCTGGCACCAAGTATTCGGGGCAGAAAGGAAAAGAGAGAGAAAGGAAAAGGAAAAGAATAGCAGTCAGTATGGTCAGCAGAGAGGAGAGGTTGCAGGCACTTTGCAAACTACTGAGTCATATGTGAGAGGAAGATTGCCTCTAGTTGAAGAGATACAAATCTTAGCCATCTCGGGAACCTGGGAGGTTGGTTCTGGCATGATTGGACAGGGTGGGGTGGGGGGGGGGGTATGGTTTACTGCGGATAATGGATTTGGAAAACTCTCCAAAAACTAGAAAGTGTTTGGAGATAGCCATTCAAAATGACTATTCAGTGAATCCATTGGAAGCCAACAATTTGTTTGCTACTAGGATTGCAATTCTGTGGAGTGTGCGAGGTGGGGAACACAGCAACCTTGGAAATAGGAACAGGAGTAAAGCATTCATCCTCTCAAGCCTGCTCTGGCACTCAGCCAGCTTCCTCTGCCCTTTGCGGTACAGAATTCCAGAGAATTATTTATGTTTCAATGAGATCACCTCTCTTTCTTCTAAATATCAGAGAGAATAGACCCAGTATCCTCAACATAACATTTTCAAACAAAGGTAGCCGAAGGCTTGCTTTCCTGGAAAGTGGTCTGGTACTCCCAATTTAACTGGGTGAATTTAGCAAGTTTTTGTACAAAACTGAGAAATTTAGAGTTCTGTGATTAATTTATCACAATGCTTCACTGTATATTAATTTACTGACACAAAATCTCTGGAGCCAATCTACTTTCATGTGTACAATATACGTAAGTAATATTTATATTCAGGATTCCTTACAACGGTTGGATTGCAATTTCTCTGTGCTATTTCCAGCACCAGCTGATGAGCTCACACTAATTCAACCTGTGCAGTTTTGAATGGTTTAATATCTGCAATAAAACAGTGCAAATAGGAGCTTACGTAACCATATTAAACGGCACTAAAACAGTGTGAAGAGGAAATTAAATTTCAATGATATTCTATTTGTGTAATGCATAATCTAGAGACCGTTATATTACTGAGATCATTATCTTCTGAGAATGTTGTCTACTGTTTGTTGCTGCATATACCAAAAACATACTGGCTCTCCAAGGTGGGAATTGCTGGCAATGCTGTATTTATCACTCATCTCTAGCAGCCTTGAGAAAGTGGTGATGGGCCTTCTTTCTGAATCCTGTGATGATACCACAACGATCCTGGGGAGCTTCAGGATAAAGTCTGAGTGACAATAAAGGAACAATAACGTATGTTCAAGGCAACTTGGCAAGTGACCTAGAGGGAAATCTGAAGGTGTTGAGATTCTTGCGATATTGTTCTTGCCCTCATGGGGGAGGGGGAAGTTCAATCAAAGTAACTCAGTAAATTTCTACCGCACTTTCTAAGATATCAAAATTAGCTTGCACCAGTTCAATGCGATAAAGTCAGTGTATGAGCCGAAAGGGAGGCCCAAGAATGTCACGGAGTTGGGCTTTGGGAGCTTCGTATCAATAATTTAAGTGTGTTGCAGATACTTTTTGTCTGCAGGCACCTCGCCCAATTGTTGAAGTTAACTTTCAGTCACTTGCCACAGCAGCAGAGACCCTCAGATATGCAATGGAAACTGGGGAGAGAGCAGTAGACCAGAGGTCAGATGCAGCCTGTAGTGGTAATCAGGAACACTGTGGAGCTGGAAATAGCAATCCTGAATCCACTGGCTCCACATGAATTTCTAATGAATAAACCTAACCTTTCTGGTGGTGCTCACTATTCTTTTAGGTTGCGTTTTTTTGAAGTAACAAGACATCCATTAGTGGAGAATGTGTTCAGTGTGGGTTTAATTAGAACATCATTACACTATTTACATAGATTGATTTGTACATCACTTTATGATCCATTATCTTGAAGTTGAATATCCCTCATCATCTTTAATCCTTCGCACACAGTCTCAGGAAGGATAGTCTGGAAAGAGGAGTTTGGAAATGTTGGGAAGTAGCAATGTGGGTCTGGATTTTCTTTAGTGACGCGGGGAGCAGGAATTGGAAAAATACCCAACTCGGTGCACTTGCCTCAGAGAAAGTGTCCACACAGGTGGGATTTTTCATTCCCCAGCAGGGTTTGCTGGAACCAGGCTTGCCAACCCCTGGAATGAGTTCAGAAGCAGCCACAAGGGCCAATTAAATCTGTGCTCTGGGACTTGTGCCAGCTGCAGGAATAGCAATAAAACAAATTGCAGCCCTCATCTCTCGCACCCTATTCATGCCAACTCCTGCCACTTCATACCTCCCATCCACCCTCACTGGCACTAGCTTAGATATGAGTGGTAGCAACAGATTCACAGGGCAGAATTTTCCACACTCCTGCTGCATGTTTCACGGCAGTGGAGGCAGCCCACCATTGGCCAGCAGCGGGATCTTCCAGTCCTGTCACTGTCAATGGCGTGTCCCATTGTATGCAACCCCCTCCCTCACTGGGGAACCGTTGGTGGGTGGGTGGGGCATTGTGGGGGGTGTGCGGAGGGGGCAGTTACTGTCAGTAGGACCAGTAGATCCTGTTGGTGGGAACGGCTGGAAAATTCCGGCCAAAAACTTGAGTGGAATTTAACTCCCTCCCACGAGGTGAGTTTGCATTAAGGAGACATTTAATCAGGTGGGAGAATAACATATGGGGACCTTGCCACTATATTGTCTCTGCTTTGACGTAGTGCATGGCAAGGTGGCATGTCGCCAGCCTTCCCACCTTACTGCCAATGGTAACTAATGCCCACAAAAGTGTCTCATCTCCCCACAGCTGGTCTTTAATTAGCAGATAGGAAACTTGTCATGTAGAAAACCTGAAAAGCAAAACCTATCGGTGTTCTTGAAAGCATCCAGATGAATCTCTTGTTTCAAGATATGCAGGGCCTGATCAAGGGACCCAGAATTGTGAAAGAAGAGAGACCCGCACTCTACCCTTCCGACTGGCCCCCTTCCCTCACTTTATCATTACTCACCTGTGGTCTGGGAGTCTCACTGATCCTGGGTCTCAGGTGGATGCATTGTAGGCAACTGCCTTCCCCCCACTGGTGGTGCTGCACAGCAATGCACAGGGGATTGCATACAATGCAAAAGATTAGGGTGCACGGAGTTGGGGGTAAGGTGCTAGTGTGGATAGAGGATTGGTTGTCTAATAGGAAGCAGAGAGTTGGAATCAATGGGGTGCTATTCTGGTTGGCAGTTGGTGACTAGTGGAGTGCTGCAGGGATCGGTGCTGGGGTCTCAACTGTTTACCATTTACATAGACAATTTGGAGGAGACTGAATGTAGCGTAACAAAATTTGCTGATGACACAAAGATGAGTGGAAAAGCAAATTGCGTGGAAGGTGCGGAAAGTCTGCAGAGAGATCTGGATAGGCTGAGTGAATGGGCGAGGACCTAGCAGATGGAATATAATGTAAGCAAATGTGAGATTATATCCACTTTGGTAGAAATAATAGTAGGAAGGATTATTATTTAAAGGGTGAAAAGCTGCAGCATGCTACGGTGCAGAGGGACCTGGGGGTCCTTGTGCATGAATCGCAAAAATTCAGTCTGCAGGTGCAGCAGGTGATCAAGAAGGTGAATGGAATGTTGGCCTTTACAGCGAGGGGGATAGAATATAAAAGTAGGAAGGTCTTGCTGCAACTGTTCAGGGCACTGGTGAGGCCACAACTGGAGTACTGTGTGCAGTTTTGGTCGCCGCATTTGCAGAAGGATATATTGGCCTTGGAGGGAGTACAGAGAAGGTTCACTAGGCTGACACCAGAGATGAGGGGGTTAGCTTATGAGGAGAGACTGAATTGGGTCTGCACTCGTTGGAGTTTAGAAGGTTGAGGGGGGAATTTTCGAGACAGATAAAATAATGAAGGGGATAGATAGGATAGAGGTAGAGAAATTCTTCCAGCCTAGAAAGGATAGCAGAACTAGAGGGCACAGCCTCAAAATAGGGGGGAAGGGGTGCAGTTTAGATCAGAATTGAGGAGGGACTTTTTCACTCAAAGGATGGTGAGTCTCTGGAATTCCTTGTCCATTGAAGTGGTGGAGGCTACCTCGCTGAATATATTTAAGTCACAGGTAGATAGATAGAGAAGGTAATTAAGGGTTATGGGGAGAAAGCGAGAAAGTGGAACTGATCCACTTCAGATCAGCCATGATCTTGTTGAATAGAGGGGCAGGATCGAAGTGCTAGATGGCCTAGTCCTCCTCCTATTTCTTACGTTCGTATGCTGGCCTCAGATTTGTGACAATCTTGGGGAGGGAGGAACTGAGATTTCCACCCCCAGAGTCCTTGATTCTGTGGAAAGTCTACTGTAACCCAGTCATGTGCCTAATTGGCACTTCATTCAGAGGGACTCCTAAAAAGGGAGTAATATGGGAACTCTAGCTAATTCTACAGCTGGTGAGCAAGGCTCCTGTCACTTTCATTAAATGTCACTTGCCAGAGGAGAGATATGATGACAGAAGTTATAAAGGTGAGAAGGCAATGTCAGAGGCAGCAGAACTTGTTATAATGTCAGTTGTAGGGAGCTTAGGAAGAGACACTGGGTGTCAACAAAAGTCAAGACTGCAGGGGACAATTTGCATTCAATAAATGATCTTGGTATCCATAGAGGCAGACTCTTAGAGAGATAAAAGTGTAGGGAGCAATTCCCCCCCAAAAATTCTGTGTCAAATTTGTGTAAAAACTGGAGTAAATCCCATTGTTTTTTTTCAGCGGGAGTTTCAAAATGAATCTCCCACACTCTTGTGCACTGTGGAGTGCCTCTGCATAAAAATCAGTGGGCGAGGCCTATTCCGGCTGGGGAGGCCAGTAGCATAGCACTCAGTGGGCCACTGTGCATGTGCCAATCTATCAGTGCTGAGATCGGCACATGCACAATACCCCACACTGCTGGCCTCCTGCTCATTGAGCCCTAAAACATATCCAGACCAGCCTCGCTCCCCTCAGCCCGCTTCAATTTTCCCACCCTTACTGTGCCGAACTTACGAACTACATGCCCCATCACCACAGCCCTGACATCATGCAATACCCTCCCCCACCCCTCACAGCAGGCTGATGAGTCCAGAACCCAATGGCTAGCTTTGATCGCTGGCCTCCCTCTGTCACTCAGCCTAAGTGCAGAGTGGCAACGGGACTACCCACTCACAATGACTGCCCTTCCAGGGCTCCCACTCCCTTGGCACTGCCTGATGCCCAGTAGGCAGTGCCAATGTGTCCCCTGGGCATTGGCATTTTGCCCCTTTGGCACTGCCAGGAGCTGCAGGCTTGGCACTGCCAAGGTGGCAATGCCCAGGATGCATCCTCCCAACACCCGGCCAGGCCCTCATTGGGATCGGCCATCAGTTCTTGGCAAGTGGGGAGCTATACTAAACACTGCTGGAGTGAAATACTCCTGGCGGGGGTGTGGAAGGAGGACAGTGGGCCCACTGATGATAGATAAGTAATGACATAAATTATTCAGCTCCGCACCGATTTCCAGTGTGGGGCCGATAGCACGGGACTAGAGAATCGTGAGGCTGTGGTACCCAGCGGGAAGCCCATGATATGGCCTTCACTCAAGTCTCCCAGCCTGCTCCCCCTAGTCTCAGAGATGGGTTGGGGGAAAAAGTTTAGAATAGGATTGGTTGAAGGGCTTAACAAAGAAAAATAAGCAATATATCCAATTAAACCAATAGATTTTATCTTGGTGACAAAGAAGTCCATAAAATTATCACATTTGTTGGAGGTGTAGGTAGAGGGACTAAGATGAAAGACGATGGATTAGCAATGAAGAAAAGGGAAATGGAGCAAAAGGAAAAAATAGAAAGTCTCGCATTCATATAACAGATTTCATGACCTCAAAATATTCAGAGTGCTTTCCGAAAGCACTTCTGAAGTGTAGTCACTATTGTAACCTCAGCAATCTTTCAGGATGATGTTAGGATCGTGGGATGTACTGCACAGCTTGATGTGATCAAGCTGGAATAGGCAATGGATGCTCAGATACGGTTATGTTTGCATCTCTTAGATATGAGAGGACAAAGGTGCAGGTGGTATCCGGGAAACAATTGGGATTGAGACGGTTTTGTTTTATTGGGAAGAGGGGAATGGTTAAGAAAATCAACAGCAATAGACGTATCAGAACAGAACAGCATAGAAGCACAGCTAACAAGTTTGTGTTAGCTCTTTCAAAGAGCAATCCAGTTAATCCCATTTTTCCTCTCTTTCCTGTTATCTCTGCAATTTTTTCCTCTTTCTAGTATATATCAAATTCCCTTATAAATGCAACCATTGAATCAATGTCAACCCTGTACCATAACAGGCTTTGCAATCAAAATCCTAATCACTCGTTGTACAAAATTTAAAATCAATTGCTGATTTTAAAATTATAGGCTAAAAGGAACAAGAGCAGCATTGGTATAACACTAGGTAAAGGTTAGAAGAGAGAGAGAATTATGATGAATTGCACTTCTTTTAGACTGAAGAGAAATATATATTAATTTTCCCTCGGGCTCACTACTAGGACTGCTGTTATTTTTGATATAATTGACTGGGAATTCAAAGGAAGTGCAAGAACAAAAAGACCTGGCTGGGGATGTTTACACAAAATAATTGAAAGTGGAAGGACACGTTAATAAAGCAATTAATAAAGCATATGCGATCTTAGATTATGTAAATAAAGCACATAACACAAAGGCCAGGGGGTTATGGTGAATCTATATAAAACATAAGTTTGTAAATATAAAGTCAAAGGCTAGACAGCACAAAGTTCAGGATTGCAACTGCAAGTGGGCTTAGATTTGATTTCCAATCTTCTACCCTCCCCAAAGGCAGATACAAAAAGTATAATTAGGAGGAATGGGACTGTGAATGGTAGGAGATACAAGAAAATAATTGCAGGTGGCCTTGTTAATGAACAAGACCTTGGGCCATGAGAATAGACAGAACACAGTTGATGGCAAGCTGAAGGTTAAGTAAAGGAAGGATGCTTCACCAATGAAGTACATTCATTATTCATGGTGCTGTATCCTGTAAGGGTAGCACAGCAGGCATGACAATACAACTGCTCTGTGATTTAATATAAGCAACTTATGTTCATGTCATTGGCTTCTCTAAGTGGTTCAATTGCTTTGTATGATTTTGAAGTACAAAAGTAGTTCACAGATTTGATTGTTGCATTCTGCTAATTTCCTCAGCTAGGACTGTGCGAATGACACTTTAGTTTACTTCAATAGTCATAAATTAATGGGAAAATATCAACCACAGTTCCGGCTCTGTGATTCACTTTGGGAAATTTTCAACCATAAAAATGATACCATATTCAGTTGTGTTAACTTTCCTAGTGAAGCATCCTGCTATGACTCACTGTTTAGGCTTGTACTGGATGACCAGGCTCTTGGGTAAAGTGGCCTAATTATGCTGATGGAATAACAGCCCAGTATGTGTCATTGCCTTCAGAAGAGGACAAGAAAAAGCCAAGAGTATGAAAAGCTCTTCACGTAGGGCGCAGTCCAAACATGAAAGGGTAGGCCCAAGGCCCACCAGATATTGGGCCCAGTTTGCATCAGACTGGCACACTACAGAAGCCTGCTAGTGCTTGCTATGTTTGAGCAAACCAATTTGGCATAGAATGAAATAAATAGGCACCTGCTCCCTCATTTGGATACTCAATGGGTCTAACACCTGCTTCAGTCATGGGTTCTGGGTCTCTCTACAATGCCCAGGTCATGATATCGGGAGATTTATTCCCACCATGGAATGAATGTGCACATGCTCCCTGACATATTGGATATAAGGCACTCGTATTATAAAATATAACATGTAAAATGAACATGGCATTCTCAAATTTCTAGGTCATTATTTCCAAAGAGTGCTTAGTCATATTCATATTGTTGCTAATAGCCGTGGTTAGAATCTGTGCACTAGAATATTACAGATCTCTTTTTCCTTCTTTTGCAGCGATTCCCATCCAGTTTTGCTGAATCTTACTGACACCACTATAATGTGAATAATCCTTTATAATGAATCTCCTTTGTATGTTATCAAGTTAATTTATTTGCGCTGCCCTCCACAGATTCCCAACTGTGTTAGCGCACGCTAAATGAGCTCTAACTATTGTGTAATATGCTAATTGCTTCACTTCAATTGTTGCCTGGTAAATGTTTCTTGGTATAAATCCCAAAGATCTATTAACTTTACAGCTAATGCCACCAATACATTTCTATGCCAACCACTGTGATGCTTCAACACCTAAATCTGGGTAGTGTACAATGGCTGTCATAATACCGTGCTATTAAATATTCATGGAGAAATGCTTCTGGTCCCTTTTGTATGTTGAATTCTTTCCAAGATTCATCATCTCATGCCAAATAGAATATGCATTATCCTTCTTTAATGAAAATTATCCAGCAGGTTCTTCTGAATAAAAAGCTTTTCCATCATTTAAATCCCACATTCAAAGGGAAACAATCTATTAATTTTCCTCCTTATAATCTTAAATATCATAGGGGGTGAAGTCCATGCACTTCCTGGTATACCACAATTTTGCTGAGCCCCTTTAGTGCAAGAGGGACAATTTTGATTGAGGTAGCCATGTTATTCCCCATCTACAAACCTTATTCCAACTGCTGTCGAGGGGCCTTCTGGGATTTCTTGGGAATTCTGTTATATATGTCGCTATTAGGCCTCCCAGCATCTCCAGGTGCTGTTCTGGACTGCAATGGGCCACGTCAAGAAAGAGCTGAATGGTGTTGTTTGATCCAAGGCTGGGCCAGCCAATGTTCTAATTATGAGCACCTGCTGTATTTGGCTATTCTGCCTAAGCATACAGAGATTTCTTCATTGTTCTGCTAGAGGCCCCTGTCTCAATATATTAATAACCCTCCTGTGGTATTTGAGAAAGGGTCATATTGGGACACAGAATCAGAATTTCAATGCTGCTTCACTTTGTGTTGCAAAATGGCATTGGCAGGATTTCTGTGCTTGAGATTTTTATTATCTCCCTGAGCATTTCGATAAATAACTGCCTTCTGCAAATATATGACTACATTATATCACTGTCTGATTAATCACCTGTTCAGTATACTTTAATAAACATTCTTGATATCTTCAACTGAAAACAAGGTCTGGCGTGATGTTGTACTAATTTTGAACATTAAAGTAATATTTTGTGGGGATATAACTGAGATCAATGTCTAAGTAGCAGTTACCAAGCAGGAATCATGGTACATTTTTGCAGGTATATTACTGAAAGCTTACCTTGATTAAAAAAAAGCAAAGATGGATACTTGCAAAAACATAGGGACTTTCAGATACACCCACATGACCAATATGAATACAAGGATTAAAATCACTCAGGGTAAGAACATTTATATAAGACCTAAAGATACATTAGCAACATAGAACAAAGATAATTTGCATAGTTCTGCTCAGAATACCATTGATATGACAGGACTTTGTATTGAAGGTGATGTTTTGGATGAGTTGCAATCATGAATGGCAGAAAGCATTGAATAGGAATCATAAGTGAGCAAGTATCATTCTTCATAATAACTGGTTAGAAATAGCTAAGTAGGTTATATAAACCCCTTTTAAAAAATATATTTTAATCAAATATAAAAGGAGCATAAATGATTAATCTATAGGTCTAAATATAAAAATTATCCTCTATTTCAGATGAGCTCAATGAGAATTTAAAAATGAAAAAAGTTACAGAAACCATAGAAGATTTAGATTACAGAGAAGGCCATTCAGCCCATCGTGAGTGTACTAGTGAATGAAGAGCTATTCAGCTTATTCCACCATCCTGCACCAGGTCCAGAGTCCTTGTCTCTCACAAATGGTAAGAGATTTTGTTTCCACCACCCTTTCAAGCCGTGGGTTTCACACTTTTGTCACTCGCTGGGTGAGAACATGTTTCCTTCCCTCCCCCACGATTCATCTACTGGTTATTTTAAATCTATCCTCCCTGGTGGCCCATCATCAGCTGTGATTTATGTTCCTCATCCATGCCAATATCAGGGTCCAATTAGGGATGGGGAAGCAGGAGGGGGTGGAACCAGAAACTCAGGCCACCAGGAAGGAGCAGAGAATTGGCCTGCTGTGTTTGGCTTTTTGCAACTCCCAATATTCATTATCTCAGATTGAATTCTATTTTTCACTGTTTCGTCCAAAAACCAGACCCATATCTTCCTACAGTCATATACCTATATCTTGCTGAGCCTTCAGCCTCACTGGCAACCACAAAGCCAATGTTGGTATCAAAATATCTGTATCGAGCCCCCTACATTTGAATCTAAATCATAAATATAAACTACAAAAAGCAAGGGGGCAAGTGCTGAGCCCTGCAAAACTACACTGACAACAGCCTGCCAGTTGTAAAATATATGTCAGTCATACCCTTTGCTTCTTGCCAGTGAGCCACTCTCCCTGGAACCACTTGGATAGAAACTTATATCTAAATAGGGATTAGTCACGGTGAATTTGCTACTTCTGTAACATTTCAATTCAGTTTGGGTATGGATCTTTCCTCATCTGACAGATCATAATCTTCTCTTTGAAACACACATCCTTTGAGTAATTTTAAAACATCATAATGTATTATCCATCCTAATATATCAAGATGCATGTATATTTGTTTTCAGCACTAAAAATATTACATATTAAAATTTTTATAAGCAAAAGTTCTCTGCTAGCAGAATACTGATAATGTTACAAACCTGTTCTGTACCCTGTGTTGTTTAGGTATACTGCAAATGTGCGTGTTTCATGTGTTGCTTGCCAGGAAGGTGAGGAGCAGTTCTCGTTGTTTGTGTAAGTATTGTGGTTATGGACGTATTTTCCTGTCAGCATGGAGGACCGGGAAGGACAGCACATTGGAGTTGTTACAAAGGCATTAGTGAAGTGAGCGCCACCTTGCTCCATAAGCCTTCTGGTTTTATTCATCACCTGCAGAGAACCTAAAAAAATGGAACAGTCAGTAAGAAAATAATGAAAAGATCCACTGCTTACAAATTAGTTTATAGCAATCTTCAGGTGATTACAGTATCTACTTGATTCTGATGAATATAAATCTTGAAACTAAATGACAGATGCGCATTCACTAGCAGTTTTTATGACCTCCTAAATGAATTCCCAAAGGACATTAGAATATAATCACCATTTGTAAGTAGGAAACGCAACAGCCAATTAGGACAGAGCCAAAACAGCAATGAGATAATGTCTAGATAATACGCAGAAAATTCAGTTACTTAGAAAGGAATTCTCTGATTTTGAGACAAAGTGCCATGGCGAGAGCAGGGACATGAGATGCTTTCCACTGTCATTGGGAAAACATGTCAAATCTTCCAGGCCAACCTCATTAATTTTGCAAACTGGTATTTTACGCGGTCTTCAATGGCAGGACAGGCCTGGATGGTGTATAACCTACTGTCAATTCCAGCTGTCAGATTTAAAAGGGAACTGGCATCCCCACTGTCAGCAGTATTTGCTGTGAGGAAGAGTAGATAAGGGTCAAGTTTAGTGCCACCTCGTTATGCGTTGTCCTTGACCATGTGGGGAGGCAGGAGTTTAAAGTTTATTTATTAGTATTACAAGTAGCCTTATATTAACATTTCAATAAAGATACTATGAAAATCCTCAAGCCGCCACACTCCGGTGCCTGTTCGGAAACATTGAGGGAGAATCTAGCATTGCTAATGCACTTAAACAGTGCATCTTTCAGACTGTGGAAGGAAACTGGAACACCCGGCAAAAACACGCGCACACATGGAGTGGACGTGCAGATTTTGCACAGACAGTGGCCCACGCTGGGAATTGAAATTGGGTCCTTGGCGCTGTGAGGCAGCAGTTCCACCGTGCTGCTATTCTATTCCTGGCAGATGGGAGGAAGAAGGCAGCAGGGAAACAAACCCGGCGTGGGTGCAGATGGCCAATGATGTTAGCGTTCAGAGAAGATCAGCAACGCAGTACCAAAACAAGATGAATAACCTCATTCACTCTGCCACGGTATGTCCCATCCATGATCACACAATCCACACAGACTCCAAATGTCAGGGTCCGGGAACCAGTGACAACAGCATCTTCCACTCCAGAGTTCCACTCTAGCCCATTCACACTGCAGTGGACTGGTCATGGTGCCTTCTTCACCCTTCAACATACGTAGGACACTGCACGGAGCAGGGTGATTGGGGAGTAGGATACCTGGCATTGGCACTGAGAGTTAGAGCACATATACGTATTCTCTGCATTCTGGAGGAAGCTGCTTCACAACCTCTGCCCTGTTCACTCCAGTGACAACCTGTCACACAAAAATGGACTATCTTACAAAGAGGGGAATAAGGAATGATCTGAAATGCAGGTCAACCTATGAAACATATAACCCCTCTTCAGCATTCTTTTCCTTGACCAGGAGAAGGTTTGGTATAGGGAGCGGATGTCCACTATGCCCAGACCCTCACTGAGGATGAGGAAAGGGCATCACAGTTCGAAGGCATCGAATGGGACAGAGCCACCGAAAATGCAGAGCTTGGTCTTCACCATCCACCAGACAAAAATGTTCCAAACGAATTGGGATCTGGGTGGAATGTGCCTCTGCCTCCATCTTGCAGACAGTCGATGCTGCCACTCGTACTCTCTCTTGTCACTTGCAATGCATCCAGGAAGCAACTAGGGCCAGAGAAAGCAGAGGAAGTGGATCCCTTCCCTTTTCCCAACCTCAGCACAGCCTAGGAGTCAAGGAGGTAACAGAAGAGCTGCTGTTACAGCCATCAAAGCACTCAGTTGCAGCCTCCACCAGCTAAGATACACACTGCAAATGGGTATTAGTGATAAGTCAGATCAGGCTGCACAATCTGGTGGTTACCGCATGGACTTGTGTCCACAACAAGATGGGACAAATGCAGCTGAGCTTCCTGGCTCTCGGAGATACCTGCAGAAGGGGCATCTGTGAGGCCCCAGCCTGATGATGAACTCTGGAATCAGAACTTAAACAGAGGCAGGCCTGTCGAATGCTATTAAAACAAGGGAATATGTGAGTCAGAGAAGCCAACCTGCCACCTCTTAAAGTAGTCCACAATTGATTCTCCATGGGGAGGGTGCTGGGTGCCATAGAGACCTTCATCCAGCAGAATGTGGAGTCATGGGCAGCCCTGCACTCCATTGCCATGGGTGAGTTCATGCACTGACAATGAGGAGAGAACAGGCCACATGGACATCCCTCTAGGTCAGGACCTTCCCCTCAGGCCAGGACCTTTAGGCACCTAAAGAGAGGAACAACAGCTGGATATCCCTGGGTCATCCATTCAGTACTTTCAGAGGTTGTTGCTCCCTCCAAAACCCTTCAGTCTCTAAGCCCTTGCTTGCACGTGCACAAATGCACTTCATCCATCGCACTCACTGACTGTCCCAAACTTTCTCAGTGCTACCTGCATGGCTTCCTTTTCAGTTGACCAGTGTCTCTGCCCACTTCCTACATTCAACACATGCACCCTCCTGCAGTACATCCTCTCTACTCTAGCATTGGCCCTCCCTCAAAATTCTCCAACCACTCCTCAACCCACAGCACCTATTTCTACCCCTCCACTCCAGCCTCTCCCTCACCCTGTCCTCACCCTCCACTTTGATACTGTCCCTAAATCCAACCTCCACCTCCGATCCTGAATTCTCCGTAAGCCTGTCCATTCCTTCTCCACTTTCAGTACTCTCAAATCCTTCCCTCACTCCTTCCTCAATACCTATTTCTCCAGTGCACCACATTCTCTCCCTCATTCCATCATTCATCGTCAGTGTAACTCAACCTTTGGTCTGGCATCATCCCTTACCCTTTTGTCTCCTCCGTTTTTGCCATTTCTTGCATCCTCCCTTACTTCTATCTCTTTTGCTACACCTTCCCCCAGTGTCCTATTTCTCTCTGCCACCACACCTGGACATCCTCGGCCAGTCCCACCTCTCCCCAACCCTTTCTCTTCTCTACACCTCTGCCCTATTTAACCCACTTCCACCCTGATCTCCTCATTCCTCTAGACTCCCACCCTCAGTCCCTTATCCCCAAAGTACCTTGTCCCACAGCATCTTCTTTCTCCCCCACATCTCTCCCTCCACCTGAATACCTTTGGCCCTTTGTGCTCCCTCCTCATCTCCCAGCTTCCCCCACAAGCCTCAACCACCCCCCACCAAAGTCTTCACCTCCTCCAAAGTATTTGTCCCTTCCCTCCCAGCCTCACTTTTCCAATATCTTCATTCCTAATCCCCGACTATGAGACTTTGCGCCCCTCACTCACCCCTGTCTTACAGGGATATCTATCTGCAATTGGTGAGGAGCCTGACTTTCCAGAACATGTTGGACAATTCAGCAAAAACCATGGAAGATATTGGGAGCTTGGATATCACTGCATGGGGATCCCCCAGTCTCCAAAAGCTGCATCGTGTTGACGTGGTGGGGGAGAAGATGCTGATTGGGTCTTCATCTGCATCTCATTAACAGGATGCAAATGAGGTTCCTGCTACCCTCTGGTGGGTTTTCTGACTCACCACAATGGGAAAATTCATGCCAGTGTGAAACCAATTTCTAGGCCTCCTGCCACATTTGCCCCCATACCTGCCATACACCGGTGGAACTTGGCAGAATACCACCTTTGATGCTATGCTTGGATTTAAAATTACACCCTTGGTATGAGTGCATTGGATGCTACTCTGGGTAGGTCATTAGTGCAGGCACTTGTATGTGTGTCAGAAACATGCCAAGTTGGCAAATTCTTACATCAATCTGTGTATGGTGCTGATTTGAATTTAGTAGTGCCACTTTCAACCTCAATGTGCAGCTAATGTGATGCCTCAACCTCCCATAGCTGAATACACATTCAGTAACAAGAATTACCATCATCAGTGCTATTTAACGGAATCTTCAGTTGTTTTCAGATTAATTGATTTTTTTTTACAGCACTGAGTTCAAATGGAGAAGTGCTTGTGCAATTGGGTTGCTACTGAAAGTTGATGTGCAGGCTTCATAGAATCCCTACAATTCTGAAGGAGGCTGTTCAGCCATTGAAGCAACAATCAAACTCAGGCCCTATCCCTGTAGCCAGTATATTTACCCTACTAGAACCCTAATATTAAGGGGCAATTTTTTGATTTGATTTATTACTGTCACATGTATTAGCATACAGTGAAAAGTTTTTTTTTGCATGCTAAATAGATAAAACATACCATTTGTAGAGAAGGAAAGTGCAGAATATAGTATTACAGCCATAGCTCGGGTATAGAGAAAGATCAATTTAATGCAAGGTAGGTGTACATTCAAAGGTCTGATGGCAGCAGGGAAGCAGCTGTTTTTGAGTTGGTTGGTATGTGTCCTCAGACTTTTGTATCTTTTTCCTGGTGGGGGAAGGTGTAACAGTGCAGAGGTTCCTTAAATATGTTAGTTGCTTTGCCTAAGCAGCAGGAAGTTTACACAATGTCAATGGATGGGAAGCTGATTTGAATGAAGGGTTGGGCTTCTTTCATGACCTTTTGCAGTTTCTTGCAGTCTTGGTCAGAGCAAGAGCCAGACCAAGCTGCAATACAATCAGAAAAAATGCTTTCTATGGTGTATCTGTAAAAATTGATGGGAGTTGTAGCGGAGATGCTAAATTTTTTGAGAAGATAGAGGTTTTGGTGGGCTTTCTTAACTGTATCATAAGTTTGGAGGGACCAGGACAAGTTGTTGGTGAACTGAGCATCTAAAAATTTGAAGCTCTCAACAATTTCTATCTCTTCCCCATTGACGAAGACAGGAGCATGTCCCCCAGTACACTTCTTGAAGTTGATTACTATCTCCTACATTTTGTCAATATTGAGGAAGAAAATATTTCATTGCATCAGTTTGCTAGATTGTCTCTCTTTTTCTTGTAGTCTGTCTGAGATCTGACCCACTACGGTGGTTTCATCAGCAAATCTGAAAATCTAGTTGGAGCCACACAATCATAGGTATATTAGGAGTATAGTAAGGGACTCTGGATACAACCCTGTGGGGCACCAATGTTGAAGATGATCATGGAGGAGATGTTGTTGCCTAGCCTTACTGATTACAAGCTGTGGGTTTGGAAGTTCAGGATACAGTAGCAGAGGGAGGAGGCAAGGTCCAGGCCATGGAGTTTGGAGATGAGTTGCATAGGAATAATGGTGTTGAAGGCTATAAGTAAGAATCTGCCTAAGTGTTCCTGGATTGAATGCAGGGCCAGGGAGATGGCGTATGTTATGGACCTGTTGCAGTGGTATGTGAACTGTAGTGGATCCAGGCAATACAGGAGGTTGGGATTGATTTATGCCATGACTAACTCTGGAATGTAGGAAGAAACTGGAGCGCACAAAAGAAATGCACACAGGCATGGGGAGAATGTGCAAACTCCACACAGATAGTGACACAAGGTTGGAATTGATCTTGTGTCCCTAGTGCTGTGAAGCAGCAGTATTAACTGTGCCACCGTGCCATTTGTTAGGTGAGTGGGTTGGGTGGTTAGATTAGGTAGATTGGCCATGCTAGTGTCTCAGCATGTGTAAGTCAGGGGAATTAGTGGGCTAAATATGTGAGGTTACGGGGATAGGGCAGGGGAGGTGGGCCTGAATAAGATGCTCCGTTGAACAGCAGGTGCAGACTCAATGGGCTGAATAGCCTTTTTCTGCACTATAGGGATTCAATGGTTTATGTCTGGGGGGATTGGGTGGTTTGTAATGAAGGCCTGTGATTCTCACATTAAGGACACTGAACAGACCATTTGCTCTGCACTGTGGTTTCTATCCTCCTTGTCCTGCTGCATAACAGGGAGAATGAGCTGAGGAAACACAGATAAAGACTCAGTGCTTGAAGAGGGCAGTGGGCTCCCAGCAGGATGACTCATTAACTCTTGTTTTCAGGAATCCCCTTTCTTATCCTCAGTGTGTGCAATATATGTTTCACTCAGAGAATGTCGCTACATAGACCTACAGCCTGAGAAGCATAATACACTGATAGTGAAAATCCCAAATAAAACAGCAAGTGATGGAAAAACTCAGAAGGTTAGGCAGGATCTGCAGGGAGAGAAAAAGAGGCTGCAATTTTCCAGCCCCCTTCCCTGCGGGAGTTTTCCTGGCACAGGTAGCTCGCCACTGGTGGGATTTTCGATCCCGCTGAAGACAATGGCAATTTGCATGGCTCTTTCACTCCAATGCTGGAGAACCCACAGCAGGGGAATGGAAGATCCCACAGGCAGAAAGAGCTGGAAAATCCTACCCACAGTTAACATTTCACTGTCATTTCTCTCCAGTCTTCCTTTGGAGCTGGGAAAAGAAGTGAGGATGAGGAAGCAAGAGGGACACAGTTGCAGCATATGCAGCTTGTAAATCAGAAGCCACTGTGGCACGTGAGAGACAAGATTAAGCATCAGTAACTTCAACGCTTCCACACATACAAGGTCGTTGAAAATTATCTGGCACTACTTTCAGGTCCTTGGGACAACACTATTCGCACCAAGTACAATGCCTGGTTGTCTCCTCACATTGCCTTTGCAATGTCTGTCTGAAGGACTTCGTTGTTCCCTGTGGACAGACGTTGACCAGAATTTTATTGCTCTGCCCGCCACAGAAAGTGGAGCGGGCGAGAAGCAGACAATGGGAAGGTTTGTTGACCTCGGGTGAGCTTTTACGGTTTTGGGGCAACTGAAGCCATAAAGTTCTGCCTGATCGTGCTCCTTTTTTCCACTTCCTATACCAGCTGTTGTTTTGGAGAGATATGACGCATGCTCTCTGTCACATTGTTCCCCCTTTTCAATGTTCTTCTTCCCTAGACAGTAGAAGCTCCTACTCCAGTCAATCTGTATCTCCGCTTTACAAAGTTCATGCTGGCTTTAAGTAGTATAGGTTAGCTTTAAGTGATCTTGGCCTCTCACAGTTTTGTACCCCCACCTCCACTCAGCTGTCTAGTCACTACTGTGTGTTCAGTGTGATTGCACATTATGGCCATAGTAATCAGAAGCAGCACAAAGTTTGTGTCCTGTCTGCATTGGAATGAACTGCTACAGTTTAATCACGCATCGCAGTTCTTGTGCTCATTTGCAGGCCTTATTGGATTTCACAGTAAATCTGTTTTACTGAATGGATGGACAGCAGGGAGAATTCTGATGCACATTTTGTCTATGTAGCTGATGCCAGTAAACTCTGCTGACTCAAAAATCATCCTGTGAAGCAACTACAAATATTATGCTTCATTTAATATAAAACAGTCTCTGTAAAACATTTTTTAAAAACTTAGTACAAGTTTGTGTTTTGCATGTTGTTGTTCTCCAATTGGGAAAGATCTCCTCCAATTACTTTTACAATTGTGCCAGAAATAGCAAACATAGGAAATCATTCGTTCGATATGCAGTTCCACTAACACAAAGTAACCCCTTTGAATTTAGATTCATTGTAAAACATGAGCTTGCAACCTTGGCCCGTTCGTTGTGTGTGGCATTTCTTTATGAATAACACACAGTCACTCTGGGAATCTTTACTTTAACATAATAAGAAAGAATGATGTGAAAAGTAAACCAAGTCCTTTCAGAGTCACCCATGGTTCTGTGTAAATTTGAAAGACATTCAGATTTCAGCAGCAACTTCAGACTGTTTTACCATCTGCATAGGCAGACAGTCCAAACTAATCGCAAAGGCAATTTATTCATTTTTTTCCCAGGCTACTCAAACCTTTTGCAGGCTTTTATTTGTGACTATAGGCCCATTTACACTGAGAAGAGTCTACCAGCATGAAAGCTCTATTAACACTCTACAGAAAATGCTTCCATGTATAAATGTCTTTTGAATTGCTAATGCTGGTATAAACACATATAAGAAGCACGTTTGCTTGCAGCAGTCAGAAGGTAGCTTTGAGGCATTGCAAAGAATTCCTTGCCTGTCCTAGGAATCCAAACTTGAAATATAATTGTTCAAAATGGCGCACCTTTACCTCCAAACTGATGTCAAATATGGTGTGACAATGCCACATTGGATTGGGGCAGGCACAGTAAGAACACCAGCTTGAAGTCCAACAGGTTTATTTGGAATCACAAGCTTTTGGAGCATTGCTCCTTCATCAGGTATGTGGCAGTGCTCCGAAAGCTCATTATTCTGATTCCAAATAAACCTGTTGGACTTCTAGCTGGTGTTGTAAGACTTCTTACAATGTCCAATATAGCCATCAATGATAATACCTGCTCAGGATAATCCCAGAACAAGATATTTCAACAATTCAATGCAGATAAACTGAAGTAAATAGTACAAATAGGACAGGAGCTAAACTGCATGTGCAGTTATTATCTGTTATACATTGCTTGAAAACAAATTTGAGGGAAAGAAATCTGATTTGCATCCAGCTTGCAACTGTAATCATTGTGTATTCAGTCCCTTTGGAATAAATAAGGCATTTCTTGATGGAACTCTGCTGCATATATGCTAATGAACTCCAAAGCGTAAGGCTGGAAACTTGAAATCAATTAAATAGTGGTAATGAAAAACACAATTAATATTAAACAAACAGAAAGAAAACATAGAAAGTAGGAGTTGGCGTAGACTCTTCGAACTTGCTCTGCCATCATTATGGCTGACACTGTCTCTCAGCACCATATTCCTGCGCTCTCCTCAGATGCTAAAGGTCCTCATGGAAAGAACATAGTGCCCACAACACAGTTAGCAGAAACAACAGATATGCAGGTTAAGCTGACTGGCCATGCTGAATTGCCCTTTAGTGTCAGGGGAATTAGCAGCATAAATACATAAGGTTACAAGGATAGGACCTGAGTGGGACTGTCGTTGGTGCAGACTCAATTGGCCAGATGGCCTTCTTCTGCGTTGTAGGGATTCTATGATTCTCTTGCAATTCATATTATATATGATTTGGAAGGAAGTATTTGGTACAATGTTGGGAAATTTGCTCTTAATGACAAGCAGATCAGAAGTTTTCAGATTTCAAACAGATTTAGGCTAAAAAAAATGTTAAGAAGTACATTTAATGTGAATTAAATGCAAGATTATGCACATTACTCACTCCTGCTTTGTATTAATGGTGAGGTCATTTCAGAAAACACTGCATAGTTTTGGTTACCGACTGATGTATTGGAGAAGGTTCAGAAGACAAGGGGCAAATAACTATTCTACAGCTTACAGTTTCAAGTTA
The DNA here is from genome assembly GCA_024679065.1 of Sphyrna mokarran. Taxonomy (NCBI): domain Eukaryota; kingdom Metazoa; phylum Chordata; class Chondrichthyes; order Carcharhiniformes; family Carcharhinidae; genus Sphyrna; species Sphyrna mokarran. The sequence goes on along the minus strand of JAGIQG010000007.1, from coordinate 71,662,794 downwards.
TCAAGAAACATCCACAGAACATTGAACATCTATCCACATGTAAATGTGTGTGTAGTTTACGTCTAATCTAAATAGAACAAATCGTAGGGAGTTTCCATCAAGTTTGAGCTGGCACTGTCAGTAACAGTTGTACTTTTAACTTTGATGCTGCAGGGGAGAATTGGTTTAGAGGCTAGACTAAGGCTTTGCTGCTGGCTCATTTAACAAAGGCAGTATGTAATAGAGCTACTCTGCATAAAGATCCTTATGCTCGCATAACTGAATCATCAGAGGAACACTGTAATTGGTCCCACGCCTTGGACCAGAAAGGGAAAATTCACTTATAGTTCCCCAATTAGGTGACTTATATATTTTTGTTTAGTCATGAGACGCAGGTATCATTGGCAATTCCTGAATTTAGTGGCCACTCCTAATTTCCTTTGAGAAGTTAGACCACTTTGTGAACCACTGTAGCAGGGTCTATGGTATAGGTGCTCACACTGTGCTATTTGAGAGGGAGTTCCAAGATTTTGGCTGACCATGATGGAAGAATGGCAAGCAATTTTCAAGTTAGGCTGGCATGCTATTTGAAGGGAAGCTTGCAGGTATCGATCTTCCCTTATGCTGGCTGCTTTTGTTAATTCAGGTGGTAGAGGCTTGATGAGTACTGTGCAGTGGTTACCTGCTAACACTACTTTCATAGATATTTGTACTTGCAACAGGAAAATAGGTGAAGACAAGGAGGTCGTTTTCTTCTTTCATGTTGGTTCACCAACTACTGCAGGCCCAATCAGGTAGCTAAGCCTTTTTCAGGGCTCAGTCAGTAGTGTTGCTACTGAACTATTCTTGGTGATGGCCATTGAAGTCCCTGATCCAGAGTATGTTTTATATGCTTGCTACTCTGTGTCTTCCAAGTGGCTAAGCCATTTCAGAAGATTATTAAGGGTAAAATATTGGCCAGGCAGGATAAGTAGGCAGATTTCCTTCTCTAAAGGACATGTGTGAGCCAGATCAATCCAGTAGTTGAGAGTCACCATTACTGACATCAACTGTTTAATTCCAGATGTATTTAATTTACTGAATTTTACTTGCCCCCCCAGCTGCATTTCTGGGATTTGAAATCATGTTTCCCGATCATTAATTTAAGCCTCTGGATTATCAGTCCCATAACACAACCATTATGATCCTGTACTTTTGCTATTGTTGGAACTATAGTGTGTGAAGGTCAGGCAAGGGCAGAGTTGGACTTTATTTTTATACTAGCTGTAGCTACAAGCCTACGAACATTCATTGTCAATCCCACCTAAGGAGAAAAGTTGATATCAATCACTGATGGAGTGATGAAGTCTTTTTGTTATCTTGGCAGACTCTCGTATTTCTACACGAATCTACCACAAGCTCCAGTTGTTGTCCACTGGACAGGTGAACCACACAGGCTTGAGATGTCTCACATTTTATCTTCGGTATACACTGACTTAGATCCAAGTCAAATCGACAGGCAGGAAGCTACAGCTAATCCCACTGTCCCTGACTTAGAGAGCAGAAAAATTAGTCCAGCAATTCCAAGCAAGAGAGGTTAATGTTTCCAGGACAATTGAGAACAGGCAAAATATTTGGGAAAAATATCAAGACGATTTTATCTCTGCATTGCAACAGTACTCGGCAAAGCTGATAATTAGAAACTTACACTTGGATAGTGGAACTATCTTGAGCCTGAATAGTGAAACCGGGAAATGATCTCTAATCTTCCCTGAGATTAGAGGGAATCAACTTCATGTCCATAATGGGTGAACCTGATTTTAATATATTTTAATAAATTTAAATACAGTTAAAGACTTCTCCCCCACCATATATTCCCCCAGGCACATTTTCGTACCTCACCAACATGACATTATGTTGGCAAACTTTACAACAAGTTTCACCAGACGTGAACCCGTTGTGGGGACCTCACCTGAGGTGTAAAGGCAAGTATAGCCCCAGGCCAAGCAGTGCCCTTGAACTGCCCACTGACAGGTTAGCATCATGCCAGAGCAGGGCCTGGGGCAAATCCTAGTGGGAGCCTTGTGGCAGGAGAACTCATTCATTTGTGATGGTGGGGAAGGGGAGGGAGTGGATACGGGAGATGTACTTGCCAGTGATGGCTGTTCGGGGGAAGGGGGTGATACTGGCATTAACTGATTTGGCAGGGGATGGTGGGGGGTGGAATGCTGATGCTAACGATGTCTGCAGGGGGGGTGGGGAAATGGGATGGAGGGATGTAAGTTTTCACTATTGGTCAGAGAGGGAAACAGGTATCAGCAATATTCAGGGAGGGGGGGGGGAGGGAACGGCGAGAGATGCTGGTTCTAATTATAGGGGGAAGGGGAAGAGTCCCTGAGACCACTGTTGGGAGGAGAGAGTGGATGGGGGAGGAAGTGTGGGGGTGGGAGGTCTGGACAGAAAACCTGCTGTTTCTCTGGAAAGATGCCAGTTTTCAGTCAGACTCTGACACATTCTGCCCAATGTCTTTAAAGTAGTGAAGCACCTGAGGGTGGGACAGAACACTCCAGACACTGAAAGGGAGCTAAGGGAAAATGAGGAGATTAAAAATGTACATTTTGAAGAGACTTTTAAAAGGTAGATTCACCAATGCAAGGGGAAAATTGTGAATGCAATAATGGCTTAACTCCAGCAGTGCTGCTTTATTAACCCTCTGCTGACTCCTAATGAAACAAAATTGTCTATGTTGTAAAAGGGGAGTCTGTGCTTGATCAATTTATTTCTTAATCATTCATGCCAATGGACCTACATTTTCAGAAGTCCTGTCTGTTTATATCAGCAAAGAACTCAACAGAAACCAGGTTAGGACGACAGATATAAATGAGAAATTGTTGAGAGATTAATTACCTCATTATTGAGGCTGCTGCTACACAGTAACAAATTATTCCTGCTATTTTAAACCTAGCCTCTGTTAAGTTTTTTTTGGTTAAAATAGGTGGAACAAAAAGCTATCCAAAAATAATGAAAATAATTATAAAGAGTAGCAATATTTGTTGCAGCAACTGGATTTAAACAACTGCAGCCTTTTCCTGCCGATAGCACACAGTGGCATTTTCACTGCTGTTGAAGAATCCAACCTTCTGTTAAGTGTGCTGTAACACACTCCTGTAAGGAACAAACTGTATATAAACTGATCTGAGGTTGTCAGCACGTACAATTGAATTGTTCAGGCTGCTGTGGAAAATGTGCTGCAATGGCCACAAGAGCACAAACTTGGGCCTTAACTAATGAAGCAGCCTCAAAATTCTGAAGGAGCACCAAAGGAGCAGCAGATGTTAGGATAGTTATATGACCAATATAGGACTTTGATCTATGAGATTAGGATCTATGTGAAAATCAAGAAGTACAAGAAATGAGGTCAATAAAGTCTGGTAAATCTTTGTTTAAAAATTATGCAAGATCTCAGCAGCCACGCAATGGAAGAATTGGTTATCTAAACACAAAGAGGAAATTCTGGTCATTCCCAAAGAGTTATACTGGAAACTGTTGATTTGTCTTTTGTCTTTGCAGATGCTGACTGACGTACAATATATTCCTAGCTTTTCTTGTTAATGGGCTTCAAATGGGTCATTTCCAGGCAGCAGTAGTTTTTGCCACCACATTATATCTGTTGCAATAAAACATTTACAATGTGGTTTGGCATCTTTATCTGAGTTTATGTTAAAACAGAACAAAAGTATGTTATTACCAGATGTTACTGGCAATTAATTTTGCAGTTGTAAGCAATTACAATTTCTCATTCTTATTTACTATATAATCAGACAAATTTACTTTCATACTATGTTTGAAAATGGCCATTGAATGGACACTCATAAAACAATGACAATTTTTTTAATGAGTTTGTGACAGCAGAATGCTGTAATGATAACAGTAAATCATAGATACAAATTCCATTTAAAAAGTTATAGCTATTGCTCTGTAGCTTTTGACCTATACAATAAATTGTGACCCAATCTGCAAAGAAAGTAAGCATGCTGCATTATGTGAAGTTATCCACGAGGTATGTATGACTTTATTGTGCTCAATCATGTGAAATGTTCAGCTGGAGCTGCCTGTCCTAAATTTCACAGGTATGTTTCCTGCTGTTTCACCAAGTATGTGAAGCCTGTTATAACATACACAGCTTGGGAACTGCAGATTGCAGAATCTTTGAATTACCCTTTTAGGTGAGCTACCAGAACCTGGAATTTAATCAGCTCTTATATGTAGTTTTGAGCCTTCCCTTTTCTATTTTGGGAACCATTTTATATATATATTATATATATATATGTATATTATGCTTCTGTGGAACATCTTGTACCAAAAGAATGCTGTCAAATGCTTTCACACACATCAACTCCACACCATGGTTAACCCAAGTGCTACTTCTGTAAAAATTTTCATGTGCATATGCTTTTAACTAGAAGGATTCTTGTCTACATAAAGGGCTTTCCCACAGACCCTGATAGTCTATATTGTAACTAATGCCTGCTTTCTTTTCACTGTGTATGCCTTTATTCTCTCAGAAGACTATGGAAATTTGACATGTCAGCTATGATTCTCACCAACTTTTACAGATGCACTATAAAAAGCATTCTTTCTGGTTGTATCACAGCTTGGGATGGCTCCTGCTCTGATCAAGACCACAAGGAGCTACAAAAGTTCACAAATGTAGCCCAATCTATCACACAAACTAGCTCCCATCCATTGACTCCATCTACACTTTGCTGCCTCGACAAAGCAGCCACCATAATTAAGGAACCCACGCATCTCGGACATTCTCTCTTCCAAAAGTCTGAGGTCATGTACCTACTGACTCAAGATCAGCTTCTTTCCTGCTGCTGTCAGAATTTTGAGTGGACTTACTTTTCACCCTAGCTATGACTATAGCACTACATTCTGCACTCTCTCTTTTTCTTCTCTATGAATGGTATGCTTTGTCTGTATGGCATACAAGAAATAATACTTTTCACTGTATGTTAATGCACGTGACAATAATAAATCAAATCAAATTAAAAAAAATAGAGGTTAAAGATTCAAATCTTTAGGACAGAGATCCAGGATTGATGAATATCAGTAATGTTGGCATTGAAAACATTTATAGTATATTACACAAAAATAACGTATTGACAATGCACTTTGAGTAATGTCGATAATAAGATCGGAAATGGGTTCAGGCTAGGATTGCAAATTAACAACTGACAGGTCAGGAGGCCTATGTGCAAAAGCATGCTACAGAAAAATAAGCCAATTAAATTGTTAACTAGCCGATATGTTAAAGCATAACAGATCTGTACCTATGCTATTTCAGTTTTTTAGTTAGAATTTTGAATGATTAAAAAAGTTTGGAATACTATAGTCAGCTGGTATCGTCCAACTTTTAAAATGTTATTTTTCAAAATGTTTATTGGTAACCTTGGTGCATTGGTATCATAGAATTTCCAGAAATCCCTCTGCGTTCGTAGAGCCCAGCTTGACAATCACTGCTCTGAGACACAGTGAGCTTGGAACTAGCAGTAGTATTCTCTTGATACAACAGCTTCATTGGAACAAAAGCAACAAGTACTGGAAAATCTCAGCAAGGCTCACTTCATTTGCGGAAAGAGAATAGAGCCAATGTTTCAAGACTGGATGCCTTTTCGTCCAAGCTTCGTTGGAATATTTTCAGGTTACTACAAGAGATGCTCGCCTGCAGTTTCATCCTTGAGGCACTTTGAGAAAATTCCCAGTGTCGATCAACTACCTTGGGGGAATAAATCAACCAAAGGCTGGTGGGAAGGGAGTAGGCGTGGGCAACAACCAGGACAGCTGACCCGGAAAGAGGTCGGAGTTAGCTTTTAGAAAGGCTAACTGAATGAAATGAAATGAAAACAGGCACTCCTCACACTCCTTGAACCCTTACACATTCCCCATGTCCTATCCATGCCATCCCATTCCCATTCCTTGCAAGATTACAGAACAGAGAACATAGAACAGTACGGCACAGTACAGGTCCTTCGGCCCTCAATGTTGTGCCAAGCTATGTTCAAACCAAGATCAAGCTATCCCACTCCCTATCGTTCTGTAGTGCTCCATGTGCTTATCCAATAACCGTTTGAAAGTTCCTAAAGTGTCTGACTCCACTATCACAACAGGCAGTGCGTTCCACACCCCAAGCACTCTCTGAATAAAGAATCTACCTCGGACATCCATCCTATATCTCTCACCATGAACCTTTTAGTTATGCCCCCTTGTGACAGCTACATCCACCCAAGGAAATAGTCTCTGCACATCCATTCTATCTATCCCCCTCATCATATTATAAACCTCTATTAAGTCACCTCTCATCCTCCTCCGGTCTAAAAAGAAAAGCCCCAGCTCCCTCAACCTTTCCTCATAAGACTTACCCTCCAAACCAGGCAACATCCTGGTAAATCTCCTCTGTTCTCTCTCCAATGCCTTCACATCCTTTTTATAGTGAGGTGACCAGAACTGCACACAATATTCCAAATGTGGTCTCACCAAGGTCCTGTATAGTTGCAAGATAACCCCACAGCTCTTAAACTCTAACCTCCTGTTAATAAATGCTAACATACTATAAGCCTTCTTGACTGCTTTATCATTTGAGTGTCAACCTTCAGAGATCTGTGGATATGAACCCCAAGATCTCTCTGTTCCTCCACATTACTCAGAAGCCTGCTGTTAACTCTGTATCCGTATTCAAGTTTGTCCTACCAAAATGAATCACCTCACACTTACCAGGGTTAAACTCCATCTGCCATTTTTCTGTCCAGCTCTGCAGTCCATCAATGTCTCTTTGCAGCCTACAAGAACCCTCCACCTCATCCATTACTCCACGAATCTTGGTGTCATCAGCAAATTTACTAACTCACCCTTCAGCCTCCTCTTCCAAGTTATTGATAAAAATCACAAATAGCAGAGGACCCAGCACTGACCCCTTCGGTACACTGCAGGTAACTGGCCTCCAGTCTGAAAATTTTCACTCCACCATCACCCTCTGTTTTCTATGAGACAGCCACTTTCTTATCCAATTGGCCAAATTTCCTTCTATCCCACACCTCCTTACTTTCTTCATGAGTCTACTGTAGGGAGCCTTATCAAACGCCTTACTAAAGCCCATGTATACAATGTCAACTGCTCTACTTTTGTCCACACACTTAGTTATCTCCTCAAAAAATTCAATCAAATTTGTGAGACTGGACTTATCCAGCAAGAAAGTGTGCTGACTATCCTGGATTAAGCTGCATCTTTCCAAACGGTCATAAATCCTATCTCTCAGGACCCTTTCCATTCACTTACCAACAACCGAAGTAAGACTACCTGACCTATAATTACCAGGGTCATTCCTATTTCCTTTCTTAAAGAGAAGAACAACATTCGCCACTCTCCAATCCTCTTGCACAATCCTTGTGGACAGTGAGGACCCAAAGATCAAAACTAAAGGCTCTGTAATTTCATCCCTTGCTTCCCAAAGTATCCTAGGATATATCCCATTTGGCCCAGGGAGTATGAGCAGCAAAGGGGGTGATGGTTGGTTGGAGACAGTGTTCACTAAGGAGAGGGCCATGTTTTTGAGGATGAGAGTATGATACAGACTGATAGGATGGAGGAGGTAGATTTCTGAGGGAAGATGTATTAGCAATTTTGAAAAACCGGAGGGTCGATATACAAACCTATACCCGTCCCACACGCTGCAAGATTCCTCAAGTACTGATGATGATTTATACTCCCATTCTACCACCATGACCCCTCTTGTCCCCTAAGCCAAGCTACGACATTTCCATGCCCATTTACTAACTGTATAGTATATAGAATCATTGAACACTATGGTGATAATAAGTGTAAATAAAGCTTTTAAAAACTCAAATTATTCATTGGACAAAATCTTACAAATAAATGACAGTGTTATTTCTAGCAAGAAAACGGATATGTTTTTTCCAGATCTTACGATACTCTGCCGGGGTGGGGGGTTCCATATGCCAGTAAAACCTGACTGCTCAGGGTGTCAATTTTAAAGTATGCCCCGATCAAAACAGCAATCAACACTCCCCGCCCCCCACAGACATGCAACTGGCTCCCCACAGCTCCTCCATCAGAGCTGGCGTTCGACTCTAGGCAACGTTTCCTCCATCTTACAATCATCAGCCCCCTTTTACCCCCCTCCGATCATCGGCCCCTTCTCCTACCACCCTCCCAACCCCCTCTTGACAGAAATGGCAACATTGTCCCACTCCAAATAGCCATGTGGATCTCCCACTACCCCGTCCATTCTGGCCCATCACAGATGAAATGAATCTCCTATTCCCCATGAGGTTCCTACTGTGGTCCGCTCTGGAAACAAGTTAGCAGTGCCAATCTAGTAGTGACAACATGGCAATGCCAACCTGTGTCAAGGGGCAATGCCAAGGTCATTGCCAAGGCACTACTTGGTCATGCCTCTCTCCCCAGGGGATATACTTCCCTTTATGCCCCTGTAAGATGCCCATGGCAGGTTCACGTCTGAGTGAAGCTGTTGTAAACCATATCCATGTGACATCACATGGACATGTTTTGAAAATACAGTGTGCAGTCATGTTAATAATACTTAAATCTATTACGATATATGTAAATCAGGTTCCTGCCTGGGAACCTGATGATGTCACTGGCAAAGGGCGGGAAAGATCCAAAATTGAGCTCTCGTTGGCGATCTTTAGCCTGCTCCTGCATTCCCATGGATATCAGGAGTGGACTCAAGATTGCCCCTGTTATTTTCCACTAAGATAAACCCTTCCACTATGTTTTTAAAAAAAGTCCTTTCATGACAGCCTGTGATGATAATGTTCTAGCAATATATCATGTTTAGGGGCAATGTTTTTAAAATTCAACTTTTTCTTTAGGCAGCCAGGATGTCTGGAAAACATTTAGCCTAAGGGTTGTGAAAGCAAGCTTAATAACAACTCATTTTAGCTAGGAATGTGTTCCTTTGAGGTGTGCTGGTGTTTGTACAAGAAGTTCCCCTGCAATTTCTGACTAGGTTGATTGACAGGGTCATGTGACATTGTGGTTTATTTGCAGTCCTTGATTTATGTGCAGAAGAGAAACAGACAAGAAAAGAAAAGAATTGGAGTTTGATTGTTCTGGTTGAAATTAAGGGAATTTTTATAAGCCCGTGAAAGTTCTATATCTCTGGAACCTCCACAGCTGCCCATATTCATTGTCGCAAACATATTGGCGATATGTGTTTTAAGATTCTAAGAAGAATGTTGGTTATTTGGAACTGCAATAACTATGTTAGAAATTTGAGGTTTTTTTTCATGTTTTAGTTAAATTTAATTATTTAATTAATTAATTAATTATTTTTCCCATGTTGGTAAGTTTGTTGATGGTGTTGTAGATAGTTTGGAGGGATGTCAGAAGTTGCAGCATGACATAGATAAGATGCAAGGCTGGGTGGAGAAGTGGCAGATGGACTTCAACCTTTTTAAATGTGTAATGATCCACTTTGGCAAGTCAAATGGGATGAAGGAGTATAATATCAAGGGTAAGACTCTTAGCAGTGTAGAGGATCAGAAGGACCTTAGGGTCAAGGTCCATAAGACCCTTAAATCCGCCTGGCACATAGAGGATGTCGTTAAGAAGCTGTATAATGTACTGGCCTTCATCAATCGAGGGACTGAGTTTAGGAGTTGGGAGATAATATTGCAGCTTTATAAGATCCTAGTCAGACCTCTCTTGGAGTACTGTGCTCACTTCTGGTTGCCTCATTACAGGAAGGATGTGGAAGCTATTGAAAGGTGCAGAGGAGATTTACAAAGACGTCTGGATTGTGTGGCATGCCTCACGAGGATAGGTTGAGGGAACTTGGTCTTTTCTCCTTCCAATAGACGAAGGATGAGAGGTGATCTGATTGAAGTGTATAAAATGTTGAGAGGTATAGGTTGGGTGGATTCTCAGAGGCTTTTTCCCAGGGCTGGAATGCTTGCTACAAGAGAACACAAGTTTAAGGTTCTGGGAAGTAGGCAGAGAGGAGATATCAGGGGTACGTTTTTCACTCAGAGGGTGGTGGGTGAGTGGAATTGGCTGCTGTTGGTGGTGGTGGAGACAAATTCTATAGGGTCTTTCAAGAGACTTCTGGATGAGTACATGAGACTTAATAGAATTGAAGGTTATAGGTAAGACTAGTAGGTATGTAAGCGCAACTTGTGGGCCGAAGGCCCTGTTTGTGCTATAGTTTTTCTATGTTCTATTTCTAAAGATTATTAACTGTTATGAATTAAATTTTCTATTTTGTTACAGTTATATTTAAACTGTTATGAATAAAGTGTGTCTCACTAAAAGATCCTTAATTGGTCATTGAAAGTAACCTTTCCTCACATTAATACCAAAACAGAAAAATTGTTGGATCTCGTCTAGTTTGATAATATACCTTGGGGTTCTGGTCTGGGACCCTAACAAACAAAATAGAAGAGATATTCTTCTAGACTCATTAAAGTATCCATAACATAAACTGTCAGACACCTGAAACTTCTAAACCTTAGGTAAAACATCATTGTGAGCTGACTGCAGAGGTAAGAAAGACAGAGCTGTTAATGAAGTAATGGTTTCTCTGGGCTCAGGTGTTTCATCAGCACAATGGTTTTCTGGGCTCCCAGACAAGCCATGTCAAGTATTCTTGGCTGATAAATTTATAATTCCTCCTAATTTTGCTGGGGAAAATAGTTAAACTTTGTTATTTTAAAATAAAACTTGATGGATGACATGCATTAGGCTATGTACAATGTTGATCAGGACATATTAAGCCCAGTGAATTGAATAAGTCCCGTGAGTAAAATATTACATATTTGTGGAAATATATATTGCAAAAAAAAAACCAATCTGGAAATGGTAATGTAGAACATACCTGTGTTCTGTATCTTGAAAAGTAACCCTGGTGAGTAATTAAATGTTTTTATAGTGAAATGGATAATTTTAATCTTCTATGCCAGAGGATTTCAAATTTTAAAAACGTCTGAGTTCAGAATTTTAAATGTTAATTAATAATCCCAGCAACTACAGGGCAGTCAGTTTAACCTTGGTGGTGGGAAAGCTTTTAGAAACCATAATCTAGAACTAAATTAGCACTCACTTAGACAATTGCATCTTAATAAGGAGGTGGCAATGTCACCAGACCAGCAACCCAGAAACCCAGACCAATGCTCTGGGCAGCTAGTGGGATTTATATTCAGTTAATAAATCTGAAATTAAAAGCTAGCCCATTATAGAAGGAAATTAACTGTCTTTATCTGGCCTGGCCCCCAGCAATGTGGTTGATTCTTAACTGCCCTCTGAAATATGGCTTAGTAAGCCATTCAGCTTTGTAAACTGCTACAGAAAAGTCAACAAGGAACAAAACCAGACTGACCACTCAGCATTGACCCAGGCACCAGAAACAACAATGGCAGACCCAGCCCTGTTGACTCTGCAGGGTCCTTCTTACTAACAACTGGGAGCTCGTACTAAAATTGGGAGACCTGTCCCACAGATCAGTCAAGCAACAACCTGACAAGAGTCATTTTCATTGAATCATACCTTACAATGTCCCAGATGCCATAGTCAACATTCCTGGGTGTATCATTCAAACAGGCAAATTGGGAGCAGGAGAAAGCCATTCAGCCCCTTAAGCCTGCTCCACAATTCAATACGATCACTGCTGATCTGATTGTAACTTCGATCTCACCCGCAGTAACTCTTCACTCTCTTGTCAATTAAGAATCTATCTGGCTCTGCCTTAAAAATATTCAAAGACTCTGCCTCCATTGCCTGTGAGGAAGAGATGACCCACTGAAAGAAGATAATTTTGCTCATCTCATAGAATCCTTACAGTGCAGACAGAAGCCATTTGGTCTATTTAGGTTGCACTGTCTGACAGAGCACCTTACCCAGGCTCTATCTCCGCAACCCAACACATTTACCCTGCTAATCCTCCTAACCTACACATCCTGGGACACTAAGGGGCAATCCTGCAAGGACCATCCACTTAACCTGCATATCTTTAGACTGTGGGAGGAAACCGGAGCATCCAGAGGAAACTCACAATGACGTGGGGAGAACTTGCAGTCACCCAAGGCTGGAGTTGAATCCAGATCCCTGCACTGTGCAGCAGGACCAACTAATGTCATCTTAATGACATTTTAAATGAGTGAGCCCTTGTTTTTAAGTAGGGACTCCTAGATTTTTCGACAAGAGGAAACATCCTCTTCACATGCACCCTGTCAAAACCCCCCGGATCTTAAAGGTTTTGATCAAGTCACCTCTTACTCTTCTAAACTCAAAGAAAACCCAACCACTCCCACCTCTCCTTATAAAACAACCCACCCATTGTTGTGTTTTTGGATAAGGTGAAAGTTTGGGTTGACGTGGGTAATATAGTTGATATAGGATATGTGTATATCCAAAGGGCATTTGCTAAACTACTGCATAATAGGCTTGCAAATAAAGTTGGTTACATGGATAGATTAGAGATATATGCCTTTTCTCCTTATAGAAGAATTGTTCAAAATCATGAAGGATGTAGACAGAATAGAGAGAAACTGCTCCCATGGCTAAAGAGTCAAGAACCAGAGAATACATTTAAAGTGATTATTGAAAGAACCAAAAGAGACATGTGGAAAATCTTTTTCTTTCAGTGAGAGGTTAGGATCTGGAGTCCATTGCTTGAAAGGGTAATAGAATCATGTTCAATCATGACTTTAAAAAAGAAAATTGGATAAGCACCCGAAGGGAAAAAATTGTAGTGATATGGGGAAAGGAAAGGGAACAGAACAAGCTAAATTTCTTTTCTGGACAACTGTCATAGACACAAAGGCCAAATAGTCTCCTTCTGTGCTGTAACCATTCTATGATTCCAGAAGTTAGCACAGTAAACTTCTATTGATATGCACTTAAGAGACAATGGGGACATATTTTTCTCTATAATGTGATGAGAATAACTATAAATAATATTCTTCATTGTTATTCATCAATTGTTTAATAATCTGCTCATTTGGATATTTTATTTGTGACAATGAATCATAACATTTTTTAAAACTGCAGATGCAGTCACAAAATCGTGGCAGATGTGCTCAAGTTCTTGTGGGAGGTTTGAATCCACCATAGTCTGGGCCAGAGTGTGACCCACAAAACTATCTATGCTATTGAATCACGCAGGTAGTGACAGATATTCAGGACCAAGCTGTTATGAAAGCTCCACACCACTTCATCATTTTGATCTCTGACATGAGAAATGTTGCACTAATCAATGTGTCTGCTGTCATTGCAATATAGGATTCTATTATCCTGCAAGACATGTTATGGCCTCTCCCCCTATTTTCTTTGGGAAAGGTCTTTGGGCTTGTCTGGTCACATGGTTAAGAGAGCCATGTTTGTACCTGTTTTTAAAAGTTACAGAATAAGCTCTTTCGATCAGACAAGAATCATCATTTGAAAGCCTATCTGAAAAACCAACAACCCAGCGGCAACTCAATGCAGCCGAGGTAAAGCAGCTATACCTTGAAGGAGGGAGTTAAGGATTCTTCGCCAAACCTTTTCCAACTTCAAGTTCACCTGACTTCCAGACAAGTCAACTACTACAAATCTTGCAGCTTATAGTGAATCCTCTGCTTTTACGTAATCTCCACTCCAGCTATATCATTTGTTCAGTTAGAAAATACAGTAAGATTGATTCTTTGTATGTGTGCTAATATGTGAGAAACATCATGTTAAAACCTCAGATGCAAGAATATTTTTTTAGAATTCATTATAACTTGCTGCTGGAAATAATTCAAATTGGTACAAACAATCTGAGGATGAGAATAGTATTAACCTCGCACAGATGAAAAAACCTTTGATCACAGCTAACAATAAAGACTGAGGGCAGAATTCTCCCATCTGAGATTAGAGTTCAGTGGTGGGGGTGGGTACAGGGGATGTTGCCCACTGTAGAGGTCATTGGCAAACCACATCATATCATCCACCCCAATCTCATTAATCATACATCCAAGGGTTCAGCATCACATTAAATGGTGGGGCAAGCTTGGTTGCTTTCATATCTAGGTGCCATGTTTAGAGGATACCCACACTGCTGACGTGTTGAAAGAAGAAAATGAAAAAGAAGACGGATCGCCACTCTGAGGTGGGAGAAGATGAACCTCCTCAAGACACTGAAGCTAGAAGATCCACTTGCAGATACTCCCTCACCCATTGTTGTGTGTTCCTGGATTACTGGTAGCCTCCATCCCGAACTCCAGAGGCAACCCAGGAATTTCTCAGGTATATCCTGACTTCTGCAAGGTATGTGTTCCTGCAAGATATGTCAAAGAACAAAGAACAAAGAACAAAACAGCACCCTAGACTGATGAATTTTCCCATGGGGTCATGGAGAATCTGGCACAGGGCTAAGATTCTGCTTGGGCCTTCATCTGCATCCTTGCACATTAGTTTCACACCAGTGACCAATCGGTTTCTCAGTCCACTGTGTTGGGCACCCGTGGAACTCTGGCAGGAAATTCACTCTGGTGTAAAAGCAATTCTCAGGATTCCCACCAAATTCTACTCCCCATACCCCACTGGAGTCATGGGAGAATTCCATCCATAAATATTGTTCATGACAGCCCCTATAATGACAATCTAGCAAAACCTGGTCTATAATACAAGAAAAAGCTCAATTCTGTCTAATTAGCCTACCATACTTCTTGGAGAAAGTGACATTCCATTGGAACAGTGGAAAATCTCATTAACTGTTATACTTCTAAAAAGTATTTGTAAAAAATCTGCAAGCAAGCCTCGGCCTAAGGTTACAGCCATGGCAGATTCCAAAAAAAAAAACAGGATTAAAAACAAAAGATAAGTGACAGAAATGATGTTGCACGATAGGTGAAGGAATACAATGGAGTTCTTCCAGGATTGGTGATGGGATGCCCCAATGAGTTCAATTTATGTTAATTGCATGAATTTAGAAGATTAATGTAAGCCAATCAAATCTGCAAATTTGGAATGCACGTGCAATTGAATCTGAAGGCACAAACTACAAAATGAGTTGGTTTAAATCTATGAGTGGGCAGACCATACAGGTGAAATTCAATGGGGATGAGTGTAATACCTTGCACATTGGAAAAAAATGATAGTTAGCATGCCTGCTCTATGAATGATGTTAAATGAACTAAAGATGAAGCTGAAAGAGATTGAAGATATGTGTGGGGCAAGGGGTTGGGGGAGGTGGGTAATGGGGAAACGTTATGCTCATGAGATAATTTAGTATATCCAGGTAACTTGCTAAATTGAAGTGTCAAAAATCAAGCAGTTGGAATCCCTATTATGCAGAAGAGGCCATTTGGTCCATTGAGTCTGCATTGGCTCTCTGATAGAGAATTTTATCCAAGTTCTCTGCCATGCCCTGTCCCCATACATTTATCATGACTAATCCATCTAACCTAGACGTCTTTAGACTAAGGGGCAATTTAACATAGCCAATCCAGCAAACCTGCACACCTTTGGACTGCAGGAGGAAAGCGGAGCACTGCGAAGAAACCCATGCACAAATGGGGAGAATGTGCAAACTCCATACAGACAGTCACCCAAGGCAAAACCTAATCTATAATACACCAGGAGGGCTAAAGTTTTGAACCTGGGTCCCTGGCACATGAAGCAGCAGTGCTAATCACTGTGCTACATTGCCGTCTTTTAAATTCTATGAATGAGCCAAGTTGGTGGTTACCAGTTTAAAAGAGTTGAGGAAGATACATCTGCTCGCACCCTCCCTCTCCCCCCCTCAAACCCCTCCATCCCAGCTGTACAAAAATTTCCTAGGTGGTTTTTGGAACAGCAGTAGCAGCATCCCTTTACAGACCAGTACACTTCACACCATTTCACACAAGTGGATGAAGTATGCATGGTGCAGAAGTCACTACTGAAAATGCATGCCAAATTTTTGGATAGTTTGGGATAGAATCATGTAATGGCAGCCCATAAAGCTGGTCAACATAAAGACAATAGAGCAGGATAGTCGACTGGGTTGAATGCAATGGCAAAGTCATGAGGGATGGTTAAAATCATACAACTTGTATCCGTTCAAAAGCAGTTTCACTCTTCCCTCACTTAGATATCACTAAACTAAATTTGTATTTGTATTGAGTTAAATTTGGTTGTTGGTCCTGTGTGACTGGATATGTATTTTGATAGATTTTTGGAGTAAGAATAGTTTGGATGGGTGAGCTCAGATGAACCAAGTGGAATTTCTCTTTTGGTCTTGCAGTCTAAAATATTTTCACTTTCACAAGTGGCTGAGA
This sequence comes from Sphyrna mokarran, assembly GCA_024679065.1. NCBI lineage: Eukaryota > Metazoa > Chordata > Chondrichthyes > Carcharhiniformes > Carcharhinidae > Sphyrna > Sphyrna mokarran. The sequence goes on along the minus strand of JAGIQG010000007.1, from coordinate 71,646,517 downwards.
CAGAGACAATTCCAAATTGAATGCAACTTTATTAAAATGTATATATTTCTATGAATATATAGATATATAGATCAGTAAATGTATAACTACACAGAAAAACATTTGACATGTATGGATGGAAATAACATACAAATGAAATAAAAGGAACATTAGATAGGGACAGTGCACTACAATTAATATCAATAAGGGCCAGAATAGCATGCATCTTTGAAGTACATCCCAGAGTAGTTCTTCCACTCATGTCCACAATTAGAAGCATCATCCAATATTTATTAAACTATGCTTTTCAAGATGATCAACAGATACATTAAGAAGCTGTGTGAGGCATTTGGATATTTAACTACCCAGCTGTGCAGACTCAGATATGAGTTATTATTTTAGCAGCTGTTCATCCTTATATTTCAACATATTGAAAAAGAACAATCAATCAATCTTTCAGAATGCAAATCAGTGCTGACAGTTTTCCAGTGTCAAGAGATAAAGCATCAAACTCCTAATGCTGGTAGGGATGATAATATCAATATAACAAGAGTTGTGTCAATGTAGAAGCAGAATGTCATACTTAAATACTATAAATTGACACATAAATAGATAAATGTCAAGCCTGATGGGTTCATATTTCAGGGCCCCTAATAATTATTTCAAGCAAAAAACATAAACAGTGCATGAGAATATGACTACAGTTAGTCTGGTATTTTATATGGATCTATTGTGGTACAAGATGTTAATGAAGCTGAATTCATTTCTACCTGTGAATAAAATTGAAACATTCATAAAAGGAAGTTAAGAGGTCAATTTTAATTGTTTCTCCCAGGATGGAAACAGACAGCATTGAGTCATACTTCTTGGTTTGGCAGTTTAAACTGAGCCAATTTCCTCCAGCTCCCTTAATGACACACTGTGGATCATTTTCATTTTGCGTGACGGTGTAAATTGGCCAATGGCTAACCGGCAAATCACTTCACACCGATTTCGATTCTTATTTTGATTTGATTAACTTCATTGGAAATAAAAATCCATTTAAATATTCACTGTCATGCATTAACACACGAGCTTAAATCACCCTGTGACTCTAGCCAATTAATAAATAAGGCATACACAGTTGAAAGGCCCAAGTTCAGTCCCTGGTTTGTGCTACATTAGCTAACGTCAGTCAAGATGACAGCTGGAATGCTCATGCTGGCCTCAACGCTATACTAGGTTAAGGTATATAGACCGGCTATGATCCATCTTCTGACTGCTTTCCAGTGTCTGCTGTTAAGACTGTATGTGCACATATCAAGTGAAGGTGGAATTAGACATAGTTTTGTATCCCTATACTCAAACAAACTGGCAGTACTAAATTTCAAATGCTCACATATTAATTTCAATGGGCACCTGGCATCCATAGACGCTTGTGTTCAAAAACAGCGAAGGGGAGAAAATTGGCAAAAGAAACTAAATTATAACATCCTTACCAAGCTCCACATCCTGGTCATCTGTGATGATAAGAATGATGTTGGGTCTGATGTTTCTTCGGTCTCGCTGCACACGTCCTTTAAACCGCTGTGGTTTTAAGTTTGAACCAAGGACTCCTATCAGTTCAGCACTTAGCACAGCCAAAAGCAGAATAAGTGATGAGAGTTTCATTATGTCAGCTTGCTTGAGACCACAATAAGGAAAAACGAGGTTCTTCGGTTTCACTACCTTTTACCGGGTGATCTGAAATTAAATGAAACAAATAAGAAGAATCGGCTTGAATATAATGAAACTTACGAAGTGGTTGAGAGCATGCGTAAATGAAGACATTTCCTGGCATTTCAAACTTTATTAATCACAAAAGAGTTGCCCAGGAAGCAAAAATGTAATTAAAGAACAGCTTTGATATGAAATTCTGTATGAACAAATTAAACCACCGCAATAAACAATGAACTGAAATAAATATGTAAAATGCCTTTTCCAGAAACTCTTTGTCAGGTCACATTGACATTGTAATGCAGCAATGACCAGAGCTGCAACAGAAACTTTGGTTAATCCAAAAGGCAAAATGAAGCCACAAAAAATGTTAGCACATGTTTTAGATTAATTAACCAAAATATTTTCAATGATTCACTGAACAATTCTCTTTTTTATCCATAAATAACTACAAAACATGTTGCTTTTATGCATCTGTAGGTTATATGAAATTCTTCATAAACTGCGATAACTAGAATCTTTTGACATTCAGTATTAGAACACTGGCTTTGCACCTGCACAGCACTAATCCTTTCACTTGTTTCATTTCTCCAGTCCTATCATACAGTGATGCACATTCTGAAACTACCTTTCCATCAAGAAACACATTGAGTGACAGTGATCATCTCCCTCCACACTGCTGATACCTCGAACTGTACACCAGGCATCAACAATCCAGTCAATGTGAACTCACAGTGCCACAAACTTTTGCTGAGTTCCTGAAGGTACGTGCAGACTCTGCACACATATATGCACACCCGCATTTATACTCATGCAATAATCAGCTCCCACCATTCAAAGAGCCTTAGTTCCATGCACAGGGGGAGGGGAGAAGGGGGATGATTTAGCCACAAATCCATCTAAATCCATCTGCTACAGAATTGATTGATTGGGCCTAAGACCAAAGGTAACTTACTCCACTTTGACATTTCTTGCATTCAGCTGTCACGCTGGCAGCTTTGCACATTTAAGAATTCACTTGGATTGAAAACTGAATGAGTGTATAGTTCAAAGTGATTAGTGACTTACTAAAAGGCTATTTAACAAAGGCATTTAAGGCAAGCATGCACATTTATACCATTTCCGTTTAAAGGGCAAAAGTCCATTATAATTTAACACTTGCAAGCATGGTAATTAGGAGATGGCATATGAATTTCACCATCAAATGCTCTAAATGAACGTTTAATGAGTTTCATCCAAAGACCGGGTTCTCACACCTGGGATTTAGCCCTTGTTCTCTCGTATGAATAGCCACTATTACAGCAGCCAGTGCCGAGAGATCAAAGCTACTTAAATAAAAGGAACAAAAAACACAGCTTGTACTAAAGATACCATTAATAAAAAAAAAGATGCCAGCATATGTATGCTTGAAGCAAAACCCATTTTTGAAAGAGATGAACAGATTCATTAAGACAGCAAAAGAAAAATCTCTCCATCTTTATGGATTCCCCATTACCTTTAGTTTTTTTTGACGGAACTTCAAACCCTGGAAGGTTTACAGGAGGAGGTCAGTAAAGATTCTGAAAATCTGGAAGACGTTATTATTACAGCTGCATTACTAAGTAGCACTGCATGCAGTAGCTACTGCAGGCTGATCACTGCCCATTCTACAAGCTTCAGTGGTCAAGCAGACTGCATTGCACTTAATGGATAAGTGATTGATGCTACTGGCTTTTATACAGTATAGCTACCACTAGAGTAATGAACACAGTAGTCGGGCCAAGAGCAGAATTGTGTTGTTGAAGTCTTTAAATTCATAAAGGAAGGGATAAAAATTGATTAAATGCTAAAAGAAAACCAACACAATATCTTCCAACAGAGAGTGGGTGTTAAACTCTCCACTTAACACTGCTATCTGTACAAAAATACTGTTGATGGACAGTGCAATACAAAAAAAATCTCTTCAAAGTCTTTAAGCAGTCACTTGATGGTTTGTGATGATATTTAAGAGTGCACATGTAATATTGCTGCACACTATCCCATTGTAAGAACTATACTGCAGCCGCAAATGAAAGATTAGCATTTACTTATCTACAATTGCAAAAAACTTTCACTCAACACAATTCTACAATAATGCACTACAAAAAAAGCCCATCAACTGTCAGCAGTATATACACATGTTTCCAGGATGCTGAGAAAACCAAGTATAAGATTCTTCAATAACACTTACTCTTTAAAAAAAATGAACCAGACTTCTGGAAATGAAAATGTTCGGTTGATTTGTGCACTGAGCCTCACTGCTTGCATTTGGTGATGTTCGGCAAACTTTGCAGACACTGTTGACCCAACTACTGCAGTTATTCAGACTGCATTGAGTAAACACTGACTTTAAATAAACCCCCACGGTATGTGGTTCAAATGCCAGACAATCATACCTCAGTTGACAATGCGAAAGAAAGGAACATCATTGCCAAAGCAACTGGCTTTGGGCTTTTTAATTCAGCCGTACAGTTCTGAAGCCTGGAGCATCATTTTTGAGCTGGAGGAGAGCCAGAGATACCTGGGATGAAGTTGTTCAGCTGTGAGAGACGAAGATCCATATCACACAACTTCAAGCATGGACAATTCTCCATTCAGTGCTGACCTTTTCAAACCTGACATCCCCACACAGACCAGCTTCCTGCTGCAGTAGGAAATAAAGCTGCAGAATTAATACTGACAAAGTGTTGCGCTTGTCTTTAGGGACAAGAGTGTCAGTATTTTTGTGCAGGATGCTATGAGACAGCCTCCTAGCACTTCACAAGTCTCTGAAACCCATTCCCTTAAATGATAGCAGAAACACTGAAGGCATATCAGACAATGGCAAGGCTTTGCAGCTAAAAAATTTGCTCCAAAACCACTGATGGACAGATAACAGTATGACAACAATCTGAGCTTATTCTGCCAACACTGCACTATAATTATTTACTGCTGTCTCATCCAAACAATATACCTAGTTACAGAATCTGTTCACAAACCTTAGCAACCACCAGGGTCACTGCTCTATTTCACACACAATGATGATATGCTCCTATTTTGCAAAATTATTTTAATACTCTTTTACAAACACTTCAATCATCCTCTTCTTCGGAGCTTATCTTGTATGTTTTATGGGACAGAACCTTTCAACTGGAAAAACTTCATTGTCTGTAGCAGCCAAACCCTCAATATAACATAAATATTAAAAATCCTATATATGAAAAACCTCTTGTTTATGAAAATGGCTAACTATCTGGAGTGCAATGACAAAACTCCCAGCTTATTTTTTCAACTATGGACTGAATCCTCTCTCCATCCCCTCCACCCTTACCCTACAACAAACTTGAAATATTTATGGATTTCTTTGTCACTGGGATTGAGACAATCCAATCAGCTGCCTCTGTCATGTTCTTCTCTTCCACTAGCCTGCCTGGCTTAACTGCCTTTTATGCTTCCCATTACCCCTAAACTTGCATCTTTCTCCAGTTCCTTTCCTAAGCTTTTTCATGCCCTCTCTGAGCACAGCTTGTCTTTGGGATCCATCTTCTATTCTCTTGACCCTATTCCTACCAAACTGCTAACAACCAACTCCCCCCACCGCAGGCCCCCAGATATTGCTAATGGTTTACCCTCTCTTCCTGGGTTGCCCTCCTCTCTTTTTTTATAGAATCCCTACAGTGCAGAAGAAGGCCATTTGGCTCAGTAGATCTGCATCTACAACAATCCCAGCCAGGCCCCATCCCTGTAACCCCATGTATTTACCTTGCTAATTTATCTTGTTACTAAGGGCAATTTATCATGGCCAATCAACCAAACCTGCATATCTTTGGACCATGGGGAGAAACCAGAGCACTCAGATGAAACCCATGCAGACTCCACACAGACAGTGATCCAAGCTAGGAATCGAACACAAATACCTGGAGCTGTGAGGCAGCAGTGCTAACCACTGTGCCATCCAAATCTGCAATCATCACTCCTCCCCTCAAAAAACAAAATCATCGCCCTATGTCCAACCTCCCTTTCCTCTCCAAAGCCCTTGAATATGCTTTCACCTCCCATAATTTTCTGACCTCCATGTTTGAATCTTTCCAGCCAGGTTTCTGCTATGCTACATAAGCAAAATGGTTCTTATCAAAGTCAATGATATCCAGTGTGACTGTGACAAAGGTAAATTTTTACTCCTTCTAGCACTGTCTGCAGCCTTTTATTGGTTAACCACACTATCCTTCTCCAGTGTATCTTCTCTGTCATCCAGCTAGGCAGACAGCTCTCATGTGGTTCGATTCTTATCTATCTAACTGTAACCAGAGAATCACTTGCAAAGGCTTCTCTTCCTATTTCTGCATTGTTATGTTTGGTGTTCCCCAGTGGTGAATCTAGGCCTGTGCCTGTTTCTAATCTCGTGCTTTTCTTTTGCGACACCATATGAAAGCATAACATTAGTTTTCACATGTATGTTAATGACACCCAGGTCTACCGCATCAGCACTTCTAAATTATAAGACTGCTTATCTGACGTTGAGGACAGGTTATGCAGAAGTTTCTTCCTATTACATATTGTGAAGATTGAAGCCATTGTTTTCCATTCCCATTCCAAACTTCATTTTTTAACTACTGATTCCATTGCAATATCTAATAACAGTCTGAGATTAAACTAATTGTTTTTTTCACAACTTTGGTATCACATATGATCCTGAGATGAGCTTCCAAACCCACATATGCCATCTCTAAGGTCATTTTTCTCCATCCCACAACATTCCTCCAGTCTGAAAGATCTTGCTGGTTAGGTCCATTGGCCATGCTAAATTCTTTCTCAGTGTACCTGAACAGGCACTGGAGTATGAGAACTAAGGTATTTTCATAGTAACTCCATTATGGTGTTAATGTCAGCTTACTTGATACACTAATAAATAAAAAATGAAACCTTCACTCTCACCTCAGCTCATCTGATGCTGAAAACCTTTGTTCCCCATTCCAATGTACTCCTGGTTGGTCTCCTACATTCTACCCTCCGCAAACCTGAGGTCCTCCAAACTTCTGCTGCCTGTGTCTTAACCTGCATCAAGTCCAGTTCTGCTGTCACCCTTTGCTCATTGATTTACATTGGCTACATCAAGCAATGTTTTAATTTTAAAGCTCTTATCCATCTTTGCAAATTCCTGTGGAGCCTTTCCCCTGCCTATTACCGCAGTAATCTCCAACCCCTAATCCTTTGAGATATCAGCATTCCCCTCATTCTGGCCTTTTGTACACTCCCAGTTATAATTCTCCATTGCTGGTTGCCGTGCCTTCAGTTGCCCAGATTTCAAGCTCTGAAATTCCCTCCCTCTCTACTCACTTTCCTCCTTTGAGACACTCTTTACAAGTTACCGCCTCTGTGATCGAGCTTTTATCAAGCTAACCTCATATCTCCTTACATGACTCACTGTCATATTTTGTTTTGTAATACTCCAGTGACGTGCCTTGGAAAGTTTTATTAATAAAGGCACTGTATAAATACCAGCTGTTTTTATTGCTTGAAGTTAGTAATTTGGATTTTAAAGAGACACAGGGTTCATGAAAAAAATTGGATTAGCTGTGTTTGTTGTTTAGACACTGAGAAAAATAGGGATAATTTTAGTTGTGATGACATCAATGGGACATGAATGGGCTGAAAAATGGAGCTGGGATTTTTCTGCTTTGTCTGGTGCAGTACCATATCATAACTTGCACCATTTTAACAGGGTTAAGCTATCTAGATTCCTGATTATATGACAAGTTCTCTGCTGCCAGGCTAGTTTGCTGAAATCTGGAGAGAAGCCTTAATTTTATTGCTTCACAATTGTCATTAGTGATTTCCTTTATTGGAAAGCAGACAGTTTTCTTTCAATCCTTCAGTTCTTAATTACACATCAAGAACAGAATGAAGTGGATTATTCAAGAGAGCCCCCTTCAAAGTAAATCACACCCATTCAATTTTGAATTAAAATTTCTTACTCGGCTCAGGAATCCCTTGAACGTGCAGCGTTCACGAAGTGAGAGAGTGTGCACAGTTCAATGTGTCTCTGGTAGTGTTAAGTTGGATGCCAAGAAGTACTGGGGAGGGCGTCAGAAAATGACTACTTCACCCTGTTTCTTATCTTTTTCAAAACAAAATTCTAACTGCCATATGTTGCCACTGTGCCCATCCACCCCCAGTCCCACCAAAAAAACAGTATGACTGAGACTCTTCTACAAGGTTTTTAACCATAGTCAGATGAGCTGACCACAGAGAGCTGGCTGAAAGGAGGATACATGATTCCTTCCTCGCTTCCTCTTCCTCAGCTGTTCCTGTATGGCAATGCCTCACGATGACAAAGTTGTGCCTGATAGAATAGACCAGCATGAATCCTGACACACAGTCTGCTGAGTACAGTAGGAGTCTTTCAAAGTGGCCCAGGCAGCAGAAACAACTTGGTTGGGGAAAGTGGATCCAGCTCATCGGATTCACTGCTGCCTTTCCTGCCATGTTTTCTGACACTTTGTCAAAAAGAAGGGGGGGATTAGGTGCCACACTACAATCCTGGCAGAGCCTGCCCTGCCAACAATCCCTTGAAAGGGTTCCCAGCTGAAAACAAAAGTAGAAAAATAGGACACCCCACAGATCTGAAAATCCGGAATAATCCCTGGCCCTCACCACACAACTTCCTTTACCCTACCATCACAGAACCTCTGGCATCTTCCCCACGGAACTCCTTCAGCTTTGGCACTGACCCCTGTGCACCTCTGATAGGGACTGTTTACCAAGTACATACCATGGCAATCTGTTATGATCCACGGATCAGACTTTGTGCAGCAGAATAACTCTTATTGTATGCATGCTGCCCACATGTGCTTGGGTAGTACACTGGGTCCATGATGTACATGGCCAGAAGATCACCCACCCCAGCCAATAACCACTCTCTGGTCTGATATGCTGGATCAAGTACTGATGGTACAGTTGATTAGTGCAAAATAAAGACAACATGGCTATTGCCAGAATATTGGGGCATCGAGCATGGCTGTATACCTACTGCCTGCTCAGAGAGTGGAATCCTCTGCAGCTGCGTTGCATTTCTGTATCTAGATGCAGAGCCCTTAAAGGAACATAGAAAAGCCCGCTACTCTGGTGAAGCCAGGTATATGCTCTGCATGCTTCTCTACCTGAACTCAGAAAATGCAATGCATTTCCTCTCCCCTGTCATAGAGAGCATTAGTAAACTCTAAAGTTTAAAGTTTATTTATTAGTGTTACAAGTAGGCTTACATTAACACTACAATGAAGTTACTATGAAAATCTCGTAGTCGCCTCACTCTGGCATCTGTTCAGGTATACTGAGGAGAATTTAGCAAAGTCAGTGTACCTAACCAACAGGTCTTTCAGATTGTGGGAGGAAACCAAAACACCTGGAGGAACCCCATGCAGATATGGGGAGAAGGAGCAAACTCCATACAGTGACCCAAACAGTGAATCAAACGTGTGTCCCTGGAGCTGTGAGGCAACAGTGCTAACCACTGTGCCACCATGTCATTTCATAACAGCAGATGCCAGATTTGGAGATGTGAGAGATGTTGTTTGCTACACGATGGAAGGATCCTGATGTGAAAATGTCCATGGTCACAATCATCTTGACAACCAATATCCTGACCCTGCACTGGGAGTAGAGGCCTGCCTCTGGGTGGCAGATCTCAATGAGCACTTATTTTATAAAATGGAAATGGTGCACATATTACTCCTCATTGCAGTTAAGGCAATGAGGATTGAAGATCCTAGTGGAAATGGCCTCCTGCTGACAGAGCTTCTCCTCTGCTCCAATTGCTCCTCCATGGCCAGGGACCTGCTAACAACTGCAATCATGACTAGAAGCGGTCTGAACATAATCCACTCCTTTTAAACTTTACCAACTATAAATGGCAATAGAGTCCTCATAACTTCTACAAACTGAACAGCAGCCAACAGCAGAAATCAAACAGAAGTTAACCTGAAAGCATCTGATGGTCTCTTTAAACAGTCTTGTTGGAGGTTCCACATTTAAGTGAGGACTCTAGCTGGAGTACTGGGTCATAATGGCATTGGTGGCATCAAATTAGGGCTGACTGACAGCATGATCTGCCAACTCTGCATACTTCTTTTATGCATTATTAGTATTTGTGAAAGTCCTCATCCAAATAGTGTTCAACACAGAGAGGATAAGAAATGTTCACACAGGTCAGGGACATGAATTTGCTCTTTTTAAAGGGCATCCCGATCTCCATTTAAAAAAAGGACACACACATTGACCACCCCACATGCACATAGGCAACTCTGTACTCACAGCCACCCTCACCCACTCAATGTACACTGGTACTCCAACCCCTGACCTATCTGTAACCCCCCCCCAACTTGCGTGGGCTTGCAAAATCTCACTAACTTTCTTGTCTGGAAACAATAGACATTTTTTTAACCTGTGCTTAATGCTCTCTCCACTCACATTGTCTGTACCTTTAAAACTTGCATTCCAATCATTATTCATGTACATTGAGTTTGTGCCATTATATGCCCTGTTTGTCATCAGAACTCCTACCCATCTGATGAAGGAACAGCCAATTCCGAAAGCTAGTGGTGTTTGCTACAAATAAACCTGTTGGACTTTAACCTGTGTTGTGAGACTTCTTACTGTATTTACCCCAGTCCAATGCCAGTATCTCCACATCATGATTTTCCAGGGATCAGTACCAGAATGGTAGTGTCAGGGTTGTGCAAGGGGTCAGTACCAGGCTACTGCCTGGGCATGACCCTCTCTTCTGGAGGCTATGCTAACCTATACAATCTTTCTGTTCAACCAGGTTCCCTTTTTCAAAACCTGTTGTAAACCTCACCGATTAATGTCAGTAGACATGAGCAGAAGTGTATCGTAAGGAATATCAGCATAGAACGGCACATGTAATTACACATATACAGATCTCTATTTTGTTAAATGCAGGGCAAAATAATTCCTCATTGTTCATTTGTATTGCTGTAAAAATAGCACTAAGTATATCTATTAGTATCACAAATAAGCTTATATTAACACTGCAATGAAGTTACTCTGAAAATCCATTGGAGTCAAGCTGAAGCATGCACTGTAATTGCACTATGAAGTACTTCAATAAAATTAATGGCTTTCCAAAAATCACCGATAAGATTTTCTTTCTGCATCAAAGGCACTTTAATATATTTGTAGGAAAGCATTAAGGTTTTCTAAGTAAGGTTATTCAGCATAATGCGTAAGAAACCATATGTACCTTTCTCCATTAGAGAGAGAGAGAGACAAGTGTTTAGGCAGCTTGAGGGCGTCACTCCACATCAAGCATTGGACAAGAAAACAAGCTCTCCATGGACTACCACATTGAAATCATGATGGTACAGACATTCTGCTTCACACTAGCCATTTGGCCAAATGAACTAATAGAACTTAGCATATTAAATGTGAAAAATGGACGGAAGCTAGAATTTAAAATAAAACCCACTGCTGGACTGCTTTGATTGACAGACCATTATTTGACAAAACAATAACCATTGGTTCCAGTGCTTTTTAATATTTGTTGATATTTCCCAAGGACCATGATTGCAGTTTAGATCATTATGAATGTTTGGCTCAGTTTCAAAAGCATATACCTATTAGAGGGAGAGAGTTCACATTTGGACTTACAGTTTAAACAGATTCTTAAAGGATCAGCTGTCTTTGATATAGTTACTGAATAGTTTGCTTTTATAACAAAATTAATTCTTGAAAGGATTTAAAACCTTTCAATGGATTTCATGAATGGGAGCTAATTCTGTCTCAAGTCTCTATGAATGAGAACAGTATTATATGATTAGAAACTTAGTTTTCCATCTTTGCATGGTTCCTGAAATCTGTCTTTGATGGATACTCAGCGATTTGGTACAGAGGTCTGAGGTGTCATGGAAGTGCATAGGAGCAATTGGAAGATGTGAATTGGTATTGGGTGAAGGGTGTGAAGGGTAAGGACTAGCAGTCCTAAGAACTTCTAAACTAACTGATATAAAATCCTACATAACTAGACCACTGGAGCACCTGCCCATCCCCTTGACCTCCTAGAATCCGCTTCTGAAGTTGATGGGTCCAACTCCAACCCACCTTATGAAAACCGGGTGTAATGAAGACCTTTAAATTGAGGTAGATCTGCCAAGTCAAAACAATTTTCTGACTCAAGTTTCCTATCTTGGCAGCAAAAATCTGGCCCTCATTCTGGTTATGGGATTACTGAAAATAAGCATATTTATTAATGTTTGTGCCACAAAAAAGAGATAGATTCTAGACCTCAGGGGCTAAGGTTCAATAAAAACTCAAAATTTTAAACACCCGAGAACAGAAATTTCTATTTGTGATGAAAAATTTACCTGGTTATTAGAAACTGAAGTTTCATCAAAGGATTAATCACATTGATTAAATTCTTAAACCTTCATTTATTTCTAATTTCCACACCATGTAATTACTTCCTCTCAGGAAACTACATTTCAAAGAGAAATGTCATATTAAGAAGATGAATATAATTAAACCAAAGAAGATAAAGCACTTATTCACAAAACAGTTCACCAGAGTCTGAGCAATGCTGATTGCAAAGCATTGCAAATCCCTCTTTTCTGTTTCAAACAAGTCTCCACAGAATTTGGCATAAGAAAGAAGGAAACATATAAAATACTGAAACCTGAGATTATGGAACTTTCCATTCAATTTGCTGTGTTTCAATACGATATCTGGGAATTATGAGAAACTTTTCAAAATGGCATTCACCTCTGCTGACATTCTAGGGCTGTGATGGGACTTGTAATTATAGTGACGGCGTTAGTGTCTAAAATGAAATATGCTGCATTGTAATTGCAAGATGCAAGTACCAATTCCTCATCCTTACAATTTTCTCCCGTTTTGTCCTGGGAATATGGTTTTTGTTGGAGAGTATGGTTCCATTCATGCCAGTAATACTCTCCCCAAGGTATCCTCACTTCACAAATGATCATCAACTCTGATCGAGCTACTTGATATGAAGATGGCTCCTCAAGCTAGCGTCTACTGATAGTACTAGATAGCAATCAGGAATGAGTGCCCTTGGTAATCCTGTCCCTCTAAAGCCAAAGATGCTCAGCACAATTGCTGCCTCAAAATTGAGTCCTGGTGGTTAACCCTGGTCTTTGTTTTCACACTGGATAATGCATTTACCAATTAAGTCATTCAAAAACCTTCAGAGTTTTCAACAACGCTATTGAAAATAAATCTGTCTTTGCAGTAACTTTCCACTTGAGTAGAGTTCTACATGAACATGTTAACTCCATAGGATTAGCTTTTAGAATTACTTTTCACATGCAACTGAATGAAATAAAATGTCATGAAATAATTAAAAAACATGAAAGTGGTTTTCATGAATTTATGAATCTACTGCCAACTCCTTCTGGAAAGCTCCCTCAGACTATCATTCACAGGCAGGATTGATATAAATGTGAGGAGAAAGGAATAGAGGGCATCAAAAGCATTGTGGAAAGAGGCAATTGGATTGGGAGGAAATGGATATGGAATATAAACATGGATATTGGCCAATTGGGATGAAATGCCTGCTTCTATGTGGTTGAATGATGATGAAAGCATATAGTCAGACTTATGCTTATATTTGGAATGAAGGAATTCAATTTTTATTATTAGAGATGGACCAAATAATTCCACAAAATATTGTCCTTTGAATTGGTTTATGGACATGAGGTGAGGGGATCACAGTTCTTAAGTTCTAAGTTCTAATCTAAGTTCTTAAGCAAGAAATCAGAAACTACACTGTTGGAATAAGTGTCAAATTTCAAAGCAAGACTGAATGGAGCTTGTGAATTGGGCAAGAAGCATTTAAAGGAATTGGCTCAGGTTGGGTCACTGTCTGTGTGGAGTTTGCACTTTCTCCTTGTGCTTGTGTGGGTTTCCTCTGGTTGTTCTGGTTTCCTCCCACAGCCCAAAGATGTGCAGGTTAGGTTGATTGATTGCTAAAACAAAATGCCCCTTAGTGTCCTGGGGTGCATAGGTTAGAGGGATTAATGGGTAAACGTGTAGGGATATGGGGGTAGGGTCTGGGTGGGATTGTGGTCAGTGCAGACTCGATGGGCTGAAGGGCCTCTTTCTGCATTGTGGGTTCTATGGTTCTATGGAATCACAATGAAAAGAGAGACAGATAAGAAAGCACAGACTGATAGTTTTGAAGTAAGGGAGAAAGTGCCAGTTTTATTATCAGTATTGGGTGAACCATTAAAAATTAGGTTTAGTGAACAAAGCAGATTGAGAAAATGCTTAGCAAAGTGAGTTATTTGATACAAACACCAGAAAGACATAAATCTCACAAAGGATGTCACATTAACATGATTAAAAAATATTTTGATAGAAAAAAATAAGGACAAGCATAAATTAGTTGTAATAAGGAGGAAGAAGAAGAGAAGGGTTAAATTCAGAAAGTGACTTTCCTCAAATTCAATTGGGTAATGAGAAAGTACTGGAAAATTTGAACAGCTGGCTAAGTTATCTTCCAGCTAAGAACCGAGGCAAATTTAAAGAGTTAATGCAATTTTATATATGTATTTGTGGGAATAGGTTAGGTAGAATGGAGATAGCTATGTGTGATGTAGACATGGGGTGCAACTGTCCCGATAAAGCAATATCTGTTTAGATTAAATCCAGCAATCACAAATACAGAAAAAAAACTGAATATATGCTTAAAAATGATACCATTGAATTGAGTTCCAGCTATTGGCTTTAACTTATTGTAATGGTATCAAAACCTGATGAACACAGGAACTTTGTGTGACATACAGAGAAATGAATTTTGTTACCAAGCGAGATTTGTTTCTTATTTCATGTTTTTGAAGGATTACATGGAAAAATTGTCAGCCCAAATTCATTACAAAAACAGACTTGCTTAAAGAATATTGGCAAATACCTTATGAGAGGGGGCAAAGGAAATGTCAGTATTCATGTCAACAAACAGACTTTATCTATTTAATGTTATGCCGCACGGAATGAAGATTGCACTCTCAACATTCCAAATACTAATAAAATTATTCATAGACTGAGACACTGTGTGATGTACATTGATGATCTGGTGGCATTTAGTCCAAATTGGGAAGAGGCACTTACAACACTTAAAAGAACTGTTTGAACTCTTAAGAGAAGCAAAGTTGGTCATGAATTGACAAAAAGTGAGTTTGTCAGTGCTCAAATTCATTTAGAGGTGATATCATGGGACATGGTCAGACAGTTCCCATGAGATGAAAAAACAAAGGCCACTGGGATTTTCCAGAACTTATGTCAAGAAAGAAATTCTGAGATTTCTGGCAATGAGCAGATAATACCATAAGTTTATGCCAAACTTTAGCAACGTAGCGACATCACTAATGGCACTTTTGAATTAGAAATTTAACTGGACAGCAGTTTGCCAATCTGCATTTTATTTCATTTAAAAACTGTGTTGACAATATCATAAGTGAAATCCACACCAAATTATGACAAACAATTTAAACTGACTGTGGATACCAGTGGTATTGGAGTGGGTGTTGTATTATTGCAAGAAAATGATGTTGGAATTGAAAAGTTTGTCAGATATTTCTCAAGGGAATTAAATCTCATCCATAGAAGTATTCTACCATTGAAAAGAAGGTCTAGGTCTATTACTGCTGTTCCTGCCAGCAGGATTTTCCCATCGTGCTACAGTGAACGGAGGTTTGGCTGAGCCCCAAATTCTCTGACCTTGCTGCAGTGGGAATGTGATATAAACAGCCGGTAAGACCATGGCTCTTCAGTTTAGTATTGGCATTACAGCACTTTGAGATTTACGTTACCAGTAATACATCAGAGACATATACGGATCATAATCCCGTTGAATTTCTGGAAAATTTTCAAAATTAGAACACCAGGTTGCTTTGATAGAGTCTATAACTTCACTCCTTTAATCTGAAAATCATTCACGTAGCTGGGAGAGAGAATATCATTGCTGATGCATTGTCACAAATATAAAAGAACTGATGTTGACTTTGTGTGTCAGTACTCTGGGATATACTTTATGATAACACACACACTTCAACCTTTGTAATTGTAGAATCATAGAATCTATGATGCAGAAGGATAATATTTGGCCCTCCGAGCCTGCACCAACAATCCCAGCCAGGCCCTATGTCCATAATTCCACATATTTATGCTCCCAGTTCTCCTGACACCAAGGATTAATTTAGCATGGCAATCAAACTAACCTGCACATCTTTGGAGTGTGGGAGGAAACCAAAGCACCCAGAGGTAACCCACGCAGACATGGCAAGAACATGCAAACTTCACATAGACAGTGACTCGAGGCTGGAATCAAACCAGGTTGCTGGCGCTGTGAGGCAGCAGTGCTAACTATTTTGCCACTGCGCCACTCCAGTAGATAAGGTAGATAATAGCTACGGTAGAACTGGTAAGAGGTGGTTGAGAAATGGAATTGTCTTTTAATTGTGAGCATTTCAGTTTTAGAAAAAGGGACGGAAAGTGTCAAGAAGCTTGAATAAAATTAAAATTAAATAATTGGATAAAATGGGAATTTATAAGGATTTAACTGTTCTGAGGGATTTTTGATATGCGGATAAGCTTAGCAGAGTGAACTGATATTTATTTACTTAAGTGAGATGGTGAACAATAGAGTATAGAATCGTAAGTGGTGAAACTACAGAAGGTGGGATTTCAAAGTCAAGACACGAGAATGCATGTCACATTTAGATGCTAAAAGCACAACTTCTGAGCTGAGTTGTTTGAATAGGATAACATCTAAGGGATAAATGATATATCAGGGGCAGAGTTAGTTCTGTGCTGCAGAGAGAAGCACAACCAACGAGTAGCTGAGATCATAGCCATATCTAGCTGGAAACAGAAGCTTGCCTGAAAGCATGCTTTTAAGCTGAGAAGTTGCCTTTTGAGATTCTATGCTGAAGAAGGCTTCCTGAAATTAAAAAAAAAGTTGCATGTGGTAACTACTTGCTCCATTTGGTTGGGAAAACTTAATGGGAGTTGTTGTAGATAAAGAGACATTCTTAGAGTTTAGGAACAGAAGTAATTCAAGTATTCTATGTATGTAGCCATTAATGTAATTAATTGAGTTTGGTATTGTGGTCTTTCATGTGTATTTTACAGTTTAATAAACATTCTTTTATTTGAATGATTCCAATAAGACTAAATCTTTTCTCATTGGTTTGCATATCTTTTCTCATATTATACTAAATTGCAAAAAAAAATTGCAAAACTGGAGTTCCAAGTTACTCTTCCAAGTTTTGGGATTCCCTCATTTTATATTAGCAGAGTTCTGAACAATCTTTGCCCAATAGGGATGTATGATGGCACAGTGGTTAGTACTGCTGCCTCACAGCGCCATAGACTCGGGGTTCAATTCTCGGCTTGGGTCACTGCCTGTGTGAAAACTGCACTTTCTCCACGTGCCTGAATGAGTTTCCTCCACGTGCTCCAGTTTCCTCCCACAGTCTGAAAGACGTGCTGGTTAGGTGCATTAACCATGCTAAATTCTCCCTCAGTGTGGCGCCTAGGGGATTTTCACAGTAATTTTGTTGCAGTGTTAATATAGGCCTACTTGTGACACTAATAAATAAGCTTTAAGGATTTTGCAAAAACTCAACAATCCCCTGTGTAGCTTTACAAGATAATTGCTTCTCATTAGATCTTATCTGTACAAATGATTAAGCAGAACATGTTGAAATGAACACTTGTTAATATAAACTAATCACAATATGAATCAGTATACATAAGCTCTGCAACAAAGTAATGATATTATAAAGCAGTTCTGCAGTATCCCTGTGAAGGTCTCTCTTGGATGATGAGTTTCATTTTTCCACACACTGATCAAGGTTAGTTAGATGCAGTTGAATCTGATTAATTGGCTCATTGAAAATAATGGGAATATGTTTCTGGTTTCATTGTTTCATTAATTCAATAAGAAACAAACGTTTTATCTCGGCTTAAGCTCACTGGTATTCTCAGCTCTGAGTCAGAAGGCGAGATGTTCAAAAACCCTATTTGAAAGACTCAAGTGTGGAGTCTAGATGGACACCTAATTACAGTGTTCGGGGAATGCTGCTGTGATGGGAAGTTAGCTTTCCGATGAATAGTTCAACTGAGGTCCCATCTTTTCTCACAGATGGATTTAAAAGATCCATGGGCAATTTATGAAGAAATGATGAGGTGTCTCTATCAGTGGCCTAGACAAAATGAAAACCTCAATCAATACCTAAAGAGGGTTTTCTGATAATTCATTTCATTGCTTGTTATGGAGTCTTGTTGTGCACAAACTGACTGTTGTGTTGCCTATATATAACAATGATTTTGGCCAGGATTTTCTGACTGTTCATGACGTTAGGATCTTCCAGGTGACCGTGCTCCCCTGCTGTGAGTTTCCGTGCAGCGAGGGTGCATTCAATAGGCATTGACAATCATGAGGCCAGAGGATCTGGCTGGTGGGCTGCCTGCCGCTGTGAGTCATGCAGTGCAGGATGTGTATAATTCAAAAATAACTCACTGGTTGTAAGATGCCTTGGGACATCTTGAGGTCACAGAATACAAATTCTCTTGTCTACAATTCAGGCAGAAAGTGAGCTTCATAACAATTCATCCAATGTTTTTCCTAATACAACATAGATTTAGTTAGTTTGGATATATGGGTGGAAGTTAGTTGCAGCAGTGAGTGTCCCGACACAGGAACAACGTTCCGGTGAGACAAGGTGGTTTTGGTAAGTCAAGGGAACTGTGGTGCACAAAGGTTGTGATGAATCTAGTCAGGAAGAGAAGAAAGGTTATAAAAGGTTCAGAGAACTGGGAGATGTTAAGGATCTAGAGGAATATAAGGTTTATAGAAAGGAGTTTAAAAAGCAAATTAGGAGAGCCAGAAGGGGTCATGAGAAGGCCTTGGCGGGTAAGATTAAGGAGAATCCCAAGATGTTCTATAAATATGTGAAGGATAAAAGGATGAGAAGTGAAGGGATTGGATCTTTAAAAGGTGAAGGGGAAAAGTTTGTGTGGAACCGGAAGAAATGGCAGAGATGCTTAATGATTACTTTGCCTCGGTATTCACAGTGGAAAGTGATCTGGGAGGTCATACTGCAAGTTTGCAGCAGACTGAAAAGATTGATGTGGATGTTAAGAAAGAGGATGTGTTGGAACTTTTAAATTCTATCAAGATAGATAAGTCACCAGGACCGGATGGGATGTATCCAGGTTACTGTGGGAGGTGAGGAAAGTGATTGCAGAGCCCCTGGCGATAATCTTTGCATCATCAATGGAAATGGGAGAGGTTCCGGAGAACTGGAGGATTGCGGATGTGGTTCCTATTTTCAAGGAAGGGAACAGGGATAGCCCGGGAAATTACTGACCGGTGAGTCTGATCTCAGTGGTTGGTAAGTTGATGGAGAGGATCCTGAGGGTCAGGATTTATGAACATTTAGAGAAGTTTAGCTTGATCAGAAATATCAACACGGCTTTGTCAAGGGCAGGTCGTATCTTACAACCTAGTGGAGTTCTTTGAAAATGTGACTGAACACATTGACAAAGGAAGAGCGGTGGATGTGGTTTACATGGATTTCAGCAAGGTATTTGATAAGGCCCCCCATACAAGACTTCTTGAGGAGGTGAGAGAGCATGGGATCCAAGGGGATTTGGCCTTGTGGATTCAGAACTGGCTTGCCTGCAGAAGGCAGAGAGTAGTTGTGGATGGGTCTTTTTCTGCGCTAAAGATCAGTCATCAGTGGAGAGTGCCCCAGGGATCTGTTCTAGGACCCTTGCTGTTTGTTATTTTCATAAATGACCTGGATGGGGAAGTGGAGGGATGGGTTAGTAAGTTCGCCGACGATACGAAGGTCGGTGGGTTGTGGATAGCCTGGAGGGATGTTAGAAGTTGCAGCAAGACATAGATAGGATGCAAGAATGGGTGGAGAAGTGGCAGATGGACTTCAACGCAGATAAATATGTAGTGGTCCATTTTGGCAGGAACAATGGGATGAAGGAGTACAATATCAAGGGTAGGAGCCTTAACAGTGTTGAGGAGCAGAAGGATCTTGGGGTCCGAGTCTATAGGACTCTTAAATCGGCCTCGCAGGGAGAGGATGTGATCAAGAAGGCATATGGTGTACTGGCCTTCATTAATTGAGGGATTATGTTTAGAAGTCAGGAGGTAATGCTGCAATTTCATGAGATCCTTGTCAGACTCCACTTGGAGTATTGTGTGCCTCACTGTAGGAAAGATGTGGAAGCTATTGAGAGGGTCCAGAGGAGATTCACAAGGATGTTGCCTGGATTGGGAGGCATGCCGTATCAAGATAGTTGAGGGAGCGACGAGGGTTGAGAGGCAACCTGACAGAGGTTTATAAAATATTGAGAGGAATAGATAGGCTGGATTCTCAGAGGCTAATTCCCAGATCAGAAATGATCGCTATAAGATGACACAGATTTAAGGTGCTGGGCAGCAAGTACAGAGGAGATGTTAGGGGTAAGTTTTTCATTCAGAGGCTGGTGAGTGAATGGAATCGGCTGCCGTCGGTAGTGGTGGAAGTGAACTCGCTGGGTCTTTTAAAAGAACCTTTTATATGCTTTTTTTTTCTCGACAAAATTCATTACAACTTTCATGCACCACAGTTCCTGTAACCTACCAAAATTTCTCATTGGAACGTTGTCGTGCAGAACTCCAGACAAATGTTCCTTGAAAATCTGTCACATTACTTCTGTATATTTCCCCGAGAAAACCTCCTTTCAATTTATGCCTCTAATTTCCTGCCTGATAACTTCATAATTCCCTTTCCTCCAGATAAACACTTTCCTAGCTTGTCTGATCCTATCCCTCTCCAATGGTAGTGTAAAGGAGATAGAGTTATGATCACTATCCCCAAAATGCTCTCCCACTGAGAGATCCAACGCCTGTCCAGGTTCATGACCCAATATCAAATCAAGTACAGCCCTCTCCTCTCACAGGCTTATTCACACACTGTGTCAGGAAACCCTCCTGAACACACCTAACAAATCCTCCCTATCTAAACCCCTTACTCTAGGGAGAATCCAATCAACATTTGGGAAATTAAAGTCTCCCACACCACAACTCTGTTATTATTATATCTCTCCAGGATGTTTCCCTATCTGTTCCTCAACATCCTTGTTACTATTGGGCGGCCTATAGAAAACACCCAGTAAAGTTATTGACCCTTTCCTGTTCCAAACCTCACCCACAGAGACTCTGTAGACAATCCCTCCATGGTGTTGATCTTTTCTACAGCCATGACAATATCTCTGATCAACAGTGCCACTCCCCCATCTCTTTTGCCTCCCTCCCTGTCCCTCCTGAAACATCTGAAAGTTGATCTTTCTCTACACCCTAGCTATGGCTGTAACACTACATTCTGTACTGTCTTGTTTCTTTCACTGTGAATGTTATGCTTTGTTTGAATAGCATGTAAGGAACAATACTTTTCACGATATCCATGTGACAATAATAAATCAAATCAAAAGACTATCTTGCCAGCTACACATCACCTTTAACCAGTCGTGAAGGCATGCATTCATCGTTTGTTGATGACTTAATCACCAAGGTACAGCTGAATTTGCTGACCGTGTGCTTTAACAAGTGTGCACGCCATGTTAATGCATTAAACACAGGTTCCCCTGCTTGCCATTGGGAACCACCATCCACCTTTAATCTGCTGCCAACTTCACACTTTCACCCTGCTGTCTTGAAGCTGACATTTCACTTCCCGCACAATTAAGTGTCTTTGTCCACCATTTTTCCCACTCCTAAGAGCTTCACTAGGTTCCAGTCTATATTTCAGCAATTTGGCAAGTATGCTCGATTCAACATGAAGCTAAACAACAACTGATATTTATTACTTAGCCTTGCTTACATTGAATGGTGGTGCAGGCTCGATAGGCCAAATGGCCTACCCTGCTCCTATTTTCTGTTTCTAAGTAATATTTGTAATTAGGGCCTCTTGTGAATTTTTATTTTAACAACGGAACAAGCATTCTCACATAATTGTCTTGGGTCATAAATGTTTATGTCTATTTCCTGAGGCAAATACATTTTGCACAGCTTTGCTGTCTTAAATTGCCTGAATTGGTAATATTCAGGAGTACATTCCTTCAGAAATCTACAGCGAGCTTCAGGGCAAGTTTGAAGTGGAATGTTGGAGCTCCATTTTTTAAATATTTGTAGTTCCACAATGGTAATATTTAGTACAAGTCCTTCTATGCTATACAGTGCTTAAAACACAGATATTATTGAGCTGCATAGCAAAACATTGAGTTTCTGGCCTCATTGATGAAAGCACCAGTATTTCAGCCTGAGACAGCAACTTTCATATTTATTTTGGGGTTTTCAAAATGGCTAGTCTCTTCTGGAAAGAAACATCACACACACTGTCAATCTATATTCTGAGCTTGTAGTAATTCTTCTTAAAATTATGTTTTAAAATACTTAAGGTGGTTTACGGTTTTACAAAAATCAACATGCAAATTGTATTAATACTGTACACAATGCAAAATAATGGAGTTCATCTCAGAGTGACAGGCAGCCATCTTAATATTCCAAGATGAATATTAATTCAATGGCGTGGGTTGCCCAAAATATTCTTTTTTTTCCCAACAATGTGGGAATGAATTCAGAAATATTTAACATGTTCTCCATTTCATCATTTAGCAGTAAGTAGGTCTTCCTCACTCATTCATATAAGCTGACTGTGCATGAGTCTTAAAGACAGCAAATGGTCACTGAATTGCCAGAATCAGACTGCTAGTCTTGATGAAGCTCTGCATTGCCTCAAATTTCTTCAGTAAAGAGTGGAATAGGCATGCTGCTAACGCAGCAAATCCAGAGCAGTGCTTGAAAGAAAACTGAAAGGAAACAAAATTGACTTGAGGGGCAGACCTATGTGACACCAATGTTACAGAGCAAATACTGACGAAACCATGAAAACTCATTTGTGGAAAGGATGAAGAGATTTGGTGGCATGGTTGCACTGTGGTTAATACTGCTGCCTCATAGAGCCAGGGATCCAGATTCAATTCCAGCCTTGGATGTCTGTCTGGAGTTTGCACATTGTCCTTGTATCTGCATGGGTTTCTCTGGGTGCTCCAGTTTCCTCTCACAGTCCAAAGATGTGCAGGTCAAGTGGACTGGTCATGTTAAATTGCCTTAAGTGTTGGGGAATTAACAGGGTAAATATGCGGGGATAGGGTCTGGTGGAATTGTTGTCAGTGAAGCCTCGATGAGCCGAATGGCTTCCTTCTGCACTGTCAAGATTCGATGATTCCAATGTGTGATTCTATGAACAACTCTATAAATTTGAACATTGTAACCAAATGGAATATAAAAGTAATGTTCAAAAAATGTACCAACATTTAGGATCTAGGGCAAGTCATTTTATAACTCCATTTTCAAAATATTTGTGCCCCCACAAGTAATTTGCCAATTTCATTTTTGCAGAGACTGCATCTATCTCTCTTTCATGCTGTATGACCTTTAATTTAAAATAAAAATCAGCTGTACAAAGTTGTCTGAAGTTAGAACAATAGTGGAATTACTTTTCCTGACTTCAATGAGCAGTCTTGAGCTCGTGGCAGGGGTGGGGGAGGAGGAGGGTGTTGCTAGATGGAGCAGAGGCATGGTGAGGGATATTTTACTGTGCACGAGATTAAAGAAAATGTTATAACTAAATTATGGTTAAAAATGACCAGTTTAGCAAAAAAAAATTGCCGTTGCCCATATCAAAACTGTAATTGCTAATTCAAAGGGGGATAATATGCCAGTTTAAATAGGATGCCAATCAAATCAATTAAAAATGAGAATTACCACTTTAAAAACTAGGATTATTGGTAAATCATACAGTAAATAGAACACATTGGATTGGATTCTTGTACTGAAGGCAGTCCTATTAGGAAACTTCAGAGTTGTGATCCGGTGACAATGAAAGGACCAGAATACAAATTCAAATCAGGATGGTATGTAACTTGAGGGCGGGCTGAGAGGTTTTCATTGGAATGTTTGTCCTTGCCCTTCTAGGTGGTTAGATTTATAGGTTTGTGATGTACTGCCATCGTCCCCGCGAATATAGCAAGTTCTGCAAGACGTAACAGGCTACAAGGTGAAAGTACGTAAAATCACCAGCTCCAACGCACCCCTCCCTGATGAGTTCAATGCATTCTACGCCCATTTTGAGCAAGAGGTCAAAAAGGGCATGCCTCCATCCTGGAAACCCTGGATGAACTCGTATCTGGGGTTACCATCGCAGATGTCAGAGCAGATGTTTTGAAGGAAAGTGGACTGGCTCAGATGGGGTACCCAGATGTGCACTCAGATCCTGCACAGATCAGTTAGTGGGGATATTCACAGACATCTTCAACCTCTCTTTACAACAATCTGAGGTTGCTATCTGCTTCAAGAAGACAATCATCATCCCGGTTCCTAAGAAAAACCAAGCAGCGTGCCTTAATATCATCGGCCAGTGGCTCTGACATCCTTCATTATGAAGTGCTTCGTAAAGCTAGTCATGGCACAAATCAATTGCAGCCTCTCACACTACCTGGATCCACTACAGTTTGCCTATCCCCGCAACATTTCCCTGGCCCTGCACTCAACCCTGGAACACCTTGATAACAAGGATACCTATGTCAGACTCCTATTTATTGACTACAAATCAGCCTTCAACACTATTATTCCCACGAAACACATTTCCAAACTCTGTGGCCTGGATCTTGGCACCTCCCTCTGTGGCTGGATCCTGAACTTCCTAACTCGGAGACTACAATCAGTAAGGATAGACACCTCCTTTTCCACCATCATCCTCAACACTGGTGTCCCGCAAGGCTGTGTTCTCAGCCCCCCACTCTATTCCTTATACATCTATGACTGTGTGGCCAAATTCACCACCAGTTTGATTTTCAAATTTGCTGACGACACCACCGTAGTGGGTCGGATCTCAAACAATGACGTGACGGAGTACAGGAATAAGATAGAGAATCTGGTGTGCTGGTGTGGCAACAATAATCTCTCCTTCAATGTCAACAAAACAAAGGTGATTGCCTTTGGAAGGAAGAATATGCCCATGTCTTCATCACTGGGGACGAAGTAGAAAGGCACTGACCAGCATTACTAGGGCTTCTCAATGCCATAATTCAGGCAAATACAGCTCTGAGGTAGAAGACAACTACTGTCACCTCTCTTCTTGCACATAGTTCTTACATTTCTATCTAACTCAAACTGCAGAGAGGTTTGGAGCTGAGTAAATCTGGGAACAGAACTAAACATTGATGAGCAGGCTATTGGTTAAATAGATATTGATTCAGAGCATTAATGATAAGACCATAGATAAAAAACATAAGAGCAGAATTATGATTCCTTCCATTACTTTATTTGTAATTGAGGGGAAACTGAGAAGGTTACAATGGCCAAGTTAGATTGGTATTCCAACTTCCAGTTTTATAGCTGTACAGTTTGGCCAGGAGAGTGATTAGTTCTGCTGCACAAGTTTTCAGTACTATTGTCAGAATGTTTTTTGGATGCACAATCCAGTGTACCTGCTTCTTCTTAATTTTGTATGCATTGAATGGAATTGATTGGATGCTTATATCGAGATTGGCACTGACCCTAAAAGGAGGATGAATAAAATCATTCACTTGGTATTTTTAGTTGAAGCCATTTGTAACCATTTCACTCTTTTTTGATTAATTCATGGAAAGAGGACATCAATGCCCGGCCAGGATTTATTGCACATCCTTAACTTTGATAGTTAAGGTTTATTTATTAGTGTCACAAGTAGGCTCACATTAACACTGCAATGAAGTTACTCTGAAAATCTCCTAGTCACCACACTTCAACGCCTGTTCGGGCACACTGAGGATGTTTTTAGCATTGCTAATGCATTTAATCAGCACATCTTTTGGATGTACTTTACTATAAAGATGTAGTGATGTGCTTTTCTGTGCCAGCACGGTGGCACAATAGCTAGCACTGCTACTTCACAGAGTCATGGACCCACAACCTTGGGTAACTGTATGGAGTTTGCATGTTCTTCCTGCATCGGCATGGGTTTCCTCCAGGTGCTCAGGTTCTCTCTTGCAGTCCACAGATATGCAAGTTATATTTATTGGCCATGCTAAAGTGTCAGGAGGATTAGCAGGGTAAATATGTGAGGTTACAAGTATAGGGCCTGAGTGGTATTGTTGTTGGCACAAGCTATATGAGCTGAATGGCCTCTTTATGCACTGGAGGGATTCAATGATAGCCCAGTGTTTTTGGGTTGCTGAATCTGTCTTTAATCTATGCCATTTAGCACAGCTGCAAGGACTATGTTAGTGGTTACTTCTGTTAATGTGAGCAGAGACAATACCAATGTTCTATTTAAATTGTAGTTGCTACCTCGTTCATTCAGTTTGCTCTTCCTTTTAATTTTACAGTAATCAATTCATGGTCATCATTACTATACAGGTGCTCTGATTCTCTCCTACTGTCCAAAGATGTGCAGATTAGCCATGGTAAATGCACAGGGATAGGGTGGAGGGGTTAGATAAGATGCTCTTTTGGAGAATAAGTGAGACTCGATAGGCTGAATGGCCTCCTCCTGAACTGTAGGGATTCTATGATGTCCCACAGTGTTTTTGGGTTGCTTAATCTGCCTTTAATCTGTCTTTAATCTATGCCATTTAGCACAGTTGCAAGGACTATGTTAGTGGTTACTTCTGTTAATCTGAGCTGACACAATATCAATGTTCTTTTCAAATTGTAATTGCTACCTCGTTCATTCAGTTTGCACTTCCTGAGGTTAACTTTCAATTCTAGATTTTGTTATAATTCTTTGAACTTAACTGGCATTTAAAATAATTTTCCCAGAGCATTCACAGTGGCCTCATGATTACTAGCCAGTGAAGTTGCCACTGCATCACAGTCTCCCACTTGTAACAGTATTTCCTTTCATTTAATGGTCTCAAGAGTTCAAATGGCACAATTAACTCCAATGATATCAAGTGTCACTAGCATAATTTACACACACTATTGGACTAATCTGTTGTAATTACATTCACTTGATTACAAACTACAGCAAGAATTAACAATATCTGTAAAGTAAATGTATTAAACAGAAAAGAAATTTAACCTCCAATGCTTTGCATGACTGTATTGGGAATAGAGAAGTAACATCATGAAAGATTTATGAAATCCTTACTGATATTGTGAAAAATACAACTTTTCACTTTCTTGAGGGCTGAATTGTGCAATGTCAGCTAGAAAGGAACAAAAAATTTCACTGAATTATGTAGCAATCATTAATGCTCAGAGTGGCAACCTGAAACAGCCATACCTAACCATATCCAACTAAAGGGTAGTTCATTACTACAAAACTAAACAACTGTCATAGCTCTGTATTGCAGGAATTTCAGTACATTTTCTACATGAAGAAACTTGTTAAAACTATTTACTAAATTGTAAGTCTCATAACAATCAAAGTAGAAAAAGCTTATCAATTTTTGATGTTGAAACCATGCTGTGCTACGCATTGATGCGTTGTGACGAAATTGTTTCACTGCTGTTTTAATGAGAATATAACCTAATCAAATTAAGTGAGTTTATATCTTTGCTATAAACAGTTTTCAAGCTAATGTCACTTATATCATCCGATTTTATCTCATTTATCATTGTATCTTTCATCCATCCCTGCTGACATTGTTAACCTGCATGGTTCTCAAACTCCCAATGTCCTGTTTAAATTCCTCTTCCGCGAATCCATTTATACTCTCTCATATTATAACCTTCTCTCGCACATATGCCAAGGTTCCGCCAATTCTAGTTTTTGTATTCCCCTCTGTTTTCACATTACTATTTGGGACTGTGCCAACAGCTATTTGGGCCCTAAAATCCTGAATTTCTTCCCAAAACATTCCTGCCTCTCTTCCTTTATACCGCTCCTTAAAATTCTAGCTTGTGTTACCTTCTTAACTTCTCCCTCTTTGGCTTTCAGGCAATTCTTTTTTGAAGCATCTGGGGACATTTTTCTATACTTAAGATGCTATATAAATGTAACTTGTTTTGTCCCTTTAAAATTAACATATTTTAATTGAGGAAAAATGATAAGCTGTCCAACCCACTCTTTGTAAAATAAAAGCAAAATACAGTGGATGTTAAAAATCCAAAATAAAAACGAAAAATGCTGAAAAAACTCAGCAGGTCTAGCACCATCTCTGGAGGGAGAAACTTTTTGAATCGAACATGACTCTCCTTTGAAACTGGAGAGAGATAGAAATGTGATGGGTTTTATGCTTTTTTAAAAGGGTGAGAGGTTGGGGAGAGAGGTGGGCTGAAGGGCAAATCGAGCAAAACAGAAGTACAAAAATATGTTAGAGGATAGGAGAGATTAAATGATAAAGATGTCATGGAACACAGGACAAAAGAAGGAAGAATGATACTAAATATTAACAGCAGAATAAAGATCAGTACTGTCTGAAAGCAAGATAGAAGAATATATCATTAAGCCAGAGAAAGGGTCAGCACTTTGTGATAGCAAAAATACCAGAACAAGTTATAGACTAGCGCTTGGGAGAGACATATTCAAAATTGAGGACAGAATTCATGGTCTGAACTTGTTGAGCTCAATGTTGAACGCTGTATCTAATCATGATTTGGAGATGTTGGCGTTCGTAAGCACAGTAAGAAGTCGCACAACACCAGGTTAAAGTCCAACAAGCTTATTTGATAGCACAAGCTACAAGCTTTCAGAGCGCTGCCCCTTCATCAGGTGAGTGGGACTCATGTTCAGAAACAGGGCATATAAAGATACAAACTCAATTTAAAAGATAATGGTTGGAATGCGAGTCTTTATAGGTAATCAAGTCTTAAAGGTACAGAATGTGAGTGGCAGGTTAAACACAGGTTAAGAAGATGTGTATTGTCTCCAGACAGGACAGTTAGTGAGATTTTGCAAGCCCAGGCAAGTCGTGGGGGTTACAGATAGCGTGACATGAACCTAAGGTCTCGGTTGAGGCTGTCCTCATGTATACGGAACTTGGCTATCAGTTTCTGCTCAGCGGTTCTGTGTTGTCGTGTGTCGTGAAGGCCACCTTGGAGAACACTTACCTGGAGATCAGAGGCATAATGTCCACGACCGCTGAAGTGTTCCCCAACAGGAAAAGAGCACTCCTGTCTGATGATTGTCGGGAAGTGTTCATTCATCCGTTGTCATAGCATCTGCGTGGTCTCCCTAATGTACCATACCTTGGGATATCCTTTCCTGCAGGGTATCAGGTGGACAATGTTGACCGAGTTGCAACAGAGAGCAAAGAGGAAGATGTATTTGGTGGTGTCATCGCAGTACTGTTAGAAATAGAGGAGAATGACTTTGAAGATGGAGGTTGGTGGGGTGGACTGTAAGGACAGGGGAACCCAATTGTGGTTCTGGGAGCGAGGAGAAGGGAGAAAGGCAGAAATGTGGGAAATAGTTCGGACACAGTTTTGTGCCCTGACAAACACGGATGGGGGAATCTTATTGCCTGAGGAAAAAGGAAGACATGTCAGAAGCACCGATTTTAAGAAGAACAGATGTGATGGAGACAGAGAAAGTGGGAGAATGGTATGAAGTCCTCACAGGAGCAGGATGAGATGAGATGTAGCTGAAGAAATTGGTGGGTTTGTAACAAACATTGGTAGACAGTCTTTCACCAGAAATAGACACGGAAAATCTAGGAAGGGAAGTGTTAGATAGACCCATGTGAAGGTGAGCAGGATGGAAATTGGAAGAAAAGTTGACAAATTTTCCCAGTTCCAGTTGAAAGCAGTAAACAGCACCGATACAGTCATTAATGTATCAGAAAAGAGTTGTGGAAGGGACCTCAATAGGAACAAAGAATGTTCCACATATCCCATAGAAAAGATGGACATAGCTAGGGTCCATGTGGGTATGCATAACCACATTTTTTACTTCGAGACTGTGAGACATGTTAAAGGAGAAATTGTTCAATTAACATTCCCATTCCCCACAACACATCTGAGGGGCTCTCCACTTCCTTGAATAGAGGCCTGAACAATCCCCTTCCCCCCCATCCTTTGCCTTACTGAATGTGTTCTCTCTTTGAACAATTAGACTGTACAGCAGATCTGGGAATGCTTCATGCTCACACTGAAAGCTAGAATTTCCTCTGCTGTGTCCCCTTTTACTCATAAATGCTTGCAAGAAAGAGTCTGTTCTCTTGTTTATCCTGCTATCTCCATCACCCAAAGCACAGCAGAGTAAAGACGGCAATAGTCCTTAGTTTAGTGGTAGTAAGCAACCCAAGTTGTAGGATGGATAGAAAGGGTCTAATAGTTGTCTCCGCTCTCTCCGTATCAGCTCAATACACAGACATTTTTAGTCCTTAATCTCAGCACTTCCAAGTCTTTGCAGCCTGTCAGAAGCTCTGAATGATTCCAAACCCAGCAAAATGGACTGGGGTTACAGCAGGGCCACAGTGGTTAGTTCAAAGACTGCACAACTTGCCACGAAGGGGAAATTTCACTGAAAATATCAATAAGAGGCAATGCTTAATTTCTCACCCAGAGGAAATCATTAGTGACAAGCACAAAAACTTACCAAAATCAAATATAAAGAGAGCAGACTGACAAAGTACATTGATGATTGGTTTGGGATACATTTTCAAGCTGCCATTTGCAAATAACTTTGACATAATTTGCAGACTTTGCATTACTCAAAAACATCTTATCACCTCATTAAAATAACTTATTGAATGTGCTGTATATTGTCTGGTCCAGGTGTTTGCTGTGTATGCAGCTGTGTTCCTCAGCTTCTGTCACAGGCAAATGATGAGATATGTATTAACATTGTTATCATTACAAACATGCACTGAACATTAAAGTAGAACGCTGCTCCCCCAGTCTCAGCCCCTGGGTATCTCTCAATCAAGGAAACTAATTTGAAGAGCAAGTAGTGTTTTAGGCATTTTACACTTTAGAAACCTTATATTGTCACAATTGTAACCTGTCTGTTTAGAAGTTTATGATAATAATAACATGCACTACATTGTCTCTTTTAACAAATATTTATTGATGAACATGATAGAGCAAAGTAATAATTCCAAATGATAGCCAAACACATCCATGGGAGGTTTCTGTGCCAGCAAAAATACATAGTGAAAGAGCCCTTATCAGCTCCTTATCAGCTCAGTTTTCTGTTTTCCACGCTGAAAGTATTATTTTCATTTCCTGTTTGTGCATAACAATAAAATGCTATGTAGATTGCTATTTGTCAAATCCTATTGGAAAGTACACCTGAATATTTGGTGGGTACAGCACTCAGTTCAGAGGATTCCTTTAATTGTTCTAGGCAGAGGGAGACGGGGAATATAGGAGAGCAAACAGGAAAGTGACGTTTTAGATCACAACCAGATTAGCCATAATCTTTTAATAAGGCAGTGCAGGTTTGAAGGGCTAAACGACCTAAGTTTATTCCTATGCAAAGTCTGAACATTCGGTTATATTGCCCTCTCGGTAAGATAGGTGTAAATAAAGTTAGTTGAATAATGGTTGCCTGTAGAAAAGCATGTGTTAAGATAGTCCTTGGGGCATAGAGGAAAGCCCCAAGGCTTCCTCAGCTGGAATAAAGATTGAATCCCATGTTATTGGCATTAATATGATCTACACACTAGCTGTCACTCTGGCTAACTAAGCTAATCGTATCCCTCCATGTGCAATATATAATAGAAAGATAATGGTACTGCTAGGATAGAATCCTTTTTGAAATTTCATTTGAGACTGGAAAATGTTTTATCACATTTCTGAAACTTCTAAAGTTCATTTTGAGGACGTTTGAGCAATTTGTAAGATTGCTCACATGTGCAGCCTATTCAGGTACATGGTGAGTCAATATAGTGCACCATAAGAAAGGGCACTGAATGCTTTTTTGAAGACAAGGGGGAAATTTAACCCTAAAAAGAGGACTGGTGCAATTAAAAATAAGGGTTACACATTTATCCAAAAGCCAATAAAATAGGAAATGAAGATAAAGTACATATTTTCTTCATGGTGAGGATCAGGTGCTTTTGAGATAGTTTCTAACCGATATTGCCCACAAGATCACAGTACACTATCTATTCTGAAATTGATCAAATTTGAACTCATATTGTGATAGGGCTAAAAATAAATCACAGAATGACAGAAACACTATAGCACAAATAGAGGCCGTTTGACCCATGGAGTGCAACTTTCCCAAATTGCTGCAGTAGATGAGGCTGTGTGAAAGTTGCTGGCTTCACAGATGCCTTTTCTTACTTTACTTAACAGCACTCTGCCATTTCAAAATGTTGGTGAAGATCACATAACCAACTGAAGGAATAGGGATAAATATGCTGCCAAAGCTGGGATTCTGAAATTGGGGTGCTCTTTTTAATGTCAATATTGGGCAATTCTTCTTCCCATGCCCCATACATGCAGCACTCATCCTTTTTCCCCTGCCTTCCTCACAAGCATTGGTTCTTTCGCCTCTGCCACTCACCTGCACTGCACAAAAACACCAGGGCTCTCCTCCACTACTTCTTATGGGCTTCAGGATCTCTCCTCCCCAACGTGCCCCCCCCTCAATCCCCCGCCCACCAGAGTTCCTTGGCATTGGCCCCTTGTTCCGCCCTAATGGCAGATGCTATGATGGAAAGTCCTTTAAAAATATTAAATTATGTTAATATATTGAAATCAATTTACCATTGCGCAAGAAAGATCTAAGATTGCGCCAGCTCGAGAGGTTTAGTGGCCATTAGGGATTTGCGCCTGTCACTAAAGGGGTTACTAGATTGCAGCCGAGGTGTCTGCACCAGCTCTCCAAATTAGATTTTATTGAATGAGACTACATTCTGTGAAAGGAAGCAGTTGTTAAGTGAGACTGTTACATTTATATTTACAGAAACTCTCTCATCACTGCAGATATGGCGTGAATTTGGAAATCATAACTTATAGAAACATTTGTAGCAGGCCTAAAGAACAGTAAAGTCAAGGCCAAGATTTTGAGTAACGGCAAAAGCTGATGTGGAAGGGAGGCAGAAATGGCAGCAAGAAATTTGTTGATTGTAGAACTTGCTTGTGTGCACATTATCTGCCATCTTTCTTGCATTATCGCAGTGACAACATGTGGTTTTCAATGTTATCCAGGCCACCTCAGTCAGATTCACGATTTCAGAGTCAGAAATATAGATGATCCCATTGCCACCATTGTCACCAACCATTTAAATACCCCCATTTCCAGTCAAAATGGGAGAAAGTTGGTCATATTCTAATAGCGTGCAGGAAAAAAAGACGTAGTAATGTTCCAGGTTGTGCTAAAACTCAAGGTCACAGCAGTGCAATAGGTAAAGCTTGCTCAGGAGTTTGGAAATCCTCAACGTCCACTTAAATGATGTGGGCATTGTGGCTGATGTTATCAAGCAGAACAATTAAGAGAAATATTCAGTCAGAGAGCAAGTAAACATCACATTGAAGATAATAGGGCTGAAGATAGAATTCCAGTGCCTACAGTAGAAATGAAAGTCAGAATGTACTTTTGTCATTGATATAGCTACAGCGGTGTCTGTTCTCTTGGAAGGCTTGTAATGGAATCCCTTTCTCTTGCACAAAACAAATGTGAAACTAACCAGTTATTCCAACAATAGCATTCCAGTGCTAGGTTAAGAGTGGAATATGATGATTTATTCCATTACTTGTCTTGGCTGTCAGTTGGAGGGCACAACATTTCCCTGATGGGAAAGAATTAACTTAAGGAAATATGGTTAAACTAGGTAAAGTTTACAGTAGGGATCAGTAGCTGTGCATCTAAAATTGAGAAAGTGCTAAGTAAGCACAAAGTGGTCTTTGAGCAAGGAGAACCAAATGATAAAATTGGGCAACACAAGGCTGAAGTCAAAATAAAGCACAATGTACAGCCAATATTTTACACAGTTAAGCCAGGAGAGGCCCAATTAAAGCATGAAGTGAAGAGCTTGATAGATTAGAAAGAACAGGGGCAAAAAGAAGGTGAAGATCAGCGAATGGGCCTCATCCATTGTGGTAGTTTCAAAAAGCAGACAAGTCCATTTGTGTTTGCAGAGATTAGAAGCAAATTGCAAATAAAGTGATGGAGAATATTTCCTACTGCCTCCAAGTGAAGATTTGTTTTCTAATTCAACCATAATAAAGGTGTTCAGCGAGATAAAATTGTCAAATACCCATTTGCAATTAGACTTTACTGACAAGAAAGGAACTGCTTACCATTCATACATACAAATGACTAGACTAGTATGAAAGCCCAACATTTGGGGTATCTACTGCTTTGGCAGAGTTCACAAATGTCATGGATCAGGCATTAAGTATGTTGAATGGACTATGCTGCTTTTTAGATGATGTTCTAATTAGCAATAAAAGAAGATGTTGAAGATTATCCCCGATTTAGCTAATACATTCACTCCATTGTAACAACTCGAAGAGGGAAAAGATTGGGAGTGGTCTCTGAAGTGTCAGAAAGCACTTGAAGCAGTCAAGAAAGTGCTGACTAGTAATGCTTTTCAACCCACTATGGGCATGAGAAACAATTGGTTCCAGTGAGTGATGCCTCACCACAGTGGGGTAGGTGCAATGTTATCTCACCTAATGGAAGATGTGTGGGGAACAAAGATCAAAGAACAAAACAGCACGGGAAACAGGCCCTTCGGCCCAATGAGCCCGCACCGCCACCCCGATGTTCCCACCTCTACCCGCCATCCCTGTC
This sequence comes from Sphyrna mokarran, assembly GCA_024679065.1. Taxonomy (NCBI): domain Eukaryota; kingdom Metazoa; phylum Chordata; class Chondrichthyes; order Carcharhiniformes; family Carcharhinidae; genus Sphyrna; species Sphyrna mokarran. The sequence goes on along the minus strand of JAGIQG010000007.1, from coordinate 71,612,072 downwards.
CAAATTTATAGATCTATGGATTAAAAAACCAAATTTGAGACAATTTAGGGAGAATTTGTTTTGCCAATCAGCCTAAGAGCACATCTTTGGGATGTGGGAGGAAACCGGAACGCCCGGAGAAAACCCACGCAAGCACGGGGAGAATGCGCAAACTCCCACAGACACAGGCCCAAATCCATGTATCTGCACAGCACAGCAATAGTCACTGAGCTGTCATGTTGCCCATATATTGTGCCTCCCACTGCTAGTCCCGCTGCAGGAATTCTACCCAATGTGGTAAAGTCGCCTTGAGGCCACACTGCGAACAAGATCTCAGGAACTTACTTCTCTTAACTTGAAAATCACCCACTCTTTGATTCTGGCTGCCTTCTCCTCAATCACCTTCGCTTCCTGGGCCCGCAACTGGTTCTGCTTCTCCAACTGGGACGGTTATAGTATATGCTTCATGTACTTTAAAGATGTCTCAGCAAAATTACTCAAGTTCAGAGGAGGCATTAATGATCACATATGATGTTAACAGGTTATTTGTATGATAGAAAGTCTACTTTATTATCTGATCACAGCCCTTATGATCATATTTAGTCCAAAGAAGGAAATGTCAAACCTAGAAACAGCATGGCTTCCAAGATGAGGTTTTGATGGCCTATTAGTAGGATATAAAATACCATGAGTTAAAGGATCATGCAAATACATGTGTTTTTTGGAGATTTTCCATAAAGATGGATCTTTACATGAAGACTGGTTCTTTGCCCGCCACTGAATTATGCTGAAGTAGTGAAGAAGCTTGCAAGGACATGAGGCTCGGTAAAGTGCTCAAAGGTTACTGCAGAAAATAAAAGCTCAAGGTATGCAATATAATACATGGATAAAAGATTAGCTAACAAACAGAAAACAGAGTGGTTACAAATGGGTCATTTTCTTATTGGGAGGTGAGTGATGTGCCAGGAATCAGTGCTGGGTCTCAACGCTTTACAATTTATGTAAATGATTTGGATGAAGGGATTGATGGTATGGTTGCTACTTCTGCTGTTGACACCAATATAAATAGAAAAGTAAGTTCTGAAAAGCACATAAACAGACTATAAAAGAATATAAACAGGTTAGGTGAGTGGATAAAGATCAAACAATTCGAGTAAAATGTAGGAAAATGTGAGGTTGTACATTTTTGGCAGGGCTAATAAAAAAGAATGTTGGCTAAATGGTGAGAGATTGCAAAACTTGGAAGCGCAGAGGGATCCAGATGTTCTAGTACATGAATCACAAAAAACTAGTATATTGTTGCAGGCAGTAATTAGCAAGCTAATAGAATGTTGTTGTGCATAGAAAGGGGAATTGAATACAAGAGTAGGGAGGTTTTGCTTCAGTTATGCAGAGTATTGGTGAGACTACGTTTGGATTACTGCATACCATACTGGTCTTCTTATTTAAGAAAAGATGTGAATGCATTTGAAGCAGTTCAGAAAAGGTTTACTAGATGAATCCCTGGAATGGGTTGGTTGTCTTACAATGAAATGCTGGACAGGCTAGGCTGGTATCCGCTGGAGTCTAGGCAAATAAGAAGAGACTTATATATAAGATCCTGAGAGGACTTAGAGGATGGACATGGAAAGGATGTTTCCTCTTATTGACAGAGGGCTCCTGTTTGATTTTATAAATAAAAAAAACATATTGAAAACGGAGAGGAGGATTCTGTTTTCTCGTAAAGGAGTGCGAGACTATGAAATTCTCTTCCCCAAAAGTTGGTTGGGGCAGAATTTTTGAATATATTTAAGACACAAGTAGATAGATTCTTGATAAACGAGGGGATGAAAGATCATCCAGGATAGAAAGGAATATGAAGGTGACATTAAAATTAGATCAGCTAAGATCTTATTGAATGGCAGTGCAGGCTTAAGGGGCCAAATGGCCTACTTCTGCTCCTAATTCATACATTCATGGACTAAATGTACTGTTCAGTAGAAACCAATGGCACAAAGACCATTTCAAACTGTGCTGGTCAAACTAGTTGATTTCAGCTGGAGCATAAAAGCCCTTGAAATGATGCTGCTGCAAAATGCAGGTTTCAAGCATTGGGATTGACAGACTTATGTTCAGATCCCATTCCATGAAACTGGCATTTATAGTTTCAACGTCAGGGAGTGACGTGTGTCAGCCAGAGTTCCCATTTCTAATAGCTAGCCACTCACTCCTGCTTGAAACTACATTTGTGTGAATGTTTGTTAGAAACAGGAATTAACTAAGGAAATTTCAGCTTCGGTCGAAAGGTCTGCCAATACTCAAAATAAAGAATCACACAAGGATCACACAAATAATAGGCACTTAGTTAATGACTGATGGATGGCACCATATCAATGCATTCAATTGAGCTTGGAATAAAAAACAAACCAAAATAGAAAATGTATTATGCTCTGTGCCTCTCCAAACATCAGACTTATAAAACCTTCAGGACTTTTTCCTCGGTTGCTCACAGTAATGCTCAAGAGATTAAATTTAATTCCTGTAAGGTTCCAGATCAATCATGAAGGTCAGAAATCTTATTCCTGTATCATGGAACATGTTACTTTTCCTAGCTGCCAACTCTTTCTTCTGTCTCCCTGCGCAGGGAAACATTTAGGTTTACATCTTCTGAGCAGCAGCCTTGATGTGCTTTTTGTCAAAAGCCAAAAAGCCAGCTTTTGATAAAGAGTCATCTGGATTCGAACCATCAGCTCTTTTCTCTCCCTACAGATGCTGCCAGGCCTGCTAAAATTTTCCAGCATTTTCTCTTTTGTTAAGTGGATAAGCTGTATAAGTGGGATAGTGAATAGCTGGGTAAGATAGGTATATTGGTAAGCTGGGTTATGTGATAATGGGTTAGTTGGCTGAGTTGGTAGATGGGTTGGAGTTCATCGAATCAGATCGAGATCTGACCAGGAGAGTAGTCAGGTGGCTGTTAGGTCATTGGGAGGTAGTCAGGGGATTGGGGAGGGTGTGATTGGGACAGGTAGGATATCTTGTTATCCAGATATGAGACTAGGCCTTAATCTGTCCAACAGTTCCTGGGCATATGCAGAATTGTTCCAAGTCTCCTTCTCTAACTTAGTGACATTTGTAGATGGTCTGAGGGAACAGGGGAATTGTCCAGCTAAAGTTGAAACTTCCCAGGCAATCCCCATGTAAAGCCCACGCATCAAGACTTCAGCAGCATCCTGACGTGTATCATCAGGTGACACAGAAACTAGATGCTCAATGCCGTTGCTCTCTGATTCAAAGCAGGGAATGAGCAAATGTTAGTCCTAAATAAAATTACTGTTCATAAAAAGATGACATGGGTCCAATTCTAACCCATTCGTATATACACAGAATTAAATCAGGCCCTAAATGATTTCATTAGTTGGACAATTATCAAGGATTTGGAAAATTGTCACAGCTTATTCGTCAGTGATCAAGAGTAAGTAACATCGAAATAGAAATGAGCCTTTCAGTCTCTGGAGCCTGTTATATTGTTCAGATAGATCATGACCGATCTGTATCACAATTCTATTTACCTATCTTGGTTTCATATTCTTATCTAACAAAATCTGTCAATCTGGAGTTTAGACATTTTCAAGTGACCAAAGCTCAGCAGCTTTTTGAAAAAAAGGTTCCAGATTTCCACTACCTTTTTTTTGTGAGAAGTGCTTGTTGACACCGTCCCTGAATGGCATTGCTCTAATTTAAAGGTTACTGCCCTTTCAAGATTACAGGCAGTCTTGTTCCTTCTCGCAACAGATTCAGGCATCCATGGATAACCTTATTTCAGTTTAATCTGGACTGAAGGACAAATAGAAAACAGACGTTCACTGAAGTGTAATTCTGCTTTGTTCACAGCTGCTGCTTCTTACATGGCCTGAATGGGGATATTAGCTTAAAATTTTAAAAAAAGGTTTTTCCTTTTGGCAGGTTTCTGTAGCTGTAAGGAAATTCCTTGTCAGTGTTTGCTCATTTAATTTAAGAAAATGGACATTACATCCAGAATTTACCCAAGACTGTTAAAGTAATCCTACAGGTGCTTCGGTCCACCTTGTTGTCTAACAAGGGGCAAACACGCAATGGGTCGTGAGAGGGCTGCTCTTGGATTTTTTTTTCAAGAGTATCCTAGTGCTTCACGTCGTTAGTGTACGCTTGATCTGGACCATTTGATGGGCAACATGACAGCTCAGTGACTATCGCTGTGCTGTGCAGATACATGGATTTGGGCCTGTGTCTGTGGGAGTTTGCGCATTCTCCCCGTGCTTGCGTGGTTTTCTCCGGGTGCTCCGGTTTCCTCCCACATCCCAAAGATGTGCTCTTAGGCTAATTGGCAAAACAAATTCTCCCTAAATTGTCCCAAATTTGGTTTTTAATCCATAGATCTATAAACATTGACAGGGATGGCGGGTAGAGGTGGGAACATCGGGGTGGCAGCGTGGGCTCGTTGGGCCAAAGGGCCTGTTTCCCGTGCTGTTTTGTTCTTTGTTAATGTCTTCCATTTTCAGGAAACTTGAATGTCTATTCATTGCTCATGTTTGACTGAATTTTTGTCTACTGAGAGACTGGTTGTAAGTCCACCTACTGATAGTCCACTTTCTGTCTACCTGCCCACATGATTAACACTTGTCTGACTGACTACTATGTTTGACTGATCATCTACTTATTGCCTTATTGTTGGTATTTCTGATTATTGTCCTGTCTATTTAACTGATTTAAAGACTACCTGCCAGACAATAGGATTTTGCAGTTACATTGTGTAAGTTTTTCACCATAACAATTTATTTTAATGATAACTAAAATAGGGTTAAGTCCTGTAAATGTAAGTGCTGAATCATGTACTGAGTTGTGCGCTCTTCCAACTAATTGATCATAAAAAAGTTGTGAAACATGAAATAAATGGGATGTTCCAAAGAACAAAAAGGCTAAAAATAAAGAATGTTCAAGGACAAACTGTCATCCTTGCATTATTCAAAGTTCATTTTGTGTAGTGAATCTTTTTCTATTAGAATGACAGGTGGAGGTAAATGTGGCTGATTCAGAACAGCATCTGAGAATGACTTTGAAATTATTATAGAATGGAAGTCATTACATGCTAAGGAAGAGGAGCAAGACTTGGATATATGTTTTTCAAATATCACTCCATTGTCTAATTGAATATTGCTTGACCTTCAACTCCAAAACTGCCCTGCAGCAGCTTATTCATGTCTCAAGTGTTTTTACACCCCATGTTATTTAATGCAGGGAAAATATTCTTGTCCTTTGTGTGTGACAGAAGACAGCATGACCTGTTCTCTTGCTATACCATCAGGTAAAACAGTATGTGTTTTACAATCTATCTTTTAAGAAAATGTAGCTTTCATCAGCAGTTTTCATAACCTTTTCATTGCAGTACAGTGTCATTGTGTGAAAACTCCACACCATCTTGGTAACAGCACCAGTCCATGTTACTTACTCTTGATCACTGAAGAAAAAGCTGTGCCAATTTTCCAAAACCTTGATAATTGTCCAACTAATGAAATTATTTAGGGCTTGATTTTAATTCTGTTTGTAAATGAATGGGTTAGAATTGGACCCATGTCTTGTCTTTATGAGCAGTAATTTTATTTAGGGGTAACATTTTAGGAAAAATACTGTTGAATTTATTCATTAATTATTTGCAGTTCAGTATGGAGCTAAATATGTTTCCAATACAGAAGGTGGCCATTGGCCTGATATGTCTGAACAGCCCTTTTGCCAGAGCACTAAAGTCTAATCTGTTTATTCTCTCCCTAAAATCCCATATTTTCCTCACTGATATTGTGATTAATACTCTAATAAAACTGCCTCATTTTAACACAAAGTAAACTGCTAATAGGCTTTTCTCTTTTTACAACAACTTTCCCTTTCAGAGAAAATACTTTCTGGTCAACCATTCTTTGAGGGGAGAGCAGCCAGGAATCTTTCATCATCTTTATCACAAAAACATCGGGGTAGATTTCCTCTCTGTGTACAGTTGAATAATGGCTCTTTTACTTGATCCTCATTATAAACCAAAGATGACTTAGTTTAAAAAAAACAAATTCCTTAATCGTACATACCAAAGAAAAAAAACTGCATTATGCCCAAAAATTGCAATGATGAGTTTCAGCAGGCCTGTTCACATACTTCCAAATAAATGTTAGCCAGACCATCTGCGAAGATGGTACGATCTCACTATTTTTAAACAGCACGATTAAGAATAACATTAATACACTGTTTCTAATGCATTGCATGTTATGCGTATCTGTATATTTGTCTCTTTTTTCTATCTGTGCGCATGTCCCTTTGTACTTTATTTCTTTGTATTTTTGTTTATGTTTCTTTATTTATTAGTTTCTGCCTCTTTTACCATTTTTCCTGCTAGTTCTTGTGCATTATTTGAATGTTGTTCTTAGTCTAGCCTATTTCTGAATAGTTTTCTAATTTTTAATTTAAAACTAAATAGCAAGGAATAGTAACACTGATGAATTTTTCAATAAACTAAAGTTTGAAGAATATAGCTAAGTAAAACATTTAAATTAACTCCTTAGCTCTTTTACTTCAAAAAAGAGTTCAGTGAAAGATTATAAAATAAACTGACAACACAAGAGATGCAAATTGCTAAGTACCTAGTGACCTGTTCAGTATTCATTTTTAAGTCTTGGGTTTATTTCTGTAAATAGAGACATGGCAGGATACTTTGGTCTGTTGGAATGCACATCTTTGCAACGTGAGAACTCAAAAATGTTTTTCCTATCCTGGAAACCACAGAAACAACTATATGTGTCAGCTGGAGCAATTCAAGCTCTGAGATTTAGAACTTGAACAACATTGGAGTCACTGCAGCACAGGTATAACGCTGAGATGTTGTAGGGGTGGTGATCCCACAGCTTAAAAATGTGTTGGCAGAGAAGGAGGGTGGGGTTTTTTCAGCCTTGCTCACCCCAAAACTGGAAAATCTTGCCTGAGGTCTTTGTACGGTCTGACTCAACCTGCTATGATTCCTGTGGTGGGCAGGATGGGAAAACTCCCCCCCAGAATGTCTGATTGCTAGTCAAGGAGGATTAGGCAGATAGTGAAGCACCTCACTCTCCAAGCAATATTCAGTTTTGAATACAACTGGGTGTGATGGTTTCTTTAGAGAATGCAGTCACAGCTAGATCCGTTGTACAGATGGGCAAAAGGAACATTCAGGAAGCAACAATAATAACAGATTCTATGCTTAGGGACCAGACAAGAGTTTCCGTGCTTTACAAGTGAATCCAGGATAATATAGTACATCTGTGGACCTAATGACGTGGGCAGAAAAAACAATGAGGCCCTGCATGCAGGTTTCTGAGAGCTAGGAAAGAAACTAACAAGTCCTCAAAGATAATAATCTCTGGTGCCACGCATTGGCAAACACAGAAGTTTGAAGACTGAGCAAATGAATGCATTTCTGGAAAAAGACTTCAGATTTCTGGAACATTGGGATCAGTTCTAACTAGATTCAAAGTCCATACATATAAATGCACAAAGTTTGTTCAATAAGATTGTTGAGCTACAGACGCAGATAGCCATGGAGGAACATGAGTTTTTTTTACTCGTTCATGGGACATGGGCATTGCTGGATGGCCAGCACTTATTGCCCATCCCTAGTTATCCTGGAGAAGGGCAGCTCAATAACCTTATTATACACACTCTGTGCATTTATATGCATAACATGTAAATGCACTGAACAGGTTCAATAAGGTTGTTGACTCCAAATACAGATAGCCATATAGGAACATGAGGTTGTGGTTCAACAAAGGGCAGGAATGGGTTCTAAACATTTCTGCATACAAGATGTTCAGGAAAAAGAAGAAAGAAAACAAAGGCAGGGGATGGCAGTATTGATTGACGGTATTAAGAGGGAGGATGTCCCGGTGGGGCCAGAAGCAGAATCGATTTGGTTAGAGTTAAAAAACAATAGAGCTACCAATACATCTTTGGAAGTATTCTATAGGGATACCAATTGGCAAGAAAGATGTAGCGGAACAAATTTACTGAGAGTTGCAAAATGTAATAATGGAATTTAATTATATAAACATACAAGTTAGGAGCAGCATTTGATCATTTGATCTATTCACCCGCTTCACTATTCAGTAAAATCATTGCTGATCTAATTGTAGCATCAACTCCATATTCCCACCCATCTATGATGACTTTGACTCTTTTGTTGGTCAAGAATCTACCTACGTTTACCTTAAAAATATTTTGTGAAGGCGCCTCCACCACTTTCTGGAAAGATATATTCCAAAGACTCAAGCCTGAGAGAAAACAATTCTCCTCATCTTGGTCTTAAATGGGAGACCCCCTCTTTTCACACTATGTTCCCAGGTTCTCATTTCTGTCAGCATCCATGCTGTCAAGTTATCTCAGGATCTTACATGTTTCAATGAGATCACCTCTCAATCTTCTAAACTCCCAACAGATGTAGAGCCAGCCTGTCCAAACTTTCCAAGATAAACCTCCATCCTAGATACCAGTCGAGTGAATGTTCTCCGAACTGCTTTTAATGCTGTTATATCCTTTCTTAAATAAGGAGACCAAAAGAGTACACTGCACACACATGTGGTCTCATTGATACCCTGTACAACTGAAGCAAAGCAACCCTCATTTATATTCCATTCCTCTTGCAATAAATAACAACATTCCATTTCCCTTCCTGATCATTTGCTCTGTCTGCATAACTAACTTTTCTTGATTCATGAACCAAGACATTTAAATCCCTCTGTATCTCAAAGTTTTGCAATCTTATTTAAATAATACAGTGCTTCTCTGATCTTCCTGCCGAAGTGAACAAGTCCATATTTTCCCACATGATTGTCCATCTGTCAAATTTTTGCCCACCACTTAATGTATCTATATACCATTGCAAGCTCCTTGTGCATTCTTCAAAACTTACTTTCCTACCTACCTTTGTGTTATCAGCAAATTTGACAACTATACCTTTGATCCCTTCATCCAGGTTACTGATATAAATTATAAATAGCTGAGGCTCCAACACTGATCCCTGTAGCATGCCACTCATAACATTTTACAAACCTAGAAATGATTCGTTTATGCCTACTCTCTATTTCCTGTTAGCTAACCAACCTTCTATCCATGTCAATATGTTACTCCCTATACCATGAACTCTTATCTTACATAGCAATCTTTGATATGGCACCTTGTCAAATACCTTCTGGAAATCTAAGTACACTATATCTACAGGTTCCTCTTTATCCATGGTGTGTGTTACCTCCTTAAAAAACTCTTATTAATTATTCAAACATGATTTCCCTTTCACAAAACAATGTTGACTCTGCCTGATTGCACTGAGATTTTCTAAGTGTCCAACTATAACCTCCATAATAATAGATTCCAGCAATTTCCCAACAAAAGCTGAAAAGCTACTGGAATAAAAGAGAAAATGCTAGAAATGCTCAGCAGGTCTGGCAGATCTGTGAAGAGTGAAGCAGAGTTAATATTTCATTCCGCTGACTTTTCTTCAGAGCCATACTGAGTCATGATGACTCAAAATATCAACTCCTTCTTTCTATCTCCCTCATTTCCTGAATAGAGGAGATATATTTGCTATTCTCCAATCTAATGGGACCTTTCCAGAATTGAGACACTTTGGAAAGTGAAAACGAATGTGTCTACTATCTCAGCAGCCATTTTGTTTAAGACCCTTGGATAAAGTCCATTAGATCTGGGATTTGTAAACTTTCTTTGCCAGGTGTACATAATTGTTTTCAATTCCTCATTCCCTTTCTTCTCTTGATCACATTTATTTCTGGACTGTTACTTGTATTCTCTACACAGAAGACAGTTTCTGTTCAGGTCATATGCCATTTCCTTATTCTTCATGATTAGTTCCCCAGAGTATCTCTGGAGGGCCACCACTCATTTTACTTACTCCTTTCTTGTTTAAACACTTGTAGAAATCTTACTACCTGTTCTTATGTTCTATTTCTACTATATATTGAGATTGACTTGGTCAGTAGTATGTAAAGGGAAGTGAGGGGGAAATATTTCCGAAGGGCATTCAAGAGAATTTTCTGGATTAATATGTTTATTTTCTAACAATAAAAGAGGTGTTGCTGCATCAGATTCTGGCAAATGAGGTGGATCAATTGGATCAAATGTCAGCAGGGAAACATTTAGGGACAGAGATCACAGGGTTTCATAGATTAGTTATGGAAAAGGGCAAGGATTAATCCAGGGTAAAAATAATTAATTGGATTGGCAGAGAGCTGGTTTCAACTGGGTGAGAACAGATTGGTTCAAACTGGGATTAAAGATAGGCAGGCAAAAGTGTAATGAAACGGTGGACTGCCTTTAAAAAGCAGATACTTTATGTACAGCTGAGGTACATTCCCACAAAAAGAAAAAGTAGGACAAACAAAGCCAGAGCTTGCTCAAAGATCAAATGAATTACAAATAAAATGAAACAGAAAAAGGGGTTTTTGACAGATGTCAGGTTGACAATGCAAGTGAGAATCAGGCAGAATAATAAAATTTTAGAAAGGGAGTGAGACAGGAGGGGAAGAGGGACAAAGTGAGATTGTCAGAAGATGCTGGCAGCTAAGAATCCATATGTCTTCGATCAGCATACAAAAGAGTACTAGCCAGAGGTATGTGGCTAAGCTGTGGGTCCCAAGGAGAGAGAACGCTTTGGATCCCAAGGAGAGAGAATGCTGTGGTTACCGGGAGGAGGACAACGTTGTGGGTCCTGGGGAACATGCTGTGGGTCCAGGGGAGAGAGAACGCTGTGGGTCCCGGGGAGAGAGAACGCTGTGGGTCCCGGGGAGACATAACACAGTGTCTCCGGAGAGAGAGAACACAGTTGGTTCCGGGAGACAGAACGCTGTGGGATCCCGGGGAGAGAGAGAAAACACTGTGGGATCTTGGGGAGAGAGTGAATGCTGTGGGTCCCGGAGACAGAGATTGCTGTGGGTCCTGAAGACAGAGCAATGCTGTAATGTCTGGCATTGGACTGCTGGTCCTTCGCTGCAAGATGAGGCTCACTGCGGGAGGTGTGTGAAACTGGGACTTAGAAAAAGAAAGAATATGTTCAAGAGACTGTCTGTGAGTGAGTGTGTGTGTGTGTGAGAGAGAGTGTGTGTGTGAGTGAGTGTATGAGAGAGAAAAGGGATGTGGGAATCGCTACCTACGGCCAACATTTATTGCCCATTTATTGCCCTAATTTCCCTTGAGATGGTGGTGATCTCCTGTTTTCTTGATCTTCTACATTCCTACTGTGCTATTAGGGAGATAGTGCCAGGGTATGTCCACAGTGCTGTTAGGGAGATTTCGATAGTAAACCCACAAGCTTTTGGGGTTTGTCCCTTCGTCAGGTGAGTGGAGAGTTCTGGTTTCAGACAGAGCATCTCACAGCACACACAGTTTTCAGAATACTGATTAGAATGTGAGTCTTTACAGCTAATCTGCTATTTAAGTCATAAAGATGCAGACAATGTAAGTGAAAAGAGCATTAGGCATAGGTTAAAGAGATGTGTATTATCTCCAGACAGTACAGTAAGTGAAGTCATGGGTGTTACAGATGGTGCAACATGAACCCAAGACTTCACCTTCAACAACCAGTTCTTCACTCAGACACATGGAACAGCCATGGGGATCAAATTTGCACCTCAATATGCCAACATCTTCATGCATAGACTTGAACAAGACTTCTTCACTGCATAGGACCTTCAACTGATGGTATACACTAGATGCATTGATGACATTTTCTTCCTTTAGACTCATGGTGAACAATCATTGAAACAACTATATGATGACATCAACAAGTTCCATCCTACCATCAGACTCACCATGGACTATTCTCCAGAATCGGATGCATTCTTGAACACACGCATCTCCATCAAGGACAGTCACCTCAGCACCTCACTGTATCACAAGCCCACAGACAACCTCACGATGCTTCACTTCTCCAGCTTCCATCCTAAACACGTTAAAGAAGCCATCTCCTACGGACAAGCCCTCCATATGAACAGGATCTGCTCAAATGAAGAGGATCACAACAGACACCTCCAGATGCCGAAAGATTCATAAGAACAGGATATGGCGCTCAACTCATCGATCGACAGTTCCAATGTGCCACAGCGAAAAACCACACCAACCTCCTCAGAAGACAAATACAGGACAAGGTGGACAGAGTACCCTTTGTCGTCCAGTACTTCCCTGGAGCAGAGAAGCTACGACATCTTCTCCGGAGTTTTTAACATATCACTGGTGAAGACAAACATCTCGCCAGGGCCATCTCCACACCTCCACTTCTTGCCTTCAAATAACCGCACAACCTCAAACAGACCATTGTCCACAGCAAACTACCCAGTCTTGAGGAGAACACTAACCACAACACCACACAACCCTGCCACAGCAACCTTTGCAAGACATACCGGATCATCAACACAGATCCCATTATCTCACATGAGAACACGATCTACCAGGTACACGGTATATACTCTTGCAGCTCGGCCAACGTTGTCTACTTAATACGCTGCAGGAAAGAATATCCAGAAGCATGGTACATTGGGGAGACCATGCAGACGCTACGACAACAGATGAATGAATATCGCTCGACAATCACCAGACAAGACTGCTCCCTTCCTGTTGGCGAACACTTCAGTGGTCATGAGCATTCGGCCTCTGATCTTTGGGTAAGTGTTCTCCAAGGCGACCTTCACGACATACAACAGCGCAGAGTTGCTGAGCAGAGACTGATAGCCAAGTTCGACACACACGAGGGCGGTCTCATATGAATGCATTCATGTTTTTAAAATACCATATTCCAAAAATGAAATGCTTTCTGAATCATCACAACAAAATAAAAATTCAAAATTAGTTAGCTGATATCAAAATAAGCTAAATATTTTCAAATCGCTGCTTACCCAAATATAAAATTAACAATCAATTTGTATTGTCTTAAGGGAACATTTCAAATCTGAATCTGTACATTGATTAACATGATAAGCCTTGCAAATGAAAGGTCTATTTACTGAGTGGAGTGGTTAGTGCAGCAAGGTTGCTTATTAAGTCATTGCAAAATACAAAGCCATCACAACAGTTTCAATTTCTATCCTCAGTATTGGTTGCTGGAATCAAGCCACAACATGAATTTGAATCAGAAGTTAACACTGGGTAGAATACAGCAAAATAATAGGACAAATACAGAAAGGAGACATTTAACACAATACTTTCTCCTCGGGCTTCAATAACACGAATACCTCTCATATTCCACAAACCACAAGTGGCCCACCAGGTCATTAATAATGCTCCACTTTACTATCTAGCTGTCATCGCAGTGCTCCATACTTACATTTAGTTTACACTGTTTTATCAAAGCAACAGCTTCTGGCACAGGTACGAGTGCCCCTTCGAACGATTTCTAACTGGAGCTTGTTCACATCATATGAAATGCAGCTCTACAGCTATTATGCAGCTTTCTATTTATTACCTGCTCTTTTCAAATGCAATCCTATTCCACAGTATCTGCACCCAATTAAATCAGAATTTGCTTCTTCGGACATCTGCAAGTGCTTCCTGAACTCAGCACTGTTTATCTGATTCACTACAGTGGCATATTTCTTAAGTATCCATTTCCTTCCTGTGTACAAGATTTCCATGACATAGTACTGTGAGATTAGCAAATGAAAAAGTGCACCACACTAAATTAACGCAGGAGTTTTTCAAAATTTGTGTCAACATTTTGCTTAAGCAGCAAATTTGGGCATTAAGTGGGGATCATCAGTGTGAGTACAGACTAAACAAAGTTAAAAAGTCAGATTTGCTTTGATCCAACACCCAAGATTCTCATTTAAACTATTTCAGGTTTGGAGATTACTCTCACTTTTCTCTTGCTTATTTCCAACCCCAGCTAACAGTATTTCTTTAGCCCTATCAGAAGGCTCCCTGCCTTTGTAGCGAATCGTTGGCATGTGCATCTTGATCCACAATAACAAATGTACACATTCTTTGAGCACATTATTTTATTTTTAATATTTTATTTCGAATAGTCTAATTGTTGTATACTAAAGTGGTCAGCTCACTTTAACAGTAACGATAAAAGAATGAAAACGTTGCCCTACAGTGGGTTATTTAACCATGAATACTATGGATAACAATTATTTTACTTTGTATTAATACAATCAGTATAAGAATGTTTTAAGTTTACATTGCTTCCACTTAGGTAGAATCCATCATTCAGGAGTCTTTGCTTTCACGTTCTCGAGAATCTATTCACCACTTGGTCCAGGCACATCATCTAATAAAATTGGTTCTTCTTTAGCTTCTACAGATGCTGTTAGTTAACTGGTGTAGAATCTGCATTCAACTTAACGATCATGGCTTCAAAGATTCCCAAACCTCAAGCATCAGATGTTGGACTTTTAGGTGCCAACTCTGCAAATTCTCTTTTTGAATTGGGGATTCGATCTGTGTGCCTTCTCCAAAATCTCTCAGTTTTGGATAAACCCCTAATCTCTGCATCACCTTGCATCAAAAATACATTAAGTTTTAATTCTTTGATCTCTGTAGACATCAGCTGGGATTTTCTGCGTTCACTCTGCCCAACAATGGGTGGAGCCATAAAATCACACGACAGCTGAGAATTCAGAATCATGTCCTATTTTGTGGCTCTCGCAATCTTATGTGAACTGGATTTCAGCAACAGTCAGCCTCCGACCCATTTCCAGCTAGAGGTTGAATAAATTATTTAGATTTATTTTAATGCAAATTTAAATGGTATTAGCAAGTCTGATGCTAAATTGTCCGGCGCAGTCGCCTTTGTGGCGTTGTCAGGAGATGTTCTCTCTGATGATGAAAACATCTGTCCCCATGAACAGGAAACAGTCGTGTTGTCCTTGTCAGCAGAACCACAGGCCATTTAGGCTCCACAGGATGCCAAGGGCATATGATGCCCTTCGGTAGTGCCAGCCTGACATCTTGGCACTGCCAGCTTGGCATCTCAGTAATGCCCTCCGGGCACCTGGACACTGCCCACTGCTCTACACCTCTGATTGATGGGGTGAAGGAAGAAGTACCGTTGTCACTCTGCCTGTGTTTGGTGGTGTGGAGGGTGGGGTGAGGGCAGGAAGGCATGATTGATTTGGGTGGCGTGGCTCACATTTCTGGATTGTGCAGGGCTCACAATCGGCCTTGAGCCCCAGCAATTGCCGGGGGAGGGGGGGGGGGCAGGGGGGGTGTTGCAGTTGGTTGAGACTGGCTCCAACAGCAGAGGCCTGAAAGCTTGCTCTCTCCCCATCAGGCATCTGCTGCTGCCATTGCACATGAATGGAATTCTGTCTGCGCATGTGCAATAGCTCCCTCTGCTGCTACTGGCTGGTGAATTAAACCCCTCCCACTGCCTGTAGCAGCTAGAAATGGTCTAACCATATTTTTCTTGCATGACGTGCACAAGGTTGGACATACAAACTCACCCAAAAAAAAATTACAACTCTCCCTTTTTCACGCTGGCTGGACACTTAGAATCATTCTCATAAAATTCCAACTTGTCTTTTCTGGAAATTTT
The DNA here is from genome assembly GCA_024679065.1 of Sphyrna mokarran. Lineage (NCBI taxonomy): Eukaryota > Metazoa > Chordata > Chondrichthyes > Carcharhiniformes > Carcharhinidae > Sphyrna > Sphyrna mokarran. The sequence continues at coordinate 71,596,528 of JAGIQG010000007.1, read as the reverse complement.
TGTTGTCTTTGGTATTCTACCACCTTTTTTTGTAGATTTGATTGTGTTCTTGCATTTGCCATCTTCAACATTTGAAGATTCTCTCTTCTTGAACACTTTGTTGTGTGACCTTTCTTGCCACAATGACAACATTTGTTTTCTTGATACCAACATTCCTGCTGGGAATGTCTGGGCACATCTATAGCAAGCTTGCACATTGAGAGATTTTCTTTTCTCAGTATCACCTTGCATATTTTTGCACCAGCTCCAATTTGGGAAGCTTCTTTAATTCTGTGGACACTGCAATCTTAAAAGCAAGTTTTAGTGTTAAAATATTTGGAGAGTAATCTCCAAAATTTGCTTCATTTGATTTGCTTCATTTCAAAGTTCACAAACAAATATGTCTTGCAGCGTGTTTCTGAGGTCGGGGCAAACTCACAACTCTTTACTAGCTCCTGTAGTATGGCTACACATTGTGGAATATTTTAAGTTTCTATTTGATTCCATTGATGAAATCTGAATCACTCCACCATGATTAGAGGTTTAGGTGTGAAGTATTCTTCAAGGGTCTTGGTCAATTCCTTGTAAAGTTTTCTATCAGGCTTGGTGGGATAGATAAGACTTTGTAATAGAGTAAAGATTTTCCATTCTATTAATTCAGGACATTGCTACTTTAATTTCATCTGTTATCCAGCTTGCTCCGAGGTAATATTGAAATCTTTCTTCATAAGTAGTTTATGACTTGGCATTCTGAGCAAATGATTCCATAGCATCACCATTTCCTGTGCCCGCAATTACCTGTTCTTGATTTGATTTATTGTCATATGTATTGGGACGCAGTGAAAAGCATTGTTTCTTGCTTGCTATATAGACAAAACATACCAATCATAGAGAAGGGAAGGGTGCAGAATATAGTGTTACAGTCATAGCTAGGTTATAGAGAAAGATGAACTTAATATTAGATAGGTTATTCAAAAGTCGGATGACAGCAAGGAAGAAGCTATTGTTGAATCGGTTGGTACGTGTCCTCAGACCTGTGTAACTTGTTCCCAAAGTAAGAAGCCGGAAAAGAACATATCTGGGGTGTGTAGGGTCCTTGATTATGCTGGCTACTTTTCAGAGGCAGTAGGAAGTGTAGGCAGGGTCAATGGATGGGAGGCTGATTTGCTTGATGGATTGAGCTACATTGACAGCCCTTTGTAGTTTCTTGCGGTCTTTCTCAGAGCTGGAATCATTCTAAGTTGTGATACATCTGGAAAGGATGCTTTCTATGGTGCTTTCTATGTAAAAGTTGGAGAGATTCATAATGGACATGCTAAAATTCCTGAGAAAGTAGAGGCATCGGTGGGCTCGTGGAGGGACTAGGACATATTGGTGATGGTTTGGACACTAGAAACTTGAAGCTCTCGATGATTTCCACTTCATCCCTGTTGATATAGATGGGGCATGTTCTCTACTGCGCCTTCTGAAGTCAATGATTATCTCTTTCCTTTTACTGACTTGAGGGACAGATTATTGTTGTCGCACCGATTCACCAGATTCTCTTTCTCCTTCTTGTATGCCATATCATCATTGTTTGAGATCCAACCTACTATGGTGGTATCATCAGCAAACTTGAAAATCGAGTTGGAAGGGAACTTGGCCATGTAGTCAGAGGTGTATAATGAATATAGTTAGGGGCTGAGGCCACAGCTTTGTGGAGCATTGGTTTTGCGGATAATTGTAAAGGAAGTGTTGTTGCCTGTCCTTTATGATTATGCTCTGTGGGTTAGGAACCAGTCACAACAAGAGGAGCCAAGCTCTCGGCCATGGAGTTTGGAGTTGAGTTTATTGGAATAATAGTATTGAAGGCTAAGCTGTAGTCAATAAATAGAAGTCTGACATAAGCGTTCCAGGGTTCAGCACAGGGTCAGGAAGAAGGCGTCTGCCGTGAACCTGTAGCGATAGGTGCACTATAGTGGACTCAACATGCTGGGAGCTCAGATTAACCCTAACTTATCATCCCAGTACCAAAGAAAAGCCAAGCAGTGTGCCTTAATGATTATCGTCCGGTGACTGTGGCATCCATCATTATGAAGTGCTTTGAAAGGTTAGTCATGGCACAAATCAATTCCCAGATTGTCTGAGTCTACTACATTTCACCTACCACACCAACAGATCAACTGCAAACACCATTTCCCCGGCCCTACACTCAACCTTGGAATACCTAGACAACAAAGTCATTTACGTCAGACTTCTATTTATTGACTACAGCTCTGTCTTCAACACTATTATTCATCTCCAAACTCCATTGCCTGGGCCTTGGCTCCTCTCTCTGCGACTGGATTCTGAACTGCCTGATTCACAGACCCACAATCAGTAAGGACAGGCAACAACACCTCTTCCACAATCATCCTCAATACCAGTGTCCCACAAGGCTGAGTCCTGAACTCTTTACTATACTCCATCTATACCTATGACTGTGTAGCCAAATTCCTCTCTAACTCGATTTTCAAGTTTGCTGATGATACCAGCATAGCGGGTCAGACCTCAAAAAATGACGACACAGAGTGTAGGAATGAGATAGAAAACCTGGTGAACTGGTATGCTAACAATCTCTTCCTCAAAATTAACAGAACGAAGGAGATGGTCATTGACTTCAGGAAGTGAAGTGAAAGACATGTCTTGTCTACATCAATGGAGATGAAGTAGAAATGGTTGACAACTTCAGGTTTTTAAGTGCCCAGATCACCAACAACCTGCTCTGGTCCCCCATGCCAACGCTATACTCAAAAAAGCCCAATATCTCTATTTTCTCAGAAGACTAAGGAAATTTGACCTGTCCGTTACGACTTTCACCAATCTTTACAGATGCACCACAGGAAGTATTCTTCCTGGTTTTATCACAACTTGGTACGGCTCTTGCTCTGCTCAAGACTGCTAGAAACTACAAAGGGTCATTAATGTAGCCCAGCCAATCACTCAAACCAGCCTCCCATTTACTGGCTCTGTCTATACTTCCCACTGCCTCAGAAAAAGAGCCAGCATAATTAAGGACCTCATGCATTCAGGACATACTCTCTTTCATCTTCTCTGTCAGGAAAAAAATACAAAAGTCTTGAGGTCATGTACCAACTGATTCAAGAACAGCTTCTTCCTTGCTACCACCAGACTTTTGAATAGACTTCCCTCATACTAAATTGATCTTTCTCTACACCCTAGCTATGATTGTAACACTACATTCTGCACTCTCTCCCTTCCTTCTCTATGAACAACTTTATCTGTATAGCATTGAAGAAACAATTGTTTTCACTGTATATTAATACATGTGACAATAATAAATCAAATCAAGAATTGACTGTGCCATGACTAACCTTTCAAAGTACTTCATTATGATGGATATCAGAGCCACCAGGCAATAGTCATTAAGACACGATGCCTGTCTTTTCTTGGATGCAGTGATAATGGTCACCTTCTTGAAGCAGATAGTGACCTCTGATCGGTGTAAGGAAAGATTAAAGGTGTCTGCGGATAGTTGCAATACTTTCTTTAAATTTTCCTCCCCTCTGATTTCTTTTCTTTTCCAATTGAATTTGTACATATCTTTGTTGTTTCATTGAAAAAAGTTTTCATTTAGTTGTTCAAAATTTACTTTAATACACTTTATATGGCTTCTGATTTAAAAAAGGGCAGCTAATGATGTCATTTCACAAGGAATCTGAACCAGGAGATTTAATTTGGCTTACTTGATGTTACTAATTACATTTTGTTTTCCTTTTTGAGCAGTTGCTTCTTCAAATGCGGGATTTCACTTTTCTTCTCTTACTGAGTTTGAGGACCTGATACTGCAGCCTGTCTCGTTTGAAGGAACGTAGCTGGAAAAGATTCGCCAGCTTTGGTAAGTAAACTTGTTTTCACACAGCCTACTTTCTTATTTTCTTATTATGCTCATTTTCTCAGAGACTTTGAGCCCACTGATTGTGTTAACCAACTAATGTTACTATCGACATACAGACTGAAATATATTTTCTTTTCCTGCTTCCCACTCTCCAAGTCAAGGAACAGTCTCTTTATCCATTTTAAAAATTATGTACACCTTTAGCAAGATCTAAAAACCCATTTCAATGGTCAGATCTTCCACATTTCAATCGATGATAGGGTGGTCTCCTTGACTCAAAAGTCCATGATTAAATTGTTCTTTTGACTATTTTTGCTGGAAAACTATCTTGATCACCAGTTTTGTCTTTTATTGTTGCATACTAAAGTGGTCAGCTCACATTAACAGCAACAATAAAAGAATGAAAATGTTGCCACACAGTGGGTTATTTAACCAGTTGGTGGGACTTCATTAAATAGGTATTGCTTGCTTCGAGTCCAAGATGGAAAAGAGGGCATATCTCGCAAATGATGGTGTCACCATGTAATCATATAACACACCACACAGAGATGTATTCTTTTACATACGTAACTCTAATAATTTCATAAAGAAAGTATGTTTCCATGCCTGAGCCCTGCAGTTTTGTGGGAAGAATATGGGACATATTCTCTAATCCAATTAGTCCAGTAGAATGGTGGTGATGGTATTGATAGCACAGAATACCTATTACCCATCAAATTGCTAATTAAAAAGCTAGCAGCAATATGCAGCGTACAAATTTAAATAATGTTAACAAAAACATACCTCAAGATGAAGGAGAGGAAAACAAAAAGAGAGGAACACAAAGACAGGGAAAGTGATTAAAATCAAAAGACAGATGAATCATAAATATAATGCGGTAATGAGAATAGACAGAAAATCTGTTAGATAGCAATATGACAAAAGCACATTGAACTATGGAAATAAGGCAGGTAAATGTAGTTATGAATATTTTCTCATGCAATGGATTAATACTGACTGACTGATTGGGCTGTTTGGCTTGTTTCTGTGTTGCAACTTCCATGAATGTTTGATAGGGAGGAATAAGGCATCAACAGCATTTAGCTCTAGATGGGTTTGAGAACAGAATAAAATTGTCAAAGATCAAGGAATTTACACAAAAATAAGATGAGAACATTCTTTGTATTAAATTTAAGATCAAAAGTTGTACAAAAGAAAGAGAAATGTAGAATACATATTTGGCCAGGCACCTGACATGCATAGAAGTCCATTACACTGCTAAAGAGCTACCATGTTAACTGATCAACAATCCAAGGATGATGGAATGCTGATTTTCTCCAACCTCTCAATACTCATGTGCAAAGAGCTTATGTGCCTGTTGAGTAGGGCCATAGTTTTGCATCCCTCAAGTATGTGCAAGAGTACTGCACATTAGTGGGATTTAATGTCACACAGAATTGGTAAGCTTTTTGGGACTTGCCAAATCAGGATCATTGTACCCAACAAGGTTTACAGGATTTTTTTCAGTAATATGGGAAGAAACCCACTCTCCAGAGAAATTGATCATTCCTCAACCACTGATCCACAAGAACAATAGTGTGTACAATATATAAGAAGCACTGCAACTGTTCACTAAGGATCCTTTCAGTCTGTGTTCCAAACACTCAATCTCTACCACTTTGAAGGACAACAGCAGCAGAAACATTCAAATGCCACAGGATCACAGAAGTGTTATGGCTAAGATACAGCCCATTTGGCTCATCATGTTTGCACCAATCCTCGGAATGAGCAACTCCCTAGTGACATTCCTCTGCTTTCTCCCCCTAAAACTGCACATTCTTCCTTTTCAGATAACTATTTTATTCTCTTTGGATGATTTAATTAAACCTGTCTCCACCACATTCAGACAGTGCATTCTAAACCCTAATCACTCACTGTGAAAAAAATCATTGTCATGTCACTTGCTTCACTTACTATTTACTTTAAGTTTATGCATTCTTGTTCTCAATCCTTTCTTGAATGGGAATACATTCTCCCTGTAGATTTCATCAAGACCCTTCATGATTCCAAACACCTCCACCCAACTCTCTTCTCTGTAAGGAAAGCAATCTTAACTTCTCTGTTTCCCGTAGTGAAAAGAAGGCTAAGAAACGGCCCCCAGTAAAGGCAGTGAAAATCATAAAAGATCCAGTCAGAGGTATAAGGATTTCTGGTGGTGGCTGACCTGTTGGGATTCAAACCCAGTAAAATTAAGTTTGAAGTTAATCACATGCAAGTTCTCCTCCAAGTTACACACTATTCTGACATTGAACTGTATCATGTTCATTCATATTACTGAATAATAAAAAATCTAGTACTCTTTTCCTAACATCACTGGGAATACACCTACGTCAAATAGACTGCAGCAGTTCAAGAATGTGGCCCACCACCATCTTCTCAAAAGCTAACAGGGCTAGACAAAAAGAAGACATTTTCCATAGTGAATAAAAGAAACCATTCTTAGTCTGGACACCATGATGCCTATCAAACATGATGCAGTCAGCTGGAGGGGCAATGATTTAGTAGAAGTTGTTTGCATTTTCATAAATCAAGAATAGTAAACACATCCTCACATACCTGGCCTTCAGATGATTAAATTTATCTTTTGTCATTCTAAGTTTTAAAATTTTCTCATCACTTATTTGGTGGACATCCATCTTCAGGTCACTTTGCTACCTTAGCCACCTTATTATTGGCTACTTTGGTCCACTAAACAATCAAGAATAGTGCTGTATATCAAGCTTATACATACCAAACTTACACATGAGATATTAAACCAAGGACCCAGCTTGCCTATTATTGATTCAGATAGACATTCATGGTCCCATAATATTATTCAAAAAGAACAGAGAAGTCCCCTATTTTCCTTGTCAACTGTTTCCATTTCAATCAACCACCAGAAATCGATTAACTAGTCATTCATCAGATGGTAGGACATTTTTGTGTGCAGATCAGCCGTTGCATTGGCTATTTCGAAACAATGACTGCACTGGAATTCACTGACTGTGAACTGATTTTGCATGTACTAAGAATGAGATTAATAGAACTTTATTCTCCCTTTAATTCTCACAAAGTGCAAAGAATTTATCAAAAAGCTGTACCTAGCATGAAGTTAACTTTCCAAAGTTAAAGGAATCCAGAGACTTCCCTTGACCATTTCCCATTTTTGTTATAAATAAGTTTACAGCTTGGACTTGGATTTTGCACAAAGCCTTTCTGTTGATAATTGGGAATTCTGAACCATGAAGAGAAGTGATTTGGTCACATATTGTACATTAAAAATGTAAGTTTAGATCAAAGGAAGCATGTTGTTCCAAGTCAAATGTATGTGGATTTAAGTTCCACTTCAGAATATATAAACTGTCCTGGCCTGCACATTTGCTATCTTCAATTTCACTATGACAGTTCCAAAGTTTTGAACTAAAACAACTGATAGAACCATAGAATCTGGCACTGTGAGGCAACAGTACTGACCACTGTACTATTATGCTGCCCAACAACTATATCTTTTGGAACCCTAGGATGCAGGCCAGAAAAGTGATCGATGGATCACTTTTCCTTGGACTTTACATTTCTCAATGGAATGCATTTTTGTTGAGAAATATGAAATATTTCTTTATATGCTTGCTAATGTTTACTAACCATCATACATTTTAATATTTTTTTCAATCTGCCTTAGCCAACTTACACTATGTAACTGCCTTAAACTTAATATCCTAGTTTCATAAGGAAATACAGCAAATTGTCATATTATACTAATTCTTACACATAGAATCTCCTTACAAGGTTTATTAATTAACTATGTCTCCTTGCACAAGATCTAGAATAATCTCTTCCCCAGTTGGCCCAACAGTGTAGTTTTAGGAGTCTCAAATACATGTCATGAACTCATTCTACAAATTATTTTTGACAATTTGATTTATCCAGACAATATGAAGATTAAAATCTCAACATTTGTTGCATTACCTTTAGTAACACCTTTTATTTGATTAACATTCTGCCCAACAGTATCACTACAACTTCAGTTAGTATTTTCTTCCTTTGTTATTTTCTACCACTACTGATTCTGCTTCCTACTCTTTCAAATCAAGGTCCTTCCTCACCACTGTCCTTTCGTAATCATTTTTCAGGACTATACCAGTATCTTTTCCATTTGTTATTGTAATTTGACACCAAGGATAGGCCACATTTATTGCCCATTCATGATTTCTCTAAGAACTGATGGTGACACTTCTTCTTGGATCACTTAAGTCCTTGTGATGATAGGGTTCCTTGTTAACCCTAAAAATGAATTTTACATATGCAACAATGATTAAAGAATAAGAATATGTCAAAGTCAAAATGGTGACGTGATGGCATTGTCATGACATTGCTGTTCTTGTCCTTTCAGCAGTAGAGCACAGATGTTTACCCAAGGAAAGCTGGTAACAATAGGATCAGAACATTTAGGATCTGAATAAGGAGTTAGAGGTTCAAAGGAGGAGACAAGTGTGAATTTGCACTTGCATTCTAAACGGTAGACTCACTAAATAAAGGTAACTAAGCAACTAATGGAAGAACAAGAGAAAACTGCATATCAGGAGATGATTGAAGTTATGCAAGGGTAGCTGCTTCCAACCTTTGAAACAGTGGGAATAGCTAGTTCCCAGCAAGCAATCTGTGAAGAAGCCGGTTATTTGTTTCAGCTCCGAAGCAACTCCCAGAAATATAACTGCTTGCAGTGATAATTGTTACTGGATTTTCTTTTCATCTATGATATTATAGAATTCTGAGAGACAACTAGCTCTAAAGGTGTTTAGATCTGGGTAGAGACACTGGGTTATAGGCATTGACGTAAGGGTAGTTCTAGATTATTTTATTGCTTAATAAACCTTTATTTAAAAGTATCACAAAACATTTGAACATCATTCTCTGCATTTCAAACCTTCCTCACATTATATCAGATTGCAATACACAATTCATGACAGTTGTTTCAAGTTTCCCCTCTGGGAATTGGAATAACCCAGCGTTTATCATTATCTGTATGGATGCATACAGAACGCCCAGCTTCTGGCTTACTCTTGTGACCATGGTGTTGAAATGATTGAACCAGTTCAGTTTCTGGTCAATGGTAACTTCTAAGATGGTTGCAACTTGTTAATAGTGGTGCCAGTGAAAGTCATAGGAAATGACAGAGATTTATCTTATTAAAAATGGCAATTTTATGGCACAAATGTTACCTTTCCTTTGTCAGCCTATACCCAAATCTTAGTAAAAATGGAATCTTAATACTGAAATGTCAGTGAACTGCCCCAATCTAGATATTATAGATATCTAGATATGATGGAGAGGAATTGTCAGTGATCAATCAGTTGACATGACTGGTATCTGAAAACAATCATTTGAATCAGGTCTGACTCCAATACATGGTGCAGTTTGACTCCTATTAACTTAGTTTTGCTGCAACAGGACATATTCAGGGTCATATTCTGTCAAATGCCGCCTTAATGTTGACGTTCATATCTTGATCAAATAATGAGCTCGGACTGGCAGAAGCCACACCGAGCTCAAGTAGACATTGTTTAATAGTGTTATCAAATGGTGTTGAGGAAGTTGCTAGATGCTTTTGATCAGTTTAGATATATCTCAGTCCTTAGTACATAGGCCACTACTGGAAAATTTTCCACATTATCAGGTTGATACTAACGTCATTGCTACTCTGGAGCAGCTTGATTGGAACACAGGTTTTCAGCATTAGAACTGCAGTATGCCAGGCCCCATCATAGTGCATTATTCTGTCCAATGTACTTAGCTGGTTCTTAATTTCAAATATAGTGAGTGGAATTGACAGTGGGAAACGTTAGGCAAAGAAAGAATGGAACTGGCCACTTAGCATTTTGAAGACTTTCAAACACTTCAGTTTTATCTCTTCTAGCCAGGGATCTACAATAGTTGATGGAAATGTTAATTATACCTCTTTCTCTTGCCAATTGTCCAGTTATTCTCAACTGGATCTCAATGAAATAATAAAAAAAAGCTCTGGTTCACGTGGGGTGAGATTGGCTATGACCTGACCCATCAGACAAGGTTTGAAATGAAGAAATGGGATGGTAGCTAGTTGATTATTATAGAGTACAACTATGTCAGATTGCTGTTTGACTAGTCTGTGGGATAGCTCTTTCAAATTGACCAATGGCTCAAAAAATATCGGCAAGCAGGACTTTGCATGCCCAACTAGGCTGTAACATCATGGCTCCCATCCTTCAAATATATTAGCCGAAATAATTGGATTCTGCAACAATTCATAAGGTTTCAAGCTATTTTCTGGTGTGAAGCCTCAAATATCAAATTTATCAAATTTCATTTCACATCTTGCTACGGTGGCAGCTGAACTCAATTTCTATTTGGTAGCACAATTCCCAAATCATTAGACCTCAGAACTTATTAAAAGTTTCAGGGTTATTACTGTCGCACCTTAGGATCTGTGAGATAAGGTAACGAGTGCCATATCTCAAAGAGACAGATCACACATGAGAACCAATACATCACATAAACAAAACATTTTTGTAAACATTGTGTAAATTTTATTGAAATGTATAAAATACTGCATACTCAAATTCAACAAAAATTATTTTAAAAATCCTCCTTAACATTGGCAGCTGCTTATGCCAGATATAAAAAAGACAAGATTTCTGGAGCTAATGGAACACGCACTGCAAATGCCACCCGTCAGCCCAAACATGATAAGAATCAACATCTTGTTTTATAGCTCATATTTATTTTGAAAGTCAAAAGAACTAAAAATCAGGATTGCTGCATAATGGACTGCTAATTTGCTTTCCTGACCCCCATTTTTATTAAACTATTCAATTAGGAAAAACACAGATCAGGCAAGGCCTCTGTGGATCAATAATCAACACAGTTAATGACAATAATTGAAGACATTCAACTGCTGGCAGCAAACTGAAAATGTAAATTACATTATTTTTAATGGATAAAATGTAAAATAAATAAAGACAACATGAAAATGTCAAGAGGAAGCCAAAATTTGGAAACACATCTATCAGTGTCTATGGGGAAACCAAGTTGACCTTTCTAGTCTCAAGCCTTCATAGTTGCATTTTCTCTTTCAATTTTCCAGCAACATCTCTTTTTACATTTATGAAAAGTCTCCTACAGTCCAATCACCCAAATCCATTTAGAATTTCACATTAAAATCACATGGTATGAGATGACAGTGCAAACCAACCTTCTGCTTTCAATCTTTCTGGCTTTTGATTAACAGATGTTCTATTTCCAGTATCTTTGTTTGTATATAGTGAGGAACTATTTGTACTTGCATTATCTGTAAATCTATTTCTACTTATTTCGCTGGCAGGGAAAGGTGTGCTTCCTACAGAAGAATCTAAGCCATTAGGCAAAGGGATCAAGACATCTAGAGTTCTGTTGTCAGTTTCTGCCCCTATATCTTCAGGTGGAATAGGAGAAATGGATGGCGATACAGAATCACCAGAAACTAGTCTCTGCTGTTCAATTAACTTCAAAAGTTTGTTGCGTGCTTCAGCACTCTGCTGGTTGAGTTCAGTGATCCTTTGCTGAAGACTGTCACAAGTGCTGGGAATCATTTTTTCAATCTGTGATGCTGAATTGGATAATTTATCCACTTTGAACTGACTAAGTTGGGCTTTGAGAGCAGAATTCTGCAATTGGAGCTCAGCAATTTGAGATAACATTGCTTCGTGTTTAATCCACTTGTCTAAAGAAAGATTATGACCCCCTTCACCTTCCAACTTATTTTCCTTTGTGCTCAGCACACGTGCCGCTGCGTCATTGGCAACTCCGGATTGTTGTATTTCAGACATTTGAGACAAATTAGTAACTGGCAAAGTGAGACTTGAGTTCTTAGGCCCTTCATTAGTAATCTGGAACTTCCATTGCTGGCTAACATCCTGGTGATCTTGCAGCTGGTTTCGGTTTTGTATCCTCAAGCACTCTTTTTCTTCTTGTACAACAGAAACTTCCTTATGCGTTACTGAAGGATGTGCATTATTTGATTTCAGATATACATCAATCGGTTGGGGTCTTTCTGAAAACAAACTGACTGTAGATTGTGAGCCAGCAGCTACTTGGCTGTTCCTCTGTCTTGGGGGTGAAAGCAACACTGCAGGGCCAAATAGATGCTCAGGTAAACTCTGACTTCTTCCGGCCAATGGTTGTAATTTCGATTGATTTACAAGGGGTTGTTCTTTTTCCAGGCTTTCCACAAGTTCCTCTTCTGTATTTGGTACAGCCCTTAAAATAAATCCATTTGCTTGATCTTGTCTGTCAGAGTAAACATATGTATGTAAACCATCTCCTTCCCCTGCTGTCTCCTCAATTTCCTGAGCAATGATTTGCCTTGGCTTTGGATTGTTTCTTTCTGCTTCTGTAGATCCATTTAACACTCGTCTCAGTAAGAGCAGCTCTTCATCTGTTTTGCTCATATACTGATGCAGATTAGACCGCACAGAAATAATCTCATTTTGCATCATCAGAAACTCTGCAGTCAATGCGTCAATCAGTATGCGTTGTTCCTTGATTTTTTCCATAAGTTGTTGCTGATTTTCTTTCTCCTGTTGCCGTTGAATTTCATTATCTTTTAGACAGTGGGTCAGCCTACTAATCAAATTGACCAACGAGAAGGTGAAACCTGTTAGGCTGCAACCTTTCTGTGGCACCCAGCCCGTGACTTTGCGTCCAGTCTGGCGTTCATATTCCATCATCTCCTGGTCAATATTCTCAATCATTTCTTGCAGTACCTCAAAGCTCATCTGTTTGTCCTCTTGCCTGCTGTCTTCCATTATTTTGGAATTTTTGCCTTTTGAAATATCTTTTTTTGAGTTCTTTGAACGAGGATGAAGTACTTGTTGAATTACACTTGTGGTTTCGGATTGGGATGAGCCATCCTGCTCTGCGTTGCCTTCTACTTCAGTCTGCATCCTTGACTTCACTCTCTGGATTGCAGCAGTAGCATTTAAGTTTGTGCAGTTCACTGAGGCTTCACAATCTGGTGTACAAGGAGTCTCTGGGATCTGGTCTGGTGCTGTGCAGGACCATTCTCGAGTGAACTGTGCAGTTTTCTGTTGTTTCCTCTCCAAGGACTGATTGCTGTCAATGTTAGTCTGATAATCCATGGAGACTGAAGTGTCTGCATCTTGCAGACTCTCCTGGGAGAGTGGATGATCAGAGATTGTGTTGCTGGTTTCATTGAGTGCCTGAGAGTCCATCACTGATTCGCTGAGGAGGGATAACTGAGTGGGGGGCTCACATCTCGGGGCCAGCAGCCCAGTCTGCGGCACCTTCCCGCCGCATGGAGCCACCGTCACATTTGGGAAAGCGGCTTGGAGGCGCGGGGCATCGCCGAACAGATCCCGAACCAGGGCCAGGGCCCGGTCAGACCTCGCCAGCACATTCCGCAGTTGCCACTGGTCTAGCAGCAGCTCGTTCATTAGCAGCTCCTTTCCCGGCCTCTGGCTCCCAGTCCTCCGCTGCCGAAGTTCCCGCTCAGCGGCGGGCCGGTTCCTGGAGAGGCGGTTTTGTCGGCGCCGGGCGAGTTCCTCCGGGCTGGCCCGGTGGACACTCAAGTCACTGATGGTGTTGTCCCAGTCCCTCCGCAGGACCGGCGCTGCCTTTTTCTTGCGGCTTTTTCCCGCTCCCTGCGAGCGGCTTCCCCGGATCAACGACATGGTGGGCTCGCAGGCCCGAGAAACACCGCCGGAGGGCGGGGAGGGAAGAAGAGCAACAGGTCCGAGAGGAATAGAAGGAGAGCCCCAGTAATGGGGCCCAGAGAAACCGCGCGCGCCACCGCCGCCGCCAACCGTCAACTGCGCGCGTGCCCGCCGCCGCCGTCAACCGTCAACTGCGCGCGTGCCCGCCGCCGCCAACCGTCAACTTCGCGCGGGCACTGTGCAAAACACAGCGGATTAATTGGCGCTTTCAATAAATAACACGGTGATTTAAAAGACCCAAACTCTTGGAAACTTGTCAACAAGTCAGACAACATCTGCAGAAGAGCGAGCACATACTAACGCCACAACTCTTACCGACTCTATAGCCAATTCCAAAAGGTAGTTCTTTGAAAACAAACTTTAGTTCCTACTGTCATAGTAATCTCTCCTGTTTAAATTAAATTCCATAAAGAGCCACTGGTCTGTCCTCAGGCTCAGCAAACCAAAAACTTAAAAGATGCTCCATTTTTAACAATATAGTGAAAATAAATCAAACGTAATAAAGAAGAACGGCTGCCACAGATCCTGCGTGACTTACTCTGTGTTTCCAGAATTTACTGCTTTTTATTTCAGATTTCCAGCATTTATAACGTTTTCTCCCCCATGTCGAGTTGGAAGATTCAGTTCAATGGGAGTGGATTGCAAAGGATTTTATCATTTATTGAATTAGCGGGCATTGCTCAGAGTCAGGCTGAATGGGAGGGACCCAATTCTGTTGGCAGAGAGATCAATAACTTGAAGACGTTGGTTTTAAAGTCATTGACGAAGGGATTAGATGGGAATTTTTCACCCAGAATGTTAGAAGCGAACTGTCTCAAGGGATGGTGGAGGAGAAAACCTCATTTCGATGTGCATTTGAAGTGCCATGACCTGCAGTTCGGTGGCATAGAAACTGGAAAGTGAAATTGGGTCAAATGGCTTAGTTGTACAAATATTATGGGCCAAACAGCTGTAATTTTTCTATGTTTCTTTCTGTGCTCATTCACTTATGAGGTAGCAACAGAGTCACTGTGAGACCAGCAGGGAGAGGGGGGAACACAGGGGATGTAAACAGTAGTGATATGGTTCCAGCAAGATCAGTAGGAGGGCAGAAAGCAAAGCACGGACATAAGAAGCAGAGAGAGAGATCAGAGAGATTTAGAGACTTTGCATAAACAGCAAGAGGTCTCCAAAGAAAATGAAAACGTGAATCACTGGAAACTTAAGTGATTGGTCCTATGTAATGCTCTTTCATCACCCACTGGTCTCACTGACAGTTGTTACCTTACATAATATCTATAATCATGAATTGACATAAAAAGAAACATCAAAACATTATAACACACAAGATTGGTATTTTTCTCTTTAAGATCTGGGAAGTTAATCATTTAAATCTGATTACGACAATAGTGAAGTGGCATGGAGGCGCAGTGGTTCAGCACTGTGGCCTTAGTATCAGGGACTCAGGTTTGATTCTGACTTGGTGTCTATTTGTACGGAGTTTGCATGTTCTCCTCATGTCTGCGTGGATTTTTCTTGGGTGCACCGGTTTCCTCCCACAGTCCAAAGACATGGAGGTTAGATGAATTGGCCCTTAGTACGTATGCTTGAGTGTAGCTATGTTTAATGTGGTGCGTCCCTGAAGCTATAAGCCCCTAGTGACAGACTAGCGATCTGTTCCAGGAATAATTAACTACAGATACAGACAAAAGTCTGATCTATGCAATGTCAGGTGTTGAAAGAGAGACTACAAAAGTAAATTTATTTATTATTAGTAGCAAGTTTGTTATCAGCAGTAAAGTTTAATAGCAGTAATACCTTGAGGCAGTATCAGCAGCAGAGGGAGGAGCTGAATGGTTTGGAGCACATGTGACAAAACTATTAAAATATGGCACCACAGGAAAATGAAATTGATTGGAGAGTATTGCTGTTTAGGGACTGTGATTAAACAAATTAAACAAATAAATTAAAAAAGTTAAAAAAAAGTCACAGATGAAAAGATGTATAAGTAATGTTAGTTATTACTGGTAATGTACAATAAGTATCAATAAGGCTTATCAGTATTAGGAAAGTTCATTTGTAGTGGTACGCTTTACTCATTATTATGGTTTATATGCAGTAATAAGATTGATTAACTAATACATAGAGGAATAGCAAGGCAGAACAATGGCAAAGCTGATCTGGATCCTGGATAACCATTCTCCAGGTTTCAGATCTTGAGCCAACAACTGGCATCACTGCACTCTATCCACGATGTTGAGAGCTTCATGGAGATGGGAGAATCAGCAGCCATAGGCAGAAAGAGGGAAGTGATCCTATATTCCTTCTCGGCCTTTTGGCCAAGATCAAATGTAGTGTCGACAGTCTGTGCTTGGTTAAAGTCATTAGGTTACATTTTAGCTTAATTTGAAGCAATTTTTAAAAGCGGCATCTCGGCCTTTTGGCTAAGATGCAAATAAGATCAAGCCTTAGAGGAGGAGCTATGCCTTCTCCAATCAGCTTGGATCATGTAGATAAAGCTCAAGACTGGAGGTAAGAGCCCTGTCTTACCAGTTTTGATCAGGAATGTCTCAACTTATTGAGACTCAGAGTTTAGTAGCCAGGTAGGAAATTGGCAAGCAGGATCTGAAGTTATAATTACTCCCAGTACCACATTCAAGTGTGTATACATGCAGTTGCTGGAAAGATGGTGCAGGAAAGAAGGCTTTAGATTTTTGAGACATTAGGACTAGCTCTGGGAAGATGAGGCAAGTACAGGCCAGATGGGCTGCACATAAATAGAGCTGAAACAGTACTATTGAGGAAGGTTTAAATTAAATGGTATGGATATAGACACCAGGAGGAACTATCAAAAAGAATTACACGATGTACAGAATACTGGGAGAGACAGCTAACACTGGAGTTGGGAATAGTAAGTTAATAGGTGGGGTGAGAACAAGAGAGAAAGTAATGTGGTCAAATCAAGGTTACTATGTGTATATGAATATTGGAGTGATAATGAGATTGGTGAGTGCATGTGGAAGTATCATGTGGTTTTAGTAGTCAACTGGTTCAAAGAAGGCCAAGACTGGATGTTCCAACACTGGATATTAATTATTCCTGTATACAAAGTGTTCAGGAAAGATATTGATTAAAGAGAGCATTGCAGTGCTGAAAAAAGAGAGATCTCAGAGAGATCAAGGACAGAATCATTCAGCTAAGGAACAAATAAGGTGCAATTATTTTGCTCGATGTAGTCTGTGGACTACCAGGTAATGGGAAGAATGTAGACATGGACATCTTAAATACATTTGATAACTTGTGATCAAGATTATAATTTTATAGGCAAAAAGGGACAAAAGCAATATGAATATGAAATTGGCAGAGTGACAAGAAGAGTAGTAGTTACTGGATGTTTTTAGGACTAGAGGAAGGGTAGTACCAGAGTCCCCCAGGGGTCAATGTTGGGACCCTTGCTCTTATGTTAATTACTTAGACTTTGGTGTACACGGTACAGTTTCAAAATTTGCAGATGACATGAAGCTTAGAAGCATTGTGAACTATAAGGAGGATAGCATGGGACTTCAGATGGATATAGACAAGTTTTCACTAATATGATTATGAGTATGATTTTAACGTGGATCTTGAGACACTAACATTGTGGGCAAATGGAGTCCTAAGCCTATACTTGCCAATATATTCCCCAATGGTACAATCTTCCCATGAGCAGCCTCCTAACTGTCAGCCTCTGTTTACGGTCCTAATATGGACAATAGGTGGACTCTCAATGTTGTCAGCCCAATCAGGGGGCCAGCAATTCTGGAACATTGGCAGCCTCTCCAGAAAAGGTGGATGTTGCTGAGACGAGTTGGGGTCTTTGACATTAAGGTACACTCGGCATAGGAAAAAGCCAATAACTAAAAAGGTCAACGACACTCTACAATTTGGATCAATGGAAAAACTCATTCACAGGATGAGGCTATTTCCGCAGCTTTCTCTACCCACAGTCCTTCCATTGGAACACAACTTCCAGCTGTGATAGCCTCTCATTGTAAGGCAGAAAGGCCATTTCCAATGAGATAACTGCTTCTGTGTTCAGTAGGAAAGCTGCTCCATTGCTTGCAAATTAAGGTTTAACTGAGGCTTAAGCAGCTGATTGCTCGCATCCATGGAGTGGGCAGCCAGTTCTGTTCCCTGTGTGAGCCTGGAAAACTTCCCTGGTGATGGGATTGTGCCTGAAAACTCATTTTCCTGGTCTCTCTATTTCCACCCTTGGACTTATAGGCCTAGAGAAATCCAACTCATGTTTAACTCTTGTCACAGCCTTCTGATTTAGGCAAGAGTGCACATAACAGATCAAAATTGACACTACCAAAGATACATTTACCATCAATTGTTATTGTAATACAGCTATTGTTGATACAAACGAATTGTTTATTTTTTTCTTCTTCCCCCGATTTAAAAAAATACACAAAGAACTTCAATTGATATCCATCTTATTGAAATAACACTCAAATTATTGACTGTTGATACACCTTTTGGTGTTTTCTCATAACAAAATCCTGCAAACACATCCCACAGTCTGAAAGACTTGCTGGTTAGGTGGATTGGCCCAAACAGATGCCGGAGTGTGGTGACTAGGGAAATTACACAGTAATTTCATTGCAGTGTTAATTTAAGCTTACTTGTAACTAAAAAATAAACAAACCTCTTTAAACTTCATGTTCTGTGAGCAATAAACATCTACAAGCATGTTTTCAAATAAAAAATACAGTAAATTTCAAGATAACCATGATGATTTTTTCCAAATCAATTGCCAGAATACAAAACTTCACAGTTTAAGTTAACCAGCTTCTGAAATTTTGGCTTTTAAAAAGTTCCTTACAAGTCGCAAATAATGTATAGTTAAAACATCAAAGCCCTCAAATAAATTGCCAAACTCTTAAGCATGACTTTCCCAGGGCTTCAGAGTAGATCTGCTACTGATGAAGACTTACAGTTCGTAAATCAGGTCAGCAGACTATAGTTTTTTTTACCACCACCACTGCACCACACCTCCCCCCAACACACACACACACACACACAAAACAAGCCTGAAAAAATTGCGTGCACTCACTGGTACTTTGCAACTGACCACAAGTCATACACCGGCACATTAGGTAAATTGGGCTTTGCCACTACTACTCTCCACACTGCTGCCCCTCAAACCATGTATTAAATGGTAGCGAATGTTAACAATTTCCAAAGATTGAATAATCCTTTCTACTGGAGCCTGCTGCACCATTCAATAAGATCATGGTTGATCCGTTTGTGACTACAACCCGACATTCCTGCCTACCCTGATAATTTTTTACCCACTTGTAAATTAAGAATCTAACTATCTAGCTCTGCCTTAAAAATATTAAAAGACTGCTTCTATTGGCTTTTGAGGAAGAGAGTTCCAAGGATTCATGACACTCAGAGAAAAAAAATTCTTCTCATCTCCACTTTAAATGAGCAACCTTTATTTTTAAGCAGTGACCCCTAGTTTTAGATTCTTCCACAAGAGGAAACATCCGTTCTAAATCTACCATGTCAAGACTCCTCAGGATGTTAAAAGTTTCATGAAGTCATCGCTTATTCTTCTAAACTCTAGTGGATACAAATCTAATGTCTTCAACCGTTTCTCATCAGACAACCCATTTATTCCTGATATTAGTCTGGCAAACCTTCTTTATCTGTTTATAATGCATTTGCATCTTTCCTTAGATAAGAAGACCAGTATAGTACACAATATTCCAGATGTGGTCTCATCAATACCCTCTACAACCAAAGCATAACCTATCTACTTTTGAAATTGAGTTCCTTCACAAAAAATTCTATTCATAGCATTCTATTAGCTTTCCTAATTATTTGCTGTACCAGTAAACTAATCTTTTGTGATTCATGCACTTAAGACATCTAGATTGTTCTGCACTTCAGAGCTCTTACCATTTAGACAATAAGCATGTTTTTTATTCTTCTTGCCAAAATGGACAATTTCACATTTACCCACATTATACTCCAATAGCCAGATTTTTGGCCACTCAAAGGGATCTATGCCCTTTTGTAGCCTGCTTATGTCTGTGTCACAATTTACTTTCTTACTTAGCTTTGTGTCATCAGCAAATTTAACAATTATATCTCCAGTCCTGCCCATCTGAAACTGATGAGTTCAAATATAAATATACACAACATTATAAAACCAACACATGACAATTGTAAGATCCCAAAATTCAGGTACAAATGGATGGATTATGCATAGCACATACTCTGTCTATTGGTATAAGGTGTAGTGTGGCCTAAAATTGGCCCTTAAAGAGAACACCGGAATTGCTCAAACAATTGTTTGGAGATTTAGAGGGTTTTTTTGCCAAGGGATCGAGTCCAGAAGAAGCAGTAGTAATCTTTTCGGTTGCACAAAAAGTCTCCAGTTTACTGCTGATCCATTCAGTTATTGTGCCCTAGAATCAACACAACAGATGGCCAATGTTCCACTAAACCACAACCAGCAAGTTGCAGTAAGGTGCCCATTTTGTACCTATTGCTTTATAGAATCTTTTATGTGGTCTGAATCCAAATTTGTTTTGTATCTTTTGTCAGCGAGCACAATGGTCGCTCAATCATTTCCTATAGTTGGACTTCTAGGCTAAATATTGTAGCAGCTTATGAAATAATATATTTCACAACAGAACACCAAATCAACATTAGCAGTGAGGTAACAAAAATGCATTTTTCTTTTTTGCTATGAGTAACAACCATTGAACTTTAACTTAATAATAATTCCTTCATGAAGTATCTGCAGTGGGTAAGTTGTTACAAGGTATTTTGCGGCAGGATCCACAGGCATTTAGAGATGCAAGGACTGATTAGGGACAGCGTGGCTTTGAGTGGCAAATCATATCTCACAAATTTGATTGAGTTTTTTGAAGGGGTAACCAAGAAGGTGGATGAGAGCAGTGCATTTGATGTTGTCTACATGGACTTTAGCAAGGCCTTTGACAAGGTACCACATGGTAGGTTGTTGTGTAAGATTAAATTTCAAGGGGTCCAGAATGAGGTAGCCAAATGGACACAAAATTGGCTTGATGACAGAAGACAGAGGGTGGTTGTAGAGGGTTGTTTTTCAAACTGGAGGCCTGGGATTGGTGCTGGGCTCACTGTTATTTGTCATTTATATTAATGATTTGGATGAGAATTTAGTAGGCATAGTAAGTTTGCAGAGTCACACGTGATCTGAATGGTAAAAAAGGCATTCGGCATGCTTGCTTTCATTAGTCAGAACATTAAACGCAGGAGTTGGGACATCTTGTTGAAGTTGGACAAGATATTGGTAAGACCACACTTGGAATACTATGTACAATTCTGGCCACCCCTATTATAGAAAGGATATTATTAAACTAGAAAGAGTGCAGAAAAGATTTACTAGGATGCTACCAGGACTTGATGGTTTGAGTTATAAGGAGGGGCTGAACAGACTGGGACTTTTTTCCTGGAGCGTAGGAGACTTAGGGGTAATCTTATAGAGGTCTAGAAAATAATGAGGGGCATAAATCAGCTAGATTGTCAATATATTTTCCCAAAGGTAGGGAAGTCTAAAACTAGAAGGCATAGGTTTAAGATGAGAGGGGAGAAATACAAAAGGACCCATAGGGGCAATTTTTATCAGAGAATGGTAAGTATCTAGAACAATCTTCCAGAGGTGTAGGAGAGGCAGGTACAACTTTGTCTTTTAAAAAACGTTCAAGACAGTTACATCAGTAAGATAAATATAGAGGGATATGGGCCAAACACGGGCAATTGGGACTAGCTTGGAGGGATTAAAGTTGGACAAGTTAGGCCGAAGAGCTTTTTCCATGCTGTAAACTTCTATGACTCTATGCAATGCACAGGCCATACTCATAGTTGCACATTTCTTGTTTGGTTTTAATGACCTCTGCTAAATTGTGTTTCAACTTTCAGTAGGAAGGTTTAAATTTGGGGAAACAATTTTTATATCTGCACTTCAAGCAAAGAGCGATGTTAGCATTGTGGTAATGTCATTAGACTAGTAATCCAGGGGGCCCAGGCTAATGTTCTGGGGACACGGGTCAATTCCCACCATAGCCCAGTCCATCATGTGAATCACCCTTCCATCCATTGACTCTGACTACTTTCCACTGCTTCAGAATAGCAGCCAGTACAATTAAAAATCCCAAGCACTTTGGACATTCTAATCTTTTGTGATTCATGCACTTAAGACACCCAGATTGTTCTGCACTTCAGACCTCTTACCATTTAGACAATAAGCATGTTTTTTATTCTTCCTGCCAAATCGACAATTTCACATTTAAACACATTATACTCCCAAAAAAGATATAAAAGTCTGAGGTCACGTACCAATCAACTCAAGAACAACTGCTGCCATCAGACTTTTGAATGGACCTAACACATATTAAGTTGATTGTTCTCTACATCCTAGCTATGATTGTACCAGTATATTATGCACTCTCTCCTTACCTATGTGCTCAAAGAGTAGCATGCTTTGTCTGCATACTGCACAAGAAACAACAGTTTTTATAATACATGTAATAATAATAAATAAAATCAAAATAAAGTTAATTTTTATTTAATTGTAAAGAAAGTTGCTGATGTGTTGTGATTGATCCAAGAGCTGGACACTAATGTGCACCAGACTGTTCTGCTTCACCAAATTAGAGATCAAAAATTTGATTCCCCATCAGACAAGCCCTTTAACAAGCTTTTTAAGAATTGGTGGCAATGAATATCCTATTCCCCTTCCCCTGCTGGCCTTTTGACAATTCCACACTCTTCCGGAGGCAGCAGGATAACGAGATAACTTTTGGGACCACGATTCTGAAATCATAATTGAATCAGATCCTGACCCTGCAGACATTTAAAGTTTGACCTGTTAATTCTGTTTCTCTCTCCACAGATGCTGCCAGACCTGCTGAACATCACCAGCATTTTCTGTTCTTTCTTCAAATTTCTAGCATTTACAGTATTTTGCTTTTGTGTGCTCAAATATGAGGCATATGACCCATTGCCTCATTAAAATATTTAAATGATTGACTGTCCCACACATCATTCTCCCTTCGTTAAAACTGGAAGTAGATGGGTTTGAGATTTTTTTTAAAAAATAGTCTATCCGTCCAAACTTTTTGGGATTAAATTTTCCTTCGAAGCCAATTAAAATAGTGTGTCACTTTTATGAGGGACTCTATAAGACGATCCCCCAAAACTAACAATTACATGCATTAATCACACGGCCAAATTAAAAATGTAGGTATTGTGAAGTGTAGCGTTATACAGAGCAGTGGTTGTATAAAATTTGATTAACAATCTGTAAAATTCTGTCACTGAAATAAATTTGCCCTTCTAGATTATATTGAATGGAGCAGCTTGTTTCCAACTTTTGCTTAAAACTTTTATTTTACATCAAAAATTCCTAATGGGCAGTAGAATTAGCAGAAATTAGGAGCATGTTTATTGGCCTGAGCTGTCAGTCTAGGCACAGTTTACGAGGTGTGATTTAGCATAGCCAACATTCATAATTTTTGTTTATTAATCTTGCACTTGCACTTTTTTCAATTTGTGCATTTTATGAGGGTAAAAAGGAAAAAACTCTCGTTCTTCTTTCTGTCTATGCATTTTGTATATTAAAATAATGATGTGCAATTATTAAATTGTTAATGAACTCAAGTGTTGACAATTTGGGAGATATCTTTAAAGGAAGATGAAGAAAATACATTTTAATTCATTTGTAATATTGAGTTTGGGAAAAGGATTCATGCCGCATATGTTTCTTATGGGTGAGATTAGATTAAAGACAAACAAACACAATGGCGTTTAAACTCAACAAGGGCAGGAAACTCTCTAAATCTGTCTGCAATTACTTTCCCTCATCCCTCCTGAGGGCATTGTTAAGAAAATAACTGCAATCATTTTAATAGTTTGGGCCAATACACCCTGAACCCAGCAAACCCCATCAATGTCTGTGCTGTCTCTGGAACAAGTACAGTGACAGATGTTATAAACTCACTCTAAGAATATCAAAAAAGCATTCTGCAGACAACATTTCTTTTCCCCTGAAAATCTTGCATTTTTTGAGAAAAAATGTGGAAATGAAGAAGTTATTAATATTGACTAAGTAACAAAATAATGTAAGGATCTCTTTTCCAAAGCAATAATTTTTATACTGAATTGTTGTCAGACATTTAATAAAAGACATTTTCCTAGATTAATTCAACAAAGTTCTGAATGCTTGCTTTGTTTTTGTGCCTTTTCTACTTTTATTCTGGATTATTTCATTTCTTATATTTTAGATCCATCACTGGGGTGAGTCACAACTTTGCATTCTTTTGAGAGTGTATATATTTGTTTAGGTAAGCTTTTGATATTGTGTTCTAAAACAGAAAACCCTATCTAGTCATTATTCTTAAATCCACAGGGGTTAATCCATACCATCAAGTATTAAGAAAAATAATTTAAAAATTATTAATAAGGAGTCCAACATAATATACTTGCTATTTTCATGAGAAAGTCCAAGATGTAACCACGTTAATGGAAAAAAATGAAAATCATAATCTCATACTATGCAATTCTTTTGTGTTACATTTTTTGTAATATTTTCTGACCTTAGCAATTATTTTGACTGCTTTCTCTTTCTGTAAAGTTTTCAATTTGTTCAGTAACCTTTTGCTAACACAGATACAGCCACTTATATACCCTTTCACTGGTTGCTATGGGTTGCTTGGATTTTCAGATTCAAAATTAATGGGCTGTCATACAATTAACTGAACAAAACACACAGTCTGTCTTTGTTCAAGAGTAGTTTGGTTGCTCCCTTCAAGTCCATAGTTCAAAAACTAGTTTGAACCTGATTTTTTTAACATATGTTGTCATATGAATTTCCCTGATACATGGTATGGTTATTTTGAAGTGCAGCTGGCTCTAAATGGCTTGATACCAACATTCTAGATATTTCTAGCCTTTCATTTTTGCAAAATGGTGGCATCTTCTTGTTTGAAGCAATATTTCCACCAATTTTAAGCCCAAAAATCAGTCCTCTATATTATAACACTGGCCCTTTCCACATCTCATCCACTGAATTCAGAGTGAGGTCATCATATTAGAAAATGAAGTACAGTCTCCCTACAGAACCAGATTTCTATGTTTTAGAATGAGATACAAAATATACTTTCTGCCAAGATCAACTGAGATAAGCAAAAGTCAAAGAGTTATTGAACCAAAATAATTTTGAGCATTTGAATGGCAATTACTAGAGCTGGGAATAACATTTTATGTCATTTTACCTACATATCTTTGGACTTGTTCTCCTTTGATGCTGGGATTATGAGATCACTGGGAAAATAGGAGCCCAGCTCATCCACAATGAGTGTTTCTCAGGAGCAGGTATGCCACGTCTCTAATTTGAGTTGCTCTAGGAAGAATGGATATTGAATAGATTATTCTGTGGACCAGGTAGGCAGGACCTAGAGGATAAAATGGGAAACTCCTCCAAGTTCAGGTGGAGACCACTAATGGAAAATGACACTTGCCTGAAAATGGTTGTGCCCACATGTGTGCCTTATTCTGTCAACAGTAGCCATCCCTTTCAGTAATTTGCCTCTGATTGATCTGGCAGAATGGAAGGCCCCCTACTATCCTTAATTGGCTACC
This sequence comes from Sphyrna mokarran, assembly GCA_024679065.1. Classification (NCBI taxonomy): domain Eukaryota; kingdom Metazoa; phylum Chordata; class Chondrichthyes; order Carcharhiniformes; family Carcharhinidae; genus Sphyrna; species Sphyrna mokarran. The sequence goes on along the minus strand of JAGIQG010000007.1, from coordinate 71,571,250 downwards.
TCCCATGCATGCTTCAATAATACTCCCATGAAACCACTTCCTCACAGTTGGCAGCACAAGGTTTGTGTTGATGGAGAGGGGTTCCTCCACAACTGGCAAAATGCCAGCACAATAAGAAGTCTGACAACATCAGGTTTTAAGTCCAACCAAAAAATGCCAGCAGCCTAGGTAAATCACCCTTAATTAGGAAATTAATCATTAAAACCTGCTGCATGAGTTCATTTGTTGGGCAGCTGAGCCACTGTCATTTCCACCAATAGGAAGCTTTCCCAATGGAGCGATTTCTTTGGGGAGTTATTCTGATGATGTTTTTTGGCATTTTATCATCCCCCATGCCCATTACTGCCACAATTCCAACCTATTTGTCTTTTTGAGAATTTTTTGACTACTTTAAAACAATTTGTATCTAGCATATTTTTGCACTGTCTTTTACCAATATCTTTCTACATTAGAATACCATATTATCTCAAATAATTCTGAATACTTGGATGCAGCAGTCTAAGCTTGAGTTATTTTATATTGTTCATGGCAACAGGTTAGTGTGATAGGCATCTTGCGCCTTGTCCAGTAAGGAGTTAGAATTCTTAAACCAGAGATACATTAGACTAAATTTGAGAGAAAATAAAATTTTGGCTTCTTGTTCATTGAATATTATTGAGCAACCAAAATCCTAGCAGTTTCCAAAGACAGAATGTGAAACCTGGTTAAGGTTCCAACATTCTTTGTACGAAATTTATGTTTCTTGAGGCTGGGTGGGATTCAACCCAGAAATGAATGTTTCACTGACTCCCACCGCACATTTCAAAGACACCAAATAAAGCATCTTGTGTCTAGTTTACATCTGCCCAGAAGGAAGCAAATAGGAAAGGGAAGGATGGCCAGTTCACCCAACGGGACTTCCAGGGTGGAAGGAGGGTGCAGGCCATAAACTAGAAATCAGTTACTGCCATCCATTTATGACTGATGGCAGCTGCACCATAAATTAATGGTTTTTCAGACAGAAATTTTAACAAAGAGTGCATAATCCCTTGACTATTTGAGCAGCAGCAGCTGAGAGCTTGTTTTTATGTTGATAAATGTTGCAGGAACTCACCAATGTTCCAAACCCACAACCACTACCATTCAGAAGGATAAGGGCAGCAGTCCCAAGGGAACACAATTATATGGAGTTTTCCTCCAAGTCATTCACTACCTGACTTGGAAATATATCACTGTACCTTCACTGTCCCTGGGTTAAAGTCTTAGAACTCCCTCCATTACAGCACTGTGGGTGTACCTACAGCTCAAGAATTCTGCACCACCACCTTCTCAAGGGCAATTAGGGTTGGGCAATAAGTGTTTGATCGAGCTTGTATACTCTCAAATATCCTGTTTTAGCACTGTCGGGATTCTATAATTTTATGATTCTATAAATTAATGTGTAAACATACAGCACATCTGCAGTTTGAAGTCAATGATTTAAGAAAGAGTTGTCCATTTCAAGGAGCTAGTCTTACACTGCTTGAGTTTCATAAAGACTGGTGTAATAATGACTGGAAGGAAAATATTTTTGCACCTTATATTTTCTAGATCCTTTCCCCTCCTTTTTTGAAGTATATTGCTTGCTGTTATGGAGTGATAGTTGCACAGATCCTAATCTGATCTTAGTACCTCACCCCAAGTTTTGGAAACTCCTTTTTGGGTCCTAGTTTGTAAATACTGTTTTTGTACACAACATACAATAAAAAACATTCAATAAACAACACCCTCAATTCACTGTCTCTGCCAATAGGGTCACATATAGACTGTCATATATAAAAAACACATCTTCAATTTTGAACTATTTCCCAAAGTAAAATGTGTACCAAATTCATAATTTACTTCATGGTCCAAATAGCCTCATTTTAATATTGTATTATTAACCCAACTACTCACTATTGTTAATAAAAGATTATCCATTTTTGTGTGTTAATATCAGGCAGAAAATCATTTTGATCTTTCTGTAATCCACAGAACCACATATTCTCTGGGAATGAAACAGCTGACAGAGGGTGTCTCAAAGTTCACATCTCAGATGCTTGCAAATAGCTTCAGCTTTTACTCCTGAGTTGTGGTTAATGACTTAACTAATATCCTTTCCTCTGGAGCTGATTGTACAATATATGGTACTTTTTCTGAAGTAGTTGAATTCTATTTATTAGTAACTCATGAAATGAATGATACTCGAGTCAAACTTTTGTGAAAAATTAAAAATATGGGTAAATATTTCTGGAAGAGACCAACATTTTTGAAACTGAATATTTAATGGAGAGAACTACCAATTGCCAGACTACTACACAGTTCATATGGTCATAACCTACTGTGATCTTCACAACATGGGCTGTGTTGTCAGGGACATAATTCTCATTGACAAGCCCTTGGGGCAAATCCACTTAGTGAATACTGACAATGTTGACTGCTCAACGTTTTCAATAAATTGTGACATTCATATAAAGTATTGTGTCAAAGTGCAATGCCATGGGCAATGTGCTTATAGTAAGAAGTCTCACAACACCAGGTTAAAGTCCAACAGGTTTATTTGGTAACAAATGCCACTAGCTTTTGAGGCTTTGCCCCTTCATCATGTGAGTGTGATCAGAACTCCTCACTCACCTGACAAAGGGGCAAAGCCATGAAAGCTAGTGGTATTTGCTACCAGTTAAACCTGTTGGATTTAACCTGGTGTTGTAAGACTTCTTACTGTGTTTACCCCAGTCTAATGCCAGCATCTCTATAATGTGCTTGCAGCAGCCATGGTTTAAGTTGCAAAATCTTAAAAGTCACCCATTATACAGCTGGAGACAATGAAACATGTTAGCTGTGATAATATGCAGGTAGTGAATAAATTGAATTAGTCTAGATAATATACAGTAGGATATCAATAACCCAAATTAATAGGGATTGACCACAGTTCAGAGTGGCAGTGCACAAGGTGTAAAGTCCAATCTTGGCACCTGAGCAGCAATCAGAGGAAGCTGGTATCCAATCCATGTGTAGGTCATCTAATTTTTAAGTCATTGATTTCAGTTGGACTAAACTTAGGTAGTTCTACAACCTATGGATTACCAGCCAGACGGCAAAGCTTAAAATTACGCCTATGTGCCATGAGCTATATTTCAGACTGCAAATGAAATAGATTATACAGTTATGAAGTTATTTTAAAATGTTGGCCCAACTGTTATTCGCTTTGTTGTGAAAGTTTTATCAGGCCACTTCAGTTTGATGTGCAAAATAAGGAAAAGCAGCCTTGGATATGTGTGGGTCTGGGATCTTGGCAGCAATGGCGGGATCATGCTTACTGTTGAACCCGTGGATTCATGGAAGATTGCAGTGTCAGAGGGAAGGTAAACGTGTATGAGACAGATGAGTACTCGTGTCACTGGGCACAGCTCTGACCCTTGTTTGCCCAAGCAGGCAGAAAATTTGGTATCTGCTTACCACTGGGATTTGGGACTGCCAAACTCCTAACCCCTTTCCCTAATCTGCTTCTCATCATCTCCAACACCTCAACCCCTTCCCAGGGAATGCAGAAAATGTAATGTTTGTCCCTTTATCTGCTCACAATCCAAGACCCCAGAAACTTCTTCCAAATGAAACAATAATTTACTTGTGCTTTTTTCAGGAAAGTTTATTGTAGTCAATGTTCATAATGTGGTCTTTACATTGGGAAGATAAAATGCAGATTGGGTGACTGTGGAACACTATTCCTCTGTCCACTCACATGAACCCAACCTTCCGGTTTCTTGCCATTTCAATTCCCCATCTTGCTCTGATGCTCACATTTTGTCCACAGATAGCTACTATATTCAAGTGAAGCCCAATGCAAGATACATGAACAATACCACAACATCTCATCTTCCAACTGGGCACTTCACAGCCTTCTGAATTCAACATTGACTTCAACAACTTCAGACTATGAATTCTATTCTCATGCTTTTGCTTACAGACAGAACTGACCTTTCTTTTGCCATTAACTTCTGCTCTGGATCAATGCTTTGTTTTACTACCATCACCTTCACTTATATCTTCGACATTTAATCCAATGCCCAAAATCAAACCTATCACTAACCTTCCACTTTGTTCTACCTGATCCTCCCCACTTTTCAACAGCATTAGATCGATTACATTTCTACCTCTTCAGTTCCAAAAAGTAGTTATATTGGATTTGAAACATTAACTCTATTCCTCTTTCCAGAGATGCTTCCAGACCAGCGCTTTCAGTTTTTTTATCAGGATGTCCAACATAGAATCATAGAAACTACAGGAAGGATGTAGAAGGATGTATTGAGAGGGTGCAGAGGAGATTTACAAGGATGTTGCCTGGATTGGGAGACATGCCTTATGAAGATAGGTTGAGGGAGCTAGGTCTCCTCCCTGGAGAGACAAAGGTTGACAGGTGACCTGATAGAAATTTATAAAATGTTGAGAGGAATAGATACGGTGGATTCTCAAAGGCTATTTCCCAGAGCTGAAATGGTCACTATGAGAGGTTTAAGGTGCTGGGGAGGAAGTACAGAGGAGATGTTAGGGGTAAGTTTTTCACTCAGAGGGTGGTGAGTGAGTGGAATCGGCTGCCATAGGTGGTGGTAGAGGTGAACTCGCTGGGGAGTTAAAAGACTTCTGGATGAGTACATGGGATTTAATGGGTTTGGGAGTTACAGATAGTTCTATGGCCTAAAAGGTATGGATTTGATCAGCGCAACTTGTGGGCCAAAGGGCCTGTTTGTACTGTAGTATTCTATGTTCTATACACCCAACAGTGCAAAAGGAGGCCATTTAGCCCATTGTGTCATCTCTCTAACAGAGTATCTTACTCAGGCCCTTCGCCACCTGCATATTTACCATGCATATTTACCATGGACAATCCACCTGACCCATACATCTTTGGGCTGCAGCAGGAAACTGAAAATCCAGAGGAAACCCATGCACACAAGGGGAGAATGTGCAAACTCCATGCAGTTACTCAACACCGGAATTGAACCCAGGTCCCTGTGAGGCAGCAGTACTAACTACTGTGCCACAATGCTGCACCAATTTTGCTTTTACCTTGCTAGTTAAGTGACTTACTTCACATTGTGCAACTAATTTATCAACTCAACTATCAGAGACGAGCATTAAAATCATTTACAAGGTAGATGCTTATAGTGGTCATTTCATTTTGAAATGAAGGTGATAATGCAATGTTATCTAGTTCTGCACCAAAATCCCAGAATAAGCTACAGTATGTACCACATTTTATCTTCCAGATTGTGCATGACTGGAGTAGTAAATCTGAGAAAGAATCTCATTGCACCATTTTATGGTCTAAGCCATTTGGTTGACTAAACTATAAAGAGATATTTCTTAGCAAAGAAATTGCAGTTTACCATAGAAAGATAAAGGCAATTATCTAATTGACTGAATAAACCTGACTCCTCTAAATTCAGAGAAATCTTCTCTAAACTTTGACTTATTTCCATTGACTGGTATTTGCCACAGGAACAGTAAAGCACAGCAATCACTGCAAAACCTTAATTAGATCCGCATCAGGTTCAGACACTCTTCTTAATATTGCTTCCTTTTTTTCAGAAATTATCTTTCACAGGAAATGTACGACTCTTATGAAACTATATAAAAACAAATTGATATGGTGCCATTATCACTAAAATGATTCTGAGAAGTGCAAATTAAAACAGATAAGGGAATAAATATCAGAAGAAGAAACAATTAGCAGAGCTGACAAGAAGGTTGATCTAAAAGATGGTTTTAAGAATATTTTTAAGGTTGTAAGAGAAGTTGAGAGGAATGCAGAGGGAATTCAATTGAGCTGAGTCAAAGTGGCTACTCTGTCAATGGTAGAGAAAGAAGGAGTGATGCACAAAAGGTCAGAGTCTATGGATGAACAAGGTGTGGCAGGAAATATAAGGCTGGAGGAAGATGCTGAGTTAGGTAAGAAAAAGCATGGAATGCTTTTAGGGCTTGATAAAATGTATTTCAGTACAGAGCGATTTGGTAGGTTAGTGAAAACAAAGGTAATAGGAAAGTGAGGTTTCATTCAGGAGGGACTGAATTTTGGACATGTCTAAGTTTCTAGAGGTCAGCAATGGAATAAACTCTACATTTTTCTCCAAAGAAGCTAGCTGACCTGCTTTTTTTTTCAGATTTCTGGCATTTGCAGTATTTTGTGTTTATAACTGTATTGGAATGATTGGGTTTCGGAGTAACAAAGGTTTGAATAAAGTTTCAGAAATGAAGGGATTGTAGTAAAGGCAGAGACAGAATAGGTTGTGGAAATGATAATAAGTGATCGTGATGATTAATAGATTGTGAGTTTCAAGTTTATTTTTAGGTCAGGCAGGCGTTACGGACTAAACAGCTCTAATTTCAGCTGTCACTACTTGACCATAAACAGAAAGGTATCTTTGATTCCCCCTTTATGAATGATGGCATATTTTTCAAGATTTTACAACATCAGCCCTTTTGCATTTGTACAATAAAAGAGAGGTGAGTGAAAGAAAGAGGTATAGGGCCAGACCAGAATAAAAATACAAGTTTATGGCTGTATAAGAGTGTAGAACTAGGATCAAAAGTTTAATGGTTTGTTTCTTCAGAGGATAAGTTGGTTGACTGTTGCAGGGTGACCCATCTTTCCAGAAGTGAGACTTCCAAGAGGGAGAAGGCATGTAGGGTTGATTAAAACTTAAAGGCATCAGTTCCAACATTCCAGTCATTTACAGCGTAGATGAGGGCCAGACAATTATCTGCTATCTCTGCTATCAAACAGCACAGGCTGTTGCCTGAAGTTCAGAGATCTTCAGTGGTCAAACAGCAAACTGAAGATAACTTCTAACAGCTTACTAAGTAAGTGAATTTAAGTTTAAGTTTTTATTTATTATTATTTATTAGTCACAAGTAAGGCTTACATTAACACTACAGTGAAGTTACTGTGAAAGTCCCCTAGTTGCCACACTCCGGCGCTTGTTCGAATCAATGCACCTAACCAGTACATCTTTCAGAACATAGGAGGAAACCACAGCACTCAGAGGAAACCCAAGCAGACATGGGAGAATATGTGAACTCCACACAGGCAATGACTGAAGTCAGGAATTAAGCCCGGGTCCCTGGCGCTGTGAGGCAGCTGTGCTAACCATTGTGCAAGACAGCTCAAGTCTCAGTCATGTGACAGTATGGTTTTTTTTAATACAAGCAATAAGGCCCCCTGGTTAAAATCCATTGTTTCAGCATGTAACAATTGAAATATTATCATCTTGGCATATTAGGAGTCCATTGTTGACTGGAACAAATACACCTTATCATAGCTAGGATGTAGAAGAAGGGAGGGAGCATAGGAAAGCAGTTTTGTGGTTAGGTGAAACACAGAGGAACAGGATTCTCTTAGGTTCTGCTGTATTCAAACCATAGCCAGTAAAATTGAAAGGCTGGCTAATTGTTGGACAGCTAAGCCTCCTTCAGGCTGCAACTATGGAGCATAGGAATGGGAGATCAGAGGTCTGGCATGAGCATTGGATACTGGGCCCAGAGAGAGCAATGGGTAGAGGAGAAAATCATCAGAGGTCAGAGAGATTGGGAAGGAGGGAAGAAGCTTTTAGAAGGACCAAGGAAAACATGAAATGATCCAAGAGGCCATGTCCCATCAGATCAGATTAATATTTTTCCTTATGTGTTGAGGAGCTTATAAAAGGAAAGTCAAATGAAAGACTATAACAGGAGAATTCAGGTTAATGATGAGTGTTTAAGAGCAAGTAGTCCAATGCTCTAAATATTGCCACTGGCAGTTTGTCCCAGCAAGGACAACAATAGAACAGCTATAAAACTGATGCACATAAGCATATAACCACTGGAATTCAAACTGTAGTACTGGCTCAAAGTACAGAGTTGCACAATTTTCTTATTTTCTTAAATTTTTTTTGTGATTTTAAAAATGCAACCTCAGTTCTCGAAGTCTTAAAAAATCACTTGCTCCACTTACTCTAATGTCTGGATATCAACAAAGCTACATGATGTGACTTTTGGAAAGCCTCAGCGGAATAAATTTACTGACTCATTCCAGGCATTTTCCACACTTTTCATGCCTGACAATACCATGAATAAGAAAACAGACAATTAGACAAATGTTTTGGCTATGGTAGAAAATGAGATCCAGGACAATGCCTTATGCAGAAATGAAATTTAACAAAATTTAATTGCGGAAAAAATTCATCGTTTAGGTTCCCTAAAGTCCACAGCTGGAAGAAATACGTTGATTTCCCCTTCCTAAAGTATTGGCAAAGTTTGTGGTAGTTGGTCTTACAACCATTTCTAGTCAAACTGAGCCTCATCTTCCTTAAACTTTCTCACTCTTGCTCATACCACAGTTAACTGAGTTTATGAGACCCTTGGATACAGCATGTATGTTCTTTATTTGGTTATCCAAGTATCCACTACACTTCAAAACCCAAACATCACTGCTTTCAACAAAATCTCATGGTTTTCAACTCCCAGAAATTCTGGAGTTGCATCTGTAAAATAGAATTCTGCTAAATAACCTCAAAAAATAATCTTGAAAGAGAGCAATGCAGCACTTTATATTGATCTTCAAGATCATAAAATAGGCAAATGCATCGCTGCTTTCTTTGTGACTGTACCTTAGTCATATTGCATGCTATTGAACGGTGGATATCTCACTATACTTTTGAGCAGTGACTGGCCTTGTTAAACTGCCTGTTGGTGTCCCAAGATATATAGGTTAGGGGGATTAGCGGATAAGAGTCAGTGCAGACCCAATGGGACAAATGGCTTCCTTCTGCATATTAGTGATTCTTGGTCATTCAACAGAATCTGTCCTTTCATTTGAGAAATTTTGTTCTCTCATCTCTTTATCCATTTAGCCAATCTAATCATGAAGGAAGTTGTTGTTTCTCAACTATTAACACTAAAAACACGAAACAAAAACATAAACACTCCATTGTGTGGAGTCTGCACATTTTCCCCATGTCTGCGTAGGTTTCCTCTTGGTGCTGTGATTTCCTCCCACAGTCCAAAGCTGTATGGGATAGGCTGATTGGCAATGCTAAGTTGCCTTTTAGTATCAGGAGCATTAGCAGGATAAATATGTAGGGTTATGGGGATAGGGTCTGGGTGGGATTGTTGTTGGAGCAGGTTCAATGGGCCGAAGGGCCTCCTGTGATGTAGGGATTCTATGATTCTATGAAAATGCACTTCATAATGCAATAACGTAGGAGGCCTGAATGGAAAGGAAAGGTATTTATTGTTAAACATGAAATATAGCCATTACTCCATGCTGTACTTAAGTCCCAACTGGGACAACGTTTCTCACACAAGTCCCGGCTGAGACAATGGTTCTGCAGACATTTCCTGGTACCTGCTTTATAAAGAACTCGGGTGATGAGTAACTGTGCAGGCCATTGCCTGTTACCAAGGGAAATTGTATTCAACAAACCCCACAAGAAGATCAATTAGAGATTTCTCACAGAACTCTTGGGGGTTATTACACACAGTTTTGCAGCTCTGAGTGAAGACTACTCTCCTAAATCTCTTATATTTAATCTTCTAATTGTATTACATTTAATCTGGTATTCATGGATCCTTATTCTAAACTCATCAGCACTTGTCTCTCTTGATCCATCTTTACCCATTCTTTCATAATTTTAACTACTTTCGTCATAAATCTTTATAATTGTTTTTCAATAAGACTCAAATTTACAAGGCTGCATTTGTGAATGAGTGCTTCCTACTAAGTTGGTAACATTCTTTTGCTTTCGTGAGAAGATTGTGGGTTCTCGCCCCACTTGAGCACAATATCCAGACTGAGGAAATGATGCACTGTCAAAAGGGCTTCTGTATGGATGAGATGTTAAACCCAGTCCCATCTGCTCTCTCAAGTGGATATAAAAGATCCCCAGGATATGATTTAATAGCAGAGCAGGGGAAGTTATCTCTGGTGTCCTGACCTAAATGAATCCCTCATGAAGCAACAAATTATCTGATTATAATCACACTGTTGTTTGTGGGATCTATGTACATTAGCTGCTACATTTAAAACAGTGACTACACTATAAAAGTACTTTATTGGCCATAAAAGACTTTGCAACATCTTGAGGTCATAGAGGCACCATATAAATGCAAGCTTTTCTACAATGTCACCTATTTCGAGGAGACCTATCGATGTCAAGTTTAAATTGTTTCACCCAGCTTTGCCTTTTATTTATTTTTCAGTTCATGTACATAACCACAGTTGAAACTGAAGCTTTTAACTTGAAAGCATGTCCTCGGTTATATTTCTGAGTTCTTTGTAATTTGGTTTCAGGTATAGATAGGAGTGAGACAGCACTTATTTTTATTTCCCATTGCCCCGAAAGTACAATATTAAAGATCAACTGCATTCTATGGGATTAGAGTTGTATGAAGGACCTTTCCTCAAGAATATTAATGAAACAGTTGAGTTTCGTGGATCATTTTTCTGGCATTAGTCCATAAATGAGTAGGTATTTTCAACATAACTTACAATGATGGTATTCTGCATTCAATACTTCAAGATTTCTAGTTCGTATTGTAAGCATTAGGCTACTCTTCATATAGCATATATGTGCTACAGAAAATATATTGTAAATAACATCATTATTTGTATAATTTATGTTCCAAACCTTGTTTGTTGACATCTACTTTCATACCATTTATAGTTATCTTTCTTTCTGTTGACACTATGGGGAATTAGATGGGTAATTAGAAATTACATTTACGTTAGTAAAGTGTACAACAAAATGTTTTAACAGCTTTGGTTCTGTCCCTCTAACATTGAAAAGGAATGTTTTTACAGGAAAGGAGCGTTTGTTCATTTTATTACCTGGGTCCAGCTCAAAGCCAGGTAGGATATTTGCCACATGTGCAACCAAACCTTCCATAGAGCTATATCCCCGTAACCCTGTATATTTAACATGTCTAATTTACCTAATCTACATAGCTTTGGAACTGGGGGGCAATTTAGCATGATCAATCTACTTAGCCTGCACATCTTTGGACTGTAGGAGGAAACTGGAGCACCCAGTGGAAACCCACATGAATACAAGAAGAACATGCAAACTCCACAGTCCCCCAGGCTGGAATTGAATCTGCGTCCCTAGTGCTGTGAGGCAGCAGTGCTAATCACTGTGCCACCCTGTGCTACTCTGCTAAACCAATAAAGTTATTTTCCTCACACTCACTTACCTTTTGCAAGTGTGGCAAGATAATGTGAGTTGTGTGGAAACTTTTATTGAGTAAGCTCATGCCACTAGGAATTCCACTGTAACATGATTTCAAAGCAAGCTTATTCATGCCACCATCATGAAGGCAGCGCTATGCTTGTCTTGCTATATTAAAAAACTATTAGTTTAAAGAAGAATTAGAATGAAGCACATTCATTAGAATGAATGGTGTGACCATGGAACTCTTCATTCCACCCACATCAACTTCTCACCTGATACCTCTCTCCTCTGCATTAATGGTTTCAGTGCCTAGGGAAGATCTGCTGCCAGGAGAGCTAGTGCAGCCTGGCAATAAAAGGTGAGAAGAGCTAAAGTCTGATGAAAAATCATCATCACTTGCTCTGACACACATATCCACCAGCTTAGATGCAAACTTTAGCAGGTAGCATAGAGGCAAGGTTTTCTGAGCTGCAGAGGACTCAGAAGAGGATATTGATAGGGCAGTGAACAGGGAACAGCTGCTGCAAATGCAAGAATGCTTGGTGTATTGACTAGTTTGCCAAAGAGCCTGTTGTCATTGCCAGAAAGAACATGAACAAGTACAGCTCCAGTTTGGTGTAGGGATTCATGCAGAGCTTGCAAGCCATTAATTTCATTGTGGTATCTGATGAATAATGGCTCAGCTTCAATGCACTACACCCTCATTACCCTCTCATCAGCGATCTTTACTACCAACAGAAACACCTAGCATCTCAGTGCTACAGTGGAACCTCAAGCTATCATGAAATTTCAGCTTGTTACTATGTAACAAGTTTACTGCCATACATGCTCAGATTGTTGCCATTATAGTTGTGTATACCAGTGTTCCAAGGACATATAGACTTTCAAAGCAGTCCAATAACCCATGCGGTACTGGATTGTTAGGATCACTGAATCAGCACTCCATTGGTAGTAGTAGTGACTCTATGGAACATGAACCTACTGATCATTCTCTCTCTCTCTCTGTCTCTCGAGATGACAGCATCTCTGCAATCACTGTGCCATTTTGCCAATGCCCTTGCTGTTGCAAGTCAGCCAGCTAGCCCAAATGCTGTCAAATATGACAATATCATTGTCTAAATTTCTCTTCAAGGTATCACAATTCTCCCAGATATCTTGCAAAGTCATCTGCAGTCTCCCCATTGAATGCTAGCAACCATCCAACAGCCATGTGAGAGCCACTTGGGGAATATTATGCAGATATGTAGGCCATTGAAGTCACTCATAAGCAAGACACTAAGGGACTGTACAAGGATGTTGTATGTCTATCGGGAAGTGATGCTGGATAAAGTTGGTTTGGAATTGTGGGAATGGTTTGTGGGAATCGAACCCAAGTCCCTAGAGCTGCGAGGCAGCAGTGCTCACCAGTGCACCACCATGCCACCCAGCAAAGCTGTGAAAGGAGAAATTTCTATAGCAGATATATAAAAAAAAGACAGGAATAAGATCAGAGAATATGCATTCTATGCTCAAGTTTAAGGAACTAGAACAAAAAGTACTGAATGTCTCAAACGTACTGACAACCACCAAGTTGTTGAAAAATGAAATGGCTAAAATGAAAGTCTAAGTGTTGAATGTCAAAAAGAAGTTGAACAGTTGGAAGAAAAAGTAGAATTACTAACAAAGGGCCAGGAAGAATCTTAGGAACAATATCACTGAATCTGAGTTTGAAGGATAGCACAGAAATTATGCTCTGCTAAAGGTAAAATCGGGGACCGAATGTCTATTTCAGACTTCTTTGCCCTGATAGACAACGAATCATTGCAGTGTGCAATGCTAAAGGTAGAATCTTCTTTATAAAGAAGCATCCTGTAACCACATTGGCTCTGAGCAGTAAAACAAAATGACCTGAGTGTGTTCAGTGCACACTGCAATGATTCATTGTCTATCAGGGCAAAGAAGTCTGAAATAGACATTCGGTCCACGATTCTCATATTCATCATGCCAATGTTAGGCGTATGTTTTGGGGGGAAAGGGGATGGCATACTGAGCAGCCCCAACAAATTTATTTAGTGGCACGTTACCAGGATTGAATGAGCATGTACATGCCAAATGTTATATTCAACGCAAACAGGATTAATTAATGATCTTATAGCAAAGGTGCCCCAAGGTAGCAGTAACCATAATATGATGGTTTTGAGGGAAAGAAGAGTGGTTCCTGGACTAGTATTTTAAACTAAGATAAGAGCCACTATGAAGGCATGAAAGCAGAATTAGCTAAAGTGAACTGGCAAATGGATTAAGAGATAGATCAACAGATCCTACGGCAAGTGAATAGTGCTGGGGCCTCAGCTTTTTGCAATTTACATAAATGACTTGGATGAAGGGACTCAGGTATTATTTGCTAATTAGACTGATGGCACAAAGATAGGTAGGTAGGAAAAATCAATTGTGAAGGGGACATGAGGAAGCTGCAAAGAGATAGGCAGAGTGGGAAAAAATCTGGCAAAAGGAGTAAAATGTGGGAAAATGTAAAACTTTCCATTTTGGCAGAAAGAATGAAAAAAACTTATCTAAATGGTGAGAAATTGCATAGTTCAGAACTGCAGAGGGATCTGGCTATTTGGGTGGTCTAGTGCACACATCACAAAAGCCTAATATGAAGGTACAGCAAATAATTAGGAAAGCTAATAGAATGATATTGTTTATTGTAAGGGGAATTGAATACAGATTCAATTGTACAAGGCATTGGTGAGATCAATGTGTACATTATTGGTCTTATTTAACTAATGATGTAAATACATTATGAGCAGTTCAGAGAAGATTAACTAGATAATACTAGGAATGAGTGGATTGTCTTATGAAGAAAATTTGGATAGGCTGGGTTTGCATCACTGGAGTTTAGAAAAGTAAGAGGCAACTTGATGAATAGAAGATCCTGAGATATATTGACAGAATTGGTGTGGATTGGATGTATCTAAAGCTAGGGTCCATTGTTTAAAAATAAAGATTGCTTATTCAGAAAAGATTTTTCTTTCAGAGGTTGTGAGTCTTTGGAACTCTCTTCATTAAAATGCAGTGGAAGCAGAGTGTGATAGGACAAAAGTAGATATGTTCTTGATGAACAAGGCAGAGAAAGGTTAATAATAGGTAGAAAAGTGGAGTTAAGGCTACAAACAGATTAGGCAAAGAAGGCAGGCCTATTCCTGCTTCTAATTTATATGTTCCTATGTTCATGTGATCAAGCCCAGTACATTTTACTTTTGCCACTAGTTATAAAGCATACATCAGCTTATCACATCAGACCCAGGGTATTTGGATGCATACAATCCTGCTATGCTGCCCTCACTATATGGGAATCAAAAATCCACTAGTGACCAGATATCTTGTTCCAAACAAGAGTTTCCAAATTGTAACAATCATTCAGTACCTCAGTTGAAATAAAACAACAGGATTCAACATGCAAACTACCCATTTAGGGGAGATATCAGGTTGTGGAAAGTGCTTGTGGAATTGCACAACTAGGATGTGCAATGTAAAAACAGAAATGAATTCATGAATGAGTTGGAACAATTATCTCCAGCATTTTGTGTCATTTAACTCTTGTGAATAGAAATTCCCTCACTGTTACCAAAAGATTGACATGACAATTGTTAACATTAATCCATCACTACAGCTGATTTCAGAAAGGAATACTAAAATTCAATCTTCACTGTTTAATCTAATACAATAATGGGCGAGGCTGGGCACAGGCAAGTTTTAGCAGATTGAGACTGGAAAAGTATCAAGGCACTATTAAAACATAACTGGCAGCAATTTAATTGGGATTATCAGAAAAAAGATCAATAGAAAATTAAAGCTACTTTTTCATTAACAAGTAGGTTTGACGTTTAAGATATAGACTCAATTCCACAAATGTAGAGAAGTGTCCATGAGTTGGCTTGAATCTTGTTGGCTGTATCATAGCATTTGCGCTGTGCTTAAATCTCCCTAGTCTGTACAAGAAAACTTCATGAACAGGATATTTGATGGGTATCTGGAAAAGAATTCATTACAGTTCTTGTAGCGTATCATAATAGTGGCAGTTATTGTAGGAACTGCAAGATTGTCTATTTATTCACAACCATGAAATGTGAGCAATCAACCTTAAAGAATTAGGGATCCTGTTGAGAAGATCCACTAAAAGAACATTGTTTTATTTGGACCATCACTTAAAATCCTAAGTGTCAGCTTCATGGAAGATGTTAGCACCCAAGTTGTTGCAGTTCTAGCACCCAAGTTGTTGCAGGTGTCCAGCATGTCAGAAACCTACAGTAAACTTAACAGTCATTTACCAGATACTATTTCAAATATAGTAGGCAACCAATGCTCTTGACCAAATTACATACTTTCGCTGGAGGTGGTCAAAGTGGAATTACAGACAGGTGCTCAGCCTTTTTATAAGAGCTTCATGGAGCAAATCCTTACTGTAAGAATATATATACTCATGTATTCACATGTATTGCAGAAGAACATTTGGTCACTTTTGTGCTACTGACATCTCTAATATCTCAAAATTATCTCGTTATTTGCAAGAAGAGGAGATAAATAATGAACAGAAACGGGACAAAACAGGACACTGATCAAAAAACGATTTGCCCTTGAATTCTTTACTAGGATGCTACTGGAACTTGATGGATTGAATTATAAGGAGAGGCTGAGTAGACTGGGACTTCTTTTTTTGGAGGGTAGGAGGCTGATGGGTGACTTTGTAGAGCTCTATAAAATTTTGAGGGGCATAGACAAGGTAGATAATCAATATTTTTTCCCAACGGTAGGGGAGTCTAAAACTAGAAGGCATAGGTTTGAGTTGAAAGAGAAGAGGTACGAAAATATCCAGAGGGGCAGTTTTTTCACACACAGGATGGTGAGTGTCTGGAACAAGCTGCCAGAGCTAATAGTAGAGATGGGTACAATTTTATCTTTTAAAAAGCATTTAGTTAATTACATAGGTACAATGTTTATAGAGGGATATGGGCCAAATGCGGGCAATTGAGATTAGTTTAAGTGTTTTTAAAAAAATGGACAAGTTGGGCCGAAGGGTCCATTTCCATGCTGTAAACCTGCATGACTCTATGATTCTACAAAATAAAGCTCCAGAAATCATAGGTTTTGAGTGGGGCGGGGGGGGGGGGGTGTGGGGATGTAGGCTTTCTTCAGACTATGGGCTAATACAATCATTATCATGTTTTACGGGTGTTTGGGGGTGGGGGTTGGGTTGTTGGGGTTGGGGGTTTTGTGTTGGGGTGGTGCTGCCTGCAGCGTTGTAGATGCGCCAAGTTGTGGCGTTTAAGAGGTTATTGATAAGTATATGGAGGAAGGAATGGTTAGTTGGAGGGGCATTGCTTTTTATTTTGGTCGGCACAACATC
The DNA here is from genome assembly GCA_024679065.1 of Sphyrna mokarran. Lineage (NCBI taxonomy): Eukaryota > Metazoa > Chordata > Chondrichthyes > Carcharhiniformes > Carcharhinidae > Sphyrna > Sphyrna mokarran. Next base: position 71,554,660 of record JAGIQG010000007.1, on the reverse strand, counting down.
GAAGGCCGAAGGGCCTGTTCTGTGCTGTATTGTTCTATGTTCTATGTTCTATGTTCTACTTAACTCAAATGGTCATCATGCTTATGTTCCAACATAAGGCCAACACATACAGAATGATTGATTCACAGTTGATTTTCAGAGGACATTTCCATGTAAATAATATTTAAGCAGTATCTAATCATCAGTTTACTAGCATATTCCTTTCAGTGTCAGAGACATCAAATTTAAATATCCAAATTAATTTCTGATATACAAGGCTTTATTTTACTATTTTGAATATAAGTACTGAATCTGGGCGTGATTCAAATCCAACTTGTAAACCTTGTATGCGGCATCCATACACAGTCAGTCTGAAAAAAAATTGCAAGGCTTAATTGCGCTGTGAGTGGGGCTTACCATACCTGAAACACTACTGCTCCAATTGGAGCCTTCAACTGCATATGCGCAGTAAAAAAAAATTTGAAAAATGCTCCTCTGTCACATCGCTCCAGGCTGCAAAAAGTAGATAAACAACCCAGGAGTGATGGTGCCCCCACAGACAATCACCCCATCCCCATGATACAACTGTCTCTCTTATCCACCTACCCCCCCATCACTACCCAGACTGATCACGAGTCTCTGCTCCCCTCTTTCCCCACTGATCACCCACAGAGTGACAGCTGATGCCCCCCCCACCCCCCACCGATTGCCCGCAGAGTGCAGCAGATCCCTCTGGCTCCTACAACCACCACCCTTCCGAGAATGATTTGGCCTCCCTCCTTCCTTCTCCCGCCCCCACCAGAGAACAATGTGGTCAGGCTCCCCCCACCTGCATCAGAGAACGATCTCGCCTACCTTCCCGCACCCCACCAGAGATATATCTGTCCCCTCCCCCCACCAGAGAATGATCTGGCCTCCCTCTCCCCCACCCCCACCAAAGAATGATCTGGCATGCCTCTCCTGTGCCACTTCCCACACCCCCCACACCACCACCACCAAGAGAACAATCTGACCCACCTCCCCCGCTCCCCCCACCAGAGAATGATATGGCCTGCCTCCCCCCACGCCCACCAGAGATACACCTGGCTCTCCTGCTCCATCCCCAATCAGAGAGCGATGGGGCCTCCCACCTCCCCTCCCCTGCCAGCGAACCATCTAACCACCACCCCCCCAACTCCAATCTGAGTGAAAGCTGCTGGAAAGCTCTGAACTTACCTCTTCAGAAGTTGCAGCATCCAAAACAGACCTTTGCTGAGCATATGTGCTTTGCGTTGGATCTGGATGGGCGAACACAATGATAAAGGGGGAAATGTAGGGAAATGTAAGACTGGGTGTCTAGCTCATTAAGTCATTTTAAATACATGCAAATGCATTTAATTTAACGTCGCACTCGTTTTGGATGCGGTGCAGATCATGGCCATTTTTGGGCCTTAGTAAAGTGGGAATCTGTGTGGAGGGGGGCATGGACCGCTCTATTTGCCTCATGCCCAACTTTACCAAGTTTTCACATCCAAAAATGGCTGCAACACAATGATAAAATCAAGTCCATAGAAGTTACGTTGATTTTTGTGCAACTGACTGGTGTAGAGATTAAGGATACATGCTGGCCAGGACATTGGAATATCTCTCCTCCTCTTCTTTGAGTAACATTATGTGATTTTGTAATGACCAACTGAGAGGATAGATAGGGCCTTGTTTTATCGTCTCATCTGAAAAAGTATAAGGTTTGTTGTTTTGTCTATGCTTGGTTAGCTGATCTCTGTCAGAGAGATTGGGGGGACACTATAAAGAGGTTCAGTTAACCTGGGCTGAAATGGGAAAAATCTGCTAGCGCTTCCACTTATGTGGCGTAGTGTAGTGTGGGCGTAGTGTAATAGGAGTAACAAAAAATTACAAATGCTGGAAATGAAAGCAAAAATGTTGGGCATGGATACAATATCCATTATTAGAAAAGGGAACTGGCAGCTTTGTGTTCTGGTTATAGATCCTTCTAAAATATTTTCAGTTTTATTTAGTGAGAAGAAAATGTGATTCAGATGTGATGCCCAAGTTGAATAGCTTCTTGAAAAAAAAACTGACTGGACTACCACATGAACTTAGGCCAGGTACTGAGGGATTGTCAGAATCAGTGGAACAATATTTCAACAATGGTCAGTATCTTCAAATTAGTGAGAAACGGAAAGAAAAATGATAAGGGCCAGAGAGGAAAAAAGATTATCAATCCTTTTTCATTTATTATTCAACCAGTTGAAGGATAATAGGAATAATGGGTTAGTTTATGTATTGTACAAAGGAGGTTTTTCTCTTTTTACACATGCTATATTTGCTTTTCTGGAGCACAGAGAAAAACTGGGTTAGACAATTCACTGTGCATAGTAGAAGCCACCTAATTTGTCATCCATTTAAAATGATTGATTTTCCTCTACCTGTATTTGCTTAGCCTAAGCATTTGTTGACACCAATATAACAAAGGAAAATCTACCCATCCTACTTAAAAGGCCAGGATGTTGGTGACAAAGTGATTCTCAAGTAGTCATCAGAAGAGAACCAATCATAGATCCTGAAGCTTTATACTTATTTTAATATATGGATATTGGACCACGTCGTTTGCTTTTGCACAACTGAGCTGATCTTCAGAATAGGTGCATTTTGTAGCTTGGGACATGATAGATATTTTTGGCTGTGTTAGGGCACGGCTGATAGTAAATGACAAGCTGTTCAAGTCACAGAAGGGAAACTTGAAGCAACTGCTTCATGTTTTTATTTGCAAATTGCAGAATATGAGAAAAAGCTTTGAAATCCAGAAATGATGTCCCTAACTACTTGTGATGACTTTATATTAAAGTCAATGTTTATTAAGAAACAGGAAACAATAAAATTACATTTAAACAGAACCATGTCTTCAAATGGCATCAATAATTTAATATAGTTCTCCACAATCTTATTTTTCCTACCTTCAGACTTAACTTTCCCTATATCTGTTCAACAATTCCTTATAAATTTTAAAAACTATTAATATCCAGTCATTTTTACCACACAATGCCTATAACTTTTCTTGGATTTCCTCAGAGGTTCACAGAAACTGGCTTTTCGGATCTGGCTTCATTCATACTACTTGCAGGAAGCTGACCAGCTATTCCTGTTGTCTGCTGAGATCTAAACAACTACTTCCACAGGTTTCAGTATCTCCTTAAATACATTTTTCCCTTTGATTCCTCCATTGTCTCACCCCATATTGATTAACTTAATTTCTTTACTTTAGCTTTTAGAATTTCAAAGAAAGATGTACTCATTCTATTCATTCTTTACCTACCTACCTCTCTTTTATCCTCCATTTCTTCTCCTTTGAACTACAGAAACCCATTCAAAGTTACTCCTGTCTGTAAACATCTTTCCTAAAATTACCTTTAAGTAAACATCTGTTTGAAGTACTTCTAGATTCATTACCATATCAAAACCACAGTTTAGATTCATAGAGCTACTCTATCCCTTTAATTCCCACTGACATGCCCCAATAGTTTCAAACACGTAACAATAATAGTCCCACCAGAAAATATAATACAATTTCTTGGATTTTCCTGACAGTGGGATATTTGGCCTCTGCTGCATGGTCCACCAGAACTAAACTAGAGGTTGGCTATAGCAGTTCTTGAAGGCCTGACAAGCATAAGATTCAGTAAGAATTTAGCAACACCAATTTATAATCCAACCGATTTATTTGATAGTAAAAAAGCGAGCTTTCAACACTTTGTGTCTTCCTCAGGCAAATGCAGTGTATTTGCCTGAGGAAGACACAGATGTTGAAAGCTCGCTTTTTTACTATCAAATAAATCGGTTGGATTATAAATTGGTGTTGCTAAATTCTTACTGAGTTCTTACCACCCCAATCCAACGCCGGCATCTGTATATCAAGCATAAGATTGCCATTAGTATCATGATAGATTATCCTTCAAGACAGTTATGTTTTAAAATGTTCCCTTTTGAACACCTCAATTTGGAATTTCTCATGCATTTTCCATGGGGAGAGAAACTCAAGTACAAACCTATTTAGGTGGAGTGGTAGTTTTAAATCCTTCCCCAATATCTCAAAGAACAAAACAGTTGCTGTTTGTGTCACAGGGGAACAACTAAGCTGTTGTGTGGAAAAGCAGTGAGAATTGTTTTGTGACAACAAGCAGAATGCTTTTAAGAGTTTGGTTTATGTTTAAAGAAAAGCGAACACAATAACTAGGCTTTTGAACATTTAAGGAACAGGACGTGTGTCTTATTGGTAATAATTGTGGCTGGGAAAACTTAAGTGGGATGTAAAACTCATGTTTGAACTGGTGTGGTGAGGGAAAAACGAACCTGCACTGGAGAGCTGGGAATGTTTGAGGGACTGTTCCCTGAATGCTACTTATCTGCCAGAAACAGAGTATCCAATGAAATAATCCTATTTCAGTTGTGTTAGTTAACGTCAAAAACCTTTCTTTGATGTAATAGTTGCCTGTTAATTGATATTGATCAATATTGATTTTACTTTGTTTATTACAGTAAAAGATTTTAAAAGGGAAATCTAGTTCTCTGCTTTTTTCTGTTAGTTGTTGGGAAATCTCTTTTTAAAAGCTACTGGTCTCTAAGACATCTGTGGTCAGGAGAAGATGAAAGATTCCACAATAAGGTTTTTGACACTTTTAAATGCCTTCTGAAAAGCAGTCACTGTCAGCCATCATTATTGTGTCACATTAACAGAATTATATAATCATCATATTTTTGTCATCTCGGTAACAAAAATTATTGTCTTTAGCCCTTATTATGAACACCATTCCAATGCCATGAATTCCATTTCCTATCCAGTTACTCAGCTGGATTGTTTGCAGCTTCAACAAACCATATGACCTCAAGCTGAGCTACCCATTTCAACTCTTTCCCAGTGCTACAAGGCACTCTAGAGCTTTAATACTGACTGTATGTCCTGGGAGAAAGCAAGCCCAAATCACTGCACCTGGCATAACCAAATAAAAAATGGTGTGACCTCCTTTGAAAGCAAGTGCATTTCAGAGGCAGAGAGAAAACACAATGAGAGGAAATCCCAAGCCAGTAGCTCATTCAAGACTTAGTTTTCTGCAGTATCCTGTCTTATTTGAGGCAGTACTTTCCAGATCGTCCTAAGCAATTTCCTATGTACCCACGGGAACCCTATCAAATATCACAGCTGATGAAAATGGTATCTTTGCTTTGAAGAATGAACAAGATCATAAAGGGTGACAGTGTCCGCCTGTGTAACATTACTTGCCTCCACTCCTAAGTCAACTCATCAGCTGCAAAAATCTTCATACATATTCTAATCCAGGAAGCCAGCTGGTAGATGGATAGAATAAAATCTAATCTGTACACAATTTATAAGCTTTTATCTACAGAGACATGCTTTACAAACATGCACCTCAAATCCAATAACCACCATTTCACATTTTTCCTACCCTATTTCCTATATGGACAAGCAAGCCTCCAGTTCATACCCGCCATCTGAATGCAATTAAATGTTCATTTAATATACAAGTAACATATTCAATTCTCTAATTTGAACTAAAAATTAAACCTTACATTTAAAATCTCAAAAGAATTCAAATCAAAGACGCCCATGTTCTATAAAAACATTATATTGAGATGTTGCTGCTATAAGACTTCCTAACAATTTCTATATATAAGAATTTCTTTCAATGAAACAATCTGACAGATGGTGCTTAAATCCACATACTTCATTTTCGAGATTTCCTTTCTCTCCAGCATTTGCTTCAAGCTGGAAAGGTCAAACTGTAAACTTTCTTCACTCACACTCTTCATGGTGTAGATTATCTCACAAAAAATGATTATTTATATAACATTCAAGGGATTACTATCTTCAGTATGTCCCGTTGTACAGAAACTCATTTAAAATTTTTGACAAGTAGAATCCCATGCTAACTGCCTCCATGAGAGCCTGTATTTTATCAGCTAGAGTACATTTAACAGTCAAAGAACAAAGAACAAAACAGCACGGGAAACAGGCCCTTCGGCCCAACGAGCCTGCGCCGCCACCCCAATGTTCCCACTTCTACCTGTGATCCCTGTCTATGTTTATAGATCTATGGATTAAAAACCAAATTTGAGACAATTTAGGGAGAATTTGTTTTGCCAATCAGCCTAAGAGCACATATTTTGGATATGGGAGGAAACCGGAGCGCCAGGAGAAAACCCACGCAAGCACGGGAGAATGCACAAACTCCCACAGACACAGGCCAAAATCCATGTATCTGCACAGCACAGCGATAGTCACTGAACTGTCGTATTGCCCATCAAATGGTCCAGGTCAAGCGTACATTAATGACGTGAAGCACTAGGATACTCTCGAAAAAAAATCTAAGAGCAGCCCTCTCACGACCCATCGCGTGTGTGCCCCTTGTTAGACAACAAGGTGGACCAAAGCACCTGTAGGATAAAAACAAGTACATCAATATCGTCATCTATTTACACACTTCCCAGGGACTCCCAAGGCTCATGATCCCTATTTTAAATCAGTTTTCTATACCCCTCCATTCCCATTCTGTTCATGTGCCCATGTAAGTATTTCTTAAATAACTCCAGAGTACCTGCCTCCACCACTTTACTTGGCAGTGCATTCCATACTCCCACCACCCTCTGTGTGAAAAAACTCCCTCTAGCATCCAAATTATACCTTACCCCCCTCACTCTATCCCGTGACCCCTCGTGCTATTCGAGTCCATTCTAGAAAAAAGCTTAACTCTGTTTACTCTATCTATACTCCTCAATCTTGTACACCTCTATTAGATCTCCTCTAAGTCTATGTCCCTTTTTATTTTCTTTTCCCAAGTTAAAAGACATTTTTCATTCTCATCCTTAAGAAACACCAGACAACCAGTTGCACTAAAATATCTATTAAGAAGATTAACATGCAAATTATTGTTGAAGATGATTGGTTTCTTGGATTTTTCGAGAGTATTCTAGTGCTTCACGTCGTTAATGTATGCTTGACCTGGACCATTCGATGGGCAACACGACAGTTCAGTGACTATCACTGTACTGTGCAGATACATGGATTTTGGCCTGTGTCGTGGGAGTTTGTGCGTTCTCCCTGTGCTTGCGTGGGTTTTCTCCGGGTGCTCCGGTTTCCTCCCACGTCCCAAAAATGTGCTCTTAGGCTAATTGGCAAAACAAATTCTCCCTAAATTGTTTCAAATTTGGTTTTTAATTCATAGATCTATAAACGTAGACAGGGATCACAGGTAGAGGTGGGAACATCGGGGTGGCAGTGTGGGCTTGTTGGTCCAAAGGGCCTGTTTCCCGTGCTGTTTTGTTCTTTGTTTCCTGTTCATTGAGTCACCCAAGAATGGAATTTGATGTTTGTAATGTTCTATTTGCTCTTACAATATTCTCTACTTTGGGGTCTTTCACCAAAATACTTAATTCCAACATATCAAAACTGCATTTGGCCTAGTGAACAACCAGTTGAACTGGCCAATCAAATTTGGCAATTGCTCTATCTCTTCTTAAGCTATAAAATTCCCTTTTTGTGATAATAATTAACTAGGATGGAAGTAATATTCCCTAAATATGATTGATGATTCAAAGTTATTCTAAACCTACTCTGCTCAACTTCTAACCCGACATAATTAAAAGCCTCTTGAATTTGACTCCTAATTTTAAATCTATTTTAATCTTATTAATACCATATATTTTTCAAATTCTGCTGTACCACCTGTAAGAAGTCAACATGCATAAAGACACGCCTGAAAGTTTTCCTCAATGATATAAATGAAATATTGCAGAATCTGCTGTTAGTTGAACATAAACCTATTTTCAGCAAAACCGATTTCATCAAATAATACCATGTCCTGGAAACATTATCCAGACCACTGATTTTTGTTTAAATTTCTATAGTTTTCCTTTTGTATATCCTGCTTCTTTGAGCAGTTTCATCCACACTTTTTCCTGGAAAGTATGGCCCTGCAGTAATGAAGCTTTTATGGTAATTAGCCCACATTCCCGTAAAGATGTGATCAATAGAGCCAAAAGATGATAGATGATGAAGATCCAAAGTTGCAGAGTCCATCCTAACATTTATGCCACCCAAACTTTTCAAAGCCCCTATGCTAACCTTGTTTTAGCCTTACAAGTCACATCTGCCATTATGTTTTCCATACGAATCTGCCATTATGACCAAGCTGTTGACCTATTTGTGATTGAATTTCAAACTCTCTCTAACTATATAACTTCATTTCTTTTGCCTCTTTTACTACTTTAGCTTGAAGTTTATTTACAGGCACCAACCTTCATTATTATGAGGACATCTGGTTCTGGTACGTTATAGGTGTGTGGCTTTTATTTCATTGGCTAATCTATGCAAGCCATGGTCTGTACCTCTGCATTTATATTTGCCTGGACCACTACTGTGAGATTTCTTTCTTGTACTATTGGAGATTGTATCCATAGATTATATTCTCTAGTACAAATTTCACTTCCAAACACTTAATGCTTACTTGCACTGTGTTTTCTTGCTTTCCACTCTTTTACCCAATTCTTCCAGTTCATGGACCTCTCACCTTGATCAACATTCTGAAAATCCAATCAAATGGCTTAGGGATAAATGATGCTCAAAGGAATGGTGAGGGAGGCAGTAGTTTTGTTTCACTGGCACCAGTACCAGGGGATGAATGAGCTGTTCAATTGGGCTGGGCCCTACTTACTGGTGCTGGGATCAATGTCCTGGCAAAGAGAGACAGGACTGGAATGAGGAAGGGTATAAAGGAGGATAAAATCAAAAACAGGAAGAGAAATGTCAAGGCACTGGAGCAAGGCAGAATTTTGAGTCAAAATAAATAGCATTGTTCAGGAAGGGACAATGTCACTAACAAAGGCAATCCGCAGTATGACTAAGATAAATCAGAGAGAAAGAAATGTCAAAAGCTAAAATCTGATTGCACAATGTTTTTGCAACAAGTTGGATGAATCAATAATACAATTAGAAATGAATGGGTTTGAATCTAATAACCATTAAAAGGGACAAAAACAAAATACTGCAGATGCTGGAATCTGAAACAAAACAGAAAATGGTAGAAAATCTCAGCAGGTCTGTGAAGAGAGAATATAGTCAATGTATCAGAGCTGATGAAGGGTCAACCATTACAGTGATGCAGTTGCAAAGTGACCAAGATTGAGAACGAAATCTTCCAGCATACTTATAGAAAAAATAGACAAAATGGGAAAGGAGAAGGGGTAGTCCTCATGATAAAGTATGGGGAAAAGCGGTAGAGAGAAAGGATTATATGTTTTTTAAAAGTCAAGAAATGATCAGTTTGGATGAAACTAACAGCAGAAGACAGAAAACATTGGTGGGAATTGTTCATAGGCACATAATATTAATTCTAATGTAGGGCATGGTATAAATCAAAAACTTAGGGTTGCATGGAATAAGCATAATACATTAATCCTAGGGGACAGATTGGCCAACAGCTCTCCAGCCTCTCCAGGTACAGCACTGTAGTGGCTGAAGAGGTACCATGTTCTAGGACCATACTTCAGGCAAATACCAATAGAAGATGCTGAGTTGGTTTCAGAGTCTCGATTATTTCAAAATGACACTCACCAGGAAGGCATACAAGACAGCACAGTGTAAACTCCACACAGGCAGTGACTCAAACCAGGAATCAAACCCAGGTTCCTGATACTGAGGCAGCAGTGTTAACCATTGTGCCGCTTTGTATGTTTTCCTGGTAAGTGTTATCTTAAAGTAAATGAGAGTCTGATACCAACATCTTCCAAGGAAAGTTCCAGGTGACCTCACGTCCAGCCTAAAAGTCAAAATAGAGGAACGTGAATAGATGGAAGTAATAAGTAAAATGACAACTCCTACAGACTGGACTAGCAGTACGGGTGCAAGAAGAAACCTGGAAATCTGAGTGTGTGCATAGATATGAAGGACCTCAATAAAGCTTTGAAGTGATCTCATTACTCCATGCCAACCTTGAAAGAATTTTACTGCACCTTGTCAAGGCAAAGGTCTTCACTACTCTAAATGTGAAGGACGGATACAGGCAAATGAAGCTGGATGAAAGCAGCAGTTTTTTTGACGTTTTGATGCCAACTGAGAGATATAGAAAATTGTGCATGCCATCTGTATTTCTACCACAGTAGAAATAATATGAGATAGTCAGTGATCTTCCAACAGTGGAAGCGATTGTGCATGATGTGTACATACAGTCATAGACCATGATTAGAATCTAGTGAGACTACTAGAGAGAACTCTCCAGGTAAACCTGAAGCTAAACAAGAAAAAACTGCAATTGAAGATAACTGAAGTCAGCCCAAATTTGAATGTTATCCAGGTCTTGCTGCATCGAGCAAGACTTTTTCAGTATTACAGGAGTTGCAAATGGCGCTGAACAGTGTGCAATTTGTAATCACCAGCAAGCATCCCCATTTCTGACCTGATCATTGGTTAAGCATCTAAAGATGTTTGGGCCTCAGGCTCTATGCTGAGGAATTCTTGCAGCGATATCTTGGGACTGAGATGATTGACCTCCAACAACCTCAACTTTAAGCCTCCAATCAATGATGAACTTTTCCCCCAATTTCTCTCAATTTCAGTTTTGCCAGGGTCATTTGATGCCAACTTGGTCAAATGTTGCTCGAATGTCAAGGGTTATCACTCTCTTCTCACCTTGAGTTCAGCTCTTTTGCCTATGTTTCGACCAAGACTGTAATAATGCAGGAGTTGAGTGGTCCTGGCAAAACCCAAACTGAGCAACAGGTGAACAGTTTATTTCTGAGTAAGTGCCATTTGATAACACTGTTAATAATTCCTTCTATCACTTTGCTAATAAACAACAGTAGACTGATGGGGTGATAATTTGTCAGGTTGAATATGTGGATTCTAAAGTTATGTAAGTGGGAAGGGAAATTAGAACACGGGATCACAATTTCAGAAAAAAGGTCAGCTATTTCGGACTGAATTGAGAAGAAATCTCCTGTGAATTTTTGGAATTCCATACCTCAGAGCTGTAGATATTCAATTGCTGTGCATATGCAAGTCATAGTTCGATAGAATTTTGGGTATTCAGAGAATTAAGGGGCTAGTGTAGGAAATGAAATTAAGGTCGCAATCAGCCACAATCTTGGCTGAGAAATTTGAAGGGCCAAATAGAATACTCCAGCTTCAATGCTATGTGTCCCAATGCTCTTCTGAGATGCCCTTGTTACAATTTTTATTGATCCCTTCCACAAGCTTTGTGCACTCCTTATCAATTACATCCGCATCTTTTAGCAGGATTTAAAAGCATGCAGAACCATGGTGAGCCAATATCTACTTTATTTTCTCTCTTCTCAGTATTTGGTGCTATTAATACATGTTAAAGCTCTGATGAGAAATATTTTGTTAAAAGAATGCAATAAAGACCTATCTGGGTAAACATGCACATCAACTGATTTTCCAAAATAATTGCCTTTTCATGCACAATGTCAAGTTTTATTTGTGTGTTTTCCATAGCAGGTCAACTCAACAGCATTGGTATATCACTAAAGACTATCGTTAATACTTATGACTTACTCCAGCTATTTTACATGGAATTGCAATTTTTGTTGAGTGACCTCAAGGTGTTGCCATCACCAGACCTAAGATAAGACATGTATATTTCTTAGTCTTGCATTGATCATCCCTGCTTAGTGAATCAAGATTTTAATGGTCCCATCTATCTTTTAAAGTACAAGCACTTTCTACTACTGTACAATTAAAGGAGTCCACAAATTACAAACATATTCATCACAGGATCCTTGTGACCAAAATACCTTGTTTGAATTCATCAATACTTTCATCACCATCCTGTGTCAATGTGAAGCTACTGTTTTTTATTTTGTGCAGTGTGGCAGAGGGAGTGAATTGTTAGGGCTGCAGATGATGTGCCAATCAAACAGTTTGCTTTGTCCTGGATGGTGTTGGACTTCTTGAGCATTGTTGAAGTTTTGAGTGACAATTGAAGTACAAATTAATAGTTCCTCGGGCACTCCTGAGATTCATTCACCCATTGTCTTTTCTAATTTTGTATTCCGCTGTAAAAGCAAGATAATCTAGAAGTCTTTTAATCCTTATACTGTCTGTCTTTATTTCTTCTCTTGTATTAACATCTGTATCCAGTATCTGGGCTATTTCAAAATGTGGCTATCACTGAGTCTTTGCGTCACTGCAGAACATCTCATTTTTCTGTGAAAGCTAAAGGAAATGACTGTTATGCCAGGAATTTTATTAAGTCAGCCAATATCTGATCCGACAGAGTCTCCTCCAACAACTGAATACTAGTTAGAATCAGCAGCATGTCCATATGAGACACTTTAGCACACTCCAATAATTTAAATAATAGTTCTGATCTAGAGATTGCCAATTTGAATTTTTCAAAATTTTGCATACCTATTAAATTCCATGATATATCCTTGCAGGGGAATGCCCATCTATTTTCCAAAACCTATCAAATTGTGACCATGCCTCAGAGGTATTGATCAGATTATTTTTCTTTTAAATTTAATTCAGGAATTCTATTAGAAAATCAAAACCATCATTATTATTCAACTGAGAGTCAATCTCACAATTTTTCTGTTAGAAAGTGATAAAACCAAGGTTGTATCTTATTTCCTCACAATCACATATCCACCTCATTCTTCCACTGATCATATGTTTCAGACTCCAGGAACACTGAAGAGTGATCATAACCCAACATTGTCATACTTGCTTTCTCCCAACTGCACAATGGCCATGATGGTTTTACTTACGTCTGAAAATAAAAATTGTGCTTTTCAAATTTCACCATTAGGCAGTCATGCTCTGCTTCTATGTTCTAATCTAGATAGCCAAGTGGTGAAGGATAGAACTTGAGCGTAAAACTTATACACTTAGAAGTATTTATTCACAGTGACATACTGTAAGTCTCTATCTCCAATCCAAAAACCACATTTTAGTGATAAAAACGCCAGAATACATTTTTATGATGATTGTAACGAAATGGGTGTTCTAAGAATTCACCAATTGAGCTTTGTGGACAAATTGGAACAAACAGAACCATAAACTGCTACCTTCCTAAAATCTTGATGTTATCTTTGAGATGAAAATATGTGGAGCAATAAACATTTTGCATGCTGTGCAATCATTCTCACAATCATATAACTGAAAAGTCCTGTAAATGTCGCTCACTGCGATGATAGACATATGCTTCCAAATGTAAAGACAAATAAATTTATCCAAAGCAGTACTGATAGACTTGATAATCCTATTAAGTTGTCACCTTCTTAAATGCTGACAGATCACTTTAGCTGAGTGCTTTCCGATATAAGCATCCTAATGATTGAGCAAAGACATCAAACTATTCGTAGAAAACCTTTCTATTACACTTCAGCTTAAAAACATCAGGGGAAAAAAAGAAAGCGCATCTATATTTAGCAAGAACAATTTCTTAGAATCTACACTCTTATCAGTGCAGATGTTCTGAGGGTACTCGTGCTTTTAACTTGCACTAAGCTGGACAAGAAGTATTGGATATACCAAGCCTTTCCAATTATTAATCTCTATTATTTTAGGGTTCAGGTTGATCATTCTGAAACTGCCAACCATATGGAAAATCAACTCTTGTGAAAAGTTTTCAATGTCTTTGAAAAAACAAATATTTTCAAAGTTACTGTGAATTAAAGTATTAACAAATGTCAAGGTGATCCAGCAGCATTAAATAATTCTGGATATTGCTGTCCACATTTCATATCTATTTGCTATATTTGAACCAGGCAACATCTTTTGAACATTATATGTAACATTCAATGAGTTCTTAACAAATAAACTGCTATATTTGATTTGTGGAATAAAAATGGTGAAAACAATAATAATTTCATACCTTGTCCTCAGTATTCCCTCAGCTGTTTTTAAGGCTTTGACATGTCGGGGGTGATCAATGATGAAGTAGCTAGTCTTGCATTAGACACAAACATCTCCAATAAGAGAATCTGTAATGGCAAACAAACAACACATTAAAAAACAATCAGGAATTTCATTAAAATGCACTAAAGAAATGCTGCTTGCAAACGTTCCTTTCTGTAAAATGTTATTTCTCTAAGTAAACAAAAGCCGCGAAAACAGTAACAGCGGGAAACAAGCTGCAGATATTTTGGAATTATAAAACAATCGAGATTAGTAATTGTTCTTCATTTTAACACAATATGGTAAAACTGCAATTTGGATGTAGTCTCCTTTAAAGAAAATAGATTATCAATCAGAATAATGTGCCCTACAAGTTTTGTGGCTCAGACTGTGCCAGATAACATATTTTTTAAACGTTGTTTGTGTTCTGTTATAATCATTGTCCTGATGATCTGCTGGGTATAAAAGTGAATTTTATCTGCCCAACATACCCACTTCTATGCCAGTCTTTATTGGTAGTTTATAGTGATATAAAAACTGGTAGTAGGGCTCTGCATTGCTTTTTTCTACATTGTCACAATAGTAGGAAATACAAAACTGGTGCTGGAGACAGTGCCTGCAATCTGCATGCCATCATTGCTCAAATCCAAGATATACTACTGCCTCCATATACCATCTTTGACCAGAAAATGTATGTTGTAAAATCAGTTTCTCAACAGTTGCATTGTTGAAGTCAGCACAGTTGATTCCCACTCCAACCTATGCTTTAAAATCCTCTTTACAATGTAGACACAATGAATTCAGACAACTGAAAATCAAAAACATTTCTCTTTTAAATTGCAATAAAAATGGTGCATAATTTTAACATTCTAAATTTGTGAATCAGCAGAGTTGCAAGACCTGATTGCATTATTGATCTAAAGCATTCTGTAATTTAATGGTACTTTAACACAATCCACCAAAAACACATTGAGGGACATTTGTGAAGGTACGAAAAACATTTTTACAGCATTTATCATTGACATTTCCTATCGAGTGGCTGATAAATTAATCTTCATGGGCAACTCAGCACAAACTGGATGCATGAAAACAATTCCTGCATTAATAGGCTCATGGGCCTTGGGCTTACTCTTGGTTCAGAATTAGTCTATAAAAAGGTACCTTTTGTTGCTAGCAAACCTCAGAGGTCTCTTTAAGGACTGACTACTGGTTAAGTTATATGCAGCTTATTTTAATCCACTGTTAGCACTCCTATTTGTACATGCACAGAGTTTCCATTGCCCCATTTTTGGGTCTTCTCCAATATGGTGAAAGGCACACTTCCAGTAGAATCATGAAAGTGTGTACATTGCCCACGATATTGGATATTTGAGTGTATAAACTGGGTGCATCACTATCAAGGTTTACGCTGTATGTCCCAATGATAGAATACAGTAACTACTCTGGAAAATTGCACTCTGGTCATTGGAAGAAAAATGGAACTGTGAATATATTTTGACTGATAATTTCATAGCTAATAAAATCAAGTCTGCAGCAATATGCAGCATTTGCCAATCCTAGTCATGCAAGATTATTTTCAGACTTCAGCACAGACAATACACAAAGCACCATCTACAATGAAAACTTCCAAGTGCCTAGATACCAATGTAAATGGCAGTCACAGACACCTTGAGCCTGGGGCACTGGTGGGTTATGAATCTTTAGCTGCTATAGTTCACAGGAACTGATGAGACATCCTGCTTAACTGATTATGTTCAAACATGTTGTTGCCAACCTCATTGATTGAAATTGCACACTAGAATGTACAATTCAGAAATTTTACCCTTCATTTTTCTTCTTTTTCTTTCTCATTGCTGCATCTGGAAAATAGTTATGACAAGTAATTTTCTATGGTTCTAAGTACAAAGAGTAAAAATTGTATTACACAATGTTAGTAGAATAGAATGTGGGTCAATGTAATGATCTATTCCTTACATACTTCCAAAACAGATGATACTTTTGCTATATTTGAATCTGCAGCTGCATGTAAGAATTTTTTTATGTGCCTTAATGGACTTCATCCTTGCACTGAAATTCACCTTTGAAGCGGAGCATTTCTCAACTAGCATTTCCTCGACATGCTGGTTGTGAAATCTGCCAAAGTGTTCTCTACCATGATCTATCACAAGCCATCTTCACTGGTCAAAATACACATGAGGATTCCTATAGTCCCATGCAACATAAGACTTATCAGTGGCCTCATAAATAAAACCTAAGCATTTGCTCACCATGCAAGCTGGACGCTTGAATAGAGCGTATCAAAGGTATCCCGTGTGCAAATGACTTTTCTGATCAGATCATTGTTCATTGTATATTGTATATTGTACAAACTCATGAATGGGCTATGGCCATCACCTTCTGTCCTGAAAAATGCCCAGTTTATGGCAGATTACCCTAGAAGGTAATTTGAGCAACAGTTAAAGATAGCTGTTTCACATTGCTACTATGAAGTGGCAACCTGAATATGCCTCCAAATGAGAAATTTATGACAAATAAATTCATCCAAAGCTAAAAGATGTTCTGCCTACCACACAAATGGGCTGTGTGCGAATTTCTGTGCTGGTGCCAGATACCTCCAATATCAAACATCATGTCCCTTCAGTCATTCCCAAAAGGCAAAATACTGACCATACTTAATCAACCTGGGCTTGCAAAATGCAGGTAATAGAGTCCAATATGTGAAGTGATTCCACAACTGGATAATACTTACTAAACAATCCCTATTGTGCTAATAATTACAATAACAGCCAATTTAAGATTCAGTTGGGCTTGCAGTATGATTCACTTATGCATAGTAAAAGCTTCATACACAGGGCCTGGCACTTTGCAAAGAGAACGTATGTGTCCTCACATCGCAACGGACAGCACGATGGCACTGTGGTTAGCATTGTTGCCTCACTGCACCAGGGCCCTGGGTTTGATTCCCAGCCTGGGTCACTGTCTGTGTGGGTTTCCTCCGGGTGCTCTGGTTTTCTCCCACAGCCTGAAAGATGTGCTGGTTAGGTGCTGGAGTATTGGAACTCGGGGAATTTCACAGTAACTTCATTGCAGTGTTAATGTAAGACTTACTTGTGACTAATAAATAAACATTAAACTTTTGCAATTAAACTAAAGCTTAAGGGACAGCCATTCCCTGGTTCGCTCCCCAAGGCAATGTCTTGAACAGAGTCAACTTGCCTGATTTGAAATTAGAGAAAAATTTGGTAATTAACTTAATTTGATGCATTTCTCACACAATTTCTAACAATCAGAGTCCACTTGCCAACCAATCAGAACTTCTCATCATGCAGTCTGAGATTTGGTATTTTCGCAATTCTGTCCTGATAAGCACAAGACACAAAGTTCCAACAGCATGTCTTTTTTTCAGCAATACTCAAGTTCTGTATTACCAAATGACTATTAACAATATCGATAACAGGTCAATTTGCATAAAATCCTGTGATAGCTGTATCAATGAAGACAACAACTGATTTATTTCAGACCACTTAATGCCTTTATATACTAGCTGACAGAGGAATTACATTGCCCCATTTGTTACTAACACTATACAGTGTAGTTTGTGCCAATAATAAATTCAAACATGTGCCAGACAGAAGAGTTTATAAAGCTTACTGATGGCAAGATGACCTTTTTCAACTTGTTTGAAGGAATTACTCAGATATTAGCTCGTTTTGTAATGATAGCTTTTAGTAGAACAATAAGACTTATATGGTACAAAGATGTTATGAAAAGGGTTGATGTTATTGTTTTTTTTCATGATTGTTGTCAACATCACCATGAAATTTCATTATGAATCAAAGGGCTCGAGTGCAATAGCACCTTTGGGCCAATGTGCAAAAGTTTCATCCAAAGAGGTGTGCTGTACAAAAGCTTTAGTTTGTGTAACAAATACAGAAATAGTTGATCCCAAAACAACTTTTAAGGAGAAATACAGGCAGGCTGTCAGGGTGAGTTCTGGCAGGACCCAGTATGAAAAGTTGAAAGTTGGGCATAGATTAACAGAGGCCATGAGATGATGCCAACAGAAGAGTTGCCAATCACCATCAGGCACGGTGTCAAGTGGAACACTGTCTCAGGTTACATAGGAACATAGAAAAAATAAGCAGGAGTAGGCCATTCGTCCTTTGAGTATATCTGTTTTGCTGAGGAATAGCCACAGGAGATTCCTTGACTGCTGCTTAGTCCTCTCACTCTGCCTAGGGGTCATTCCTTCCCTCTTTCCTCTGGAATACTAATCTCTCTATATGTACAATCCACGATACTCTCCACTTTGCAGATGCTCCACAATGTTCCCAGACACTGCTGCAGCTCAAAAACCTGGGCTTCCAGGAGCTGCAGCTAGACACACTGCCTGCACACAGGCTGGTCCTGGGAACTGGGAATGTTCCTGGTCTCCCTCACAGAGCAAGAAGAGCACACCATAGCTTGGAACTCTCCTGCCATCTCTTTAAATTAAATGAATCCTTTTAATATCAAACAGTATGAACCAGGGCCCTTCTTCTACGCTGTTTATTATTTTAGAATATATTTTTTGCAAACAATGAATCACAGAATGACTTCTTAACAATTATAACTTTAATAGTAGTAGTAGTAATACCTACCCAACTGTACTGACCCAACAACTGTTTAGACTTCCTTCGGAGATATAAAATTGCACTCTGTTTTTTCTTAGAGTCTTTTTAACCACCCAGTTCTGCTGTTCGACTCACTTTCTATTTACTCCTTTACCCTGCTAGTTTTATTCCATTATCTTATTTAGTTATTTATGTCTCATCTATTTAACAATGGTCCGTAATATCAGTTACTCACCAACCTATCAGCTTACTGCTTTGCTGTGACACCACTTTTAGTCTTTTCAAACTGAGCATGCTGTTTGGCAGCTGACTCCCATTTCTCCCACTCCCTTTATGCTCCACTCCCAGATGAGTGTCCCTCACAGGTCCTGTCCCTGCGCTCCTTTAAGACCCCATGCTTCCTGCTCCTGTTATCTTCTGCTCCCAGAGGTGTCTCCGTCAGGTCCAGTGCTTTCTGTTTTCTGAAAGTAAGCGAGGGACCTGAGTCTCGTGCTCCCTTTATCTTGCATTCCCAGAAGAGTGTTCCTCACAGGTCCAGTGATTTGATTAATTAATGTCATATGTATTAGTATACAGCGAAAAGTATTGTTTCTTGTGTGCACTACACAGACAAAGTATACCATTCATAAAGAAGGAAACAAAAGAGTGCAGAATGTTGTGTTACAGCCTTAGAACATACAACATAGAACATTACAGCGCAGAACAAGCCCTTCGGCCCTCGATGTTGCGCCAACCAATTAGGAACAAGCAGTGACCCTCTAACCTAAACCGTTCCCTTTTCATCCATAAACTTATCTACTAACCTCTTAAACGCCACCAAACTTGGCGCATCTACAACTGACGCAGGCAAGGCATTCCATACCCTTACCACCCTCTGGGTAAAGAACCTACCTCTGACATCTGTCCTAAAACCACCACCCCTTAATTTAAAGCTATGTCCCCTCGTGCTAGCTTTCTCCATCCTAGGAAAAAGGCTATCACTGTCCACCCTATCTAAACCTCTAATCATCTTATATGTTTCAATAAGGTCTCCTCTTAGCCGCCTCCTTTCTAACGAAAACAACCTCAAATCCCTCAGCCTCTCTTCATAAGACCTGCCCTCCATACCAGGCAACATCCTGGTAAACCTCCTCTGTACCCTCTCCAATGCCTCCACATCTTTCTTATAATGCGGGGACCAGAACTGCACACAATACTCCAAGTGCGGCCGCACTAGAGTTTTGTACAGTTGCAACATGACGTTGCGGCTCCGAAATTCAATCCCCCTACCAATAAAAGCTAAGACTCCGTATGCCTTCTTAACAACCTTATCGACTTGATTGCCAACTTTCAGGGATCTATGCACACATACACCAAGATCCCTCTGTTCATCAACACTATTAAGAGTCCTACCATTAGCCCTATACTCTACACATTTGTTATTCCTGCCAAAGTGAATTACCTCACACTTTTCCACATTAAACTCCATTTGCCACCTCTCGGCCCAGCTCTGCAACTTGTCCAAGTCTCTCTGCAAACTATAACACCCCTCTTCACTATCTACCACTCCACCGACTTTGGTGTCATCCGCAAATTTACTAATCCATCCTTCAATACCCTCATCCAGATCATTTATAAAAATTACAAACAGCAGGGGCCCCAAAACAGACCCCTGAGGTACACCACTTGTAACCGAACTCCACGATGAATATCTCCCATCAACCACCACCCTCTGTCTTCTATCTGCTAGCCAATTCCTAATCCAATTAGCTAAATCACCCTCTATCCCATACATCTGCATTTTCTGCAGAAGCCTTCCATGGGCCACCTTATCGAACGCCTTACTAAAGTCCATATATACCACATCAACTGCCTTACCCCCATCCACCTCTTTGGTCACTTTTTCAAAAAACTCAATAAGGTTAGTAAGGCACGACCTACCCTTCACAAAACCATGCTGACTATCCCCAATCAATTCATTTCTCTCTAAATAACTATAAATCCTATCCCTAATAATTCTCTCCAATACTTTGCCCACAACAGAAGTAAGACTCACTGGCCTATAATTCCCCGGAAAGTCTCTCTTCCCCTTCTTGAACAATGGGGCCACATTCGCTATCCTCCAGTCTTCCGGAACTATACCCGTAACCAACGACGACCTGAAGATCAGAGCCAGAGGCTCTGCAATCGCCTCTCTTGCCTCCCAGAGAATCCTAGGGTAAATCCCGTCCGGCCCAGGGGACTTATCTAACTTCAAACCCTCAAGAATATCTAGCACATCCTCCTTATCTACTTCAATACTTTCCAGTTTGCAACGCTGTATCCCAGTATTCTCCACAACTACATTTACATCTCCCTGCGTGAATACCGAAGAGAAATATTTGTTCAGTGCCTCTCCAATCTCTTCAGGCTCCACGCACTACTTCCTACCCTTCATGGACAGCACTGCTGTCCATGATTGGCCCTAACCTTGCCCTAACCAATCTTCTATTCTTAACATATCTAAAGAAAGCTTTAGGATTCTTCTTGATCCTATCAGCCAAAGTCTTCTCGTATCCCCTTTTAGCTCTCCTCAACTCACTCTTTAGCTCACTCCTGGCTAATCTACAGCTATCCATTGCACTAACTGAGCCTTCAAGCCTCACTCTGACATAAGCCTTTTTTTTCCTTTTAACCAGCGAATTAACTTTTTTAGTACACCATGGTTCCCTTACTCGACCATTTCCTCCTTGCCTGACAGGAACATACTTATCAAGGACTCGCAGTAGCTGCTCCTTGAATAAACTCCACATTTCAGATGTTCCCAGTCCCTGTAGTTTCCTAGTCCAACCTATGCACCCTAATTCCCTCCTTATGGCCTCATAATTACCATTCTTGGCTAGGCTATAGAGAATAATCGTCGTAATGTGTGTTAGGTACATTCAAAAGTCTGATGGCAGCAGGGAAGAAGCTGTTCTTGAGTCGGTTGTTACGTGATCTCAGACTTTTGTATCTTTTTCCCAATGAAAAAAGGTGGAAGAGAGAATGTGTGGGGTCTTTGATTATGCTGGCTGCTTTTGTGGGGTAGCAGGAAGTGTAGACAGAGCCAATGGATGGGAGGCTGGTTTGCATAATGGACTGGGCTTCATTCACTACCCTTTGTAGTTTCTTGTGCTTTTGACAAAGTAGAAGCCATACAAAGAACAACAAAGAACAGCACAGCACAGGAAACAAGCCTTTTGGCCCTACAAGCCCATTTTAAAACTCAGTGAGTGCCTTACTCAGTCTTTCATTGATCGTCGATGTTTTTGTCTACCTCTAGTGGAGCTCCACAATGAAGCGGGTGCAAATTTAGGGAATCATATGTGCGCCAGACTAGGGGAGATCCAATTCAGGGACAATTTATTGATGCCAATCAGCCTAAAAAGCATGTTTTTGGAATGTGGGAGGAAACCAGAGCACCTGGAGAAAACCCACGCAAGCACGGGGAGAATATGCAAACTCCCACAGACATTGATCCAAGCTGGAGATCCGACCTGGGTATCTGTAACTGCACAGTAGGCAGTGATAGTCGCTGAGCTGATGTTGCCTGTCAATTGGTCCAGTTTAAGCATATACTAATGGACGTGAAGCACTAAGCAACTCTTGAAGCAACATCCAAGAGCAACCCTCACATGACCCACCATGTGTATGCTCCTTGTTGGCCAACAAGGTGGACAGAATCGCCTGTGGATGTAAAAGGAAAAATCAATAAACATAAAAAGACATACAACAGGCTATACAAACATTAATGGAAGATTCCCAAAAGCTCCAACTTAAGTGCCAAAGTGAGCCTTAAAATTTGTTGGATGACTAATAGGAATCTATTAATTCCCAGAAACATCCTAAGGCTCTTGATCTTCAACTAGTACATTCTTTTGTATCCCTCCATCTCCAGTCTGCTCATTTGCCTATCCAGATAAATTTTAAACCAATCTATCTGCCTCCAGTGCATTCCAGGCCCCCACAACTCTCTGTATAAAAAACATCCTTCTGACATCTGAATTATACCTCGCCCCTCTCACCTTGAGCCCATGACCCCTCATGATCTTCACCTTCAACCTGTGAAAAACCTTCCCACTGTTCACTCTATCTATATCCTTCAGAATCGTATAGACCTCTATTAGGTCTCTCCTCATTCTCCGTCTTTCCAGGGAGAACAACCCCAGTTTGCCCAATCTCTCCTCATAGCTAAGACCCTCCATACCAGGCAACATCTTGGTAAACCTCCTCTGCATTCTCTCTAAGGCCTTCATGTCCTTCCAGTAGTGCAGTGACCAGAACGGGACGCAGTACTCTAAATGTGGTCTAACCAACGTTCTAGACAATATTCATACCAAGCTGTTATGCAACCAGAAACCATGCTTTCTGTGGTGCATCTGTAAAAGTTGAAGAAAGTCGTAGGGGACATGCCAAATTTCCTTACCTTCATTTCCCATAGATTGGGAATATTCGTTGGCTTAAATTGCAACAATTGGAAAACTGCACAAAAGCTGTAGGGTTAAATTTCATGAGGGTTGTCAGGTCTAGTTCCAAGAGAGCCATTAAGAAAATTGAGGCATGGTTTTGAGAGTTGTCAGGGCCACAGGCATTAAGTTCAGCAGGTTATTTGCGCTGAAACAACACAAGGCCATGATTGTCTATATTGATAAGAACAATCTGGTGATAGTGAAATCAACCATTTTTTATTAGTCTGTGAATAAAGTAAAAAACGCTTTAATCTTTGCAAGATGTCTGCCATGCTCCAGCAAATGTACTGATACAGCACCACTCAGTGGCAAATATTGTGAATTGCAATGAAAACTCTGAAATGTAGTTTAATGGTAGTTGGTTAATGATCACATAATGTTAAGTGGAGCCTCAGTTAATACTCATTTCAAACAGTCACCTACAAATGCAATGCCATTACAATCTT
Source organism: Sphyrna mokarran (assembly GCA_024679065.1). Classification (NCBI taxonomy): domain Eukaryota; kingdom Metazoa; phylum Chordata; class Chondrichthyes; order Carcharhiniformes; family Carcharhinidae; genus Sphyrna; species Sphyrna mokarran. Next base: position 71,531,229 of record JAGIQG010000007.1, on the reverse strand, counting down.
TGAAAGATGTTAGATATATAAATCTGCTCAAACATAGATAATACACATTTTCCCCAAATTCCACCCATCACACTTCACACATGGACTTCAACAAGTCATATTCCTCACAGATGCTAATAGTTGCCAATGTATAGAGATTCATTTTTCTCTAATCCAAGAATGAATTCACCCTCAGCTGTGTGAAGATAAACCTATTTTTATCACATATGTCATTTGTCATTAGGAGGGTTCATTGGTCCTGTTCAGAAGCTGGTTATTATACTGTGCACTAAGATGTACAATGGTTTTGTCCTTACATGATAGTATATACTCTTTGAATTCACAGTGAGTACGTCATGGAATCTACCTGACAATGCAAAAGAAAGAGAAACTTAAAAGTCTAAGACTATTCACCATTAGTTATGCTACTCCATAATTGCCTGGGACATTATTTCCCTCCACTGAAACAGTGAGTAGTTTATTATCATCAGATTAAAATAAATAGGAGCAGGCGCAGGCTATTCTGTCCCTTGAGCTTGCTCCACCATTTGATAAAATTATAATTAATCTGATTGTGGACTTAACTCTATTTTCTTGTCTGCTTGCTCACCATTGCCTTCAACACCCTTGCAGATCAAAGATCTGTCCAACTTAACATTGAATGTATTCAATAACCAGCCTCCACAGTTTTCTGGGAGAGAGAATTCCAAAAACAATACCCTCTGAAAGAAGAAATTTCTCTTTATCTGTTTTCAGTGGTGTCCTTTTACTTTTAAACTGTGCCCTCTCATTCTAGATTGGCCTACAAGGGGAAAGATTTTTTGAGCTCCCTTAGAATCTTATACGCTTTAATTAGATCATTTTGCATTCTCCTGAACTCCAATTAGTATAGACCCAACCTACTCAGATAACTCCTTCAGGAATCAGCTTGTTAAGGAGGTCCTAATTGTACACTATACTCTAAATGTGGTCTCAATGCCCTGCACAGTTGCAACAAGATTTCCCTTTTGTCTCTACCTTCTTTCAATAAGGACCAACAATCCATTTGCCTTTCTCATTACTTGCTGTACCTGCATGTTATAATTTTGTGATTCATGTACAAGGACACCCAAATTCTGCTGCATCGAAGAAGTCTCTCCCCACTTAAATATTATTCTACTTTTTATTCTTCCAGCAAGCATGTTGAATGGAATTGGTGAGCATTTGCTGGCCTTTTGCAATAGTAATGGGCTCAGCACTGGGAATAACTTTTTAAACATAAGCACATCCACAAAAACATATGAAGGTCCCTAGATGGAAATATCCTGAACAGGATCAATAATAGCAACAAATGAAAGCATCCCAAAAGGTGTCCAAATGTGTCAAGGTGCTGATGTAGGATCTGGCCAGCAACTTGTGTTCGGACAGATCCACCTGAAGCTGAAGAAGGCAACAACCACAAAGTCCATTTACATTGTAAAATTTGTAGGACAGTTTCCAACTGACTCACTCCAATAGATTTAAAGTACTGATGAAGTCATGCAATGGGAATTTTTCAAAAGAGCAATTAAGGAGGCTGCAAAGTCACCATCGGGTGGAAAAGAAACAAAGAACAATGAATCACTGACTCAACATGAAAATTAATTGATGATAGAAAGCTGATGAATAGCAAGAGGACCAGGAAAATAACATCAGCAAAAAAGCAGTAAAGAAGGGCTGCAAGGGAGACAAACAAGGATGGATAGAATTAAAAGACAGTGAGGCACAATCAGCAGTAAATTAGAACAACTCCAAGATGCTGTACAAGATGATAGAAGAATTGACTGGTGCAAGAGCAACATTAATGTACCAATCATGGGCAAGGACAGTAAAATGTTATTGATGGATCAGGAGCAGGAAGCAAGGTGGGTGTAACACTTTTGGTAAATCTTCAACGAGCCCAACCCTTGCTCCACATTTGAATTCAATCTCAGTACCGCACCTCAACATCTGAATGCCAACCTGGAAGAAATTGTCAGTTCAGAGATCCAAAGAGACATAGAGACCCTGAAAAAAAACAAGACACCTAGGATCACTGAGTTACCAATAGAACTGTAGAAAGATGGCAACAACACTATCAAAACAGAGTTCAGAGCTCCGTCAACATCATTTGGACTCCAGAGGGTATCCCAGATGACTACAAGCAAGGCAAAATCATCAAGCTACTGAAGATATGGAATCATAGCAACTGCAACAATTGGACGGACATAACACTGTTGTCAGTTCTTGGCAAGATCTTCAGCATAGTGTTCCTCAACAGTTTGAAAGCAGGAATAGATTGTATCCTTCATGAAGAACAGGCAGGTCTCTGGGGTGTTAGATCATACTGAGAATAGATTCTTACATTCAGGAGCACAGAGCAGAATCTAGAACCTAGAGTATCAGAAACCACTGTCTATCAATTTCATTAATTTCAAGACAGCTTTTGATAGCATCCATTGACAGACAGTCATTCTAACACATCTCCAGGCAGTACAACAACCTATCAAAGTACATTAACTCCTTCAAAGCTTTTTATCATGACTCCAGATGCTGTATGAAGACTGACATGGGCACCATGGACTCCTTCAATGTCTTCACAAGAATATGGCAAAACTGCATTATCTCTCCATTCTTTCTCCTCTTAGTTATTGATTTAATCATGAAGAAGGCAATAGTGGTTGCAGAATTTGATATCCTGTGGCAACATCACTGGTTAGCAGACCTGGATTTCACAGATAACATCATCTTGCTGGCCTAAGAATGGCACATGCTCCAATTCATGACAACCAGTCCTCCCAGTAGTGCACCCAAGTTGGCCCACATAGCAGCAGTGAAAAGCCTATGATAGTGAAGGTTAGATGGCAAAACCACCAAGCAACAGAACATTCAAGACATCAATTACTTCTGTTCTCCGGGGAGGGCAATGTCATGATCAATGTTGATTCATTGGTCTTGCAGCATTGGTTTCCAGCGGCTTCACATGGTCTGGGTATTAATACCACCTACATTGCCATAAAACTGTGACTCTACATGTCATGATGTAGAGATGCCGGCATTGGACTGGGGTAAACACAGTAAGAAGTCTCAGAACACCAGGTTAAAATCCAACATGTTTATTTGATAGTAAAGCTACTAGCTTTTGGAGTTTGCCCCTTCTATCCACTCACCTGACAAAGGGGCAAACCCCAAAAGCTACTGTGTTTACAATCAAATAAACTTGTTGGACTTTAACCTGGTGTTGTGAGACTTCTTACTGACTTTACATGTCCACAGTTGTACCAACTGTAATCTATTCCAGTGAAACATGGAACAGAATATCAAAGGTATCATGTCTTTTACCAACATTGCCGACATCATATGGAGAGACAACATATAGTGTTATATAGAGAATTGGTCAGCATCGCTTGTGGAACATCATGATGGAGAGACAATGGCTGTTAACGGGACATGTATTTCACCTTCTGAAGTGGCAGTAGAGTGGGTACCACCAGATGGAAAAAGACAGCAGGGTCAGCCAAAGAAAAACATTCAAGAAGGACCTTTAAGAACAGGATGTCACCTGGGCTGCAGAAAAATAAATTGCAATGGACAAGAACTAGTATAGGAGTCTTGCTGCCTATTATCTGGCAATTATCTGAGAAACTAAGTTGAGCTGAGTTTATCTTTCCAGCCCAAGTGGAAAACTTCACTTTTTCCAGAAATTGCTATTGCACAGAACATAGAACACTACAGCACAAACAGGCCCTTCGGCCCACAAGCTGTGCAGATCATATCAGTATCTACCAGGCCACAGAAGTATCTGTAACTCCCAATCCCATTAAATCCCATGTACTCATCCAGAAGTCTCTTAAAAGACCCCACCGAGTTCGCCTCTACCACCACTGATGGCAGCCAATTCCATTCACTCACCACCCTCTGACTGAAAAACTTACCTCTAACATTCCTCTGTACTTGCCCCCCAGCACCTTAAACCTATGTCCTCTTGCAGTGGAATAATGATGGCAAACACCACCCATTTCACTGCCATTACGTTTAACTTGAACTGAACATGTCCTTCTTTAACCTGAACTTTGAAACAACTACTACTTTTTATTTTCTGAAATACTTGTAATCTAATAGACAAATGTATTTAATATTAAGCTTTTGAGATTGTTGCACCAATTCAGATTCTCCGTTTTAGTAGTTTTTTCAGTAAACTAACAATACCAACAACAAAGTTTTTGGCTTATGCAAACTTACATCTGTCAGTCATTGCTGGATATGTTTCTGTAAACTGTTCTTACAATGTTAAAGGTCCTTCATAAATGAAAATCCTTATTATAGGATATTCTGCACCAAATTAGGAAGTATCGGACTGGAATGGTAATACAGCACAGTCTATAGCATTGGGGAAAGAAAGATGTTATATGCCACCACAAATTATTCCTATCAGTGTGATTCTACGCTGAAGAGAGTTTTATAGTGCATAATGTTCCATCCTAAAACATATCATTGCAGCTACTGTTTGGCAACTGAATGAAATATGTCTCCTAAATTTGCTATATTCCCTTGAATAAAGATCATATCCTTTTAAACTTGAAGTCCAATATAGCCCATAAAACCACAGGAACTTTCCTTTTATAGGTTTTGATAGCAACAAACTACCTTTGTTAAATTACAGCTTTTCTTCCCTGAACCATCAATACAATTTGGGACATTCCTGCTTTATAGATGGCACATTGGAACAATATAATTTATTAGAAAATAAATCATTTAGTTGTCAAGAGCAATAATTCCATTTTTTCAAACATTCTGTACTTTATCTGCTACTACCAACAACTTGTTTATTGAATAATTCTGAATGACTTCCTTGTGTGCACTCAGAGATTCAATATACAGTTTAGAAACTTTTTGTAACAGTTAACAATGGTGGAAACAGATGTCATCGAGCCTTTTAGCTCTCTAATGAGGCAGGAAATGAGCAGCAATATAAGCACAGCTACTTGTAAATGGATGAGCGCCCATCTGCAGTTAATAATAATCAGTCTGTTTCACCAGCTACCAATACTGCACGTGCAAACTCAATCCTCAGGTGTCAGCTTACACTTACACAGAGTAGAATGAAATGACTTGTAGCTATTTATAGGAATAAGCAACAGTTCTGCATGGCCTTTTCCAATCCGATCTAAAAAGGCCTGTGTTTCTCCGGTAACACTTATTACCATTTTCCACAACTCACCAAGCCACAAATATCATTCCGTTTACAAAGAAACCTGTCAATCCACTGGTTAAAAAAATGCAGTGTGAAAAATCATATTCCAGAGATGCATGCCATTGCCATCTAAATATCTTGCTGCTGTGGATCATCATGCCAACCTTGCAGTAACAATTTTCATCACAGGTTGTGGTCAGAGCAAAAATAAAAATCCCTAACACAATCCATTCAAATTAAACCAACTGAATTCAAACTCAAAGCTTGATGAAACATTGTAGTACTTTATTTAAGGGACACATTCACAGTCAACAGTCTTAATTTTAAGCAATGTTTAATACATATTCGTAACAGTATGGGTGAGAGGAAGGATTGAAGCTGAATTTTCTTTGGTCACAATTCCAGTGGTTATATCAGCATAATGCATATAGAATAAAGGGTTAATGCTTACATTAATTGGACAATTATGCTTAAAAAGAAGTGCAATCATGATATCAAGGTCAGATGACCAGGAGACTGCAAAGGAGCAAGACACTGGAAGGCTGTGACCAGAGAATAATATCTCTACTATGGGGTCTTGGAGATAAATGGTAGTAAATAAATAGATTTAAGAGAAGCTTATTACAGACTAAGTCCCGCATAAAGTAAGTTTTTTTTATATCATGGGACACTGGCATCATTAGCTGGCCGGCATTTATTACCCCCATCCTTGGTTGCCCTTGGAAGCGCAGTTCAGAGTCATCCACATCACTGTGGCTCAGACCAGGTAAGGACAGCAGATTTCCTTCCCTAAAAAGGACATTTGTGAACAAGATGGTTTTCCAATAATGGTTTCACCGTCATCAGTAGATCCTTAATTCCAGATATTTTTATTGAATTCAAATGTAGCAGGATTTAAACCCAGGTCCCCACAACATTAGCTGAGTTTCTGGATTAATAGTCAAATGATAATACCACTAGGCCATTGCCAGAGTTACCAATAGAAGTCATCCAGCCAGATGACAACATAAGGGCAACAAGCCAGACCAATATTCATTGCCAACTTGTAACGGGATAATTCCTTCCAATCTCACATTAAAAAAATCATGGAGTAATGCATGATACACTCCGCAATTTATCTCTCTGCATCCCCTAGCATTCAGACTGAGTCTAAATCTCTCTTTCCCTTGATTTGAGACCTGGGACTGGATTCTGACTATTGGAATACGTAGAATTTCCCAATTCGCTAGATCTGCCTGAACTTGCACAATTTTCACTCTAGGGGATGGGTATAGGATCAATTCAGGTCCACAGAAGTGTCAAGGCAGACTGGTTAGAAGGCCTACACAGTTCTTTGAGACTTAGAACATAGAAAAACTACAGCACAAACAGGTCATTTGGCCCACAAGTTGCGCTGAACATATTCCTATCTACTAGGCTTACCTATAACCCTCTATCTTACTAAGTCTCTTAAAAGACCTTATCGAATCCACCTCCACCACCACTGCTGGTAGCCGATTCCACGTACCCACCACCCTCAGTGAAAAACTTATCCCGACATCTCCTCTGTACCCACTCCTCAGCACCCTAAACCTGTGTCGTCTTGTGGCAGCCCTGGGAAAAAGCCTCTGAGAATCCACTGATCTATACCTCTCAACATCTTATATACCTTTATCAGGTCACTCCTCATCCTTCGACGCTCTAAGGAGAAAAGACCGAGCTCTCTCAACCTGTCCTCATAAGGCATGCCACCTAATCCAGGCAATATCCTTGTAAATCTCTGCACCCTTTCCATGGCTTCCATGTCCTTTCTGTAATGAGGTGACCAGAACTAAGCACAGTACTCCAAGTGGAGTCTGACCAGGGTCTTATACAGCTGTAACATTATCTGCCGACTCCTAAATTCAATTCCTTGATTGACGAAGGCCAGTATACCATACACCTTCTTAATCATATCCTCTACCTGTGAAGGTGATTTGAGAGTCCTGTGAACCCGGGCCCCAAGATCTTTCTGATCTTCCACACTGCTAAGATTTTACCTTAATATTATATTCTGTCATCCCATTTGACCTGCCAAATGAACATGGTTGAAATCCATCTGCTACTTCTCTGCCCAGTCTTGCATCCTATCTATATCTCTTTGCAACCTCTGACATCTCTCCAAACTATCCACATCTCCAACCTTTGTGTCATCTGCAAACTTACTAATCCATCCCTCCACTTCCTTATCCAGGTCATTTATAAAAAATCACAAAGAGCAAGGGTCCCAGAACAGATCCCTGGGGCACTCCACTGGTAACCAACCTCCATGCAGAAAAAGACCCATCTACAACTACTCCCTGCCTTCTGTGGGCAAGCCAATTCTGGATCCACAAAGCAACGTCCCCTTGGATCCCACGCTCCCTCATTTTCTCAATAAGCCTTGCATGGGGGACCTTATCAAATACCTTGCTGAAGTCCATATAAAGCACATTTACTGCTCTTCCTTTGTCAATGTGTTTAGCCACTTCTTCAAAAAGCTCAACCAGGCTCGTAAGGCACAATCTGTCTTTGACAAAGCCATGTTGACTAATTTTTGATCATACTATACCCCTCTAAATAGTCATAAATCCTTCTTTCAGGATCTTCTCCATCAACTTATCAATCACTGAGGTTAGAGTCATAGGTTGATAATTTCCTGGGCTATCTCTATTCCCTTTCTTGAATATAGGAACCACAACCATAGTCCTCCAATCCTCCGGAACTCTCCTGTCTCCATCGATGACGTAAAGATCATTACCAGAGACTCTGCAATCTCTTCCCTTGCCTCCCACAATAACCTGGGGTACATCCTATCCTGTTCCAGCGATTTAACTATCTTGATGCTTTTCAAAAGCTCCAACACATCCACTTTCTTGATATAATATCAACATACTCAAGCTTTTCAGTCCATTGCAAACCTGCACTACAACCACGTTTTCCACCGTGAATACTGAAGTAAAGTATTCATTCAGCACCTCTGCTATTTCTACTAGTTCTAGACAAACTTTTCCACTGTCACATTTGATAGGTCCTACTCCTTCACATCTCATCCTTTTGCTCTTCACATACTTACAGAACACTTTAGGGTTTTCCTTAATCTTTCCTGCCAAGGCCTTCTCATGACCCCTTCTGGCTCTCCTAATTTCCTTAAGTTCTTCTTACAAATCATCTTCTAGATCCCTAACATTACCTAGCTCCTGAGCCTTTCGTACGCTTTTCTTTTCTTCTTAACTAAATTCATTACAACTTTCATGCACCATGGTTCATGTAACCTACAAAACTTCCCTGTCTCAGTGGAACATTGTTGTGCAGAACTCCAGACAAACATTCCTTGAAAATCTACATTTCTCCAAGAAAACTCCTTCTAATTTATGCCTCTAATTTCCTGCTTGATAGCTTCATAATTCCCTTTACTCCAGATAAACATTTTCCAAGCTTGTCTGATTCTATCTCTCTCCAATGCTAGTATAAAGGAGATAGAGTTATGATCACTATCCCCAAAATGCTCTCCCACTGAGAGATCCGACACTTGTCCACGTTCATTACCTAATACCAAATCAAGTACAGCTTCTCCTCTTGTAGGCTTATTCACACACTGTGTCAGGAAACCCTCCTGAGCACACCTAACAAATCCTCCCCATCTAAACCTCTTACCTTAAGGAGATTCCTATCGACATTTGGGAAATTAAAGTCTCCCATCATGACAACTCTGTTATTGTTATGTCTCTCCAGGATGTTTCCCTATCTGTTCCTCAACATCCCTGTTACTTTTGGGTGGCCTATAGAAAACATCCAGTAAAGTTATTGACCCCTTTCTGTTCCGAACCTCCATCCACAGAGACTCCATAGACAATCCATCGACAGCATTCACCTTTTCTACAGCCATGATACTACCTCTGATCAACAGTGCCGCTCCCCCACTTCTTTTGCCTTCCTCCCTGTCTCTCCTGAAACATCTGAAACCCGGCACTTGAAGTATCCAGTCCTGTCCCTGAATCAAACAAGTCTCTGTAATGGCCACCATATCACATTTCCAAGTAGTGATCCATGCTCTAAGCTCATCCACTTTGTTAACAACACTCCTAGCATTAAAATTGACACATCTCAAACCTTCGGCCTGAGTGCTTCCCTTCTCTATCACCCACCTATCCTCCCTCTCACACTGTCAACAATCTCTCTCTATTTGCGAGCTAATCTCCTCTCTCCCATCACTTCATTTTGATTCCTTCCCCTCCAACCATTCTAGTTTAAAGAAGTAAAGGAGATAGAGTTATGATCACTATCCCCAGTAGCTTTAGCAAACCTTCCCGCCGGGATATTGGTCCCCCTGGGATTCAAGTGCAACCTGTCCTTTTTATACAAGTCACACCTGAACCTAAAGAGGCCTCAATGTTCCAGGAACCTGAATCCCTGCCCCCTACTCCAATCTCTCAGCCACACATCTATCCTCCACCCTCATTCCATTCCTGCTCTCATTTTCTCCTCGCATATGCAGCAATCCCAAGATTACCACCTTTGCTTTCCTCCTTCTTAAATCTCGATCTAACTCCTTATGTTCTCTTTTCATGACCTCTTCTCTTTTTTTGCCTATGTCAGTGGTACCAATATGTACCACAACCTCTGACTCCTCTCCCTCAGGATTTCTCAGACGCAATCTGAGAATCCCGGATCCCGGCACCAGGAAGGCAAACTACCATCCGAGTTTCCCATTTGCCTCTACAAAATCGCCTGTCCGAGTCCCTCACCATACAGTACCCTGTCAATACTGTCTTCCTCCTCCTTCCCTTACCCTTCTGAGTTACAGGGCTGCACTCTGTGCTGGAAGCATAGCCACTGCTGCTTCCACCAGGTGGGCTGTCCCCCCTAATCTTGTCCCAGTAGTTGTTGAAGCTGTTTAGCCCTTTAGCTCTTACCGTAGGAGGAGGAGGATCCAGTCGTCCTGAGCAATGACCACTGACAAAGGCAGGACAAGGAACAGGTTCAGTATAGCCAGTCTGAGGGAGTAGGCACCAAATTAAGAAGCACAAACTCAAAGGTAGTTACTTCTGGATTATTACTTGAGCCACGTGCAAAATTAAGTTAAGCGAAAAGAATGCATGGCACAATGTGGCAGAAATGTGTTCCAGTTCTTGGGGCGTTGGCACCAGTATTGGAGAAAGTGGGATCTGTACCTCTGGGACTTATCCAAATAACTCTGCTTCCATTTTTGCTTTAGTGTGGTTACTGAGCAATAGCCAAGAACTGACTTGTAACTGCACATGCTCAGTCTGTTTTTTTAAGCACGCTGCTGTTTCAGTCACCATCTCTCTTGACCCCCTCACCGTTTACCACCTCACTTGCTGCCTTTTGACAACTCTGTTTTCTGCTTCATTCTCCATCCTTCGCCATACTCCTTTTACTTACAGCCTTGCTTGCAGCTCCGTCGCAAGTGCTTGTTCACAGGAGAGGGGAAAGCAGTGAGGAGCACATTAATTAGCAGAGAGTTGAGGAGGTCATCTTAGGGAAGCGGCAAGGAGAACATTGAGTGGGAAAGAGGGAGTGAGAAGAAGAAAATGACAAGGAGGATAGAGTGAGGAGGTCAAGGGAAAAAAAAAGGTACACAGGCAGCAAACAGGAGGGTGTGAGGGGTTTGGCAGAGGGAAGCATTAAGTGGGAGGCAAGTAGAATGAGTAATAAATTAGATAGTCAGTAAGTTTAATAATTAGAAGGAGGATTTTTGCCTGAGATATGTGGGAGACAACTAATAGGTTTATAATATCAAAATTGCAGGTCAGGAATGTAACTCAAAACTTATTACAAGCTTTCTTATTGGGAGGAGTATTTTCATCAGCATGGCAATTTTTAGGAACACTTTAGGAATGCTAACTGCCTTCGTCTATCAATAGTGATGTATTTTGAATCATGAAGCAGTGTTCAGGTCATAAGTGTACATATTACATATGTACAATTTCAATTCCAAATAAAATTAGGATCCATATGAGTGGCTATTTTGCGATTTACCTTGATTTAATGAAATGCTCAAAATGAACGTCAGGAATGGGATAAAGATTTCTACTACTGCAGTGCTTTATTTGACTGGGCAATGTTGGTTTCTTACTCTTTAAGAAAAATAATCTTGATTATCTTTGAAAAAAAAAACTTCCTTTTGTTGCTATTGCTCTATGCACTAAGGCCATGTATGTCAAAGTGACCTGTGTGTGATTGGTGGTGCTTTCACATGGCTCGTAAGCAAAAACAACTTTGTGTGGATGTTAAATATAAAGAGTGAATGTGTTGTCAAGATGTAAATTGAATCCAAATGGAAATGGAATAGGGCTACCATCTCTAGACTGCCTCGCTTCATCTTGTGCTGCTATCAGATTGAGCTTTCAGGCACATGGTATTGTTGTGCACCAGAGTGTGAAAGCTCACTTTATAATTGCTGACAACGATTCAGATTAGCTATCGAGTCACGAATGGAAAGTCTGAGTACCATAACTTCTGAGTTCTGGTGCAGTGTAACTTGGCGAGACATCAAGTTCCCAGATGAAGGTCTTCATGACAATTGCCTGGGATGTGCAAATGTCCCTGGGCAACTACCCTGCACTGGAACCATCTGAAAACGTGATCTAAATTGCAAACTTCAGATGGTTTGGACTATCATACATCAAGTTACCCAGAAAAAGGTAGAAAGACCAAAATCGCTTCTAACTTCTGGGTAACTACTGTACAGACAGACTCCAACCCTGTTCCAATACAGGATTCTACCACACTCCCAAAGCCTTTCATGGGACTGTTCTCATTTCTGTGACACTGCCCCCCCCCTCCTCCACAGCCAACACAGAACTCTTACCCCCATCACCGGATTCTTATCCCCATCCTGAGGTCCTGCCTGCCCTCCCCCTCCTACCCAAGATCCAACTCAACCATCCCAAAAGAATTAACCACCCCCACCCCTAAATCCTACTTACTTACCTTCTTCCCTAGCCTTTAAGCTTGGTTGGGCTTTAACTTGTTTGTGACAGCTTTTTAAAAAATTCATTCATGGGACATGGGCATCGCTGCTGGCCGTGTTTATTACCCATCCCTAGTTGCCCTTGAGAAGGTGGTGATGAGCCGCCTCTCGAGTTGCTGCAATCCACGTGCCGAGGATTGAGCCACAATGCAGTTAGGGAGGGAATTCAAGAATTTTGACCACTGGGGACGTGGAGACTCTGGAGAGAGCGCAGAGGAGGTTTACCAGGATGCTGCCTGGTATGGAAGGTCTGAGTTACGAGGAGAAGTTAGGCAAATTGGGACTGTTTTCCTTAGAAAGACGTAGACTTAGAGGAGATCTAATAGAGGTGTACAAGATTACGAGGGGTATAGATAGAGTTAACAGGGTTAAGCTTTTTCCTAGGATGGACTTGAATAGCACGAGGGGTCACGGGCTTAGGGTGAGGGGGGTAAGGTATAATTTGGATGCTAGAGGGAGTTTATTCACACAGAGGGTGGTGGGGGTATGGAATGCGCTGCCAAGTAAAGTGGTGGAGGCAGGCACTCTGGAGTTATTTAAGAAATACTTAGATAGGCACATGAACAGAATGAGAATGGTGGGGTATAGAAAACTGATTTGAAATAGGGATCATCAGCCTGGGAAGACGCTGGGAAGTGTGTAAATAGATGATGATATTGATGTACTTGTTTTTATCCTACAGGTGCTTTGGTACACCTTGTTGTCTAACGAGGGGCATGCACGCGATGGGTCATGAGAGGGCTGCTCTTGAATTTTTTTTTTGAGAGTATCCTAGTGCTTCACGTTGTTAGTGTACGCTTGACCTGGACCATTTGATGGGCAACACAACAGTTCAGTGACTATTGCTGTGCTGTGCAGATACATGGATTTGGGCCTGTGTCTGTGGGAGTTTGCGCATTCTCCCCCTGCTTGCGTGGGTTTTCTCCGGGAGCTCCGGTTTCCTCCCACATCCCAAAGATGTGCTCTTAGGCTAATTGGCAAAACAAATTCTCCCTAAATTGTCTCAAATTTGGTTTTTAATCCATAAATCTATAAACATGGACAGGGATGGCGGGTAGAGGTGGGAACATCGGGGTGGCGGTGCGGGCTCATTGGGCCGAAGGGCCTGTTTCCCATGCTGTTTTGTTCTTTGTTCTTTGGGAAGGAATGGTGATATATTTCCAAGTCAGGACAGTGAGTGATTCGGAGGGAAACTTGCAGGTAGTGGTGTACCCATGTACCTGCTACTAAAAGTGTGCACGGCCTCCTTGCATTTGATTGAGCTGCAGTCACTACTTGTCCCGGGAATGCACTGCAATGTCCATATCTCTCTTGCCCCGAGTTGGAAGGTCAAGCAAGATAGATCAAAAGAAATTTATGGTATAGAAACTAGGAGCAGTGTGGCAATTTGACTCTGACTGCCAATCTATGGAAGCTCAGTACAATGTTTCATAGGAGCATTGTTCAAATCACAAACTGATATGCAAAAAACATTGCACAGCAACATAATATTGCCCAATAGCACAAAGCACTGACAATCCAGTGCCCTGCCATACCATTCACTTTGTCCTCACTTTTAAATTAAAACACCTTAGCCATTATTCATAAAAGAAATGAGAAAAAAAAACCATGAAAAGTAATAGCTGTCCACTTGACAAATTAGAAACCTATATACACAAGATAATTTTGTGTTGTATTTAAACAAACTGTTGTACCACTTGTACACATACCTGTGTTCACCTGGCTGGCCATCTATCATTGTCACTCAATAAAGACTGCTGAACAGAGCTGTCTTCACTGAAGCTCACTCAGTCACTTGAAACACAGAGCTAAATGATCAGCTTTAGAAGGTTTTGGTACAAATGGTGCAGCATTTTCTTCCTGCACTGTGATGTGACAAACCATCTCACTACAAGTCACCCACTCTGCCTGCTGTTCACAGGAGGTTTTGAACAAAAGGATAAGATGGAAATAGGGTGGGAACTCTGGAAAGCAGGTCAGCCAGAACTATTCAATGTGGAATCAAGAACAGGATAGACAGAGGTCAGAGAAAGTGCAGCAGTAGCGGCAGTCTACAATTCAGCGAGAGAAAGGTGATCAAAAAGAAAAGATACAAGATAAAAAATATATTCAAAGCTTTTTTTGACAAACATGAACAGAATTATACATTAGTGCATGTGTGTATTTGGAATTAATTAAAAACTGTCGAAGTTCACCATTTTTAAAACACTTCTTGCATTTATGAGAGGGTTGTATCTTATAATAGCGGTTTTGGCAAGCGTTATGAGGATCTTGGGAAGGATAAGCCACAGGGAACGTCCGAGTGAGAAGTGACTTTGAAATGCAATAGCAGATACTTGAGGAAGCGATTACTGCCCTTGGGGAGGTAGAAGATGATGATAACAGAAGAAGATGTTGTAAGATACCACAGACACTGGTCTAAGTAGAATCAATTGTTCCTTTATAAGTTTCACATTCCAGCTGTCAAGAATCATAATTGTACATAAATCACACTTCTTAGTACGGTTTGCTTTGTTTTTAAAGAGCTCCCACTAGTTGAGGTGTTCGATCAGACTCTATTCACTTGCTAAATTGGACTTTTGGACCTGATCACTTCCACTTCATTTTTCTTTATTCTGCCATTGTTTATTGACAGGTCATCTTAGGAGAAATGTTCTGATTGTTATTACTAGTGGCAGTCGAGTGAAACAGGTAAAGAGACTGCTGTGCTTTTAAGGTTGCCAAATCTGGTTAGACCTGAATATTTCAATTCTTCACTTCCTGCCCCAACCACACCAGCCCAGTCACAGCCTTTTACCCCATCTTCATTTCATTTTCTATAATTAATGAGCAAAAACGTTCCAAGAAAAAGACACAATTTTCTTTAAAATTACCCCCTTGATTTTCCTCCTGGTTTGTTCACTGTACAGCCCACAAGATTATTCTTTAATTCCAAGACAATTCTGAAGATTCCCAGTAAGGTCAGGAATCGGGCAAAAGTCCATTTCATTAGATTGCCACTCAGTCTGTGCTGTGCAGTTATATTTGGGCCTAGCACAATTTAAAGATCTTAGTACAAACACTTCACATGACAGCACTTCAATGGCCATCGCAACCGTGGCCATTGCTGAGATTGAAACATAAGGCAGCCTCAAAAGCAGGGAATCCTCGAAGAGAGAAATTTGGGGTTGATCTTGTGTTGAGAATTTAAGCAGAGAGGTTGATACATCTAACTCATATCTTGTATTATTTTCTGATCAGAGAGGAAATCATTCAACTCATTAATCAAGATTACTGGCAGTGCCTGGGCGTGACCCTCTCCCCCTGAACAATGCACTCATCTGACCTTCTCTGACAAGTTCTGCCCACCACCTGCATACCATAGGAGACCTATCATAATTCACGTTGGCATGAATGCATAATGTAACAGAGGGGTTTTATTTGAGGCCTGATAATTAGATGTTACATTTATTGGAATGGGCTTCCTGATGTTGAATGTCATGATTCCTGTTATATCACTGATGGGAGAGGAGAGATGCAGTAACAATTGCATCAAGCCTTTACATTGATGTGAAACACAATTTGGATCTCTTACGGGATTTTACGCTCCTTTTGCCAAATCCCACCCAATGAAAGCAGGAGCAGAAAATCTCTCTCATCCATCCACTGCCCCCCTCCCCTTTACATGAAACCTGGATGGGGCAGTGGGCAGTAACAGGAGGATGACTGAAATTCACAGTGATTGTTTTGTGAAGATGTGACTTATTTGGTAAATACAGAAATGCAGTATAAATAGTATATATGGACTTACACAAGTCTAAGAATGCTTGTCATTAAAATTCAGGCACAAAAGCTGAATTCTTATAAAATTAGAAAGTTGCGGACAAAAAGGAAACAAAAGGTTCAGGTAAACGGGTGCTGTTCGAAGCAGAGATTGTATGGAAATGGTTAATCCTCGAAGTCACTGTTGGTTCCAGTTTTAATAACATTTTGGAGTCAACATCTCCAAATTCCAGTATGTTGGTGTGTATTGAAAGGGTTATAATATATAAAAGTGAGTTAAGAGAACTCACTTTAAAGCAAATTATTGCAGATGCTTTAAATTGGAAATAAAAACAGAAAGTGCTGGAAACAGTCAGCAAGTTAGGATTATATATAGAGACAGAAACAGTGGTAATGGGGAAGTCCAACACTGGGGCTGAAAGCAGGAGTCAACATTGCTTCAATATGCAGCTGACCCAGGGGGTGGTAAATTGTTGATGATAGCTAATTAAAAGGCCAAGGTGAGAGATCACCCCAGGACTGCTGATCCAGCGCCACCAAAAGCAGTGGCCATTGCTAAGGCTGCAACATATGAGAGGGTGATTCAATGACTAGGAAACCTTGAAGACAAGCAAGTAGGCTGGGACCAAGCACGCCTCAATAGTCAAGGAGATTTGGGTAGGGATTATAGGGGAAAGACGTTGCTGGCCTCTTTATAAAGCATATTGTACTGGGGTTCAAAAGTACCCAAGTACTTGGGGGCTGCTTTATTGCTGCAAGGGAGGTCATTGCCACTGGGAAGCACTTCTGTGAAGCAATGAATAACCATAATAGAAGTCCCAACTGCAGAGCTCACCTCCTGTGTGGCCGCCAGATTTCATCTTGAGGCTTTCCTACGTGGTGAAGGACCATCTCAATACTGGTGAAATGTGGTCCTTAATTGGCCATTTAAATGGCTCAATTGCCCTTTCATCAGTCTGAGCCAACAACATTCCCATTGCATGGAAGTCAGCAGACAATTACACTGGTTAAAACCTGATATAGGGAGATCTTTGCAGTCGCACCAGAATTTTGCAGTGTGACCCCATACTGGAGACTGCTATTTTAATCAGGGCAGCCTCTGTGAGAATCCACTGGATCTGGAGGCTCCATGCCTCTTTGACGTACGACAATACAATATCAATCCAGGGGAGGGGTTGCCCTTCCAGTGTTTTGGATCTGCGCTCCTAGACCTTGTTTATTTCTTCAGCTTTGTTCTTCCATCCTATCTTGGCAGCACCTACCTCTCTGTGAGGCTGCCAGTTCTATAGAGGTGCTGGCCCTCTGATTGCATGGGCATTAAGGATGGTGCCTGTGAAAGCTACCATTAAGAAGATGGCTAAGCCACCTCACTGCCGGCAAATGGTGGCTTAGGATTCTACTGATCGGGGTCCCAACATTTATAGGAAAATTCAATGCATTAACACTGTTGCTCTCTCCATGGACGCAGCCAGACTTGCTGAGCATTTCCAGCAAGTTCTGTTTTAATTTGGGATCATTTTAATACTATATTTATTGGCCCTGGTAAGACCATACTTGGGGTAGTGTGGGCAATTTCGAACTCTCAATTTCCATGTAGATGCTTGATTACTGGAAGAAGATCAGTAATCTTCTTCCAGATTTAACTGAATTTAACTGAATAATATTTGAGGAAAGATTGATTAGTCTGCATCTTTTTTTCTTTTGAAAAGACTGAGAAGCAATATGGTAGAGGTGTTAAAAAAAAGTACAGACAAATCGCATTCAAATAAACTTTGCTGCATGTACAAATTTAACCACAAGGAATCATGTTTACAAATTAAAGGCAACAACAGCAAACAGGAAATGCAGGAGGTGGTTTTTATAAAAGTATGTTATGTATGTGACAAACGTGGTGGAACAAGAAACTTTAATGTATTTCAAAAGGGACTAAATAGAGCTCTTAACAATAAATGGAACACAGGGTTATTAGAAATCCATCAGATGAACACTGTAGAGGAGTGAAAGTGATCAACAGAATGTTTTCTATTGCCTACCTGAATCCATTATTGATCTTGCTACAAGTAGGGTCTTGGAAAACCTACACTGAACTGTTCCTGTCCGCTTCACAATGAGAATTTCAGGAGCTGCCCCAAAGCCATTCACTTCATATTGTCAGCAGATCTTAAATAAAATATGAAAAAAATAAGGAAATTAGGATGCAGGATCTTCATTTGGTTTGACTAATTGATGCTAAAATGAAACCAGGACTATCTGATCTGGATCTTGCAAGTATTTCAAGCAATTGAAGGCCCATTACCTGTGCATACAATGAGCATAGTTATCAGAAAAGGGGAAGTAACAGAATTATTTTGAATAAAGTAAATGTGAATAGCCCCAGATGATAAGGTAGTGTTCTTTGTTTCAAGAGGTATTATTACACTGAATTCCCAACTAAAATTCACCTTTCAACCTTAACCAGACCAACAGGAAAATGCAGCCTAAACACCTGCTCTTTCACCTTTTGAACCCAAGTGCAATGTGCTTTATAATATTTCTCATCGGGGAAAACATTGAAGAGTTTCCAATAATTATGTGCAGAGGTAAAACCCAGAGTCAAAACTATTCAAAACTTAAGAAAAGCAAAGTCCTAAAATCAGTCTTTACATATTATTGATATTTCCAAAGATCTTGAATATTTGGTTTTATAAGTTTCCTGTAGATAAGTTGGGTAATTTTGCTTAAAATACACACACAATTCAGTGAATTGGACTTTTAGCAATACATTTGTTCAAATCTGTTCATTTGACAGCAAATTAAATTGGGTCAATTTTGTTACTGAGTGAATTACATTTATTCTCAAATGGTTTTGATGAAAAATAATGAACCAAAAAGAGTATAAAATTAAACACACCTCAAAAAGATATGCACATCTACCAGAGTTTAAGAAAGCCAATGACATACTAGATTTGATACTTCACACGTGTGGAAATAATCTTGACAGCATTCCTTTCCTTCTACTTTAGCTTCTTATCAGATGCCTAGCTCTTTTGTCCTTTCTGCAGTTTGTTCCATTTGATCTGTTGGGGGGATGGGGGGGGGGAAGGGGGGGTGGTGGAGGGGAGGTAGGGGCTTTACGTCTTGTTCAAACTCCCTAAACCAAAGTTTTCAATATTCCTGCGGAGTTTGCAATACTTCACTTGCATTCATAATGATTAAAGGAACCAGTCAGCCTATTGAAAAAAGCATTTTTCAAAACAGTACATTTTACAATCTGAAGAAGGAAACACCATCCAGTTTACTTAAAAAATGAATAATAGTTTCGGTGCCAGTGATGCACGAATCAGTGTTTTGAAAGAAATCTAAGAATCGGCAAGTGTTTGGTCTACTTTCTGATCAGATCTCGGAATCTATTTCTTGTAGACAATAGAGCCTGAAACCGCTTCAAGAAAGAAAACTAAAAAAAAACAAACACATCAAAAATGCAAGGTATGGAATAAACTGACAGTCTGACCTACCACACTACAATGTAAAAGAGCTAATTTGCACATCTCAGCAAAGATGGGGCAACATTTTCTTAGCTAAGTCATTAACTTTTTCTAGCCCTAGGCTGTTCTGCAGTTTTAACAGTGCGTTCCTCATCTATTCCAAGCAGCTTTTTTCCCTGAATGTAAATGTCCATGTAAATCAGGCAACTAAAGTTAAGCACCATGAGAAAAGAATTCAAAGCAGATAGAAATTAATCCTTTCAATAATTTCAGATGTACTTACTACTGGGCAATGTTTATATGGGTCCTCTAGAACTATTTTGCTTAATTCATTTGCCCTAATATCATCCCCTTTGCCATGCACCATCAACCCTTTTGCCATTTCATCATTTCTGCCTTCGAATGCATCACAAACAACCTCTTATTTGGCAAAAAACTGTTAAACTGTATTTTTCTAGTTCTGACGGAACACCATAGATCTTAACATTGGGATTGAATTTTAACCCCACAAAAACAGGATGAAATATTAAAATATTCAAACCTCACACCAATCCTCCCACTTCCGGGTTTGAAAGAAACAGGCTATAGACAGAACAGCTGGCCTACTCCTGAAAGACAAATTGGCTATTTAAATGTTATAATGAGGTGGGGAATTCTGGCTGCTATGTTTGCAGGCCTTGGGAAACCCAAAAGCTCAAAGGAAGCAAGACCAACTTCAGGAAGAAAATTTAAGTTTCCTTATAGCATTGCTTGGGAACCAGGAGGAGTACCAATGCTTCCTTCTCCCCTTTCTCAACCTCTAACCCCACCCTACACCCCTCAAGCTTACCCAATTCCTTGGGATTGGACACCCTTCCATTAGATATCACCCCCATCCAAAGAACCATGTCCCAAAATAAAAATCCAAAGTCAGGAATTGGGACACTCCTCCTCCTTCCTCTGGATTTGCACCAAATGCTTCATGGTTTCTTATCCATATCTGAGATTAGGCTTCTGGCATGTTTACGCTCAAGACCCCCATTTAATTTTGACATAGGGATCCCAACGACTGATGAAGATCAATCCCAAGAGATAGTGAAACAACAGACATTTTTGCTGTTAAACCTGTAAGCAAGCAGCAGACTTGCGCACTCACTTAAATAATATTGTTTTAGTTTAGCTGGAACCAGAAGGTCAACTCTACAACGTGAGGAGACAACATAGACTGACACTGCATTGCAATACTGAGAGGGTGCTGCATTGTTGCTATTGTTATCTTTCACCCTGAAGGAAAACAGAAAGTTCTGATTGGTCCTGGCCAACATTCCCTTCTCAACAGGCCAGTTAGCTACACTTTGCTGTTTGAGAGAGTATAATTTTCCTACATACCAACAATGACTATGTTTCAAAAATGATTCACTGCATGCAAATGCTTTGGGATATGCTGAGAATTTACTAAGATGCTATGTAAGTTATAATGTGGTTAGTATTTCTTTAAAATAATATATCATTTGAGATTCTGGAAACAAGCATTTGTAAAATGCTTGTTCTTTTATTCTGGCAGAGACATTAGAGACCCACAATAAACTAGATAATGGAGTCTGCTGGTAGCATAAGAAAACCAGAATGAGCTTCATACAAACTGAAAGCCTGGTTCCTGGAATCTGAATTAAAAAGAGGTCAATATAGAAGCAGCTTTACTTGCCTGTTGGGCGAGTGCTTAATAGCTGAGCTTTTTTTTCAGTAACAAGGCATTTATTTCATGTTAAGGGGAGGGAACAGAAAAAACTGGCAGAACCTGCTTTGTCCAGATCACGCCAGATTTGGTTTCCTGTTGGTTAACTGTGGAGGTCTGCTGACACAGTAACTGGCACAAACAGGATTGCCAGCTCTTGAGCAAAATGTTGTCAAAATATTGCTATGGATCCCTTTGTAGCTTTAAACATCCTCCTATCTATTGATGATTAAAAATAACTAAATATAATAAAAGAAAAATAACTATTATAAATAAGCACTTTCCTAGCTATATGGAAATTTCTAGTTATAACTCAGTTAACTTAAATGGAAAAGCTCCACCCTTCCTGACAACTGAGCCAGACTAGACTGGTAATAGATGGTAACTGTTGTCCCCGTCGATAGCAAATCTAAACAGGATTTTCCTGTGTGCATGGGACATCATGTGGTACCTAAGGTCCTACCAAAAAAAAGCACACCATTTTTGGATTGTTTTATGTCACTGGAATATAATTGGAAGGTGCTATATTTGGGATTCTTCTTTATCTCCAGGGATTTATCATCATCAATGACTCAACTGCTTCCGAGTCCAGAAAGCTGCTGTCTGGTCTCCACTTGCGACTGAAAGTATGGATTTAGATTTTCTTGTTTTTAATCACTGGAGTTACAGGATTTGGAGTGGCAACTTTGGAGGACAAGTAAATAAAAGATACTCACATTGAGATCATGGGTTTCTGTTTACCAACTTTCTGCCATAGATCCCTGCACCCCATTACCTTCCTCCATCCTCTGAAATGCAAGAATGCCATAAATAAGTGGTATTTGGTGCTGGAGGAAAACTCAAACAAAACCACGATATTGATGATCAGTGTCTAACCCCCCTCTTATCAATTCTTAATTTAGAGTTCAAACCCAATAATAAACTGCAGAGAGAATTAATGTGGAAATGTCGTGAATAAATAGCTCAGTTGTCTCCGAGTTGAGTGACAACATCCACTGGAACATCTGACTGACTGCAGCACGCATCAAAAAGTAAACACTAGGGTTTGGTACTTAGCAGTCAGAATACTGCAGTTGCTTCCTGGAAGAAATGAGTGGAATTCTGTGCTGTGCATTTTAGAAATAATAGTTCCAGTGCTCCCTGGATTTTTTTTTGTCCTTAATGTAGTGGTAGAAAAATATAGCAGATGTTTTCAAAATTATCTACGATTCTTCAGCACTTTATACGTTCAAACGAGTAGTACTTTTTAAAATAATTAATTTACACACCCATTTAATTTTGCAATTAATGTAATGAATATAATTCTCAGTATTACAAACAGAGAGAGAATATCTCATTGACTGTGCAGAACTTTGGGATGCCCTGAGGTTGTGAAAAGCACTTTAAAACTGCAAGTCTTTAGTTTGATTTTATTGAATGCGAGGGTGGATCTTTTTTGTACCATTGTGAAGGACATCAACAATTTTTTGAAACAATTCCAATATTTTTGTCCCTGGAACTCTTGGATCAGTTAGTGTATGTTTTGGTACAGCTCAAAGCTCTGTGACTGCATCAAGATCTTCTATGATGCACACACAGACAGCGTTATCGCTTGCTGCACTATATCTCATGGCAGAAAGTCAAGATTAATTATTGTTCTTTCAAAGTGGATTCCAAGAGATTCAAATCTGGCTTCTTCAATCCAGTGACAAAATCTTAAGTGAAACCATCCACTTCAATGGAAAGGAAAATCAAGTGGGGTTTATTACAAAAGCTGGTCTGCCAATGCTTATTTTCTGCATACTATCAATATTTAAAGTTTATCTTAAAAGCCAGCAAAGAACTGGATCAAAGGGAAATTCTATGGGGGGGGGGGTCTTGGCTGCCAGCAGAAAAACCAATGGAAGACCCCTTGTCATCTTTTTTAGGGAAAGGTTGTTGCAATATTTGCCGCTCAGGCACTTTACAAGCCAGCAGCAGTGCCTGCGGTTAGTATGACTTTCACCCATGGCCTAGTATCGTTGTTACTGATTGAGGGAGGGAGAAGAAAATCCAGATCAAGGGTGGATGGGAGATTGTCTGACAACAGTCCCAACCCAATTCCTGAAGCTGGATCCTTCCATCAAAAACCTTTGAACACCACCTTGGGAGTCTGCAGGCAACCCCACATGCGTTTACTTGTCTTATCACCTATGTGGCAAGCCCCTGACCCATCTAGGTTAGTACCAGCAGCAAAGGAATGAAGTCCTTAAGTGACACCACAGGTCTTCCTGCCACAGATTTCATCAGGTTGGAGGCAGGAAGGTGGCAGTTGTCCTATGATTCAGCCCACCCACTAAACCTACTATAGGGGAGGGAAGATGATTCAAGTTTGTTGCCTGGATTCAACAGTGTAATAACCTGATGGATGTTGACTTCTTGGCAGCCAACTAAAACAGCAGCATCATCTCAGCAGCTTTAAAATCCATCAACCTCAACATGAGCTAAAACAGATCCTAAACTGAAGTTAAATTAGATTTCACTTTTTTTCGTCAATTATCTTGAATCTGCGATTATTGTTTCCTGACCCTCCTGCTAATGGAAACAGTTTCTCAGAAAAAGGCATCACCATTCTGCCTTTTTGTTATTTCTGCAAGTTCCACAATAATAACACAAATACGAAAATAACAGGGAATTTAAACACCAAAGGATGAGAATTCCCAGTTCTTGTTTCCACTAAACCATGCTGGCAAAATGCATGATAATATTTGGCCCCTGAAGTTTTTCCCGATCTAAGAATGTTTTGTTGATGGAAGCATCAGTTGTGTCACTTCTATCAGCTTTAAACATATCTCCTAAGCCCACCTGCTGCCCCATCAACTCACGTAGACTTTTCTACCATTTGCTATGGCAGGATTCAAACCTAGGTCCCCAGTCCATTATTCTGGGACTCTAGATTACCAGTCCAGTGACAATACCACTATGCCACCAGCCGCACTGCCAAAAGTCTGCATGGCTGCAATGCCTTATCAGAAATTGTTCTGCACTGTGATAGTGACAGCAAAGGAATTGGAACTGAAAGTAACAGGTATCATGATTGTTTTAAGACACATTAATGTCATTATGGATATCGAACTAGCAACTTTGGTGTTATTAGCACCATACTGTAACCACCTGAGCTAAGTGGCCAGCATTAACACGTACAAGTGCAAGAAGCCCATGGACTTATTTTGATATTTTTGTCATCAAGATTAGAATCAACCATTGGCTGCCTCTAATACTGACATCTTCTCTTTTCTACCAAGAAGAATCTGTGAATTCCCTGTCCTGAGCCTTGATTTCTCACCAGAATCTTTCCATTCTCCCATCATGTCGTCTCTGAGGTTGTCTTATCCATGAAACCCATGTCATGCTTGTAATAGAGTCCTTGTTATACCACTATGTCAAATCTGTATGTAACTTCACTGTCTTCTATGGATCAGCTTTGATTGAAGGGTCTTGTGCCAGCAAGATCAGCATGGATGTCCACAGAACTGGCAGTTCATGTTGTCATTGTTGGTGCTTGGGAGAGCTTCTGCACTTCTGCCACCTCTGAGCACATCAGATTTTGTGCACTTGGTGCAGATGGTTTTCAAATTTCAGAGTTTGCTTCTATATGGGCCAGTCCACTGTAGTGTTTCCCCAAGAGATGTGGTCTGCAATGCAGAAGTTTGTAAAGCTCTTTTATGGGGATCATTCCATTGTTTGTACTGACCATCTTTATGCTGAGACTGTTCCATACAAAAATCTGTTTGGGAATTCTGAAATCACCAATGCAGGAGACATGGCCTGTCCAACTAAATTGAAATTTTCTGTAGGTTGGTCTCCATACTGTTAAATCCAGAGTCATGAAGAACATGTTAATTTGTCCCAATGCCACTCAACTGCTATCCACTTTCGTTCCTTTACATATTCTAAATGTTGTTAATAATTGTTCTCTCGCCTCAGGTACTGCCCCTTTCTTTCAAAAATTGAATTCTTACTCCCTCATTATTCACCATTGTGTTCTTGAAAATCACCATCTCACTTCCAACAACTCTTTGATCTCCAAAGTTTTTGTAATTCATTTACGGGATGTGGGCGTCACTGGTTAGGCTAGCATTTATTGCCAATCTCTAATTGCCATTCAGAAAATGTTTTAACTTGACACCCTGCCAAATCCATACCCATGGTTCTGAGAACATCACGTTTGAGCTTCTCTAATCAACATCTGTAAGTTCCCCTCGAAGTCACATTCCATCCTGATTTGGAAATATATATACCCATCCTTCACCGTCACTGGGTCAAAATCCTGGAACTCCCTTCCTAACAGCACTATGGATGTACCTGCACCCAGGGGCTGCAGCAGTTCAAGAAGACAACTCACCACCACCTTTTCAGTGCATTTAGGGATGGGCAATAAATTCTGCCCTAGCCAGCAATGCCCACATTTTGTAAATTAATTTTTAAAAATCATGTTTTTGTTCTCCCAAAACACCAATACTGCCCTAATAAAGGGCACAAATGGTATCCTCTGTGATAGTAGTCTATCACATCTTCCTTAACATTCAACATGATTGGCATTCTAGCCCAATGCTTTGCCTTCATTATTTAGCTCACTGGAAACACTGTTGTTTGATAACACTCTGACCTATTTAAGCATTGACAGAGCATCTCTTGCATTGCCCTCTTTTACTTTCTCCAGGCACTTATCCGAATCTCCCAAGGATCTATCCTTGCCCTCTTTCATCCATACGTGTTGTTGATATCACTTACAGAGGTGAGGCTAAGGGATCTTAGCCCCTTCCCTTCCTCAGTGTTGCCAGATTGCTTGTTCAGCATTCATCTCTACCACAAACTCTATATACTCTTATCATTGATTCTACCCACTTCTGTGCCACTGTCTCATATTAAATCAATATGTTTGAAACCTCAGCATCCTAAGCTGAGTTTCTGACCCCATATTCTCTCCAACTAAAAATAAAATTCCATCTCTATAACTCTGCTCTTCCCTACTCCTACTGTAGTTTCTCTGCTTCCCAAATTTTCATACATTCCTTTCTCACTCTCAAACTTGACCATTCTAAAATTTTCTGGCCAAGCTTTTATCTTCAATAAATAGCAGTTCATCCAAAGCTCCACTACCTCTGTTCTATTCTGCACCAATTCCAATTCAGTCAATACTCCTGTCTGATTTGTATTGACTTCTACTCGTTTAATGCTTCAACTTCGAAATTTTCATCCTTGCGTATAAGTCCATTTATGGCCTAGACCCTGCCGATATTAGCAACTTCCTGAAGCTCATGATACATCCCCACACCACCTGCAAAATCTCTATTCATCTAATTTGGCCATCTCCTGCATCCCCCAATCTTGTGCACTACATCCCGATGCCATACTATCATCACCGCAATTGCACACAATGGAATTCCCTCCCTACACTGCTTTGCTTCACAACTGTTTTTTTCTCCTTAAGTGCTAACAACCAAATGTTTATTCACCTCATATAATAACTTTGACTCAGCATTCATTTTTTGTAACGCAGCTGTGAAGCACCCTGAAGTCCTTTAAATGCAAGTTCTCACAATACAATCAAGTTTCAGGAATTTATAATGCCATCAATTGTCAGTATTTTCTGGGGAAAGTCACTGTCTCCTTTTGTGGACCTTCACTTTAACTGTAGAAATGGCTCATTTACAATAGGGAATTAGGATCAGTTACACCATTTACAATAAAATCATTCTCCTTTTTCAACAAGAGGAGGCTGGATGGCTCAAACAAGTTGGTTCTTTTGGATTGCGTGAACTAGAATGGTTTTAGGTATAATTTCCAAAACCTGTGACATCTGCCATCCAGCAGGACAAAGACAGCAGATCCATGGGAACACCATCACCTCCAAGTTACACATCATCCTGATTTGGAAATATATATCTCTAAATCTCCAAGGCCTGGATCCTGGAGCTCCCTAACCAACAATATTAGCATTTTCACCACACGGATTGTGATCAAGAATAGGCCAAGCATCACTTTCTCAGGTCAACCTAGAATGGGCAATAAATGCTGACCTTAACTGTGAGGCCAATTATCTCACAATTGTATTGAATCACAATTAAGTAGCAAAATTACATATTTCACTGGTCAGGATCAATTGGGTGGGCATTTAAATTTGAATTAACCAATTAAGAGGTTTGAACCAAGCAACAAATTTTCATGGGAGGAGCTTTCATAATATTTCAATTAACAAATTATTTGAATTGATAAACTTATAATTAAGAACAGAATTTTCCCAACCTATGATTAAGACCCATATTTGGGCAGGAATTGGGAGCTCTTCCCAATGTAGAGCCCAAAGGAAAACTACATCAAATCTGCTGACCCTGGCCTCACTGGTTTTTGACCTGGGGGTTTTGCACTATATTCCATGGTGCGACAGGCCTGATAGCACATAGCGTACCATCCTACTTGTGCACCATTTTGAAAAGGCATGCAACATTTCTGACTCACTATTGAAGAAAGAAGGTGGACATCCTGAAAATGAAGATGGATCTCTGGGAACATTCTGAAGCTGGATGATGGACCTCTGCAGGATACCTAATCTGGGAGATCCACTTATAGATGCCCCCTGGACCCCAGAATGCCATTGCAGTAAGTGAGGGGAGTATCCACATGCGGACCTTAATGATTATCGGCCGGTGGCTCTGACATCCATCATTATGAAGTGCTTTGAAAGCTAGTCGTGGCACAAATCAATTCCAGCCTCCTGGATTACCTGGATCCACTACAGTTCGCCTATTGCTACAACAGGTCCACAGCAGGTGCCATCTCCCTGGCCCTGCACTCAACCCTAGAACACCTAGATAACAAGGACACCTATTCAGATGCCTATTTATTGACTACAGCTCAGCCTTTAATACCATTATTCCAAAAACTCATCTCCAAACTCCATGACTTGGGCCTTGGCACCTCCCTCTGCGACTGGATCCTGAATTCAAAACTCACAATCAGTAAGGACAGGCGACAACACCACCTACACAATCATCCCCAATACTCATGCCCCTAAAGGCTGTGTTCTCAGTCCCCTACTATACTCCTTATCACCTATGACTGTGGGCAAAATTCTCCAATTCGATTTCAAGTTTGCTGATGATACCGCCACAGTGGATTGGATCTCAAAACAATGACAAGATAGAGAAATGAGATAGGGAATCTGGTGAACTAGTGAGGCAACAATAATCTCTCCCTCAATATCAAAAAAACAGGAAGACTGTCATCGACTTCAGGAAACGTAGAGATGAATATGACCCTGTCTACATCAACGGGAATGAAGTAGAAAGGATTGAGAGCTTCAAGTTTTTAGATATCTATATCACCAATAACCGATTCTAGCACCCCACACCCCCATACTGAAATTATAGTTAAGAAAGCCCACCAATACCTCTACTTTTGCAGAAGAGTAATGAAATCTGACATGTCAATTATGGCTCTCACCAACTTTTACAGATGCGCCATAGAAAGCATTCTTTCTGTTGTATCACAGCTTGGTATGGCTTCTGCTCTGGCCAAGACCACAAGAAACTACAAAAGGTTGTGAATGTGACCCAATTCATCATGCAAACCAGCCTCCCATCCATTGACTATATCTACACGCCGCTGCTTCGGCAAAGCGGCCAGCATAATTAAGGACTTCACCCAACCTGGACATTCTCTCTTCCACTTTCTTCTGTTGGGGGAAAGATACAAAAAAAGACTGAGATTACATACCAACCAACACAAGAACAATTTCTCCCCGCTACTGTCAGACTTCTGAATGAACTTACCTTGCATTAGGTTGATCTTTCTCTAAACCCTAGCTATGACTGTAACATTACATTCTGCACTCTCTCATTTCCTGCTCTATGAATCGTATGTTTTGTCTAAATGGCACGCAAGAAACAATATTTTTCACTGCATGTGAATATATGAGAGAGTAATAAGTCAAATCAAATCAAAGATCTTCCAGGTTCAGTATAGTGGAGGGGGTGTTTCTTCCAGAATCAGAGTATTCCCAAAGATCCATCTTCTTTCTTAGGAGGTCCATCTTCCAGTCTCAGGATGCTTCTGGAGATCCAGAGATCCACTTTCAGGAGATCCATCTTTTTTTCTTCAGTAGTGGGTCTGTAATGGCGTCTGGATAGGGTGGTGAACAACGCGTGACCAGGCTTGTCCCAAAATGGAATACAGCGCAAAGTACCCGAGTGCATAATTAATAAGTTTGAGACTGGAAGATTTGGTGTGTTTTCCTGCCTGTTTCTACATCAGGGGAGACTCTATAGTGTCACCAAAGAAGATGTTGGAAAATCTCAGCAGGTTGGCAGCATCTGTAAGGAGAGAAAAGGGTCATCTGTACTCGAAACATCACATCTTTTTTCTCCTAACAGATGCTGCCAGACCTGCTGAGATTTTCCAGTCTTTTCTCTTTTGGTTTCAGATTCCAGCATCTGCAGTAATTTGCTTTTGTGTGTGTGTCTGTGTGTGTGTGCGTGGTCAGAATTTGGATGATGATAAAGTCAGATTGTTGGGGGATGGTCAATAGTGGGGCTGATCAATGAAGTGGCAGTTGGATGGTCAGTGGCAGTACCCAATAGGGGTGATTGGTTGTTGGGGGGGGGTGCGTTGGGTAATCAAGAAGGGGCTGAGTGGTAGTAGTTAGCGGGTTGGCTAGTTGGGAGTATTGGGTGGTCAGCAGGAGCTGGGTGGTCAGTGGGGAAGTGTCAGATTTTCTGGGATGGTCAGTGGTGGGGGAGTCAGGGGGTCAGTGGAGGTAGTCAATTGTGGGAGTGGGGGGAGGGGTCAGTGAAGTGGTGAGGGGGGCAAAATCCAGGATGGATCAGAGTATGGGGGCCGAGTCCCTTGGAGCTGTAGCCAGGGTGGGGTTGCAGGAGTCAGGTAGTTCTTGAGAGGGTAGTGGGGAACAGCTAGTGAAATCCATGAGGAGAGAGGCCATTATTGTAGTTACCCTGAAGTTAGAAGTTTACTTCTTCCAACATTTTCTGGATAATTATTACTGTAATACAGTTGGAAGCATTTGAAGTTTGCAATTTATATTGTACTTTCAGAAGGTTCTGAACGAAGGGCAATTGTCCAAAAGAAATTTGAACTTCCCGAACACTTGTTAGGAAATCCTTACCTGGGGACTTCTGGAGCAGGGTGGGGGGTTTCCTCAGGGCATCTTTGGAGATACCCCAGTTACAGTATCCCAGAGCTCAAAGTTACAGGCTCTTGCACATTTCTTCCTAAACAAAGTCATCAAAACAAAGTAAAGTGGTTCCATTGTTACTAGCCTCACTCAGTAAAATACAGTACTGAATTTCAGCTAAAATCATCACCACATAATATGAGCCAAGTCAAGTTCTCAAACTCCCAAAAAATGGGATTAAGTTCTTGAAAAGCTTGTTGCTCAGAACTTCTTTTAGCAGCATTCCAACAGTTAAACCTGTTGAATATATTTGAAGGATGATTTTAATCCTCTGTATAATAGATAAAAGTGAATCAAAATTGTCAGTGAGTTAGACAGAGAACAAAGTTACAGTGAATGAGATCTTTGTTTTGAGATCTTAAGGCCAAGAAATTCCATAACTTCATGTCTTTTTTTTAATTACTAGATGGGCATTAAGCCTCCAATTTTACATGCAGAAAATCACTACTAATGGTATTCAGAAAATTCAGGCCTATATATGGCCCTAAAAGAGACCACCTTAGGCCGCCACCAAAAAAGATTTTAAAATACATTATTCAAAAAATGTTAAAATACCTTTGTTCCAGCAGAGCATTGAGCATGAGACACATGAACTGCTGCTGGCCAACACTGACACGCCCACTTGTTAAAAGGAATTGAAGGGATGTTGTGCTACGCCACAGGAGTTGCAATAACCCACTTCTCCTCGTAGCCCACTTAATTTTCTCTCTCAAGAACTGCTACCAGTTACATTGACTTACTGACATTAATACCTTTTGTCACCATTTTGTACAAGTATATTTATAAAGCCCAAGGGCCAATGTTTATCCAACCACATGTTCTCGATTCATGCACTTGTTGATTGTGTTGTGCCTAGGCTGGGCCCAAAACTGGCCTAGACTAATTTCAAAGCTAGAAGGTAACAGAGCCAGAGATGCAGTGAAGGCACATTTCTAGGAAAGTAGCAGTTCAAGTGTAAGTGTGAATAATAGCTTGGAATGTTTAAATTGCATTTTCAAGATTATGCTAAAAACAACAGAGTTACCAAAGGTAAGTATAATGATCTCTGTACCATATAAATTTGTATCAGGTGGAAGGCAGCCAATACATAATTGCTGTCAGAAACATTTTACTGAAATGTGCGTGTGAAATGTCCATCCTTGTCCATTAGCATTGAAAACATTGCAAAGCATTTGTTGACTCTTCCCTTTCAAATTATGTTTGGGGAGAGAGTTTTGAGCTGCATCAAAGTAAGAATACTGATAGCTACAAATAGTGAAGCAGTAGAAGCACTTAGAAAAATATGAAAATACATTCTTTATTCCACAACTTGAGTCTATTAGCTTAAATATTATTTATTCTCTATGGTGCATTGGTAGCCACACATTAAATATGTTTGGTGACACCACTGCATTTTCTGCTGCTAACTGTCAGGATATCGATGCAGTGGTAAAGAATTCATGATGCATAGAGGTGAAGGCTGAAGAAATTTAAAGGAGTTACATGAAGTTAGGTTGGTTGGCCAAGCTAAAAATTGCCTCTCAGAGTTCTGAGATGTGTAGGTTAGAGGGATTAGCGGGTAAAATAAGGAGAGATATGGGGCTAGGGCATGGATGGGATTGTGGTCAGTGCAGATTCGATGGGCCAAATTGCCTCTTTCTACACTAAAGGGTTTCTATGATTCTATGATGCCAGATTTCTGTAGCATGGGTTTTCTGCAACCGATTATGACTCAAATGTAAACTTTCTGGCATATATCAGGAAAGCAGAGTACTTCTTCCACATGGTTAGTGCAAGCGAATTATGGCAATTTACCCTTTGCTTGTTGTTAGTGACCTGTGCTAGAGAATCCAAACACAAAGCAAAAACGCCTTTGATATAGGGCTCAGGTGTTGGGAACATCTGCATTTTTCATTAAGGGAACATTCATTCACTTCTTCCTTGTTGTTTTATTATTTCAAACACTCTTTCACAGTATTTAATGCTGATGACATGTGGAAGTTTCTCTCTTTTTCTGTGAGGCTATGGAATTGTGATGGAGCATGCAATCACAGGTTGCTGCTATTACAATGCTGCACAGTAAATCCACAGGTGTGTATAGCTAATAAAACCTCCTTCATCAATTGAGTTCCACAAACTTGCTGCCAGGAAGTGCATTTAAGACACAGAGGCATATACCTACCCACTAAAATACATACACATTTGATGTGCAAGAGCAGATACACATGCATTATTTATAAACTAAATAAGTAAATCCATATACCTGAGGTGAAATGTCTATTCAAAATTCATAGCTCCACCCAGTCCTCCATTTATGCATTCACTGTCCTATTGGTCAGTCAACAAAGTATTAAAAAGTACAGAACGTTTTTGATGTTCACATCAATCTCAACCTCTGTCTGACAAAACTCTTGCAACAGATTGAAGATGAGAAAAATTCCCACTAGTACTCAAAGAGTTAAAAAATTTAAAAACTTGCACCCAAACTATTTGCTATATCTTGTGCGTAGTATTTGTAATTAGAAACAGAAGTGTTTGTTGTGGTAATTATTACATTCTATTGTTGGAAAGATCATACCAATATTTGTAAACTGTAATCAGTAACCAGCACTTTGAATATCTGGAGCATTAAAATATATAAAGTGCTATTTTGAAAGCTGCTTTTGCCTGATAATTCAACTATTTCCAAATAATGCTACCAAGAAATCTTTTTTAAAACTGTCTGATAATTGACCAGTAACAATGTGTAAACTCATAGAAAACTGCAAGTGTCAATGACTCCAACAGACTCTGCTTCCTGCAGTTCAATCAGGAGTGCATATTACTGCCTTTGTGATTCTTAAAAGTGGTATCAGTGGAAACAAGTAAAGGCTGATTGAAGACCGAGGCTCCTAACCTCCTGAGCTTTTACTTTCCCACACCAGCTTAAGCAACTCTGCCCCTCACTGAGATATTCTGACAGAATCACAGATCTCACTATTTCAAATCTTAAAAGGGCAAACAAAAACAATTATCTTTACTGCTTTAGCATTAAACAATTTACTTATAATCTTCTAGTCATACAATAGTAATTGATAGAAAGGAAAAATATTTTATGGTAGTTACATTCTAATCACTTCAGAACTTCCTGTCTGAAAACAAAATCCTGTACCTGAGAGACTGTATTTCTTTTTGCCTTAGAGATCTTCTTAAAAGGATCTGCTTTCCACACGCAGTGTACTCTCACAGGACCACACAGTTCCTACTGTACAGCTTTTCCTCTCTAACCCCCACTCAGATGTGATGACACACACTAACCCCAACCATCTGTTGAAACACGTCCTCAACCACTCAGCACAAGACAGCCTACTCAATCCAATCACTGGAGCTGGGTGGCTCTTAAAAGCAGGAGGCTGGGACAAGGACATAAAAACTTTAGTTTTTTAAGACTCTAAGCACCAGTAACCTGAGAGCGTGTGAAAGAAGAGACTGCTATAAATGAGGGAAAGGGGAGGTACTGGAGTAAAGGGGGGAGTGAATTTTTTCCCCCCAATAGTTAAGCTGTTATTTAACACAACTCCCTGTAATCCCAAAGGACACCCTTCCCCCCATCCCCACTTCCAAGGAAACTTCACAATAGGGTTAACAGAAGCACATTAGTCCAGTTCTAACATTTATAATACATTCACTGAGTGTAGTTCCCCCTAACACTACAGTGCTTTAGAAGTGGCGACAGATCTATCTGATCTGCTGATAAAACTGTTAACATAACAGTGGCCGTGCAGGGCTACTCCAGTAACAGCCCAGCACACTCCTTGATAAGTCTCTGACTCTCTGCAGCATTCTTACCTTTCCAATTGCCTCATACAGCAGCTCAAGCCACATACCATTTTCTCAAGATTTGCACATTAACGGTCTTTAATCAAATGAGCTCTTGACTGATCAATAAGGGAAAATAAATCACCACAAATATAACTGTAAGAATAGCATTTCTGTAAGGGAAACTGCTTTGTGCTGATGAACACACCTAGTGTGTTGGGGAAAGGGGCAAAAGCCTGGACATGAGCAATTGTCTCTAACATGAGCAAAAATGTTATTCAATACATTGTATTCAGGACTAAAGAGGCTTGTATTGCTGACGTGCACAGATCTGGAAATTATCTTTGGGAAATTTTTAGTTGACACTTTGTAAGTTCAGCTCATAAAAAATGGCAACTGTCAAAGGACCATTTTGTGTGGGCCCGTTTAGTAACTCACACTTCACTTCTTTGAGCGTGAACATAAGGGATCTTTGACAATTTGTTTTGTGTGCGATTTGTTTGGTCATTTTGTGCTAAATGTTTTCCCTTTTGCAATTTCTTTTGGAGTCATCTACCACTGAAAAGGTCACCCCTTCCAATTTAAACATGCCCTACTGGTACATTGGACATTCTTATCGGATTGCCTCCTGCCCCGGAGGGAGTTTGAAGATAAGGAGTTGCTGAGACATGATACAAGAAAGATGTGCTGGACCTGAGTCCTGGAACGGAGTCTGGAGTCTATTGCCCGTCTGACTTAGAGGCAGGTCTGCTGTCACTGAGCCAAAACCAACAACTTAAAGATGTTTATGTTTTTTTAAATATACACAGTTCAATTCTTCAACTCAAACCTAAGGTCCTATGATTGACAGGGATTGAAAGGTTGAGGGGTGAAGGTGTGAGCGCATAAAGTACACATTACAAGAGTCAAAGCTAGACAAAAGTTAACTACTTTCAAATACATCATGTAAGGAATACTTTCTTGGAGGCAATTTTCAGTTCTCCACACAAATGAGGAAAATCCAACTTTGAATTAAAAGGGAATTATCATAGTTTTAAGAAAGGTTTCATTTTAGAACATTTCAACACAGCCTGCCCTGAAAGCATTCAGGAAGTTTCATACAGCAATTTAAAGCCTTATATTCTAGTAAGTACTGCCAAAGTTGGTATACAAGTTGACCAATGAAGCCCTGAAGAATCCCTCAAAAAAAAAGGTCAACTTATACATTGACTGTATAATTGAAATACCAATGGTATCATTTTGAAATGTCAACTGTTTCTGATGCAAAGAATGGATGCATCTTAAATCATAGAATCCTATAGTGCAAAAGGAGCCACTTGGCCCATCAAACCTAAGCAACCACAATCTCTCCCACACCCTTTCGCCATAACCCAATGCATTTACCCTCGCCAGTCCCCTTGATATTAAGGGGCAATTTAGCATAGCCAAACCACCTAACTCATGGGAGGAAACCAAGAATATCTGGAGGAAACTCACACAAACATGGGAGGAATGTGCAAACTCCACACAGACACTGACCCAAGCCGGGAATTGAACCCGAGTCCCTGGCACTGTGAGGCAGCAGCGCTGACCACTGTGCCACCGACCTAACTATTGCTTGTGAAATTAACTGCTTTACTTCACTACAATTCAATAATGACTACATTTCAACTACTTTAACACTTTTACCACTGTGCAACACAGTTTACATGTTATGTAAACATAAGAAGCCCAGTCTTTCACTTAACAAGATCCAGGTTGATTTACTTCAACTCCACCTTCCTGCACTATCCCCATTTCACTTAATTCCCTTTGTATCCAAAAGTCTTTCTCACAGAAAGAGTGATCAATATTTGGAACAAACTTCAGCACTGTGCAGTGGAGACAAAAATCCTGGAATGATTAAAGAACCAAATAGTATAGGGGCACGCGAGTTATTTTTGTTGATTAAACTGATTAAATTACTTCAGTCATTCGTAAGTATTTTCCCCTAGTTAGATTCAGCATCATTTTTCTCATCTCTCCTAATTTGTTTCCTTGACATTGATGGCTCTGTCTACAACTGCTGGAAGCATCCTGGTACTTCACACAATTGAGGATACTATATAGAATCATTTCTCCTTTAAAACCAATTGATAGCCCTTTACCAAAATTCAGATTATTCCTCCTAATTTCTCCTCCTTAGTTCCATGACTATTTTCCTGATACTTCCATAAAGGAAGAGTTCTTTTTTGTTTAACACAATATAAATGCAAGTTGTTGTTGCTGCCAAATGGAATGTTGGCAGGTTATTGAATGGAATGATGGCAGCTATTTGGCTGTGGAGGCCATCACAGCTGAGTTGATTCCATCATCAGTATAAACAGGAAAAGTGGCAATCAGCATCATGTGCTTAAGCAAATATTAAGTACTAAATGACGGCTATTTCAGCTAAGTGATCACAAGTTTGATTGAGCAGTCAATAAGCAGCCAATTAGAGAGTCACTGACTATTGTTACCACATTTGATTGAACAACAACAGGTGTGTTAGCTGCTCTGGATTTAATCAATATTACAGCAGTGGAGTTACATAGACAGGGCAGTACTAAAAATTGTTAATGCAAATGATTAATATACATTAGAGTCCTGATTAAATAAAATTTAAATAAAATTTTAAAAATTGCTAATGCAAATGATCAACATACATTAAATAAGATGCTGCAAAAGAGGATGCATTGAGGAAGCAAACACAGTCGCACTGGTCAAAGTAGAGACTTCTTGGTGGGATGGTGGTCCATTGACTCTGTCTACAATTCCCGCTGCCTTGGCAAAGCAGTCAACATAATTTAGGACCCCACGCACCCTGGACATTCTCTCTTCTACCTTCTCCCATCAGGAAAAAAATACAGAAGTCTGAGGTCATATATACCAAACGACTGAAAAACAGCTTCTTCCCTGCTGCCATATTCTTTTGAATGAACTTACCTTGCATTAAGTTGATCTTTCTCTACATCCTAGCTATGACTGTAACACTATATTCTGCACTTTTTCATTTCCTTTCCTGTGTATGGTATGCTTTGTCTGTAAAGCATGCAAGAAGCAATACTTTTCACTGTATACATGTGACAATAATAAATCAAATCAAAATCAAGTGGTGTATGGTGAACAATTATAGGGTCTGGTGTGATTGCAGGATATTGCAGATAGATCAAGGAAAGAGATGGGATTTAGTGAGTATGAGGGTGAGAGGTTAGTAATTGCAGTGGTGTGGGTAATCATGAGGGAGGCAGGAGAAGTTCAGTTATTCTGGATATGGTTGATGATAGTACAGGGGGAGGGACTGCCGTCAGAGATTTTGTGGGAGAATCTGACTGTGAGGAAAATCCAATTGAAAAGATGAAAGATGAGGTTGGTGGGTTGGCAGGAAACACTGTCTCTCTTCCTAGTCCATAAACAGTGCTATCAGGCACTTAGCTATGATATACCAGCCTCCCTTTGACTGAAAGTTCCATAAGATCCAGGGAGACCAACCAGTCATGGTTAAGAGAATAAGAAATACAAAGCCTCAATAAAATATTTAAATGAATAACTACACCTCATGGGATTAAAGCAGAATATTGTCTGAGACAAAACAGAAAATGCTGGAAAAATTTAGCATCTCGGGCAGCATTTGTGGAGAGAGAAATAGTGTGAATGTTTTGAATCTATATGACTCTTTTCCAGTACATCAAAGAATGTTATCATTTATGGAGGGGAATTGATTATAAAATAGGGAGGTTATGCTTTAGCTGTACAGGGCATTGATGAGACCACATCTGGAGTACTGTGTACTGTAGTGGCTCCCAACCTATTATCAGTCATAGCACACTGCTATATTATAAAAACAATTTGAGGCACACCTTTTATTTTCTCTAAACTTTGCAAACGACTTTTTTGCGGTGATCTTCAGCTTGCGTTCACTGTCAGAGAGAATGGTAATGTAGGCGAAAAATCCAGAATTGGGAAATGCAGGTTTCCATGTTTTACTGTGCATGTATGGATGCCAAAACTTTAGATTTCACCATAATAATGCTGACCACTGATAGCTTCAGTTCCAGCTAACACAAAAGCTGGGCCATTGCCTTTCAAAAATGTAAACACTACAACATAAATGTAAACTATATAAAGGGGACCTCAATTTCATTAAAAACACAGTTTGCAAATAATTTATCCAGTTCATACAAGATTTAAAATTCTGAAATTGTCATTAACATGAATGTTGACTTTCTGACCATAGATGCTGCCTGATTAGCTGAATTTTTCCAGCATTTTTTCCTTATGTAAGGTTTCCAGTATCTACAGTATTTTGCTTTTGTATTAATATTTTGGATGCTCTTATCTCAGGTGGAAAAATGAAGTATGACAAAAAAAGCGGTAAGATAATTAAACATTATTTATTAGTCATAAATAGGCTTACATTAACACTGTGATAAAGTTACTGTGAAAATCCCCTAGTTACTACACTCTGGTTTAGGTATACGGAAGAAGAATTTAGCATGGCCAGTCCATCTTTGGACTGTGGGAAGATCACAGTAAGAAGTCTGACAACATCAGGTTTAAGACCAACCGATTTATTTGATAGTAAATGCACAAGCTTTCAGGGTATGTCCCTTCGTCAGGTGAATGGAGAGTTCTGGCCTCAGCCAGAGCATATAACAGCACACACAGTTTACAGATTACTGATTAGAATGCGAGTCTTTACAACTAATTTGCTATTCAAGTCTTAAAGATGCCGACAATGCGAGTGAAAAGAGCATTAAGCACAGGTTAAAGAAATGTGTATTGTCTCCAGACAGTACAGTAAGTAGGTTTTGCAAACCCAGGCAAGTCATGGGGGTTACAGAGAGTGTGACATGAACCCAAGATCCCCGTTGACACCGTCCTCGTGTGTGCGGAACTTGGCTTTCAGTCTCTGCTCAGCGACTTTGTGCTTTTGTGTGTCGTGAAGGCCACTTGGAGATTGCTTACCCGAAGGTCAGAGGCTGAATGCCCGTGATCACTGCAGTATTCGCCAACAGGAATGGAACAGTCTTGTCAGGTGATTGTTGAGCGATGTTCATTCATCTGTTGTCGTAGCGTCTGCATGGTCTCCCCAGTGCATCATGTTTCGGGACATCCTTTCCTGCAGCATATTAGGTAGACAACATTGGCCGAGTTGCAAAAGTATGACCGTGTACCTGGTAGATAGTGTGATGATGTCATCCATGTTGATGATCTGGCATGTCTTGCAGAGGTTGTTGTGGCAGGGTTGTGTGGTATTGTGGTCACTGTTCTCCTGAAGACTGGGTATTTTGCTGCAAACAATGATCTGTTTGAGGTTGTGCAGTTGTCTGAAGGCAAGAAGTGGGGTGTGGGGATGGCCCTGGCAAGATGTTTGTTTTCATCAATGATATGTTGAAGATTCCAGAGAAGATGTCGTAGCTTCTCTGCTCCGGGGAAGTACTAGATGATGAAGGGTACTCTGTCCATCGTGTCCTGTGTTTGTTTTTTGAGGAGGTCGGTGCAGTTTTTCACCATGGCGCATTGGTGTCATTAGACTTGCATTCTAATCAGTATCTGTAAATTGTCTGCTGTTATATGCTCTGCCTGAGGCCAGAACTCTCCATTCACCTGATGAAGGGGCAAAGCCCGAAAGCTTGTAAGTTTACTATCAACTAAATCGGTTGGACTTAAACCTGGTGTTGTCAGACTTCTTACTGTGTTTACCCCAGTCCAACACCGGCATCTCCACATCATGATTGTGGGAGGAAGCCAGGGAGAAACCCATGCAGATATATGGAGAATGTGCAAACTCCACACAGACAGTGACTCAAGCCAGGAATTGAACATAGATCCCTGATGCTGTGAGGCAGCAGTGCTAACCACTGTGCCACCATGCTGCCCCTAAAGAGGAGAATGTTGAAGTGCAAGACAGAAATCTCAGCCTAAGGCATGGGACCTTTGTCTTCAGTTCCAAGTACTGTTGGTCATATGCATGGACCTGATTAAATCCTCATGTAAATTTGTCAGAAGCAGCTCAGAGAAGGTTTACCAGGAATGTGTTTTGTAAGGGAAGGTTAAACTTGTACCACAAGAGTTTAGAAAAGCAAGAAGTGACATGATCAAAACCTTTAAGATTCTTGCTGACAGGGCAGATGTGGAACAGATAATCCTCTCATTGTAGAATCTAGAACGAGTGATTCACTGTTAAAAATAAAGATTCACTCATTTAAGACAGAAATTTGTAAAAATTTTATCTCTGAGTTGCAAGTCTCTTGAAGTCACCCTTAAAAGACAGTGGAAGCAGAGTCTTTGAATATTTTTACAGTAGAGCTAAATAGATTCTTGATTAACAAGGGGGTGAGAGGTTATGGGGTAGGCAGAAACATGGGGTTAAGATTACAACGAGATCAGCCATTACAGTATTGCATGAGGAGCAGGCTCAAAGAATCTACTCCTAATTAATATGTTTGTATTCAAAAGTGCCAAAACGTGAATGGATTGCATGGTTAGAAGAGATTATAGAAATGGGAAGGGATGAGATATGGAGGATAGGAAAACAAGATTGAGAATTAAAATTAAGGCATTGCCAGACCTGGAACCAATGTAGGTCACAACTGGTGAACAGGATTTGTGATTTATGTGTACAGCAGAATTTTAGATAAGCTTAAGTTTATGTAGGGTGGAAGTTGAATTGCTGTTCATAAGACATTGGTTAATAGTTAAATCTAGAAACAACAAAAACAGGGGGGGAGGCAATTTTCCCAAAACAAATCAAAGTGTGTAATAAGTGGGCAGAGTCTATTCCCACTGGAGAAGCCAGCAGCAGAGTGCTTGGGGGAGTGGGGGTGCATTGGGCATTAAATTAAGTCATGAATATTAAAATTAGTCTTGCACTATTCTCCAGCATGGAGGCTGATTACATCAATGAAAGTGGCCTGGGAAAATTGCCACCAGCTGGACGCAATTCCCATTATTGGCCTCCCATTTACAATTCCCACCCTGCTCCACCATTCGACCAGCATAGCAGGGCAGGAAAATCGTGCCCATGGCCGGTAGGAACAGAGAAGCAGGAGTAGGCCTGTTGACCCAGCTCTGCCATTCAATACAATCATAACTGATCATCTACTTGAATGTTTTCTTCCTACACTATCACTATTTCCCATTTTATAATTGGTATTTAGCTGAGACAGGAGTGGGACCAGGCAATCCCACTTTCCTGTTCTTATGACCAAAGTAAATAATCTCATTTTATACTCTGTCCGCCATCTTGATGCAAAATCACTTAACCCATCTATATCTCTTTGCAGCCTCTCTTCGTCCTCTTTCTATAGGTACAGCACAGAAGATGGCCATCAGGTCTGTGCCCATTCTGTAAGAGCAAATCAGCTACTCCCAATCATCCAGCATAGATATGTTAATCAGATGTTCATCACAGAGTCAAATATGATATCAAGGTTGTGAGCTGTTTGGATCATCCTCCGATGTTTGCCGTACGCAGCGATGGAGTTGGTGCCCAGAGAACTAAGTCTGTGTAAGAAACTGAACACAGTGGTTTAGTCTTTGTAATATTCAGTTGAATGAAATTTCTACTCATCCGCTACTGCGTGTTGGACATATGACATGGCAAATTATTAACAATGGAGAGTTAAGCAAAGTGGTACTTAGGTTAAATTGGGTGTCATCAACATATCTAGAATCATACAAGTACACAAGAACACCAGAAATAGACCAGACAGTCCATTGAGCCTGCTTTGCCATTCAATACGATCATGACTGATCTTAGGCTTCGACTCCACTTTTCTGCCTACCAACCTCTATGTCCTTGATTTTTCTGACAGCAAAGATCTATCTACCTCAAACTTAATTACATTCAATGATGGAACATGTGCAATCCTCTGGGGTAGAGAATTCCAAAGATTCAGAAACAAGGAATCCTTATTTCAATCCCAAAACAACTGTTTCCTTATCCTAAGACATTGTTCTAGATTCTTCAGCCAACAGAAGCAACCTGTAAGTTCCACCCTGACAAGCATCTTCAGAATTTTCTACGTTTCAAAGAAATCATCTCATTATTCTAAATGCTAGAGAATATAGGTCAATTGACTCAATTTCTTAAAATAGCACAATCTGACATCCCAGGGACCAGTCTAGCGAATCTTGCCTGTAATACAAGTATATCTTTCCTTAAATAGGAGGACCAAAACACACCAAAGCAAAGGTGTGTGCTTTCACCAAAGCCCTCTACAACTCTCTGAAGACAATCTTCATTCCTGCATTTTAATTCATTAATCTTATAAAATCTTGAGATTTAATGAATATTAGAGCAATAATTCACTATCTCTCATGAAGATTCCTTTTGCCTTCCCGATTGCTGGCTGTACCTTTATGTCAGTTTCTGCCGTTCCTTATATGAACACATTCAAGTCTCTGTGGATATCAACATTTGAAATTTTCACCCTTTTAAAAAAATTCTACTTTTCTATTCTTATGGCCAAAATAAATAACCTCATTTTACACTCTGTCTGCCATCTTGTTGCAAAATCACTTAACCCATCTATATCTCTTTGCAGCCTCTTTTTGTCCTCTTCTTATGAAATGGGTACAGCACAGAGAAGGTCATCAGGTCAGTTCTCTAAGAGCAAGTCAGCTAGTCCCAATCATCCAGCTTTTTCCCAGAGTCCTGCTATTATTATTCTTTTTCTTTGGCTACTTATCCAATTCCTTTTGAAAGGCACTTGAAACTGAAGAAATAATGAGGAACTTGATATTGTGTTTTTGGATTATGTCATTGAGGAACATCATGTAGATGAGGAATAAAGGGCATGGAAGATGGAGGTATTTAAGATAAATAAATATTTGATAGACTTGATAAAACAAACTCTTTTCTCTGGTAAAGAACAAGGGGCATAACTATAATGTTAAAGCTAGCCTGTTCATGGGAGCTGTTAACAGATACTTCAAGGTTATAGAAATCTGGAATTCTGGCCCAAAAAGCTGTTCAGGCTAAGTCAATCAAAATTTTCAAAACTGCAATTAGTAATTTTTTGTTAGACGTGGATATTAAGGGGTATGGAATCAAGCATGTAACTGGAAATAAAATGACAAAACCACTTTGAAGGGCTGAATGGATTTTCTTCTGTTTCCATGTGCTTTGCTCCATTTCAAAAGATTGTAAACCAGTCGTAGATAAATAAGTTATTTTAGATCCCAATGTCCAATTAGTCCGTACATGATATTAAAATATGGCTGCGTACACAAGACACAACAAAAACTATGGGCGCTAACAGTATCTAACTGTAGT
Organism: Sphyrna mokarran; assembly: GCA_024679065.1. NCBI lineage: Eukaryota > Metazoa > Chordata > Chondrichthyes > Carcharhiniformes > Carcharhinidae > Sphyrna > Sphyrna mokarran. Next base: position 71,487,857 of record JAGIQG010000007.1, on the reverse strand, counting down.
GCTCAAAACCTATGTAACAGAATCAACTGACTTCTACCCAAATACTCCATTGTGACAATGGCATCTAGTTAACATGGAACATTGTCAGGTGTTTTTATCCACACAAAACAGGACGTATTTGATCTGAGATTAAAGGGATCAAGGAAAAATTTATCACTCGTTGGAGTCCTGCTTGGCATCATGGGCAGTACAATGGCACACAGTGGTTAGCACTGCTGCCTCACAGTGCCAGGGCTGCAGGTTCGATTCTCAGCTTGGGAATGTGTGGAATCTGCATGTTCTTCCTGTGTGGGTTTCCTCTGGGTGCTCCAATTTCCTCCCATAGTTTGAAAGACATGCTAGTTAGGTGCATTGACCAGAACAGGCACCAGACTGTAGCGATTAGGAGAATTTCACAGTAACTTCATTGCAGTATTAATTTATACCTTATTTACAAAGAACAAAGAACAAAACAGCACAGGAAACAAGTCCTTCGGCCCAACGAGCCCGTGCCGGCCCCTCGATGCTCCCACTTCTACCCGTGATCCCTGTCTATGTTTATAGATCTATGGATTGAAACCAAATTTGAGACAATTTAGGGAGAATTTGTTGTGCCAATTAACCTAAGAGCACATCTTTGGGATGTGGGAGGAAACCGGAGCACCTGGAGAAAAACCCACGCAAGCATGGGTATATTGCGCAAATTCCCACAGACACAGTTCCAAATCCATGTATCTGCACAGCACAGCGACAGTCACTGAGCTGTCATGTTGCCCATCAAATGGTCCAGGTCAAGCATACACTAACGACGTGAAGCACTAGGATACTCTCAAAAGATCAAGAGCAGCCCTCTCACGACCCATCGTGTGTATGCCCCTTGTTAGACAACAAGGCGGGCCAAGGCACCTGCAGGATAAAAACAAATACATCAATATCATTGTCTATTTACACATATCCCAGGTACTCCCAAGGCTCACGACCCCTATTTTAAATCAGTTTTCTATATCCCTCCATTCCCATTCTGTTCATGTGCCCATCTAAGTATCTCTTAAATAACTCCAGAGTGCCTGCCTCCACCACTTTACTTGGCAGCGTATTCCATACTCCCACCACCCTCTGTGTGAAAAAACTCCATCTAGCATCCAAATTATACCTTACCCCCTCACCCTAAGCCCGTGACCCCTCATGCTGTCTGAGTCCAACCTAGGAAAAAGCTTAACCCTGTTTACTCTATCTATACCCCTCATACTCTATTAGATCTAAGTCTACGTCTTTATAAGGAAAACAGCCCCAATTTGCCTAACCTCTCCTCATAACTCACACCTCCCATACCAGGCAGCATCCTGGTAAACCTCCTCTGCACTCTCTCCAGAGTCTCCACGTCCTTCCGGTAGTAAGGCCACCAGAACTGGACACAGTATTCCAAATGAGGTCGAACCAATGTTTTATACAACTGCAACATTAAAGGCCAACTCTTGTACTCTATACCCCTTCCTATAAAAGCTAACATACTATATGCTTTCTTCACAACCTTCTCCACTTGTTCTGCCACCTTCAGAGACTTGTGCACCTGCACCACCAGGTCCCTCTGCGTTTCTATACTCTTAATAGGTCTACCCTTTATCATATACCTCCCCCCTACATTCTTTCTCCCAAAATGCATCATCTCGCATTTATCAGGATTGAATTCCATCTGCCATCTATCTGCCCAAGCTACCAGCCTATCTATGTCCTGCTGCATCGCGTGATAGTGCTCCTCACTATCCGCAAGTCGAGCCATCTTTGTATCATCTGCAAACTTGCTTATCACTCCACTTACTCCCTCTTCCAAGTCATTTATATATATTACAAATAGAAGAGGTCCCAGTACCGAGCCCTATGGCACACCACTAGTGACCGACCTCCAGCTAGAAAAACACCCTTCCACTATTACTCTCTGTCTCCTATTACTAAGCCAGTTACTTATCCATCTAGCTACCTGTCCTTGTATCTCATGAGCCTTGAGCTTTTCAACTAACCTCCCATGAGGGACTTTGTCAAACACCTTACTGAAATCCATATAGACGATATCAACAGCTCGCCCTTCGTCGACCGTTTTCGTCACTTCCTCAAAAAATTCTACCAGATTCGTAAGGCACGACCTCCCTTTAACAAAGCCATGCTGTGTATCCCTAATCAGATCGCAACGCTCTAAGTGTCCATATATCCTATCTCTAAGAATCCTCTCCAACATCTTCCCTATCACTGACGTCAAACTCACTGGCCTATAATTTCCAGGGTTATCCCTACTATGCTTTTTAAACAACAGTACAACATTAGCTATTCTCCAGTCCTCTGGGACCTCACCTGTGTCCAAAGAAGAGACATTTTTTGTGACTAATAAATAAACGTTATTTATGTAGAAAGAATGTTATGTTTTTCAAGGCCTTTCATCACAGTCCTAAGATATCACTATGTTTTTGGCCCCGTTATATCTCATAACTTTTATCACCAAGAAAGATTTGAGCAGCAACACAAATGAGTTTTATCTGCAAGTTTCCATTCAGAACACATATCCTCCTGGCTCAACAGTATAGAGCTTTTTTATTATTATTGCTGGGCCATAATCCTGATACTCATTATCTCATACCCATAGCTCAGCAGTTCAAGATGACCATAGATACATTCTTAGGGCAACAAGGAATGGGTGATTAATGTGGTCTCTTGTCCTCACTTATACTCATCTGCAAAATCCACCAGTTAAAAATAGACTTGCTTGTAAACAAAGTCATTCATAACTGTAAACTTACTCACACCACCAGTTTCCACATATATATTGTGATGCCAGGTATTGGCAGTTCTACTTTGTCAAGAACATCTGAACTGATCAATCTTCTGTAAAATCTCATGAACTAAATCCTCCTTCATACACAGATCTCACTCTCTTGACTGCATGCTTATTCAGTTGTACTCTCTGTCCACTGTTTACAAGACAAATGATAACCTGGGATCAGAGTTGGGAATGGGGACTCTTTATACAAGCAGTTCCTGCTCCTTGGTCTCCAATGGGATCTCACGTACCAGTGGAAGGCACAGGTTTGTTGAGTGCAAGTATATGGCTCTTCAATAAGACCTGTTTGCGCTATTCCACGCAAGTGGAGATTTTTTTTTAAATATAGCTTTGTAGATCAATCTTCACACCAACCCTTTCAGGGTGCTGGAGTTTACAGCCATCAGGGATCAAGGGCAGTGGAAATACAGTCAAAATGGGACTTGTCCTCTATCTATCAGAGGCAAATGAGTGCTTACCCAATTAACCTCTAAACTTTGGCAGTGTTGGAAGAGACTGTCAAACAGAATCCAGGGTGGCCACCGAGAACCATTGAGACTAAAGGATAGATTATTGTTGCTGCACCAGTTCATCAGATTCTTTCTTTCATTCCTGTACTCTATCTCATCAGTTGTTTGTGATACGACCCTTTATGGTGGTGTCATCTGCAAATATGAGATCAAATTAGATTGGAATTTGACCACACAATCATAGATGAATAAGGAGTATAGTAGAGGACTGAGAATACAGCTTTGAGAGGCATCAGTGTTAAGGATGATCGTGAAGGTGGTGTTGTTGCCTGTCCTTACTGATTGTGGTCTGTGAGTTCGGAATTTCAGGATCCAGTTGCAGAGAGAGGTGCTGAGACTCAGACCATGGGGTTTGGAGATGCGTTTCGAGGAAATAATAGTGTTGAAGGCTGAACTGTAGTCAATAAATAGAAGTCTGACATACGTATCCTTGTTATCTAGGTGTTCTAGGCCAGAGAAATGGTGTCTGCTATGGACCTACTGCAGTGCTAGGCAAACTGTAGTGGATCCAGGTAGTCCTAGAGGCTGGAATTGATTCGTGCCACATTCTCTGACATTATTTATCACTCTATTATGGGGCATCTTATTGAAGGACTTCTGAAAATGAAGTCTATAAAATAATGAGAGGCATAGACCAAAGAACAAAGAACAAAACAGCATGGGAAACAGGCCTTTCGGCCCAATGAGCCCACGCCACCACCTCTATGTTCCCACCTCTATCCGTGATCCCTGTCTATGTTTATAGATCTATGCATTAAAACCAAATTTGAGACAATTTAGGGAGAATTTGTTCTGCCAATCAGCCTAAGAGCACATCTTTGGGATGTGGGAGAAAACCCACGCAAGCATGGGGAGAATGCGCAAACTTCCACAGACACAGGTCCAAATCCATGTATCTGCACAGCACAGCGATAGTCACTGAGCTGTCGTGTTGCCCATCAAATGGTCCAGGTCGAGCGTACACTAAAGACATGAAGTACGAGAATACTCTTGAAAAATCCAAGAGCAGACCTCTCACGACCCATCGCGTGTATGCCCCTTGTTAGACAACAAGGCGGACCAAAGTACTTGTAGGACAAAAAAAATCAATATCATCGAGAATTTACACACTTCCCAGGGAACTCTCAAGGCTCATGATCCCTATTTTAAATCAGTTTTCTATACCCCTCCATTCCCATTCTGTTCATGTGCCCATCTAAGTATCTCTTAAATAACTCCAGAGTGCCTGTCTCCACCACTTTACTTGGCAGCATGTTCCATAGCCCCACCACCCTCTGTGTGAAAAAACTCCCTCTAGCATCCAAATTATACCTTACCCTCCTCACCCGAAGCCCGTGACTTCTCGTGCTGAATCCAACCTGGGAAAAAGCTTAACTCTGTTTACTGTATCTATACCCTTCACAATCTATTAGATCTCCTCTAAGTCTACGTCTTTCTAAGGAAAACAGCCCCAATTTGCCTAACCTCTCCTCGTAACTCAGACCTTCCATACCAGGCAGCATCCTGGTAACCCTCCTCTGCACTCTTTCCATGTCCACGTCTTTCTGGTATTAAGGCCACCAGAACTGGATGCAGTATTCCAAATGAGGTCTAACCAACGTTTTATACAACTGCAACATTAAAGGCCAGCTCTTGTACTCTATACCCCTTCCTATAAAGACTAGCATAGCATATGCTTTCTTCACAACATTCTCCACCTGCTCTGCCACCTTCAGAGACTTGTTCACCTGCACCCCCAGGTCCCTCTGCGTTTCTATACTCTTGATAGGTCTACCCTTTATCACATACCTCTCCCCTCTATATTCTTTCTCCCGAAATGCATTACCTCGCATTTTTCAGGATTGAATTCCATCTGCGATCTATCTGCCCAAGCTACCAGCCTATCTATATCCTGCTGTATCACCTGACAATGCTCCTCACTATCTGCAAGTCCAGCCATGTTTGTATCGTCTGCAAATTTGCTGATCACTCCACTTACTCCCTCTTCCAAGTCATTTATATATATTACAAATAAATAGATAGTCAATATTTTTTCCCCAAAGGTAGGGAGTCTTAAACTAGAGGCATAGATTTAAGGTGAGAGGGGAGAGATACAGAAGTGTCCATATGAACAACTTTTTCACACATAGGGTGGTGAGTGTCTGGAATAAGCTGCCAGTGGTAGTAGTAGAGGAGGGCACAATTTTGTCTTCTAAAAAGCATTTAGACAGTTACATAGGTAAGATAGAGATGGAGGGATATGGGCCAAATGTGGGCAATTGGGACTAGCTTAGGAGTTTAAAAAAAAAGACAGCATGGACAAGTTGGACCAAAGGGCCTGGTTTCATGCTATAAACTTCTATGACTCTATAAAATACAGATCAATTAAGTCTACTGCAGTACCATTGTCTACCCTCTCTGACACCTTTTCAAAAACTTGGTAAAGTTGATGAAGCAAGATTTTCCTTTTGAAATCTGTGTTAATTGTTCATTATTATACTTCTTCTTTCCCCAGATCTTATTCCATTCTCTCCTTTTGTAAGGATTCTATTATCTTTCCTACCAATGAGATTAAGCCAACTGCTCTTCAAGTCTTTGGAACTGTTCTATTCCCCTTCTTAAACAGAGGAATTATTTATCTGTCAGCCCTCTGGCACTAAACCTTTGTCTGATGAATTTTCAAGGTGATTAGCAATATTTCTACTATCTCTTCCTGAGATTCTTTAAAAATGTGTGGAAGTTAATTTGATGCATACATTTTTAAAATGTTAAATGTACTTATCCTACTACCTCATAACTTAATGTCAATTCTACCTGTTCTATATCCATAGTAAATAAAGAAAAAGTGTTAAATATTTCTGTCATCACTGTATCACTACCTGAGATATTATGCCTCAATGGTACTATTCCCATCACAACTTTGCTTTTTTATTGACATGCCTGTAAAGTATTTCACTTTGTTTTAATTTTCCTTGTTAATGTCATAGTTCCCCATTACTTTCCTAATTGTTTACAACTTCTCTCCTAATCTTTTTTTTTATCATGTCCTCCTTTAAATGTCCAACATTATTAATACTTAATATATGACTTTTTTCTAGTCTTCAATTGTTACCCTTTGTTTTTATTTATTCATACAGTTTCAAAAGTGGGCATTTTGTTCATTCTATTTAACAGAAAATATTTTTCCTGTACTCTGTTGATCATGATTTCAAATACTGCTCTACAACATTGTTGCTCATTTCATTTCCCCAAGTTCTGCTACCAGCCTCAAAAAAATCAGTTTTTTCTTCAGTCTGTTCAATTGGTTTCTGCCATATACTTACTATTGCCTCAAAGTTTTACTTTCTATCTACTCTGGTTCATTCCCCAATACTAGATCCAATAGCTAATTTTTCCTTGTTAGGCATTTGGATTAAAAAGGAGTTCTGTACACATTGTAAGGAACTTCAATCCCTTATCCTTTTTATCTATCTCTCCTGTCTAATTAATATCAGGACAGTTGAAATCTACATGATTATTATTTTATTCAGTTCCCTAATTTGTCTGTATATTTCTTCATCCATCTCCATTATACTATTAGATTTTCAATAGATTATACCTATTAGAGTGAATGATCATTCATTACCTTGACCCATATTCTTGTAGTCAAGAGTCAAAGGGAAAAAATACTGCTACTCCACCTCCCCCATTTTCCCTTCTAAAGGAATAATTTCATAGGACAGCAACTCTAGAAAAAGATGATTAGCATTTAGGGTATCTGAATGAGTGTGCTTCAGAGAATGGAAGTTAATTTGGACTTTTTGGTAATTATTCACATTTATTCTGCTTGAAAAGATCAACTGGTTTGAGCTCGGCAGGAGTAGCTGTTACTGTAGTCTGATGAGATTCATTCGTGGGATCAGAACTAACAAAAAGGGAAGAAAAACCGAATTCAATGTTAGCCAGGCCCTATAGAGGCAATGAAGAGGCAACACAGAACACAGAATCACTATATGCAGAAAGCAGTTATTTGGCGCATGGAGTCCGACTGACAACAAGATTCTATTCCTATAATTCCACATATTCACCTTGTTAATCCCCCTGAAATTAGCAGGCACTTCAGCAAGGCCAACGTACCTAACCTGAACATTTTTGGACTGTGGGAGGAAACTGGAGCACCTGGAGGAAACCCATGCAAATATGGGGAGAATGAAGGAAGTCTGGGAGTAAGTTGGAATTTGAATTAAATTCTCTCAGCTTTTCTGGCTTCTGCAGAAGTTTTAAAAAGATTTACTTTCACATTCTGCTGAATCACCTGTACTCTTCAAAATAAAGCATCTTTTGTCATGACGGAGTGATGTAGAAAGAATGTAAGGGGGAGGTATGTGATAAAGGGTAGACCTATTAAGAGTATAGAAACGCAGAGGGACCTGGGGGTGCAGGTGCACAAGTCTCTGAAGGTGGCAGAGCAGGTGGAGAAGGTTGTGAAGAAAGCATATGGTATGCTAGCCTTTATAGGAAGGGGTATAGAGTATAAGAGCTGGCCTTTAATGTTGCAGTTGTATAAAACACTGGTTAAACCTCATTTGGAATACTGCATCCAGTTCTGGTGTCGCCTTACTACCGGAAGGACTTGGAGTCTCTGGAGAGAGTGCAGAGGAGGTTTACCAGGACGCTGCCTGGTATGGAAGATCTGAGTTACAAAGAGAGGTTAGGCAAATTGGGGCTGTTTTCCTTAGAAAGACGTAGACTTAGAGGAGATCTAATAGAGGTGTACAAGATTATGAGGGGATAGATAGAGTAAACAGGGTTAAGCTTTTTCCTAGATGGACTCAAATAGCACAAGGCGACACGGGCTTAGGGTGAAGAGAGTAAGGCATAATTGGGATACTAGACTGAGTTTTTTCACACAGTGGGTATGGAACGCACTGCCAAATAAAGTGGTGGAGGCAGGCACTCTGGAATTATTTAAGAGATACTTAGATGGGCACATGAACAGAATGGGAATGGAGGGGTATAGAAAACTGATCTAAAATAGGGATCATGAGCCTTGGGAGTTCCCTGGGAAGTGTGTAAATTGTCAAGGACATTGATGTATTTGTTTTATGCTAAATGTACTTCTGTCTGCCTTGTCTAACAAGGGGCATACACGCGATGGGTCGTGAGAGGACTGCCCTTGGATTTTTGAGAGTATCCTAGTGCTTCATGTCATTAGTGTACACTTGACCTGGACCAGTTGATGGGCAACGCGACAGCTCAGTGACTATTGCTGTGCTGTGCGGATACATGGATTTGGGCCTGTGTCTGTGGGAGTTTGCACATTTTCCCTGTGCTTGTGTAGGTTTTTTCCAGGTGCTCCGATTTCCTCTCCCATCCCAAAGATGTGCTCTGATTGGCAGAACAAATTCTCCATAAATTGTCTCAAATTTGGTTATAGAACATAGAACATAGAACAATACAGCACAGAACAGGCCCTTCGGCCTTCGATGTTGTGCCGACCAAAATAAAAAGCAATGCCCCTCCTAACTAAACCATTCCCTTCTCATCCATATACTTATCAACTAACAAATGCATAGATCTATAAGCATAGACAGGGATGACAGGGATCATGGGTAGAAGTGGGAACATCGAAGTGGCGGCGTGGGCTCGTTGGGCTGAAGGGCCTATTTCCCGTGCTGTTTTGTTCTTCTTTGTTCTTTGATCATTGGTTCTATATATTAAAAGGTGAAGAAAGGCATGCATGAGCACATGTGGTGTTATGGCATTGAGTTTATATATCAAATGAGGTGTATTTTTATGCCTCTGAATCATTGATACTAACAATTACTCTCTAACCCTCTCTGCTACTTTACCTGAATGTAATTTTAAGAATTGCCTTACCACTTGCCTCTTCAATCAAACTTTTGATTAACTGTTCTAATATCTCTTTATATAGCTTATTAACGCACTTTGTCCATTCACCACTCGACATGGCAGATAGAGTAGCTTTCATCATCCAGTACTTCCCAGGAGTGGAGAAACTACAACATTTTCTCTGGAGCCTTTTCAACATGACATTGATGAAGACAAACATTTCGCCAGTATTTGCCTTCAAACAACCATGTAATCTCAAACAGGCCACAGTTCACAGCAAACTACCCAGGCTTCAGGAGAACAGTGACCATGAAACCACACAACCCTGCCACAGCAACCTCTGCAAGATGTGCTGGCTCATCAACATAGATGCCATCATCTGACGTGAGAACACTATCCACCAGGTACACGGTACATACTCTTGCAACTCTGCCAATGTTATCTACCTGAAACGCTGCAAAAAAGGATGTCGTGAGGCATGCTACATTGGCAAGATCATGCAGACATTATGATAACAGATGAATGGACACCGTTTGACAATCACCAAGCAGCAATGTTCCCTTCCAGTCGGGGAGCACTTCAGCAGTCACAAGCATTCAGCCTCTGATCTTTGGATAAGCGTTCTCCAAGTTGACCTTCAAGACACATGACAACACAGCATCACTGAGCAGAAACTGATAGCCATGTTCCACATACGAGGATAACAAGACCTTGGGTATATGTCATATTATCTTGACATACTATATGTCATACTATCTATCTGCCTTGGCTTGCAAAATCTCATGAACTGTCTGGGTTTAAGACAATTCACACCTCTAACCCGTACTTAACCCTCTCTCCACTTGCATTTTCTGCACCTGTAAAAACTTGATTACCTGTTAAAACTCGCATTCCAACCATTATCTTGTAATTGAGTTTGTATCTATATATGCCTTGTTTGTGAAACAAATCCTGCACTCACCTGATGAAGGGACTGTGCTCTGAAAGCTTGTGAACCAAATAAATCTGTTGGACTTTAACTTGGTGTTGTGAGATCACTTACTGTGCCCACCCCAGTTCAACGCTTGCAACTCCACATCTTTGTTAAAAGGTACTGTGTACTTGAATGAAACATTCGTGGTTGAAAGAATGTAAATGTAATAAATGGGATATTTTAAATGAGAGTCAATGTTGTGAACTCTGCCAACTTAAAATTTGACTTTATATAATGTATGGTTCCTACAACAAAGAAAGTCCACCAATGTATTTTTTCAGGAGGCTAAGGAAATTTAGCATGTTCACTGCAATTCTCACTAATTTTTTTACTGATGCACCATAGAAAGCATCCTTTCTGGATGTATCACAGCTTGGTATAGTTGCCTCTGACGATGACTACAAGAAACTACAAAGTGTTATGAACATAGCACATCTCATCACACAAACCAGCCTCCCATCCATTGACTCTGTCTACACTTTCCACTGCCTCGGAACAGTAGCCAGCATAATCAAGGACCCCATGCATTCATGCATACCACCTTCTTCCATCAGGAAGCGATACAAAAGTCTGAGATCCTGTATTAACTGACTGAAGAATAGCTTTTTCCCAAATGCCACCAGATCTTTGAATGGACCTACCATATATTAAACTCATCTTCCTCTACACTATGGCTACAACTGTAACAGTATATTCTGCACCATTTCCTTTCCTCCTCCCCTATATACTCTACGAACGGTATGTTTTGTCTGACGCAACAAGAGTGCGCAAGACACAATACTTTTCACTATAACTCAATACATGTGATAATAATAAATCAACATGTTAAACAAACCCACCATATTATATTTAAAAGCTTTATCATTATTGCTATTTGTTTTTAAAACCAGCCTTTTTCTGCTAAACAAAGAAAATTAAGCTGGCTGCTACCAGTCACCTTATGAGATTAGCCCTCTGTCTGGGAGCTATCCTCAGGAGTCTCAATGAAAAAACAATTTGTCCCTCAGTTTCTGGAGTGCAGCTCCTTGTTATGCTTAGAGTGTGACAAAAAAAACTTGCATCACACCCAGATAAAAGGCACCATAGTTCCAGATGACCATAGACAGCTCTTCTCTTTGAAGGGGAGAACTGACAACTGGTGATTTTAACTTGAAGATCACCAAACCTCAGGCTAGGAGCAAGATTGAGAAGGCAAGGCCTTCATAAATAGCCTCAGCCAGTCCAGGAATTGACCTCAAAGTGTTGGGAATGTTCAGACCAATTTCAAAGGGAACTATGCAGATGTTATTTGCAATTGATAAGCCAATCTTACTATTGGAATCAGAGGCTCTGCTGAGACACAAACATGCAACCCTCAGCCTCTATGGCACTCTTCAACAACTCATGATTTAGACATTATTGATCTTGAAATCAAAGCCAATTCAAGCTGAATAAACAACCCCTTTTGAATCATCATGGTGAAGAAAAGGAACACAACCCAAGCTCTTGCTCTTTGGACAGTTTACTGTTACATCTTTGACCTTCACAGCTGGACTGCTATTTTAACATCAGCTGGACAGAACTGCAGCAGCCAGATTGGTTAAGCAGAAAGCTTAGCCAATCTGCTTGATTGTAAAAGTCTCCGATTAAAGTTTGCCAAGCGGCCTAAACATAAAAAAGTTCATCATGTAGCAGCATCATTTGTTTTAAGGATTTTTGTATTGTTTAACCAGCCAGAAACTCACTGACATGGAACACCACCATTAAGGAAACACTCTCTGAACTGTGACTTAAGATTCTGGAACCCATTTGCATGTTTTCCCAAACTCTTGGTTTGTATGATTCAATTTACTAATAACTTGCAGTAAACTTGTATTATGATTAACTCAGAAGTTTGTTTCACATTCGATAGGAAATCTTCCAGCAAAGACAGGCTTGAGCTTCTGTTATTCTGCCTGGAAGTCTGCTTCTTTGTGGTTCATTAGTTGGATGTTAAACAGCACTCTATGAAAAAAATGTATTGTTATAACTGTCTAAAAGGCCAAAGTCTTGAATCATGTGACATTGCCTATGAATTGTTCAATAGTTTCTGTGCTTTTGACCAGAATTTCATTGTTCTTTCTTAGGAAAGAGATGAGTAGTTATTTCCATCTCTTCTTGCATATTGAGTTTAGATTTTTCTCTTTTGTGATAGTTCAGGTTGGGAATGCAGTTTGTCTGCACTTTTTCTGCTTTTAGTGATTACAAAGAGTCTGTAAAATCAGGTGAGATTCTACAGATGAGAGATGATTTGTTTAAGAAAGTCCTAGTAGTAGCTCCCAGCAGAGACAAACCCTGTGGTCATGTGACTTGTAGCAGTCATCTGTTTTGGTTCAGCAGAAAGACCATTTTTATAAAACTCCTTATTTCTTTTCTTATATCATAGGGAATTCAACAACACATCTATCCCTTCTTTCTCAACCCTCATGTAACATTATGATTTGATTTATTGTTACATGTATTGGTGTACAGTGAAAAATATTGTTTCTTGTGTACCGCATAGTCAAAGCATACCATACATTGAGAAGGAAAGGAGAGAATGCAGAATGCAGTGTTACAGTCATAGCCAATGAGTAGAGAAAGATCAATCTAACGTGAGGTATGTCCATTCAGAGGTTTGTTGGCAGTAGGGAATAACCTGTTCTTGAGTCAGTTGGTACATGACCTCAGACTTTTGTATCCTTAACCTAATGGAAGAAGGTGGAAGAAAGTAGGTCCGGGGTGCATGAGGTCCTTTATCATGCTGGCTGCTTTTCTGAGGCAGGAGGAGTATAGATAGTGTCAATGGATAGGAGGCTGGTTTGAGTGATGGGCTTCGTTCACGACCTTTAGTAGTTTCTTGTGTCTTGGACCGAGCAGTGGCGATACCAACCTGTGATACAAGCAGAAAGAATGCTTTCTATGGTGCTTTAAAACCTATTTGATTTTAAAATGAACATGGTCACTGTCCTGATATTTGTATGGCGCAAATGTCACTTACCACTTATTGGCTCAAACTCCATGCAGACACAGAGTGTTTCAGTATCTGAAGAATTTCAAATGATACTGAGCATTATGCTTTAATCAGTGACTATCCCCAATTTTGTTGCGAGAAAGTCATTAATGAAACAGTTGAAGATGATCAGGGCTTAAACTACCCAGAGAAATTTGTGCAGCAAATGTTCTGAGGCTTAGGTGATTGACTCTTGACACAGCAACTATCCTTACTGCTAAGTACGATTCCAGCTAGATTAAATAGGCAAGGAGAGAACCAGTTACCTGCAACTCACCCAACCAGACAACAGTGGAGAATTATAGGGCAATCCTATATAATGTCATGTGGCGTCATAGAGCTCATTCCAATTTATTCACCAACCACTTATACCACCCAATGATTCCTCTTCCAATCTGGCTTTTTGTTAAATTAATTTGTTTTCAAGTCTTTTTTTAAAATTATGTTTGAGAGTATACTTGTCTGTTCTGTCAAGAAATGCTGACTTTCATCCCCTTTTATTGTTTAGTTTCCTGTATGTTTTTTTTTGTACCTTGCAGCCACTGAACTTTGGGGCAGTAGCAAGGTTTTGGCATCTGTGCTACAATCTGAGTAGCTGCATTTGGAGTTCCAACCAGAAGTTATTACTAACTAAATAACAAAAAAGGAATAACGCCTAGTCATCATCTAATGAGGAACCGCTGAACTTATATTCAGGTACCACACAAATCACATGTCAGGAATCAAAACTGTATAAATGCTGGCTCTCTGCAACAGCTGGGTAGCAGCTGCCAGCACCATCTGACACTGTAGCTATGTAACTAAATCAGATCTTTTAGATGTTTGAAAATTCCATTAAACACACTAAATGAAAGTTGTGGTTTGAAAGAATCCTGCTCCTCCTTTAATATAAATAGGAAATTACTGGTAGGTTTGACTTAAAGGGGTCTGTTTATTTAAATTAGTAGCTCCATGAGCCACAGTTTATTTGAAGCTTCACATTCAACACACCAAGATCACAGCTGGGTTACAATCAGGCTTCGGTTTTGGCATTTACTTTTTACCACAGACGTGTTCATTTACCCAGAGACTGGAAGGAAAACAACTATTTCTACAGAAGCCTTGCATAAGTACAACATGTTGGACATTTCAACTAAGCATTACTATTCTTTTTTTATTTAAATTGTTAACGCTTGTTTTAAACTAGTCATTTGGGAAAGCCAGTAAGTTAGACAACTAGCTGAAACCTGGAGCCAATTATTAACACAAGAGTAGTTTGTTTCACAGATGGGTAAAACCAAAGTTCAAGCCAAAACACTGCACTGGAAATGAATAGTTATTTTTGTCCTACTTAGGCTTTAAAAAAAATACAATTAGTTTTCTTTTGTATGTTGATATTATACCTTCAAATAAATACGTTAGTGGAAAATTCTTGACAAGTGCTTGACATGAAACTAAAAGGCAATGTGTGTGTTTTCCAGGTTTTCTGTCATCGGAGTTACTTATTCCACTTGGGAAAAGTCCACAATGGTTTTTGAATTCATTTTGGACAGGGAAAGATGAAGCAAATCTAGAGACAAAAAATGCAGTGGCAATCAAAACTTTTCCATGTTGCAAGAACCCTGACTCATTAAGCAGTCAGTAACTCCATATCAGAGAGCTGCTGATGGCTCAGTGAATCAATGTACTCCATAGTGCAGCATAAAAACCAAAATTTCCCTTTGCATGGTTCCTGGTTTCAGCAGATCTGATTGAACAAGTTTAATCTGGATAACAGCAAAGTTTTGCAATTGTTTTTTGCTCCTACTTACTGAACCATGATAAAAGTCAATCCATTTTTCTTGAAAGCTTTCCATTGAGTTCTGCTAAAAAATGATCATGTACAATTGTTAGTAAGGACAGGATTGGGGTTTATCAATGAAATATAGAGATTGGTAGAAAGCAGTTCTTCCAGATAGGGGCCAGAGTTGAGTGAGATAAGATCATCTGGCCTCTTTTAAGGTCAAACCAAATAAACAAACTCAAGTTAGATCAGGGCAAAATAAATGGGGCATCTCCCCAAAAGGAAGGGGAACAGCCTGACTAAAATCAAAGTACAAAGGAAACTTAAAAACATCAAATTAAAATGTGATTATTAGGATCAATAATGCACCCCAGCCCCTGCAGTGCCCAACGGGCGCAGAAGGTGTCAACCGCGCCTGGAGATACCGTATGCTCCCTCTTCACGGACACCTGCCACGAACGTAGCCGCAGCAGAGGGGCAAACAAGATGGACAGACTCCTTGATCACCAACTGCCTGGACTTGTAAATGGTGCGTTTCGGCAGGCCCAGAAGCAGGTTCATAAGGAGGTTGCCATCCTGAGCTTCCCCTCTTCGCATCAGGTGTCTGTAGATCAGGAGCGTGGGTCTGAAGTGCAAACAAAACATTAATGAAAGGTTCTTCAGGAAAACAAAAAGGGAGTGCAATCTAAGGTAGAAAACATAGACATGGTGCACGGATTCTACAAGGCGACAGAAGGGGCAAACTTCGGAACCCATGAACCAGTGAATCCTACGGTTGTGCGGAACTGCTGCATGCATCACCCTTTATCCCAGGTCACTCCGTATCCCAGGGATCTTGGGAGAGATCCCTCCATAAAGAGACTTCCACTGAAGACCTTCGCAGCCAGACAGCAACAAGGCCCACCAAGGTGTATCTGGGTAACAGGTTAGGATGCGGTAGTGGAAGGTGTGCAGCAGCAGCCCATACAGGAAACACCTCCGCATGGTGGAAAAAGACACAGAGGACATTTCCATGAGGTGGCTCATGCTGTGGGGCATCTGACCCGAGGAGGGGGACTGAGGCTTTGGGCCAATGTGGAATTCCGTCTGAGTAGGAGAACACTTGGACGGGATCCTACTGCATGCATGTGCCACCACAAAACTGTGTGCACTTTTGGGTCAAGCATGACTATCCTAAGGTCTTGGGTGGTTTTGGTCACACGCCAAACAGACACCTCTGTGAGCTCAGCCAGCATGCGGGGCCTCATCCAGCACTCCCCAATCCTGTTGCCCCGGTGTCCACAGCTTCCTTCTCCACTTGAAGTTGTACGGCTGGAGGAGTGCATTGCTGAGCAGTGGGTCTCACACAAGAGTCGCTACTCCTGATGGGGGAGAGCTGCAATGCAAGGCGATTGTGTTCCAGATAGCGAGGAGGTCCTGGTAAAAGATGAGCAACTCCTGCAAAGAGGTCGAAATGTGCCCCAGATTGATATGCAGGAGCTACACGTTATAATTGAGGCCGCACCACTGACGGAAGAAATACATCGCCAGGGCACACCATTATGGAGGGGGCTCAACATAAAGGTATCTGCAGGGTCTGAAGGCGGAATGTCGCTGAGTGCAAAAGCATTCAAGACGTTGGAAGCTGTGGCAAAAGTCAGCAGTTAGGATGCTAGGGGAAAGTTTTTCACTCAGAGGGTGGTGAGTGAATGGAATCGGCTGCCGTCGGTGGTGGTCGAGGCGAACTCGCTGGGGTCTTTTAAAAGACTTCTGGATGAGTATATGGGATCCAATGGGATTGGGGGTTATAGATAGGTCTATGGCTGGGTAGGTTTTGATGTGTTCGGCACAACTTGTGGGCCGAAGGGCCTGTTTGTGCTGTAGTGTTCTATGGTCTATGTTCTATGTTAGTCCAATGTTATACATTGAACTTTGTGCAGATACTCAGGGTGATGCAATGAGTTAACTGTACTTTCATTTTTTTTCTGAATTTAAATCTGGATTATAAAAGTGGAAAAAAAGCTACACTTTTATTGTTGGTTTAATTTGTATTCCATCAATCAGCTGATGGCTGCCTAATTGCACCTTGTCTATCATAATGGTAGACACAAAGACTGGGTCTACTACTAGAACGGCTGGTGTTCTGGAATCTAAATTGTCTGTTCCCACCCAGCCCCATTTCCCAATGGCAGAATAACGAGCACAAAATTTGTTCACCCGCATTTTACTGAAATGGTGAGGTAATGTGATACGTTACATCTTCAATCGTTTTCTTAAATTACAACAGTGATTACATTTCAAAAAGTACTTAATTAGCTGTAAAATGCTTCAAGACATTCTGTGGTCATGAAAGGGGTTAAAGAAATGGAAGACATTCTGTCTTTACTTATTAGCACCAGCGGCACTGGATTCAGAGAGTGACATCATGTAGTGTGATAGTCATGATTCCAATGATAGCATTCTCATCTTCTCTAGTCAGAAGTCAGGTTTTGGGTTCAACTCTCATTTCAGGACAAAAAAATCTAAGCTGATACTCCATTGCAGCACTGAAGGAGAGTGGCACTGTTGGATGTGTCATATTTCAAAGAGATGTTAAAATCAAGATTCCGTATGCTCTCTGAAGTGGATATAAATGTACCCTTGGTACTAGCTCAAAAAGGAGCAGGGATTATCTCTGGTGTCATAGTCAATACATATCCCTCAATTACCATCACAAATATACATTGTCTGGTGTTTATCACACAGCTGTTTGTGGGAACTTACTGTACAAATTTGGGCATCACAGTGGCACAGTGGTTAGCACTGCTGCCTCACAGTTCCAGGGACATAGGTTCAATTCCAGCCTTGGTTAACTATGTGTGGAGTTTGCATATTCTCCTAATGTCGGCATGGCTTTCTCCAAAGATGTGCAGGTTAGGTAGATTAGCCATGGGAAATGCAGGGAGTTACAGGTATATGGCTGGGGTTGGATCTAGGTAAGATATGTTAGTCAGTGCTGACTCAATGGGCCAGATGGCATCTTATTGCACTATAGGGATTCTGTGGTTAGCTGACATGTGTCTAATTATAACATGGTTCAAAGATGCTTAACTATAAAATGAATTGGGACATCCAGAGGTTTGAAAGATATTCTAGAATACAGGCTTTTCCTTCTATTTGAACATAGCTGTAGCACACCAGAGGGGACAGAGATCTTAGAAAGCCCCTTCCAGAAGACTGACATTAACCACAGGGTGATTGTCCTCCAGAATCCTTCAGTTTTAAAATCTTTGAAAAACTCAGTCATCCACCCAGGAGACAGCTGGTTGTACTCCAATGTTGCAGGCACTTGACAGCAGCAGATACTTTACTCTCCACGTACCCCAATTCATACTTGATGTGGTCTGAAAGCCTGTTAAAATTATTTTAATTAAGTTGACCCCAAGGTCAGCAGCAATTGAGTGGCCAAAGATTTGGTTATTTTGAGTTTTAGTTGACTTGCTGCTGAAGTGGAAAATCTAACCCAATGTCTCTTTTGGCTTTAAATATCTTAGCCCAAATTCAGTTCATCTATTTTAATCCAAGTGTTAGATGGTCCAATATTCACAGTATAAACTTACTCAAAATAAGTTGGTCATCTGTACCTAAAAACCACAAAATAATCTGGTATGGAGGATGCATGGCCGTGAGCTTACAGTTAAGGCATGTTCTTGGTTATAACACTGAGTAACTGGAGCTCACCTCATTAATTTTAACTATTACAAAACCAGCAAAATTCAAAAATCCTGAACTTTAAACTGTTTGCTCATAATGTTCATCAGCAGATATGCTTGGGGTAATAAGATGTAGGGGTGGTGGCAAAGGGCATGGTGAAACAGTTGAGGAGTAGAAATGCAGAAATACTCGTTTCACCAGATGTCCTGTGAATTTTATCTACAAAACATATTTTAAAAGTTTTTTGCCCAACAGCCTGACAGGAAGAGGAAGCCCAAAACGCAAGGCCACAGCTGAACAGTAGAGCAGGAAGAGAGACAGGGAAAGAACGTGGACATGGAGGTGCTGGGGATGGGGAAGGTGGTACCATGTAATTGGTGATAGAACAATCATGAGAATGTGACTGAAAAGTACAGTCAGGAAAGATGGAGATTGGGATGAGAGTGGGGGAGAGAGAGAGAGAGAGAGAGGGAGAGAGGGAGAGAGAAAGAGAGAGAGAATATGGTGAGGAGGAGATTGTAGGGAAAAGGGGGCTGCAAGCAAATAAGTTTACAAGGCTGGGAGGGAGCAGAGAACCACTCCTAGTCCTCTTCAATCCATAAGCAGTGCAGTAAAAACTGTAATAGATCTAGTTATTCTTGCCTACTTTTAATTTATAGATTTCCTGAGACCTGGATGTGTCATGTGCTACAATGAACTAAAATAAAAAGGTTTGTTGCTGATTGACCTGCTGAGTGAAAATGTCTCATCCCCAAATCACTATCTGGCTGTTCTCTGTCAAAACAAAGTGGGTGCTTCAAGGCAAGTTGGAGTCAGCTTTTAAATCCTTAAAATTTTAACTTTTGATTTGTTTAAAGTGGTCCCCTTGACAATCTATTAGCTTTGCAGCTGTAAAGTTAACAGAAAACTCTATTAACCTACTTCTGCCCAGAACTTAGTTATTGTTCAAAAAAGAATAGATCCCACTTGGAAGCATATCTTCATTGATCACAGGATCTTGTTGCAAAAGATGGGTTAAAGCACCAAATGCAAGAGCTCCTCAAAAAAGTTTTTTTAAAAACCCAAGAACTTACTTTCTGTGTTTTCTTGGATTTAAATCATATTGTTACTTGTCAATTTCACACATGTCATCTGCATACATTCAAAGCTGGTGGCCCGCATTTCCCATCATTGTAATAGCTGTCCTTCTTTCCTTCTCCAACTGCTTCAAATACTGTGACCTTTGCTGTCCTGTTTTGTCAAAGCCCAAATGCAGCCCATAGAAACCTAATGTAGCAGAGAAAATGGCTGTGTGTAGTTGTGTTACCCAATGGGCTATTATCTTACTTACTGTGTTTGTAACACATCGCATAGCATAGCAAATCTAAATGTGCACCACAGCAACTACATCTATGGACGGGCTTTAATCCAATTTGTTACTGCAAAAATATATGTTCACTTCAGGACATATTACTCACTTTACCATGGATATCCTGTTATAGCATTTAAAACTGAATCGGGTGAGATTTGGGTGTTTTTTTTTATTTTGTTTCCATTGTCTGTTTCCATTCAGGACCAATGAAGCCGCACAGAAGTTCTCCAAGGGTTTTCCACTCCAGCCACCTAAAAGCTATTCTCAGCTTAGCTCATTCTAACTCTCTTCTTAATAAAAGGACAATGATTTTGCCCAAGCCCAACCTTGAAACAAATTTGTTTCCAGGCTGTGGAAACATTTTATTTTCTTGTCATTTCAAGGTCCGTGTGTTCCCTGCTGCTTGTATTCTTTTTGGCCAAGAACATAAAGCCCCAAGAGGCAACCTATTTCAATAACTGAACCTTTAGTTTTCCTTCCAGCTCTTCAAGGGGTTTGCATGCTGATGTCTTTATCAACTCAAAGAAACTGTTTTGCATGTTTAAGAATACATTTATGCAGAGTCATGAAGTTAGCACACACAGTGAAACAGCTGGTATTATAGCAGCCAAGTCTTTCAGAACACATGGGAACAATATAAACAAATGATTCCCGTTTTATCTGCATTCAAACATTGACAAAAGGCAAAAAACCCAGCTTAATAGTTGGGGGCAAATGTTTAAAATAAAAAATTTCCAACAATTCATGTAGAGACAGTGCGATTTTCTCAGAAATACCATTTGTACAAACTTTAAAATACTTAACTGTAAATCATAGAATCACCATAGAATTCTTACAATTGCAGAAAGAAGCCATATGGTTCATCGAATCTGCACCAACTCTGATAGGACCTGGATCGGATGCTCTATCCTCTTAACTCCACATATTTACCCTTCTAATCCTCTTAACCTACACACCTTCAGACACTTTGGGGCAATTTAATATGGGCAATCCACCGATCCTACACAACTTTGGAGTATAGGAGGAAATCCATGCGGACACGGAGAACATGCAAACTCTACACAGAAGCCACCCAAGGCCAGAATTGAACCTAGGTCCCTAGCACTATGAGGCAGCAGTGCAAGCTGCTCTGCCACTGTGCTGTAAATCTGCCAGATTATTTATGGTATTGCTCATAGATAATCCAAACTGCAGGTTTGACTGATAATCTGGTCTGTGCCTTTAAGACCTTTAAATAGGCAATTTCAAGACACTGAGATGAATCAGAGGAGATTTAAGTTGCTGGTAAATTTCAGTTTCCAGATCAGTGACTGACTTTCTGTTTTTTTTGTGAATATTATTTATCTTCTGCAATGATCTGTTGCTTTTGGAGAGTAGTACCTGTTCTGAAAGCAGATATCCTGTGGAAATTTCAGAATTTCACTGATTTGCATTATAACATGTATTAGTCCATTTGCTGCAATGAATCTGTCCCTAAGGACATAAATAGGCAGAGGTGCAATGGACACTCTTTGTGCGTAACAATGCAAGCTACAAGTACTTTGTTTTCTTGGAGAGAGTGCACAGATTAGAAGTAGAATTATAAAAAATTTTGAGCGATATAGTAATGAGGGAAATCTTCAAATGCAGCAGCATTTCAAATAGAGTATAGAACATAGAACATTACAGCGCAGTACAGGCCCTTCGGCCCTCTATGTTGCGCCAACCAGTGGAACAAAATAATCAACATCCATTGATATGAATTGCTTTGGACAAGACCTTGTTGCCAGGTGAGCCTGTCCTCTACGTAGGATCATCACCATTGCATGACATGCAATGATTTGCTTTTGGCCTTCAATAGCTAATCCATGAATCAATTTTTTAAGGGTAGCTTGTATTGGTGGACAACACAATTTCCAAACATGTCACAGACAAATATTGGGAGCTCCATCTAAATATTTTAATTAGCTGACCTGCATTATGAAATGAGATTAGGGCATTGTTGTTAAATAAACAAAAAGCAATGCATTTATTGCTCAGTTAAGGCAGGGACGGGTCTCACTGTCCCTGCTTTAAATGAGCAATAAATGTTCTTATCACTCATCACATAAAGCACTCAATATCCCAGTTTTCATACGATTTTCCTTCTTGTCTTACACAAGTACTATGCATCTTCAAAAATAACTTACAATTCCTTTCCTATTTTACAGGAGAAAAATGATACACAATAATAGGGAAGAAAGTCAGGATTGATGGGAAATCATGTCAATTTGTGATCTGTACCAGGCAGAGAAAGCAACACTACTATTAGCAAGCCAGGTAACACTGCCAACTTTGGATTTGGTGAGATTGGCACATTTGCTGCGCAGTTACTTGTACTTCACTTTTGCCCCATTATTTACCACGAGCTTCTACAACATCAACCAACTTCTCAGTGTGATTAATCTTTCAGGAATAGCTATCCAGCTACGTGAGTTTCCTCTGAGTGTTCCAGTTTCCTCCCACAGTCCAAAAATGTGCGGGTTAGGTTGATTGACCATGCTAAGAAATTGTCCCTTGGTGTCTAGGGATGTGTAGATTAGAGGGATTAGTGGGTATAATATGTAGAGATATGGGGGTAGGCCGTGGGTGGGATTGTGTTCGGTGCAGACTCGATAGGCTGAAGGGCCTCTTTCTGCACTGTAGGGTTCTATAAGTTCTCATTCAAAGAGGGCACATGAGAGAAAGACTCCATCATGAGGGACAGGTAATATTGCTGAAGCACAGGGGCTTCAGAAGGATTTGTACAGATTAGGAGAATGGGCAAAGAAGTGGCAGATGGAATACAATGTGGAAAAGTATGAGGTTATACACTTGGAAGGAGGAATGGAGACAGACTATTTTCTAAATGGGGAAATGCTTAGGAAATCACAAACACAAAGAAATTTGAGAGTCCTTATTCAACATTCTCTTAAGGTTAACGTGCAGATTCAGTCAGTAGTTGGGAAGGTAAATGCAATGTTAGCATTCAGGTCGACAGGACTAGAATACAAGACGAGGGATGTATTTCTGAGGCTGTATAAGGCTCTGGTCAGTCCCCATATGGAGTATTATGAGCAGTTTTGGGCCCCTTCTCTAAGGAAGGATGTACTGGCCTTGAATGTATGGTCCAGAGGAGATTCACAAGAATGATTCCTGGAATGAAGAGTTTGTTGTGAGGAACGGTTGTGAACTCTGGGTCTGTACTCATTGGAGTTTAGAAAGGTGAGGGGAGATCTTATTACAGGATACCGCTAGACTTGGATAGAGTGAACATGGAGAGAATGTTTCCACTAGTAGAAAAAAACTAGAATCGGAGGGCATAATTTCAAGCTAAAGGGACAATCCTTTAAAACAGAGATGAGGAGGAATTTTTTCAGCCAGAGTGGTGAATCTGTGGAACTCTTTGCGTTGTGAAGATGCCGGCGTTGGACTGGGGTAAACTCAGTAAAGTCTGGCAACACCAATTTTAAATCCAACCGATTTATTTGATAGTAAATCTGCGAGCTTTCAGCCTTTGTGGCCTTCATCAGGCGAATGAGGTGTTCTGATCTCCAAAAGCACACACTCTTTGCTGCAGAAGGCCAGGTGATTGAGTATCTTTAAGACAATGATAGATAGGTTCTTGACTGATAAGGGAATCAGGGTTTATTGGGAACAGGCAGGAGAATGGGGGTGATAAAAAATATCAGCCATAATTGAATGGCACAGCAGACACGATGAATCAAGTGGCCTAATTCTGCTCCTATGTCTTAGGGTCTTAGTACTGGACTCCTCCTAGCCATTAGAGCAAAGCTCGGCATCTAAATGGGGATGATAACAAAGGTAAGTCACTCTGCAAAGAGTGATGGCTGCTACAGCCCAGAGATGACCAGCTCCTTTCCTAACTCCATTCAGAAGAACAGGGACGTGGCTCTCCTGTGTAAAAGCAAAGGTTTGAAGCTTTCTTAGAAGATAGGAGAACGATGAGAGGTGATCTTATTGAGGTGTATAAAATCATGAAGGCATAGGTAGGGTGAACACACAGAGTCTTTTTCCCAGGGAAGGGGAATTGAAAACTAGAGGGCATAGGTTTTAAGATGAGGGTGGAAAGATTTAAAAGGGACCGGAGGGGCAACTTCTTCATGCAGAAGGCAGTGTGTATACAGAATGAGCTGCCAAAGTGATTGAGGCAGGTGCAATAGCAACATTTAAAAATCATTTGGATAAGTATGTGGATGGGAAAGGACGAGAGTGACATGGGCCAAATGCAGGGAATTGGGACTAGCTGCAAGAGCACCATGGTCAGCGTGCACTAGTTGGGCCGAAGAGCCTGTTTCTGTGCTGTATTATTCAATGACTCTATAGCTATGTTTGAAACCACAGTCATCTGAAAGATTAGCAGGTCTGTGAAACACTTTCAGCACTCTGGCAGGAAAAATGGAGGAGCCCATCTCCAAGCACGTGCATGGTGCTGTCACAGAATATTTGTATTCTGGAATCTGCCCTGGAACATGTAGCCAAGCCAGCAAGGCTTTGGTTGAGGAACATTAGGGGAACCACCGAATCAGTCAAGTAAATTTCAGAATTAGAGTTCCAGTTGTCTGCTCAATGTTGCATGTTCTATTACCGTGACTATATTCATTCTGCTCAGGATTCGTGTTTTGAAGGGTTGTTTATTGGTTACAATAGAAGAGGGCAGGCCATATGTCCTGAAGAAACTTGCTGCCATGTGAATACCATTATGATACAATAGAATGACTTGGGGCTGCTGAGTACACCATCACCATAGAATCTTCGGTGTGAAGTTGGGACCTTGTCTAAAAGGGCTGTCTGATTGTCATTGCTACCAATATTGACATAGATTCTTACAGAGAAAGGTTTATTGTTAAGAATGAGATTAAGTAGCTTTTTTCCCACTTGCTGCATCTCTCACCATTTGCTGCAGATCCAGTCTGACAGATGTTCTTTTAGGATTCAGCCAGCTCAGTCAGTGCTATTACTTAGCCATTCTCGGTGCTGGACTTTGAACTCTAGACTATTCTCTGCGCCTGTGGATGGATTAATCACACAAATAAATGTTGGAATTTCAAAGAAATGGCTAGAGATTGACCAAGAAGAAAAACTGAATATCCGGGGTGTTCAGTATTTAGGAAGGATACATAAAAAGATAAAAATTGTGGAGTTGCATTGCTGGTTAAAGAGGAAATTGATATATATTAGGAAGGATATTAGCTCTGATAATGTGAAATCTACATAGATAGAGATCAGCATCTAAAACTAAAGCGCATGGGATCGGAGATAGTTTACTGAGATGGATAGAAAACTGGTTGACAGACAGGAGGCGTAGTGGGGTACTGCAGGGATCAGTACTGGGACCCCAGTTCATCGGTACACATATTAATGATTTAGATATCGGGGATAGTTTACTGAGATGGTTAGAAAACTGGTTGATAGACAGGAGGAGTAGTGAGGTACAGCAGAGATCAGTGCTGGGACCCCAGTTCATCGCTACACATGTTAATGATTTAGATGAAGGGATGAAACCCAGCAGTCTGCGTCATTGCAATTATTTAAATTATGATGACTGTGGAAGACTGATGTTTGACTTGTCTATGGGACAGCTCTCCCAATTTTGGAACAATCCCCTGAATTTAGTGAGCAGGTCATTTCTGGTGCCCAGGCTGTCAGGTAGTCTGTCCATTTTTTGCATTTCTGCAGCAGTTTGATATGCCCAAGGAGCTTGTTAGATCCTTTTAGAGGGTAGGCAAGAGTCAATTACATTACTGTGGGTCTAGAATCATTTATGGGCCAAATTGGATAAGGAGAATAGATTTCCTCCACTGAAGGAGATTATTTAATCTGATAGGTTTTTGTGACAATCTGGTTAAGTTACTCATATAGCATTTTATTCCATATATACTAATTGAATTTAAATTCCCCTAACTACAATGGTAAGATTTGAATTCCTTTTTCAGAGTATTAGTGTTCCTCTCCAAGCCACCCCTCCTAGGAAATATTTTTTAAGAAGCTTTAATTTTTACTTATTAGTCACAAGTAAGGCTTACATTAATACAGCAATGAAATTCCCCTAGTATATCACTATTCTTTCACTGTCACTGGGTTAAAATCCGAGAATTCTCTTCCTGGTAGCATCGTGGATATACCAACACCACAGAGACTGCAATAGTCCAAAGGCAGCTCTTCTCCACCTTCTCAAGGGCAATTAGGGATGGGTTAACTCAAATGGCTTCAGTTCAAGGTACAAGCTGATCAAACTTTACTGTTTGTTTCCTCATATTGTTCTGTCACTTATAGCAAAATACTGTTGTGCCACACAAGCCTTAATGATCTCAGATTTGATCTTGTCTGCACTGATTCAGAGGATTACAGCTGGCTCAACAATGCAGGTTCTACATTTGGCCTTAGAACTTTGAGAGAAGAAAACCAGTTTAAATTCCAGCTCCTGCTTTCTATCCTTTAACCCTCTCGGGACAGAACAAGACCAATCAAAATGTGATGACTTTTCAATCAACTGTTGAATAGCTTGATGACACTTACTGTAAAAACCCACAGGTCAAAAATGAACACCTGAGCAAGACACCAGAATCACTTGAGGTAATTTTGCACCAATAACCAATGATATTAAATCTCATTCAGCCATGTCAAGATGCAATGTAAATTCCTCAATCTAGTTTGTATTGATACAAAACCTTGTATTGATGACTGAAAATGCTAGAAACACAGAAAATCAGTCACAAATATGAAATAGACATTGCAAGTATGGATTGGTCAGAATTGGAATAAATGACAAATGAGTGGCATTTAAAAAGGAAGTTGTATATGCACTCAAGAAAGGTGATGGAATGATCTATAAAGTGCTTTCAATTGAAAACAGGAGTTGGTTAAATGTTGAGCTAATGGGAGGCAGAATTGGAGAATAATGAAGACATGCAGGAGATTTTGAATGTGTGTGAATAGCTCAGATAATGGATGATAAGTAAGATAGAATTAGAAGCAGATAAGGCTGGGGAGGCAAATCAGACTCTAGTGGTCCAAGATCCTGGATAAATAGGCAACACCAAGCATGCTCTGCCCAATTACTGGTTCATACAGAGCATCAGCCTCCTCTCCCCCCCCACCTCTACACATATACAGTGCTAGCAGGAAGGTCTGCTGTTGACCTGATTTTCTTTCTTCTTCAAGGTTCCCTGGCCTTTGAAGCTTTGCCAATTTTTCTAGTTTCCATTTTTTATCTGACTCCCCATTGCTTCAGATAACCAAATGTCTTTTAGTTGCTCTCATTATGCCGTTCATTGATTTCTATTAATATAGAATATATTAGTAGCACTTCACCTTTTTAATCATTGTACTACCCATTTATCATCATTATTTTACTGATGCAAATGTCTTTCCTTTCCCTTCCTTTTGTTTTGTTCCTTAAAAAATATTGTTCAAATGTCAATTTCTCTAATTCTGCCAAAGGATCTATCCCTGGAATGTTAACTTGTCTGCTCCTTTAGCAGTGTTTCCAGCCTTTTTCATGTTGTTTCTGATTTCCAACATCTGCAGTTTCTTTGCTTAAGTTTGAAAGCAGAGTGAGACCACTAGCACAATATAAACAGACCCAGAGTGTATTCAACCTTTAACCTAAGCCACGTGTCTCTAGGCAACAGTGGCCAGCGGCGAGGTTACACAATTTCATTGCAATGCCCTCCATCCTGTGTAGCTGTACAACTACAGTCGAAGGAGCTGAGCCCTGAAGCAGTGTCAACACCGAGACCCCGGGCTTTATCTAACCATTGGCGTTACCTTCTTTGTGAAAACATGCGTTAATGCAGCTTAAATCTTTTCAGTGGTGATACAGTATACTGGCTTTAAACCTCATTGACTTTCTTTTCTCCAGCACAGGCGAGGACAAAACAAGGGTTAAACTGTGACCTTGAATTCGCTGAGCTCGGTGAATTTATTTGATGTTAAGTTTTCTCCACAGTTCAAGCCTGAGGGTGAGCTCTGCCATTTCACATGTGCACTAGGATTGGTCCACACTCGCTGAGATTATCTGATTGTCACTTGGTTGATGACATTTGGAGATACAATTGCGATAACACGGGAAGAACAAGTTCTGTATGATGACTGGATTCCAGTTTTAATTCAGAAGTGATTGCTCTAGATTAGGACTATTGTTCCATCAAAATCTTTGTTCACTTTGACTCCAAAAAGAAATTATCTTCTGAGATTCTGGAAGCTGATGTCCTCAAAAGAATTTCAACAAGAATATACTGTACAACAATCATTAGCAAAGAATTGGCTCAAAGCCTGAACTGTTGTTTCAAAATAGAAACCAGTATTTGTTAAGTGGAATTCTCCTTTGCCTCTGGTTCATTAATTTAGTGTTTATCATCTTATCTATTCAAAGAAAGGAAGTTTCAAAATTATTACTTTTTCCTCAAGAGCACAAGATTATATGGCGAAGAGAAAAATAGCCCATATAAAAGCTACACAACCAACCGTTTGGTACAATATTAGGACTTGAAATAATTATATTGAAGGTTACAATGATCCCATTTTGGGCAAGGAGTTTCCTAACACCACTCTCTTGCATCCAGTCACTTTGCTGGACCTATTCTTTGCAGTCCTGCAGACTCCTGTTTTGTAGTACCAGGTCCTCAACGTTTCCTCTGTTGAACATGTCAGTGGATTCCTAACCTAAAATACGGGGAGAAATATTGGCTAAGGCTTGAAAGAAAGTGGGCAACATGGTGGTTAGCAATGCTGCCTTTCAGCTTCAGGGACCTGGGTTCAATTCCCAGCTTGCATCTTTGTCTATATGAAGTTTGCATGTTCTCCCTCTGTCTATGTCAGTTTCGTCCGGGTGCTCTGGTTTCCTCCCACAGTCCGAAGATGTGCTGGTTAGGTGCATTGACTATGCTAAATTCTCCCCCAGTGTATCCAAACAGGTGCCAGATTGTGGGGATTTTCACAGCAATTCCAATGCAGTGGAATGTAAGCCTACTTATGTCTAATAAATAAACTTTAACTGATCCCGATAAGAACATAGCATCACAATTCTGACTTCTGCCTCGTAGATGGTAAACAAGCTTTGGACAATCAGGATGCAAGTATCTACACTGTAATACACTAATGGCATCTTCAAAGCCATGTATGTACAATCAATGACACCCTGCACAATGGAGAAAGTTAATCTCGGTGAAGCTGTGCACACTACTTGCCTGCTTCTCTCTTGTCAAAAGGAAAGCAACGTTCTCCCCTCTTCTGGTATGAGGGGTGTCTGTCACCTTTATATATCAGTGGATGGTAAACAGAGAGATGTTAGAGATGTCTCCAGCTCTAACCTGTAAAGTTCACATTGCAAAGAAATGTATAGCCATAGTCACTTTCATAGCCATTGGTGTTGTTGTTCCCACCCTACAGATTTCAGTGAGTACCTTTTTCATAAAATAGAGAAATGTGTACTATTCCTGGGTTAAGTTGAGGTCAAAGCATTGCTCCCTGAAGACCCTGGGTGGATAGGATCTCCTGCTGAGAGACCACAATCCCACCTCCCACATGTAGGTTGTCTTCTGTCTTGCATCCACTCAATTTCCCTGTCATGCTGTAAATCAAGTACGGGTGGAAAAGATTGGAAGAAAGTGATATTATGAGAGCAAGTTTTGAAGTCAGAACAAGGTTTTCATATGTGCAGTACCCTTCCCTACTGACTTCATCAACTTGAAATAGCATGAAAAATCTCACAAAGCTTTTATAGACTTGTGTAGTGCCAGGGAAAACAATCAGTAACTGGATAGCTGATAATCCAACAACAAATGAGGATACTTTTAATGTAATCAACAATAAGGCATTTGACCAGAGCATTATGAAACAAAACATGACACACCAGGAGATATTAGGTCAGATGATCAAAGTTTGGTATAAGTTTTAAGCCTTGTTACGAAGGAGGATAGGAGATAAGAACATAAGAAATAGGACTAGGAGTAGGCCATCCAGCCCCTCGAGCCTGCCCCGCCATTCAATAAGATCATGGCTAATCTGCAGTGGTTCAGTACCACTTTCCCGCTTTCTCCCCATAACCCTTAATTCCCTTGTCAGTTAAAAACCTATCCACTCTTGACTTGAACATATTCAGTGAGGAAGCCTCCATCACCTCATCAGGTGGAGAATTCCAAAGATTTACCACCCTCTGCGTGAAGAAACCCCTCCGCAACTCTGATCTGAACCGCACTCCCCTAATCTTGAGGCTGTGCCCTCTACTCCTGCTATTTTTGCTAAGCGGGAAGAGTCTCTCAACCTCTATTCTATCCATCCCCTTCATTATCTCATACATCTCTATGAGATCCCCTCTCAGCCTTCTAAACTCCAAACAGTACAAACCTAGCCTATTCAGCCTTTCCTCATAATCCAACGCCCTCATCTCCGGTATCAGCCTAATAAACCTTCTCTGCACCTCCTCCAAGGCCAATATATCCTTCCTCGAATGCGGCAACCAAAACTGCAAACAGTACTCCAGCTGCTGCCTCACCAGCATCCTATCCAGCTGCAACAGACCCTCCCTACTTTTATATTCTATCCCCCTAGCTATAAAGGCCAACGTTGCATTTGCCTTCTTAATCACCTGCTGCATCTGCATACTGACTTTTTTCGCGATTCGCGCACAAGGACCCCCAGGTCCCTCTGCATCATCGCATGCTGCAGTTTTTCTCCATTTAAATAGTAATCCTTCTTACCAATATTCTTCCCAAAATGGATAACCTCACACTTGCTAACATTATACTCCATCTGCCAGGTCCTCGCCCACTCACTCAACCTATCCAGATCCCTCTGCAGGCTTTCCACACCCTCCACGCAATTTGCTTTTCCACTCATCTTCGTGTCATCAGCAAATTTTGTCACCCTGCACTCAGCCCCTTCCACCAGATCATCTATGTAAATGGTGAATAGTTGAGGCCCCAGCACCAAATCTTGGGACACTCCATTAGTCACCATCTGTCAATCAGAATAGCACCTATTAATACCTACCCTCTGCTTCCTATTAGACAACCAATCCTCTATCCAGTCTAACACCCTACCCCCGACTCCCTGCACCTTAACCTTCTGCAGCAATCTTTTGTGAGGCACGTTATCAAATGCTTTCCGGAAATCCAAAAACACCACATCCACCAGTTCCCCTCTATCTACCGCACTAGTCACTTTCTCATAGAGCTCCAATAAATTCGTCAAGCCCAACTTCCCCTTAACGAATCCGTGCTGCATCTGCCTGATCAAACCGTTCGTATCCAGGTGCCTCATTATTTCTGCTTTGACTATAGATTCAAGCATTTGGAGATTTACAGATGGGGAGTCAGAGAGGTTTTGGAAGAGAACTCCTGAGCTTGGGACCTAAGTAAATGAAGATATGGTCATCAGTGGTGGAGCAATTAAAATTGTAGACTTTCAAGAAGTCAGAATTGGAGGAGTGTGGATATCTTGAAACATTGTTGGGACTGAAGAGTTTAGAGTTAGGTGCAGACAGATAGATGGGTGACCGCCAAAACGGTCAGGCAGTCAGTGCAGGAGTCCCCTGTATCATCCTCCTCTCTAACAAGTATATTGTTTTGGATACTGTTGTGGGAAGATGGACTATCAGGGGATACCAGCAGCAGCAGCAACTAAAGCATTGGCTCTGTTATTAAGCAGGGACAGACAAAAAGGACTAGATCAACAGTTATAGGGGATTCTATATTTAGGGGTGCAGATAGACATTTCTGTGGACATGAAAGAGACTCCAGGATGGTATGTTGCCTTCCTGCTGCCAGGATCCAGGGTGTCTCTGAATGGGCAGAAAGCATTCTGAAGGCAGAGGTTATGGTACATATTGGTACTAATGACATAGGCAGGAAGAGTGATGAGGTCCTGCAGCAGCAGTTTAGGGAGTTCGGTAGAAAGTTAAAAAGCAGGATTCTAGGGTTGTAATCTCAGGATTACTCCCTGTGCCATGTGCAGTGAGGCTAGGAATAGGAAGATAGTGCAGCTCAACACGTGGCTAAACAGCTTGTGTGGGAGGGAAAGTTTCAGATATCTGGACCATTGGGTCTCTTCTGGGACAGATGGGACTTGTACGGAAAGGATGGGATACATCTAAACTAGAAGGTCACAAATATTCTGGCTGGGAGGTTTGTTTAGGTCACATGGGAAGATTTAAACTAGTTTGGCAGGGGGTTGGGAACCAAAGCAAAGGTGAATTAGCTAAATTGGAACCAGAGAGTAAGACCAATAAGACTCAGAGAAACAGCAGGCAAGGTGGGATTGCCAATCAGAAAGGATATGGTTGACTGAAGTGCATTTGTTTCAATGCAAGAAGTGTAACATGTTAAGCAGATGAACTTAGACCTTGGAACATTAGTACTAGGAACTATGATGTTGTTGCCATTACAGAGATTTGGTTAAGGGAAAGACAGGATTGACAGCTTAACATTCGAGATCAGGATGTTTCAAGCAAGATTGAGGGGGAATTTAAAAGGAGTATGAGAGTTGCCCTACTGGTTAAGGAGGATATCATAGCTGTACTCTGGGAGGGTGAGGCAATATGGTTAGAGCTCAGGAATAGGAAAGGTGTAGTCACAATGTTGGGGGTTTACTATAGGCCACCCAACTGAGATCAGGAGATTGAGGAACAGATATGTAGGCAGATTTTGACAAAATGTAAAAGTAACAGGGTTGTTGTGGTAGATGTTAATTTCCCCTATATTACTGGGACTCATTTAGTGCTAGGGACGTGGATGGGGCAGAGTTTGTAAGAAACATCCAGGAGAGCTTCCCAAAACAGTATGTAGATAGTCCAACTAGGGAATGGGCCATACAGGACCTGGTATTGGGGAATGAGCCCAGCCAGGTAGTCGATGTTTCAGTAGGGGAGCGGTTCAGGAACACTGACGACAATTCAGTAAGCTTTAAGGTACTGATTGATAAATTCAAGTGTAGTCCTCAAGTTAAGATGCTAAATTGGGGAAAGGCTAATTACAACAATATTAGGGAGGAACTGAAGAATGCAGATTGGGGGCAGATGTTTGAGGGCAAATCAACATCTGGCATGTGGAAAGCTTTTAAGTGTAAATTGATAGGGATTCAGGATCAGCACATTCCTGTAGGGATGAAAGATAAGTATGGCAAGTTTTGGAAATCTGGTATAACAAGAGATATCGTAAACCTAATCAAAAAGAAAATGGAAGCATTTGTCAAAGCTATGAGGCTGGGAATGCACGAAGCAAGTGTGGAATAAAAGGAAAGTAGAAAGAAACCTAAGCAAGGAGTAAGAAGGGCTAAAAAGGGTCATGAAAAACACTAGCCAGCAGGATTAAGGAAAATCCCAAGGCTTTTTATACAAGAATATTTTGTTGTAATATGTATTAACATATTTTCAACAGTCTCTTTAATTCTAACATACAATTAGATTAGGGACTAGAAGATACCCAATTAGAATTTTTATTTCAATACAAGACCAGAGTGAATCACTGGCTGGAGATTGGATTTTAGAGGGAGTCCATAAGAAACCATTGCAGAAACAGGTTGCAAAAAAAAAAATCATTGAACCTCACAGATAGAATCAGCTTGCAAGAAAGAGTTTGAGAGACAGAGAGAGAGAGAGAGAGAGAAGGAACAGAGTGATCAAGGTAACAAATCCTTCATGTTCATTAAGCAGAATATGGATGGAAGCTCATATTTGGATTCAAGAAACCAAATTTGTGAGCATTTAAGCAAAGCTGGAGGATTCACCTAGCTTTAGCTCAAGGGAGGGGTCTGCAATTCATCCTTCACCAGAAAATTCCATTCAGGGAATATACATAGCTGTCTGGAAAGGAAAAAAGGACAAAGAATGCATTCAATTGATTACTGGAGAATGAATGGTCCACTTAAAGGTGTCAGGGTCTTGGTCTAAGACATCACTATATATTTTCATTATATATATTACATATACTATCCTGGCTAATCTACAACATTATTGAAACTGGATAAAGTCTTTAAACTGACTGGCTATTACTCATACAGAAGGAATTTTTTGGCCTTCTGATCAACAAGTTCGTAATGTCTCTGAAGATGTGCCAATGCTAAATGATTGCAGAGATCAAAAGGAATTGTACAAAGTTCCTTTGCATTTCTATAGTCAGGCCCTGGCAATGGCAATGATTCATCTGTGAACCCTGAAACCTCTGTTGAACTTAATGGTTGAAATATTAACAATTGTAAGAAACCAGACCAGGAACATATAACTTTTGTCCAAACCAAAGTGGAGAAATGGGAATCAAATCACATGACCCCACACCCCACAAGCTGCTGGAACTTGGCACTGTCTAGGTTGTTGAATACCTGGTTCCCCCAGCTACTTTATTTGTTGCTAAGTCTTCTGAACTCTTGTACTAGTGCCTACAAGATTAAAACCATCTCTATGTGCCTATCCCAATCATGGAAGTTATCTTCATTGGAAGAATGGATTATTGGCATTCATCTTCAGCCTGCTAACACTCTGAAAGACTACATTATTGGACTACGGTTCTGGACCTGAACTCATGTGAAGTAGAAATGCTTATTTTGATTGTGGTCTTTTGCCCTATACTTCTTTCTGTTCTGCATCCCACCTTTATTGTATAAATGAAAAGGAGGCATGTTGTGGCCCTTTTATGGTGTTTGTATATGTGAAAATAAAGTAAATCTCTTAACTCATCACATTTTGAGTTTGTGGGGTTACTATTAGAAATTTATTTCACAACAAAACTGAGGGGTTGGGAAAAATATGTCATCAGATACAATGGGGGAAATCAAAATCAAAAACATCTTTGTTAATAGATGGGTGTCATAGAGGTCACAGGAGTTTACAGCATGGAAACAGGCTTTTCGGCCCAACTTGTCCATGCAGCCCTTTTCTAATCCCTAAGCTAGTCCCAGTTGTCGACATTTGGCCCATATCCCTCTAGATAGCTATATGGGTAAGACGGCTATAAACACTTTTTAACAGACAAAATTGGACCCACCTCTACTTCAACATCTGGCAGTTTGTTCTAGACACTCACTCTGTAGGTGAGAAACTTGCCTCTCTGGACCCTTTTGTATCTTTCCACTCTCACCTTAAACCTATGCCCTCTAGTTTTAGACTCCCTTACCTTTGGGAAACAGATAGAACATACAAAAACTACAGCACAAACAGGCATAAGAACATAAGAAATAGGAGCAAGAGTAGGCCATCCAGCCCCTCGAGCCTGCCCCGCCATTCAATAACATCATGGCTGATCTGCAGTGGTTCAGTTCCACTTTCCTGCTTTCTCCCCATAATCCTTAATTCCCTTGTCAAAAACCTATCCACTTTTGACTTAAATACATTCAGTGAGGAAGCCTCCACCACTTCAACAGGCAGAGAATTCCAAAGATTGACTACCCTTTGAGTGAAGAAATTCCTCTGCAACTCTGATCTGAACCGCTCGCCCCCCTCCCTCATCTTGAGGCTGTGCCCTCTAGTCCTGCTATCTTTGCTAAACGGGAAGAGCCTTTCAACCTCTACCCTATCCATCCCCTTCATTATCTTATACATCTCTATAAGATCCCCTCTCAGCCTTCTAAACTCCAACAAGTACAAACCTAGCCTATTCAGTCTCTCCTCATAATCCAATGCCCTCATCTCCAGTATCAGCCTAGTGAACCTTCTCTGCACCCCCCTCCAAGGCCAATATATCCTTCCTCAAATGGGGCGACCAAAACTGCACACAGTACTCTAACTGCAGCCTCACCAGCACCCTATACAGTTGCAAAAGTACCTTCCTACTTTTGTATTCTATCCCCTTAGCTATAAAGGCCAACATTGCATTCGCCTTCTTGATCACCTGCTGCACCTGCAGACTGTGTTTTTGCGATTCGTGCACAAGGACCCCCAGATCCCTCTGCACCATCGCATGCTGCAGCTTTTCACCATTTAAATAATAATCCTTCCTACCAAAGTGGATAACCTCACACTTGCTAAATTATACTCCATCTGCCAGATCCTTGCTTACTTACTCAACCTATCCAGATCCCTCTGCAGGCTTTCCACACCTTCCATGGAATTTGCTTTTCCACTCATCTTCGTGTCATCAGCAAACTAATCGACCTATAATTCCCCTGCCTTCTGTCTGCTACCTTTTTTTAAACAGCGGCGTAACATTAGCCATTTTCCAATCTTCCGGCACTTTCCCGGAGTCCAGCGAATTCTGAAAGATAATTACTAGGGCATCCGCTATCACCGCTGTCATTTCCTTGGGAACCCTGGAATACATTCCATTCGTCCCGGGGACTTATCTACCCTCAGCCCCATTAGCCTATCAAGCACCACCTCTCTGGTGACTGTAATTTCATCAAGGAACTCATCTCCTACCACCCTTCTATCTTTAATTTCAGGCAAGCTATTTTACATCCTCCTCCATAAAGACCAACGCAAAAAACTTATTTAAAGTCTCCGCAATATCCTTATCGTCCACCACTAATTCCCCCCTCTCATCCTCCAAGGGTCCAACATTTAACGCCTGCTATTCTTTACATATTTATAAAAACATTTACTGTCATTTTTGATATTTTGAGCTAGTTTAGCCTCATATTCTATCTTTCCTTTTTTAATCACCTTCTTAGTCATTTTTTGCTGTTGTTTAAAATTTTCCCAATCCTCTGATTGCCCACTATTTTTAGCCACTCTGAACGCCTCAGCTTTTGATTTAATACTCTCCTTAATCTCCCTTGAGAACCACGGCTGATTTTCCTTTCTCCTACAGTCCTTCTTTACATTGGAATATATTTCTGCTCAGGCCCTTTGGCCCACTAGTTGTGCCAAACATATCCCTACCCACTAGGCTTATCTATAACCCTTTATCTTATTAAGTCAAAGATATTGACTATCTAGTTGATCTATGCCCCCCATTATTTTATAGACCTCTACAAGATCATCCCTAAGCCTCCTATGCTTAGAAAAAAAATAGTCCCAGTCTATCCAGCCTCTCCTTATAACTCAACCATCAAGTCCCGGTAGCATCCTAATGTATCTTTTCTTCAGTCTTTCTAGTTTAGTAATATCCTTTCATCAAGACATCCCAACTCCTGTATTCAATGTTCTGACCAATGAAACGAAGGAAGTCAAACTTCTTCTTCACCATTCTGTTCAACTATAACTCCACTTTCAAGGAGCCAGGATCTTGTACCCCTAGATCTCCCTAAGGCCCTATTAACTGAGTAAGTCCTGCCATGGTTTCATCTACCAAAATGCATCACCTCGCATTTATCTAAATTAAACTCCATCTGCCATTTGTCAGTCCACTGGCCCAATTGATCAAAATCCAATTGCAATTTTAGATAACCTTCCTCGCCACTCAGTATGCTATCAATCTTGGTGTCAGCTGCAAACTTACTAACCATGCCTCCTACATTCTCATCCAAATCATTAATATAAATGACAAATAATAGTGGACCCAGCACCAATCCTGAGGCACGTTGCTGGTCACAAGCCTCCAGTTTGTAAAACAACCCTCTACTTCTGTCATCAAGCCAATTTTATATTAATTTGGCTACCTCACCTGGATCCCATGAGATTTAACTTTATGTAATAACCTACCATTTGATACCTTGTCAAAGGCCTTTCTAAAGTCCACGTAGACAACATCAATTGCACTGCTCTCATCTACCTTCTCGTTACTCATTCAAAAAA
Organism: Sphyrna mokarran; assembly: GCA_024679065.1. Classification (NCBI taxonomy): domain Eukaryota; kingdom Metazoa; phylum Chordata; class Chondrichthyes; order Carcharhiniformes; family Carcharhinidae; genus Sphyrna; species Sphyrna mokarran. Next base: position 71,450,274 of record JAGIQG010000007.1, on the reverse strand, counting down.
CTCAATCAAATTTGTTTCTACTCTCAAAGCCATGCCAACTATCCCTAATATCCCTAATCTCCCTAATCTGGCACCCAGGTTGATAGGGTTGTTAAGAAGGCGTATGGTGTGTTAACTTTTATTGGTAGAGCTGTGAGATCATGTTGTAGCTGCACAAAACTCTGGTGCGGCTGCACTTGGAGTATTGCGTACAGTTCTGGTCCCACATTATAAGAAAGATGTGGAAGCATTGGAAAGGTGCAAAGAAGATTTACCAGTACGTTGCTTGTATGATGGGAAGGTCTAATGAGGAAAAGCTAAGGGACTTGAAGTTGTTTTCATGAGAAAGAAGAAGGTTAAAAGGTGACCTAATTGAGGCATACAAGATGATCAAAGGATTAGATAGGTTGGACAGTGAGAGCCTTTTTCCTCAGATGGTGATGGCTAACACGAGGGAACATAGCTTTAAATTGAGGGGTGATAAATATAGGACGGATGTCACAAGTAGGTTCTTTATTCAGAAGGCAGTAAGGGCATGGAATGCCCTGCCTGCAGCAGTAGTTGACTCGCCAACATTAAGGGCATTCAAATGGTCATTGGATAGGCATACAGATAGTTTAGGTTAGAAGTTCATTAGATTGGTTCCATTGATCGGCGCAACATCGAGGGCTGAAGGGCCTGTACTATGCAGTAATGTTCTACGTTCTATGTTCTGATCAGTCCCTGCGTTTCTAAATGCCTACAGATCTGGTCTTTCAAAATACCTTCTAACAACTTACCCTCTACAGATGTGAAGCTCACAAGCACGTAGTTCCCAAGCTCTGTGACTAGCGATGATTCAAATATCTCTGCGAGGAGACCTGCAATTTCCTCTCTAGCCTCCCAAACCATCCTGGGATACACTTCATTAGGTCCCGGGAGTTTATCTACCTTGATGCACTTTAAGACTTCCAGCACCTCCTTCTCTGTTATACGTACACTCAAGACATCATTATTTATTTCTCCAAGTTCCCTAACATTCATGCTTTTCTCAACAGTGAATATTCATATCTCATCACTATTCTCATCGGGTTGTGAGAGAAGAAATTAGGGCTGTTTTAAATTAAATCCCGTGCTCTCCGTAACAAAGGACAGAGTGAAGTGTAACTGGAGGGGGATTTTGGTCATTTAAAAATTAATTGGAGGATTTTTGTCTATAGTTAAGACAGCGCTGTTTTTAGAATAAAAGTCTTAAAAATGTTGCTGTATCATCCTTCCAGTCAGCCACTGGAAATTTGAATATCTTGCTAAAAGTTACTGGTTGCTACAGGAATCATATCAGAAACTAGACAAACAAATGAGAAAGATATGCCGTTACAGGTAAACAAAGAGAAGTGTGCAATTACAATGTAATTTACCAAAGCTAAAGATGCTATATATGTGTTTTTCAACCTTTTCAAAAGGTTATGCCTTTTTTTTAAATCTGGAAAAACCCAAGGGAAGGCAAATTAGCTGTAGAGTCAAGAAAAATCAATGTGTGCGGTTCAAGAATCTTTGTGCAAGTGGTGAATTATCACAATTTCTAAAGCCTTTGGTGAGAGTTGTCAATGCATGAGGCTGGATTGAGGAAAGTCATCTTGGTTTGTATATGCCAGAGCCCATTCCTAAATTGGTAGTGCAGCATGCCTTGTAGTGGATTATGATAGACTCAACTCTTTCTGCATTATTATTATGATCTGTGTCCTGCCAATTTCGATTCCTGAAGCAGCTTTGAGAAATGTCTACTTCCTCTCAAGTTTCTTCTTTTGCTTATTAAATGACAAAATATGGAAATGGTCAGATCAATGCAATAACAGCTTCACACAAGATTAAAAAAAAAGTGTTAAGTCTGAAGCTCCCACACACATTGGTTTTATTCTATCTTTGCAGTTAGCTCATGATGCATCTCCTTCTGGTGAGGGAACAGTGGCCTTCCATATCTTGCCATCTTTAAGCAAAGTTGAAAGTCTCTATGCCCAGATTTAACAGGAAGCACTAAGGGTCATCTTTGGAGTTCCTGGATATGAGTACGTTTACACTGTTGACAGACCAGCATTCACTCACTACCATTTTTGGAACACACGAGAATTCCATCACTGGCAGCAAGTAGAATGTACACATGGACATTGCTTTTGTCCGTACATATTTACACCATTAAGTATTAGTCAAGTCTACACTGTAATGCGGATGGACTTCCAAGGTTGTCACTGCCAGGCAGTTTGCCAGACTGTTTGAATGGGAATATCTTCTACTTTGAAGAAGTAGATCACTTCTAGGCAAGTGATAAAACACTGATCCATCAGAAGTGGTGCATATAGCTTTACAAAGAAAGACTTCTGAGATTGGAGCTGTCAGTTCAGACAGAGTGTCTTTTATGGGGCTAAGATTGATCATTCCATCACCATGGAGCAAGTAGGTATTAGGGAAGCTACATGAAGGCCCTTGCCAATCATATCCATGAAGGAAATAGAGAGAAGTTATTTCTGATGGTCCGGACTTAATGCTGAGATTGAATAAAAGGTAAAACATGTTCTTCTTGTATAAAGGTAAGAAACCTGCCACCTTTAGTACTGCTGCATCCATGAGAATGGCTTGGAGAAGCTTGGCAATACGCACATGTAGATTTTGCAGGACCTTATGAAGGACATATGTTATTAGTAATGGTTGATGCTCACACCAAATGGCCAGATGTTGCTGTGAGAGAAGAAATTAGAGCTGTTTTAAATTAAACTCCCTGCTCTCTGTAACAAAGACAGCCACCTCATCTAAGATGACTGCTGAGAAACTAGAAGTATCTAGCCATTTTGAATTTTCTGAACAGTTGGTAAGCAACAATGGACATCAAATTTGATCGAATTTGTGAACTACCTAGAAGAAAATCGTATTCAACACATTATCCTGAAGCATACCATGAAAGCAACCAAAGAACAAGGACGCTTATCAAACATCTTAACATATTCCTACTGGTCTGCTGGAATACCACACATTCCATGACCAAGACCTCTTCTGCTTCGCTCATGATAAAAAGACAGCTGCATTCCACATTCAACTCATGAAATCTCCAAAAACCAAGGAGATTGTGTGACAACAACAACAACAAGCACAAGTGGAACCGTAGGAAGGTAAGACAAAACACTTTTTTTTAAATCAAAGACAAGGAGTTTTGGCTTGGAACCACTCCACTGGTGGTAGTGGGTGGGTGGGTGGTGGGGGGGGGGGGAATGTGAAATGGGTTCTTGCCACTATCTTTGCGCAGACTGGACTCTCTTTTAACTGTCCAAACCAGAGATAACACTATCTAGAGGAGACATTCAGAATAGTTACTAGCTGGAAGAACAGATCTGTCAAATCTGGAGCTTGTTGAAAATTATTTTCTCTGTTTCTCATACTAGGTTTAATACATCATTTCTGGTGCATATATTAATATAGCAGAGCTCTGCATGAGCCAGAAATAAATATAAATACCTACCACCTGGCATTTATGTGATACAAACATTACTTCCACTTGCCAGCCCAAGCTTTGATATTGTCCAGGTCTTGCTGCTCTTGAGAATGAACTATCCAGTACCTGATTCATTGCGATCAACTGTAAACATCCCCACTTCTGACACTAAAATGGAAGAGAAGTCATTGTGAAGCAGCTGAAGATGGTTCCATCTAAAACACTTTGAAAAAAATCTTATAGTCATGTCCTGGAACTGAGCTGATTGATTTCCAATCACCACACCCATCATCCATCACCCTTTGTAGAAGGTACGAATGTAATCAGGAAGGAGTTCTTTCCCTGGTTCCCACTGATTTCAGTTTTGCTAGGACTCCTTAATACCACACTTGGTTAAATGCCGCCTTGATGTCAAGAACAGCTACTCTCACCTGAATAGTTACCCAGGAAATGTTAGACAGAAAAATCATAGCTTAACTCCTGGGTAACTGCAGAGCTGACCTCTCAATCACTCTTACTAACCTTCCCCAACTCTCCCCTCAACCTCCTGACTACCTCTCAACCACTCCCTCCCCCAAATGATCCTACAACCCCTCCCAAACAAGCTCATCTCTGACCACCTGACCTGATTTCCTCCCCACCAACCACACCTTACTACAACCACATCTGACTACCCTCATCTACCAACCTGATAGCCGCTGGTCTGACTACTCCTCCTACCAAAAATGATACATCAAAATGCCTACCCACTAATTCACCTGCCACCCTACCCAATGATCTCACCTACCACTTATCCAACCCACTGATTCACCCATTCATTAACATTCATATACGGAATTTAAACTTGCTTTCCAGTAATTTGAGCTGTATAAATGGGACTTGTCCAGTCTTCCCCTTGACTTTACATTGCTATGGTGGTGTTCTCTGGTCAACTTTATACTTTGCATTTCTGGAGTAAGTGGGCTTGGAAAACTAGGCCAGAAATGCGGAGTTGCACTGGGGTACTCGAAAGTATGGTTTGAGTGGCAATTTGATGGTGATTGCTGTTTCATGGAGGATCCAGATCCATTGTGACATGCAAAAATGATAAAGGCTCATTATTATGGATCTCATCTGATTGTTTGGCTCTGGAAGATTCAGTCAATTCTGGCCACGCAAATAAAAAGTCAACATTTACTTTCTCATTTCCACTCTCTTGAATCCCAACTCAGGGGACAACTAGGGCACATCAAAAGGCCATAGGTGAGAAAGGAAGAAATCAGTTTTATACAGATACTGATAACTAACAGCTTTGACAAGATTTTGCAGAGTTTTTTTTAAATCAACAAGATGTGGTGCCATACTCTCCACTTGCATGGATGAATACAGTTTTAACAACATTCAACAGACATCCCTCCATAGCAGCTGATGGAATTTAATTTCAATATATCTGAAATTGAAAGCCAGTCTCAGTAGTGGTGATCATGAAACTACTTGTCGATTGTTGGAAATCTGTTAAATCAATGTCCTTTAGGGAAGGAAATCTGCCATCCTGAAGATGACAAATGCTGGCCTTGCTATCAGATGTAGGTTGTCTTTTTTCTTGTACAAACCAGGCCATTTTGATAAAAGGCTTATTGCCATCATTAAAATAATGGCTTGAAGGTCAGAATACTATTTAAGCACAGAAAGCATCACAGTTGAACCTTACCTTGCCTTTCATACCAACCATACATGAATCCTAGAGAGGTTACAGTGTCCAGAGATGGAGCATGGAGACATTGGCCATCTTCCATCACTGACCAGGCTGAAGTCAGCAAACCCAGTGAATACTGGGTCCCAACCCGGGGCCTTACTGGTTTATATGCCCCAATATCACAGTACATGATGCATTAACTAACTTGGTCACAGAGATAGTCTGGAAAAGTGGCAGTGATGACCATTTCTGCCTTAAGCATAACCCAGAATTTAAAATCAGTAAAATAAAGCAGGCTTTCCTCAGGTCACACGCAGGCATGACCACTAGCATTCTCAAAAGTAGATTAATTCACCCTTTTCTTTATTTTGAGAAAACGTTTGCTTTCAAGTGTGTTAATGCTACATAAAATAAGTACAATTTGGACATGTATATATTTGTAAGGAATCTGTACACAGACCTGCTCTCCCAGTAAAGCACCCACACAGGCAGCATTCAGAGAACAGGGGAAACTTGAAAGTTTTGGAAATATGACAAATTTGACATTAATATGCAGCCCTATGTAGGGCTGGTTTGAATTATCTCTAGTTGGAATTTTAAAAACATTCCCATGGTGCTGAGAATGATCTACAGTTTGTTAGATGGATATCCAACCAAATCTTTCCCATCCATCATGCTGACTGACTGGCTTGAACAAGAGCAACAAAAGGTAGGTGTTTCTCATTTCATTAATATCTTTAAACTTTTGGTTTTAAATATATAGGATGGAATTTTACAGCCTTGTTGGAGTGGGGATGGGGCCGAGAAAACTTATTGACTTCAACGGGACCAGAATCTCACTCGTGGCAGAGATTGTACAATTCTGCCCAGTGTTTCATGCATTGTTTATTGGAAAATTCCTGTGGCAACACACAAACACAAATCAAAATGCAAACTTGCTTGGTTATGGAATGGCCTGCAAATCTCACTAACATTTTAGGCTGGTTAACATCTCAAGAGCTTCTCTTTCTCTCTCTCTCTCTCTCTCCTCCCCCCCCCCCCCCCCCCCCCCCACAGACACACACGCACACACACACTTGGATTGTATATAGATGAGTGAGTCACCTGATGAAGGGCAGAGCTCCAAAACTCATGTTACCAAACAAAACTTGTTGGACTTTAATCTTGTGCTGTGAGACTTTTTACTATCCCCATCCCAGTCCAATACCAGCATCTCCATATTATCAGCTATTTATGGCTGAAGATGAGAAATTTCTTCTCAATAGAAGGTTGTGAATATGAGCAATTCTCTACTCCAGATGGATATTGATGCTCTGTTGTTGAGGATAGATCTCATATTCTGGTGTAGCAGTGAATAAGTACGAGTTATTTTTGGGCCTCTCTTGCTCCATTCATCTCTGCATCTAATTTTGAACTCTCCAAAATAGAAGTTTAAGCTTATCTGAAAACCTGTTCCTATCACATTGAAATGATCAAAAAAAGTATTTTTGACAATATTAAATCAATTATTTTCTCTCTTCGGATTTAAAATCAAGAGCTTTCAAACCAACCTAGAAATTGTGTCTTTCCATATAAATTCGTATTATTAGTTTTGTAACAACAACAATTTTCGTTTATAAAGCCCTTAAGTAACATCCCAAGGCAATTCACAGGAGTGACTGTCAAATCAAATTTGACAGCAAACAACATGAGACTATAAGAAATCACCTAGGTCAAAGAGACACATTTTGTATATTCAAGTTTGAGATAGGCAAATTTTTGATCTTTCAGGAATCAGGGAGACTGCGGCGAAAAGTGGAGTTAAGATATAGATCTGAAATGATTACACTGAATGACAGACCAGGCTCAACGGGCCAACTGATTTACTTCTGCTCCCATTTCTTATGTTCCAATGTGCCTCTTCAAGAAGGAGAGAGTGATCGACAAAGAGATTTAGGGGCAGAATTCCAGAGTTTACTTCTGAAGCTGTTGAAGGTGAGAAAGCAACAGTGGTGTGATTAAAACTGCGGTCATGCAAGAGATCAGAATTGGAGTAGCACAGGTGTCTCAGAAAGTTACAGTGCTGAGATGACTACAGAATAATGGGAGGGGCCAGGCCATAGAAAACAAAATTATGGTTTTGTCAAACTAAGAGTTAAAATAAGGCAGTGAGTATAGGGGCAAATGAGTGAATGAGACTCGGTGCAAGTTGGGATATAGGCAATAGAGATTTGAATGAGTTTAAGTTTATGAATGGAAGATGGGAGGACAGTCAGGAGAGCATTTGGATTGTACATGAGTGTTTCCGCATCAGCCAAGCTGAGAAATAGGATGGAATCTTCTGCTTCCACCAGCAGCAGGAATCATTCCCATTTTCCTACCTGTAACTGGATTCAGTCTCTGGAATGAAAGTTCCTGCCTATAGTTTTTAGAGATAGAGAGGATATGAGGCTGTAGGTTTAGCACAGTGGCAAAAAGGACGACAAGAATGTGAATAGTCTGGTTCATCCTCAGTGACATAAAGACAGATGGTGTTAGTGCAGAGACTGAAGACAATGGACAAACAGTGCAAGATAGGATATGGGCAGCAGAATTTTGGATAAGCTAAAGCTGGAGGATGGAAGATGGGTGAGCAGAGTATTGGAATAGTTGAGTCTAATGGTAACAATGGTTTCAGTAATAGCAAGCTGAGACGGAGACAAAGCCAGATGATGTTAAATCTTAGTGATAGAGCAAATATGTGGACAGAAGCTCACCTTAAGTTTCAATACGATGCTGAAGATGCAAATGGTCAGGGTCAGTATGATAAGCAAAGTAAGAAGTTCGCAACACAAGATTAAAGTCCAACAGGTTTATTTGGCAGCACAAGCTTTTGCAGCACTGCTCATTCATCAGATGAGTGAGAACTTGTATTCACAAACAGGGCATATATAGACACAGCATTCCGAAAGTTTGCAAGATAATGGTTGGAATGCAAGTGTTTACAGGTAATCAAGTCTTGAATGTACAGACAATGTGAATGGAGAGAGAGCCAAGCACAAGTTAAGGGGGTGTAGATTAATTCCAACAGGACAGTTAGTGAGATTTTGCAAGCCCAGACAAATCATGGAGGGTTACAGATAGTGTAATATGAACCAAGATTCCAGTTGAGGCCATCCTCATGAGTGTGGAACTTGGCTATCAATTTCTGCTCAGCATTCTGCATTGTCGTGTGTTGTGAAGGCCGTCTTAGAGAACTCTTACCCAAAGATCAGAGGCTGGATGTCTGTGACTGCTGAAGTGTTCCCCGACTGGAACACATTCATCCATTGTTGTAGCATCTGCGTGGTCTCCTCAATGTACCATGTCACAGGGCATCCTTTCCTGCAGTGTATCAGGTAGATAGCGTTGGCCGCATCACAAGAGTACGTACCACGTACCTGGTGGATGGTATTCTCATATGAGATGATGGCATCCGTGTTGATGATTTGGCATGTCTTGCAGAGGTTGCTGTGGCAGAGTTATGTAGTGTCATGGTCACTGTTCTCCTGAAGACTTGGTAGTTTGCTGCACAATCGTCTGTTTGAGATTGTGCACTTATTTGAAGGCAAGAAGTTGTGATATAGGGATGGCCTTAACGAAATGTTTGTCTTCATCGATGATATGCTAAAGGCTCCGGAGAAGATGTTGTAGTTTCTCCGCTTCGGGGAAGTACTGGACAATGAAGGGTACACTGTCTGCTGAGTCCCATGCTTGTCTTCAGAGGAGGTTGGTGCGGTTCCTTGCTGTGGCACAATGGAACTGTCGATTGATGAGTCGAGCGCCATATCCTGTTCTTATGAAGGCGTCTTTTAGTATCTGTACGTGTCTGCTGCGATCCTCCTCATCTGAGCAGATCCTGGGTATATGAAAGGTTTGTCATAGAGGATAGCTTTTTTAATGTGTTTGTGGTGGAAGCTGGAGAAGTGGAGCATCATGAGGTTATCTGTGGGCTTGCGGTACGATGAAGTGCTGAGAGATGACCATCCTTGATGAGATGCATCATCTTCTCCAGAGCCTTCGACATATCATCAATGAAGGTAAACAACTCACCAAGGCCATCCCCATACTCCCACTTCTTGCCTTCAAACAATTGCACAATCTCAAACAGACCATTGTCCGCAGCAAACTATCCAGCCTTCAAGGGAACAGTGACCACGATACCACATAACCCTGCCATAGCAACCTCTGCAAGACGTGCTGGATGATCAACACGGATGCCATCATCTCACATGAGAACACCATCCATCAGATACACGGTACATATTCTTGCAACTCAGCCAATGTTGTCTACCTGATGAGCTACAGGAAAGGATGTCCCGAGGGATGGTACATTGGGGAAACCATGCAGATGCTACAACAGTGGATGAATGAATACCGCTGGACAATCACCAGGCAGCAGTGTTCCCTTCCAGTTGGGGTACACTTCAGCAGTCACGGGTATTCAGCCTCTGATCTTCAGGTAAGAGTTCTTCAAGACAGCCTTCACAACATGTGATAACACAGAATCGCTGCATAGAAATTGATAGCCAAATTCCACACACGAGGATGATCTCAACCAGGATCTTAGGTTCACGTCACACTGTTATGTAACCTCCATGACTTGCCTGGCCTTGCAAAATCTCAGCAAATGGCTTGGCTTGGAACAATCCACACCTCTTTAACTTGTGCTCTCTCTCCACTCACGTTATCTGTACTTTTAAAACTTGATTACCTGTAAAGACTTGCTTTCCAATCATTATCTTGCAAATTCAGTTTGTGTCTACATATCCTCTGTTTGTGAATACAAGTCCTCACTCACCTGATGAAGGAGCAACATTCCGAAAGCTTGTGCTGCCAAATAAACATGTTGGACTTTAACCTGATGTTGAGACTTCTTACTGCGCTTATCCCAGTCCAACACTAGCATCTCTGCATCATCAGTATAATTAATCATTGCAATGGAGGGAGTTTGACAAAGCCATCTTCTGTACCTACTCTGCACCTGTATTTTCAACCATTCACTAATTTTCTCCAACCATTTCCTTTAACTTTATGAATTTTATTATAGCTGTCTCTCAGTTCATTTGGAACTGTTTTTTTTTTGTTGGCAAAAGCCTATTCTTTGGTCTTCCATTCACGAGGATACTTCTACAACTGCTACTATGCTCTTATCCCTGCTTTTAAAATCATGATGTGCAACAAATCCTTTATTGTGCCCCCATCCCTACATACCCCTTTCCTACCCCCGCTCCCCCACCCCCTTATCTTTGGCTCCTTAAGTCCAAGGAGTGCAAATGCACTTGGCCTACAGTTGGCCTAGCCTACAATCATGCCAGATCCAAAAACTGGATCAATCTGCATTCACTTCTTCCAGCTTTGCCTCTTACATCTAAGACTCTCTAAATACCTGCCCCTCCTGAGCTCAGCCTTGAATGTTCTTTCTCCATTTTTTCCCCTCATCTCTGCCCCATGCTCTCTAAGTTCACCATCAATGAGACAGACATCCTGCTCCCTCTAGCCTTTGCCATTAAGCTCCTGACCACTCAAGTTTCTTTTCTGGCACCCTTGGCCCTCACACTATCAGCTCACAAAGGAAATAGTGCTTGGCAACGATATCCAGAATGTACAGGAAGGCACAGAGTGTACAATCACAAATAGAGGGAGATTAGGGAACTGGCAAAAAACACAAATTTAAAAGGCTCTTTCTTGCAGCATTCATATGATGGATGAATTGGTGGCACCACTAGAAATAAACAAGGAGGTATGAATAGGGAGGTATAGAGTGGAAATTTCCTCTCTCCAACCACCTCCCCCACCACATTCCCCGGCAGTGTGGTTGCTATTATAACAAAGGATGAAATCAAGACACTAACGAAAAATGATCTTGGTTTAGAAGGTCAAGATGTAGAATCAATTTGGGTAGGGATAAGACATAACACAGAAGTCATTGGCGGGAGTAGTTTATACAATCCCAGACAGTAGCTACATTGTCGGACAGAATACAAATCAAGAAATAATTGGAATATGAAAAAGGAATTGCAACAATTAAGCGGCATTTCAATTTTCATGTAGATTAGACAAAGCAATTTGGCAAAGATAGCCTTAAGCATGAATTCATAGTGTGCATTCAAGACAGTTTCATAGAATAATACCATTGAGAAATCTGAGAACGGGATGGGCACAATTCACTGACCTTGCCCAAGGCTGATATTCTCTGGTCCTGTTGCAGTGAATGGAGTTTTGGCTGAGTGCCAAGTTCTCCATTCCCGTTGGCAGCATGGCAGAGGTGAATGAGATTGGAGAATTCCGGTGAATGTAATGAGACAAGTTCAATTAACAATCTCATTGTAAAGGACTCCCTATGGGAGAGTAATCATAACATTATAGAATTCACACTCAGCTTAGGGGTGAGAAATGTGATTGTGAAACCAGAACAGAGAACATAGAAAAACTACAGCACAAACAGGCCCTTCGGCCCACAAGTTGGACTGATGATATCCATATCTACTAGGCTTATCTATAACCCTCAATTCTATTAAGTTCCATGTACTCATCCAGAAGTCTCTTGAAAGACCCTATCGAATTTGCCGCCACCACCACCAATGGCAGCCGATTCCACTCACCCATCACCCTGTGAGTGAAAAACTTACTCCTGATATCTCCTCTGTGCCTACTCCCTAGCACCTTAAACCTGTGTCCTCTCGTAGCAACCATTCCAGCCCTTGGAAAAAGCCTCTGAGAATCCACCCGATCTACACCTCTCAACACCTTATACACTTCTATCAGGTCACCTCTCATCCTTCGTCTCTTTAAGGAGAAAAGACCGAGCTCCCTCAACCTATCCTCATCAGGCATGCCATCCAATTCAGGCAACATCCTTGTAAATCTCCTCTGCACCCTTTCAATAGCTTCCACATTCTTCCTGTAATGAGGCGACCAGAACTGAGCACAGTATTCCAAGAGAGGTCTGACTAGGGTCTTATAAAGCTGCAACATTATCTCCCGACTCCTAAACTCAATCCCTTGATTGATGAAGGCCAGCATACCATACATCTTCTTAACCACATCCTCTACCTGCCAGGCCGATTTAAGAGTCCTATGGACCCGGAACCCAAGGTCCTTCTGATCTGCTACACTGCTACGAGTCTTATCCTTGATATTATACTCCTTCATCCCATTTTGGCCTGCTAAAATGGACCACTACACATTTATCCGGGTTGAAGTCCATCTGCCACTTCTCTGCCCAGCCTTCCATCCTACGTTGGTCATGCTGCAACTTCTGACATCCCTCCAAACTATCTACAACACCACCAACCTTCGCGTCATCAGCAAACTTATCAACCCATCCCTCCACTTCCTCATCCAGGTCATTTATGAAAATTACAAACAGCAAGGATCCTGGAACAGATCCCAGGGGCACTCCTCTGGTGACTGTCCTCCGTGCAGAAAAAGACATATTAACATATTAAACAAATAAAGCCAAAGTTGATTAAAGTGAGCTTGGAAAATAAGTTAAAATGCATGTTAAATAAGTAGTGCCAGATATTTTATTTCAAGATATATTCCATTATTAAAGAAAGATTTCAGAGAAGGATGAATCATCCATGGCTAAATTAAAAAAAATAAGGATGTAGTGAATTGAAAGAAAAGACATAGTGTTGTGAAAATTAGCAGTAGGTCAGAAGATAAGGAAAATTTTAGGAAATAGCAAAGGATTACTGAAAAAAAGAGAGGAAACCGATAAGAGTAAACATAAGAACAGACAGTAAGAGTTATGTATATTTTTTAAAAAGTAGCTAAAGTAAACATTGGTCACTTAGCATTTCCTTGTTTTACATTAGTTTCCCAGATAGAAATGTTCCAATCATCAGTGGGTAAAGGGAGCAGGGGGGTGAGAAGAGTTACTACTAAAGAAAAAGTACTAGGAAAACGAAAGGCTGGCAAGTCCCCTGCATGATAGTGCCTTAAAAGAAATGGCTGCAGAGATAGTGGGTGTAGTAACTTTAAGTTCCCCAAATTCCCTAAAGGTTCCAGCTGAATTGAAAACCACAATGCAAGACAAGAGGGAGGAAGAGAGTGTAAAACTATAGGTCAGTTGGCTGAATGCCTGTCAGTATAAAAAATATGGAATTAATTAAGGAAGTAGTAAGGTTACTGAACAAACTAAGAGCCCATGGCATTTAGGATAATGTATTAGCGTAGATAGAGGACTGGCTAACTAACAGGAAAGAGTTGGAATAAATGAGCCATTTTCAAGTTGATGTATCATAACTAGTGGAGTGCCACAGGGATCAAGTGCTGGGTCTTCAGCTATTTACAGTCTATAGTAATAGCTGTGGGAAAACATATTGTAAGTACACCAAGGACCGGATTTTACCTGCCTTCACAGGGGGTGTTTTTGGTGGGGTGGCAGTGGAGAAATCTGGAAAAGAAGGATTTAAAAATTCCTTTGATAAAACGACAGCGAACAAGTTCCCAGTTGGCAGTGTTCAGTCAGGTGCATCACTAAAATATGTTTCATTTATCACAAAATAAATGAGTGTCATCCATGTTTACTTAAGACAGGAAAAAAGAGCTGGTGTTGCAAGTTTAGCAAACTAATTACTTCTGGGTGAGTGTACACGTATTATTTCTATAAATCTGTCGGCAATCATCATTAGATGAACAGCCTGAAGCCAAATATCGTTCTGTTCTAGCTGCACTCACTTTCAGGTTAATTTTAACATTGGCTCTTCAAAATAAAAATGGAGATCATAGTCCGTATATAAATCAATTTATTTTACTTGTGTTTAATTGCACACAACTTCTGCTTTCCTAATTGCTACCAGGAGTTTCTGACTTAGTCCTTTCACCGTTTGGAATATAATGAATCAGAAAAATTGTTACAATGACAAAGGGAACATTTTCTGTTTTGCTGAACTAGTGCCATAAATCAAGAATTCATGGGTCAGGTGCACTGTAATTCAGGTTAAAAAGGGCTCCCTTTATTCTATCCCAACAATGTGTGCAGGTTCAACCCATGAAGCACATAATCTAAAACTGTGCTATTCCCACACCACCCATCCTATGGTCTTTTGCCCGAAACTGTAAATTAAACTTCCCAATAGGGGCATGTATTGCAGATTCTATGACCATGTGGAACTGGTTTGAGGTTGCCTCAACTCAAGGACTTTTAAGGGTTCATTTCTGGTTCCCACACATAGGGAATGCTCTTTTCCCTAGGAAAGGGAACCAGGTTAAGAAGTTACTTCTTTAGAATCCCTACAGTGCAGGAGGTGGCCATTTGGCCCAGCAAGTTTGCATTGACTGTCAAAGAGCATCTTATCCAGGCTCAACTTTCCTTTCAATTTCCATAACTTCAAACATTTATGGCTAATCCACCTAACTCACACAACGAAGGACAATTTAGCATGGCTAATCCACCTAATCTACACGTCTTGGGAGTGTGGGAGAAAACTGGAGCACCCAGGGGAAACTCATGCAGATTAGGGGATATGCAAACTCCACACAGTCAATCAAAGCTGTAATTGAACCTCGACCCCTGGTACTGTGAAGCAGCAATGCTAAACACTGTGCCATCCTTTAACACTACTGTTAGATTTTTGGAATTGTTGTCTTTGGAGTGGATGGTGCTATTTCAGCAGGAAGACATACCTTGACTTGAGTCTGCTTAGGCATAGACCTGCCCACACCATATTAAATAAAATGGGGGAGAAATTGCTGATCACATGCCTCATTCTTCACTTGAAACACATGCTATGCAAAGGAAAGATTGGTATTCATGTATTTGGCTTCGTTTGATACCTGAACAGTGTAATATCCAAACATCACCTACATTTTTTTTTAAGTGGCTTACCTGACGATGCCTAAAGAGGATGCAGGAATGTGATTCACACACAAATGGCTGTCAAATAGCTTTGTACATGCCTGGGACAAATCACTGGCAGATTATTCTCAGCTGCCATTTATCTCAAAAGGAATTATTGTTAAAAACGATTTTTATTTTTACCTTTCACATTTACAATATTCCTGCACCTTGAAAACAAATTGCTGAAGGCTGCTTGTCTTTAATAGTTAGTGATGCAGGTTCTTCAGTATGTGCAGCCATTCCTATTGTGATTAACGGCTTTTATAGAGTTAGATAAGAGGTAAAAACTACAGGCCCTCCCCTCAGCTGTTGAAAGATGTTCATTTAGCGCTCTCCAGAGCCATTATTGCATTCCATCTCGATTATTAAGAAAATCTTCACCATCAAAATCAGTGCCCTTCTCTTATTCCTGTACGTCATTCTTTATAGCTATTCATATTTTCAGAGATCTTCTTGGCAACATGGGATCGTGCTGCTACCAGCTTTTTCTAACCCTGTGTGGGACTGTTATTACCTCAGTCTAACATACACAAGCAGATTGGCAGGAGGTACCAATTGAAATAAATGAGGGGAACATCGGGCCATGCCTTCTGGCTGCCAAAATGGATTTGAAACCTTTTAAATCTAAAGGTCCTACTGCTCAAATACTTCACTGACATAATTTGGAAAGCTAGTACAATTAATGTAACCTTGTTCCCACGCAATATGGAAATAAAAAAATGCTGGAGAAAAGACAACTCCACATGCAGATTTGAGCTGTAGATTTTCAATCACCTCAAGAACATTACATACTTTCTCCACAGAACCATTA
The DNA here is from genome assembly GCA_024679065.1 of Sphyrna mokarran. NCBI lineage: Eukaryota > Metazoa > Chordata > Chondrichthyes > Carcharhiniformes > Carcharhinidae > Sphyrna > Sphyrna mokarran. The sequence continues at coordinate 71,434,502 of JAGIQG010000007.1, read as the reverse complement.
AAATTATATTTAATGTTTTAAATTGCCAAAGTTGAGAAACTCAATGTATAACCATGCTTTCTCTAGCATCTCTGGACCGCCTGGACTTTTGCTTCCATTTGTCCATAAGTGTGTCATGTGCCCATGGAATGCCAATGGTGTGAAATTAGACCCAAAAGGAAGTGCGGGTGCTGAGTCATATTCCTGGCATGATACTTTTGTAGTATGCTGTGCCTAAATTGTTCCTGGCAGTGCTGGGAGAGGACAATTGGCCCTTATAAGTTCTAATTTGTACAAGGCTTTAAAGTTAATAATAAACGTGAGCCAACTACAGCTTACATCTGGAGGTCACAAAATTTAAAAATGTAATAAAACCACTAAAGAAAATAAAAATAATTTATTCAAGACGTTCCAGTGGTCTTTTAACGTATTGCCACAAATTACTTCTGATAATGGGCCTGAATTTTCTCAGTCTTCCTGCTGCTGATGTACAGTAACTTAGTAAATGGAGTTTCGGGTGCACTTCTGGTAATATTCCAAGCACACAGTGGCATCAAAAGCTGAGAAAATTTTTCTAGTTCAATCTTGGCTAAGTTGATAGTACTCACGGCTCTGGTATGAAGGTTGTAGGTCCTATAGGACATCCCTAATATCCTTACCACCCACTCTCATCCACTGCCACATTGATTCCAAATGTTTACATGGATGGTTAAGGTACTGATCTAATCCAGGCCATCCATGCAAATCCAGATCCTACAACATGCATGAGGCTTTGATGCCATTTCTAGTGAACAAGAAGAAATACCCAAAGCAGTTAAATTATTTTTGTGGGACAGGGAGAAGGAACAAAAGTACTTCAGCTCTTCCTAATTTTACAACCATCTCCTACAACCCTCTGAGAAGTTATTGGCCATGTGTGCATCTCACAGTATCATTAACCCCACAACCAGTGGCTATGCCTTAGTCAACTAGGCCTAAAGTCTGGAATTCTTTTTCTAAAACCTCTCTGCCTTTCCATGTCCCTCATCTCCTTATGGACCCTTTTAAAGTTTCCTACTTCAACCAAGCTTATAGTCACTGCTGCTAACATTTCCTGCTTTGACTGGATGTCAAATTTTGATGTTTGTCAAGTACCATGATATTTTATAGATGCTAACTAAATACATGACATTGTTGACATGACTCCCATGGTGGGATTTTGAACAATGTTTCCAGAGTAAACAGTGTGGCCTTCTTCAAAGGCACAGGCACAGAGAAAATGCAAGAATTCTGAACCAGCAACTCAAAGCTCAATTGTCTGGGTATCCTGTCCTGTTTGCTGCACAATCTCGGGACAAGATCAGCCTTAGCAGTTATTGACATACCCAGCAGAAACCTATCAACACCTGATTTTTTTTTTCACACTTTCCTTCAATGTGAATATCACTGGCAATGCCAGCATTTGTTGCTCATCCCTAATTGCCACTGAACAGAGGGGCTGGCTAGGCCATTTCAGAGGGCAATTAAGAAGCAATCACATTGTGTCTGGAGTCAAATATAGACCAGACTGGGTAAGGCTGGCACAGCTTCTTCCCTAAATGACATCGGTGAATGTTTTAAGGTCATTTTTGATAGTTTCATGGTCACAGGGTAGCCACTCACCTAGACAGCCTTGCCACACTTCTTTGAGTGCCTCATCCAGACAGGCCCTCATATTCATCTAGCTCTCACCTATGGTTCCAAATAAGTAAACTGCTTTGACAGATCAGTGGAGAGTAGATGTTGGGTCTCTTACCCTCAGCAACTTAGTGGTTTGTCGATTTATCATGCAAGGACTGATTCCAGTGGGCACTCCATTATAATGCAGAAAGCACATTAACTTATACTGCATGCTGACTTGAATGACATCTGTATCCAACTAGACTAACCAAATTCTTCATTGACTGGAGGGGGTCACTATCATGAGTGGCTCATACCACTTCAAGCTGGTCTATGCCTAATGGACTAGAATAGATTCTGGAAATTGTGACTGAGGAGGTAGTGATCTAGAAAGATTCAGGAATGACAAAATAGTGGAAAGAGCAGAATCCAAAGTGTTTAGATACTGCAATGGACATGTTTGAGGAGATGATAGGAGGAGAGATACCACACGTCTTCAGTAAGAAAGAGGCTCCCAGACGCATGATCAAAGGAAAAGATAGTAAATAACCGTGGAGACCAATACCAGAAGTAAAGCCCAAGCACCTGGATGCAGTGTCACAAAAGGTTCAGTGGCTCCACAGATTCAAAGTCAGTCAATGCATCTTCAAATACCATATCATAACCGACATTGCTTTAATGTATGACATCCCTATCAGTCAGTCATTAACAATATCTACCAACCAGCATTGGTCTAACTAACATTCATATGCTTCACTTCACCCTCACACATTTAGTACTGCCTCACATTCTCAGGCATCGTATTTAAATATGTCCTATCTGCAGCTTTCTGAGTATGTTTTGTCCCAATGACAGGGCAAATTGATCTGAAGTGGTGGCATAATTATTTATAGTTGAGTATGAGTGGTCCTGGCAGTCTTCAACATCAACTTCAGAAACCTTGAGGTTTCATGGCATCAGGTCAAACATGCCCAAAATAACCTCCTGCTGATATCACCTATCACCTTTCCTCAGCTGATATTGAGTATCACTTGGGAGAAAGAAGCTGGTTGTAGTTATTGGAGGTCAAACATTTCTGGCTCAGGATGTCGCTATAAGAGTCTTTCAGGATACTGAACTAAGCTCAACCATCTGCAGCTGCTTCATCAATGACTATCCCTCCATCATAAGGTCAGAGCTGAGGATGTTTAATGATTATTGTAAAGGTTCACCACAATTTGTGACTCCTCAGATACTGAAGCAGTCTGTGTCTGTATGCAGCAAAACTTGGACAATGTTCAGGCAAAGACCAACTGCAGCAAGAAAGAATTCAATTATTTCCTATTTCAGTGGCATTACTATTGCTGAACCTCCCATTATGAATATTCAGGAGGTTATCTTTGGCCAAAAGCTGAACTAGACCAGCCATATAAAAGCTGTGACTACAACAGCAGGTTAGAGGCTAGGAATTCTGGACACGTAATTGACCTCTTGACTTCCAAAAGCCTATTCACCATCTAGAAGGTACAAGTTAGAAGTGATGGAATCTGTTCCACTTGCCTGGATGAGTGCAACTCCAACAACAACACAAAGGAAGCTCAACTCTACTTAGAACAAAGCAGTCTACTCGATCAGCACCCTTTCCATGGCCTTAAGCATTCATTTCTTCCACCATCAATATAAAGTAGCAGCAATGTGTACCAACTACAAGCTGCAGTGCAGCAGCTCACCATAAGTCCTTCAACAGCATGCTCCAAATCCAGAACCTCTACCACCTAGAAGGACAAGGGTGGCAGACACATGGGAGCATCACCACCTGCAAGTTTCTGTCCATGCCACTCAACCACCTTGACTTGGTAATACAGTGATGTTCCTTCACAGTCACTGGGTCAAAATCCTGGAATTCCCTCCCTAGCAGCACTGCAGGTGTACCTACATGACATGGACTGCAACAGTTCAAGAAGACAGTTTTCTTCCACTTTAAGGGCAAGGAGGGATGGGCAATAAATGCTGCCTTAACCAGTGATACTCACTTCTTGTGAAATAATAAATAAAAAAGCACTGAGGGTGGCACAGGAACAGATTGGATGGGAGACTTCAATATCCATTATTAAGTGTAACTCATTAGCATAAATAAAGCTGGCTGAGTTCTCAAAGACGTGTGTAATTAGGCCTGTAACAGTTAATGACAGAAGCAACTAAAGGGAAAAACCAACCTGACCTCTTCCTCATGTCCCACCTGACATAGATGCGTATGTCCATGACAGTATTGGTAGAAATGACCACCAGACAGTGCCAGCGGAGGATAAAGAACGGTCTTCACACTGAGGACAAACATATCTTGCAGCTCAAACGTGGGCACTTATCAGGTCTGTCAGGCCATTAACACAAGAGAATTTTATTCCACCACAATTTGTGACCAAACAGCTTGGCCTACCCTTCACCACTCTACCATTATCATCAAGCCAAATAATTCTAGTTCAACGTGGATTTACTCCAGTCCAACACCAGCATTTCCACATCAATACAGAGCACAGGTCAGCACCAGAGATATCTAAAAATGAGGGACCAATTTGTTGAGACTAGAATATAGAACTACATGCATTCTAAACCGTGGAAGTACCATACAATAGATGGAACTAAGCAATTAAACAACCAATAGATCAAATCAAAGCTCTGCAACATACATGTTGATGGTGGTGAATAGTTAAATAGCTAAAATTGGGAGATGACTCCATGAATATCCCCATCCACAGTAACATAGCCCATGAATGCAAAAGACAAAATCAAAGTATTTGCAATCTTCCTCAACCAGAACTGCTGAGTGTATGCTCCATTTCAGCCTCTCTCTGAGGTCCCCACAGTCGCAGCTGCCAGTTTTCAACAAATTTAATTTGCTCCATATTATCAAGAAATATGTGAACAATAGCCACAGATTTCAACATCATCCTCGCTGTAATGTTGAAGAATTATGCTGTAGAAATGCTGGCATTGGACTGGGGTAAACACAGTAAGAAGTCTCACAACACCAGGTTAGAATCCAACCAGTTTATTTGACAGTAATCTCACAAGCTTTCGGAAATGGTGTTCCTTTGTAGGTGTGTGGAAAGTTCTGATCAAAGAAGGGCATATAAGGTCACACACAGTTTACAGAATACTGATTAGAGTACAAGTCTTTACAGCAGGTAACTGCTGGAGTTCCTCAGAGGAGTGAACTAGGATCAACCATCTTCAGCTACATCATCAATATCTTTCTTCCATCATAAGGTCAGAAGTGGGAATATTTGCTAATGATCACATAAGTGTTCAACACCATTAACAACTCTACAGATACCGAAGCAGTCTGTATCTACATGCAATCTACAACCTGGACAACATTAGGTTTGGTCTGAGAGGTGGCAAGTTACTTGTGCATCAAAATAGTGTCCATCTCCAACAAAAGAGACATTTGACTTTCAACAGCATTACCATGGCTAAATATCCCACCATTAGCATATTGTGGCTACAAGAACAGGGCAGGCAGAAAATTCTGTGGAGAGTGATTCACCTTCCGACTCTCCAAAAACTTTTCATCTTCTGCAAGATACAAATCAGGAGTGAAAGAATACTCTCCACTTGCCTGGATGAGTTCATTTCCAATAATATTCAAGAAACTCAACATCATGCAAGACAAAATAGACTCTTGATCAACGCCACATCTACCACTTTAAACACTCACTGCACATAATGTCATCCATCTGCAAGATGCATTGTAGGAAGTTGCCAAGACTTGTTCAACAGAACTTTCCAAACCTCTACCACACCAAGGAATCAGAGCAGCAGAAACATAGCAAAATCACCACCTGCAAGTTCTTCCAATCACACACCATCCTGATTGGGTCAAAAGTCTGGAACTTCTTAACTAGCAGCATTGGAGTTTCACTACACTGATGGCAGTGGTTCAAGAAGATAGTTCATTTCTACCTCTTCCAAGATAATTAAGAATGAATAAGAAGGTTGATGGATGTGGATAAAAGAGTGTTTGGTGCTTTGGCAGGTCTGCGAGAAAGCCTCAGGTACTTGATGAGGAGTGTGAAGGAGTTCAGCAGTAATTTGGTACAGATCTTTGTGCAGAGCTTGGAAACCATTTTTTCCAGTCAATGCCATGCACAAATTTGTGGACCAAAGCATGATGCAGTATCTGACAGCAAATGCCACAGCTTCCACCACAGTAGAAGCAGCAACATCTCTCTGACTGCAGCAGTGGAAGCTCAGACAGTGGTAATTATGGCTGTGGATTGCAATGTGGAAAGGATCTTGTGTATCATAGCCTTCCATCAATCTGTCCTCCAGCAAACTACCAGGATTGATGAAGTGCTGCAACAGGGGGAGCGGCAGTTGGACAATGGGGCACAAACTTGCATCCTCTCCTCACCCTTCTACCACTGCCACTCTGCCAGTGCTTTTGCTGTTGCCTGTCAACTAGCTGATGCAGTCTGTTGCTGTTCTGAGACACTGCAATCTGCAGCCAGAACCTCTAGGACATAAACTGTTCAAGATCATCCTCATAAGGCCCACTGTACTAAAAATCATCAGCCATCCTTCAGCCAAACTGTAGTCACTGAAGTAACACTGAGTGAGCATTAAGACAAAAGAGATACAAAGATAATACTGAAGCTGACTTTTTATATACAACATGGCAAGATTTAGTTTATAAATTTGGTTTCAGATGTTTAACTGTTGGTGAATAGGAGATATGAGTTATGGTTGCTGGAATCCCACTGAATTCTTCAGACAGTCCCAACCCGAAAGGTTAATCTCGGTTGCTATCTCCCTTCCTCTTCTTCCCACTCAACTGCTCACCATACAGTTGTCGTCAAGGGTTGTGCCCTGAAGATGGCAGGGGTTGTGTAGCATGCAGCAAATCACCAGGAATCTAACAGTAGCTCTGCAGAGTGATGCATTGCTCGTCCAGAATGGCCGTGGCAGCAGAATGTTTCAGGATAATGATAGTTTGCTATTTCACATTGTGTGCGACAGCTTGGCTTTCACTGTTTACAGATTGCACACCAGACTCAGCCATGTGATTGGTGGATGGCCCTCTACACCCAATAGCTACTCTTCAGTCTGCCATGGTGGCTCAAATATAATTGGCACATTGGGTTGCCACATCATGTGAGCCACTGGTTTGTCCAGAAACCTTATCATTTTATCTTCCTGCTAGCAGCACATAATATAGAGCTATGGAACTTCAACTACAGAAAACACTAAATAGTTGTAGACATGTAGCAACAGAAAAAAAATGCATCTATGTAGCCTTTCACAACTACGGAAAATCTCTTCTGTGTTTTACAGCCAGAGTAATTTTGAAGTGCAGTCACCATTGAGATCTCGGAAACGTGGCAGCTAATTTATACACAGAAAGCCCCCACAAACAGAAATACGATAATAAGCAGACCATTTTTTGTGATGTTTGTTGATGGATAAATATCGTCCAAGACACCAGGGATAACTCAATAGCCTTCTTCAAAATAGTGTTATGGGATACTTTATATTCCCTGAGGGGGCAGATTGGTTTAACATTACAACCAAAAACAGCGCAGCACCCGTCAGTGTTGCACTGGGGTGTCAGCCTTTGTTGTGCTCCAGTCCCTGGGACTTTAGCCCACAACCTTTTGACTCAGAGACGGGAATGCTACAAACCGAACCACAGCTGACAGCAAAAAGTAAATGAACTATTTCATGACATTTGCTAACAGCCCCAACATGATTCCACAGCACAGAGGTCAGCAACGGGACCCCTTTCGCTGCACTGGGAGCAAACAGCCAACCAGCAGAATACTTAATTTTTATTCATGTTGCAGTGACCATGTCAGACTAGCAGAAACAATCCATAGAACAGAGTAATTCTCATACCTTTCAGCTGCTGCAGACTGTATCAAACACAATAAACTTTGTATTAAAAGGAATACTTCAGATCCTGTCAGACATGGCTGTGCTGTTGCTGCTCCTATGACTTATTCGACTTGCCTTGAAATACAGCTGTTTCTGTAAGCCTCGATCTTTTGTACTGCTCATCTGACGCACAGCCAGCCCTCCTTACTCAGGATGTGCTTGCATATGCATGAACGCAGAGCACTAGCAAACTATCCTTTCCTTATTCTTTACCCCACCGGTCCCTGGATTTTTCTCCGAAGGCTTTTAATTAGCACCTATTGTTCTTTCCCTCTCCGGCAGTCTTCCATCCTCACTTCAGGAATCTAAACTTTATAACTGAATCAATCAACAAACCCGACATGCCCTGTATCTCCAGTAACGAGGAGACAACAGGAAGAAAGGCTAATATGCTACTTGCTTACCTCCTGGTTAAGGGGATCTTTTCTCAATTACAAAATGTCACAGTCTCTTTTTTACTCACATGATCTGTTAGACTATTCCTCCCCTCCCTATCCTTTCAGGTACAGCCCACACTAAAATTTGAGACTTGTGCATTCGTCCCGGGCTCACATCTTGTAGTTGACACAATGTTATCAGGCAACTAGGAGAAGATTGAATATTTGGCCAGGTACTAAAGGAATCTATAAATTCAGGGGGCGGGGTGGTGGTGGGGGAGCGTTCTCCAGAAATATTGCAGAGAAAGTAAAGAAAATATTAACTTAAAAATTATGTTACGTATAATTTTATTGCACTATGCTATTACCCATGGCATTACAATTTTGAAAATACCGTTAAAATCCTTTGAAACGTCAGAATAATCACAGTTGGTAATTAAAGAATTTTTAGAATTTACATCATTTAAACTGTGCCTTGTTTTCTAATAGTACAATAAAGGCTTTTCTTATCAGCTTCTGCATCTCTCAGCACCTGGTAATGAGAACATCCTTTGTTCTCTCTAATTCCCCGAATTACACACAGGCAGGGAGAGAGCGAGAGACAGTGAAAAGGTTTACTGTTTGCTGTGTAGACTTGCCTATTGACTGCCGTCAATTGACTGAAACTCCATCTGATAACAGGCTACCCATTGCCTCTTATATCACAGAACTCTAAGCAAACGCATACACTGGAACAGTTCTAAGCAGCCTTTGGCCACGAATACGCATGGGACAGATCTTAGAGTGGCTGAACTATGTTAAATGTTAATATATGTTGATGACCTTCAGCAAGCTGCAAACGATCAATATAGGCCAAAGAAATCTGTTCAAAACGTAAGGAATTATTAAACAATCTCACTCAGTGTTAATAATGAATAAAGACTAATGCACAGTCACTTATGCAAGTGACTGAACTTTTTTAAATGGATAAGATTGGTTTCTATTTCATGATACTTTATTAAAACCATCAATGTTAAATGTGGGTGATGACATTCTAGTTACTCTATAGAAAAATTAAAATGATGAATTATGTTTTATTTTCCGTTGACCATCCTGCAGTGAATGACCCTTCATTCATGAACCTAACTGACCAGACTATGTTACGGTAAGAAGTCTGACAACATCAGGTTTAAGTCCAACCGATTTATTTGATATCAAATATCATTTATTTATTATCAAATAAATCAGTTGGACTTAAACTCGGTGTTGTCAGACTTCGTACTGTATTTACCCCAGTCCAATGCTGGCATCTCTATATCAGACTATGTTACTGCAGAGTGCATCTCCGCCAAGCCAAATGTTGTCCATTGTCATCATCAATACTTGTACTTTCTTTTCAGCATGGGTAGTATGAAAGTTTATACAGTGCTAAAACTTACTTTTTGTCGGTTGAGGCATGATTTGAATCTCTGAGATTGGATCACTACATTGTAATTGTTACCAGGTATCTATTATTCTCTATTTAGTTTAATGAGTAAAATCTAAGCTCCAACCATTATCTTATTTAAATAAACTTTTAGGGCAAGATGTCCTGCCAATGATTTAGAGAAAACACTTAATATTTCCCATTGAGAGAGAAATAATGGAATATTACGGAAGCTGTCCTGCAATGCTGCTGGACTCTCATACTTTGGCAGTTATCCTGCAAATTATTTCTTATTTGGAAGATTAGCAGGGAAGTGCCCGAGGCAATGCATTTCCCTGAAAAACAGAGTTTGTATTTTCCCACAGTCTTAACTGTGGGTTCACAATCAGATCCTAGTAATGACTGAATCTGATAGTCATAAGTCCAAAATGCCATTGGCTGTTAAAAGTTTGGTACTTATCTTGGCCAGATGGTTAATCTGACTGACTGTTATTCTATTAGATTTGTTGACAATGTGGCTTTTAAATATATAAAACTTTTTAGTGGTTAAACATATCCATCTGTTACCAAAACTATTATTTCTGTAAGAAAGAAAATGCTTGGGATTTCCTTCTGGAACCAGGAGGACTGAAGTCAGCAGCGTGTTGGTGTGTTGCATTTGTCTTTAAAAGCATTGATTCATGTAATTATAGATTTTGTAGTTATGCTTTCATCGTTGCCCAAGGCCTCTCAGATAATATTTTCAATTAGGCAAATAAGTAGTATGGCCATCTCTTTCTATTGGGAAGTTGCTTTACTCTGCAGATTTTTCTTCTATGCTATCTGTGGGGCCTTGCTTGTAACCGTCAGCCAGGACATGCGCTCTGTGGAAGCTCACGCTATATTACCAGCCATTAAACAGCTTAGCTAATATTCTTGAAGAGGCTACAGTGATCAAGAGATGGCCAAATACTTGTTTTAGAAAAATTTTTGAGGGACCAAGAGAAGCAGGAACACTTTTTCTGATTCCACAGAAATACTGTGGCCCACTGACAGCCACTCTCCCAGAACACCCCCTCCACACTAGTCACCCTCATCATGGAATTTTCCACCCTCCCACCATGGAATTACTGCTTCAGGGCACTGGTTATCTCTAGAATTCATGATGGATCTATTCCTGTCTCATCTCATTTATATCTGTTCTTCAACTGCATCATTGAAAATATGTCTAGTTCCCTATATATGCTGATGCCACCCTATTGTAGCTCACCACCATGTCTCTCAACCCCAATTTTGTTGCTAATTTATCATACTGCTCATTCAACATCCATAAATGAGCATAAATGTCCTTCAATTACATACTGGGATAACTGATGCCACTGTCTTTAGTCTTTCACAAAATCCATTCCTTAGCTACTAACTCCTATAAGAAATATATTCATCATGTTTCTTGCAAGTGGTATGTTTAATATTCAGTTTTGTTTTACATTGTGCTATTTTGTTTGGGAAAACATGCAACTCCATGTTGAGAATGTAGGATAATGACTGATTTTAGTTAGGTGTGTGTTTGTTTAAACAGAGTTAATACATTTGTGTTTAAGTTTCCTTTGGGGTTTCAGAATAGGATTTTGATTAAGTTAATTGACAGTCATGTGTTGATTGATGGGCAGAGCTAAGCTTGTACAGAAGATGCACAGTTTTTTTAAAAGTCAGTTTCTGCCTAATTTTGAAAGAAGCAAGATTTGTTGGTCTGTCTCTAGAAGTGCTCTGAGAACTCAAGGATGGCAATCTAATTACAAGCACTTAGTCTGTTTTTGCTAACTGATTTGAAGAGGGATTTTAAGTCTGTAAGAGGAATGTTGTTTGAATTGAAGTCAGGGAATAGGTTAGCATTTAAGAATTGTATCTTGTCATGTTTAAACATTGTTCAAATTGTTAAATGTTAAGCTAATCCATTTGTTATAGTTAATCAGTATTGTTAAATAAAGTTTGTTTTGATAAAAGCTTCCCAGTTTGTCAGTAACATGGTGCTTGGAATGAAGCATCATGCCCTCATAATAAATGCCAAAAATAGCAAACTATTGGGTCTAGTCTAACTTCATAATATACCATAATATCAGGCTTCTGATCTGTACCCTAATACATGCTTCCCACAGCAGCCTTTCACCATGGTCAAGACCATGTGTTGGTAGAAGTGGTTAGAACAAGCTATGAATGAAGATAGAGACTGAGAAAAGTGCCAACATTTTGCCACTGCATGCACTTAACTAAGTGGAAATCAACAAGCACTAGACTCACTGCATATAACAGTTTGCCAATCTACTGCAGGGGGGAATTTATGTTGAAGTACAGAGATGGAAGTTCTACATGGTCTCCACAAATCTCCTGCATTGCTGACAACAATGGATCGGTGGTAGCAGGACTGCCAGCATATAGTAAACTCCAAAACACGATGATTCACAAGATCAGGAAAGCTAATTAATCAAGGTAATCTTACTGAGTCTATTCAAGATCTACAACAGAAATATCCGTTATGCCTGACACATTGAGCATGCTAATAACACCAAATAGGCAGAACATATACTGTTGGATGTCAAAATGGACAAAGTAGAATGTATAAAAGATCAAAACTAGGTAAGTTAAATCCAGAATTGGTGAAGTGGCAGAAAGTAGATGGTAATGGTTGAATGGTGTTTTTCTGACTGGAAGATTGTGTCCAGTAAAGTCCCGCAGGGATCACTGTTGGGGTCCTTGATGTTTGTATTTTATACAAAAGGATTTAGGCTTGAATGTAGTAGGGTTGATCAGCAAGTTCGTGGATGAGATGAAAATCAGCGAGGTAGTAAAATAGTGAGGATAGGGACTTGGATTGCAAGTGGATAGAGATCAGTGGAAAATAGAATTCAATCCAGATAAGTGTGAAGTGATGCATTTGGATAGGACAAACCCATGCAAAGGAATACACGACGAACAGCAGGATTCTGGGAAACACGAAGGATCAAAGGGACCTTCACGTGCAGATACATCAGTCCCTTAAGGTAATAGGACAGGTGGATAAATTGGTTAAGACAGCACATGGTATACTCACCTTTATTAGCCAAGGCATTAATTTTAAAAGCAGGAATTATGTAAAATGTTGGTTAGGCAACAGCTAGAGTATTGTGTGCAGTCCTGGAATCCATATTACAGGAGAGATGTGATAGCCTTGGAAAGAGTGCAGAGGAGATTTACCAGGACACTGCAAAGGCCAGAGTATTTTAATTATGAAAGAGATTGGATAGACTGGAGTAGCTTTCCTTGGAGAGAGGAGACTGATGGGAGATGACTGAGATGTATAAAATTATAAGGGTCAAAGGTAGACAAAAACTTTTCACCTTGGTGAGTAGGGAGCAGAGAATTAAGGCAAGGGGCAGGAGGTTTAAAGGGAATGTGAAGAAAAACAATTTCACCCAAAGAGTGGTCAGAGTCTAGAGCTCATTGTCTGAAAGGCTGGTGGAGGCAGGGAACATCATAACATTATGTATTTAGATGTGCTCATGTGATGCTAAGGTATACAAAGCCATGGGCCAAGTGCTGGAAAATAGGATTAGGATAATTAGATGGTTTGTCTTTGACTGATACAGATGTGAAGGCCAAAGGACCTTTTTTCTGTGCTGTATACTACTATAAACTCTTTGATAACATTGACCTAATGAGATTGGACAAGATAAGCATGAGAAGCACCAAACAGAGACGACCAGAAACCCTGTCCTCAGGACATTATGGCAGATCATCATCAATGGATGGTCACAGACCTCAGAATCTTTTGGCTGTGTTTTGATGAAATTGGATTAATTTTCAAGGGCAGACGAGTGCTCATAACAGAACCATTTAGTTAAAGACATCCTTACTGAGTTCCATTCTGGTCACAAAGAACAAGGTGACTTATACATGAGACGTTTTATTGGCCGAGGATCAATAATGATATAGAATGAGCTGTAAGAATGTGAGATGTATGTCAGGAACATCAGTTGACTGAATACAAAGAGCCATTCCATCATTATGATGTGTCATCACATCTATGGTCAAGAATAGCTACTGATTTACTTACTGTCAGAAATGATAACTTCTTCCTTATTCCCGATTATTGTCCGAATTATTCATCATTCAGCAACTGGGGATACAGCAAGTGCATTGTCACAATCAGGTTGGACAGGATTTTTCAGACAGTCACTCAAGGCCAGAATTGAATCTGGGAACCTGGCGTGGTGAAGCAGCAGTGCTAACTATCGTGCCACTGAGAGATTATGTTCAGAAGACAAGTCAGGTCAACGCTTCAGAGTCATCATCTGATAAGTTCAAGAAAAGTTATTAGGACAACAAGAGAAAATGAAAATCACACATGACAAACATGCAAGTATAGATCTGCTTCCTCTGCACGTAGTGCAGAAGGTCCAAGTGTTTCACTGAGGTGATGTCAAAGATCTGCAATGTGCAATGGTCAAAAGGGGGTTCCAGAATGGAGCAACATTGAAGAGGACCAGATGTCTGTTGAGAGAATTATCTATCTGCATCATATCCTGTAACATCAAGAACAAGTTTTGATAGTGGAGTTAAAAATACATGCAAATTCAAGATAATTGTCAGTCTATGAGTCAAGAGAGAAAAAAAGTTGAAAATTCCAGATCACAGCAAAGTTTTACTATTACCAGATCAAGTTGCAAGCCGCTTTGTACGTTTCAGAGACATTTGAACAAGTAATGTGAAAATCAATACATCTGTTACAAGCAGCAGAGCAGGTTAATCCGAGTAGCTCTACTTTTCCCTCTGACTATGTGTCCATAAACAGTAAGGTGTTTTGATTTGATTTCCTTCTTTACAACAATGGCATACTTCCTTGCTCTTCAGTTTTGATGTGATCGAATTTCCTATTAATAACCTCACAGCAACCTCGATGTAGGATAAACACAAAAGGTGAGTTTATTTGCAGACACAATGCAAAACAAAAGCATTTGGAACATCCCCTTACTTTCAGAAAAGAGGATAGAAAAAGATTTGCTACATTGCAGAGATCGAAGGAAAAAAATAGGTGGATTCCAGAAACGAAGTCCTTTGAGGAATTACTTCACGGAGGTTGGTGGGATGAGAACCAATGCTGGATAATTCATTTTTCCAGTAGTGTTGACTCCACATGATGAAAAATAAAATCACTTATAGAAGATGCTGTGAGATTTCCAGCAGAAATAATGTAGATGGAGCCAAGTGTTCAACCCGAGCAGAGCTCCTTTTCTCTGAGGCTGCCAGTTAGATGATAAACTGCAAGAACTTTGCAGTTCAGCAAGACAATATTGCTGGTTGCACAAACCAGAGGCCCAATTCATATGTTTCCCATCTTTCCACACTCTCTTTGACAAAGAAGTGTATGCTGTGTCTGGATCCTTGATTTGATTTATTATTGTCACATATATTAGCATACAGTGAAAAGTATTGCTTCTTACACACTATACAGACAAAGCATACTGTTCATAAGGAAATGAGAGAGTGCAGAATGTAGTGTTACAGTTATGGCTAGGGTGTAAAGAAAGATCAACTTAATGCAAGGTAAATCCGTTCAAAAGTTTGACACCGGCAGGGAAGAAGCTGTTCTTGAGTCAGTTGGTATGTGACCTCAGACTTTTGTATCTTTTTCCCAAGAGAAGAAGGTGGAAAAGAGAATGTTTGAGGTGTGTGGGGTCCTTAATTATGCTGGCTGCTTTGCCAGGGCAACTGGAGGTGTGAACAGAGTCAATGGATGGGAGGCTGGTTTGTGTGATGAATTGGCTACATTCACAATGTTTTGTAGTTTCTGGTGGTCTTGGCAGAGCAGGAGCCTTACCAAGCTGTGATGCAGCCAGAAAGAATGCTTTCTATGGTGCATCTGTAAAAGTTGGTGAAGGTTGTAACTGACATGCCAGATTTCCTTTGTCGTCTGAGGAAGTAAAGATGTTGATGGGCTTCCTTAAATATAATGTTGGCATGGGAGGACCAGAACAGGTTGTTGGTGATTTGGACACCTAAAAATCTGAAATTCTTAACCCTTTCTACTTCACCCCTGTTGATGTGGGCAAGAGCATGTTCTCTTCTACGCTTCCTGAAGTCGATGACAATCTCCTTCATTTTATTGACATTGACGGAGAGATTATTGTTGTTGCATCAGTTCACCATATTCTGTCTCTCATTCCTGTACTCTGTCTTGTCATTGTTTGAGATCTGACCCATTATGATGGTGTCATCAGCAAAGTTGAAAATCAAATTGGAGAGGAATTTGGCCATACAGTCATAGGTATTTAAGGAATATAGTAGGGGGCTGGTGTTGAAAATGATTGTGGAGGTGATGCCTATCCTTATTGATTGTGGTCTATGAGTTCAGGATCTAGTCACAGTAGGAGAAACTGAGGCCAAGGCCATGGAGTTTGGAGATGAGTTCTGTAGGAATAATGATGAAGCTGAGCTGTAGTCAATAAATAGGAGTCAGACATAGGTGTCCTTGTTATCTAGGTGTTCTAGGATTGAGCGCAGGGCCAAAAAGATGGCATCTGCTGTGGACCTGTTGTGGCAGTAGCCAAACTGTAGTGGATCCAGGCAGTCTGGGAGGCTGGAATTGATTCGTGCCATGACTAGCCTTTCAAAGCACTTCATAATGATGGATGTCAAAGCCATCAGATGATATTCATTAAGGCATTTCTTAGGTACCAGGATTATTGTTGTCTTCTTGAAACAGGTAGGGACATCAGATTGTTATAAAAAGAAGTTGAAGATATCTGCACCTATTCCTATCAACTGATCCGCACTGGATCTGGGTGCTCATCCAGGTACCATTCCAGGCCAATCATTTTCCATGGGTTGACCTTCAAAAAAGCTACTTTGACATCTGCAATCCAGGTGGAAGACATGCTCTCACTGATTTCTTGCTCAAAACTGGCATAGAATGCATTGAGCTCATCAGGGAGGAGTGCACTGGAGCCAGCAATTTCACATGCCTTCATCTTGTAGCCCTGATATGTCTTGGCAGACCTTGCCATAGTCGGCAGGGGTCGGTGTGGCTAGGTTGGGACTCCAGCTTGGTCTGGTACTGTCTTTTGACATATTTGATGGATCTTCTTAGATTGTATCTGGTTTTCCTGTATAGATCAGGGTTGCCTGACTTGAATGCCTCAGACCTGGATTTCAGCAAGCAATGGATATCCCTGTTCATCCATAGTTTCTGGTTGGGGAACATGTGGATTTGCTTCTTTGGCAGAGTCTTCTACATACTTACTAATGAAGTCAGTTACTATAGTGGCATATTTGTTCAGGTTGGTTGCAACATTTTTAAATACTGACGAGTCCATTGACTCCCATAGGAGGTCATCCGATTCCTCAGGCCAACATTACATGACTTTCTTTGATGGATTCTCCCACTTCAGTTTTTGCTTGTAAGCCAGGAGCAGGAGCACAGTTTGTGGTCCGATTTGCCAAAGTTTGGGGCAAGCAATGAAGCGGTACGTGTGTTTGATTGTGCAGGAGTGGTCTACGATATTTGGGCCTTTGGAGGAACAGGAGACGTGTTGGTGGTAACTTGGTAGTATGTTCTTGTGCTTGACCTAATTGGCAATGATGAACAAGGCTTTAGGGTGTTTCATCTCAAGGCTATTTGTAGTGGTGTATATTTCATCCAGCAGGATCTTCAAGTCTACATAGGTTGGGATGTAAAGTACCATGGAAGATAGTAGGCATTGCATTTTAGCGTCAGATATTCTAGGTCCGGGGAGCAGAAACTTGCCTGTGTTGCATTTAGGCACTATGAGATGTTGATTAGGAAGCAAATCCCACTTCCCTTAGCCTTGCCTGAGGCTGCTGTATGGTTCACTCAATAGATTGAGAAGCCATCTAGTTGTAGGGCACTGTCCAGTGAAGTAGGAATGAACATGTCTCCATGAACCAGGGTACACAGTAGTCCCTCAGTTCGATTTGGAAAGTGAATCTGGATTTAAATTTGTCTTGCTTCTTTTCCAGAGATTGGACATTTACTAGGAGTAAGCTTGGGAGCAGGGATTTGGAGCCATATTGTTTCACTCTCACCTGCAAGCTGCACATTTCCCGGAATTACTGCTTCTTTTCAAGCCTGGGAGATGGTGAGAGTAGTAATGCAGTGTTAAGGATATAGGTGTGCCCAATGAGCTTCTTCACTCTGGTTGGTGTGCAGATGGAGGATTCATTGCCCTATTTGCGGTTCCTGCATTGTTAGATGGATCCTTGAAATTGGTGAATGTTTTAATAATTCAGAACTGAAAGGAAGATTGCAGACCCCTTCAATTTCAGAGATGAGCAGACTCCTGTTGGCTAGTCTTTGTTCTGAAATGCAGATGGTCTTTATATAGCTTTCTCTGGGGGGCTGTGTAGCCCAAGGACCATCATTTGGCCTCCCAGCGATAACAACGTAAGAGTTTCTGCAATGATTCTTTTTCTTCGGGGTCAGAAGCAGACATAGATTCAACCATTTTAAGGTTATTTGTTCAGGTTTTAAATTTTTTGAACGAGCCATGGGGATATCTATTCCGTGTAAAAATATACAGTGCAAGGTCTTAGTCCCTCACAGTTAATACTATTCACAACTATTTCTTTTAGCACATAAATAGAAAGAATTATACAAGTTATAAGGGGAATATTGTGACATTACTTTGCAGCACTTGTAGATTAACATATTGCCTGAATATGTTTTGTATACATCACAAGAAAGTGATGCAAGCTAACATGTGATATAGTAGTTGGAACAGTATAGGTTAGCAGATAACGTATATGCAGGCTTCTCCTGAAATCCTGGTATTCTTCAATTAAGAACACTTTAGGTTATCATTGTCATAGTTTGGCACATTAGTGTTTAAGAGCTAATAGTACAGCAATACCTTTATTTTAAATTATCTCGTGCATTCTTCATACCAAAATGAAACACCACACTTATCATTAAATTTAATCTGTATTTGCTCACCCATTCCATCAACATGCCTATGTCCTCCTCACTGTTCATAATGTTTAGAATTTTCTTATCATTCAAAACCTTTCAGGCAAAAACTGAAACAAATTCACTCCGAAAGGTTGCTCAACAATATGCCAGTAAGATACCAGGCCTGAAATGCTGGGATTCTAGCTTTGCCAGCAGAAATACGTTCTGTCAGCTGAAGGCTCAAAAAGATTTTGGCCATGTTTGATTGGGCCTGTAATAGCCTGTGTCTATTTTGTAACTTTTTGAAATATGATAATCTATTGGAATCTCCACAATGGCAAATCTCTGAGCATGCTATGATAAATGTAATCTATCCCTAGTAATGGATTTGGATTTTAGCCTGTGTAGGACTTCCATCTTATTCATACACAAACCATTAATTTTGCCTGCAGTACTTCTGAGGCCATATTATTTAGGATTTCTTTTAGGGCCTGTCAAATCATCAGGCCAAGATCTGTTTCACAGTTCCATTATCAAGATAGTGAGTGCCCTGTGTCTACAAAGATGCCAACAGTGGTGAGAATAGCCCCATACAGCTCCAACATTGGGATATTAGGCACAAGACTGTAGAATAAAAACAAATACTAATCTTCAGTTATTTTTGTATTAAGCCTTGAAGCCTTTTAAGGCATGGTAGACAGGAAGTAGAGTCTGCTTGGCCTATCCAATGAGGTATTGGGTTGCATCCATATGGTAGCAAAGGAGCATCATCAGGCATCCCTCCAAAGCTAGTTGCAGATGTTCTCTGAAGTAAGAGAACACATGCCAAATATCTACTCAAATGGAATCTACAAAAGACAGAGAACTGAACACAGTCTTTCCAACTTTCCTCTCCCCAAGTGAATACAGTCAGTCTGGAGTGCATCTATCTCCTTCACAGGAATTTCAGGCACTAAGGATATTCACTATCTAGAAGTATACATGAGAAACACAAAGCTAAGGCTAATTAAGGGTGACCCAGGAAAGATTAGTAAACAAAACACGAAAAACAGAAAATTGTACATGTCCTGCAGGGAGAATGGGAAAAACTTCACTCAGGTCAACATGTTAAAATATGAAGGGTGAGGAGAGATCTAGAAGAAAGCAGAATTGCAGATACTTAGCTAAAAATAATTAGTTCTTTGAGTACTACGACTGTAAGAAGATAATAAAAAGAGGTACGAATCAGAAAAAGTGCCGGTGGACAAGAAACTGAAAATGAGCACAAGATAGAAACATCCTAAAATATTGCTTCCTCCAGGTATATGAGAAAGAAAATGAGCCTTGATTTTTGTGTTCAAGTTCCAGAGAGGAATTTAACTGAGGCAAAAAGTGCTACACATTGGGGGAAATGTCAGCTGTGATTCAAAGTTCAACAAACAAATTCCAGGAGACTGCAGTAACTGAAATTATTCATATCATTTTTCACACCAATTTCTGTAACTTGAGCTGTCATCTGCTCATAGGTACCTTCAGGACCCAATTAAACTTTGATGAGTTTTCTCTAGAGTTGTACAAAGCAGCATCTTTTTTGATCAATGTTCAATTTCTGGAGGGTTGGCAACCCTGCCTTTAACTATCTTTGACTCTCAGTGCAGGCTGTAAGGTCACCATATGGTTGAGAAAATAGAGGGACCTGCTGCAGAGGGGTCCAGACCAAGGACTGCCTCACTGATAATGACTTACTGCGAGTCCCTCCTCCAGATTGGGAGTAATCAGAGGGAGGTCATCAGCCTGTTGACAGGAAGAGAAGAAGTCCCAGTCAGACCAAAGCAGAATAGAGATCACAGAGGTACTAAGCTGTGCTGGGGTTGTCCCCTGGACATGGTCACAGTGCCATAAAAGGCTCAATTATTTCTTACAATCTACCAGACTGAATGTGCAACCATTTTGTAAATGGAACTACATGCAAGAGTGTGATGTGTGTCAGAAGTGGGATTCCCTAACATCTTGGCATAGTGGTGGATGAAATGACAATCTAGTGAGCTGCTTTGTTCTGGATGGTGTTGAGCTTCTTGTTATTGTTGGAGTTGGACTCATTTAGGCAAGTGGAGGTTATTCCATCTAACTCTTGACAAGGTTTGGACACTCAGGAAGGGAGTTACTGTTTGCAGAATTCCCAGCTTCAGATCTGCTCTGGTAGCCACCATATTTATGTGGTTGGTCCAGTTTCTAATCAATGGTAAACTCCAAGATGTTGATTTTGGGTGTTCAAACATAATAGCCATTGAATATCAAGATGAGATGGTTGGATTGTCTCTTGTTGGAGATGGTCAATGCCTGGCACTTGTGTGTTGTGAACGTTACTTGTCACTATCAGCCCAAGCCTGAATGTTATCCATATGCTGCACATGGACATGAATTGCTTCAGTATCTGAGGATTCACAAATGATGTTGAGCATTGTGTATCAATGAATACTGCATTTCTGACCTAACAAATGGATGGAGGATCATTCATGAAACATCTGAATGTTGTTTAGCCTAGGTCACAATCCTGAGGGATGCCTAGGACAGAAGTGATTGACCTCCAACAAGGACAATCATCTTCTTTTGTGTTTGGTATGACTCTAATTGGAAGAGTGCTTCCCTGCCACCATTCCCCCCTTCAATTCCCATTGACTTCAATTTGGCTAAGAGTCTTTGATGCCATAATTGGTCAAATACTGCCTGGATTTTAAGGGCAGCCACCATTATCTCATCTCTCAAGTTCAATGCTTTTGCCCTGTGTTTGGACCAAGGCTGCAATAGGGTCAGGAACTGAATGGCCCTGATGGAACCCAAGCTGAGTGTATGTGAGCAGCTTGTTTCTGAGTATGTGATAACACGTGATGGGCATTGAAGTCCCCCACTTATGAGTACATTTTCTCCATCCTTGCCATTCTCAGAGCACCCAACCTGTGTCGCCAATGGACTGATGAAATTCCAACCAGTGTATTCTTTTCAGATCATCTGAGATTCCCTCATAGCCTTTGTTCTTTTTATAAGACCATACAACACATCTCCCATTAATATCTTCTATTGATTAGTCTATCATTGAAAATAAACTAATGACCTAATGGTTCAGACTTATTGTTCTATTATAGATATTGGTGTCAAATGAGCCATTTTGGAGTGCAGAGGATCAATCCAACATCATAATGAGCAACCTGCCTGAGCAAGATCCATCAGCAAACATCCTTGGGGTCAAGAAATGGGAAATGCAGGGAGTTACTAACAAATTCCTTGTGACAAACACTATCTGTTTAAAAAAAAGACTGAACTACCTCAGTGAGAGTTATCTTTACTAAACAAGTTCAGGATAAGTCAAAGCCTCGCTGCAGCCAACTTCCACTACAGGATTTCAGTGCAATCCTTTGTGCTCTTGTGGAGTGACACAAGTGATTCTGCACGTTATTGAAGAGTGTCCCTCTGCAGGATAATAGCAAAATTATCACATTAAACTTAGCAATTTCGGAGGTTATCAGTCGGCTTCAGGGATTTGTTTTCACTAAATAAGCTGGTAAAACGCAATCCAATGGCCCATATGATATAGCCCCCATTTCTTTTCATCGGAGGGTGGACATAAAGATGGCCAACAACTCAATCTGTTTCAACATTTCTAATTTTAGTGAGGAAATTTTTCACTTCAATGTGTTCAATTTCAGCATCACCTCCATATAACAGCATTGTTAACAAGACCATCTGCAATGTTGAAGGTTAATACAAAATAACCATTTAATATCTCAACCAAATCATCAGAATCCACCCAAAATGCCCAGACAGTCCTCTGTGGCTCTCTGGAGCCTAATAGATATGAAAGGCTTGTTATCATCGTCAAACCAATCCACTATCCTTCTTTTTCCATAAGTTTTTAATAGTTGATAATTTCTGACAGGATTCCTGAAACAAGAGGATGTGACATCAGTAATGGGCTAATGACATATTCAAAACAAGTTCCATGGCTTTCTCTAAAAGTCAATTCTTTCCCCCAAGCACTGGTGTGGAGAGCATGAACAGCACTGATCAGGAGGTACATTCAGCAGATAAGATCTCAAGCCTTTGTTGCTCTGTGTATACATAGCAATGTAGATTTGGCACAATATAACACACTTTTCTATTAATTCAATGACTTACCACTTATGTAATTTGGATACAAGATAACTGATCTAGAATTTCATCAGACACAGTACAGACCTTAGTGCAACATACCACCTATTTTCCCTTCAGCAGCATCATTGTATGAACATAATTTTGCACAATGGAACCTGTGGCATTCACAACTAATTTCACAATCAAAACACGGAATGTTTGAACCTCAAGGCGGCCATCACTTAGATTTGTTCATCATATTGAATAACCTGTAGCTGATATGCAGCAACAGACAACCTTTTAGTTGAGAATTTGAAACAAATAGCAATAAACAAAAGTTATAAAACAAAATTTCACAATGGTAGTAAATCTGGAAACTATTTATAACTGATATTTCTTGTGGGTCAGATGTAGGTTTTATTAATATTGCAAATTTGAACAAAGTCTTTGGAAACAATTCTATGCAAATTTTGATTAAACCAAATAGCCACAGGAAACTATTTTTCTGAGATAGAAGCTATGAACATTATTCAGATTGAACATTCACTGTGATTACAGTCTTAAAAGAATGTCTGTAGGCTGTACATTGACGAGGAAGCAGGTTGAACTTGTAAAGGGACACGCTGTCAGGTTTCAAAATGTCTATTTCAAACAATAGGTCACTTTAAATTGGAAATTGGGGCTCAGAAATAAATGGGACCATCTTTGACGGTTTAGGATGGACCTGGAGAATACATCATCCATGTTCAGTGATATTGGATCCATACCTAACAGATCAACAACAATAAACAAATTATTCTCAAGGGCCATGGTACAGCAGTAATCTAACCCACTGCCACCTCAGGACCTCCACCTTGGATGGTTGAGAGTCTGCAATACCGGCTTCCTGAGCCCAATCCTCCCTCCCACCCCTGTAATTAACTTACCTTGTTAATAACAATCATGGCTCAATCACAAAGCCTCAATCTGAGCTTCAATGGAATGCAACATTTATTTTATCATTCTTGGGTGAGAATGTCACTGACAAGGTGAGAATTTATTGTTCATCCCTAATTTCCTTTAAGAGGTGGTTAGTGATCTTCCAGAATCACTGCAATCCACGTAATGTAGGTACAGCCACGGTACTATTACGAACAAAGTTTCAGGATTCTGACCTCGTGAAATGAAGAAACGGCGATATAATTCCAAGTAAGGATGGTCTGTGACTTGGAGGGAACTAACAAATGGTGGTTTTTCAATGCATCTGCTGCCCTTCTAAGTTCAAGGACAAAGATTTGGAAGGTATTGTTGAATAATCCTCGGTGAGATGCTGCAGTTTATCTTGTACATGGTACATACAGCTAGCATTGTGAATTGATGGCGCAGTGAGTGAATTATTTGAAGTGTGAATGGAATGCCAAAGCAAATAGCTTTGCCTTGAATAGCGTTGAGCTTCTTGAATGTTATTAGAGGTGTATTTATCCAGGCAATTGGAGAATATTCCATCACAATCCTGACTTGTGCTTTGTAGATGGTGGATAAGCTTTGGGGAGTCAGGAGATGACCTACTTTGCAGAATTCCCAGTCTTTGATCTGTTCTTGTAACCACAGATATATGACTGATCTAGTTCAATGGTAAACTCCAGGTGTTCATGATGGGGAATTCAGTGATGATAATACAATTGAATGTCAAGGGGAAAGTTCAGATTCTCTCTTGTTGGAGATCATCGATGCCTGGTACAAGTTTTGTTGACATTTATTGGCCCAAATCTGAATATTGACCAGATTAACTGCATGTTGATGCAGACATGATGGGCGAAGGGCTCTCCTTTTGAACGTAAAACTCTGACTCTTTGCTCAAATTTGAAATGCTCAATCCCAATTTCCTCATTGGGTGACAATGGCGAGATAAAATGGAAGTGGCCTCAAAGGTGTGGACAGTTAAGTTGGATCCAGAAACATCAGGGCTTCCTCAAAAATGATGAGCCATTAGGAGCTACCCCTGAACCCAGGCAAGCTGAAGTTCCGTCTGCTTGTTATCACATTAATGGCTTAACAAAAATACAGTGACAATTGGAGGCATCCATCTGCCAGAATTTCTGTAGTTGTCATCTCCTTTTCATTCAGCATTTTGGATACTAGGAAGAAGCTAGCCTGCAACTGTGGAGCCTGTTGGTGAAAATCTGGCACTGGCATTCTAATCCAAGTGCTCATCTTGCGTCTTCCCTCCTCCCTACTTCGGAATGTACAAAGTCCACCCAAACTGGTACTCGCCCTGATATGATCAGCAATTGATGAAGCTTTCCTGTAAAATATATAATAGCAATGAGTGAAGGCCACTGCCATAGTGGGAACTCCACCCTTCCACACATGAGAAGTCAGGCTGGGTCAGAAGATTCAAAACACTGATTCTTCAGACACAACTCCTTCACCCCCTTCCTCACTGCCACTAATCTCCCCCAGTCAGAAACAAACCATCTCAGGCAGCTCATGTGGCTGAATGGTTAAACTATGAGGGCTGCCTAAACTATTTACATTTGCTTGCTTCAATAGAATAGCTTGCAATAGTTTGAGGATCTATGAATGAAATGCTGCGAAATCTTTGAGGAAACAAAAGCTGGCAGATGCCATTTCAATTAATTATGCTGTCAGGCAATTACAGAAGACCATTGACAGGCCACCATACACATACCAAAGGACCCTGTCATCATCATGACTATAGTGAAGCGAGGGAAGGTAATTATCAACCAAGAGATGGGGAAGGAGGAAAATATAAACATCCTGCCTGATTTAAAATGCAATGCCAGACTGTTAACGTCTTTCACAGAAGCTGTTCAGTTTTCTTGTGTTTGTTTGTATTTGATTTTAAATATACAGACTCTGTTGCTTCTTTGAGCTACTTATTTGATAACAGATGTCTGCAAGTCATTCATTTTATTTCTTGTAATAATAAAACCATACTAACATTCTTCTTGCCTGTAAAAATACATACATATACTGAACAAGCGAGAAAAGGGGACTATTTCAAATTGTTTTGGGGGAGGTGTATGTGAAAACGCAATCTTATGACATTTGTCACTTTTTGGACAGAAGCTTGATTCTCACTAGTTGTGAGGACGGTGGTGGAGAAGAGAAGGGATAATAATGAGGAGTAATAATGCCATAGCATAGGTATCCCAATCTCCCAATGCACTCGGAAATCTCCTACCACCCATCCAACCCACAGACATTGAACCCCCTCCACTGATCACTCCAAGTGTTGGCCCCTATCCCTGCCAATAATTCCCCCACCCAGAGCACCAGCATCCCTGTAGAGCCCTACTGATAATCCCCATGCAGAGGTCCCTCCTTGCTAGTCCCACATCATTCAACCCCAATCTTGACACTGTCCCAGTAGTTATGCTGCCCACTGGTCATTGCTTGGTTATGCTCCTGACTACCCAAGAGCTTCAATGGTTTCCAATTCCCCCAAGGAAATCCTGTGATTCTCATTGGCAACATCTGGGAGGCCAAAAACTGCAATGCTGGGCACATTAACATCAACCGGCTTTGTGCCCTATTGTATATGAAGCTGATCGTGCTGTCAAAACACAGCCAAAAAAATGCTTTTGGCATGAGACCAGCATGTGCATTAAGTGCTGACAGTCAGGAATGACATTGTATGAGTGCCAATATCCCCTCCATAGAGGTTACTTGCTGGTTTATTCTCTTTGAAGGGAACAGAAGGAAGCTCTCCAATGCTGTGCAAGGTGATACATAAATAGGAAGGGAAAGAAATCAGGTAAGGTATGTAGGTGAGCCTGCATAACATCTCATCTGCCAATAATTAACTTCTGAATGATCACAAAATGAAGAAATTACCAACACGATTATACTTTTGTAGCTTTTATGTTACAACAATCAGAAATACCGTGGATTAGAATGCATATGATACTTTAATTAAAAATGTAAATTTCACTTTATGTAATCAGTACAGCGATGTGTATCACAACCACAAGCACCACATCACTCTCTGCGCAAATGTCGCATTAGGTGCAATCTCCGAGGCCTTTCCAACTCACCTTCTAATTTGATAAGGTGGCCCATGGAAGACTTCTACAGAAAATGCAGATGTGTGGAATAGAGGGTGATTTAGCTAATTGGATTAGATTGGCTGGCAGATAGAAGACAAGGGTGGTGGTTGATGGGAGATATTCATCGTGGAGTTCGGTGACAAGTGGTGTGCTCAGGGGTCTGTTTTGGGGCCCTGCTGTTTGTAATTTTTATAAATGATCTGGATGAGGGTATTGAGGGATGGATCAGTAAATTTGCAGATGATACTAAAGTTGGTGGTGGTAGATAGTGAAGGGGGTGTTTTAGTTTACAGAGTGACTTGGACAATTGCAGAGCTGGGCCGAGAGGTGGCAAATGGAGTTTAATGTGGAAAAGTGTGAGTAATGCACTTTGGCAGGAACAATAAATGTGTAGAGTATAGGGCTAATGGTAGGGCTCTTAATAGTGTTGAGGAACAGAAGGATCTTGGTGTATGTGTCAATAGATCCCTGAAAGTAGGCAGTCAAGTGGATAAAGTTGTTAAGAAGGCTATGGAGTCTTAGCTTTTATTGGTAGGGGGATTGAATTAGGAGCCCAGCATCATGTTGCACTGTACAAACTCTAGTGCGGCCGCACTTGGAGTATTGTGTGCAGTTCTGGTCCCACATTAAAGAAAGATGTGGAGGCATTGGAGAGGGTACAGAGGAGGTTTACAGGATGTTGCCTGGTATGGAGGGCAGGTCCTATGAAGAGAGGTTGAAGATTTGAGGTTGTTTCGTTAGAAAGGAGGCGGCTAAGGGGGATCTTATTGAAGCATATAAGATATTAGAGGTTTGATAGGGTGGACAGTGATAGCCTTTTTCTAGGATGGAAAAGCTAGCACGAGGGGCACACTTTAAATTAAGGGGTATAGTTATAGGACGGATATCAGAGGAGGTTCTTTACCAAAGGTGTTGGGAGTGGAATGCCCTGCCTGCAGCGTTGTAGATGCGCCAAGTTGGTGGCGTTTAAGAGTTAGTTGATAAGTATATGGAGAGAAGGGAATGGTTTAGTTGGAGGGGCATTGCTTTTTATTTTGGTCGGCACAACATCGAAGGCCGAAGGGCCTGTTCTGTGCTGTATTGTTCTATGTTCTATGTTCTATGTAGGATCTCTCGCTTTCCCACTCAATTGATTTGGCTCGAATCACATACAGCTGTATTCCATTTAAGGTCCCAGATCTGTTAACATCAATAATGAACCTGTCTCACTTGGGTCACAGTGCTGATGACATCATTTTTTAAAATCTTTTTCAATAAGCCCACCAACAGTATAGGATATCATCTTGCACTGCATTGAAGAGCCTCTGTTCCTTTGATTGGATTTATTGTCACATGTATTAATATACAGTGAAAAATATTGTTTCTTGCGCACTATATAGACAGAGCATACCATACAAAGGGAAAGGAAAGGAGCGAGTGTAGAATGTAATGTTACAGTCATAACTAAGATGAAGAGAAATATCAACTTTATGTGAGGTAGGGCCATTCAAAAGTCTGATGGCAGCAAGGAAAAAGTTGTTCTTGGTATGTGTTCTCAGCCTTTTGTATCTTTTTCCCAATGAAAGAGAGTAGAAGAGAGCATGTCTAAGGTGTGTGAGGTCCATAAGCATGCTGGCTTTTCTGAGGCAGTGGGAAATGTCAATGGGTGGGAGGCTGGTTTGAGCAACGGATTGGGCTTTGTTCATGACTCTTCGTAGTTTCTTGCAGTCTTGCACAGAGCAGGAGGCATACCAAGCTGTGATATAACCAGAAAGAATGCTTTCTGTGTGTATCTGTAAAAGTTGGTCAGAGTTGTAGCTGACATGTCAAATTTCCTTAGCCTTCCGAAAAAGTAGAAGCGTTGATAGACTTTAGCTATAGTGTTGGCATGGAGGGACCAGGGCTGGTTGCTGATTTGGACATCTAAAAATCTGAAGCTCTCTACCATTTTTACTTCATCGCCATTGATGTAGACAGGAGCATGTCCTCCACTATATGTCCTGAAGTTGATGACTATCTTCTTCGTTTTGTTGACATTGGAAGGAGAAGTTATTGTCGTCACATCAGTTCACCAGATTCTCCCTTTCCTGTATTCCATCTCGTCATTGTTTGAGATCCAACCCACTGCGGTGGTGTCAACAGAAAACTGGAAAATCGAATTGGAGGGGAATTTAGCCACACAGTCATAGGTGTAGTATCATAAGAAGCATCAGAAGAGGCTAAGAATGCAGCCTTGTGAGGTATTGGTGTTGCAGATAATCATGAAGGAGGTTTTGTTGCCTATCCTTACTGATTGTGGTCTGTGGATTTGGAAGTTCAAGATCCAGTTGCAGATGGAGTAGCTGAGCCCCAGGCCATGGAGTTTAGGGAGGAGTTTCATAGGAATAATGGTATTGAAGGCTGAACTGTAGTCTATGAATAGGCGTCTGATATAGATGCATTTGTTATCTAGGTGTTCCAGGACTGGGTGCAGGGCCAGGGAGATGGTATTTGCTGCGGATATGTTGTGGTGGTAAGCAAACAGTAGTGGATACAAGCAATCTTGGAGGATGAAATTGATTCATGCCATGACTAATCTAATCCTCCAATACAAACTCTCAGCTTTTTTACATGCTACTTTTGGGTTTCAGACCCTTTTAACTCAGTCATATGTCACTTCGCCAACTAATTCTGGAATTCTATTCTTTTGCTTATTACCAAACAGGCCATTTTGTGAACAATTTTGTTTACTTCTAAATAACACCAGGAGTTTCACTGTGCCCTACTGCAGTTGTCCTTTGTGTTTGGTCATGCAGCTTCTACTCTAAACCTCCTTCCTGTTGGCATTGCATCCAGGTCAAGGGTCACCAGATTACTTGGGCCAGTGTTTCATATAATCCAAGAACATCATAAATGATTCCTTTATAATTGATCCAACTCTTAATCATTTTTAAATATTTTTTAAAGCATTTACAGATTTCACAATATTTTACAGAAATTACAAATTTTTCTTAAAGTATTGCTTCTGGGTTAAAGATCCATGGTACATTGGGGAGACCTCGCAGACACTACGACAGCGGATGAATGAGCATCACTCAACAATCACCAGGCAAAACAGTTCCCTTCCTGTGGGCGAACACTTCAGCAGTCATGGGCATTCGGCCTCCAACCTGCGGGTAAATGTTCTTCAAGGGGGCTTTCGTGATACACGACAGCGCAGAGTCGCTGAGCAGAGACTGATAGCCAAGCTCCGCACACATGAGGACGGTCTTAACAGGGATCTTGGCTTCATGACACACTATCTGTAACCCCCGTAACTTGCCTGGGTTAGCAAAAAACCTTACTTACTGTGCTGTCTGGAGAAAATACACAATTCTCTAACCAATGCTCAGGATTCCCTTCACACACATTGTTAGCCACTTTAACACTTGAATAGCAGGTTAGATGTAAGGATTCGCCTTCTAATCAGCAATCTGTGACTGTCTGATTGCAATCTGTTGATATGTGTACGATTGAAGACCAGAACACTGCATTTACCTGACGAAGGCACAAGAGTGTCGAAAGCTTGCAAATTTACTATCAAATAAATCGGTTGGATTTAAAATTGGTGTTGCTAAATTCTTACTGAGTTCTTACTACCCCAGTCCAACGGCGGCATCTCTACATATAAAGATCATCATAGCAGCCCACGTGTAAAATAGCAGAAAAATGGTGCTGGCAAAGTTATGGTTTAAGTTTTAAAATGTGACCCAACTGAATCCCTTTATAAGGCAGCTGATATCAGTTATACTGGTGGAATTTTGTGAGAAGATTCAGGAATCTGTCTCCAGATGCACCCCAAGGTTGTTCCTCAGTCTCTGTCACTAGGTTTATCACATATGGAACAAATATAGGTTTAGTCTAACAAGGGGCTTGTTGGAAACTACTAACCTGTCTTGGGATCTGTTGTGTCAAAACCCCAAGAGCCTGAACTGAATTACCTTATGCTACATTGTGTCATAGCAAAACACCCATTTGGTACCTATTACTTGCTGGTAGTAGGTTAATGAGGCCCTCATGTGGGCATGGGCAGGCATCTTTTTCAAATTGAAGTGCAATTTCTCCTCACACATCTCACAAAACTGAAACAATTTGACAAATCACTGGCAAAATGTACAATAGCTTTGTTTTTTCTTTGATTCATAGCTTGATAAAACCATAATTATACAAGAACCAGAATCCTATCTTTGAGAAAACCAGTTGTCATCTTTTACAGTGGTAAGAATACCATTTTAATTAAGGCACATCCTTTTATCTATTGTAGTCATAATGCAAGCAGTTAGCTTTTCACAAAAGAATGAAGAAATTACTTTAAGAACTGTCAAGAAAGTCCAATTTTCAAACACATTCAAAATAATGGGAGACAGGTTTTGAATGAATAGTGAAACTTTAATAGTGGGTTGGGTTTATAACTCACTAATTGTGGGACTTTCACCACTTAATAGAAATATAATTGATCTTACATATATCACTTTCTTATTGGTTTCAATTCTACTAAAGTTACAGCAAGATGTATGACTTCATTGGCCCCCCGCTGTTGCTGGTAATCCTCTCTCATTGTTGTTACTACGTTATTATTGGCAGTGGAGAAGGACTGATTTCTTGGAGACTATTGTCACATTGCCAAGATAAATAGATAAGGGAGAAAAATTTTTAATGTCAAAGACAAAATCAATTTGCCTTTACATATTTATTCATGAAATCAAAAAATATAAAGAGTTTGAATATTACTTCTGAAGAATAGATTATTAATTTAAATTTCTGAGGTTCCAATCACTCAATAGAAGGTTCTTCAATTATAATGATGATTGTCATCTTAACATTATTCAATTGTTACATGAAGGCTTTTACTCCATTCCACCTGTTCAAACATTTTGACAGATATTCTTCTGGTCATTTCTTTTCACACTGATCTTAATGCTCCTTTTTAGCCACAGGAAGAGAGCCTGACAATAAATCAAAATCAGCTTTCTATTGACTTCCTGACCAACTTTTATAATAGCAATAAATATATTTTTCAGCTGATTTCACAGATTATTATATTGAATCTTCACTGTTGTATGGGCAATGGCAAATTTTCAGATTCACGCAAGAAAAGAGGAAGTGATTTTTTGCTTTGGTGCATTTCCCACTACCTTTAAAAATAAAAAGGGTTTTCAGTGCTGCGGGCCCTGATTTGCAATCTCTCTGCACTTGTAGTGTTTGCGGCAATGTTATGCAAACGTTATGCTGACTCTTCATTTGAATAAAAATTTGCATGCAGCCCAACACAACCTATGTCACTGACTGGCTGCAATTGCCTAACAGTGTGGGAAGATGGCATATGTTCTAGCTAGCGTCCAGTTCATAAAGGCAGTCTGTCCCTTTTCAAGGGAAGTTGAACTTAATGAAAAGATGCTGCTGCTGACTGTCATTACTGCAATTGGAGGGAAGAAAAATGGCACACCATGGCAGAGTGACAGCCCTGTGATTTACAGATACAGTGCTGGAGATTTGAGTCGTAAAGCTGAACAGAGGGAGGCAAGGTGACTCTTAAGGTATATTCTCCAAAAAGAAAAAAGGACATGGAATTGAATAAGCACCCAAACAGAAAAAGGTTTCCAGGGTTGTGGGAAAGGGCAAGAATAGATGACAGGTAGCTAATAGGAAACAGAAAAATAGGCATTAAAAAGGCTATTTTGTTGTTGGTAAAATGTAATGAGCGGTGTGCCACAGGCATCAGTGCTGGGACCTCAACAATTTACATTTTATATAAATAACTTTGGTTAAAGGACAGAAGATATATTTGGTGATGACATCTGGATAGGAGAATAGTAAGACGTGAAGAGAACATAAGGAGACTATGAAGGGATAGAGACAGATTGAATGAATGGGCAAAGATCTGGCAAAGAGAGTATCATGTGGGAAATGTGCAAAACTGTCATTTTGGCAGAGAAAAAAAATCTGAACAGTGAGAAATTGCAGAACTCAAATGCAGAGAAATTTGGGTATCCTAGAGCGTTAAACGCAAAAGGTTGGTATGCAGGTACAGCAAATCATAGGGAAGCTTACAAAATGTTATTGTATATTGAAGGGAATTAAAAAGTAGGGAGCTTATGCTTCAGTTATATAGGGCATTGGTGAGACAAATCTAGATACCTTGCACAGTATTTGTCTATTTAAGGAAAAATGTAAATGCATTGGAAGCAGTTCAGAGAAGATTTACTAGAGGAATGAAAAGGTTGCCTTATGAGGATAAGTTAGAATTGGAAGGCTTGTATCTGCAAGAATTTAGTATAGGTAGCACAGTGGTTAGCGTTCCTGTTTCTCAGCACCAGGGACCCAGGTTCAATTTCCGACTTAGGTCACTGTCTGTGTAGAGTTTGCACCTTCTCCCTGTGTCTGCATGGGTTTCTTTTGGTGCCCCAGTTTCCTCTCACAGTCCAAAGATGTGTGAGTTAGATGGATTGTCCATGCTAAATTGCTTTTTAGTGTCAGAGAGACTAGTTAGGATAAATGCATGGAGTTATGAGGATAGGGCCTGGGTGGGATTATGTTCAGTTTGGACTCAATGGGCCGAATGGTCTCCTTCTACACTGTAGGGATTCTACGAATAAGAGGTGACTTGGGTGAAATCTCCAAGAGGCAGTGAATTGATGCTGTCTTGATGTTATACAGCCAAACTAGCTTAGTTCCTCCAATTCCTGAAACCTGTTATGAAAGCAAGGTTTTATGATTATATTTTGGGAATGCCTCTTTAATTCAAGGCAAAATGAGGGAATTAAAAGGGTCTTTTGCCTAGGTAGCTTGGTTAACATAGGGACAGGCTGAGATTTACTGAAAGGAGTAGTTGAGGCATAGATTATTCCATCACTTAACGAGAAATCAGATAAAGATTTGAAGCAGTGGATGAGGGAAAGCATGAAACAATAGAATTAGATTTTGACTGCTCTGGCAAAAGACCAGCATTAAAAACAACAGGCTGACTGGCCTTCTCTAAACTACAAACGATGTAATGGCCAGTGATGAATACGATTCAATAGAACCTCTTTACTCTGCAGTTGGTATTTCAGCTTTTGAATGTTTTAAACCGATAATAGTTCCTGTCATTGATAATTTTATATTGCGGCGGAGACAAAATGGCAAAACCAGTGAACTATAAATGCTGCTGATCAGTGTATATGTTCCAGCAAGATCTTCTCTCCCTGTAACTAAGGATTCTGGACTCCCACTCCATTACCTAGTTGGTTCCCACTCCCCCTCTCCATTATCCAGTATGGATAGGTACCAGTGAGGGAACAGTTTCTTATGAGGAACAAAGAGAATAGCTTTGGCCTCCTCAACATTTAAATGTAGGAAATTTCAGTGCTGGGGTGTGAAAGTTTAGAAAGAGTTGAGGGATCAAGAGAGGGTGATATTGTAAAGCATACATAGGGGAATTGACATTGGACACTATTACAAAGGACAGCAAGTAGGAAAGAAAGAGGAGACTAAGGGTATCTTTATTATATATTTATCAGTGTCACAGATAGTCTTACATTAACACTGCATTGAAGTTACTGTGAAAATCCTGTAGTCGCCACACTCCGGCATCTGTTCAGGTTTAAGGGACTCTAATGGTGTAGGAGCTGGAAAAAAAACCATTGCAGGTGAATCTCTAGAGACAATTAGACAAGAATGCAACCACGCAAGGGTTATCCCATCCAACTGAATGAGGGTGGAGAGACTTGAGGGGAATGGGGTGTATAGGCTATACAATAACAAATGGAAGTGAATCATTCCATCTTACAAGGGTTTTTTTTATTCCAGATTTATTCTTTAGCTTTAGAAAGCAGAAGTGTGGGATTCAAACATTTTTGCTTTGCCAATCATTAACCGAGACTGTCAGATTAAGAAACAAACTGTTAGCTGACTGCCTTCCTTCTTGGTGGAAGTCTCAAGTTTTGTATATTGCCCTCTCTCTCTTGCTCTTTCATACAAAACTTTAAGTTTGTCAGACATTGATGAACCATTTTATCCTCTGGACATTTTCTATAAACAGCTTCAAACCTGCACATCTGCAACAAACAAAATTTTATTTTCATGCCATTCAACAATCTAAACTCCTCTCTGTGCAAACGTAACAGAATTCCACAATGCAGGAACATCAGAATGGTAATAGATTTTGACCAATTTCCCAATGCACACTCCCACACCACTTTGGGCCGGGTAGTGAGGTGTTGAGAAGACATCCACTCTCTCCAGAGTTTGAACTTGTCCATGGATAGCCATCTCAGCCTTGAATGGAAAGAAACTGTTAACTGTAGATATAGGACAACCCTCTGACTTATTATTCAATATCTGCCCAACAGTCCGGCACAGTCCATCCAACAAACCAGTCAGTGAAACACGTGTGGTATAAACACCATGTTCAACCTCTGCCTAGAGCCAAAAAAAATTCTTACGTCTTCTGGAGCATATATCAGCATAGATTCCATCTCTTTCCCTTTCTCAGTTCCATCCCCTCAACGCTTAGCACTACAGCAATCCACCCACTGTTTCAATGCTTGTTGGCCTTTTATCAGAATTAGACCAAGTAGAGCCTCCTGCTACTTCTCCCCATATGCGAGTGATCCTTGGAAATTATAAAAACAAAGAAAAAGCAGCCACATTTCTCTTTTATGTCATGATATGTTAGAGTTCATGAAATAAGTTTTTAATTCAATGTAGTTTATGAGCACAGCCCAACAGCTCTCATTTGGAAAAGAGTTTTGTATTTCTGACCAGGATAATCATAAACTAAAACATTAATAATCAGCACCTCTCACTTCACTCCGTGTTTCAAACTCAAAAATATGACTTTACATAGACAGAAGAATATGCTGTTTTTCATTTCACTTGTGCTTATTCTACAAGATTACTTGCAGTCTTTACACTGCAAATTGCATGCACGATTTAGAAGCTGCTGAAGATGGTGCCATGACAGAGTGATGTCATGACAATGAAACTAGGCACAAATGAAAAGATCACACCCTCCTCCACTCCACAATTGCTATCGTTTTGTCAATAAATGCCTCCTTCAACTTTATAGGTTTAGGATTTTGTCATCAGGGTCTGGAACTGTATTTAACATTGCAAACATGGGAATCTTTATTTTTTAATTTCTGTAGAAGACGTAGAGATGACCTTATAGAGGTCTGTAAAATAATGAGCGTCATATATAAATCAACATGTTTTCCTAACGGTAGAGAAGTCTAAAACTAGAGGACATAGGTTTAAGGTGAGATTGGAGAGATCGAAAAGGATTTGGAGGATCAATTTTTTTCACAGATGGTGGTGAGTGTTTAGAATAAGTTGCCAGGGGCAGTTGTAGAGGTAGATACAATTTTGTCTTTTAAGAAGCATTTAGACAGTTACATTGGTATGGAGGGATATGGGCCAAACGTGGGCAATTGGGACTAGCTTAAAATGGTAAAAACTGAGCAGCATGGACAAGTTGGGCTGGTGTGCTTGTTTCTATGCTGACTTTTCCTCTATGACTCTTTGATCTTAATATCATTTAGAGTCTTTTAAGTAATAATCTCAGTATTGCCTCATTTCACAGGAACTAGAATTTCACCTTCCATAATCTGTCAAATAAGATTAGACTCCCAGCTCCTGCACTGAACTAGATTGACAGCAATGAATGAAATGCAAACCTCCCACAAGGTATGAGTTTAGTTATCAGCCTTGTCCCTATTCTGAGCTCCGTAGTGGAATGGGATCACATTGCAGCACTACAGGACCCACAAAATGCATTATTTCTGTTTGAATTAAAGGCTGAAATCCTGTAGTGATTCATTAATATTACACATAGACATTAATCAAAATAATTTAACAGTTTAAATGCAAAAGCTAATGACTAGTAACATTCTTTTACATGATTGAAAGAACCTCAATAATGTTATAAAGCGATATTGCACTTATTAAATGGGAACACTTTCAAAGGACCATTTGTTGCAGGCAATTTAAGTGCTGTAAGTCAACTTTATAAATTGTTGAAGTGACAATAATTTCCAGGATGAGTTATTCATATGCAGATATGTTCATCTAAATTAAATACTCCAAACTCAATTTCACAGTAAAAAAAGGATTCAGCCTTTACTCCCCTTTTGCTTTTTTTCCTTAATTACTCTTCTTTTCATATCTAAAATATTGCAACAATTCCTTTTTTTTGAATAAATTTAAATAATTAGTCCATAAATTCTTGCTATTCTGGCACACACTTTTGTAATGGGGATAGAATTCAAGTGCTGGTTCTATATTGCCTGAAATCATCAAGTACGGGAAATTGGCATTCCTGCAGTGTCTTCACAAACTTCTGTTTTTGCAGATGGGAGAGGGCAGTGCCCAAGAATGAGAGAGATGCAAAAATCATGAGAACAAGGTGACCTCAGTGATGGCTACAACAATTCTTGCTGAGTATCATGGAAAAAGTATTTGCCTGTGCTGCCCTCGTCAGATTGCAGACCTTAGCTGATACATCTGCCCCGAATCCCTATGTGGTTTTAGAACACAGGGAGATGTACAATTGGCATGGTCTTCTGAGATCACTATACATCACTTTCATTGTCAAAGCATTCGACCAGGTGAACAAAAGTCGTCTACTGAAGTTGAAGGAGAAATTTGGCTGTTGCTGAAGCTGCTTAATGTGTCCTCTTTCTGTGACAACATGATATTAAGGGAAGCAATGATAATGCAACATTGGAATAGTGTCTGTTTACGCAAGTTATGGAAAGCTGTTCAGCTTTGTTCACCTGAAATCCAAGTTCTCAAAGAGTTGCTCCACATTGACAATGCCGCACTATCATTCCATACTGAGAAACACCTTTAGCAGCAAATACACAGACAGAATTTCTCACACCTTTAAAGAATTGGTGTGGCCATCAGCATCAGTAAGATTAATATCATGATTCAAGATGATGGTGCCATAGCACCATCTATCAGTGTTGGTAATGTGATTTGATTTATTGTGGTTTCATGTATTCGTATACAGTGAAAAGCATTGTTTCTTGTACACTATAGAGACAAAGCATATCATACATGAAGGAAAGACAAGGAGACAGTGCAGAATATAGTATTACAGTCATAACTAGAGTATAGAGAAAGATCAACTTAATATGAAGTAAGTCCATTCAAGGTCTGGTGGCAAGAAGGAGAAAGTTGTGAGTCTGTTGGTATGTGTCCTTAGACTTTTGTAAGAAATGGGGTGCATTAATTTTGCTGGCTGCTTTGCTGAGGCAGAGGAATTATAGACAATGTCAATAGATGGGAGGCTGGTTTGATTGACAGTCTGGGTTTCGTTCATGACCTTTTGTAGTTGGACAGAGCGGTAGCCATATCAAGTTGTGATACAAGCAGAAAAAATACTTTCAATGTGCATCTGTAGAAGTTGGTGAGAGTTATAGCGGACATGCCAGATTTCCTTAGTCTCCTAACAAGAGGTGTTGGGGGGCTTTCTTAACTATAACGACTGCACGGAGAGACTAGTAAGAGTCTGGCAACACCAATTTTAAATCCAACCGATTTATTTGATAGTAAATCGGTTGGATTTAAAATTGGTGTTGCCAGACTCTCACTGAGTTTACCCCAGTCCAACACCGGCATTTCTACAACATGGAGAGACTCGAACAGGTTATTGGTGATGTGGACGCCTAAAAACTTGAAGCTCTCACCCATTTCTACTTCGTCCCCATTGATGTAGACAGGGGCATCCCTTCTGCTTTCTGAAGTTGATGACTGTCTCCTTCACTTTGTTGACATTGAGGGGGAGATTATTGTCATTGCACCAATTCACCAGATTCTCTATCTCCTTCCTGTACTCCGTTTCGTCATTGTTTGAGATCTGACCCATTATGGTGGTGTCATTAACAAACTTGAAAATTGAGTTGGAGATAATTTGGCTAGTTAGTGCTGTACAAGGAGTACAGTAAGGGGCTGAGGACACAGCATTGCAGAGCACTAGTGTTGAGGATGATCATGAAGGTGGTATTGTAGCCTGCTGCAGGTCATTGATAGCTTCACACTTCTAGGTCATATAATCAGCAGCAATTCATATCTTGATGTTGAAAGCAATGCGCATATCCAAGCCGAACAAGAGTATCAGAATGGCAGCAAATTGACTGCCAACAGTGAGTCTACCAAGCCTGCTTTCTCACTGTGTTCCATTACTTGGTGAGACCTGGACAGCATATGTTTGGCAGGGGAAAAGACTAAACAGTTTTCACCTTCACTGTCTCAGATGCATCCTCAGGATCTCTTAGCAGGTCAAGGTCACTATCAGCATATTGCTAAATTTCTGGTTTAGCAAATGTGTCTCAGCCATGTGCAGCGGATGGAAAACAGCCATTTACCCAAAGGCCATCTATGTGGTGAACTGGCCATTGGATAACAACCTCTTTGGTGTTCATTGTCAAAAATTGTCTAGGAGGCGATCATTGACAGTCAGGCTAACCTCTATGGTGGGTAGACTTCTGGGTAAAGTGCCAAAATAGCTGGTATTTAGAAATCAAGAACAGTCAGAGATTTGTGAATGAAAGGTTGTGTCCAATTCACTTTTTTGAATTTTTTGAGGAGGATTAGTGACAGGAACGTGTTTAATGCAGAAAAATGGTTTTCGGATAGGTTTATTACAAGATCCCACACGGCAGAAAGTGATGAACTGGATGCAAAATTGACCCAGTCGCAGGCAACTAAAGGTAAGAGTTGACATGTAATTTTGTGACAGGAATGTTATTTGCAGTGGATCCATAGGGCTCAGTACTACATCCATTGCTTTTTGTGATATTTTGGGATAGTTTTGACATAAATAGAGGGGGATGATTAAGAAAAAGTGGTCATGTAGTTAACAATGAAGAAGATAGTTGTAGATTACAGGAAGATATCAACGGACTAGTCAGGTGGACAGAAAAGTGACAAATGCAATTCAGTCTTGAAAAGTGTGAGGCAGTGCTTTTCGGGAAAGTTCACAAAGCAAGATAATACACAATAAATGACAGGATACTGGGAAATATCGAGGAATAAAGAGACTTTGGACTACATGTCCAGAGATACCTGCAAGTAACAGGACAGGTAGATAAGGTTGTTTAAACAAAACAGTACTTCATTAACAAGGTTTAGAATATAAAAATAGGGAGATTATGCCTGAACAGTATATTAAACACTCATTAGACTACAACTAGAGTGCTGGGTACAATTATAGTCATCATATTATCAATGGGAGAAAAACAGTGCCTCTCATTGCGGAGGGTTTGGTGGTGCTTCCGGGACTACACCAAGTCCACGCTTGAGGACCTGTATAAAATCTCACCTGCTGCAGATTCCACTGGGGAGGCAGGTGAGGTAGTAGTAGTATTTAACTCAGGCTTCAAGCCTGCTAATTATATATTAGTTACTGTATTTGAATATTATTTGTGAGGCAAGCCAGGAGCATTGTGACAGTTTGGCGTCAAACCTCTTTTTGTCGGAGACCAATTTTCTGAGCCATCACGATTCTCACCAGGAACTAGCAGACCTGGAGCATTCCCTTAGAGTCTTTAGCAAGGATATCTTTCCCTTCAACAGAGAGAGGTCAATAACGAGAGGGCATTGATTGAAAGTAATTGTAAAATGATTATAGTGGAGCTGATAAGAAACCTTTCAATTTGTAAGGTGAAAAGAATCTGAAATTCATTATCTAAAAGGATGATCAAGGTAAGATCGTCTTTCAAAAAGTGCTTGAATCTGCTCTGGAAATGCTAAAACTTACAAAGCAAAGACTATATAGCTCCTTTCTGGCTGGCCTAGGCACAAAAGACTTTGCTGGCTGGAGAGTTGGCCTAAGCCCGTGTCCCCATGTTAAGTGCCAGTTGGTTGTTTACGTGGCCAGCCGCAGGTTTTTGAGGATCCCAGAGCTGAAATACCAAAAGAGTTGATGTGAGGGATTGGCAGCTAAAGCAACGGCATTGGCAGAAAATGCATTTATCAGAGGCCCAGAATCAGTTAGGGATTCCAGGCCATGAGAAATGAAAGAGCAAAATCGGGGAATTGAAAGAGAGGGGACAGTTTTTGCACCAAGCACAGGGGGATACTTTTCAATGGGTTCCCCTTTTACTGGTGTTTGATTCCTCAATCAGGGACCTTTAAAGAAGGGATCAACGTGACAAACATTTGCTTTTTGGGTTTTTCGCATGGCCCCAACTCTGTCTGCTGATTGAGTACTAGTGGAGGCAAGAGAAGAGTCTAATGTAAGCATTAATTACCCATTTAAGCACCTCAGTTGATGGCAGGGGCAAAAAGATGTCTACAAGCCTTCCGACCCCATTGGACAGAGATGGGAAGATGGCAGGGCCCCAACCAAGCATTCTTCCTCCAAATCCATCTCAGGAATGATGCATTAAATTCTGCCTAATGGGTCAAATAGCCTCCTTGAGTGCTGTAAATTCTGATTGAATTCTATGGCATGAAACCCGAACAAACAATGACAATCCAGCATTCTGATTCTAGCTTTGTTTGGTAGAATTATTCTTTCATATAAACCAATAATAGAGTAGACAGACAGAGTTGCAATGAATGAAAACATTTATTTGCTCACTGAAGCAATTGTCATTATTAATTTGGAAGGGTTTTTCATACCTTTGGTTTGATTTGACAGTAAAAATAAAGACCTGAATTAAAAAAAAAAATCAGCTTTGCAATATTTCTGTGGTGACTTTTTATTTCTCCACAATGAATAGCTGCTTCAGCCAGCAACGGGCTCGTTATTTGAAACTGCCTTTCACTTGTACAAACAGATGAAAGGCTAGGTTCCACTTATAAAAACAGATGACGACCCATTTGCTTCCCCTACTTAATATCACCAGAAAGCTTCCACCAAATGGCGAGACCCTTGGGAATTCTTTCCCTCATTTCACAATTTGTTTTTAAAGTATCTGAAATTCAGACCCGGGGAGAAATTATCAGGTACAATGGCGGATTGCAGGGGCTATCCTGATCTCTGGCATCATACATGGAAGTAGAGTGATAAAATTAAACCATACTGAAGTGCAGGTTAAAATCATACTGGAAGTTAAATTCACCAAGTTCATGTTATTTG
This sequence comes from Sphyrna mokarran, assembly GCA_024679065.1. Taxonomy (NCBI): domain Eukaryota; kingdom Metazoa; phylum Chordata; class Chondrichthyes; order Carcharhiniformes; family Carcharhinidae; genus Sphyrna; species Sphyrna mokarran. The sequence goes on along the minus strand of JAGIQG010000007.1, from coordinate 71,393,044 downwards.
GAATTTGTTAGTTATGTTTAATTTCTTTGGTACAATAATATAGAGTTCCAAAAATGATAAAGCAAAACATGGCTGTAGGCAACAATGTTATTAAATGTCTGGTATGTTTTTGGTCTCAGTTACTTTGGGTGGAATTTTACAGCCCCTCCCACTGGTGGGATCTTCCATTCTCGTCGAAGGCAATGGCTTTTGAACGGCTTGCTGCATTTTATGGCCTCACCTCCACCATGCCAGGACAGACTTGTGAACCACAATAATAACCAGGGACTTCAAAAGCAATAATCTTTAGTCTCACCAGCTCATTGGTGCTTACAGTCTCATCAACTACAAGCTCCCTGTTGTCCATCAATGCACTAATCTAATAAATACAAGCTACTGAAACATCCAAAGATAACATTCTTAAAAGATTTGCCACCTCAACTGTCATAATATCCTGCTACACATTCTTCAATACTAAACCATCATAGGTACTTCATTCAGATGGCTTTCATTTAATCATATTTGTTGCAGTTTGCATTATGTCAGGTACAGAAAAAGAGGAAACTATTCTCATGAATATACTCAAGTAGTTTTTCACTGAGCTTGGTGGATCCCAAGTTAAATCTTTGAACAGAATTATCTGATCTCAGCCAATGGAAGAATGGTTCGAATAACACAAAACTAATGAGGAAAAAGAAAAATTAACTGAGTTCCCTGTTGATGGTGGATCTCAGTGGGGAAAGGTCATTAGACATGGACAGTACGAGATACAGCTAAGAAGAATCCTGGTTTATTAGTTTCTCAGTGTTCAAGGTAAAGACTAGTGATTTCAAAGAGGTGGAATTATACCCAACTGAACTATATCTGCAGAAGGAAGACATTCGTGAATTAAAAAAAAAATTGATTTGGGACTCAACCAGAAGCAAGTCTGATCACCAAGTTCCATTCTCTGAATGCATAGAGTATTAAGGATTCTGATATTCACACCTGTTAAGAGTATCATGACTTGTAAGCCTCACATCTTATTAGATCCTTCCAGCTATTCAACTATGACATACACATCACCCAACACATTGAACCAAACTCACAAATACTCTTGCCTCTCTGAGGATACTGCCTCAAAATAGGAAGGAACAGCAGAGAACCAGGAAAGGGCAGGCACACATGTATCACTGGAGATAGTGTTGGGAAATTGCTGCAACAGGACCACAGGCCACTGCAACCATGAAGCTGAGGATATCCAAGATGACAGTATCCCATTTAATGTATCTTTTCCAAATCAACATCATTCTCTTTCACTTCTGGCAAGAGGTACAAACTGCAGAAGGTGAGATCTTGGATCTCTTGTTTCTAACCAAATCCCTTCCCTGACCCCAGCGCTTCCCCTTTTGCATCGTGGCTTTCAGATATCCACAAACTGCTGCTGGCCCAGTATGTGTAGTCTTAGGAAGGAGGACATGCACAAAAACAGACTTCTGCTGATCTTAAGTGATACAACTTCACGTGTTATGGATCTTTTTATGAACTTCATGATAAGATGGACATGCAGTAAATTATTTCTTAATAATCTTTGCATTTTCCTTGTCTTAGCAACCTCTGTAAATATTCTTTTTAAAGCACAAGCCCAAGAACATTATAGTATTCAGTTCCAATAATACGCAGACTAAAAATCTTCCTTTTTCTCCCATGGAAATAATGGCTTAGTCTATGACTGCAGTTGTGGACCTAACCATAATGCAGTGTCTGCTGGCAGATAGAACATAGAACATAGAACAATAGAGCACAAACAGGCCCTTCGGCCCACGAGTTGCACCGATCACATCTACCAATCCACAGACCTACCTATAACACCATTATCTCAACATTGGCAAAATCCACTCAATGTTTCAGCCAGCCAATCAGCAGCCTTTTCTCCTGTATTATAAATTATCATTTGAAATTTGGTAGTCTTATATTTGTCATGATGAGTGCAAGATCAAAAACTTTGGTAAGATTTCTCTCTTTGCAATAATAAATTATCAATATCTTTTATCATCTTAAATACCCCAATTAGATATCCTCTCATTCTTCTAAATTCTAGACAGCATGGGCCTAAACTGCCCAATCTCTCTTCATAAGACAAACCATCATCTCTGGAATCAATCAACCTAGTGAATGTCCGTTGAATTATCTCAAATGCCTCTGTATCTTTCCTCAAATAAGAGGACCAAAATTGTACACAGTACTTCAAATGTGGTCTCACTAATGCTTTGTACAATTGCAGCAACACTTCCTTCCTCTATTCCTTTAGCTATAAATGTTAAAATTCCATTTACTTTCCTTTTTACCTGCAACTTGTGCAGGACACCAAGATCCTTTGCACCGAATACTGTCTCCATTTAGGTAATAAGTTGCCTTTGCATTTTTCAGGCTAAAATGGATTAATTCTCACTTATCCAAGTTGAACTTCTTCTGCCACATTTTTCCCTACTCACCTAAGCTATCTATATCACAGAATACTACAGTGCAGAAGAGGCCTTTCGGCCCATTGATTTTGTACCAAACCATGAAATGCCGTGACCTGCCCACTTAATCCCACTTGCCAGCACTTGGCCCATAACCTTGAATATTATGGCATGCCAAGTAATCATCCAGGTACTTTTTAAAAGGATGTTAGGCATCCTGCCTCCACCACCCTCCCAAGCAGTGCATTCCAGACCATCACCCTCCTCTGACTAATAAGGTTTTTCCTCAAATCTCCCCTAAACCTCCCTTCCACCCCTCACTTTTAATTTGTGTCCCCTCACAGCTGACCTTTCAACTAAGGAGAACAGCTGCTCCCTATTCATGTTTCTCATAATTTTAAACACTTCAATCCATCTTTTCTGCTCCAATGAAAACAATCCAAGCACATCCAACCTCACTTCATAACTTAAATGTTCCACCCCAGGCAGCATCTTGGTAAATCTCCTTTGCAATCCCTTCAGTGTTTTCACATCCTTCCTATAATGTGGCAATCAGAACTGCACACTGTACCCCAGTTGTGGCCTCACCAAAGTTCTACACAACTCCATTATTATCTCTCTGCTTTTGTAATTTATATTCCAATTGATAGAGGAGAGTGCATCATATGCCTTTTTCACCAACCTATTTACCTGATTTTCCATCTTCAGAGATCTTTGAACAAACTCGACAAAATCTTCTTGATCTTCAGAACTTCCCAATGTTAGACCTCACATAGTATACCTCCTCAACAAAGTACGCCTTCCAAAGTGCATCACCGCATGCTTTTCAGGGTTAAATTCCATTTGCCACTTATCTGCCCATTTGACCACTTCATCTATATTTTCCTATAACCCAAGACAGTCAACCTCACCGTTAACAACCTGGCAAATTTTATGTCATCGGCAATCTTACTGATCCTATCTCCCATTTTGTCATTCATGTCATTTATATAAATGACGAACAATAGGGAGCACAGAACAGATCCCTGTGGTACGCTACTGGTCACTGGCCCCCAGTTACTACAGCAGCCATTTGTCACCATCCTCTGTTTCCTATCACTAAGCCAATTATGAATTCACCTTGTCAGATCACCTGTACCCCGTGTGCAGTCAGGTCACCCTCAGTATCCATATATAAATTTCTCATTGTAACTTACTTTTCCATCTGTTTTAGTGCCATCTGCAAATTTGGCTATAGTACATTCTATCACTGCATCCAAGCTATTAATATAGATTGTAAATAGTTGGGGCCTCAAGAATGAAACCCTGTGGCACTCTACTAGTTACAGCTTGCCAACCAGAAAAAGACCCATTTAACCTGACTGTCTGCCTTCTGTCATTTAGCTAGTCTTCTTTCCAAGCTAATATATTATCCCTAACCCCATGTGATTTTACTTTGTGTATTAACCTTGTGTGGCACCTTGTCAAACACCTTACTGAAGTCCAAATATACTACATTTACAGGATCCCTACTTGGCTTGTTTCATCTTTGAAGAATGCTAGTAAATTATTCAAACATGAATTATGCTTCATAAAATCTTGTTGATTCTGATGGATTGCATTTTGACCTTCCAAATGTCCTGTTATTACTGTCTTAGTTATAGATTCTAATAATTTCCCAACAACAGACATTAAACTAACTGGTCTATAGTTTTCTACTTTGTGCCCCCTTCCCTTTTTAAATAAGGGCATTACATGAGCATTTTTCCAATTCACTGGAAACTTTCCCACATCCATAGAATTCTGGAATATCTGCTATTTCCTTTAATACTCTACAATGCGGCCATAAAGCCCTGAGGATTTGTCTGCCTTTCATCTGAAAAGTTAGTGGAGTACTATTCCCTATTGATGATGGTTTCAAATTCCTCCCTTTCTATTTCCTTTGCATTACCTGTTACAATTTGGATGGTACTAGTATCCTGCACTGTGAAAAAAAAGGCAAAATATTGATTTAGTGCCTCTACCATTTCTGTGTTCCCCATTATTAACTCCTAGTCTCACCTCCAAAGGAACTAACATTCACTTAGTGAAAACCAATGCAAAATATCTGTTTAATTCATCCACCATCTCCCTCCTTTTGCCAGATGCATTTTCTACAGAACCAACATTTATTTTACTTCAAATAGCTATAGAAACTCTCAGGCGGGTCATCGCCTTGGAAATTTTTTCTCATTGGAACGTATCTATTCTGTGCATCCTGAAATATCCCTTTAAAAGTCTGCCACTTACTCTCTATTGACCTGTTCCTTAGCCTCATTTGCTAGTTCACATCAGGTGGCTCTGTTTTCATTCCCTCATTCACCTCACTTTTCCAGTAGAAATAGTTTCCATGATGAGATAGGCATGCAGAAATGAATTAATCTTGTGATATAGGCGATGGTGTAGAAATTGTGCACAATGGGACAGGCATTCAAACCTGGACCGAGATCCTTTTCCGAGCTTCTGCTTGGAAGATGGCAGACTAATTAGCAGTAAAAGCAATAAACAGTTCCCCCAGTGAGAAAGTTTCATGTCACATGAGACTCATCTCTACACTTTGGCTTTGAAAAAGGGTGCATGTTTCTTTGTCTGGGTTCTGAAAGGTTGTTACATTGGCTGGAATTCTACTGCCCTGCCCACCACAGGAATCAAAGTGGGTAAGGGGTGGACAATGGGGAAGTCTGTTGATCTCAGGTAGGATTTTCTGGTCTCAGGTCAAGCAAGGCAATAAAATCACACCCCTTGTCTGGATTCTGATAATTATTAATGTTCTAACCATTAAGAAATTGAAAGGAAAGTTGCATATCCCTTTGTCCTAGCAAACTAGTAGACTTTTCCCCCAATTTCCCTGAATGCTGCTTGCTGACCATGCTGCAGCCCAAAATTCAAATTTGCTTTCCTGCTGTGCAGGGACACTCAGTAGGTGTCTGCATCTTGCCACTTTCTTGAAAATGAAGCCCAAGAACCAATAAATGTGCCAATTAGCAGAGGGATTGGTCTGCAAGACAAACCTATTTCAATCTCTTTACAAACCAAAAAAACACTGGAAATTGTCACAAGTTAAAATTCACTAAAATTCATAGATGGGAAATTCTGCAAGGCATCTATTTGCTACCTCTGATCAAATTCTCAATATATGTTTCTAATCATCTAATAAATCTCATCTAACAAAGAGTCATCCTGACTCACAATATTGGCTCTATTCTTTCTTCATAAGTGATGAGATTTTTCAGCTTTTTCTGTTTCCTTCAGATTCCAGCATCCACAGTAATTTGCTGTTAGTCAAATCATTTATTCACTGTTTTTGCAAATAAATGATTAATGTTCACCAGTGAGTCATGAATATGACATCAATGTTGTGATTCATCTTCCTTTCGGAAGAGATGTTTGCCAAACTCCAGACAGGAATATGTTCTTTTATTTTGTACAAATCTTGCCTTTTCATTTTCAGGTGCTTTGTTTCTGCCATCAGATCTGTGGCAAAAATGTTGAGCTGATGATAATTAATTCATATCTTTCTCTAAAACATTGCAAGACTAATTTGTTGGCTGAAAAGCACTTTGGGGCACCCTGAGGATATGAAAGATACTGAATAAATACAATTTTTTTTGTTCTTTAATTCTTTCTTGCTCAATTTTTGTCAGCCTTTCGATTTCAGTGACATTCTTCTATTGTTTCCAGACTCAGCTCACCTTTGACATATGTTTATTGAAAATTCTGTAGCAGATATTCTAAATTGCCCAGCCCCAGTTCACCATTATCTCAATGCTCATTGTCCTACGTTGACAACAGGTACAGCAATACCTCATTAAAATTTCTTAGCATCTATAGATTTTTCCTTTGCCCCATCCTTAATATCTCTATTTGCTCCTGCATCACTAAAACTTTGAAAATTCCTTCAACTTCAGCTTCTCAAGCATCCCCACTTTCTTTGTATCACTGTTGTTAGTTGCACCTTCAGCAGTTCTGGCTTTAAATCTCTGAAATTCCTGCACTAAATCTTTCCATCCTTTTTTCAAAATCCACATCTCAGATTCAGCTTGTGGTCATCTGTCCCTTTACCTTTCTCTTTGTCTTGTTATTAAGTGTTGTCTGATTATGCTGTTGAGGGAGACTTTGTGCTGATTTGCAATGTTAAAGTTGCCTTAATTGTTAATTTTCAGATGATACTTGTACTTGAGCTTACGTTGGTGGTTTATAATGTAACTCAAGTTAAAGAGATACACAAGTTCCACATAATGAATAACAAAAGTCAGAACATAAATGAGTATTTTAGTGGAAATTATCATATGCCCATATATGTTTCTATTAAATAAAAATATGCAGCTATTCTCCATAGAACAGGCTGTCTCAAATTGATGAACCAGTATAAACCTGATAAAATAATTTCAATTCTTAATTCCAACATTTTCCAGGCATCAGAAGCAAAGTTTAGATTTTCTCTGCCATGTGTTCACTTTTAAGATTGCAAGGCTCTCACAGATTAATCCTGGCAGCCAATCCCAACTTCGAGGTTTGTCGGCTTCTAGGTTTAAATAACAAACCAGAGCCAATAGGAGTAATAACACTTAATACTACTGGATAGAGAATGCTATAAATTATATTCCCATCACTTCCTGCTAGATTCCAGGCTGGAAGATGTGAAAGACAAAGGGGAACAACTGTGAAAAGAGCTAGGAGAGATTCTATAATAATGTGAGGAGTTAAGACTGGAAAGGAAGGCAGCAGAGAGGGGCAGGCATTTCAGGACAGTATTGAAATCACTGAAAGTGAGATGCTCATGCAGATAGAATTAAAAGGAGGAAAGACAAAATAAAAAATAGGATACTCAGATGAATTTATCAGAAGGAAGATGAGATGCAATAAATAAATAGAGTTGCAATAGAGTTGGATAAATCCAATAGAGTTGGGGCAGGTGATGAATGTGAGTGTGAGGGAATACTTTGGATCTAGTGATCATAATGCCATTAGTTTCAATCTGATCATGGATATGGATAGATTTGATCCTTGTGTTGAAGTTCTGATCTGGAAAAAGGCCAAATTTGATGAAATGAGAAGGGAGCTGGGAGGTATGGTTTGGCACAAGTTGTTCTCTGGTAAGGGTGTAAATGGAAAGTGGGAGGCCTTCAAATGAGAAATTTTGAGAGTGCAGAGTTTATATGTTCCTGTCAGGATTAAAGCGAAGTAAATAGGAATAAGGTACCTTGGTTCTCGAGGGAGATTATAACGCTAGTCAAGAGGAAGAAAGAGTTGTATGAAATGTACAATCAGCAAGGAACAGATCAGATGCTCGAGGAGTATAAAAAGTTCAAGAAGCTACCTAAGAGGGAAATCAAGAGGGCTAAAAGAAGACATGAGGTTCATTGGCAGACAGAATGAAGGAAAATCTAAAGAGCTTCTATAGGTATATTAGGAGCAAAAGGATAGTGAGGGATAAAATTGGTCCTCTTGAAGACCAGAGTGACAGACAGTGTATGGAACCAAAATGGATGGGGGAGATACTAAATGGGTTTTTTGCATCCGTATTTACTGAGGAAATGAGCATGGAGTCTACGGAAATAGGCCAAACAGGTAGGGAGCTCATAGAACCTTTACAAATTAAAGAGGAGGAGGTGCTGGCTTTCATGAGGCAAATCAGAGTGGATAAATCCCCAGGTCTGGACAAGATATTCCCATGGACTTTGAGGAGGCTAATAATGAACTTGCAGGGGCCCTGGCAGACATATTTAAAATGGCAGTATGCACGGGAGAGATGCCGGATGATTGGAGGATAGATAGAATGAGAGATACTCAACAGCGAGCAGTCCAGGATATTGCGAGTGATGAGGATATATTTCCTTCTCTAATTAGCAACTGTGATGTTGATCATTCACCTCCAAGTGAATCACACAGAACCACAACCTCAAATTTATGGATCTCTGCTTAGTTATTGGAGACATATCTGAAAGACTATTTCTGTACTTAGCCTTGACTTGATTTACATATGTTTATTGTTCAGAATGGTTTAATTTAAAATATGGTCTTAAGTTTTATGTGTGGGAAGAGAGTAGTGTTTAATTATGAGTCTGTTGACTGCAAGGCATAAAAAAAATTATAGGTAGGTGGGCAGATGAGAAGGGGATGTTGATGAGTTCAGTCCCCAACAATTGTGCTGGAAGGTGGCTGAGAGGGCTGGATGGGCTGTTGCTGAAATGGATAAAACAACTAGTGTCTTAGTGGATCAATTTTAAATTTCCTGCAGTCTATTGTTCCTTTATTGTCCTGGAATTCCTTCTCTAACACCACTCCAGCTCTACCTACACCACATGGACTGCAGTGGTTCAAAAGACAGCAGACCATTACCTTCTCATGGGCAATGAAAACACAGAGATGGTGAAACCCATGAGTGACATGTGCAGTATCAATTGCACCCTCTAATGTTACCTTAAACGTTCATTCCCATTTCATTGTGTACATCCCTTTGCTTTATGTGCATCACTGTGCATGTTACTTATCACAGAACAAAGCCTTTGAGATATCTTGTGGTCTAACAATGTGACCTCATACCAAACAACTTAGTAGGAATATTGTCCTGCAATGTGAGGTCCTGGAGCCATGGGCACACTCCAAATGCTTCTTTCTGACAAGAGAGAAATGTTCTCAGCTCTCTTTGAATAGCGAACACACTGACATACATAATGCAACAGTGGATATCAAACTGCAAGATGTTGCAACCCCAATACTAGGCAGGAAGGGGCCAGATAGACACCTTTCCATGGACACAGTCACCCATCACCACCATTGACAACATCACACTTACCCTGCTGTGAGGCTGCTGTTGTGGCTTCAGCAGGCAGTAGATTTCAGGGAGGAGATCTTTACCGAAATACAGAGGCTTGGCACATTGGGCTGAATTTTGTTCAAGATTCAGGACCCTGACAGGAGGTGCATTTCCAGCACATCATTCTTGGCACTACTTTTGACAAAGAGACCAATTAGAGGTCAGCATGCTTGCTTGCCAATTAAGGATGGTGGACAGGCTTCCAACATGAACAGGAACATCACTCAAACACTTGGCACCACATTCTGAGACACAATTCCATCTATTTTGTGGGACAAGGTGGTTCATACTTGACAGCAGCTATCTGACCAAGAATAATCTACCTTCCTAGAGAAGACAGAGTTAGATATAACTGGAGCGGCTGTCACAGAGGAAGTGGTCACCAGTGAGTGTGAAACTGTCACAGATGATGGTACCTGCCTGTTTAATGCACTTTTTCACACTCTTCTGTAATAATTACAATTGATAGATGGTGTAACCACATACCTCTTTTTTATTCTTTTCCTTAACTGAACGCTGCTGTCCCTCTCACAACCCTGCCTGTGTGCCCAAGGACTGTCACTGCATCATCGGGTGAAGCTGAAGGGCTAGATAATGAAGAGACAGAGGAGGAAAAAAATTGTCACTTGATTTGATCCTCATAGCCACCAGCTGCATGTGTCTTAGAGAGCTGCATAGGCACAGGATTTGCACACAAATCTGCAGAATTCTTTATTGCAGAGAGCTCTAGAGGCTGAGTCATTAAGGATATTCAAGGCTGAGATAGACAGACTTTTAATCAGTAGGGAAATCAACGTTATGGGGATAAGATAGAAAAGGGGAGTTGAAGATTATCACATGAGATCAGTCATGATTTCATTGAATAGTGGCGCAGACTCAATGGGCCAAATAGCCTACTTTTGCTCCTATGCCTTAGGATCATGAGTCACTGGGCTGCAGACAGGTCAGGAGGAAAGGTCAGCTCTGTGCCAACTCTCTGAAGGTGAAATGGCAGATATATTCTGTTCTAGAAGACTCTGATGAGGAATTTGATTGGGCAAATGTACAGAAAAAAATCTGATGGGCATACAGTCATGTTTGTGCATTGGTAATACTATTAGAATGTTTGCTATCACTCAAGGAACATGGGAGCAGTCCAGTTCTTCAGAACAGGACTTCAAAGAACTTGGGTCCCATCCTTTTCAATACCGATGGGTATTGTGGACCGACTTCACAAGAATACTTGCAGACCCAACCAAACACCAACTAGAGGTGAGGCTACATTGGATTTGGTGCTGGGCAATGAGCCAGACCAGGTGTTAGGCTTGGAAGTTGGTGAACATTTTGGTGATAGTGACCACAATTGTTACGTTCACCTTAGTGATGGATAGGGATAGGCATGAAGCTGGGGGCAGTAGTTATAGCTGGGGGAAGGGTAATTATGAGGCCATAAGGAGAGAATTAGGATGCATAGGTTGGACTAGGAAACTACAGGGACTGGGAACATGTGGAGCTTATTCAAGGAGCAGCTACTGCGAGTCCTTGATAAGTATGTCCCTGTCAGGCAAGGAGGAAATGGTCGAGTAAGGGAACCATGGTGTACTAAAAAAGTTAATTCGCTGGTTAAAAGGAAAAAGGAGGCTTATGTCAGGATGAGGCTTGAAGGCTCAGTTAGTGCAATGGATAGCTATAGATTAGCCAGGAGGGAGCTAAAGAGTGAGTTGAGGAGAGCTAAGAGGGGACACGAGAAGACTTTGGCTGATAGGATTAAGGAGAATCCTAAAGCTTTCTTTAGATATGTTAAGAATAGAAGATTGGTTAGGGCAAGATTAGGGCCAGTCATAGACAGCAGTGGGAAGTTGTGCGTGGAGCCTGAAGAGATTGGAGAGGCACTGAATAAATATTTCTCTTCGGTATTCACGCAGGGAGATGTAAATGTAGTTGTGGAGAACACTGAGGTACAGGGTTGCAAACTGGAAAGTATTGAAGTAGATAGGGAGGATGTGCTAGATATTCTCGAGGGTTTGAAGTTAGATAAGTCCCCTGGGCCGGACGGGATTTACCCTAGGATTCTCTGGGAGGCAAGAGAGGCGATGGCAGAGCCTCTGGCTCTGATCTTCAGGTCGTCGTTGGTTACGGGTATAGTTCCGGAGGACTGGAGGATAGCGAATGTGGTCCCATTGTTCAAGAAGGGGAAGAGAGACTTTCCAGGGAATTATAGGCCAGTGAGTCTTACTTCTGTTGTGGGCAAAGTATTGGAGAGAATTATTAGGGATAGGATTTATAGTTATTTAGAAAGAAATGAATTGATTGGGGATAGTCAGCATGGTTTTGTGAAGGGTAGGTCGTGCCTTACTAACCTTAGAGTTTTTTGAAAAAGTGACCAAAGAGGTGGATGGGGGTAAGGCGGTTGATGTGGTATATATGGACTTTAGTAAGGCGTTCGATAAGGTGGCCCATGGAAGGCTTCTGCAGAAAATGCAGATGTATGGGATAGAGGGTGATTTAGCTAATTGGATTAGGAATTGGCTAGCAGATAGAAGACAGAGGGTGGTGGTTGATGGGAGATATTCATCGTGGAGTTCGGTTACAAGTGGTGTACCTCAGGGGTCTGTTTTGGGGCCCCTGCTGTTTGTAATTTTTATAAATGATCTGGATGAGGGTATTGAAGGATGGATTAGTAAATTTGCGGATGACACTAAAGTCGGTGGAGTGGTAGATAGTGAAGAGGGGTGTTATAGTTTGCAGAGAGACTTGGACAAGTTGCAGAGCTGGGCCGAGAGGTGGCAAATGGAGTTTAATGTGGAAAAGTGTGAGGTAATGCACTTTGGCAGGAATAATAAATGTGTAGAGTATAGGGCTAATGGTAGGATTCTTAATAGTGGTGATGAACAGAGGGATCTTGGTGTATTTGTGCATAGATCCCTGAAAGTAGGCAGTCAAGTCGATAAGGGTGTTAAGAAGGCATATGGAGTCTTAGCTTTTATTGGTAGGGGGATTGAATTTCGGAGCCGCAACGTCATGTTGCAACTGTACAAAACTCTAGTGCGGCCGCACTTGGAGTATTGTGTGCAGTTCTGGTCCCCACATTATAAGAAAGATGTGGAGGCATTGGAGAGGGTACCGAGGAGGTTTACCAGGATGTTGCCTGGTATGGAGGGCAGGTCTTATGAGGAGAGGCTGAGGGATTTGAGGTTGTTTTCGTTAGAAAGGAGGCGGCTAAGAGGGGACCTGATCGAAACATATAAGATGATTAGAGGTTAGATAGGGTGGACAGTGATAGCCTTTTTCCTAGGATGGAGAAAGCTAGCACAAGGGGACACAGCTTTAAATTAAGGGGTGGTAGTTATAGGACGGATATCAGAGGTAGGTTCTTTACCCAGAGGATGGTAAGGGTATGGAATGCCCTGCCTGCGTTAGTTGTAGATGCGCCAAGTTTGGTGGCGTTTAAGAGGTTAGTTGATAAATTTATGGAAGAGAAGGGAATGGTTTAGTTTGGAGAGTCATTGTTTTTTTCATAATTGGTCGGCGTAACATCGAGGGCTGAAGGGCCTGTTCTGCGCTGTAATGTTCTATGTTCTATGTTCTATGATGCAACATCTCATGGCCGATGTTTCAGTTTTCATTGACAACAGAAGCTACTCAATATTTGAGTGCTGCACTGGAAGGTCAAGTTTAGATCCCCAAGTTCAGCACTATTCCCTTACCAACGTTCCCCAAATCCTTCCAAACAAAACACAATTCCACAAGCTGAACAAAAGCAAGCAGAAACCTGCATGTTATTGCTGATTTCTTACATTGCAAAGTTGCTCCTGCTGCTGAATGTACATTTAGTTGTATACGTTTATGACAGGGGATTAATGAGAAGAGTAAAACTTGGCAAATTGGCAACAAGTGGGTGTTACAACAACCTAAAGTGCCTATTCTGCATACCTCTAGGGCACTCATGTAATGTGGAGGCTGACAGCCTCAAAGACATAACATTCAATGTTTGCCATACTAGAAGTGAGCAAAAGTTACATGGATGCCATTTTTCTACAAAAACCAGCACAGAAATTGCCAGTGCAATGGAACTATATTTCACAGTCCTAAAGTTTTGTTTCACCAGTGTCTATTTTCCTTTAACATTTAAAGTCCTAGATACAACATGTTTTAGCTGTAGAGAGTTCTTATTTGTCTAACAGAATGAGGGTTAATCCTCTAGTTATCATTCTTTCATCACAAATAATTTGTCTGTGTGTCAGTAGGTAATCCAACATCTGCTGATGGAAGTACATTTCACCAGCTGCTGGACTATAGTAAAGTGAAGCTTTTGCATTGTTTGAGAGATACCAACACACACGATAATATGGTGATGTGATGAAAATCAACAATCTCATTTTGAAAAGGTTTTTTTGGAAACAGCTATTTTGTTTGAAAATCCCATCATCAAATCTCATGGACAGTTTCTATGCACAATGCATAAACAAAAAGAAAATTTAAAATCAGAAATGACCAAATCACTGCAATCAAAATAATTTTAATCAAATCTAATGCATTCGACTTCAAAGAGGATGTGACAGATGTCTACAATTACATAATACTGCAAATTACTGAAATCAGTTAAGCTATATTAATGTGGGAAGGGGGCTAGGGCACTGAGGGCAGAGCAAAAGGTTATTCAGTGTGTGGCAAGAGGTTACTTAGTGTAGATAAAGGAGGCTGACTGTGAGAGCTTTATGTCATATTTGGTAGGAAACTGATAAATTTTTGAATTATTCATTAGCAACCTCCACATTTCATGAGTGCCCTAGAAGTACACAGAATAGGCGCTTTAGGATGTTCCAACACCCATTTGTTGTCAAACCTGCCATTTTCATTCTACTGTTATTGTTAACCCCCCCTTTCATAAATAAGAACATAAGAAATAGAAGCAGGAGTAGGCCATTTGGCCCTTCGAGCCTGTCCCGCCATTCAATAAGATCATGGCTGATCTGAAGTGGATCAGTTTCACTATCCCGCTTTCTCCCCATAACCCTTAATTCTCTTGTCTATCAGAAACCTATCTACCCGTGATTTAAATATATTTAGCAAGATAGCCTCAACCACTTCAATGGGCAGAGAATTCCAGAAATTCACTACCCTTTGAGTGAAGAAGTTCCTCCTCAACTCTGATGTAAACTGCCCCTCCCTTATTTTGAGGCTGTGCCCTCTAGTTCTGCTATCCTTCCTATGCAGAAAGATGTCTCGACCTCTACCCTATCTATCCCCTTCATTATCTTGTATGTCCCTATAAGATCCCCCTTTAGCCTTCTAAACTCCAACAAGTACAGACCCAGTCTATTCAATCTCTCTTCATAAGCTCACCCCCTCATCTCCAGTATCAGCCTAGTGAACCTTCTCTACGCTCCCTCCAAGGCCAATATATCCTTCTTCAAGTGCAGCGACCAAAGCTGCACACAGTACTCTAGTTGCAGCCTCACCAATGCCCTGTACAGTTGCAGCAAGACCTACCTGCTTTTATATTCTATCTCCCTCGCTATAAAGGCCAAAATTCCATTTGCCTTCTTGATCACCTGCTGCACCTGCAGACTGGGTTTTGTGATTTGTGCACAAGGACTCCCAGGTCCCTCTGCACCATAGCATGCTGCAGCTTTTTGCCCTTTAAATAATGATCCCTTCTACTATTATTTCTACCAAAGTGGATAACCTCACATTTGCTAAATTATATTCCATTGCCAGGTCATTGCCCATTCACTCAGCCTATCTAGATCTCTCTGCAGACTTTCCACACAATTTGCTTTTCCACTCTTCGTGTCATCAGCAAATTTCGTTACCCTGCACTCAGCCCCCTCCTCCAGACCATCTATGTATATGGTAAACAGTTGAGGCCCCAGCACTGATCCCTGGGGCACTCCACTAGTTACCAACTGCCAACCAGAATAGCACCCATTGATTCCAACTCTCTGCTTCCTATTAGACAACCAATCCTCTATTCACGCTAATACCTTACCCCCAACTCAGTGCACCCTAACCTTTTGCAGCAACCTTTTGTGAGGCACCTTATCAAATGCCTTTTGGAAATCTAAAAACACCACATCCACTGGTTTCCCTCTGTCTACTGCACTAATCACATCCTCATAGAAATCCAATAAATTTGTTAAACATAACTTCCTCTTAACAAATCCATGCTGCGTCTGCTTGATCAAATCATTCTTTTCTAGGTGCCTCGCTATTTCTTCTTGATGATGGATTCTAGTATTTTTCCAACTACAGATGTTAAACTAACCAGCCTATAATTCCCTGCCTTTTGTCTGCTACCTTTTAAACAGCGGCGTAACATTAGCCATTTTCCAATCTTCCGGCACTTCCCCAGAGTCCAACGAATTTTGATAAATAATTACTAAGGCATCCACTATCACCTCTGCCATTTCTTTCAGAACCCTGCAATGCATTCTATCCAGTCCCGGGGACTTATCTACCTTCAGTCCTGTTAGTCTACTAAGCATACCTCTCTATGACAGTAATCACATTAAGGATCTCCTCTCCTTCTATCTTTAATATCTGGCAAACTATTTGTGTCCTCCTCCATGAAGGCCAACACAAAAAACGTATTTAAAGCCTCAGCTGTTTCCTCATCGCCCACCGCTAAATCCCCCCTCTTGTCCTCCAAGGGTCCAACATTCATTCTAGCCAGTCTCCTCTTCTTTATATATTTGTAAAAACTTTTACTATCTTTTTTTATATTTAGAGCTAGTTTAGCTTCATACTCTTATCTTTCCTTTCATTATCATCTTCTTAGTCATTCTTTGTTTTTTTTTTAAATCTTTCCCAATCTTCTAATCACCCACTATTTTTAGCCGCTCTGAATGCATCAGCTTTTAATTTAATACTCTCTTTTATTTTCTTCAATAACCACGGCTGGTTATCCTTCTCCTACAGTCCTTCTTTACCATTGAAATATATTTCTGCTGAGTACAGAAAAAGATCTCCTTAAAAATCCTCCACTCTTCCTCAGCCATCTTACCAACAAATCTGCGCCCTCAATCTACATTCGCCAATTCTGCTCTCATCCTATTATAGTCCCCTCTGTTCAAATAGAGGACACAGATTTGGGACCCTACTTTCTCATCCTCCATCTGCATCAGAAATTCAACCATACTGTGGTCACTTGTCCCAAGAGGATCCCTCACAAGAAGATCCCTAATTCCACCTGCCTCATTACACAGTACTAGATCTAAGATAGCTCGCTCCCTCGTAGGTTCCGTTACATACTGTTCAAGGAAACTATCCTGACAGCATTCCAAGAACCCTTCCTCAAGCCCACCTTGGATTATCCAATCAATATGCAGATTAAAATCCCCCATAATTATCACTGTTCCGTTTTTGCATGCATCAGTTATTTGCTTGTTTATAGCCCCATTTCAAAGTTATTATTTGGGGGTCTGTAGACCACACCCATAGTATCTTTCTCCCCTTGCTATTTCTTATCTTCATCCACAACAACTTCTACGTTTTGCTCTTTGGAGCCAATATCTTCTCTTACTAAACAACTAAACGTACGTTCTGCAGCAGAAGCAACTCTCCGATATAAGGAATCAGCAAAATACCGTGGATTTTTCCTCTGTATTCCTGACACCCACCTGGTCACAGGAATTTTATATGATAAAGAAGGCATTAATAGGAGAGAGGTGCTGTGTGCAATAGCATTTTTCCAAATGGAAAAAACCATTGAGCTAGACAAATTGATGAGATCACCTGGGGAGCATTTTCTGTTGACTTTTCAGCAAATCTCAAATTCCCTGAGTATGGTCTTTTGTTATCAATGTTAAAGCAATCTAAAGGAAATCTCTGTCTCATCCATAGTGAGGAGGGCTCGTGATAATTTTCTGAGGAGATTATTTCCGTCTCTTTATGCTGGATTCCATAAACCACATGTTCAACAATTAAGAAGAAATTTACCGCAATATAATTTAATCAAACTTTGCTGATATACTTGACATTTTAATTTTACTGAAATGATTTTCGGAAAGCATCTGTTGGTGTGGTGTCTCACCCAAGGAGCATTTATCAGGAAACTGTGGGAATATGTTTCAATCAATCAAAAATCTGTTCTTGGCAACCAAAGTTCCATGCAGACAGAATGTATTAGAAACATCACGCCAGTTGTTTACTGAAACATAATATCACAAGAATGCAGATCCTGAAATTGGATTCTTCTGTGTTTTATAACAGCAATACAATGGGCTGATTTTTAAAATGCATCTGATTGCATGGAAATCATGGGCACAATCCCACAATTTTCGGTCCATTTAATGAACAAATTCATTATCTCCCATTGGGTGCTCCAAGTTGTGGGGCTCAGTATCAAGTACTGTATACTAATTTGAAATTGACAGACTAAATAAATCTTCCTTGCTAAATTGTATAAAATTGTTTAAACAAAATCTCCTGTAATGAAGCAATGCACTGCACACATTTCCATACGGAGTATTCAATTAATAGATTTTGAAATTCTTAAATGCTTGATCCTCAAAATGCAATGGTTCTATATGCTTAAATTAATAGTCTCAATATAGGGGCTGCAATGATTTAGCATTGTCTTGGTTGAACAATGCCAGAAAATGAGTAATTTAGTTCATTCGGAGTGAGCATATGCACTCAGATCTTAAGGATAAGTATGGCAAGTTTTGGGAACCTTGGATAATGAGAGATAATGTGAACCTAGTCAAAGAGAAAAAGGAAGCATTTATCAAAGCTATGAGGCTGGGAACGCACGAAGCAAGTGTGGAATATAAGAAAAGTAGAAAGAAACTTAAGCAAAGTGTAAGAAGGATTAAAAAGAGTCATGAAAAAGCTTTGACCAGTAGGATTAAGGAAAATCCCAAGGCTGTTTATATAGACATAAAGAGCCAGGGAGAGGGTTGGCCCACTTAAGGACAAAGCAGGGAATCTGTGTGTGGAGTCAGAGGAAATGGGTGAGGTATTAAATGAGTACTTTGCATTGGTATTCACCAAAGGACTTGGTACATGATGAGTCTGGGAAAAGATATGTAGATGGTTTGGATCACATTGAGATCAAAAAGGATGAGGTATTAGGGTTCTTGACAAACATTAAGGTAGACAAGTCCCCAGGGCTTGATGGGATATACCCCATCATCAATGATCTCACATTTACCCATGTTAAACTCCATTTGCCAAATTTTGGCCCATTCTCCTAACTTATCTATATTCGTAATGTTCTTATTTCCTCATTGCAACTTACTGTTCAGTATGTTTTTGTGGGATCTGCAAATTTGGCTATGTAGTTAAAGAATAACTTAATTGTTAATAAAAGGTTATGTTGTTTAAGCTCTTCATTTTGTACTCATCTGGACAATTTGCAAAAATATGAAATGCAAAAGGAACAACAATATAAAAGTCATAAGAAGATAGTGCTGATTAGTTAGCAACATCTAATTGTAAAAATTCTGTAATATTATGATTCTATGAAATCTTGCTGGTAAATTACTCCTGATTGATGATTAGATGTTGCCAAGGAGAATGCACCATTATCGCCTTGCACTTGCCAAAACAATAATTGGCAGGAAAGAAAGCAAAACATTTATAGGAAGTGAGTTTCAGAATATGGGGACTCAATGACTGATACCTCTGCATGAGGTTGGCCTTATTGTGGACTAGAAAAGAAGATGGTGCGCGCTAGGATATAAAACATCTTAGAAAGATAGAATAAGAGTGTCTAGGGATTTAAAAAGGAGCATGGAGTTGTCTCATCGCACTGTCAGGAGAAGTAGTTTTAACAAAATGTGTTGAATAGTCTGTTACATCGCAAGTCAAAGGTACAGATTGATTATTGCAATAATCATTCTGAATAACAAAAAGTATAATTCAAAAGCAGCAGGGATAAACAAGCAGCAGGGATGCAGGACAAACTGAGGAATAGAAAAAGATGCAAGTCTTTGGTGAGAAGTCTCTTTTTTTATTCAAAGGATGTGGGCATCATTGACCATCCCAATTTCCCTTGAATAGACGGTGAGTTGCCTTCTTGAACCAAAACAGTCCATATAGTGTATGCTCCGAAGAGCTATTAGAGAGGGAGTTCCAGGATTTTGATCCATTAACATTGTGGAAGTTTCTTACACAAAGAAAATAGTGTTTGATTAAGAATGCTTAATCATTTGTTACAGCAAACATTGTAAAAAATGAAAGCTTACGTCATTCTTTCAGTTTTCAACTGGAAGCTTGAATTTTTAAATTATAAATCTCTTTGGGGATTGTGCCAAGTAATATATTTATGGGATGTACAGACACAGATCGGAGAGGTTTATTGCAAATCTAAAGGGGCAAAAAACTACTTTCTACAAACTGGGAAAAGCTAGACTCTCAAATTTCTTCAATTGATTTGAGACAACATCTTCCTGAATCAACAACCACAATGAATTGAATAATGAGCTAAAACTAATCAATAATCTACATGTAAAGAAACATTTAGCTAATATTAACCATAATGTGATTAATCAAAGAAGTATTTGGGTGCAATATCTGTACATACCATTAAACAATCAACAAACAAGATCAGAGACTGTATGAACTGAAAAAAATTCATCTAGCAAATATAAGTAATGGAGAGAGAGAGAGAACCATAAAAGAATACAACAAAAGTAGTAAAAACTGGAAAAGAATGAGAGAAACCTGTTGAGAGTAGCGAGGAAGAAATTAAGGATCAACAGTGTATGAAGAGAAAGAGAGAGGCTAAGAATAACGTGGATCACTTAGAAAGACAAATCCAGGAAATATTGTAATTGAAAAATCAGGAGATGGAAGACTTACTAAATACATACTTTGCTGCAGTCTTGGCCTGGAGGAGGAAGATAAAGTACCGGAAAATAATTCAAAGTAAAGAACGGACTATGTTTAATATCTTTTCTTTAATTGTAATGGAGTAAAGAATGAGACTAAAAATAAGTAGTTCCCCAGATGTGATGGTTTCTAACCCCAGGTTTTAAAAGATGAGTAAATTTTCCAGTCAGGATTTTTGACAATCTTACAAATATTAATTTAGGTTGTAAATTTGTTTTTTTAAAGGATATAAGCCAGATAACTGGGAAATGGTCTCTTGTTACTCTAGTGTCATTTGGTAGTAAAGGAGGGGATGGTACTATTGCTAGACAATTAGTCCAGAATTCAACTAATGTTCTGGGGACATGGGTTCAAAGCCTGCTGAGGCACGTGTTGGAATTTGAATTTAATAAAAAAAAATCTGGAACTAAGAATCTACTGACCATAAAACTATTGTTGATTGTTAGAAAAACCTACGTTGTCACTAATGCCTTGGGAAGGAAACTTGCTGTCTTTACCTGGTCTGGCCTACACGTGGTTGACTTTCAATTGCCCTCTCAATGGCTTAGCAAATCACTCTGTTTCAAGAGCAACTAGGATGGGTAATAAATGCTGGCCAGCTAGCAATGTCGCTGTTCAATGAATTAAAAAAAGAACAAAGTGTTGCTTTGACTAATGTCTATTGTGGGGAGGATCACACAAATCTACATTTGTGATTAATGAAGGCTATGGACAATGGAAGGTTTCAGTTCAGCTGGTGTGCCAGGTGAGCCCTGCATTGCCTCCTTCTAGGTATACCTGCTAGATTTGATGCCTCTTGGCAGTTAATTGGACAGCAGTGGGCCTTCTCTGGGATCAAGCACCTTGGGTGCAAAAATCCAAATATGCAGGTTAGATGAATTGGCCCCACCAAACCTTAGATGGTTAAGTGGATTAGCAATGGTAAATGCACAGGGCTATTGGTATACTCTCAGTAAAGTTTCTCAACACCAATTTTAAATCCAACCAATTTATGATGATATCAACAAGTTCCAACCCACAATCAGACTCACCATGGACTATTCTCCAGAATCAGTTGCATTCTTGGACACACGCATCTCCATCAAGGACGGTCACCTCGGCACCTCACTGTACTGCAAACCGACAGACAACCTCACAATGCTCCACTTCTCCAGCTTCCACCCTAGACACGTTAAAGAAGCCATTCCCTATGGACAAGCCCTCCGTATACACAGAATTTGCTCAGATGAGAGGATCGTGACAGACACCTCCAGACGCTGAAGGATGCCCTCGTGAGAACAGGATATGGTGCTCGACTCATCGATCGACAGTTCGGACGTGCCACAGCGATAAACTGCACTGACCTCCTCAGAAGATGAACACGGGACACGGTGGAAAGAGTACCCTTTGTTGTCTAGTACTTCCCCGGAGCAGAGAAGCTACGACATCTTCTCCGGAGTCTTCAACATATCATTGATGACGATGAACATCTCACTAGGGCCATCCCCACCCCCCCACTTCTTGCTTTCAGACAACCGCACAACCTCAAATAGATCATTGTTCGCAGCAAACTACCCAACCTTCAGGAGAACAGTGACCACAGTACCACACAACCCTGCCACAGCAACCTCTGCAAGACATGCCAGATCATAGACATGGACGACATCATCAAACGTGAGGATATCATTCACCAGGTGCACGGTACATACTCTTGCAACTCGGCCAACGTTGTCTACCTAATACGTTGCAAGAAAGAATGTCCCGAAGCATGGTACATTGGGGAGACCTCGCAGACACTACGACAACGGATAAATGAGCATCGCTCAACAATCACCAGGCAAAACAGTTCCTTTCCTGTGGGCGAACACTTCAGCATTCATGGGCATTCGGCCTCCAACCTGCGGGTAAATGTTCTTCAAGGGGGCCTTCGTGACACACGACAGCGCAGAGTCGTTGAGCAGATACTGATAGCCAAGTTCCGCACACATGAGGACGGTCTTAATAGGGATCTTGGCTTCATGACACACTATCTGTAACCCCCATAACTTGCCTGGTTTAGCAAAAAACCTCACTTACTGTGCTGTCTGGAGAAAATACACAATTCTCTAACCAATGCTCAGGATTCCCTTCACACACATTGTTAGCCACTTTAACACTTGAATAGCAGGTTAGATGTAAGGATTCGCATTCTAATCAGCAATCTGTGACTGTCTGTGTTGGTATGAGTGCTATTGCAGACCAGAACACTGCATTTGCCTGACGAAGGCCATAGTGTTGAAAGCTCGCGAATTTACTATCAAATAAATTGGTTGGATTTAAAATTGGTGTTGTGAAACTTTACTGAGTTTACCCCAGTCCAACGCCGGCATCTCTACATCATGACTACTATTGGGATAGGGCAGAGGAGAGGGCCTGGATGGGATGCTGTTTCAGAGAATTGCTGCAGACTCAATGGGCCGGATGGCCTCCTTCTATACCGTAGGAATTCTAAGGTTCTCTGAGTCAGAGGCTGGCAGCCATGCAGTGCTCAACAAAACCACTGCCGAAGTGATGTCAGCTGCTTGTATGCACTCATAAGAGGTCACATAAGAGTTTGCTTATACAAAAGAACATTGAAACAGCAAGCAACTTATTGGCATCTATGTGCAGACAAGGGACATATATTCCAGTTAGGTACACAGGAATAGTATGGGCTAAAATGTAGTCCCAGCACAGCTGTAGCAAAACTCTTTCTTCCCCTATTATAGTCTAGCCTCCTAGTTAATGTTTTAATTAGTCTTTCTATTCCACAGTTTGATGTCCAATGATAGATAGGACCCAGTGTTAGAACATAATTGGGCAGAATATTGTGGTGACTGTTAGTCTGGCTAAAGGGAGATACAAAGGAAAGTTTGTAATGATTTCTGTGAGGTCAGTGAATCAGCTTTCTGTAGGATGAAGAGCTGCTGAACCAGATTCCCCTTCTTCGGCAAATACACACACTAAATCTATCTTGATACCAGCTGGGTTGGCCTCTATTGTTCTTGCCAACCCAGGAATTGGAGAGGTATGGCATGGCTGTCCCTGGAACACCTAGATAACAAAGAACCTATGTTGGACTCCTATTTATTGATTACAGCTCAGCCTTCAACACTATTATTCCACCAAAACTCATCTTGAAACTACATGGCCTGGGCCTCGACATCTCCCTCTGTGACTGGATCCTGAAGTTCCTAACTAACAGACTACAATCAGTGAGGATACGCAACAACATCTCCTCCACGATCATCCTCAACACTGGTGCCCTTCAAGGCTGTGTTCTTAGCTATCTATTATATTCCTTATACATCTATCACTATGCGGCCAAATTCCCCTCCAATTCAATTTTCAAGTTTGCTGGCAACACTATCATAGTGGGTCTGATCTCAAACAATGACAAGACAGAATACAGGAATGAGATAGAGAATCTAGTGAACTGCTTCAACAACAATAATCTCTCTCTCAATGTCAACAAAATGAAGGAGATTGTCATTGACTTCAGGAAGCGTAAAGGAGAACATGCTCTTGTCTATATCAATGGGGACGAAGTAGAAAGGGTTAGGAGCTTCAAGTTTTTAGGTGTCCAGACCATCAGCAACTTGCTCTGGTCCCTGCCATGCTGACACTATAGTTAAGAAAGCCTACCAATACTGCTACATTCTCAGAAGGCTAAGGAAATTTGGCATGTCAGTTATGACTCTCATCAACTTTTACAGAAACACGATAGGAAGCATTCTTCCTAGTTTCTTCACAACTTGGTATGGCTTCTGCTTTACCTACAACCGCAAGGAAGGTCGTGAATATAACCCAATTCATCATGCAAACCAGCCTTTCATCCATTGACTGTGTGTTTACACTTCCCACTGCCTCAGCAAAGCAGCCAACATAATTAAGGACCCCATGCACCCTGGACATTCTTGCTTTCACCTTCTTTTTTCAGGAAAAACAATACAAAAGTCTGAGGTCACATACCAATGGACTCAAGAATAGCTTCTTCCCTGCTGCTGTCAGACTTTTGCATGGACATACCTTGCATTAAGTTGATTTTTCTTTACACCCTAGCTAAGACTATAACACACTATATCTGCACTCTCTCATTTCTTCTCTATCAGCAGTATGTTTTGGCTGTGTAGAACTCAAGAAATAATACTTTTCACTGTATGTTAATACATGTGACAGTAATAAGTCAAATCAAAATGATAATGAGGCCAAGTTTTCCAAATGGTGTTGGATTCCTGTTACCACCATTGAGACACCAGCAGGCACACTCCACTGATCAGCTGTCTGACCATATTAAGGCTGTGCAGGAATAGAGGGACTTGTGTGTATTTTTGTGTAAGTCATGGAAAATGGCAGGCACGCAGAGAAAGCAGTTAAAGTATGTAGTATCTTGGGCTTTATTTATAGGGACCTAGATATAGGAGCAAATAGATTGTGCTGAATTTAAACAAGATGCTAGTTAGACCTCACTGGAATATCATATGGTGTTTTGGGCATCTGACAAGAGGAAGATGTGAACACATTGGAGAGAGTGCAGAGGA
Source organism: Sphyrna mokarran (assembly GCA_024679065.1). Taxonomy (NCBI): domain Eukaryota; kingdom Metazoa; phylum Chordata; class Chondrichthyes; order Carcharhiniformes; family Carcharhinidae; genus Sphyrna; species Sphyrna mokarran. The sequence continues at coordinate 71,368,427 of JAGIQG010000007.1, read as the reverse complement.
TGTTTACAGTAATGATTTCAGGGATGTAAAACTTCAGTTGCATGGTGGCACAGTGGTTAACACTACAGCCTCACAGTGCCAGGGATCTGGGTTTGATTCCCAGCTTGGATGACTGTGCAAATTCTACACAGACATTCTCCTCCTGTTTGCATGGGTTTCCTCTCAGTCCAAAAATGTGTGATTTAGGTAGATTGGGCAATTTATCATGGCCATTCGTGTTAGGGGAGTAGGAGGGTAAATATTTAGGGTTACGGGGATAGGGCCAATGTGGGAACATTGTTGGTGCAGGCTTGATGGGCCGAGTGGTCTCTGTCTGCGCTGCAGAGATTCTACGAGAATAAATTGGAGAAGTTGTGACTGTTCTCCTTGGAGCGGGGAAGGATAAGAGAATATTTTTTGGAGATGTTCAAAATGAGGAGAAAACTAGATAAATGAGAACAAGCGGGTATAGATTTTAAGTAATTTGCAAAAGGAAGAAATGTGACGCGAGTAAAAAGAAACACTTTCACAGAATAAGTAATTTGGATCTGGAATGCACTGTCTGGAAGTGTGGTGGAGGCAGGTTCAATCGAGGCATTAGATGATTATTTGAATAGAAAAAATGTGCAGGGTATGGGTAAAAGGCCGGGGAATAGCACCAAGTCATGAGGCTTGTTTGGAAAACTGGTGCAGACGCAATGGGCCAAATACCTCCTTTTGCATTGTAACAATTCTGTGTAATTTGCACTTTATCAACATATGGTTCAGCAGCCAGATGTTAATCAGCAAATGCAGGGATCATGGGAAAAATATGCCTGATTTGGTTTTACACATTAAACATTGGTGACCTTTTGCTGTTGCCAACCTTTTAATTAGCTCATTAGGTGATTCATAATTGCCTAATGCAGGTTTGACAAAAATGAGTCAGTTTCTCATTGACCATGGAACAAATATGCCACATAAAAATCAACCACATGCAAACAATAAAAACTTGTCATCTCCATTCATGTTTTCAACAACCAGGAGAAATATTCCAAATCCACACTTTTAGCTGGAAATGATACTAATTTGCCACTGTTTCCAATGTTAACTGACAGGATGTGATAGAAATGATACATTGAAAAAGACTCAACCTCAAAGACGTTCTGCTGTTTCGACAAACTTTAAATCCTTCCAAAAGCACTTAGTCTAGGCTAAGAACACACTAAATATTTTCTATTCCATGAACCTAGTAACCACATCCATGTTGTAATAACTGTTCATGGGGAGAATAACATGATTGTTTAAACTGTTACATTTTCATGGGCTTGAAGGCAGCACAACAAGGGAATCAGGTAGGAAATTAAAGTATCAGTCATGATCATATTGTATGGCCAAGAACAGACTTGAGAGGCTGCATGGCCAATGCCTGCTCTTATTAATGATTTTTAACAACCCAAGTAGCAGTTAAAGCCTGTACCTGATCAGTGTGATCAGTCATGATCAAAATGAACGGGGCGGATCAGATTCAAAAGGCTGAATGGCCTACTCCTGCTTCTAGTTTAAATAATGGGAATCTGAGGCACTGCTGAATTGTTTGGGAGGCTCCTGCACTTATTTCAGACTTGGATTCAATTTGTTTGCTCTGGTCATTGCAGAGTATACAGGTCTGACTGGAAATTCTGGTTCTTGAGCAGCCCAATCAACAGTCCTTAAAGTGATTGCAAGAAGTTAATCAAAAATAGTCACAAAATCTTGAAAGTGTGTGTTTTTGTGGAGTTGGAAGGACAGAATTGCTTTACCCAAACCCATAAAATATTGTAGGTCACTGCTAGTTTGCCCTTGTGCAACTTCCTGATTACCTCCTCCTGGATTTAGCCCTGGGGATTGCTATGTCTGAACTTTGTAAGACCCTGGCAACAGAACTGTGTCAAGCTGCCCAATTGCTACATCACTGTTTACATGGTATGATGAGGCCCAAGGACAAATTCATTTAGATCCTCAGGCCTCATTGTTCCTGGTTTGGGCGCTATGTAACTTAAGCCTTAAAAACCTTTATGCTATAGTATGTTACATAATTGATCTCACTTTCCAAAAGGTGTACTCTGTAAAAATATCAGTAATCAAATGCACTGAAGTTCAAATCACTTCAAAATTGTAATCAATATTGTTTAATGCTATTTTAAAACTCTTGACGAAGGGTCATCCTGCTCTATTTACTCTTCACAAATGCTGTCAGACCTGCTGAGATTTTCCAACATTTTTTGTTTTTGTTTCGGATTTCACCAATTAAATTTGCTTTTATATTTTGTTTGTCTCATAGCTTCAACTGTCATATTATGTAAATGAAGCATTAAAGTAATTAGAGTACAATTTCAGAGTTTGATTTAGTGTCACATGTATTGGGATAGTGAAAAGTATTGTTTTTTGCATGCTATACAGACAAAGCATACCATTCATAGCATGCATAGGGGAGAAGGATACAGAATATAATGTTACTGTTACAGCTTGGGTGTAGAGAAAGATGAGCTTAAGATAAAGGTAGTCTGATATCGGCAGGGAAGAAGCTGTTGAGTTGGCTGGTACATGATCTCAGACTTTTGTATCTTTTTCTTCAGTGGAAGAGTGTATATTTGGGTGCATTGTATTCTTGATTATGCTGGCTGCTGCTCTGAAACAGTGGGAAGTACAGACAGATTCAATAGATGGGGGGCTAGTTTGCCTGATGGACTGGGTTAAGTTCTCAACCCTTGTAGATTGTTGTGGTTAGAGTAGGAGACATACCAAGATGTGATGCATCTGGAAAGGGTGCTTTCTATAGTGCATCTGTAAAAATTGGAGAGAGTTGTAGCGGACATGCTGAATTTCCTTAGCCTCGAGGAAATAGAGGCATTGGTTGGCTTTCTTAATTGTAAGATCGGTTTGGAGGGACCGGTTAGTTGTTGGTGATCAGAACACCTAGAAACTTGATCTTGAATTTCTACTACATCACTGTTGATATAGACGGGCCGGGGAGGGGGTTGTGTGGGCGGGGCACGTCCTCCACTATGCTTTCTGAAGTTGATGACTACTCCTTTGTTTTACAGACATTGAGGGAGAGATTATTGTCTGTTGCACGAGTTCCCCAGATTCTCTGTCTCTTTCCTGTACTCTGTCCCATTATTTCTTGGGATTTGACCACTACAATGGTGTTATCAGCAAACCTGAGAGTGGAGCTGGAGCAATATTTGTCGACACAGTCATAAGTTTATAAGGATCCTGTTGTTGGCACAATGGCAGAGTGGTTAGTACTAATGCCTCATAGCACCAGGCATCCAGGTCATTATCAGTGTGGAGTTTGCACATTCTCCCTGTGTCTGTGTGGGTTTCCTCCAGATGCTCCAGTTTCCTCCCACATTCCAAAGATGTGTGGGTTACATTAATTGGCCATGCTAAACTGCCACTCAAGTGTCAGGAAGATTATCAGGGTAAACATGTGGGATTAAGGAGATGGGGCCTCGGGTGGAATTGTTGTTGTGTAGGTTCAATGGGCTGAATGGCCTCTTCTGCACTGTAGTGATTCTAGAGACTGAGGGCACAACCTTGTGGGGCACCAATGTTGGGGATAATCATGGAGTAGTATGGTTGCCTATTCTTACTGATTGCGCTTGTGGGTTAGGAAGTTTCAGATCCACATCACCTCTGTATGTTTCCTGAGGTATGCACATGAAAGATAATGGATAAGTTGACATATAGGCCAAAAGAGGCACAGGGCTGTGTTGGGGGCAAGAACTGGCTCAGGAGCCATGAGTTTGGTTGGAGGGCATGAGATATCATTGGTGGTGGGTGAAGCATGGTTTGGCCTTTGCCAGCATGTACAGCACAGGGACTGAGGAGGTGGAAGCAGAAAAGGCTGGAAGACTGACTGTTTATGAAACTAACAGTGACAAAGTCACAGGGAACCACTGCAGGCCTTTTAAAACAGCCCACCTCAGCACGTAGCAACATCTGTGACCATCCCTAATCTGCATTCTGAGATACGAGTTCTACTCCATCCCATACTGTCACTTCAGGATCACAGATCTTGTCTTGGAGGCAGGATTCTTCAGATGGGTGTGGCAAACTGGGAGATTCCTCAGTTCTATGCACCCACTTCAAGAGCAAAGATCCAAAACTGTGTCCGCAGATTTTAGTGAAAGTGAGAATCTTACTATTTAGACTAGAGGCGATGGTTTTATTTTTAAGGTCTGACAATAGTTAAGATTTTGCAAAATTTCTCCAGAAGCGCCAAATAGAATGAATGATTTCCTCCCAACCATTTCTGACATTACCAAGAGACATATGATGATATGTTTCTTTTGTTTGATATCTCCAGTATCCATCTTCTCTGATTTCCATGCTACGTCATTTACTGGGATAATAAGCACTTTTCAGCACTTTATATTTAACACATTTTAACATTATAATTAATGTATCATCTACAGTCATCACATATAGTTTTATCCGTCATTTTCAAGTTATGCCTGTGTTGAGGTCTTTTGCCCATATTTTCATTGAAATCTTCCAAACTAAACTAACCCTTAACATCAAAATAGAATAAACGAAAATTGGTTTGTTTCCATAATTCAAAATTCAATGAGCTAGCTTGACATTTGAAACATGTATAATAAATCTCAATTACTGCAATCTCAAAAAGTGCAGAGGCATCCTTGATACCGGACATTAGCGGTGGAGTTCTGAGAGACTTATTTCAAATTGAGCAGTTAAGTACATCACTTTCCATTATTATTTCTTAGAGTGAGAAATAGAACACATTTGTTAGATATTTTAATCGCAGAAAAAAGTCTTGAACACAAACTTAAAAGTAGAGCCTATCCTTGACATGTCATTTAGTACATAACTTCCAATCAAATCATCACAAATTGTCTGCTTCGTCAGATTTGTACAACTAATTCTGTCAGTTTCAGTCTAAGATGTCAGCTGAGTACTGAAACATCCTAGACTGGAATTTCTCATATTATGCTTTCACGGAAATTTCAACAAGTTTACTTCTATTTTCATTGCCATAACATTGTCAGAGTTTGTCCTGCCTCAACTCATTTGTCTCTGAAACCCTCGTCCATATCTTTATCTCTTCTGGATTTGGTTATTCCAATACATACCTGGATGGATTCCCACATCCTACCCTCCAAAAAATTGAAGTTATCCAATACTATGCTGCTCGTTTCTTAACTTACTACAGGTCGCATTTCCCATCACTCAACTTGAATTTGCTTCCAGTCAAGCAATACGTGAACTTTAAAATTCTCATTCTTGTCTTTAAATCCCTCCACGGCCTTACCCTTCCACATCTCTGTAACCTTCTTCAATCTCATATCCCTCTTAAGATCTCTCTCCTCTGCTAATTCTGGCTTATTTTGCTTCCCATCATAATTGTGTCACCACTGGAGGTCATGTTTGCCTGAACTTCAAGCTCTGGAATCCCCTCCCTACACCTTCTTCTCTCACTTGTCCCCTTTAAGATAGTCCTCAAAACATGCTTTGATGTAAAATCTTCTTACATAGCTTAGTGTCATACTTTGTTTTATGATAAAATAGTACAGCACAGCAACAAGCCCTTTGGCCCATGATGTTGTGCCGAGCATGCCAAATTAAACTTTCTGCCTGCTTTGGGTTCATATATACCTCTAGTCCTTGCATATTTGTGTTCTTATCTAAAAGCTCCCTTCATATCTGCCTCCATCACCACCCTTGTCAGCGTGTTCCAGACATCTGCTACTAAAAAAGAACTTGCCCTTCATATCTCCTTTGAACTTCCTCCTCTCACCTTAAGTCCATGCCCTCTATTAGACATTTCAATTCCTGGAAAAATATTGTGACTGTCAACCCTATCTATGCTCCTGTAAAATGTCTTGGGACATTTCCTTACATTAATAGCACTATACAAAAATAATTATTGTGTTGTTATTTCTACATCAATCACACTGAAAGGAAATTACACTTCCCATGGATGTAAAAACATAAAACAAGCATGAGCGCAGAGTGACTGTAGGAAAATTATTTGGACTCTCTTCTCTCACCTAAGTTACTGAACTTGCGGCCTTTGATGTTCTTCTTTCACACCATACAGAATGGAGTTACCCTAGCAGGAAAGAACACTGGAACACAAGTAAACTATTTAGTTCCTCAAACTTGTTCCACCACCTAATTAAATTATGGTGGACCTGTGGCCAACTCCAAAAACTGACCTTTTCCTTTTAATTTCATCGGTTGGTTAAAAAAAATGATCTCACATTTAAAATTAACAAGTAATCTAGTATTACATCTTGTTTGTAGGAGAGTTCCAAACTTTTATCACTCTCTATATTCCTTAATATCACTCCAAATGGGCTGATTGTAATTTTAGCTCATGTCTCTTAGTCTTTGATTCCATGATCATCAGAAATTGCCTTTTGCTTTATCGGTTTCCCTTAATACCATGAAAATCTCAATCAAAATCACACCTCAACCTCCACATTCCAGGAATGCAACCCTAATTTATGAATTTTCTCCAAGCAATTTAACCACCCAGATATTATTCTGGTAAATCTACACTATATTTCCTCCAAGGCTACTGCACATTTCCTCACGTGTGGTGCCTAGGACTGCAGGTTCTCTAGTGTGGCCTAACCAGAACTCCATGCAATAATGTCTAACCATTTTTAATTTAGCCCTCAAAATATAATAGATACAAGTTCCAGCATTCCACCCATTCATGACATTTTAAAGACAACCTAGCTGCCTAATCCTCTGATGTGAGCAATTGTGGAGTAAATGACAATCAAACAATGATCTCCTTGTTTGATTGTAATAGGTTTTTTTATTTGAAAGTCACAAACTCAAAATCCATTTTAAAATATAACAAAGAAACAGGTTAGCTTCACTATACTTAAAACTAATATTAATAAAATCATAAAATATGTACAGACTTACTTATGTGCATGCACACATCAAGGCAGAGAGGATAGGTTGGCTAAATTAGAGTCCATAAACATTAAATTGAATTTAAAGTCTATAGTTTGGTAACTTAGCTGACTTCAGCATCTCAGCAGTTTAAAACTGTAGATTAATGATCTATCTATATTTCTGAAGACAACCTCTTTCTTTAAGATCTCTGTCTGTTTCACATGGAGAGAATCAATAACGGGCAGGACCCAGAAGCTTGCAAATTGCTTGCAGCAAATAGCTTTCAGTTTCTCATCTTCAGTTCTGCCGAGAAAACATATGCTTAAGACATACAAAGGATTGACCATCCTTTCCAACTGACTAGTAATTCAAACATGATTCAATCAGGTCAGGGAATTCCCCCTCTTAGATAAGGTCCCATTGTTCAAGTGATTAGGTTTGACAGTTTGTCTCACCCAGTTGAGTAACTGGATGTTGTGCTAAAAGAATAAGAATATGATTCATTCATATCCCTTTGATGGGTTTTTGCAAATATGCCATCACTAAATGGGGTTGGAATGTACAATGATGCAAATTGGGTAGCCATCTTGGCTGTGAGCTCAAGTCATCTTAGTCTGTTTTTTTTTAAAATTAAAGCTTGTGGATTAGAACTCATTATTTGACATAAGACACATCTTCATGAGAGAATGACAGTGTGATGTGTTGGTTACTGAAATTTCTAGCTTTTTAAACTATAGTACAGTTCTCAGTCAGAAATGCTTCAACATTTTACTTTTTATGGTGAAGAATTACAAGTAGGCTCAAAATCTTAGGCATAAGTTTTGCTGCACACAAATCTTAGACATAATTCCATACAAACACATTATTTGTATAAATCCAGGATACTTGCAATTGATATTCTTTGCAAATGGCCAAATTGTAACTGAAAAGATTTTGACAGATGTGTTTTGGAAATGATGTAATTAATCAGGGAAATTTTCAAACAGCAATATTTTGAGGCTAGAGGGATGTAAATATTTTAATGCAAATTTTCTTTGTAAAGCAGTATCATGTTAACCTATTGCTATGCCAAAAATGTACAGAAAAATCTGAAGAAAACAATTACACAATAAGCCAGTAGCAATGTTGCAATTACTGTTCTCCTCTCCTCCTTTGGAATAGCACTGTGTAAAAATGGGCCAACTTTTCAATTTCATTCTGATCTATCACAACGTTTCCACTCAGGTCTTTGATTAAAATACCACCTTGCATTAGATAAGAAAACAATAAAATATAATGTAGATTTTCATCATTACTATCTCAATAAGAAGCACAGCAGCTTGCAGGAAGGAAAATCTAGCAGGCAGGAATATTGAACATGCAATTACAGGACATAGTAGATCTCTGTTTCCATTTCACTGGAAGGAAAACCCAGCAGTTTCTACAGAAGGTATATCATTTTTCACCAGAGAGTCTTTGTCCAAGTGATATTTAGTAGGTTCCAAAATGTACCTTAAGTACAACATTTTTGTCCAAGTGCTCTTTTCCAGGATACAAAATTAGTGCACAAGACTCATGTCACCCACCATATTTTCCTCCTGAGACTGGAGCATTTTAAAGGCCCAACCACTATTGCTAATGCAGTCCTCCTCATTGTCCAACTCAGTCCGCCTTTATAAAGTCTTCTTCATGTATCTTTAATGGCAAAATATTGACATATGTCTAATCTATAGATCAAATCTATAATCAAAAACTAAATTTGAATTTTTTTGCATTTTAATGAACAGTATAAAAAAAAATTGTGTATCATTGTCACATTTTTGGTTTGTGGATTATTTCTCAGGCCATGTCTTATTCACACTCTTAAGCAGACCACAATTCTCCTGCTATTGTCAAGCTATTATTGAGATACATAATTGGGATTAAAAGTTGTATTAAAAGTTTCCATCCCAAGGAGGCTAAGGCCAATCCCCATCCAACAACCTGTTTTGAAAACTCACATTCCACCATTCTAAAGTAATCAACAATACAGTAAATAAAATGACTCACAACATTTTTGTCCTTTCTCCCAATGTTAACAAATCCTTTAAATGATGTAGATCTGCACCTTCACTAAGTAGTATTTCTTTCTTGGGCCGTACCGTAAAACAGTGTACCAAGTTTAAGTGAGCTACATCCACTAATTTTTGAGATATATTGTTTACAGAGGCAAAAACATTATCTTCACCTAACTTTGTTGGCAAAGGTAAAAAATATTTTATTCTGTTCTGCCATAGACACAAACACTAAATCGAAGTTTACTTCATGAAAATGAAAGAAAAAAATAGCACCTTCCATGACCACAACTTGCCTTAAAGTACTTGATTAAATATTCTTTCAAATATAGTTACTATTCTAATGTAGGAAATTTACCACAATATTTAGCCTGACTTCCCTTGCTGAATAACTATTCTGAACATTGAGACATCCGCTGATGGTTGGCAAATTAAACATTTGTTGATTATAACAGGTCCCCCAATATAATTCTGTAATATGAGAGTTTTGACCCTGACCTCTCAATTGACATTAACAATTCCAATCAATGACCCTATCACTTTGCCTCATTCTTTGATCTGCATCCTGATGGCTTTTGATTACCCATCCAGCCATTCTAAAACAAAAGTAGGAGATGACTGCATCTCTTAATTAGACCAAACAACTATTCATCAATGTTGAATATAGGTAATCTATGACAATAACATTGAGATGCTTATCACCTGAATGTTGATAGCTCCAACCAATTGATATCTTGAACCTTGCATTGTCTTTAGTTTTATCAGTTCACATTTGTGAAGAATATTGGAATCAGATCACGTGGAACTGAATGAATAAGTTTTGCTTTACAAAACACCCTGTGTAATGTTGCTTTCAAGCTATTACAATAAAATGATCAAAAATTCAGTAAAGGCCAATATCAATTTTTACCATAGTAACAAAATATTAAGCATTGGAGGGTTAATTATGTTGAGGGAACTTTCTGTTCAAATGTGAATAGTACGTTTTGGAAGAAAAGCTAAACAAGTTCAGAACAAGTATTCTGATGAAGAATGATAAAGATAGACTATTAATTTGCCTTTCCTCTTTCAATTACTGATTTCCTGTATATTTACAGTATTTTCTATATTTATATCAAATATCCAACATTTGAAACTTGTTTCTCTTTTTTAATCAGAGTGTCAATTACATAGACTTTATAGCACAGAGATGCACCATGTGGTCCATACTGGTTTATGCTTTATGCAAAGTTCTTTCTACTCTGTCATCTCACTTTCTAATCATAATTTTTTCTTCTGCTTTTTCTCTCCTGAAAACACCAGGTCTGACACGGTGGCACAACGGTTAGCACTACTGCCTCACAGTACCAGGAATCTAGATTTAATTCCAGTCTTGGGTGACTGTGTGAAGTTTGTATGTTCTCCCTGTGTCTGTGTGGGTTTCCTCTGGGTGCTCTGGTTTCTTCCCACAGTCCAAAGATATGCAGTGGATTGGCCATGCTAAATTGTCTCTTGATGTCCCAAGATGTGTAGGTTAAATGGATTAGCCATGTGATTTCTGGGGATAGAGTCTGGGTGACATGCTCAGTTGAAAGTCACTGCAGACTGGATGGTCCGAATGACCTCTTCTGCATTGTAAGATTCTATGATTTGCCTCTTCTGACAAAAGTCATCTCCAAAGATTACAAATGCATGCTATATCTGCCTCAGAGATGTTACATTAAGACCACGCCATTAAATTGTACCATTATTCACAGAACTGGGAGCAGACTTGGGCAACTGTGAAAAAACCCTGGTATTAGATGAAATGTGTGTAAGTGAAGTTACAGAGTTGAGTATTATTAAAGATTATGGAAGTGTCATAGTGGAGAGAAAAATACCTCTGAAAGCCTTTAGAAAATCTGAACAGGCGTTGGATCTTTTAGCAATTTTTGCTAAAACTGAAACAACAAGGTCCTAAGAAGTTACAAGCAAAGAAGAAGGGAAAGAAAAGTTGCAAGGTGCAAGTTTGATGCTGCAGCTGGCTGGTTCCATCACTTACTGTGCATTCTAATAGCAGCCACTGGTATCATAATAAATACTATCTAATTGCAAATGACCCAGTGTCAACCATCTCTGTTGAAATCTGTGAAGACGATTAGCAATGCTGGCTTCACTTGCGCATCTTCTTTTATGCAATTCCAATAAAACTTGATATATTATGATTGAGTACTAAAAAAAGTCATAAATAACTATTTCATTCCTCCTACTGACTAAGGCTGATATAGATTACAATATTCACTATCACTTCCAAATGTCGTAGCTCAATTTTCAGCCAACTGAGTATTTGAAGACCGTGTTCTCAAACCTGAGATCATAGTTTACTAGGCATCAGCAATCCCCATGTTTCCATATGCTTTGCAGACTTGAATAACCCCCAGCAAGAAACTCAAAGCACAGAAACATCACCAGTGCTGCCTTTTGCTGGTTCTTCCAAAACTGGTTATATGGCAGGCAGTCCAACACTAAGCTAATCACTCAAAACCAGCTCTGCTAAACAAAACACATTGTTCACACCCCTGATACAACATTCCCAAAGCTTCTACTCTACTCAGAACTTGATCATAGCAGGAGGCTGCCAGGAGGACAGCAGAAGTTTCAGGAATGTCCTCAAAGTATTCATCAAGAGGTCAAACATACCTGCCAAGTCATGGGAGACTCTGGCTTGAGATTGACAAAAATGGAGAGTTCATTTGGGAAGGCAACAAACACATTAAAAGTTGGGAACCAGCAGAAGTGAAGTTGAGGCATTAGAGAGAACACAAAAACCTCCTTATAATCAACCTACCCAATTGCCAGAATTTTACCTCCTCGCCCATCACAGAATCAGAGTGGATAATGGTAACATCCATTGATCTCAGGCAGGAATTACTGGTCTCGCTTGAGTGAGACTGAAAAATTTAATCCTATTCTTATCCTGCATGTGGTAGAATATGCAGATTACACGTTGGACTGATCAGCCATTTGGAATCCATTGAACTGGAGTGAAAGCAAGTTACCTTCAAGGGACTGCCAAAGAAGGCCCAAAGTTCCAGTTGCTATTCTTATTCTGTGAGGCTAAATATTGATTATAGAAAGACAATCTAATCATTTGTTTTAATTATTTCTTCTTGAATAAGCATCATTATCTGTAACAACTTACGTATCAATCTCGTTACTTTGCAACAGCCAACAGTTGTTCAGTTAAGATGAATTGGTTTTATACAGGCCAGAGATTGACCTGGGTTTGGATAAATCAGAAACTCGTCTAAAATCAATTGCAGCTGCAATTATAACTGCTTAGATAAATGCTACCTCTCCTACAACAGTAACAGACTGAGATTAATGTCATTGAACTTTGCTGTGATGATCATTTTTTAAAAAGTTTCCCTTGCTCTCTATTGTTCAAATTTATTGCTTTGACATTTTTTCTGTAGCTCTGTTTTAATGTGCTGGATCCAAGGCCCGGATAAACAGAACAGCAACCAATTTGTTTTTGGCCTTCTGCCGATGCTGAGAATATTTTGCAGTATTCCAGGTTTACTTCCCTTACATTCAGGAGCTGCCAATAGGGAATCAAATAAACCTGAATCTGAACACTCTGCTCTATTAGATTTTGCAAACAAGGCTGCTGAATTCCAATTAATCCATACCTTATATTACTAATCTATGATGCAATTGTGTTAGTCTCTCTCCCGTTATCACTCCCCCGGATACACATACGCGCACACACACATACACTGGTGCACACACACACACAGATAGATACATACTACTTATTGAAATACTAAAACAGAGTAGGAACTTAAGGTTCACAGGGATAGGTTGGAAAGGAAAGCTATGCATTTGGGTGGCATGCCATGGGTGTCATGCCCGGCACATACTTCTCAACCACTATTTTAAATCACCAATGATGGGAGGGATCAAGAAGCCAACTGAGAATCAATTAAGTGCTTCTTTTGCCACTGCTGAGATGTTATTTATGGTGGGAATTGCCTTTAGTGTCTGTGCAATCTGGTAGGTTTCACTATCAGTGCAGATTGATAGCTGGCCAAGGTGATAGGGTACCTTTACAGGAATCCTGTGCCCAATGGAAGTTTCCCCAATGTCATCCCACCTCTGTGTTTTCCCTCCTCTCTGCCCTGTCCATCTTGGACCACCAAACTCCTCTTCCTGCAGTAGGGTCTACCAGCTTCACCGCACCAAGACCACAAGATTACCTTAAAGTTTGGCTCCATCACTGAACTCCTTCTTCGGCACTAACTGCAGTGCCAGCAATGGCAATGGTGCTGCTGGGACCAGAGAATTGCCAACCATGTAATTTGCCAGTAGTTCTTGGAGTGACACGGTAGGCAGAAGACATATCTCAAGATAATTAATGGCTGCAGGGCAAGCTAGGCAATTGCATCCAAGCCCACCAGAAAATGCATCCAACTGATGGTGCCAACACACACAAACACACTGAAGATATACATATGCACTCAGAAAGTTCCATGCACTGAGTCACAAACACATTGACGCATATAGATACACTCATGTGCACACGCATTGACTCACAAACACATTGACACACATAGATAGACTCACATGCCATACACTGACTCACAAACACATTGACACACACAGATAGACTCACATGCATACACACACACAAACACATTGACACTCACACACACATAGACTGACATGCACATACCCTGACATACAAACACACTGACACACACAGATAGACTCGCATGCACACACACTGACACACACACACACACACACACACAGGCAGACACGGATTCACATGCATACTCACACTGACACACAAATACACTGACACTCAGATTCACAGGTACGCATATAAAACACTGATAAACACATACTGACGTACACACAATGACACACACAGTGTTACACTAAAAGAGACACACAAGTAGACACTGACACATTGAAAGGCACATACACTGATAAACACACACAGCTAAAAATACTCACATACAAACAGATGCATATAGGCAGATAAGACGTTTAGAATCATGCTATTCATTCGAATATGAATCTGCTTCTGACTTAAGCTAACTTCAGCATCAAGTTTGAAATCAAACCCACTGTCAGAGTCAATAACTGCATTCCGTTTTTCTGGCTGGGAGTTACCATACAGAAAATTAAATTTGCAACTCAGGTATAAACAGGGCATTTGTGTTGGCTACTTTCTGTATCTCTGCCTATAGATACATTTATATCTGTATCCTGAATGAAACAGCCATAAGAGTCTCTTGGTGCAAAACCGAAAATCAATCTGAGCTGTTTCATTAACACTACTCTACACACAGACCTCTGACTGCAAACGCTCAGCAACGTGCACAAAGACAGTACAGATGCCAACCTGGCAACATCAGGTTCAGTGTATATGTGCCAAGTATCTGCTGTCAGCCAGACTCAATCTCAAGATTGAGATTCCAGTTTCCGACAGAGAGACCATTTAGTCCACTGATCCTTAAGAGTCTGATTATCCTGAAGCCTAATTATACAGTTTGGGGGCAGAAGTAAGGAAATGTACAACACCAAAGGCCTACAGTGATTTGTAGAATAGAAGTTTCTCTGACTCACTCTATCCAGCAAACAGTGCAAATGAGAGGCTGGCTTTTCAACCAGAAACTATAATCACATTAGAACTGCAATGATATAAACCAGACTTATTGCTTTGAACCACTGTAGGTGGAATAAAGTAAGTGGCCCTGTGCATTCAACAGCAGAAATACATACAAACGGCTACCATCCATGTTTCCTTTATATCTTTTTCCTTACCAATTTTCTCACATAAAGAATGAAGAACTTCAGCCAAGAGTAGAGACATGAGAAGTTAGGATTATTCTCTTTAAATCAGAGGTTAAGAGGATTTAATGGAGGTGCTAATGAGAACTAGTAACCAGAGGACCTATGTTTAAAATCATCAGCAAGAAGAACCAAAGGGGCAGATAAAGGAAGTTTTTTTTTGACAGCGAGCTGCTATGATCTGGAATGCATAACCTGGACAAGTGCTGAAAGCAAATTCAATAGTGACTTTCAAAGGTAAGTTGATTACTTGCATACTTGAACAGTACAAACTGGAAATTCTATGAGGAAGGAGTGGGAATAATTGGATAATTATTTCATAGAACCAGCATTAGCCTAAAGGCTGAACGGTCTTTTCTATGCTATATGATTGTATAATTCTTATTGAACACAATGAACCCTTGCTTGGTTATTCCATAAGACCATAAAATATAGGAGCAGAATGAGGCCATTTGACCCATTGAGTCTGCTCTGCCATTCAATCATGGCTGATAAGTTACTCAGCCTCATTCTCCCACCTTTTCCCCACAATCTTTATTTGCTTTACCAATCAGGAACCTACTTACCTTTGCCTTAAATATACTCAATAACCTGGTCTCCACAGCATTCTGCGGCAATGAATTGCAGATTCACCACTCTCTGGTTGAAGAAATCCTTCTTTATCTCAGTTCTAAAGGGTTGTATCTTTACTCTGAGGCTGTGCCCTCAAATCCTAGTTTCTCCTACTGATGGAAATATCTTTCTTACATCACTCTATCCAGGATTTTCAGTATCCTGTAAGTTTCAATGAGATCCCTGTCTCCCATCCTTCTAAACTTCAATGAATACAGAACCAGAGCTCTCAAACGCTCCTCATACGTCAAAATTTTCATTCCTGGGATCATTTTGATGAATCTCCTCTGGACCCTCTTCAGGGCAATCACATTCTTTCTTAAATTAGGGGCCTAAAATTGCTTACAATACTCCAAATGTGAGTCTGACCAGTGCCTTATAAAGCCTCAGCTGTACATTCCTGGTTTTGTATTCTAGTCCTCTCAAAATGTATGGTAATATTGCATTTGCTTTCCTAACTACCATCTGAACCTGCATGTAAACCTTAAGAGAATCCTGGATTAGGATTCCCAAGTCCCTTTGTGCTTCCAATTACTGAATTCCCTCCCCATTTAGAAAATAGTTTATGTCTCTATTCTTCCGATCCAAAGAGCAGAATCTGACATTTTCCTACATTATATTCCAACTGTCATTTCTTTTCCTACTCTCTTAACCTATCTAAGTCCTTTTAGTACTTTGCTTCTCACACCATGAGCTGCACTGTGGCACAGTGGTTGGCACTGCTGTCTCACAGTGCCAGGGACCCAGGTTCAATTCCTGGCTTGGGTCACTGTTGAGTGGAGTCTGCAATTCTCCCATGGATGCATGGGTTTCCTCCAGTTGCTCTGATTTCTTCCCACAGTCTGGATAATATGCTGGTTAGGTGCATTGGCTATGCTAATTCTCCCTTAGTGTACCTGAACAGGTGCCGGAATGTGTATATTCCATCATTGTATATTCCAACCCCATTTTCACAGTAACTTCATTGCAATGTTAATGTAAGCCTACTTGTGACACCAGTAAATAAACTTTAAGCTTTCATGTTACTCAGAGGCCTCCTATGTGGCACCTTGTCAAAAGCTTCCGGCAATGCAAGTAGATAGTATCCACTGGCTCTCCTTTGTCTAACCTGCTCATTACCTTGTTAAAGAATTCTCACAGATTTGTCAGGTTTAACCTCCCCTTGATGAAACCATGTTGAGTTCACCCTATTTTACTATGCACTTCCAGGTATTCTGAAATCTCATCCTTAGTAATGGACTCTTCCCAACAACCTAGGTCAAGCTAACTGATCTATAATTTCTCATCTTTTGCCTCCTTCCCATTCCACCTCCTGACACCTTATCCAATCTGGTCTTCACCGAACATTTGCACACTTCTAGCAAAGATCACTGGACAGTGTTTAGGAGTCTGAATCCTGATGAAATATTAATTTCCTACTTCAGAGGTATGAGATTAATTGGATTGTCTTCCCCAATGTCATAGCTAAGATCAGCTCCCACAATGTACTATTAACTAGAAGAAAATCTTAAATTTTATTATCTCTATGGCAGTTAGAATCATAGAATCCCCTACAGCGCAGAAACAGACCATTTGGCCCATCGAGTCTGCACCGACCACAATTCCACCCAGGCCCTACCCCCATATCCTTACACATTAATCCGCTAATCCCTCTCACCTATGCATTTCAGGACACTAGGGGGCAATTTTATCAGGGCCAATCATCAGGGCCAATCAACCTAACCCACACTCTGGAAAAGTGTGAGGTGATTCACTTTGTTAAGAGTAATATGTGTGCAGAATATAGGGCTAATGGTAGGACTCTTAGTAGCGTAGATGAGCAGAGAGATCTCAGTGTACAGGTGCATAGATCTTTGAAAGTTGGTACTCAAGTTGATAAGGTTATTAAGAAGGCGTGTAGTGTGTTAGCATTTATTGGTAGAAGGATTGAATTTTGGAGCTGAGATGTCATGTTGCAACTGTACAAAACTCTGGTGCAGCTGCACTTGGAGTATTGCGTACAGTTTTGGTCGCTACATTATAAGAAAGATGTGGAGACATTGGAAAGGGTGCAGAGGAGGTTTACCAGGATGTTGCCTGGTATGATGGGAAGGTCTTATGAGGAAAGGCTAAGGGACTTGAAGTTATTTTCATTAGAGAGAAGAAGGTGAAGAGGTGACTTAATTGAGACATATAAGATGATCAGAGGGTTAGATAGGGTGGATAGTGAGAGCCTTTTTCCTCGGATGGAGATGGATAACACGAGGGGACATAGCTTTAAATTAAGGATGGTAGTTATAGGGCAGATGCTAGAGGTGTGTTCTTTACTCAGAGGGTAGTAAGGGCGTGGAATGCCCTGCCTGCAGCAGTTGTGGACTCGTCAAGTTTAAGGGCGTTCAAATGGTCAGTGGATAGGCACATGGATAGCATTGGAATAGTTCAGGATAGAGGGTCATAAAATTGGTTCCATTGGTCGGCGCAACATCGAAGGCCAAAGGGCCTGTACTGCGCTGTTGTTTTCTATGTTCACACATCTTTGCGAGGAAACTGGAGCACCCTGAGGAAATCCATGCAGATATGGGGAGAATGTGCAAACTCCACACAGACAGTGACCCAAGCCAGGTCCCTGGGAGCTGTGAAGCAGCAGCGCTAACCACTGTGATACCGTGCCACCCAGTTAGGAGTATTCAGAGGGTAGATTTGATTGGGATTCCATCTTTAAGTTCACCAGCAAACATGTGAATGAACCCCAGAAGGAGGCCACGAAGGCACAGTAACCCAACATATTTTCTCCACTAATCACTGATCTCTGCATCCTAGGACACCAAGGGACAATTTAGCATGGCCAATCAATCTAACTTGCACATCTTTGGACTGTGGGATGAAACCGGAGGGTCCAGGGGAAACCTATGCTGACTCGAGGAGAATGCGAACTCCACACAGACAGTGACCCAAGCTGGGAATCGAACCCAGGTCCCTGGAGCTGTGAGGCAGCAGTATTAACCACTGTGCTACCGTGAGATTCAAAATATGGAACATTTTACGATGCTTGTGTGGTTTGGCAACTGTGGAAATAAAACTTGTACATCCATAGTTGTTGCATCATCAGCTACACCTACTGCTACCATTAAACTCTTTAAGGATATATGCACAGTTGCTTATAAATTCCATGCAAGACAGCGAGCAAACCCCTCCCCAGTTAATGTGAACTCCATTTCACTATACTTAGCGGACAACGCAAATAGATTATAGAGACAAAATTATTCTACATCAATCTACTCAGTCTTTCACAACCAAGGGCAAAAAATAAAATTTGTCAGAAAAATTGAAATAAAGTATACAACAGTTATAAAAAGAACTCACACATGTCGTCTGGTCACCTTCATTTGTGAAAAGGAATAGACAAGTGCATCGCTCCCTGGAACATCTCGTCCAGGAATAACGTTTTCCATTTTTAATTCAACATTAATCTATTAGCGAGGATTATACAAATGGGCAACAGGAGTACTGTGCAGTAAATTACAGTTTAAATTTGGTTGAGAAGAAGCAGCCACTCATTGCTGCATATGACTAAAAGTGTCTGAGTAGATGAAGATGAATGCAGTGTTATCACAGAGAAACAGGCACTGCTTGGTCACACTGTAAGAGACAGCTGGGCTAGCCTCACAATAAGCATGGGGTGTGTAGGCCAAATGGGTTAAAACTTAGAGCAAGCACTGGATTTGGGGGAGGGGAGGGAACAGCAAACTCACAGTCAGCACATGAGGTTTCAGAGAATGGGTTGCTGCAGAAAGCAATGTTTCAAAGACACAAAAAAGCAGATCCCTTTGAATTCTGTGTGTAATTATAGTTGGTGCTGGTTAATTGAGATATCCCAGTGGAAATCAAACAGCTAAAAAAAACTAAAGTAAAACATTTCAAAATGATTTTTAGTTGTATGTGCAAAGATGAAATCTCAGCTGGCTGTATTTGCAATTTTAAAAAAGTGCAAGGTCTAAAATCTGAGTAATCGGATCTCAAAGAAAACATATTACAAAATGTCTTTTCAACATTTTTAGTTGCAATAGCTTCACCAAGAGCACTTAATCACATCTATGACAAAGTCTGAACAATAACTTCAAAGTTTGAAATGTTACTAATTTCTATTGCAAAGGGACAACTTGTCAATGTTGTACTCCAAGCCCCTCCTCACAGAGGGCTAACACTGAGGAAATAGGCCAGTAAGGTTGGACACAGGTGACGTCACAGTTCTGACTCTGGGAGAAACCAAAGGGCTTTTTAAGGTTGTGCTGCAGATTTGCGCAAGTCTCATTATAGTCCTGAAAATGATTTTAATTATTGTAAATTGGTCCCACAAGGATTTATCTGTGACTACTCCTGCCTAACAGCTCTTTATGTGCTGTCCATCTATTTAAAACAGGCACATGGTAACCTCCATACTTTTTGTTGCAACGTATCAACATTTACACTTGGGACAGTGTGGTTTGAGCATATTTAAAATCAGAAATCTGACTTCAACATACCTCCAACGAGGCCCTTTTCTCTTAAATTAAGATGTTAGTTGGGAGAAGAGGTGGGGTTTGTGTAGTGATGCAGGTGACATAACTAATCTGCACTCCAGACGTGGGTCTAACTTAAAAATATTTTAATGAGAGATTATACAATTAGTCTTGTATTTCCTGGAATAGAAGGTTAAGGGATGACTTGTCCGATGGTTTCAGGATTCTGAAAGCAGTTCTTAGATTAGATTAGATTTGATTTGATTTGATTCGTTATTGTTACATGTATTAGTATACAATGAAAAGTACTATTTCTTACTAAACAGACAAAACATACTGTGCTTAAGGAAGGGAAGGAGAGGCTGCAAAATAAATTGTTACAGTCATAGGTAGGGTGTAGAGAAGGATCAACGTAGTGCAAGGTAGGTCCATTCAGAAGTCTGATGACAGCAAGGGAGAAGCTCTTTTTGAGTTCATTGGTGTGGGTACTCGGACTTTTGTATCCTTTTCCCAATGGAAGAAGATGGTGTGCGGGATCCTTTGTTATGCTGGCTGATTTGTGAAGAAACAAGAGGTGTAGACAGAGTCAGTGGATAGGAGGATGGTTTGAGTGATGGATTATGCTTTGTTCATGACTCTTTGTAATTTCTTGTGATTTTGAACAGAGCAGGAGTCATACCAAGATGTGGTACTATTGGAAAGAATGCTTTCTATGGTGCATCAGTAAAAGTTGGTGAGAGTCATAGCTGACATGCCAAATTTCCTTAGTTTCCTCAGAATATAGAGGCACTGGTGGGCTTTCTTAGCTATAGTGTCAGAATAAGAGGACCAGGACAGGTTGTTGGTGATCTGAATACCTAAAAACTTGAAGCTCTTGACCATTTCTATTTTATCCCCATTAATGTAGACAGGGACATGTTCTCCTTTACACTTCCTGAAGTCAATGACAACCTTCTTCATTTTGCTGACATTGAGAGATTATTGTGGTCGTACAAGTTTATCAGATCCTCTATCTCTTTCCTATACTCCATCTTATCATTGTTTGAGATTCAACCTACAATGGTCGTTTAAAATCTGAATAATTGGACCTTAAAGAAAACACTAGACAGCTTGACTCCCCCATTACTACCAACCACCTCTCCGCACTGCTCTCCCCTCCACTCCATGCCAAGAATGTTTAACTTTAGTGAGATGTACAACAATTCCCCACAAATGGGAAACAGGCAGCCAACCAAGTGGACGGAACAGAGGCCATGGCGGATCCACCAGGAAGCCTGGGGTAACCCCCTACCCCGCTCCCCCCCACTCCCAACCTGGATGGCCAGCCCTGATCACTTCTTTCCCTTTTCCTGCTTGTGATCTTCTGGCAGAGTGGCATCACAACCCCGTGATTGTCCTCTCAACAGGCTCTGCTTCTCTGGCTCCATCCCTATGGCACTGCTGGATGCCCGGTGGTACCTAGGTGTTCCTTGGGCAGTGAAGGGGCCAGGTTGACATTGCTAGGTTGGCACTCCCAGGGAGCACCACCCCTCTCCTGGAGAGAGCCCACATTCCATCCAACATGTTTGACTGCTTGTTTCCCATTTGTAGTGAGCTATTGTAAATTCTGCTGGAATTAAACATTTCTGGAGGGGATGGGGCAGCAGGGCGCAGAGACACTTGTCTGCCCAAAGACTTCAGTCCTGGGCCTGCTAATGAAATGGAAATACTGACTTAAATGTTTAACTCAACGCACCAATTTCCAGCATGGAGCTAATTACTTTAAGAAGTATGAGACATGCAGAGACCGTGGCGGCCTGTGGAAGCTGTGGCGCCCAATGGAGAGATCACTAAATGGCTGTCTGCTGATGTCTCCCAACCTAGTGCAGTGATCTGGGAAAATTGCCCTCAAAATGTTAACTGTATTTCTCTCTCCACAGGCACTGCCAGGCCAGTTGATTCTTTTCCAGCATTTTCTGTTTTTATTTCTCAGTTCTCTCACAATTCGTACTGCCAGGATTTACCTTGGGCAGTCTCCCAAATCTCCATTGTAAATTGAACAGAAAATGTTCAGAAATCCTGGGTTGACGTGTGCAAATGAGCTACTGATCTACAGTAAAGCCAAATAACTTTCTAGTGGTCACTTTCATTTCACCTTTGTGAGAAACTGAGGACTTATATCAAGCATAAAGTCCCTTATAAAACATATTTTCTTTCTAAGTTATAAGGCCATCGCTATCCCTGCCCATGCTCCTCACCCTCAGCCATTACTACCTCCTGACACATTCATCCCATTTTCTGATAGCCCTTTTCTTGGCCATTTCAACCCCTGGGCATTTTGTTCTTCTTCACTTGTGAGCTGCCTGATAGGGTCTGCAGTTCATCAGTTTGATGATAATAAGGGCCAGTGTCAAATATTAGATATGCCTTGGGCCTGATCATTCAGATACAAAGATAGCTCACTAAACTCCTCCAATTCCTGCTCCTGAACAACAGGTATGGCTAAATTTCTAGTCTTTTAACTGTAGACTGTATAGAATGAGTACCACATGGTCACAATGCATAAAAATAATTATGTATTTCACACATTGAGAGGGAAGGTTTCCTGGCCTGCAAATATACCCAAGCTAAGTTCTCATCAATGCTAAAATGATAATGATAATCACAGTGCCTAAAATGTTAAATGTTTATTATAACAGATAAATGATATGGCATAATGATATAACGATTATTATCTTGATGATTTGCACACTGTGTCAAAATGCAACCAATCATAGTGAAACATAGTGATGGGCAACCTAGGCTAATGATTGTGCCACATAAGTGGCCCTCCTTTATCTCAGTGAGCCGCAAGGTTGAAATCAGGCTTGTTCACTAACCATCACCACATGAATATGTTTAAAACATTTCTGCACGCCAAATATTTCATAATGAGTTACAGAAAATGCTCAATCATTTATATGTTTAACTTTAAATGGTAAAAACAAAAGAAATATCTACATTTTGGCTAAAGCTCTCAGTCAATCAGCGTGCTCTTCAATTGCCCTTGCTTTACATGCATATACTTCAGTTATACCTATAGGAAGAAAACTATTCGGATGAAAATCAACAGAATATGGTAACCTTGTGCTTATACATGGTCAACAGAATGTTTCATGGGCGCACTCAGAACCCAGATGTGCTGCAAATGGCCCCCGGGTTCCCCACTACTAATGTAGCAAGTGTTCAAACTGTGCACATGACTCACTAAAACCTCAAATATCATACAAGTGAGGGGCCTCCCAATAATGGGAACAATTCACCTCAGCAACACTTCAGTCACCAGATGACTGTAAAAAATGTAGATCCTGGATTATTGTCTTTTATGCAATCTCCTTTCCTTTTAGCCTTTTGTAGTGGTTTTCTCCAGCCAGCAGCCTTCCATAGCAACTGCTGCCCAGCATTCCAGTGCCTGACCATGTGATAATCCAGTGCATTTGACACCATTTGCTGGAACACTATCAAATTATGTTCATGAGCTGAGCTCATATTGCAACATGAAGTCAGTACTTTCAAGTGCAAATGTTGACAATGTCTCCAGACATTGTTGACCCCATCCTCTTTACTCCGATGTTATCACAGCTGTTAAATAAATGATCCTTCACAGCCCTAAACTGTGATGTTTTAAAAAGTTTGGAACAGAAGTCGAGAGACATTTAAAAGTGTGAACTTCTGTTCCAAGCAGGGCTGGTAAATGTACTCCCCAAATGAGACGATACGGTGGCACAATGGTTAGCACTGCTGCCTCACAGCGCGAAGGTCCCAGGTTCAATTCTGAACTAGAGTGACTGTGTGCAGTTTGCATGTTCTCCATGTGTCTGCATGGGTTCCCTTCACGTGCTCCAGTTTTCTCCCACAGTCCAAAGATATGCAGGTTAGGTTGATTGGCCATGCTTAGTGTGAGGGGATTACAGGGTAAAATACTTGGGGTTACGTGGATAGTACTTAATGGGATTGTTGTCAGTGCAGGCTCAATGGGCTGGCCAAATGGCCTCCTCTTGCACGGTAGGAATTCTATGAATGTGCACTAAGTTAGATCTCCTGATTGTATTCAATTCATTTTGTTCAGCTGTTGGGGCAATATAATTGGCCTCAGTGCTCTAAGGTAGAGCAAAAATCAGATACAGTTCCTACTTCTAATTTAGACCCAGAGCCATCAGTGTACAAAAATGGAAACTGATTGAGAAGAGGATTAGGCTCTGATGTGGTCCACCTTCCCTAATCTCCATGTTTTAGTCCTTGCCAGCTCCCATGCCAATGCTCTGACTTGAAGAAGGATCATTTGGTTGAATTACTTGAAAGGAATTGAAGTCTATTGTCAGCTGGTACTTTCAGGAGAGGAGGAGAGAAGCATTGGGACTGGAAAACCTTCATTTTGTAAAAAAAATGAATTCTGTGAATTATTTTACAAACTATCATAGAAAACACTGCAATCAACTGATTGTGTTTTACCCCTTGGCAACTCTATTCACTCTGATTGGAAAATATTCATAGCTTATCTCTTCAATGAGGGCAGCCTTCTGCATGTTGGCCCGCACAGAACCTCTACAGAAGTAGGTTTTAGCAGTAACTTCTTATCTTTAATGCTGAACCCAGCAATGAGAGCAGGGCGAGATGTTCACTTGTAGACAACTGGTTACAAGATGAATATTTTATATCAAGGTTTTAAAAGACATCAATAGTTGCTCATACTTTGAAACTGATTAGAAACAAAGGATACCACAGAATAAAACTCAATTGAAAAGCAAGAAGAAACATTTCAAAATAAGAAATTACGCTTTTAAACCTTTGATTTGATCATTCAAAGTTCAATTTACTATACGGTTTGAAACTTCTTAGATGTGTAGGAAGCGTTAAAGGAACGCTATAAACAGAGTCCAGCACATGTTACAGTCATAGGCTCTGTGAAAATATGCTTGAAGAAATTCTCGGACCCAAAATTTAATCCTGGAAATGTGCCCAGTGTTCCTGATATGTAGTTAACCCTCAACTATTGTTTCTAGTGTAGGCAGTATTCAAATCTTTAAATGAGTTTAAATTATACTAAGGACACTGCTGAGTGCTGCACGACTGAGTAGATTTCCAAAATTGTGAAAGGTTAGTGCCAGTTCAAGCTAGGCAGCATTACTTAAAATCAAGCCTGTAACACAGGGATGATATCTTCTGACCCTTATCACCAGCAGGATCTTCTGGTCCCACTGAAGGTGACCTCATGTGGCCGGTTCCCTAGTGGCAGGGTGGGTGAGTCAGGCAAAACGCTATAGACATTGGAGGGAATGAAACATCCCACTAGCAACCAATGGTGGCCTGCTTCTGCAACTGGAAACACTCCATAGGGGAACCGGAAAATTCTACCTGAAGTGTATTTTGCCTGAAGAAAGTTTGGTCATTTTAAAAGTGGGTGTCACATGGACACGGTCACAAAAATGGTGCACTATGCACACTGTAAGATTTTTCAGTTGCTGAGGTGCAGAGAAGTTACATCATCCAGAAAAAAATACAGTTGGGCAGTGGGATCAGATAACTACGTCCTGAAATAGAGCTGAAACCTTTGAAGAAAATGGGAACGAGTCTTTCATCCTCCTGCACTGATTTTTCAGCACAGCAGGCCGGGACACTTAAATAGCGCACATTAGCATGATCTGCACTGAATGTCTGACCCTGAGCATGTCTCCCAGCACTGGATTTTATATCCAGGGCTTCACTTAAATATATTTTAAATATAGTTAGTAGACCCACATCTGAAATCTCTGGGCCTGTGAGATTCTCCTCCCCCTCACCCCCGGCCAGAAGTAGTCCACTCCAGCGGAGTTTAGTATCACTCCTTACTAATAGAGAGCTGATGACCTGACCCCATTGGAGTGATATAGGGCTATCAGAATCCCCCCCAGAGTTTTGGGCATGGCGGTGCCTCCTGGGCATTGCCACCTTGGCAGTGCCAGCCTAGTCTCCTGGTACTGTCCAAAGCGCAAAATGCCAATACCAAATGGAGGCCTTGGCATTGCCTACCAGGCATGGGACAATGCCAAGGCGCAGGGCGAATGGAGTGGGGCCAAATGGGGGCAATCAGTAGGGATAGGGGGGTCCCGCTGCCACTTTGCAATCAGGATTGGTGGGGGAGGAAAGCCAGTGATTGGGCCTGGCTATTGGGTGGTGGTGGGTGGTGGTGGTGGGGGGGGGGCGGAAAGCCTGCTGGGAGAGGGGGAATCAGTGCTGTGGGGAGGGGTCAGCACTGTGTGGGGTGGTAGGTCAGAACTGCAGGTGTGGAGGGATGTTGGAATTTTGGGGGAGAGAGATCAAGGCTGGGCCCAGACATGCCTGGGGGGGCCAGCAATCAGGCTGTGGTGGTTGAGAGGCCCATGACAATGGCCAGCAATCGGGAGGCCGGCTGATAGAGTCTACTGCGCATGCGCTGCTTTCAGCGTTGACAGATTGACGTATGCGCAGTGATCTGCTTAGTGCTAAACTGCTAGTGTCTTCAGCGGGAATAGGCCCTGTCCCTGATTTTTTACATGACTTACACTAGTGCACACAGCGTATCAGAGATCCTTCTCTAAACTCCCACTGAAAAAAGCCAGTACAATTTACTTCAGTTTTCATGCAAATTCAACATTTAGAATTTTTTGGGGAAAATTGCCCCCAATATTATGATCATTCCTAATCTCCTTTTCATGACCAATTTTACCCCCTTATCCCTTACCCCTCAATCTCTTCTGAATTACAAGCTTTTAATAGTGCAAACATGCAACTCCTTGGCTTCCTCTAGTCTCCTCACCTACCCTTCTGCCTTTCTTCTTTCCAATGTCTAAGAACTGTAACACCATCATTTGTTCTCACATTTACAACAACCAATGCAGGTACTGAAACTGCAGGAACTGCACTGATGCTTAAAAAGATGGGGTCTGCAGGTGGCAAGACACGTAGGCTAAATGTGCTTCAGCCAGGAAGTAGTAAGAGTGGTTACTGCCAAGTTACTTATGACAACTCAGATGAGGACTGATGGGTGTGCACAACTGAGATTTTTGGTGCATTGCATTTGTGTTGAATGTCAAAGAAACTGAAAAGTCCTGCACCAACTTGGCAGAAAGCTTTGCACTGAATTTGAATCCCATCATCTCAGGCATGCAAGCAGTAACTAACTAGGATAGCAAAAGTTTCTATAAGTACCTCAAAGGGAAGAGAATAGCTAAGGTGGATGTTGGTCCCTTGGACAATGAATCCAAAGAATTAATAGTGGGAGCACTGAAATAGTGCTCGATCAATACTTTGCCTCAGTTTTCATGGTAGAGGACACTTATACCATTCCTATAGAAATAGGCAAGTCAGAAATAATAGAAAAGATAGAAGTTAGAACAATCAACATCAATAGGGAAAAGGTACTCAGCAAACTATTGTAATTGCAGGTAGACAGGTCTCCTAGACTTGATGGCCTATGTCCCAGGGTATTAAAGGAAATGGCTGCAGAGATAGTGGATCCATTGGAATATAATATTCCAAAATTCCCTGGACATGGGAAAGGTTCCAGTGGATTGGAAAATGCTAATGTTCTAAAAGGGAAAGAGACAAAAGATGGAAATTATAGACCAGTTAGTTTAACATCTGTTGTTGGGAAGGTGTTAGATCAATTTGATTCTAAGCGCTGGGCAGACATTAAACTGGGAGTGTTTCAGATCTGACTTTTAGACACGTTCTGAGATGTCCCTATACGCACTCTGTATGCAAAAAATATCAGTGATTCCGAATCGTGCTGCAGAAGCCTGTGGATGAGGCTTAACATGCCCAAAACCCTGCAGCTCTGATCGGCACCCCCAATTGCACATGTGCTGAAAAAAATTGATAGAATGCTGCTCCCCTGCCACATCCCTCCCCACCTGTATAATATCTCCCGCTCCGGACTCCCGCAGACATTATCCCACCCCCATAACATTACTGACCATCTTATCCCCCCACCCCTTTCCACCCTGGCTGATCAGGCCCCTTTCCCCTTCCCCACACCAATCTCAGACTGAGTGATCCACCCTCCTCCTTCCTCCTACTCATCTCAGGCCGAGTAGTAACAGACCCCCACCTGACTTTATCAAGTTTTCATGCTTGAAAATGGGTGCAACATGATGGTAAAATAAGGCCCAGAGTTGGAATAATTTTTTTTAATGGATGGCAAAGAGTAACTCGTAGGGTGCCAGAGGGTTTGGTCCTTGGGCCCCAGCTACTTACAATCTATGCTAATGACTCAGATATAGGGACAGAAGACTGTATCGCCAAACTTGCAGATGACACAAAAGTAGGCGGAACATTAAGTTGCAATGGGGAAATAAGAACCCTACAAATGGATATAAACAGATTAGAAGAGTGGGCCAAAAGAGGGCGGATTGCATTTAATGTGGATAAGTGTGAGGTTATGCATTTTTGTCAGAAAAATGGGAAGGTGATTTATTATCTAAATGGGGAGAGACTTCGGGTGCCCTGATGCAGACAGATCTGGATGCCCTCATTCATGAGTCATAGAAAACTAGCGTTCAGATACAGGAGGTAATAAAGGAAGCAAATAGAATGTTGGCATTTTTAGCTAAAGGAATAGAGTATAATGGTAAGGAACTACTGTTGCAACTGTACAAGGCATTAGTGAGACTGCACCTGCAGTATTGTGCAAAGTTTTGGTCCTTATATTTGAGGAAAGATGTACTGGCATTGGAGACAATTCAGAGGAAGTTCACTAGATTGACTCAAGAGATGAAGGGTTTATTGTATAGAGAGAAATTGAACAGATTAGACCTATACTCTCTGGAATTTAGAAGAATGAGGGGAGATCAAATTGAGGTATACAAGATGATGAAAGGTATGGATAAAGCAGACGTAGAGTGGATGCTTCCTCTTGTGGGGCATTCTAGGACAAGAGATCATAGTCTTAGGATAAGGGGTAGCAAATTTATAACAGAGTTGAGGAGAAACTATTTCTCCCGAAGAGTTGTGAATCTCTGGAAGTTGCTACCCTAAAATGCAGTGGATGCTAGGACAATGAATAAATTTAAGGAGGAGTTAGACAGGTTTTTAAATTGGTAATGGGTTGAAGGATTGTGGAAAGAAAGCAGGAAAATGGGGAACAGAAGCATATCAGCCATGATTGGATGGTGCTTCTGACTCAATGGGCTGAATGGCCTAATTCTGCTCCTACATCTTGTGAAGTTATGAACTCATGAGACAACTTGAAGGACCAATCATGATGCAGTGTTTGATGGTTGCCATCTGAGCTTACTTTGCAGCATAGAAAGAAACCTCCCCAATATGCAGATGCTGCAATGGCAACTCAAACTGAAGTCATACAAGTCAGCTTGTTGCTGCACAAACTTGGATTACTCTCATGCAAGGTTAACTTTCTGTTACAAAGACCTCGACTACTGCCAACATAGCTTTGGATACTAGTGTTCTTAAGGACTTTCAGGGTTTCACAGTAATCCAGTCTTTCTTCAGGACTGCAGTGGCTCCGGAAGGCAGCTCAGCACCACCTTCTGCAATTACGAATGGGCAATAAAAATGTTAGCCTTGCTAGTGATACCCATATCTGTGAAAATGATATTTTAAAAATATGCTGAGACGCCACTGCTGGGTTTGGCAGTGGTACAACGGTGTAGACTTGTCATTGTCTCTCAGGTAAACATTTCAGAAATGACATTTTGAGCCTGTGAAATGGCATACATGCAACCAGTGGCACGCTGCACCCATTGTGAAGTATGCAATCCTGGTGAATTCACACTCTCACTTTGCTTCCTTCTTTCTAAAAGGGAGAATGAATTGTGTTTAGCTCTCAGTGACCTTCCTTATACAACAGTGAAAGGAGCCCAATGCATTTAAGTTCATTGCGAAAGCACTTCCATGCATCCTGGCAATGCTATCCTTGCCTCATTCTGAGGCTGCAGTTGTAGCTACAGTAAATGGTGGATTTCAATGTGAACCCCTTCAATGAAGTGAGTACATCTCACATATTGTTCCTCTTCAAGTTGTGGTATGAAAATGGCTGTCAAAACATTTTGGCTAGATATGACCCTTTGTCCTTTTTCCTTTCCAGTAGCATCGCCTGTTTTGAACTGCTTTTGCTCATTCTCCTGATATGTTGTATTGCAAGGACAATGCAAACTATTGCATTCATGTCTGGGAGCAGATGGACTGTGAGAATTCTTGAAGTCAGAATGAAGACCATCAGCATGCATCACAGCACCCCTTCTGGACTTTATGTTACTCTCAAAACCAATCACAGAACTTGAGTATTGCCAGGAAAAAACATATTGCTAAAACGTTTCATCTTATGTTCATCAGGACTATCGCAAAATACTAGTGTCAGGCGAAATAATAACTTTATACCGTGTGAGAAGATATGCTGATTGATTGGCAAATGGGCTCTGATTGATAGTGGCATTGCCACAGAAAACGCATCAGTTGATGGTGACTGAGTTAATTACAAAGCAATGTTTGAAATTTAAACAGTAAGCTTGACTCTGAATTAACAAGGAATTGTCCTGAGGAATAAACCAGTAAATTTTGTTTAACTGAAACATGTGCAACACATTTTCTGTATGAAAAGAAGAGAGCTGTGTGTATTCATATATGTGCTTCTAGTTCATGTAAATGCACCAACAGTGAGCCTGGCTCACAATCTTAAATTGTTTGTCAGTGTAATGTTTTAGTACACCAAAGATTAATTAGCAAATGTTGTCCCATCACAGAATCACATTTAATGTCACACACTGTCAGTGGAATTTTATGTCCTCCCACCCCCTAGTGTGTTCCAAGGCAGCGAAAAGAGCTTAGCATTGGCAAGATCTTCTGGTCCCACTGATGTCTACGTGTGTGGTTTTGTGTGGTTTGTCTGAACCACTGCAGGCACAGGGGTCGTTTTTGTCAGGACTGGAAGATCCTACTAATGGGAAGGATTGGAAAATCCTTCTCCACGTTTTGAGGTTTGCATGCACAGGCTGGTTAAGTACACTCTGTACCTTTCCCATTGCGAACAGTGGAAGGGTTTTGCTGTTTCATAAGAATACAGGAATAATAATCTTCACCGACCATGACTATATCAACAAAATGCATGTCATTCTTAATTAAGGATCCAAATCTGTATCAATCAGACCTGCCACTAACATGATTGGACAACTTGTTCGAAGGTAAACTAAAAAACCGCTCACTGGTAAGAGCGATGCACTATTTGATGGTGTGGAGATGTCAGTGTTGGACTGGGGTGGGCACAGTAAGAAGTCTCACAACACCAGGTTAAAGTCCATCACAAACTTTCAGAGGCTGCTCCTTCATCAGTGACTCACCTGATGAAGGACAGCACTCTGGAAGTTCATGACTCCAAATAAACCTGTTGGACTTTAACCTGATGTTGTGAGACTTCTTACTCTGCCATTGGATATGTATGACAGCATTCATTCTCACTGTTCAATAGTTCTGAACAAGGCACATCAAAGTGATGTACCTTTAACCCTATCTTATTTTTGACCAATTCTGTACAATGTGAATTGGCCAAATGGTTGCGAGAATTGTTACAAACAGTTTCTAATCAATTTTCCTTACATAAGCAATAGAGTCTTCTTCAAAATGGTGTCCACAGCAGCCAGCACTAGAAGTGTATGAACCCTGGGCACCAACTTTTTTAAGGCCAAGCAGCATTTGAATTGCTGATAAACTGGGCACTTTCCATCTGAATTTTGTGGCAATACACTTTAATCTGTTTAAGGCATTCAATAATGGTAAATAGCTCCATGTGTAGATAGAAATGGGCACACTTCGGTTTAAGGGCAAACATCAGGCTTACTATTAAATATTTCATTTAAATCCACTCAGCTTTGTTTTCTGATAAGCAGAGAAATGCATTTGTTTGTAGCCTTCAAACTGTAAAACTTAACAAACATTCAAAATATATTTAAACAAAAAACAGCCAGAATTAGCAGGCTGGTCATATTGTGGTCGGAAGATTGGATATTTTCCATTCTGTCGACCGACAGGAAGAACTATGTTCAAGTTAGTGATAAGATGGAAACTTGTTTTATTCCCACATCCTCTCCCAAAATAGCTGAAAATGCTTTCTATCTTACCAGCTTGAAAAACACGCAATGTCCCACTTTGCTGACCTTTGAAGTGACTTGGAGTCAATTGAAGAGTTTTTATAATGGTTGCAATACTGTTTGAATGTCATAGTCCCGTTGAGTGAACAATTACTGGTTTATCCTCAAATTTGAGATACTTTTCTTCATTACGACTAATGACTCATATGATTATACTAAATGCTGGAAGGTAACAACTGTGCACAGTACCAAATAAAGATGTATTGTTTAATGTCATAAGCATTTTTCTTTAGAAAAACACAGTGCACATTGTGCTCAGGTTTAGTGATTAAAGGCTGCCTATTTATCACAGCATGCAGCAGTTAGAACCAAACATTCAGTTCAACAGCCATTAATGAAACAGACAAACTCATGCTACAGACGTAAAAATAAAGCTAGAATAATCTGATAACAATTTTACTGCTGTCTTTATCCAAATGTATTTTCATAAGTGCAGAATGACATGGTGAAAATACACATCTATTATACAAGGTAAGCATGATGTAAGCTTTCAGCTTCAGGCTAAAGTTCTTATCTTTTTTTCCAGTATGTTTCCGCACATTACAAATATTCTTTGGAATGTGCTATGGATGTCTTTAGTTCATCATGCCTGCTGGTAGCAACATGCAGGTTCGTGTTATAATTGTTGTCTACCAAATGAACTCATATCCGCAGCCATTGTGATGGCCCCAGATACCTCAGGGATTCCTGTATGTGAAAGAAAGCCCTACTTCCAGACTGCGCCACACAAAGATATAATTGCCCATCCTCCTCACTGAAATAGTTCTCAGGTGGCTGATATGAGCATTCCAGTTCAAAAATGAGCTGCTCATGGACTGGAACAGATGTTCTTTTTCAGTGTAACCAAACTGTGAGCAACAACGAGCTATGAAACACATTTATATACCTGAGCAGCTGCCTCTGTCATTCTCTTCATTTCAACTAGCCCACTTCCCTTCACATTGTCCCCTGTTCCTGAACTTACTGTTTTCTCTGGTTTCTTTCCTCTCTTCCCTTATACTCTCTCTGAGCCCATCCTGCTAATGAGACCCACCTCTTGTTTCCTCAATCTTAATGCCACTAAACTGCTGACCACTCATCTTCCCTTCCCAGTTTATAACATTATGAGAGACTCTCATGTTTCTCTGCCATCTTAAACCTGTGTTATACTGGGTTCTCCTGCTGGCTGGCAGAGCTCTTCCTTCACGTCTTCACGCTTGTCCTTAGACTCGTGGTTAGAGGATGTGGTTAACTCCATTAGATCATCTGCTGCTATTTGTCTTCCATTTTGCCTTTGTTGACTTTCATTGCTCAAAAACTACCTGCTGATTTATTCTACCACTTTATATCAGAAAGCAGCACAGGTAATTGTTGCATCAGACACACAGGGTGAAGGGCTTTCCTATAACTCAATGCAAAAAAATAATCTGGTAATGTTGCCAATTCCATGTCACAAATCTAATAAAGCTCCTGTATGACTAATCCAATAAAGCTACAAGTTCTATGTTGTTAAATCCATTAAAAAAAATCAGTTTGCAACTTCAAACTGCAGCAGAACCTGAAATAAGGCTTTAGAGAGAAAACAAAGAAAATTCACAGGTTGTTATATAATTCTAAAGAAAAACAGGTAACAGCCAATGAATTTAAAACTACCCTGGTCTCAGTGTTTAAGTGATGCCTAAACTCATTAAACCCTGTGAATTTGTCAAGCTATTTTATTGTATGGCATCATCTAAACTGCCTGACTGGATTACTGATTTGTATTTCACTGATAGCTATCTATTATTCTCTATTGTCCATGCACAATCACTTGGCAGGAAGAAGGCAACCTTTAGTCAACTTCTTACATAGTTTCAATTCAAGATATATACCTCAGGCGTATCAGAAAAGGGTCATGCCAAGTGTGGAAAAATTGTGATTTAGTGTTAGCACTAAGCTTAAAAAAAATGCAGTTTATGCATTGGACTTGCAATCAGGCATTTCAGACTCTCCTTAACAGAATAGAAGAAAATAAAATGACAAAATTGAATCAACACCCTATGTAAATACTGTTGTGTTCAGCTAATAGCAGCAGAAGCAAACAGGCTTTCACTCTTCACCACTTCAATCAGCACTAGGAAGTCAGAAAGGAAATCTTTTAGTGCTAGACCATTAACCTTATACTCTCACAAACTTGTCTTTGCTGAGAGAGAAGAATTGATCAATATCATGTCAGAAGACAATAGTGGCAGCGCTATTTTAGCCTGCTTTTTGTTTCCACTGCTCCCAACATCTGCCTAATCTGGTTTCTCGGAAGTAAACTTCTCTTTAAGTGAATGCTACTCAAATACATTGAGACATGTCCATGGTAAATGTGTCTCTCAAAAGAAGAAAGGCAAGCCAGGAATATAAGAGCTATCAAATGAATGCATATTAATTCCTGAGACTTTAGTTATGTGCTCCAAGACAGCATTTTATATGAGGATTTAATGGATGAACAACTGCAAGACTACACTCTGATAGCCAATAGCATCTTGGCTAAAATAACAAGAACATGGCAGCATCATCCCAAATGAAAGTTTGTTCCACATGAGTAGGTAACCTTGCAAAACCGGGCACTGACCCAACTGAAAGGCTGAAAGGATAATTACCAACCATTCTTATAATGTATAGATCTTTAAATTGTAAACCCAAGGATCTAGCTGCCATCAGCTGCAGTGTAATTTATTATTGTATTTGGGGCATGATGGCTATTCTTTGTGGACATAAGACTCAGTCATGGTGTAGTGTGATGAGATTGATGAAGTGGACTGATGTGGAAGAAGAATTCTGGAAGGTCATTGGGCTTTTCTTTAAAGCTGCTTGCCAAACTGCTACTGAATGTTTGCACTGCCGATGGTAGTTTCAGTAA
This sequence comes from Sphyrna mokarran, assembly GCA_024679065.1. NCBI lineage: Eukaryota > Metazoa > Chordata > Chondrichthyes > Carcharhiniformes > Carcharhinidae > Sphyrna > Sphyrna mokarran. The sequence continues at coordinate 71,333,596 of JAGIQG010000007.1, read as the reverse complement.
GAATGAAGATTACCATCTTCAAATTATTCTGCTTATATTCTTACATACATTCTAAAGCAGAGATTGGGAATGGAGAGAGTTGCTGATAACCAATCTGATTTACTAAGTAAACAGCCTGTAAACTGCAGAGAATGTCAATCTATCAAAAGGTGGTTTAAAAGCTTTGAGGCGGAGAGGTCATCTTTTTTTAGATGAGGTTATAAAAGATCAATGATAGACCAATTAAGACAAAGAAATGTTTTGTTTGAAATGCATTGAATTTCTGGCATTGTTGTGAACAATGCACCTGCTCAGAGGAACATAGAAATCTCAAGCACAGAATAAACAGGATTCTCAATTGTGGATGATGTGACAAGTCTTCAAGGAGCTGATCTGTATTATTTCAACATAATGAAAAATATACATTAGTTTCAGTTTGCCATTTTAAAATGTATGTGTCTTCACCTTTTGGGTCTCATTGCAAAGTAATTCCATATATATCCAAATTACATTTGAAATAAAATTGGATGACTGCCTCTCCTAATCAACAGATGATACCAACATACCTTACACATACAAATAGTCATTTGCCAATTTAGATTAGTTAATGGCTGTTTATACTTCATGCAGCAATCTTAATTATTCCGATTACTCTAAGATTTTCAGCATCTTTAAGAAATCTACCATCTACAAGTACGATAAAGGTGAGAGTTTTTTTAGCACGTTTGGACAACTGCCATTTCTGAAATAGTTCGAAAATTGCTACTAAGTGACACAATTACCATCCCCCCATTTAATTATACTTAATTGTATATAATCATTTTCTGGTTTCCTTTTCTCAGTTTTCAAAACCTGAGGTGATCTATTCACATTTTTCTGGTTCCTTAAAATAACACTTTGCTTCAAATTAATTTTTTAGTTCACTTTAAGCCTGCTGTGCTCAGTTTGTGACATGGTTCTGATCCAGTCGCCAACCATACAACAACTATATTTTATGCATCAATCTTAATTATTCCGATTACTCTAAGATTTTCAGCATCTTTAAAGTTCATCTCATTCATAACCAGCATCTTAAGGATGCCTCTTTTGTTTCTCCATCCCTAGACCATGCTGGTGCTCCATTTCTTATCTGCATGTCAATTCAGCAAATTGCAGAAATGTTACAGTGCAGAAAGAGACCATTCTACCCATCATGTTTGCACTGGATCTCTGAACAAGCAATTCATGGTGTCATTCTCCCACTTTCTTCCCATAACCCTACATAACCCTTTTAAGATAATCTAATTGCTGTTTGAATTCTTCAACTGGATCTGCCTCCAGCACACTCCCAGGTAGTGCATTCCAGACTTTAACATTTGCTGTGTGGAAAGATTTCCCTCATGTTGTTATTACATTTTTTTACTTTAAGAATTCTTGATCTTTTCACAAATGGCAAAAGTTTCTTCCTGTCCAAACCCCTCATTATTTTAATTATTTCTCCAAGAAAAACAGACCTATTTCTCCAATCTATCTTTATAAATGAGGCTCCTCATTCTTGGAACCATTCTCATGAATCTTCTCTGCATCATCTTACGTCCTTCTTAAAATGTGGCACCCAGAACTGATGCAATACTCTAACTTAGAAGGTATTATACAACTTCAATATAACCTCATTACTCTTGTACTATTTCCTATGTCCCTTAATAAAGCCTAGGATATTGTGTGATGACTTATTAAATATTCTCCCATAACGTCCTGCCACCTTTATTGGCTTATGCACATTTAAAACCAGGTCCCTCTTTTCCTGCATCTCTTTTAGAGTTCATAGAAATCATAGAATTCCCAAAGAAGTAGGCCATTCAGCCTATCAGGTCTGACTGATTCTCTGATTGAGCATTCCACCCAGAGTCTATCCATGTAATCCCCACTATTTACCCTGCTAAACTCCCTAACATACACATCATTGAACTAAGAGCCAGATTTTATCATCAAGCTGCGCCCATTTTTGGGCAAGGAAACTTGGGCACGAGGCAAGTAGCGCAATCTACCTCCGTGCTGGTTCCCCATTTATCAGGACCCAAAAATGGCTGTGATCAGGACCGCATTCGATTTGCATGTATTTAAATTGATTTAAAGGGCTGCACGCGCAATCTTACAGCAGTTCCCGCGTTACCACTGCGTTCACCGATCCAAATTTGGCACGAAACAGACATGCTCTACAAAAGTCTGATTTGGATGCTCCAGTTAGTGAGGAGGTACATGCCGAGTGTCCAATGGCTCTCTGCTTGAGATCAGTGTACCGGATGGTGAGGGAAAGGTGGGTCAGACAGCTCTCTGCTTGAGAGCCTTGGTGAAGGGGGAAGGGAGGATGTCCACTGCCACTCTGCCTGAGATCAGTGAAGGCGTAAGTGGCTCTGCTATCACTCTGCCTGAGATCAATGGGGGTGAAGGAGGGGGCCCATAATTAGTCTGGGTAGCAGAGGGGTGGAGGAACAAGGGGCCAGTAATGTTATGAAACACTTCCAGTTTCAAGTTTATCTAGCACTTAGAATTAAAATAGTAAAATAGAGTCCAACAGTGGCAATTTGGCATAGCCAATCCACCACTACACACCTTTGGATTGTGGAAGAAATCAGAGCACCCAGGGGAAACTAATGCAGGCATGGGAGAACATGCAAATTCCACACAGATAGTCACTCAAGAATTGAACCCGGATCTCTGGCACTGTGAGGCAGCAGTGCTAACCACTGTGCCAACATACTACACCATTGAATCTTTTATTTTATATTCTCTCTCCATGTTCTTCCTACCAAATGAATCATTTTGCATTTCTCCATCTTGAATTTCATCTGCCACTTGTTCACCTTGCTTATGTCCTTTCAAAGCTCTACACTATCTTCCTCAAAATTCATAATGCTCCAAGTTTCATAACATCTGCAAATTTTGAGATTGTGCCCAATAAACTGTCATTGATATACTTAAGGAAGAACAAAAGTCCCAATACTGACCCCTGAGGAATGCCCTATTAACCTTCCTCAGTCAGAAAAGTATCTATTAACAACTACTCTTTATTTCCTGTCATTCAACCAATTCCATGTCTATATTGAGACTGCCCCTTTTATCCCATGAACTATAATCTTGGTCACAAAATTGTTGTGTTGCACTGTATCAAATATCTTTTGGAAGTCTATGTGCACCACGTCATCTGCATTAACCTCATCAACCCTCTCTGTTACTTTTTCAAAAAACTCCAGCATGTTAGTTAAACATGATTTTTCCTATAGAAATCCATAGTGGTTTAACCCACATTTGTCCACTTGATTATTTGCCCAAAATGGTTATTTCTAGAAATTTCCCTTTATTGAAATTAAACTATTGGAATTCTAGTTGCTGGACTTATCTTTTTTTTTCAACAAACATGTAACATTTGCAATTCTTCAAATCTCTGGGCACTACCCCTGAGATTAAGAAAGACTGAAAAATTATGACCAGATTCTAGCTTAGTACTTCTTCCTTAGTACTTCCATAGTGTCCGTCCTTTTCCCTCTACTGTCAGTATGTTACCTATTCTAAAACCTTGTTGTCATTATAGCCTTTCCCCACTATGCTGTAACTATGCACAGCTCCTTCCCAACACTGTCTCTGGGTTTTCCTTCCCCCATCTTCCTGTTTGCTACTAAGTGCTGCCAACTGCCAAAGTCTGGTACCCGGTGATCAATTACTGAGACATGGTCCAAACACATGCAATGATTTAGTGAGTAAATTCATCGGTAAGTGCATAGTGTGTGAACAACGAAACTGCTAGTCTTCTTCACTTCAGTCAATGGAATGTGAATTGACTATAAAGGCTAAATTATGAGCCTGATTTGTCCTTCACTGGCTCATAGGGAATTGTGTCTAGCATAAAGCAGTGAAAAACATTGCAACCTTTTCCTGTCTCCTGGAGACAAATTCCCTTAAGGAGGGAGAAGTGGCATTATGAGTTTAATTTACACTCTTATTTCTGTCTTCTAAAACATTTTTCTTTTCTTTAGGTCATCACGTGCCATGCATTATTTGCCAGCTCTCAGCATAACACAGTTCCATATCACTATGCTGTTTAAAGTCTATTTCTAAAGATCAAATGGTTGTGATATTTATTACAGACTCAGGAACTAAGATATCAAGCATTAATTGCACTTAAGTAACATATATTCAATGTAAATAATAATTAAGTGGATCAAAATGCATTCAAAGCGAAAATGTAACACTGAAATTGACTAAAATTAAAGGCATTATTAAACATTGATTAAAGAATATTCTTTTCTTAACAATCATAAGCTTAACCTGGAGCTTCTGAAATATTGACTTGTAAATTATATGTACTGAGGACATGATAAAACTATTGGACCACACGGGCCATTGTTCTACTTCCAAAGGGAGCGAAAAACAGTACTGAATGTTAGATAGATGTTACAGATCAGGTCAAACTAAATGGAACAATTTGGTACTATACCGATAACTCTAACCTCGCAAAAGCATCTTTGTAATATTGACCTGATGGAAACTTTGTGAGAGATGGTGACAATAGCATTTACTAATTCACTGTATTGTAAATAATGTATTTAAGAACAACACTAAAGCATGTTGTCATTGAACTTAGGGTAATGTTCAGAGGCCATGATGTTTAGTGGGTAGTGCTCCAGGGGGATGGTATTTGGCGGGGACGGGGGGGGTTGCTTGATGTTCGGGAGTCTGTTTTGGGGGGATGGTGTCTGGGGAGGTGGTGTTCAGGGTGTGGGGTTCGGGGAGGGTAGTGCTTGGAGGGGCATGATGTTCGAGAGTGGTTTGAGAGTGGTGTTCGGGGACTGGTGTTCAAGGGTGAGTTTCACAGTGTTCGGGAGGATGGATTTCAGTGGTGCTCGGGTGGTGGTGTTTGGGGGATTGGTGTTCGGGTGTTGGTGTTAAGGGGGTGATGTTCAAGGGGTGTGTTTCAGGGAGTGGGTTTCGTGGGGTAGTGTTCAGGAATTGCATTTCTGGGGCATGGGTTTCAGGAGGTGGGTTTCAGGGGGTGGTGTTCAGGATGGTGGTATTTGGGGGGGATGGTGTTTGGGAGGGTGGTGTTCAGGATCGTGGTGATCGGGGGTATGGCGATTTGGGGGCATGTTAGGTGGGGTGGTATTCAGGAGAGTGGTGTTCGGAGTGAGGGTTTTGTGGGGGTTAGATTTCAGAAGGTGGGGTTTTGGGGGTGGCGTTCAGGGGACTGTATTCAGGGGATATGGTTTTGGCAGATGTGTTTTGGAGATTGGGTTTCAGGGGAATGTTCAGGGAGTTTAGTGTTCGGAATCTTGGTGTTCAGGGAAGTGTTCAGGGCATAGTGTTCAGGAGGTGGGTTTTGGGGCATAGTGTTAGAAGGAGTGGTGTTTGTGGAGATAGGTCGGTGGACGTGGTGTCAAGGGGTGGGTTTCAAGGGGTGATGTTCGGGAGGGATTGGTGTTCGGGTGGTGTTCCACAATGTGGTGTTTGTGGGGTGGATTTTAAGGAGTGGGTTTTGGGGGGGTGGTGATCAGGGGATGGGTTTCAGGAAGTGATGTTCGGGGGGGTGGGTTTCAGAGTGTGTGTTCAGGGGTTGGTGTTCAGGCTGGTGGTGTTTGCAGGAGTGGTGTTTAGGAGGTGCAGTATTTGGGAAGTATGTTTCAGGGAGGTGGGTTTTGGGAGGATGGATTTCAGGGGTTGGTGTTTGGGGATTGGTATTCAGGGAGATGGTGTTCAGGGGGTGCATTTCAGGGGGTGAGTTTCATGGAGTGATGTTTGGGATGTGGTGCTTGGGGGGTGCATTACAGGGGAGTGGGCTTTGGGAGGGTGGATTTCTGCGATTGGTGTTTGGGCGTGTGGTGTTCGAGGAATTGTGGTCGGGGGTGGATTTTGGGGGAACGATGTTCGGGGGATGGTGTTCGGGTGGGTGGTTTTTGGGAGTGGGTGTTCGGGGGATGATGTTTGAAGTTGGTGGGGTTGGAGGGGGTGGTGTTCAGGAGGTTGGTGTTTGGGTGGGTGAGTTTTGGGGGATGGTGTTTGGGGGATGGTGTTCGGGGTGTGTCTTCAGAGGGTGATGTTCAAGGGGTGGTTTTCGGGGCATGGTGTTCATGGGGGTGGTGTTTGGGGGGTGGTGCTAGGGATCGTGATGGTAGTGTTGGGGGAGTGGTATTTGGGGATTGTTGGGGAAGTGATCTTCAGGGAGGGTGGTGTTTTGGGGAGTAGGGTTTGGGGTGGTTTTGAGGGTCTGGGTTTTGGAGCTGGTATTCAGGGTGGTGGTGTTCGGGATGGGTGGTGTTCAGAGGAGAATATTCGGAAGAGTTGGTGCTCGAATAAAGTGGTGTTCAAATTTTTGGAAGGGTGGGTTTTGGGGTATTGTGTTCCAGGGAGTAGTATTCAGGGGGGTTGGTGTTCGGGGTGTGTTTGGGGAGGATGGATTCGGGGGTTGGTGTTTGTGGGGGGTAATATTCGGGGATTGATATTCACGGGTGGTGCTCAGGGGTGTGTTTCAGGGTTTTGTGTTTTGGGCGGATGGATTTCATACCTTGGTGTTCAGGTGGGTGGTGTTTGGGGGTTGGTGTTCGGGGGATTATGTTCAATGGATGTGTTCCAGTGGTGTGGGTTTCATGGAGTGGTGTTTGGTGGGGGGGGGCTGTGTTTCAGGAGCATGGGTTCAGGGATGGGTTTCAGGGGGTGGTGTTTGGGATGGTAGTGTTTGGGGGGGATGATGTTCAGGGGTGTGGTCAGGGTCGTGGTGATCAGGGATGTGGAAGTTTTGGGGGAGTGGTGTAAGGTGGGTATTAGTTAGGGTGGTGTTCAGGAGAATGGTGTTTGGGGTGTAGGGTTTTGGGGGGGGTGGATTTCATGAGGTTGGATTTGGGGGGGTAGCATTTGGGCTGGTGGTGTTCGTGGTATGGTGTTCAGGGGGGCGGTGTTCGGTGGGGCGGTATTCGGGGGGAGTGAGTTTCAGGAGGTGGGTTTCGGGAGGGTGGATTTCAGGAGTTGGTGTTCGGGGGGATGGTATTCGGGGAGGTGGTGTTCAGGGGATGCGTTTCAGGGGGGTGGGTTTCAGAAGGATGGATTTTGGCAGTTGGTGTTCGGGGGTGTGGTGTTTGGGAGGTGGTGTTCGGGATGGTGGAGTTCATGGAGGTGTGTTTGGGATGTGGTGTTCGGGGGAGGTCATGTTTGGGTGTTGGTATTCAGGTAGTGGAGTTTGGGGGCGTGGTGTTCAAGGCAATGGTGTTCGGGGTGGGTAATGTTTGAGGCGATATTCAGGGGAATGGTATTTGAGAATGGTGGGTGATTGGGGCTCATGGGTGTTAGGGGTGGTGTTTCGGGGGGTGGTGTTTGAGGGGTCCTGTTTGGGGTTGCATTTTAGTGTGGTAGGTTTCATTTGGTGATGTTCAGGGGGCAGTGTTTGTGGTTGTGTTTTGGGGAGATTGTTTGCGGGTGGATGAATTTCAGGGGTTGGTGTTCGGGGATGGTGTTTGGGTGGTGGTATTTGGGGTTGTGGTGCTTGGGGGTGTGGTATTTGGGGGAGTGATGTTCGGGGGATGTGGTGTTCAAAAGGTGGTGTTCGGGGGTGGTGTTCGTGGGTGGGTTTCAGCAGGTGGTGTTTGGGGGATGGTGTTCAGGGGTTGGGATTCAGGGTGGGTGAGGTTTTCAGATGGGTGGTATTTGGGGGGTGGTATTTCAGTGGGTAATGCTCAGGGGGATGAGTTTCACGGGATAGCATTCGGGGGTTAGGTTCAGAGGATGGTGTTCGGAGGTGATGTTCAGGGGGTGGTGCCAGGGTGGGGGGGGGGGCGGTGTTTGGAAGGGAGTGTGTTTGGGCTCGTGTTTCAAGGGTAGTGTTCGGGGGGGGGGGGGGGTGTTTGAGGGGATGTTTGTCGGGTGGTGTTCAGGAGGCACAGTTTTGGGGGTGGGTTTCTGAGAGTTGGGTTTTTGGGGAGTTGATTTTGTGGGTATGATTCGGAAGTAGTATTTGGGGGGTGTGTTCAGGGAGTGATGTTGGGGGGGGGGTGTGTTCAGGGTGTAGGATTTTGGTGGGTGGGTTTCAGTGGATGATCAGAGGTGGTGTTTGGGCTGTTGGCGTTCAGAGGGTGGATTTCAGGGACTGTGTTTCAGCGGGTGGTGTTCAGGGCATGGGCTTCAGAGGTGTGGTATTCGGAGTCGGCATTTGGGCTGGTGTTGTTCGGGAGTTGAATTTCAGGCATGTGGATGTTTGGGGAGTGGGTGTTTGTGCTGTTTGAGGGGATGGTGTTCAGCAGGTGGTGTTTGGGGGGGTGTCATGTTTGGGGGGTGGTATTCAGGGGGCTGAAGTCAGGATGGTGTTTGAGGGAATGGCATTCAGACATTAGTGTTCGGGGGGTAGGGTTTCAGGGGGGTGGATTTTGGGGAGTGGTGTTTGGGGGGATGGTGTTTGGGATGGTGGTGTTCGGAGGGCATGGTGTTCAGGTGTTGGTGTTCAGGGGTGTTGTGTTCAGGGGAGTGGTGTTCGGAGTGTAGTGTTCGGGAGGAGCAGTGCTCGGGGAGCTGTTTTGGGGGCAATGGTGCTCAGGGCGTGGTGTTCAGGGCATGGTGTTCAGGGCATGGTGTTTGGGGGTAAGGTTTTGAGGCTCATGTTTTCGGGAAGTTGGGTTTTTGGGATGGTATTCGGAGGGTTGGCATTTGGGGGTTGGTATTAGGGGAGCATGTTTGGCAGGGGTGATGTTCAGGGGGGTGTTTTGGGGGTAGGGTTTTGGCAAGAGAGTTGTGTTTCGGGGGGTGTTCAGGAGTGTGGTTTTGGTGTTCGAGAGGTGGGTTTCAGAGTTGGTGTCGGGGGAATGGGTTTCGGGGGGTGGGTTTCAGGATTAGTGTTGGGGTAGTGAGTTTCAGGGATGGGTTTCGGGGGTGTCTGGGTTGGTGTTTGAGGGGATTGGTGTTAGGGGGATTGTTAGGGGGCGGTGATGTTTGGGGGGTGGGTTTCGAGGGATGGTGTTTGGGGTGTTGGTGATTAGGAAAGTGGGAGTTGGGGAGTGGTATTCGGGGTGGTGTTCGGGGTATAGTGTTTGGGGTATGGTATTTGGGGTTGTGGTGTTTGGAGAGAGTGGTATTTGGGGGGCTGTTTGGCAGGGGGAGTTCAGGAGGATGGTGTTCGGAGTGTAGTGTTCAGGGGAACATTTTGGGAGGATGGGTTTCAGGAGGATGGATTTAGAGAGGTGGTGTTCAGGAGGTGGTTTTCGAGGTGGTGTTCAGGGAAAATGGTGTTCAGCAGTATGGGGTTAGGGGGAAGTGGTGTTTGGAGGGTTGTTTGGCGGGGTGATGTTCAGGGGGGTGGTGTTCAGAGGGTAGGGTTTTGGAGTTGGGTTTCAGGGATGGTATTCAGGTGGTAGCATATGGGGGTTGGTGTTTGAGGGAGGTGATGTTTGGGGGGAGTGGTGTTTGGGGGAGGTGTTTGAAAGGATGGTCTTCAGTGGGATGGTGTTCGGAGTGTAGGGTTTTGGTGAGTGGTGTTGGATTTCAAGCGGTGTTTGGTGTGGTATTCGAAGTGTTGGTGTTTGGGGGACTGGTGTTTGGGAGGTGGGTTTCAGGGTGCGGTGTTTGGGGGAGTGGTGCTCGGGGAGCTGGTATTCAGAGGGTGGGTTTCAGGGGGATGGGTTTCGGGGGCGGTGTTCGTGTGGCGTTCAAGAAAGATGATGTTTGGTAGGTGAGTTTTGGAGGATGGTGTTTGGGAGATGGTGTTTGGAAGTGGGCTTTGGGGGGTGGTGTTTGGGGGATGGGTTTCAGGGAAGTGGTGTTCAGGGAGTGGTGCTCGGTGGGGTAGTGTCCATGGGGGTGGTATTCAAGGGGGTTGTATTCACGGGATGTTGTTTGGGGTTGGGGATTGGTAGTTGGGAGGTAGTGTTTCGGGGATGGTGTTCAGTGTGATGTTTGGGCAGGTGGTGTTTATGGAGTTGTGTTCGGAAATGGTGTTCAGGAGGTGCGTTTTGGGGGTGTGGGGGATGGTGTTTAGGTGATGGTGTTTGGGGTGATGATGCTCAGGGTGTGGTGTTCAGGGGGTGCTGTTTGGGGAGATGGTGTTCAGGGGGCTGGTGTTTGGAGGGTAGGGGTTTTGGAATGGGTTTTGGGGCATTAGGTTAGGGGAATAACGTGTGGGGGGTAGTATTTGGGGGGCACGTTCAGCAGGGTGATGTTGGGGAGTGTGGTGTTCGGGGTAGGGTTTTGGCAGATGGGTTTCGTGGGGTTGGGTTTCAGGAAAATGTTCAGGGAGGTGGTGTTTAGGATGTTGGTGTTCGGTAGGTGGGTTTTAGGAACTCGTGTGCAGGGAGGGTGAGTTTGGGGAGGTGGATTTTGGGGTGTAGTGTTCAGAGGTGATGTGGTATTTGGGCGATGGGTTTCGGGGATGGTATTCAGGGGATGGATCTCACTTCGGGGGGGAGTGTTTGGGGGTGGGTTTCAATGCGAGGTATTCAGGGGAAGTGGTTTTCGGGCTGGCGGTGTTCAGGAGGCTGGTTCGTGGAGGTTATTGTTGGTATTCAGGAGAGTGGGTTTTAGGGGAGTGGATTTCGGGGAGTGGTATTCGGGGGGTGATGCTTGATGGATGGGTTTTGGGGGTAGGCTTTTGGGGGCAAGTTTTGGGGAGGTGGTGTTTGGGAGGTGGAATTTGGGAGGCTTGGTGTTCAGGGATGATTGTTTCCAGGAGGGTGGTGTTTGGGAGGGTGGTGTTCGGGAGGTTAGTTTCAGGTGGGTGGATGTGTCTGGCACCTTAATGCTTGTGGCATGTGTGGGCCCGACATTTGTGCAGCGGGGGAGGTGAGTCAGCTCGCAGTTTGGGGAAGTGGGGATCTGATGCTTCTGGAAAGGGGTGCCCCAATGCTTATGTATGGAGGGGATTTGCCCCAGTGCCTGTGTATTGCAGGGTGGATGTGGTGGGGATTCACTCTGATGCTTGTGAGAGAGATTCCTCCATGTCCATTGGGAAGGCAATTTACTTTTATCGCAGATCTGGCCTTCCTTTAAAGATAGCACATTGATCTCTGTGGAGCTTGCATTGCCGATCTATGAGGCACACACACACACACACACACACACACACACACACACAACCACACACACACACACACACACACACACACACACACACACACACACACACACACCACACACCCCATTGGCCATGCTAAATTGCCCCTTGATGTCATGGGATTAGCAGGGTAAACATGTGGGGTTATGGGGATAGGGCCTGGGTGGGATTGTTGTCGGTGCAGGCTTGATGGGCCAAATTACCTCCTTCTGAATTGTAGGAATTCTATGATTCTAATTACCATCTTATATTCTGTACAAATTATCTCAGCTTTCAAAATGGTAATGGAGAGAAGATGTTAAGTTCTGAGGCAATGTCATGATCTAGTATGAATTAGCAAGCTAAAAAGGAAATGAAGTAATATCTATTTTAAAATGTAATCTAATTTCTATGTTGCAATCTATAAACACTACGCTGCTCTAATCACCAACAGGGTGGGTGGAGATACTTCAAACAGCAGAGTCCAAGCAATTTTGAACCATGTATGTTATTGCAAAAAGAACAAATACTAAAAAACAAATGTAACATGAGTATAACATATGAAGTGATGTGTACAATCACCAAGCCACTGATTCACTGTGTTGTGGATTGCAATTGTAACCAGTTTAAAATTTCATAAACATTGTCAGAATGAAAAGCCAGTTTAAAGCTTCATTCACAACCTATAATTGACTTCATGTTACATTTTAATAAAACAAAATTTTGATTGAGGATGGCATGGTGGCACAGTGGTTAGCACTGTTGCCTCACAATGCCAGGGACCCAGGTTCAATTCCCAGCTTGAATCACTGCCTGTGTGGACTTTGCATGTTCTCCCATGCCTGTGTGGGTTCCCACTGTCCAAAGATGGATTGACTGTGCTAAATTGTCATGGGGACTAGCATATGTAAATACATGGGGTTATGGGGATAGGGCCTGGATTGTGTTTGTGCAAACTCGATGACTCGAACGGCCTTCTTCTACGTTGTAGGGACTTTATGAAAACAGAATGCAAAACATTTTCTCTCCTTGAGTTTGTTTTAACACCATTTTAGAGGCAATAATATATTCAGACCAATAGCCAATACCTATTATAGGTTGGCTTGAATATCATATATGTTATTTTAAACATTAAAAGCAAAGAACTTTGTTATTTTAACTGGCTCAGTTTGATGGCTCTATACTTATTGGAAATACAAATATAGTTTAATTTTACTTTGTTAAATGTTTTCATCATTCACTAAATCTTTTGAAATAATTTTTTCAATGCCATTAGCTAAATGCCAAATTCATATCCATTTCTTTAGAAAATAAAGTTTTAGATTATTTTCCAGAATTCTCCATCCTTAAATGTTTTATGACAAACAAAATGGTAGCTTCAGAATACTTGGATTGATTTTGAATCTGAAAATATTGACCAACCTCCTTAGGTGCATGCCCCTGTGGTCCTTCCTACCCTCCTCCAGAATGCAGCATTACAGAGGGATGGTCATAGAATGCCCAGAGCTTCTTTCAGCCCATTCAACGCAGATAGAGGCATTGACAATAGATAAAATGCAACTTCAAAAAACCATCAACAAAACCCCATTAAGTTTCAGTAAAATGTTTTCTTTGCAATATTAACATGACACAAAAAGAATGAATGACAAATAAGTACCTGAAAATCAGAAAATCAAGAATACAGGTGGGATCCTCCCAAAATCATTCAAAGTGTTGAATTCACATAAAAACTGGAGTAAATCTTGCTGGTCTTTTCAGCGGATATTTCAAAATGAATCTCCCAAACTCCATACACTGTGGAGTGAAGTAATGTGAATATGATGAAAAATCAATGGGTAGGGCCCATTCCCACTGGAGAGGTCAGCAGCATAATGTTTAACAGGCCATTGCACATACTCCAGTCTGTCCGTGCTGAGATTGTCACATGTGCAGTTCTTTGCACTACCAGCCTACCGATTGCGGGCCTGTCCTGCAACCTCACAAAACTGCCAGGCTAGCCTCAACCTGAATCTCCAAAGCCCCACCACCAGATCATAACCTCTCCATCCCCACCTCAACCCTGATGTCCAGCTCTGATCATTGGCTGTCTCCCTTTGTCACTGCCAAAAGCTGAGTGGCAGCAGGAGCCCCCCCCCCCACCCCCCGCCCCCAACTCTCAACAATTGCCGCATAAAGCCCCATGCCTGTAGGTCCCACCCCCTTGGCAGTGCCTGATGCCTGGAGGGCAGTGCCAAGGTTGCCTTTTGTAGATTGCCACTTTGCCCTTGGACACTGCCAAGGTGACAATGTCAAGAGGGCACCCTCCTCATCCCTAATCTCCTGAGGGGACTCCTTCAGCAGGGTTGGGCCACCAGCTTCCCCAAGTGGGGAGCTACTGTAAACGCCACTGCAGTGAAAAACGCTGGTGAAGGGGGAAGAGGCCACCAGGTCTGCTAATTATATGCTAATTCTACTATATTCATTTATACAGCTTCACACTGATTTCTAGTGCAGTGGTAATGGCACCGGAAATCCGGTGGCCAGAGACTCATGGAGAGTGTGGCACCCAGCAGGGAGCCTGCTACACAGTCTCTACCTGAGTCCCCTGGCTTTATTAGTGCAGCAGGCTAGGGGAATCGCCCCCTCCTCCCAATCTTTAAGGCAAAGATCAAATTGAAGATATAAAGCATTCCATGAAGTGCTTATGGATGCTAAGCAATTAAAGTGCTGTTCATTATGGGCGTAACCAGTAATTTAAAATAAAATTAGAGCTTCAGTGTAGATAGCAGTTTACAGGTGTTTAAGCTTTAACTGTCCCAGATTCCAGCAGGCACATTATACATAACATACAAACAAGTCCACTCAGTGTCCAAAGTGTATTGAGTTGTTGCCTGATGTGCTATCATATTATGAATGTTACAGTTGATATTTTTGCCACCTGTACCAATTGTAAGCCCATTGATAAAAACAGATGCTGGAGTTTTTCCCCTCCTGCAGTTGAAGGATTGTGGAGGTAGGAACAAGGGGATGAAGAAAATCAAGTTCTGAGAACTGATGGCCCTGATATCATGGTGGGATAATAGCAAGTCACCATCCCCTCAAAGATCGTTGTGAATCCAATTAGCATATCAATATTGGAATTCAAATAAGATAGCTGACTGGAATGTTTCCCTCCACCAACCCACCCCAGAAAACATATAATTCACTCTCCCAATGGGAATTCATGCCAGTCTGAACCACAATCAAATCGACATGATGTTGAGATGGTGAAAAAAGACTTATAAGAAAGCGGTTGTTGTCCTTGTCTGCAGAGCTGGGACATTGACTACCAATGGCAACCTCCTTGTAGGAAGCTGTGATGAGTCAGGTGAACCTCCTACACTACCTCTGGGGAAGATGGCATCCTTCCTGTCCTCCACAGTCAGGAGGAGAGTGTCCAGCGAGGCATCATGAACCATGGGGCCAGTGATTGCTGTTTCCCAGCAGCCAAGTCGGGGACTCCTGGAACAATGAAGGCTGTCTAAGTGCCTTTTAAATATGGTACTCAGACATAATAGAATGGCATGCCATTTCCTACTTACCCTGTCATGTGATTTGCATACTATCCCAATTGCAAAATTAATTAGATGAGAAAAGCATTATTTGGCATGCTCAGCTGCCCTGCTCTCCAGTGGGAAACCTTTGGAATTCCCGCTCTCACCACTGGATTTAGGCCCAGAGTGGTAAATCTCAGCCAGACTTTCAAATTGTACATGCAGCACATAGAGAAACTCTACCTGCAATATCTTACTGATTTTTTTTTAAGCAATTGAATTTTCCCTGATATCCCATAAGGTGAAGTGCTATAGATTGGAATATCTTCCCAGTGCTTGTTGTTTTTTGGCAGCCAAGTCAAGGAATCCTGGACTATGAATGAATGGCTGCCCAGGTGCCTTTTAAATATGGTACTTGAACATAACAGCAAGCTGTGTAATTTCCTGTCCACTGGCTCATTGAGGAAGTTTTCCTGCTGCTGGTCTAGAAGGTCCTGGGTTCTAATCTCACTCCTGGACTTGTTGACATGAAAGAACCCAACCTTGATGGAGATAGATTAACTTGTTTTGGTGCTAAGTCCCTAGCCTGGATAAATGGGCAATATTAGTGATGGAGAGGCACTGTAAAGCCAAATCCAAAAAATTCAGCATTGTGGCAAACCCATATAACATGGGAAAAGATGAAAGAGGAAGACAGAAAAGTATAGCACAACATGCTTCCCACTACACTGCAATTCAAAGGCCTGCCCCTAATGTGAAATTATTTATTAGTGGCTGTTTGTGGTGTAGCCTCATGTGCATGAAAATCTAAATTGCAATTGCCAATAATAATTTCATATATCATGCAGAAGAGACATGAATCTTGTCTGTTTGGGCTGATCAGCCACTTTCTGATTCATTGTACCATTTAATTTCCTTTAAAGGAGTTGTATACATTATTTTGGGCAGTTCAAAAAAATTACAAATAGAAAAACCCATTAGAACACATATTGCAAATTCAATTGCCACATTATTCAGTCATTTTCAATTTTTCTACCAGTTGATATACTTCTGTGCCTATTGTGGAAGTGTGTGGAGTGACTACAAAGCTATCAAACTCTTCAATCTGTTTATCATCATGTCTTTGATAATTTCAATTCATTCACATATGAGGAATTGTAGTAAGGGTTCAATAAATGATAAACATGGCAACTGATTTTGTTGGATCTGCTTATTTATAACACACTTTAAAATGTCTATAGCAGAGCAATGTTGCAATGGGTCAGCTGCTGGCATTGTTGCAATGTCATGGTAATGGCAGCAAATTGTATACTTTTGTGTTGGTGAGCTGACCCATGGCCAAGAGGTCAGAAAGACAGACGCTGGGAGAAGGAAATGTTTAAAGAGAGAATTGGACCTAAAAAATGAAAGGACTGGTTTTGAGGGGCCCTGTTTGCAACTGACAGCAGGACAGCTTAGTAAACTGGGTTCCCAACCTTCTGTGTCTGATTTGCAGGGCACCCAATATTCTGGCAGTCAGTTTGAGGGTGTACTATTCACATATATGTACCTTTTCAGATATATGGAAATCACTACCTGATTGGTCTCCCAAGGCCTTCCTATATTGTTGTGAACTTAATAATTCACAAAACAGACACTTCATCTGTCCTGGTCCCCTCATGCCAACAATATAGTTAAGAAAACTCACCAATGTCTCTACTTTCTCAGGAGGCTAAGAGAATTTGGCATGTCTGCTAAGATTCTCACCAACTTAGAAAGCATTCTTTATGTTTGTATCACAGCTTGGTCTGGCTCCTGCTTTGTCCAAGACTGCAAGAAAGGGTTGTGAATGAAGCCCAGACCATCACGCAAACCATCCTCCCATCCATTGACACTGTCTATATTTCCTGCTGCCTCAGGAAAACAGCTAGCATAATCAAGGACCTCAGTCAACTGAGAAAAAATACTCTCTTCCACCTTCTAAGGATACATACCATCCAACTCAAGAACAGTTTCTTGCCTGCTGCCATCAGACTTTTGAATGGACCTACCTCGTATCAAGTTGATCTTTCTCCACAGGCATGACTATAACATTACATTCTGCACTCACTCCTTTCCTTCTCTATGTATGGTAATGTTATGTCTATATTGCATGCAACAAACAATACTTTTCACTGTAAACTAATACATGTGACAATAATAAATCAAATCAAAAACTCCATATCCACCTGAAGAGAGAGGTAATCTGGATGAAATGATAAATGAGATAAAACTTCAGGTCAATAGGTGAAAGATAACCAGAAAATTATTTTTCTGGATGCTTTAGAAGAAATGCTTTAAAGGCTCTCAAGTGAAAAACTCTCCTGCCACAATCCAGACAGTTGTGAGCTATCAACTGAGGTTTCCTACACTGAGCTCTCTTGAAACTCGAAGTGCCTGATCATGGAATAAATTCCTAATTTGTTTAATTAACAAGTAACTAATCAAGCGAACAGCAGCCATGACACATTACAGATTTATTGTAATCACACATGAGAGCATGATGATGGACAGAAAAAGTCCAGTTGATCTTTTAAGTATTACAGTCAGGAAAACAAGTAGGTGAAAGAATTGGAGCCAATCTTTACTCAGTCTTACATTTACTTACAGAGTGAAACATTAGAAGCTTACATTTTCTAACTCAAATATTGCTTGTTCAAGTGTAACTTCAATTAACATCCCACCCTTAATGCTAACATACACATACGCCCCAACATATACATTAGGGGCAGGAATAGCCATTCGGTCCCCCAAAGCCTGATCCACTATTTAATAACATCATGGCTGATTTAATGGCCTCAACGCTCCATTCCTATCTACCCCTTTAAATTCTGACTCCTTTGTTAGTGGGTCTATCCATATGTGACTTAAAATAACCCTGCCCCCATTGTCCACTGGGAAAGACAGTTTCAAAGACTCGTGACACTCTAAGAGAAAATAAAACCCTAATCTCTCCCTTAGTTGGAGACCCTTATTTTTAAATTGTGTTCCCTGGTTCTAGTCTCTCCCACAATGGGAAATGTTCTTTCAGCATCCACCATATCAAATACCCTCAGCATCTTTTATGTTTCAATATGATCACTTCTCATTCTTCAAACTCCAAGGGATACTGGCACCGCCAGTTAAATGTTTCCTCATGAGATAACCGTCCTCATCCCAGGTATCAGTTTAGTCTACCTTCTCTGAACTGCTTCTAGCACATTTATGTCTTTTCTTAAATAAGGAGACCAAATCTGTACACAGTATTTAAGATGTTGGGGTGAATTTTCCTGTTCCATCCACCCAGCAATTGGAATGGGAGAGGGGCTCATGGGAAAGTCCATAAACTTGGGCAGGATTTTCCGGTTTTGGGGTGAGTGCAGCCAGAAAATCCCATCTGTGGTCTCACTGATACCCTGAACTACAACAAAACATCCTTACTTTTTATTCCATTCCCTGGGCAATAAACAACTATATTCCATTTGCCTTCCCAAAGTCTTGCTGTACCTGCGTACTAATCTTTTGTTATTCACTTACCAGAACACTCAGATCCCTTTGTACCTCAGAGATTTGGAATCACTCTTGATTTAAATATCTTCCTGCTTTTCTGTTCATCTTGCCAAAGTGGACAAGTTTACATTTTCTTACATCATTCTCCATCTGCCATTTCTTTTGCCCAGTCACTGCAAATAATTATCCATATATAATTAAACACAATTGATGTACACTTAACACAAGCCCATCCCATCCCAAAATACTGGATCCACATTCACCACAGTCCCATCCATGGTAACTGACAGCAGTAGTCCATTAACTTACCCACTTTCTATAAGATGAGATACATTTTAAATGCTCAAACTCAGTGAACTTTCTTTGAATACTTTCCATTAAACTTACACTTACCACAATCCTCTGGAAACTTTTCCAGAGATCAATGACTCTGCAAGAATAACGTATTCCTGGAATCTAGCCCAACTGATCTTTTATAATGTGTCATTTTATAATTTAGGCTCAAAAACTCCAGTTTCCATTGACTAGCCTGATTAACATTAGTCTTTTAAATGAGCTAGTTCAATTGGATCACCTTTGGCCTTTTCTACAATCTCTATAGCTACAGTGTTGGTAGATCAAAATCAGGTACCTGGACCAATGTCTTGTACAAAGAAAGGAAAGGATCATGCTTCTAATTTTGTACTGATCAGATCTCCTTATAAGATAAAAGATGGTCTTACCTACTGCATTAAAGTACAACATAAATCCAAGGGAACAGGGGAGATGAAATTGGAAAAGAAAATGGAGCAGAGCATAAAATGGGCTGTTGATTTTCTATTGATAATCTTATCATCCTATCCAAGACTGATTTAAGCCTAAGGAGAGACTTTTCTGAAGACAATGCTCACATTATAGTATGATATAAGTCCTCCTTTTAAAATGAATCTCACTGTGAACATTCTGAACTGTTACTGTACCTCAATTTCTTCCTTGAAAGCTTTAATGTGGAAATGTAATTCATGCTTTTTGGTCCTTTTCTGATGTTTCCTGTCAAAGCACCAAACTGGATATAGGCAACAATTGCATGTCTTGAATATCTTAAGAATTTCCTATGAAAAACATTGATTTTAATGGAAGAATTTAATTGGAAGCGAGTCTTTATAGTAATCAAGTGTTAAAGGAAAAGGCAATGAGAGTGGCAAGAGCGTTAAGCAGAGATTAAAGAGATATGTATTGTCTCCAGACAGGACAATTAGTGAGGTTTTGCAAGCCCAGGTAAGTCGTTATGGGGGTTACAGATCGTGTGACATGAATCCAAGATCCCAGTTGAGGCTGTCCTTATATATGTGGAACTTGGCTATCAGTCTTTGCTCAGTGACTTTGCGCAGTCATGTGTAGTGAAGGCCACCTTGGAGAATGCTTACCTGAAGATCAGAGGCCGAATGCTCATGACCCCTAAAGTGTTCCCCAACAGGAAGAGAACAGCAATTGGAGTGGGAGAGGGGCTCATGGGAAAGTCCATAATCTTGGGCAGGATTTTCTGGTTTTGGGGTGAGCGCGGCCAGAAAATCCCATCTGTGGTCTCACTGATACCCTGAACTACAACAAAACATCCTTAATTTTTATTCCTTTTCTTCCTGCTGATTGTCGATTGGTGTTTATTCATCCATTGTCATGGCATCTGTATGGTTTCCCCAATATACCACTGCTTTGGGACATCCTTTTCTGCAGTGTATCAGGTAGACAACGTTGGCTGAGTTGCAAGAGTACCATGAGATGATGGCATCTGTGTTGATCATCCGGCATGTCTTGCAGAGGTTGCTGCGGCAGGGTTGTGCAGTGACGTGATCACTGTTCTCCTGAAGGTTAGATACTTTGTTGTGGACAATGGACTGTTCAAGATTGTGTGGTTGTTTAAAGGCAAGAAGTGGGGGTGTGGGGATAGCGTTGGCGAGATGTTCATCTTCGTCAATGATATGTTGAAGGCTCCAGAGAAAATGTTGTAGCTTCTCCGTCCATGGAAGTACTGGGCAATAAAGAGTAGTCTGTCCACAGTGTCCTGTGTTTGTCTTCTGAGGAGGTCAATGCAGTTTTTCACTGTGGCGCGTTGGAACTGTCGATCAATGAGTCGAGCATCATACGCTGTTGTTATGAGGGTATCTTTCAGTATCTGGAGGTGTCTGTTGTGATCCTACTCACCTGAACAAATCCTGTGTATACAGAGAACTTGTCCATAGGGTTGGCTTCTTTAACATGTTTAGGGTGGAAGTTGGAGAAGTGGAGCATCATGAGGTTATCTATGGGCTTGCAGTACACTGAGATGCTGAGGTGACCGTCCTTAATGGAGATGCCATTGTCCAAGAATGCAACTGATTCCAAAGAGCAGTCTGGTGAGTCTGATAGTGGGATGGAACTTGTTAATGTCATGATATTGTTGTTTCAGTGATTGTTTGCCATGAGTCCAAAGGAAGAAAATGTCACTGATGTATTTAGTGTATAGCATCAGTTCAAGAGGTCTTGTTCGAACCTGTGCATGAAGATGTTGTCCTATTATGGTGCGCATTTGGTCCCCACGACTGTTCTGTGTGTCTGGATGAAGAACCGGTTGTTGGTCAAGACATTGTGATTCAGCATGAAGCAGATGAGTTGTAAAATTGCATCTGGAAACTGGCAGTTATCAGCATTGAGTACTGAGGCAGTTGCAATAACGCCATCATCGCAGGAGATGCTGGTGTAGAATGCCAAGACATCCATTGTGACGAGGAGTGCTCCTGGTTCAACTGCCCCATGTGTGCTGAGTTTCTGTAGGAAGTCCATAGTGTTGTGACAAAAGCTAGGGGTTCTTTTTACAGTGGGTTTCAGGATGCTGTCGACATAGCCCGAGAGGTTCTCACACAGGGTGCATTGCCTAATATGATGGCACGGCCGATTGTGTTTGCCTTGTGTATCTTTGGGAGGAGTAGAGATCTCCAATGCAAGGAGTGTATGGGATGAGAGCGTGGAGGATGCTCTGAAGTCCACATCAAAGATCTTGACCAATCTGTTGAGTTGACAGGTGTGTTCTTTGGTCAGATCTGCGGGTAACTGTCTGCAGTGTTTCCCATTGTTGAGTTGTCGGTACACTTCTTTGCAGTAATCCTTTCTGTTCAGTATGACGATGGCCCCTCCTTTGTCTGCTGGTTTGATGTCAACGTTGCGGTTGGTCTTGAGAATGTGGATGATGTTGCGTTGTGCTTGGATGATGTTCTGGGCTGTCTTGAACAGAACCTGCCAGAGCTGCACAGGTAAGTACAGCTCCCAGGACGAAGAAGGTAATGTCTGAGCAGTACTCTGGCACTGAACTGACACTGCCACAGTGACAGGGCAGTATTGGGGGCTGCGTCCTAGGGGGTTCCATGGGAGTGGTGCCAGCGGTGTCACAGTGGTGGAGAGGGCAGTGCAGAACGTTCTGCAATGGGACCAAGTGTTTGGTTGGAGTGGGTGTTTCCAATGCCATGGAGTGGGAAAGGGGGAGGCAAGGCTTGCAGAGCGACATTCTCCATTGGCCTCAAACGGGATCTTATAAGCCTTAGGCAGGTGAGGCGGTAAAATTCCGGCCTCTGTGTCTATTGGAGGAGAGGCTTGTTACAGATCCATTTGATGTTCCTTTTTTCTCTATTCTTTTTACACTAGTATACCCTCTCTTTTAAGAGCCCAAGTTGCTGGCAGAGTGGGCTCAATAGGAATCCCAAAGCTACACTCACCCCAAAGCTAGAAAATCTCAACTGGGAGAATGGACCTTTGCACAATTCTCGTGGTGAGCGGGACAGGAAAATTCCAACCAATGGGTGAAAACTTAATAAATGTTAGGCTCAGACTGAAAACCAATTGAAGCTGACCAGCTCCACAGACAAGTTTTCTCTTCAGATCTTGAGCTTCTTAGTCTAAATCAAATGAATGGGTATGGTTTATACTGTCACTCTGGTGGGGTGGGCCTCGTAGAGCCAGCAAGATTCACTCTATAGACATTAGGGTGCCAGCATTAATGGGCATTAGATCAGATCAAAACAAAAACCCTACTCTCCCAACCACAGAGATTTCGGGGATTCTTTCTTCCCTAAACTGACAATCATCGCCAATATTTCCTTCCCCATCCTCTCGCCGGAGTAAGAATTTTCCATCCAAGTCACTGTCCTCTCTGACAGTGAATGCAGGCTGAATATTGCCCCCTATTTATTAGTCATTGATCTCTCTCCATGGCAACTCTCTGAGGCTGAAACAGGCTATTCAGAAGCTTACTGTTATATTTGAGTCTGAGATGAGCTTTTGACCATGCATTCGTAGCATCATAAAGACTGCCTGTTTCTACTTCTGTAACATTGCTCAATTCCATTCCTGTCTCAGCTTTTCTGTTCTTAAAACTCTTACCCATTCCTCTGTTACCTCTAGACTTGACTGTTCCATCAAACTCCAGGTCGGCCTCCAATCTTCCACCCTCAACATAAACTTAAGATTTTTCCAAACTCTGCTGACATTGTCCACACCATTTTTCCATTCGCCTATTAGACCTATGCTTTTTATCTACATTGACTCCTGGTTAAGCAATTCTTAAATTTTCTAAATTCTTATCCAGATTATTAAATCCCTCCATGGCCCTTGCCTAGTCCCTTCGTATCTCTGTAATCTGGAACTCACTGAGGCTCCTAAGGCAGCAGGTTCCAAATACATGATGGTTATGATCTACATGGACAAGAACAGCAGACACGTGGAAATACCATTGACCACCGAGTTCCCTCCAAGCCATTCACCATCCATGATGCAGTCCCATCCCTGTCACTGGGCAGTTGACCATCACTTTTTCAAGGGTAATTAGGGATGGGCAATAAACGCAGGCCCAGCCAGTGAAACCCACATTCTGTAAATTAATTTTTAAAAATCTCCAGTTGACAATCCTCTGAGATTTTTATGCTTCTTAACTTTGGCCTTTTGAGCATACCACATTTTAATTACTCCACTTTTGGGAGATACGCCATCACTATCTAGACCTAAGCTCTGAAGATTTCTCCCTAAATTTCTTGATGTTGTTATCTCACTTTTCTGCTTTAAAACTGTCCTTAAAAGTTATTCTTTTTACCGAGCCTTTGATTAGCTGCTTGATTATCTCCTTTGTGTCACATTTAACTTGCTAACATTTCTCTAGAGTGCCTTGTGAGCTTTTTCTATGTTCAAGGTGCTATAGAAGTGCAAGTCACTGCATTACTATCAATTGATTCCTTTGATTATTTTTCTGAAGTTTCTAACTATCTTGTTTTGTTGGCTTCATTTGTATGACAAGAAAGCAACTCAGCTTCAAGCAAATTCATGAAAACTGTGCACATTGCGCCGTCACATCATATTCCTTCTGTTTCAAAGTCTGATATTGTATTTTATTATAGACAATACCAATCAAATGGAAGGCAAATTGAAGAATTTGTTCAAAATTTAAGTGACCACAATGAAAACATTATTTTTATCCTTACTAGATTCAACTTTTGTGTAACAATTCAGTTATTTAACACTATTATGCAACTTTATTATGGAATGGAAACTTGTGTGGAAGAAAAATGATGCAAGGACCTATCCACTTGTCTCCGAAAAAATATCAAAATATAAGGAGATTAACACAGAAAGAGAAAAAAAATGACTGGATCAGGTACGGTACCTGAGATTTTGAAGCCACTTTAAATGTTGCACATCCATAAGCCTCAGGCTGGGTTTCAAAGCTGTAGCCAGTTGGAATGACAAAGTCTTCAGAAACTTTGCAGGAAACACGTTCCCAACGTATGCTTGGAAATAGGGTGAAACTAAATACAAATAAATGTCTGTCTGTGTAATATTCAAAACTATAATTTTATAAAACACAGCTACTTATGTTCAGCTGCTGTTTCATTCCTAATAGCTTTTGCTGAGCACTGTACTCATGTAGCCCTATCAGCTACTTGTTTAGACTGCATCACCCTCCAGATGTGCTCTTCTGTCACAGGGGAAACATTCATTCTGAAAACATATGCACACTACCTTTTTCAGCTGCGAAAGCTGTTCCAAATCAAACTGCTCAACACTAATAATCCCTCAGAGTCCCAGTTATTAAAACTTTCCTCATGATACCACAGAATTCATAAAGAATTATGTGGTCTTATATAAAGATGGATATTTATGTGCATGTATATATGTACACCATACATTACATATATGTGAATGTGTTTATTTTATATGTATATCTTATGTATTATAGATATACTATTTTATACATGTATTCACATTTGAATGTGTGCATACACTGGCATACACAAAGCCATCCAGAACTTGCCTGCAGGTTCCCTGAATCTCTGTCGAATCTTCAGCAGGAGAACAAGGAAATTATTGGAAAAATGGTTTCCATTCTTATCCCTCTGCCACTAAATGCATTTCGAGGCTGATGGAGCAAGTTTCAGGCTTTTCCTGGCCATCCCTCAGTGCAGGCCCAAACCATTTTAACTCCCAGGCTTCATGGATATACTTTAGAGTCAAACAGCAGCAGCCAGAACAGAAGCAGACTGCTTCCTTTTGCTAGATAGTGGGCATTATTGATAAATGATACCACACTGCTTGGAAACCAGAACCAATCAAAAGCCAGCAACATTTTTTACAGCAAGTGTTTAATGGCAACAAAGAAAATTAAACTCAGATAAAGAACATGCTAGCAATTTTCAATGTCCTTACTTGTGAAGTTGGTGATACTCACTTATAAATAATTGGACATGCATAAAGATGAGCAAAAGATAGAAGGTAATCTGAATTATACTAATTCAGATTTCGTAGAGTCATAGAACTCCTATAATGCAGAAGGGACCATTTGACCTATTGAGTCTCCACTGACTCCCTGATAGAGTTCTTACCCAGGCCCTATCCCCTTAACCCCACTCATTTCCCATGGCTAATCCGCTTAACTACACATCTTGAGATACTAAGGGGCAATTTAGCATGGCTAATCCACCTAACCTGTACACCTTTTGACTGTGGGAGGAAACTGGTGGAAACCTATGCAGACACAGGGAGAATGTGCCATATCCACATGGAAAGTCACCCAAGGCCAAAATTGAACTCTGGTCCCTGAACTGTGAGCAGTGCTAACCACTGTGTCCCATGCTGCCCTTGATAATATTTGTTAATATTATCAAATGTATTATTATTGTTAACAAATTAATAATTAATAATAAATAAAACTTAACCTAATCTCTGGCTTCTCCTGAAGTTTATGCATTTGTACAATGGACCTTGTATTTTGGAGCAGAAGTTGGGACAGAATTTAGTATCCTGACTTTTTTTTATACCATTATTGATTCCATTGGGAGCAGGTGTAGATGTAAAATGTTTCTGGCACATATCAGCAAATAATAAATAACAATACAAACATCATCTGCTGTAAGTTTCATTACTTCCCCTTTCCAGGTCCACTGAGTATTAGGTAAGCATGATTTTTGTAATTGCTGAGATACCGCGAAAGACCTCAGCTTTGATTTTCATTCTGTGTTGCTATTGGAGTCGCTGTGTTATTCAGGATCTTTTCATAAATCCAGAAAAACTGTCAGGAGAGGGCAGGGGAAGTGGAGGTGGTCCATGTGGATTGCAGCAACTTGTATTTATGTCATGTCTTTAACCAGAATGAAGTCCCACCCAGGGTGCATCACAGGAGGGTTATCACACAAAATTTGTAAGATTTGAGGACTTTTGCCAACCATCTCTGAGAATCAAGGAGGACTCGGTGAGTAGGTTGAAGAGGGTATCATTGTATGAGCTGCAACATTGGCCCCTGAGTTTCCTACATGAATTGGCCCATCTTGCAAAAAGCGGTGGAGAGTTATAGTATATGGGTGAAGCGTGAGTTCATAAGAACTGTGGAGTTTTTGAGAAATGTGAAGACTTTAGATTGAAGTTAATTTTCATGCTCCCCCCCCAACCCCTGCAGGTGATGGATTAAAGGATTGATAATCAATAAGCACAGTTTAAAGGAGATTGGCAAACATGCAAAAAAAACTTTTTATGAAGTAAGTGGTTAAGATTTGAAATGCACTGCACAACAGTGAATACAGATTCAACAGTGCTCTTCAAAAAAGAATTGGATAAATATTTGAAGGAGAGAACAATGAAGTGATATGGGAAAAGGGCATGGGACTGGTACTAACCAATTGCTTGTCAAAAGAACTAACATAGACTTGATGGGTCAATAGGCATCTTGCTGTGCTGCACTACTCTGTGATTCTTTATCCAGAGGTTGGAACTTGCTATCACATGGAGTAGTAGAGGTGTAGTGTATAGTCTGCATGAGGAAACTAGGAATACGAGGGAGTAAGGAATAGAAGGATACAGAGAAGGCTTAGATGAAGTAGCGTGAGTGAAGATTCATATGAAACATGAATGTCAGCTAACGCTATTTGGCAGAACTGGCAATTTCTGTACTGCAAATCTTTTGAATGCAATGTGTCGATGTGCACTTCACAATTTACCCATTTGAGCATTTCTTATGTCAAATATTTTGTTCTTTATTATCGTTTGTTAGCCCATCATTCATGACAA
The DNA here is from genome assembly GCA_024679065.1 of Sphyrna mokarran. Taxonomy (NCBI): domain Eukaryota; kingdom Metazoa; phylum Chordata; class Chondrichthyes; order Carcharhiniformes; family Carcharhinidae; genus Sphyrna; species Sphyrna mokarran. The sequence goes on along the minus strand of JAGIQG010000007.1, from coordinate 71,307,007 downwards.
TGCAATATGTTTTGGGACCGTTGTAAACTGTTCACTGTTCTATTTTATATTTAAATAATGGTCTATCTTTTACTGGAGAAAGTATATTGCACACAGCCAAGAGTAGTGAGGAGAAACAGCTGTAATGTTACAAAATGTGTTAAAAATGCTTATAAATCTTGCTCTCTGGCTTTATCTGTAGACATGCCAGTGCTGTTTTACTGCCCAGTGACACAAGCATCTGGTTACTGTAGCTCTGAGACATTAACAAAATGCAGGCATGAAAATCTGTCTTCTCTAAGTTTGTCCAAAGACTTGCATCACTCTTGACAGGAAGCCAATGTAATTATGGCACTTGGCACCTTGAATTTATTGACACATTTTAAATCAGTATTATTTTCAGTAAAATATCTCCATACAGGAAGAGAGTTTAGTGAGTCCTGCTCAGAGCTTGCACTAACATAGCAAATTAATATTCTAAATAAGTCACTTTTAACAATGTCTGACTTTATTTGACTTTCAAATTGGTGCTTTGTAGCTGTTGAGGCCAAGCATTAGCAAAATTGAAGTCTATTTTGTCAACATAAGTTGTCAACCAGTTCCAGAAACAATGAAAAAAATTGTGAATGAATTAATCTGCAGTAATACTTTTGAAACATCCAGAATGATTTTAATCAATCACTAAATAGCACTTTAATCAAATTGCAGAATAAAATCTTGAGGGCCTAGTATGCAATAACAGTTCAGTGATAATTACAAAACCACACATTAATATTAATTGTGTTCCACACTGCAGTTACTTGAGTACATTGTCAAAAGTTGAGACAGTTTAAGTTACCAACAGTAGGCAAAATTACTAGATGAAGAAAATGTCATTCTTATCTGCATAAGAATATTTATCCTATTTATAGTCATGGAAATAGTCTATCCTTAGCCATTACCTGTGAATGCTTTAGTCATTTAAACTAATTCAGCTTTCTCATCATATCAGTTCATCTACTTATGTCTGTCAAAGATCAACAAAAGGGAAAGATAAACAGTTTGAAATAATTAATTGTAATTTTAAACGAAAGATTAAATTCCTTCTTGATAAAGTGGTTTTGGTAGTCTAATAATCAACTGCAAGAATTGGTTCCAGACCATCAACAGTGCAAGATTAAATGACTAAAATTTAACAGATTATAGTGCAAACAATTTCTAGTTCTATATAATATAACATTGTACATATTGTTGGCTGTAGGTGTTGACAAGTTGCATTGCTCCCATTAAGGCAATCAGCAAGCAAGCATTTTGTTAACTCCTCATTTAACAGATCCCTGGAATGAAGAGCTTGTTGATGAGTAACAGTTGAGGATTCTGGGTTTGTACTCATTGGAGTTTAGAAGGATGAGGGGGTGTCTTATTGAAACTTACAGGATACTGCGAGACCTGGATAGAGTGGACGTCCATGAGTAGGAAAAACTAGAACCAGAGAGCACAACCTCAGGCTAAATGGCTGATCCTTTAAAACAGAGATGAGGATGAATTTCTTTAGTCAGAGAATGATGAATCTGTGGAACTCTTTGCCACAGAAGGCTGTGGAAGCCGGGTCACTGAATGCCTTTAAGACAGAGATAGATGAGTTCTTGATTGATAAGGAGATCAGGGGTTGTGGGAAAAAAGCAGGAGAATGAGGATGAGAAAAAAAATCAACCATGAATGAATGGCGGAGCAGACTCAATGGGCCAAATGGCCTAATCCTGCTCCTATGTCTCATGGTCTTATAGCTGCTTTGTCCTGGATAGTACTAAGCTTCTTGATTGTTGTTGGAGCTGAACTCATCCAGGCAAATGGAGAGTTTCCATCATATTCCTGATTTGCGCTTTGTAGATGATGGACAGATTTTGGTGTGTTACTTGCTGCAGGATTCCCAGCTTCTGACATTTTCTTGTAGCATGTATTTGTGTTTTCATTCATTTAAAAAAAATGAATGGGGTGGCATAGTGGTTAGCACTACTGCCTCACAGCACTAGGGTCCTGGGTTCGACTCCCGGCCTGGGTCACTGTCTGTGTGGGGTCTGCACATTCTCCCTGCGTCTGCATAAGTTTCCTCTGGGTGCTCCAGTTTCCTCCCATACTCCAAAGGTATGTGGATTGGGTGGATTGACCATGCTAAATTACCCCTTAGTGTCAGGGATACTAGCTAGAGTAAATGCATGAGGTTATGGGTATAGGGCCTGGGTGGGATTGTGCTTGGTGATAATCAATGATATTCCTTGGGATGTTGATAGTAGGGAATTCAGCAATGGTAATGCCATTGAATATCAAGGTGAGATAGTTAGATTTTCTCTTGTTGGAGATGGTCATTGACCATCACTTTTGTGGTGTGAATGTTAATTGCCACTTGTCAGCCCAAGCCTGGACATTGTCCAGACCTTGTGGCATTTGGACATGGACTGCTCCAGATTTGAACAATTCCAAATGGTAATGAACATTGCACAATCATCGGTGAACATCCCCACTTCTAACCTTATGATGGAAGGAAGGTCATTGATGAAGGACCTGAATGTCCATGAAGAATTTCCACAGCAATGTCCCAGTGCTAAGGTGACTAATCTCCAATAACCATAGCCATCTTCCTTTGTGTTAGATATGATTCCAAAAAGTGACAAGTTTTCTTTCTGACCACAACAACACAAAAGATAGGAGCAGTCAATAAGAACAGAACTGATTTTGGACTTTAGCTCCGCTTCCGTGCCCACTCCCCATAGTTCTTTGATTCTCAAGACATTAAGAACCTGTCTATCCCAGCTTTAAATATAGTCAATGATTGAGAATCCTCTGGGTTGGAGAATTCCAAAAATTTACAAACACTTTGAATGAAGATGTTTATTCTCATTCTAAATAATCGTCACCTCGCCTTAGCCTACTCTATAAAACTTCTATGGCATCCTACATGTCTCAATAAAATCACCTCTGTCCTTCAAAATTCCAAAGGGCATAGACCCAATTTATTCAGTTTTTCATCACTGGACACACTCTAATCCCAACGAGTGATTTAGTGAGGTTATACTGTACTCCCTCCAATGCAAGTATCTCTTTCTTTAAATGTGGAGACTAAAACTACATTCAGTATTTCAGATATTATTTCAGTTGTACAACTATAGCAAACCTTCTTTATGTCCTTGTTATGCAGTCCAATACATCATTTGTCTTCTTAATTGCTTGCTGAACCTGCGTGCTAACTTTTTTAGTTCCTTGTAAGGGCACACCCGAGTCTCTCTGAACATCAATTCTTACGAGTTTCACATTCTACTTTTCTATTCTTATGACCAAAGTGAATAACTTCACACTTCTCCACATTATGCTCCATCTTCCATCTTGTTGCATACTTACTTAAATATTTATCTATATGTCAATATCTCTTTGCAGTCTCCTGGGTCTTCACAACTTACGTTATTAACTAGCTTTGTAGCATTAGTGAACTTTGATGCATTTCTCTCTGTCTCTTTGGGCGGAATGTTCTGGTCCTGTCAGCATCAGGAACTATGACAAACGAGGGCACTTAATTTGGCAGGGGGCAAAAAAATCAGTTTCCAAAAGGCAGGATAAATTGTTTCGATTTTGTTCCCTTGATTTCCAAAGTAGGTTAAAGATAGGATTTCAAACGCACAATATCAAGAACCCTATTTGCGTTTATTAGCATCTCATACAAACTAATTAAAAGGCCACCTTGTCAGAATTAAGTTTGTCTTTGGAATTAAATTCCCTATCAGTGAGAATGTAGAATGTTCAACTTTATGACTATGTATAAATAGTGTATAACTGTTGAGTTTAAGCTCTTCTGTGACTTTGAAGTTAGTAAATATTGGTTCCACCTTCTTGGCGACATTGCATAACTTCAATCATATCAAGTGCTAATAGCAAAAGCTGTGGCAAGGCTGAATGTAGGAGATAGACTAAATGGGGAAGGGTGGTGTTGGAGGGGAGTCCAGGGAAGGGGGAGAGGGAATGTCTTTAGAAGGCATGGAGAGAGGGGATTTGGAGGGAAAGCACAAGGTTCTGGAATGAACAGTTACAATAAGAAGGGGAGTGGGACACAGTAGGGCCCAGGGTGAGGTTGGTAAATGAAAATCCTTTCAGTTGGGTCACAGAGTGGGGACAAGCCAACTGGCTCAAGTAATGGGACAAGCCAGGATCAGAATGGGCTTGAGGACAGTAACAAGTGTTGGCTGTAAGCAGAAGGAAGACAAGTGGAGGTGAATCATAACAGGGTACAAGGTAATGGTGCGACATTCAGGGTGATAGAAATGAAAGTAATGGTGATATTGGGTGGGTCAAGAACGATGGGGATGTTGTCAGGTGACAGAGGGAGGATAGAAATTAGTGGACTGACTCTGGAAGGTGACAGTCACCATTTCTCAAATCTGACCTTGACCACACATTTAGACAGTTAGTGAGATCCCTTAAAGTTGGAGGTATGCGAAGGATGTATCAGGTTTAAATTAAAAATGAATTCAATACTTTGTGGGCTGGCACTGGGTAATTAACATGTATATTATCATTATAAATATAATTTACTTTTATCTATCAGCATATATACATTCTTTACAGCACAGTTGTCCGCAAAACCCACTTTTTAACTTTGGCGTGTTTTCTAAAATCAGTGTTTATAAAAATGAGCTGCTGATTAATCAGCTCCACCTTTTGTGTCCTTCATAGTAGCCTAGAAAGGGCAAAGAATTTATAAAAGTACATATTGATAACTAAGATCAAACAAGAACAGTTTAACAATTTTTGTTTGTGTGAGTATTCCACACATAAATTGGCTGTTATGTTTCTTACATTACAACAGAGGCTATGCATCAAAGGCACTCCATTGGTTACAGAATGTTCAGGGATATCCTAAGATTATGAAATGTGCTATATAAATGCAAGATTTTTCTTCCAAAATTTCCAAATGATCGTCATAGCTAATAAACATCATGCACAGAGCTTTCTCTTGACAACTTGCAGCCTGCAATATTTACTCTGCAGAAATGGGACCAGAACTTCAGTATAACTGCAACTCAGAGAAAGGGCAACTGTTAACCATACTTGTGTGGGAAAATAATAAACCAAAATGAGAAAAGATTCATCAAGCGTATTCCTTAAAATTTTCCTTTTGAAACTATTCTGTTTCATTCTCTCTATTTCCCTTTAATCTCCTTCATAAAGATTCCATAAAATCTCAAATATTGTCTCCAATTAAAACACTCATCTTAACCCATTTATAGTCCACTGATGGCTGTCTTGGAAGAGGCACTTCCATAGTCTCAGCAGTATAGTCCACAATGTTCTACACATTGTTTGAATATTCCTATTTATTTTCATCCAATGTGATCCCCAATTTTATTTTCAAGGTGACATTCATCTGGCTCTCTTTAAAAAGATAATTCAGCATTAATTAACTTTGGCCTGGAGTTTACTCCATATTTGCATTATCCATTTGGAAAAGATGCATTCCAATCTTAAGTTGGTTAAACATTGCAAATGTTATGATTTTCTCCATTTCTGTATTCATAGTCTAATTTAAAAACCCATTTACATCAATCATAGAATTATACAGAAGAAGGATATTCAGCCCATTGTGTGTGATGGCTTTCTGAAAGTGATAACCAGTTAATCCCATTCCCCTTCTCTTTCCCTTCTCAAGCATTGACCCAAAATACTTTTGAAAGTAGTGCTGAATCTAGTTTCATTTTCATTTCAGGTAGTGCCTCCCAGAACAATTCATGTGTAGAATAATTTCTCATCTCTCCTCTGGCTATATTAACTCTATTTAACAGAAACTGTTTTCCTTATTTACTGTGTCAAACTCTTTCTAAGTTATTCATTTCTCTTGCCAGTTTGAAATCCTGAATTATATCAACTTAATCTTTCTTTCTTTAATGGAAATAAGCTCAGTTCTGAATCTGTGTATTCAAATCTTCTTCTGGTATTATCCGATACTTTGTTAACAGTCATCTATAAAGTTTCTCTTTTATCATAAAAATTCTTTCACTTTTGCTACCTTTGCATATTTCAGAACAAACTCATAGCAGACAGACTCAACACAGATGCAGGAGATACTGATGTTCTATGATAGTCATTCACCAAGACCTTCTGGTGTATGAACAAAAACATCAATAGACATTTAAAATCTACTTCTCTTATCACTCCTTAAGTTTTACTGGCTTGGAAAAGAATGGAATGTGCTGAAAATTCAATGCCTGAGGTCAGCCATAATCAACAATATGTAGCGAACATCAAATAATAAAGTCCTGCTTTTTTTGCCAGAGCAGCTATGAAAGATAATTTGTTTCAATATGTAAAAATGTATTCCTCACAAATGTAAACATTCAGATTAATAATAGATTCCGCAATGTCCTCTAACTCTGGTATTTTTATCTATTAAATGATATTATTACTTGTCATCTATGCAAACTGTGTTTGACAAATTCTACAAACTCAAGTTGTAAAGATGAAGATGCAATGTGATTTTTTTTTAGCCAAAGGAACTTTTGAGTGTACAAAACCAGATTTAATTTCTAAAAGCAACTTTTCAGTAAAACCAGTTTGATTACAGAATACTTTCTGAATTTTTAAAATAAGCATTATGTTGCCCAAAACATTATTTCATAAAAATATGTCTGTAAATTGAGTTGGTGATACTAGTGTGTTCATATAACATTCCTTTACATACATCTAAAATCAAACTTAGTTGAAACAGTGTAGGAAAAAAGTCAATTAATCCATGTTAGTCCAATTGACATTAATAAAAATGTATTTTCCTTATCTTGCATCTTCAAAATTTATCAAGTATTTTACAGTATTCTCTGCATGCATGATGGAACAGTGGTTAACACTGCTGTCTCACAGTGCCAGGGACCTGAGTTCAATTCTTGGCTTGAGTCACTGTGGAGTCTGCATGTTCTCCCCACATCTGTGCAGGTTTCCTCTGGGTGCTCTAGTTTCTTCCCACTCTGAAAGACGTGCTGGTTAGGTGCATTGGCCATGCCAAATTCTCCCTCAGTGTAACGAAACTAGCGCTGGAGCTTGGCGACAAGGGAATTTTCACAGTTACTTCACTGCAGTATTAATAAGCCAACTGTGATACTAATAAACAAACTTTAAAGTTATGGTACATAGTATGACAGAAGTTTGATAAAATTATGTTATTAATCATGGCTGCACAGAATAATATATTGGTGTTTAATGAGGATTTCTTTATATTTGTGAATTTAGTTGGATTTAATGATTTTTCTAAAAATTGCTATTTGGCATTTATGCTAAAGTTGCAAAATAAATTTGATGGATTAATTCATATTGCTATCAACACACAATTACATAATGCATTTGGTGAAATATTGACAGTCAGGGAATAATAATTAAAAATGAAATTCAAAACATTCTATAACTCTCTGTGGGAGGCCACACAGCATTCATTCAGGTGAAAATGTTTGTGTGTATTGGGCCAAAAGCTACATTATATCAGCCATATTAAATCTATGAAGACGTTATAGATACCACTTGAACAAACTATGGTTTGTCGAATGCAGTTCCAAAAATTACATGACTAACACCTAATTTATCTCAGATCTGATCACTGCATGAAATAAAGCTTTATTTTGAGTATAATCTGACAGCTAAATTGATGACTTCGGGAGACCCATGCAGTTGCATGCCAATTGTGGTTTTCTGTTATCAATTTCCCTGTGGAGAAAGGCTTATCCATCTGGTCAAAGTGGTGTATACATGATGGATGCATCTGGTGGTCTAGCGTAAAGCCATAATAAAACATGTACCCTGGGTCCCTCTTCTATTTTTAATGATTGAGCAATATTTCGCAAAAGGAAACATTTTTAGAGTTTTTATGTGGTTCTCAAACTACAATCAAAATAATCGACACAGTAATTCATTATTAAGTTTTAGACATTACCAGATCTTTTTCAATTTATTCATTCATGCATGTAGGCATTACTGGATATAACAGCATTTATTGCCCATACCCAATTGTTCTGGAGAAGGTGATGGCAAGCAGTTTTTTTGATCTACTGTAGTTCATGTGTTGTAGGCATACCCATAATGCTGTTGGGAAGAGAGTTCTAGGATTTTGACACCCCTCTCTCACGCTTGTGCTCTTTCCTGGGACATTGGATGAGCTGCAAATAGCAACAAAAAGAGTATTCAATCAGAGACTGTTTTTTCAGTGCATTGACTGCTAATGGGCATACCATTCAGTAGCCAGTGACAGTGAAGGGATGATGATATAGTTCCAAGTCAGCTTGGGGAAGCTTGGAAATGGACTTGCAGATGGTGCTGTTCCCATGCATTTGCTGCCCTTGCCTTTGGTAGAAGTTGCAGGTTTGGAAAATGCTATCAAAAAACCCTTGCTGAGTTGCTTCAGTACATCTTGTAGATGGTACACACTGCTGCCACTATGTCTGAATGGTGGAGGGAGTAATTGCTTAAGATGCAGTGCCAATCAAGCAGGTTTCTTTGTCCTGAATCATATCAAGCTTCTTGAATGCTATTGAAGCTGGAGAGTATTTCATCATATTCCTGACCTGTGTCTTGTAGATAGTGGACGGGCTTTGGGGAGTCAGAAGGTGAGTTATTCAACACAGAATTCCTAGCCTCTGACTGGCTCATATGGCCACAGTATTTATATGGCTGATATAATTCAGTTTCAATGATAATCCCCAGAATGTTGATAATGGTGGATTCAGCAATAGTAAAGTATTGAATGTCAAGGCTAATGGTTAGATTTTCTCTTGTTGGAGATGGGACCTGTGTAGCATGAATGTCATTGCCATATATCAGCCGATACCTAAACATTGTCCAGGTCTTGTTGCAAATGGACCTGGACTGCCGAAGTATCTGAGGGGTTGCAAATGATGCTGAACATTGTATAATCATCAAAGAACCTTATGATGGAATGTGACCTTATGATGGAATGAAGGTCATTGATGAAACAGGTGAAGATGGTTGGGCCTAGGACATTACTATGAGGATATCCTGCCACAATATCTAAGGACCGAGATGACTGACCTCCAATAACGATGATCACTTTCCTTTGTGCTTGGTGTGACTTCAACCAGTAGAGAACTTCACTGTTGATCCTCAGGAACTTTAGTTTAGTCAGGGCTCATTGATGCAACAAATGCTCACGTGACCTTGATGTCAAGGACATCCTCACCACACCTCTTGAGTTTAGCTCTTTTATATATGCTTAGATCAAGGTTGTAAGGATATCAAGAGTTGATTGCCAGTGATGAGGTCATTGCTATATAAGTGCAGCTTGATAGCACTGTTGACAACATCTTCTATCACTTTGCTGAGAGTAGACTGATGGGACAGTAATTGGATTCGTCCTGCTTTTTTGTGGTACCCAATACGCTACATTTCATCAGTTCATACTAACACTGTGCAGATTATTAAATACTCCTGCAGAGGCATGTATCTTTATTAACAACACATCATTTACAGTTTAAAGAGTACCTTGATTTGGATCTGTTTAAGCCAAATTAAAACATTTTGCTTAAGGGAGGATAAAAAGAATTATGTCAGTAAAACACATTGGCAGATGACACCAAAACCACTTAAAAGCTTTTTAATTAATGACTCGATAGATTTCTGGGTTTGGAAAAGGATTGATGGATTTGGTAAGCAAGCAACTCAGTATCACTGAGATAAGGGGAAAGAAAAGACCTAATTGCTTTCTTTTCAGTTTCTGTGAATCCTGAGTATTGTTTCTTTCACTTCAATAACAATAATAACTCGTGATAATATAACATGCTTTTAATAAAAACAGCAACCTCAGCATCTGCCCAGAGGCAAGAAGACAAAAAGGAAGGCAGAGTCACGTAAGAAAGAAGAAAAGTTTACTGGAAGGGGTGCTTTTCAAGGAGAACCTTAACAGACAAAAAGTAGGTTGAGAGTTACAGGTGTTTAGGGACATTACAATGGGAGGCGGGGTTGCTCACACCGTCAGCATCAAAGGAACATAGAATTCTGTCAAAACGTGATCGACCCAAAACCCTTCTTCCTCTTCCACAGATGTTGTCTGACCTGCTGGGTATTTCTAGCACTCCCTACTTTTATTCATTATAGATTTTGGGTGTTGTTTTAAGAAATAGAAAGGAAAGAGACCATTGCAGCATGGTAGTGTAATGGTTAGCACTGCTGCTTCACAATGCCCGGAACCTGGGTTTGATCCCTGCTTGGGTCATTGTCTGTGCAGAGTCTGCACCTTCTCCTTGTGTCTGTGCAAGTTCTCTCCGGTTACTCTAGATTCCTCTCATATTCTGAAAGATGTGTTGGTCAGGTGCATTTACCTGAACAGGTTCCAGATTGTAGCGACCAGGGGAATTTCATAGTAACTGCATGGCAGCATTAATGTAAGCCTTACTTGTGACTAATAAATAAATTTTATATTGCCAGAATTTTACTAGCACTCAGTTTTTATGTTTTCTGCAAGCCTACTGTCATATTCTTAGTAAGACAACGTAGTCTTGGGTGTGGTGGTGAGCAATGGAGTTGACCAGTAGAGACTAAGAGCAAAGGCATGACTGAAAGTTTTGGCAGTAGATACACTGAGGCTGAGGTGAAAGTGGGTGATATTTTGGAGTTGAAGTAATCAATCTTTATAATAGAGGGGAAATGTGATAGGAAATTCAATGTATAGGTCACAAAGGTGTGTCTATTTTTATATAATTACTTATTAATGTGTTCACAGAAATCAATTTGCTTTATTTTGAACAAACAGGTTTTATTTGTGAGAGGTAATAAGAGTTTTGACTATATTATGACTTCACATAATTTGCTTACATTTATGGCCAAGGCTGATGAGAATCTACAAATTTCCCCACAATCTGTTAGGGAGAAAAAGATGCTGTTTTTGCTGATCTGCAATATTTATTTGAGAATGTGTCAGAAATTTAAATTCATTGAGAATAATATAACTCAATTCAGCTATATACTCTAATTTGGACAATAGCTGCAACCATTTAGGTAGCCTCAGCAGGTTTGATAGTGGGCAGATGCAGTGAATCTGGAGTCAAAAAGTCACAAAGTTGCAATTCTTCTAATGGTGAGTAAGTGGCAGGTTGTTCTTCCCACAGGCAGGTGGCACAAATACAATTTGCATTCACTTGCATCTCATGAATGCTTATTAAATCAACTGCCCACCTGCATTCCATCCAGAGTTTCAATTCTACGTCATGCCAGTGGAAATTTACGTTAGCATTAAACCCAATTACTAATGAGTGGCATGCACAAGGCAGTTCACCATGGACTTCAGGCTCAGTGCAATGGGACCTTTACAAGAGAGATAGTCTACACCTGAACCAGAGGGGAACTAATATCTTGGGGGGAAAATTTGCTAAGGCTATGCAGAGGGCTTTAAACTGATTCAGGGGGGGGTGGGATCCTAAGTAGTTGGGGTGCTAAGAGGGATGAGAGTAAGAGGGTCATAGAGGAAAGCTGTAAAACACAGCAGCGTACGGGTGGGGTAGGGCATGGTTTGAAATGCGTATACTTTAATGCAAGGAGTATTCACAATAAGGGGGAGGAACTTGCAGCTTGGACCAGTACCTGGAACTTCAATGTTGTGGCCATTTCAGAGACTTGGGTAGAGCAGGGACAAGAATGGATGTTGCAGGTTCCAGGGTTCAAATGCTTTAGTCAGAGTAGAGAAGGAGGTAGAAGGGGGGGGAGGAGTGGCATTATTAGTCAAAGACTGTATCACAGTGACAGAAGAGAAGTTTGATGAGGACTTGTCTGTTGAGGTAGTATGGGCTGAGATTAGAAACAGGAGAGGAGAGGTCACCCTGTTGGGAGTCTTTTATAGACCTCCAAAAAGTTCTAGAGAGGTAGAGGAAAGGATTGCAAAGTCGATCCTGGACAGGAGTGAAAGTAATAGGGTAATTGTTATGGGGGACTTTAACTTTACTAACATTGATTGGAATAGCTATAGCTCTAGCTCGTTAGAGGGGTCAGTTTTCGTACAGAGTGTGCAGGAAGGTTTTTTGACTCAGTATGTAGAGAGGCCAACTAGAGGTGAGGCTACAGTGGATTTGGTGCTGGGCAATGAGCCAGACCAGGTGTTAGGCTTGGAAGTTAGGGAACATTTTGGTGATAGTGACCACAATTCGGTTACGTTCACCTTAGTGATGGACAGGGATAGGCATGAAGCTGGAGGCAGTAGTTATAGCTGGGGGAAGGGTAATTATGAGGCCATCAGGAGAGAATTAGGGTGCATAGATTGGACTAGGAAACTACAGGGACTGGGAACATCTGGAATGTGGAGCTTATTCAAGGAGCAGCTGCTGCGAGTCCTCGATAAGTATGTCCCTGTCAGGCAAGGAGGAAATGGTCGAGTAAGAGAACCTTGGTGTACGAAAAAAGTTGATTTGCTGGTTAAAAAGAAAAAGGAGGCTTATGTCAGGATGAGGATTGAAGGCTCGGTTAGTGCAATGGATAGATATAGATTAGCCAGGAGGGAGCTAAAGAGGGAATTGAGGAGAGCAAAGAGAGGACATGAGAAGACTTTGGCTGATAGCTTTAGGATTCTCCCTAATCCTTTCTTTAGATATGTTAAGAATAGAAGATTGGTTAGGGCAAGATTAGGGCCAGTCATAGACAGCAGTGGGAAGTTGTGCGTGGAGCCTGAGGAGATTGGAGAGGTACTGACTAAATATTTCTCTTCGGTATTCACGCAGGGTGATGTAAATGTAGTTATGGAGAACACTGAGGTACGGGGTAGCAAACTGGAAATTATTGAAGTAGATAGGGAGGATGTGCTAGATATTCTCGACGGTTTGAAGTTGGATAAGTCCCCTGGGCAGGACGGGATTTACCCTAGGATTCTCTGGGAGGCAAGAGAGGAGATTGCAGAGCCTCTGGCTCTGATCTTCAGGTCCTCGTTGGTTACGGGTGTGGTTCCGGAGGACTGGAGGATAGCGAATGTGGTCCCGTTGTTCAAGAAGGAGAAGAGAGACCTTCCAGGGAATTATAGGCCAGTGAGTCTTACTTCTGTGGTGGGCAAAGTATTGGAGAGAATAATTAGGGATAGGATTTATACTTATTTAGAGAGAAATGAATTGATTGGAAATAGTCAGCATGGTTTTGTGAAGGGTAGGTGGTGCCTTACTAACCTCATTGAGTTTTTTGAAAAAGTGACTAAGGAGGTGGATGGGGGTAAGGCGGTTGATGTGGTATATATGGACTTTAGTAAGGCGTTTGATAAGGTGGCCCATGGAAGACTTCTGCAGAAAATGCAGCTGTATGGGATAGAGGGTGATTTAGCTAATTGGGTTAGGAATTGGCTAGCAGATAGAAGACAGAGGGTGGTGGTTGATGGGAGATATTCATCGTGGAGTTCGGTGACAAGTGGTGTACCTCAGGGGTCTGTTTTGGGGCCCTGCTGTTTGTAATTTTTATAAATGATCTGGATGAGGGTATTGAAGGATGGATTAGTAAATTTGCAGATGACACTAAAGTCGGTGGAGTGGTGATAGTGAAGAGGGGTGTTATAGTTTGCAGAGGGACTTGGACAAGTTGCAGAGCTGGGCCGAGAGGTGGCAAATGGAGTTTAATGTGGAAAAGTGTGAGGTAATGCACTATGGCAGAAATAATAAATGTGTAGAGTAGAGGGCAAATGGTAGGATTCTTAGTAGTCTAGATGAACAGAGGGATCTTGGTGTGTATGTGCATAGATCCCTGAAAGTAGGCAGTCAGGTCGAGAAGGTTGTTAGGAAGGCATCTGGAGTCTTGGCTTTTATTGGTAGAGGGATTGAATTTCGGAGCCGCAACGTCATGTTGCAACTGTACAAAAACTCTAGTGCGGCCGCACTTGGAGTATTGTGTGCAGTTCTGGTCCCCACATTATAAGAAAGATGTGGAGGCATTGGAGAGGGTACAGAGGAGGTTTACCAGGATGTTGCCTGGTATGGAGGGCAGGTCTTATGAAGCGAGGCTGAGGGATTTGAGGTTGTTTTCGTTAGAAAGGAGGCGGCTAAGAGGGAACCTAATCGAAACATATAAGATGATTAGAGGTTTAGATAGGGTGGACAGTGATAGCCTTTTTCCTAGGATGGAGAAAGCTAGCACGAGGGGACACAGCTTTAAATTAAGGGGTGATAGTTATAGGACGGATATTGGAGGTAGGTTCTTTACCCAAAGGGTGGTTCGGGAATGGAATGCCCTGCCTGCGTCAGTTGTAGATGCGCCAAGTTTGGTGGCGTTTAAGAGGTTAGTTGATAAGTATGTGGAAGAGAAGGGAATGGTTTAGTTTGGAGGGGCATTGCTTTTTATATTGGTCGACGCAACATCGAAGGCCCTGTTCTGTGCTGTAATGTTCTATGTTCTATGTTCTATAGGCTTCCTGAACACAGTGCTGCACTGCTCCTGCCAGGACAGACTGGTTCAATCTCCATATTGGGCTGGTCTTCATGAACAACGTAAGAAATCTCACAACACAAGGTTAAAGTCCAATAGGTTTATTTGGTAGCAAACGCCACTAGCTTTTGGAGTGCTGCTCCTTTGTCAGGTGAGTGGGTGTTGCGAAACTTCTTACTCTTTACCCCAGTCCAATGCCAGCATCTCCACTTCATGGACAGCGCAATGCTACTAGACCCATAGACCCTCCTGTGACACTGAGTCAGATCAGTGCAGCATCCTTGTCCTGGTGCCATGCAACAATGTTTAACTGGATGGGAATGTGCTACTGCCACAACAAATGTTTGACTGGGGTTGAGTGCAAAGGAGGCTGGGAGATGATGGGGATATGGCCAATGAAAATAAGGGGGGTAATGTAGAAGGAGGACTGTGCAAGGGGTGGGGGGCAGGGGGCAGAGGCTCGAGGCTCATGATGGTACACAGATCAGCTAGAAGGCGGATGAACAAGATGGACAATGGAAGGCAACAAAGCTGTATGATAAACTCGTGAACAAGGGGGGAGGGTTAAAGGAATACACATTATTAACTGGAAAGGGACTGATGAAGATTTCAGATTCAGTGGAAAGAGATGCAAGTGAGGCATGGGTACCTCGCTTGTAGGGTGGGTGGTTGAATCAAAGAACAGATCACTTCTTGAAAGTATTAGCCTTTTTCCCTTTGTGTTGCTAATATCTTGTATGGTCTGGTGAAGACGGGCTGGAGAGAATGATACGAGTGAGCTGGATTGGTATTTAAAAATACTGCTGTGAGCTTTGAGCCTCTCAGCTGAGGGCAGGTGGATGAATCAGCTGCCAGGAAAGTTAGAAGAGAATTTGCTTGGGCATAATTAATGAGCATTGAAATGCAGAATCTGGCGTTGGATCCCGCCATTCTGAAAGGCGGGAAAAGTGCTGCTGGAGACTCCTTCCTCAACACTTAGTCTCAAAATGGAAGGTAATTCTGCCCTTTGTTTCGACAAGTATCTTCTAAATCCCTTGCATGAAATGTCACATTCATATGGCTGCAAAATTAACACCAGGTTGGAATGTTAAATTCCATTTTCTAGTGTTTCAAAGAAGCAACTATGGTAAAGTATGTCACTCACCCTCATGTTTTCCACATTCATTCCCTGAAGGGCCTGAAACTTGGTAAATGTCTCTGACCCTAACCCAGTTATGTCTTGAACTTCCTGCGTTAGCTCTCATTGTAACCTTGGAAGCAGCCATAACAATAAACCGTGCGGGCATAAAACCCACTAAAGCTGTAACATAGTAACGATTGAATTTACATGCTTTCTGAAAATGACTGGCAGATTTGCATTGCAACTTCTCTGGTGAAACAGAATAGTGCAGTAATTGTGTTGAAAATGATACAATTGACAAAAAGAATTCTAAAAGGCAGATATGTTTTCCTCCCTTTAATCTTCACAAGGAATATATTTTACAAAAGGACTAGAGACTAAATAATATTGTGTACATGTAAAAAATTCTTTGGATACTAACACATGCTGGGCATGTATAATTGCTGTTTAGCCAGCTGTTTTTTTTAAATGGGAGTTTTTAAACTGGAAGTTGGATTAGGTGACTTGATGAAAGGCAACATCCCAATTATACTAATTAAACAGCATTTCAACTGAAACATATTTGCTAAACTTTCATTAATGTGCATAGTTTATTGTAAGCTAATATAAATAGAAGGTCTACAGTGCAGACAGAGGCCATTCATCCCATCAAGCCAGCACCAACAATAATCCCATCCAGGCCCTATCCCTGTAACCCCACATATTTACCCAGCTAATCACCCTGACACTAAGTGGTAATTTAGTATAACCAATCCACCTAACCCACACATCTTTGGAGTGTGGGGGGAAACTGGAGCAAACCCATGCAGACACAGAGAGAACATGCAAACTTCCAGCCTTGGGTAACTGTGTGATTTGAACCAGAGTCCGTAACACTGAGACAGCAGTGCTAACCACTGTGTCACCGTGCTGCCCAAGGAACAATAACTTCTGCTTCAAACACAATGGACATCCGGGCACAAACTGCATATTTAAACTTCCTCTTGTTCTTAAGAAATGCTTTATTTTCATAAGTTTCTTCTCAAATTCACTGCCATGAGCCAACACAACCAGACAATGCTTAAAAAAATTTTTACATTAAAAATATTCCTTGACATATTTAAGATTGGTAAACTAGCTTTACTAATACACCTAAACTCGGCATCTAACAGAAAAAGATATGTATTTTTAAGAAGCATCTAGTCCGCTGCATGTAAAAAACCCAATTTTAAACAAAAGAAAATGAGTTTAAAAACTATCTGAAACCATTTACAAGTTACATTGATTTGTTCTGGGCACGGCCAGCTTTGTGGGTGGAGCCAGTTTCTAATGTAATAGTCTTTTAAACTGTGCTAAGAATGGTATACATCAAGCTGTGCTGATGGAATTTGTGTTCAAAATTCACCAGGCTTTTTTTTGCTAATTTCCACCAACTTGCACTGAAAATAAAACCAGTGCAACTTTGTGGAAAAGATATGCAAAACTAAACTTGCACAAAAATACTATTATGTAGAGATGCCAACATTGGACTGGGGTGGGCACACCAGGTTAATGTCTAAAAGGTTTATTTGGAATCATGAGCTTGCGGGATGCTGTTCTTTCTCAGGTGAGTGGGCTCAATACTATGGTCCAGGGATAGAACATAGAACATTACAGCGCAGAACAGGCCCTTCGGCCCTCGATGTTGCACTGACCAATTAAGAAAAAGCAATGACCCTCTAACCTAAACCATTCCCTTTTCATCCATAACAGCTTACATAACATAACAGTATTACAGCTTAAAAATAATTACTGAATCAATGAATTTAAGATCTTGCCAACCAACTGGCCATAGCTATTGGAAGTAAAACTGCCAGACTGAAGGCAAACTAAAAAGCATTAAGCATTTCAAAAATTATCAGGACTAGTGAATGCACAAATTATATCAATAACCACAAAAGGATAAGAAATTTACAGATGGCTTTTAAATGTAGGCTAAAAGTAAGGGCAGTGGGATGTTAACAACAGCTTTGATGAGGAGGCCACAATCTCAATATCCCATAGCTGAGGTGCCTGCAGCAGTGGTAGGGTCATCTCATGGCACAACAGTGTATTCACCACACACAAGTCAGCAGGTCCTGTTTTAACTGTACTTGCTCCTCCCCCAAAGGTGGCACTTAGGACGAACAAGAGAAATCAGACCTTAATGCTGTCACTAAGGGAAAGCAAACATTGATACCAGGTCATACACATGGAGGAAAAATTGAAACTGATTGCACTTTCTTCAGAACGTATGATACAATTTCTTGGATGGAAGAAACATGTGACTGTTGATGGTAGGAGATAAACATAGCAATAGTAAGAAAGGTAGAGAAGATTTATTGGCATTGGGTGGGTCCATGGGATTGCTCATGCAAGAGTTTTTATCTGAAGTTTATCAGCCAGTGTCAGAGAAACAGAGGGAGCTTTAAGGGATTTATATTTACATAGTTGAATAGCAGAAATAAGATATGATTTTAAGTGGACAATTCAGTATTTCTGTGGAAGGAAGGATAAACTTATAGTTATATTCATGTTAGACAAAGATGCTTGCATCTGGGGTATTTGGTTGCAGATAAAACTGTTTCTATTGTGCTTAGAGAAGATTATGGTGTGAAAAATAAACAAGCTGGCAGAAGCATCAAGCCATTGCTTAGCAATCACAGCCATCTTTAGGATAGACAGGCTTTTGAAATTCATTTTAGCTGAATATATTGCAGTAGGAGATCGGTAGTTCCTCACAGTGCCAGGGATCCAGGTACAATTCCAGCCTTGGATGTGGAATTTACATAATCTCCCTTTGTTAGTGCAGGTTTTCTCTAGGTGGTCCAGTTTCCTCCCACAGTCCAAAGCTTACAGATTATCTGGATTGGCCATGCTAAATTGCAGCTTAGTGTTCCAAAATGTGTAGGCTAGGAGGATTAGTGGGGTAACTCTGTGAGGTTTCAGAGACAGTGCAGGAGTGGACCTGGGGAAGATGCTCTGTTGAAGAGTTGGTGCAGATTTGATGGATCAAATGGCCTTCTTCTACATTGTAGGGATTCTATCATATAAGCTTGTTGCTTTTAAGTTCCTTCCTAGACTGTGCACTGACCATGGACTATATATTTTACGCTGTAGACAATGTTTGAACTGTGTGGAGTCTGCACACTCATCCCATGTCAGCATGGGTTTCCACTGGATGCTTTGGTTTATTCCCTTAGTCTAAAATGCTGTTTAGGCATATAGACTATGCTGAATATTCCCTCAGTGTATCTGAACAGGTGCTGGAGTACGGCGACTAGGGGATTTTCACAGTAACTTCACTGTACTGTTAATGTAAGCCTATTTGAGACTCTAATAAAAAAAATTTAAAGCTTCATAAACTCTCCAATCCACTGTTGATTCTTTTCTCTATCAAGCAACTTATTCTACATTGCATGCTAGTACCGTCATTGCAACACAACACAGTTTTACATCTTGACAGTTCTGTATGATCTTGGTTTGTCAAATGTGAAAGAAATATTTGGGCTACCCTATTTCTGGTACTGAGATAATATAATACATTTTCTTCCCTTCCTAGTGTTTTTATTCAGCATTTTTCCATGTTACCATATTAGTTCTTGTGCATTTCTATTTTTGTGACTATTTGAGCAATCTTGTTTTGGTGTGTAATCTCTGTTTCCTTCTCTGCATCAATAACTGTTTTCTCTAATTCTCTCTGACCAGCTTCCATAGCTGAATGGCTTCATTTTCCAATTTCTTCCAACCATCCTCTGCATCAACTAATCTTCTTGGATCTAAATAATTCTTTTTTAATACATTTGCTTTCTTCTCCCACCTGTATTTTGCTCTCAGCCTTCATTAGTTGCAGTTTGGTCTGAGTCTGTTCCAGCTTCATCCCCCTCAATTGTTTTTTTTAAATAACATGTTTTCCTTATCTTAATAGTTATCTGAACTATCCTTAGATAGACTGATAATTTTAAATGGTCCTCTTTGTTAAGAGAATTCTTTGCTGCAAAAGCAATCTTCAATCTGTTTCCTGAATTGTCCCAACTCAGCTTTACTTTATATTGCTCTGATTGAGTGGACCTTCTTCACCCACTCCTAGCTTATTTCCTGAGATCCCAATCACTCCCCTTGTGACAACACCCATCCCAAGCCTTCCCACCCCTCCCACCCAGACCCCTAACACATTTTGAGCACTATGGTGGTACAATAGTCCGTACTTCTGTCTCAGTATTCCAGGGACCCAAGTTCAATTTCAGCCTTGGGTAGCTGTCAATGTGGAGTTTTCATATTCTCCCTGTGTCTGCATGGGTTCCAGTTTTCTCACCAATCCAAAGATGTGGAGGTTAGGTTGATTGACAACACTAAATTGCCCCTTAGTGACAAGGGGATTAGCAAGATAAATACATATAATTACGAGGTTAGGGCCTGGATGGATTGTTATTGGTGCAGGCCAGGCCTTCTCCTGCACTGTAGGGATTCTAAATTTCTATAACTTTTTCTCCAGTTCCCTGGACTGAGACTCAGGAAGTTTTGTGCAATACTGTTTCCAGCCACTGTAGCGCTGTTCCTGGAGGGATTGGAGAGCTGCCTGCCAATCTGGCAGGATCTTCTCCGAGTGAGGTGAGGAAAACCTACCTACTGTCAACCAGGGTTCATTAGAATGTAAAATGACAATGCGGCTCTTAGAATCAGTAGGGATGTAGTCAAAGGGATGAGTGAGCAGAGTGGCTGAGCCCCTGCTGTCTCAAAAATTCTGACCACAGCCAAATTTGATACTAAAACTTTTGTGGATTGAGGGAAGAAATTTGGACTGCATTAAAAATTGAAGAGCTAAGAGCTGTTGGCAAGCAGATAGACATTAGTGTAAGACCTAAAGTGAAATTATCCAAATCCTGACTTTTCATTTTGATATTGAACCAGAAGCAGAAAAGCAAATGTAGAACCAGAAATTGCCAAAATAAGGTTAGCTAGAATCCAAATAAACAGGATAACTGCCATAAGAAAGATCACATTAGATTTTACAATGCAAAGGGAAAAGAACAAAGGAGTGGAAAGGGAAAAAGAAATGAAAAAAAGAGAGAGAATTGGAGAGTGGGAGAGAGAAATCCAGAAGTTTAAATCGGCAAGGACAAAGAACTAAAATTGGATACCACAAGAAATTTGGATTTGGATTTGGATTCAGGGCAAAGCCTTGATTTTCTGAAACATTTACAGATACTATCCAAATTCACTGAAGAAGAAGTTGAATCCAAAATCATTTCCTTTAAGAAAATTGAAAAATACTAAAAATAGATAAAGAGATTTGGACCCACCTCTTGCAGGGTTAATTATTTGGAAAGTCTTGCAAAATATATTGCATGTTATCAGAGGGAAGCTGTCTGGGTAATGAAAGAAGGGAAGCTCCATTTTAAATGCCTATGAGCTCATACTGGGAGACAGACTGACAGGAATTCATAAATGGCCTGCCAGACCTAAATTCAATTGTAAAGAGAAACACATGGCAGCGTTTTCTGCTCCCATCAGCAGTGGGCATCATGGTGGTGGAATGGGAAAATGTGGAGAGCTGCCAAAAGCCAGTTTCTTGCCAATGTAAAAAGAGTTCGCAATTTTCCGCTCTGACTTTCATAGTAGGTCGGGTAGCCTGCTGTGCTATGTCAGGAATCTCATTTGTGTACATTTGAATATCATGAACATTCATAAAAAAAATACCTAACCAGAATCGCACCCTCACTCCAAATCAAATGGCCATGTCAACAGCTAATTAAACTGACATGATTCATAATTGGACATAAATAATGTGGAACTGATCATCACCATTTCACTTGTGATCTTGAGATGTTCCTCTATCTTTCATTCTTCTACACTTGCAGCTGCTCCAACTGTATGCCAAACTTGGGCAAGCAAGACCAATGGGAACTCAGGTGGGAATGGGAGAGTCAGAGCCAAGGCTCATCACGTGGGACAAGTGAGTGAGTGGAGGGGTTGTGGGGGAAGACAATGGTGGTGAGTGCTGGAAGGGAAAGATTTGATTGGGATGGGTGAGGTGTGAGACAGGACAGAAATAAGCAAAGGGTCTGAAGGGCAAAGTATTGATTGGGGTGGGGGAAAATGACAAGAGAAAAAAATATCCAGACACAAGGGTGTGGGGAATTAGTGAAGGCCAGAAAGCAGAAACACCCCAGGCAGCATCCAACAAATAGATGGGACCAGCAAGTTGAGACAGTCTTGTGCATCTGTGCTCAGCAAGCCTGTCTCCTGGTACCAGTCAGAGACAGGAAGGGTCTGTCAGTCTTGCGTCAATCATGCCCAGAAAGGCATAGTTAGTTCCTCACACATGTTGGTCTTGGAGGTTAGTGTCTTGATACTGGACTACAGATGTGACAGTCACAGTCAGGGGAGGCATCTACAATCTGTAGATGAGGAACAGATCATTTGGAGGAAGCACTTGACTATCATTTATTATCAAAAGCATTAACATTGCAATTTTATGATCCTAATGAGACAACTTCCCCATCATTTCAAACCTCACAGAAAGGTCTGGGCAAACCAATTGCATTTGCTTCAAAACCCATTCATAAGGCAATGCAATTACTCTAACACTGAGTAGGAAACATTAGCTTTAGTTTTTGAATTCATAGAGTTTCTTACCTATTTATTTGATAAAATGGTTTTGCTAGAGTCTGATCACAAGTCACTGGAATGATTTGGTGAAAACCATTGACCAGTTTACTGCCAAGATTATATGTGTCTTGATAAAGATTCAATGTATGACTATGAAATTAGGGCCAAATTCAGGTAGCCTGATGGTCACATCAGGTACATGTAGCAAATTGCCTAACCCAGTATATACAGGAGATATACCTTAGATCTGCAAGTTGAGGACTGTCAGCTTGGTCAATGGTACCCTGGTAGTAATCTTCCAAAATCATTTACTTCTGGAAAAGTCCCAGTGAATTGGAAAACTATTAATGTAACACCCTTATTCAAAAAAGTAGGGAAACAAAAAACACTTAACTATAGGCCAGTTAGCTTGACCTCTGCCAAGTGTTAAAGTCCATTATAAAGGATGTAATAGCAGAGCATTTAGAAATACATAATATCAGAGTCAGCATGGCTTCATGAAGTGAACGTTATGCCTGACAAATGTATGAGAATCTTTTGAGGCAGCTACCAAGCCACTCTTGGTGATGGACATTGAGTCAGAGTCCATTCTGTGCCTGAATTACCCTCATTTATCTTCCAGGTGGTATTCAACATGGAGTAGGTTTCCTTACCCGTGTTTGATCTAATACCAATGACTTCCTGGGGTCCAATCTCAATCCTGAAGACTCCCAGAGCCACTGTCTCCTGACGTTTATTCACTGTTCCACCATCCATGGTGAGTCTGCCTTTCTGGTGGGATAGTAATATAGAGGTGTCTGGGACATTGGCTGCAAATTATGTTGGGTTAGTATTGACTAGGTCAGCTGTGACTTAATTAACCTGCAGGACAGTTTTCTTGGTTTTGATTCAAGCTCCTGGCAGTTGGTGAGAACTATCCAGCGTGACAGGGTAGAGTGTATTATTGTCATTGCCAGTACCTAGATCAATACCTGTGTTTATTCTTTTGGTGCAGGCACCCAAAAAATGATTAATTAGAATAGGAGACAAATAGCAGAGTGGTGTTATATTAGTAGAATACCAGTTCAAGATTAGTTATTATTTCAAGTCTAATCAGTCTCAGTGGCAATTTTCTTGTGTATAAGTACAATAGCAAGAAATGATCTTGGATCAGAAGATGTATAATGCATATGGCTGGAGGTAAGAAATAACAAGGAGAAGATGATGCTGGTGGGAGAGGCCTATAGCCCCTGCTATATTGTAGAATGGAGAATAAATCAGGAGATAATGAGGAAATGTACAAAAAGAACTACACCAATCATAGTGACATTAATCTTTATGTGATTGGGAAAACCACTAGAGAAAAAGGGTGAAGGAAACTAATAGGGCTAAACGCTGATAAATCCTCTCAGGCTGAGGGATTACATTCTGGTAAAGTAAAGGACGTAGTTGCAGAGATAATGGATGCACTGATAGTAATATTCCAAAATCATTTACTTCTGGAAAAGTCCCAGAAGATTGGAGAACTGCCAATGTAACACTCTTGTTCAAAAAAAAAATAGGAAGACAAAGAACAAGTAACAATAGGCCAGTTAGCTTTAACTCTGCCAAGTGTTAAAGTCCATTATAAAGGATGTGTTAGCAGAGCATTTAAAAATACATAATAGCAAAATAGAGTCAGCGTGGCTTTATGAAGCGTGACAAATGTATACAAATCATTTGAGGTAGTAAATGAGTAGGATAGATAAAGAGGAACCAATAGATTTAATACACTTAGATTTCAAAAAAATATTTGATAAGGTACAGCACAAAAAGTTACTTAATAAGATACAAGCCCATGGTGTGGGGGTAGTATATTAGCATGATAGAGGATTGACAAACTGACAGAATACAATGAGTTGGGATAAGTGGAGCATTTTTAAGATTGTAATCTGTAACCAGTGGAGTGCCATAGAGGTCTGTGGTGGGATCACAATTATTTACAAAATATGTTAATGACTTGGACAACTGAAGTGAATGTACAATTGCTAAGTTTACAGGTGACACAAAAATAAGTGGGAAGGCAAGTAGTCTGGATGACACAGTGCGCGGGATTTAGGGACCACGCTCACCCCAAGACTGGAAAATCCCACCCGACGTCAATGGACCTTTGTATGGTCCTGTCCTGCCCGCTACGATTCCCATAGTGGGTGGGACAGGAAAATTGTACCCAAAGAGTTTACAGAGGTACATAGACAGGTTAAGTGAGTGGGCAAAAACTTGACAGATGAAATCCAAGTCAGAATTCTCCCCAAAAAATTGAAAGTGTGGAATTCACGTGAAAACTGAAGAAATTCATGTTGGTTTTTCAATAGGAGTAGTGTATTGCAGAGGCTACTGGTGTGAACATTATTATAAATCCATGGGTGGTACCTATTCCCAGTTAGGAGGCTGAAACCAGGGGACCTCTGTGCAGGGCCACTGCACATGCACAATCAGCTTCCAGATTGCTGGCCAGCTCAATCGCTAGCCAATCCCACAACCCCTTCAATGCTGCTCCTCCAACTAGATCCCCCCCCAAAGGCCTAATTGCAGGCCCCCTAATCATTTGTGCACCAGCCTTAACTTCTTCCCCATCCGGACTGCCCCAATTTCCAGGCCCCTGCCCAATAGTAACCTCCCCCAGAAGGCAGAACACCCCCTCCTGCTGATCCCCCCCCTAGCCCACCCCAATCATGAGACTTCCTCCTTAGTTGACCAACTGCAGTGACAGAGTGATGTGTCCCCCTACCCCCAACCCCACTGATTTCCCCCTAAACCCACCCCATCAGGCCCCGTTCCCCCATATGTTCTGTCCCTTGGCATTGTCCCATGCCTGATGGATAATGCCAAGGTGCTCCCGGATGTAGGCACTTTGCCCCTTAGACACAGGGTCAATTTTTTGGGGAGAGTTCTGACCTATATTTCATCTGTCAAGTTTTTGCCCACTAACTTAATCTGTCTATGTATCTCTGTAAACTCTTTGGGTACAATTTTCCTGTCCCACCCATCATGGGAATCATAGCAGGCAGAACAGGACCATGCAAAGGTCCATTGATCTTGGGACACAGGCTGGCATTGTCAGGGTGCCTACGTCCAGGGGGGCATTACCTCCAGCGCTCAACCACTTTGGGGGCCTGAATTGCACCCCAATCACTCCAGTGGGGTCAGGCCACCAGCTCCCCAAAAATGGGGAACTTCTGTAAAGCTTGCATGAGTGAAACACTCTGGTGGGGTGGAGGAGGCAAGCTGACACAAAGAATCCAGTCCTGGTCCCACCAATATTATTTAAAATATCATTTAACTGCTAGCCCCATCTCCTGCTGATTTCCAGCACGGAACAGATTGTGACAGAAATCCGGCACTGGGGGATGCTAGTGAGGCCCCCCTGGGAGTTCTGCACATCACCCCCTTTCCCCTGCATGTGATTCTCGCAGCCCTTTGGAGTTCTGATGAAGAGTCATCTGGACTCAACACTGCCTCTATTCTCTTCCCACAGATGCTGTCAGACCTGCTGAGATTTTGCAGCATCTTCCGTTTTTGTAAAGGAATCAAAGATTATGAGAATAAGGCAGAAAGATGGAGTTAATGTGGAAAACTCAGTTAGGGCACTTGAGAGTTACAAGTTAGTCAGGAAAGACTTAAAACGAAAGATAAGAAGAGCCAGGAGGGGACAGGAGAAGTCTTTGGCAGATAGGATCAAGGAAAACTTTAAAGCTTTCTATAGGTATGTCAGGAATTAAAGAACGACTAGGGTAAAGTTAAGGCCAGTCAAGGACATTAGTGGAAAATTGTGTGTGGAGTCTGAAGAGATAGGAGAGGTACTAAATAAATATTCTTCATCAGTATTCACACAGGAAAAAGACAGTGTTATCGAGGAGAATACTGAGATACAGGCTATTGAGGTTCATAAGGAGGAGGTGTTAGCAATTCTGGAAAGTGTGAAAATAGCTAAGTCCCCTAAACTGGATGGGATTTATCTAGGATTCTCTGGAAGGCTAGGGAGGAGATTGCAGAGCCTTTGGCTTTGATCTTTAGATCGTCCTTACCTACAGGAATAGTGCCAGAAGACCGGAAGATAGCAACTGTTGTCCCCCTGTTCAAGAAAGGGATTGGAGATAACCAGTGACTCTTACTTCTGTTGTGGGCAAAGTTGTGGAAGGATTATAAGAGATAGGATTTATAATTATCTAGAAAGGAATAATTTGATCAGGGATAGTCAGCACGGTTTTGTGAAGGGTAGGTCGTGCCTCACAAATTTTATTGAGTTCTTTCAGAAGGTGACCAAAGAGATGGATGAGGGTAAAACAGTTGATATAATGTACATGGATTTCAGTAAAGCATTGACATGGTTCCCCAAGGTAAGGAATTGCAGAAGATATGGAGGCACAGGATGAAGGCTGATTTAGCAGTTTTGATCAGAAATTGGCTCGCTGCAAGAAGACAGTGAGTGGTGGTTGATAGGAAATTTTCATCCTAGAGTTCTGTTACAAGTGATGTACCACAAGGATCTGTTTTGGAGCCACTGCTGTTTGTCATTTTTATAAATGACCTGAATGAGAGCATAGAAGGATAGGTTAATAAATTTGTGGATGACACTAAAGTCAGGGGAGCTGTGGACAGTGTAGAAGGATGTTGCAGATTAAGAGGAACATAGATAAGCTGCAGAGCTGGGCTGAGATGTGGAAATGGAGTTTAATGTGGAAAGTGTGAAGTGATTCATTTGGAAGGAGCAACAAGAATACAGAGTACTGGGTTCATGGTAAGTTACTTGGTAGTATGGTTGAGCAGAGAGATCTTGGTGTCCATGTGCATAGATTCCTGAAAGTTGGCACCCAGATTGACAGGGTTGTTAAGAAGGCGTACAGTGTTAGCTTTTATTGGTAGATGGATTGAGTTTAGGAGCCATGAGGTCATATTACAGCTGTACAAAATCTGTGTGGCAACACTTGGAATATTGCGTACAGTTCTGGATGGCACATTATGGGAAGTACGTGGAAGCATTGGAAAGAATGCAGAGGAGATTTACCAAGATGTTGCCTCGTATTTTGGGAAGATCTTATGAGGAAAGGCTGAGGGACTTGAGGCTGTTTTTGTTAGACAGAAGAAGTTTAAGAGGTGACTTAATAGAAGCATAAAAGATGATCAGAGGATTAGATAGGATGGACAGTGAGAGCCTTTTTCCTCGGATAGAGATGGTTAGCACAAGGAGACATAGCTTTAAATTGAAGGCTGATAGATATAGGATAGATGTCAGAGGTAGGTTCTTTACTCAGAGAGTAGTAAGCGCATGGAATTCCCTATCTGCAACAGTGGTGGATTTGCCAACATTAAGGGGTTTAAATGGATCATATTGGAATAGTGCAGTTTAGAAGGGCTTCAGATTGGTTTCACAGGTTGGTGCAATATCAAGGACCTAAGGGCTTGACTGCGCTGTAATGTTCTATGCTCTACGTTAAGGATTGTCAAATCAGATCAGTTATGATCTTATTGAATGGTGGAACAGTCTCAATGGCCTGAATGGTCTACATCTCTCTTACGTTTTATAGATTCAATGAAACTGGATCCTACTCTTGATGGTTGGCAGGCCAGTTCTGGGTAAGGGTAGTCAATGGGAAATGAACATGTTTTGGCAGCAGACTGGAAACTCTTTGGTGAAGCTAATAAAACATCGTAACAAAGTAAATCACATTATACTTAATCATCTAGGCCTGCTGCTCCTGTAATATAATAAACTACTGTTGGCCCCAATCCCTTCAAAACACTTTCCTTTAAGTTATTTCCGTCCCAGCTTTATGCATCTAACTGGAAAATAGCCAGAGTACACACATATTGGGGGGGGGGGGGGGGGGTCACCTCTACAGGTGCCAAGAAGGGATAGAGAAGATATCCACCCACATACCCTTGAGGAATCAGAAAACAAAATAATGCATGAGTCAATGCTAAAGTTTGATCACAACATTATAATGAAAAGCTGCCAGCATCTGTGGAGAGAGAAACAGAGTTAATATATTAGGCCAATGACCTTTATTCAGGGCTGGAAAATATTAGAGATGTAACAGATTGAAAACAAGTACAGCACAGAAAATGGAAGGGGAGGAAATGAACAAAATCTGTGAGACTCTGGAAGGCAGGAGAGATCAAATGACAAAAGAAATAGAGACACACGGCAAACAGAGGGTGTTGATGTTAGCAAATAAAATCTGTGTTTCCATGAAGTGTTCAATGGGAAAATGCAGAACATTACCAACAGCTTCCAACTAAAAAACAGACAATAAATGGGATCAGAAGTTAGAATCTGAAATTGCTGAACATAATGTTGAGCCCGGAAAGCTGTCAAAGATCCTAATGAAATTTATTTATGTTTGTTTTTGGATGGCAGCCATTGGTACGGATCCTGCATTTTCTCATTAATACCTCTTCCCGATTTAGTTTGTTTGTCCCATTACTTTTATCTTTTACCATCCTGTTGCTGTCATTTAATCTTTATCGATTTGCACCCTATGATAGGACATACTTTTAATTCTGTTCCTCCTCCCATCCCACCTCCCACCATTATGACTTGTTGGCTTTAACCCAATGGATCACTAACTTTCTTTACGCTCTGATGAAAGACCAATACTGACGTGGAAAGTCAGCTTCCTTCTCCACTGACACTGCCAAACTTGATACCATTTTTTTTAAATTTCGGATTTCTCACATTCATAGTGTATAGCTTTTGTTTATTATTGTGTTACAAGTGGACTTATGTTACTACTGCAATCAAGTTACTGTGAAAATCCCCTAGTTGCCACACTCCAGTGTCTGTTTGGCTACACTAAAAGAGAATTTAGCACAGTCAATGCACTTAACCAGCATGTCATTCAGATTATGGGAGGAAACCAGAACATCCAGAGAAAGCCCCACATAGACAAGGGAGAACATGCAGACTCTGCACAGGGAGTGACCCAAGCCAGGAATTGAACCTGGGTCTCTAGAGCTGTGAGGCAGAATGCTAACCACTGTGCAACCATGTCACCCCACAAATTAAAGCTGGTTGTGCTGAAATTCAGCAGCCAACCTTTGTGACAACAAAACGGAAGAATATAAAGAATGAAATAAAAGCAGAAAATATTGGAAAGGTTCATCAAGTCTGGCAACATGTGGAGAGAGAGAAACAGAGTTAACGTTTTGAGCCCATATTACTCAGAGCTAAAAAAAGTAGAAATGTTTAAGAGGGGGTTGAGCAAGTGAAGCAAAACAGAAGTTCAGAGATAGGTGGGAACTCAGGAGAGATTTAATAACAATGATATGCACAAGTCAAAGGGAGCGTTAATGGTAGTGTTAATGACTAAAGAAAATGCTCATAGTGGCTTAAGAGAAGACAGCAGAATTTGTTAATAACAGAACAAGTGTTCTTTGAAAGCAAAGCATAAGAACAAGTTACAGGCTGACCCAAAGTGAGAGGGGGTGGGGAAAAAGATAAGATTCAAATGAAAGAGATGGAAATAGAAGACAGAGCTGATGCTCTGAAGTTGTTGAACTCATTGTTGAGGGCAGAAAGCTCTAACGTGCCTAATCAGAAGCCCCAAGTTCCCTAAGTTTATAGTGACTTCACTGGAGCATTACATCTTGTTGAGGAATGAAATGTGGGCAATAAAGCAAGATGGAGAATTAAAATAACAAGCGACAGGAAGGTCAAGATCATGTTTGCAGACCTGAGCAAAGGTATTTCCCAAAGTGATCAGCCAGTCTGTGTTTTGTTCCTTGCTATAGGACTGCATTGTGAAGAGCAAATATGGTACACCAAATTGCAGGAACTGCAAGTGTAACACTGCTTCACATAAAGACAAGTTTGGGGCATTGATGAGAGAAAAGTAAAGGGCCAGGTTTACACCCCCTGTGATTGCATGGAAATATGCTGTGGGAAGGGGATGAGGATTGTGGGTGTTGGAGGAGTGGACCAGGGTATGTTGGAGAGTCATGGAGAGAATGATTTTATAATTTTTCTTCACCTGCAGAGGCACCATTCTAAAAAGTACTGTTAGATTTATTAGATTTTGCTCTAAGTGGCTTGAGCAAGAAATTGTGCAGGTGCTGCTGAAATATGAAGTTCCTCTTGTGATGACATTCTTTAGAAACACAATACTAACACAATTCAGAAGACTAAGATGATATCACATCTCTCAGCAGGTCACCCAACAGTTGTGCACCATTGTAATCAACTATCTAATATACATTCAGAATGTTATATCATTGCTCTTTCGATTATAAAATAAAGTTTCCCCCATCAGTCATTATTAGTGAGTATAAAATGTTTTGTAGCCATTGATTTATTTTTTGATAAAATATTGGGCTTATTATTTTACCATGGAGGCAGGAAATAGGCTCATTTACAGATCAGCTCATTTACTTTTGACCAAATTTCATGTGAGGGATGCTCTTAATTTATATAGAGACAGATTCTTTGATAATTGGGAGCCTGTAGAGCTGGGAGTGAAGGCAGGTCAGATTGAGTGTCGTTCTCATTTAGACTCACATTGCCGCCATGACTGAAGCTGCTGGTTGTCCTGTCAGAAGAGACAGAAAACTAGCATCGAGAGCAGGGCTATCCCTCACTTCATTGATGAGGACCTGAATATCTTGCTGAGAACATGTTTGAGAGAATGTTCTTCACCAAGACGGTGGCTGGAAGATGCCACCAGCTGACAGCAAGAAGCCCGACTCCAGATTGCAAGAAGTGAGACACAAAGATCCTGGCTTCAATGCTGGAAATATCTCCATAACCTCATCTGTCTAGATAAGGTAAGTGTGATCCCTTCAGCCAGGTCTCAAGTCTTGTATCTTGCAGCCACCATAAAACCTGAGAAGCTTTAGGGCAAATGTACCTTCTGAAGATAGGAGGTGTGAGATATTAGGAAGGGTAAAATGTTCATTAAAGGGATACAAAACACTCCACACCAAATGCACCGAATTAGTTAGCCTCAGTACTAGAGTGGATTTTACTCTCCTAGGCTAGCTCTCATTATTTCCCCTTGTGTCTCCCACAGATACAGACAACCAACTCAGAACAGCCTCTCCTCCTATTTCTGTAAACCTTGGCAGCACAAGGGAAAAGAAGAACAAAGAATAAAGAACGAAACAGCACGGGAAACAGGCCCTTTGGCCCAACGAACCCACCCTGCCACCCTGATGTTCCCACCTCTACCCGTGATCCCTGTCCATGTTCATAGATCTATGGATTAAAAACCAAATTTGAGACAAGTTAGGGAGAATTTGCTTTGCCAATTAGTCTAAGAGCACATTTTTGGGATGTGGGAGGAAACTGGAGCACCCGGAGAAAACCCATGCAAGCACGGGGAGAATGTGCAAACTCCCACAGACACAGGCCCAAATCCATGTCTCTAAACAGAGTTGTATTGCCCGTCAAATGGTCCAGGTCAAGCGTACACTAACAACGTGAAGCACTAGGCTACTCTCGAAAAATAATCCAAGAGCAGCCCTCTCACGACCCATTGCGTGTATGCCCCTCATTAGGCAACAAGGCGGACCAAAGTACCTGTAGGATAAAAACAAGTACATCAATATCATCATCTATTTACACACTTCCCAGGGACTCCCAAGGCTCATGATCCCTATTTTAAATCAGTTTTCTATACCCTCCATTCCCATTCTGTTCATGTGCCCATCTAAGTATTTCTTAAATCAGAGTGCCTGCCTCCACCACTTTACTTGGCAGCGCATTCCATACCCCCACCACCCTCTGTGTGAAAAAACTCCTTCTAGCATCCAAATTATACCTTACCCCCCTCACCCTAAGCCTGTGACCCCTCGTGCTATTTGAGTCTATCCTAGGAAAAAGCTTAACCCTGTTTACTCTATCTATACCCCTCATAATCTTGTACACCTCTATTAGATCTCCTCTAAGTCTACGTCTTTCTAAGGAAAACAGCCCCAATTTGCCTAACCTCTCCTTGTAACTCAGCCCTTCCATACCAGGCAGCTTCCCGGTAAACCTCCTCTGCACTGTCTCCAGAGTCTCCATGTCCTTAGAAGAAGCAACATAACATCTGATGAAGGCATCATCCACCAGCTCAGATATCCTCATCTTTTGATGTCCATGTGCATGTGCAGAAATGATGCCACAGGTACAATCACAGTGCCAGTGGGCAGGAGACGCCAGAAGCACAGGCAGTGTTGTCAAACCTCTCAGAGGAGAATGGATACTCAGCCCTGTTCAAATGGGCAAGGTGCAAGGTCTCAGGAACCAAAGAAGGTTCTACATAGACCAACAGAGCTAAGGCAGCGCAGGGTAATGGGCAGAGAACAGAGGAGTTCATCCAGGCTCATTTATGTCACAATGACTCAGGGGAATGATCACACAAACTCCTCTATAGTGAGAGTGGTCACCCTCATTGAGTGATTCCACATATGACTCACTGAGTCCATACAGGAATTCAACACTATTGTCTCTGGATTCATGATATATGGCATAACATGGACAGATCAGTGACACGGGTTCCTTGGCATGCCAATTTCTTTCCAGCTAGTGTCCCTTACCAGGCACCCAGCATGGGCTGAGGATGTCATGGAGGAGAGCAAGGCTGAAACATATTCATCATCATCGGCCTCCTTGGCCTCTCCTACTGAGGAACCATCGATACAGAAGGGCCAAATGATGGAAGCTGCTCCTTCAATGATGCAGGTATGGCAGCCTCAGGAAATGTCTGAATAGCATCTCCATGATGAAAAAACCACCACATGCATCTCAGTCACAAGCCACAGCAAATGAACAGTCTGTCTTATCCAAAGTGATGGGTAGAAGACTACAGAAATGGCTGTGTCTGGAGGCCACTACATCACATTGAGTTGTAAGTGGGCTTCTGGGATATCTTCCTGCTGTCTCTGTGAACTAACTTCCTGTCAGTAGATTTTATAAGTAATGATGCATTAAGGCACACGTCAGGGATTCATTTTATTTCTGCTCTGACAGGAAAGTGCTGTGAGGCAATGAAACCTTAATAGCTCCTCCACAGTGACGAGAAAGCCTCTGGGTGTTCTTCCATCATTGGCAGTAAATAATTAGATGTTCCATCCATGTATTAGTACAGGGCAACGTTACAGAGAGCACAGCAAACCAACACAACTATTCAGCGCCTGGATGCTCAGTGCACACTCTCCCTGCCACTTGCGCAGCAACATGGGCACACTCTTACCAAATTTTGAGACCCCTTTCACTCTACTGTTTTAAGAGTCTGGGGTGATGCCCTGGGACAGTCATGATTGTCTCCAGATTACCCATCTCTTTTCAGCTGATCTGTAAAGGAAGGCATGTACAACACTTACGTCTCTCAAAAGAAAACCCTTCAACTTTTACAAGCTTCTTAACAAGCTTTTAAAAGACTTTTATTGTCCTCAGTTGAGGGAAGAGCAGGGTTCCTAACTATCCTTATGTATTGGTTAACACTGCTGGCACCAGGAAAGACACCCTGAAACTGACACTCTGAGTGGTCCTGCGTCTCCATTTCCACCTGTGGAAGATGCAGAGGGGCGGGGGGGGGGGGGGGGGGGGTTGGGATTTGGAAGGAGAGTTGGGGGAGGTGGAGGTCGCTGGCATTGGAATAAAAAAAATCAGCACTAGATGTAGGAAGAGTTTCACTGATTTCTCTTTTGAAAAAGTGCTGGACTATAACAAGGTCAGCAGCCAGTTTTCAATCAGCTATTGTCACCAGCAAAATAAAAATCCTTCCACTACAATTCATGGAATGACAGGCCAATCTTATCCACGAAAGAAAGAGTTGAATACTCACGCATCAATAGCCCTTCAGGCTGTTATCTTGTCTGAACGCGTTTGTAAAGAGACAATTGAAGTAAAATAAATGCATTGTGGCAGCATCCTGGGAAGTTTGCCAGCAAATGAGTGATGACATTTTTGACATCACTGCTTAGCTGCATGTTCACAGAGTACAACTGTCTCCGAGTCCAGAAGAATACACTCTGTACATAGCTTCCTTGAGTACTGAGCAAAAGACTATGTTACCCAGTCCTTTAATCTCCTGTTGCTGATGAAAGGTGCAATAAAAACACATTGAACAATCTGACTCAATACTGTGATCATATCCCAAATGGGTGTTGAGGAGTCATTGTAATCTCACCCACGGGACTTGAAAAATAACTGTTGAAAAGGTGAGAATGGTTAACTGACAAGATCAAGATGACATTCATTGCAGCATCATTTTTTAAATTAATTCTTAAATTCTAATGGATTTGTCCATTGTAAACGTTTACAAACAATTAATGTTGCGGTCAGGCCAAAAGTCTTGCTCAGCTTCTTCCCCACTCACTCTGTATAATCTCAAAGTTAAATTTTATCCAGTGAGTTCTAGTGCGGTGTGTAAACTGGTATAAACATCGGAAACACAACAGCTGCTACATGCATGGTAAAGGCCTGCAAACAGAATTCTGAAAATGGCCTGCCTATTTGTATTTGTGATGGTGAGAGATAAACATTAGCTAGAAACAGACTAACTCCAGCAATTCAGAGTCTATAGTAATTAATCAATCCAGTCAGGATTCAGATCGGAAAATGATGAAATAGATGGGCTCAAACCATTCTCATATTTATTAAAAGTGCCTGAGACAGCAATCTGTTACCTGCAGAACAAAGGAAATCTTGTGTAAATTACTATTGTTGAAATGAATGCATTTCCTCCTGTCATTGTTTATTAGCAAGATAACAGAAGTGCCTTCCCTTTGAAACAAGAACATAAGAAAATAGGTTTTGTCACAAGGTCATCACCAATCCCATTTTCAGTTTGCCCCATTGTGAGTTTCTTCAATTTACTGATAAACCAATTATATTACAGATGGTGCAAATCTGATTTAGGTGGTAGTGCGAGATCAACAGGAAATGCTTTCTTGTCAATGCCTTCAATGTAATCACAGCTGGTACACAGTGAAGATTAAACATTTCCCAGGCTTATTGTGGAGATTTCACTGTCTTTATTTTGATGATAGCAGCAAATATCTCTCAATATTGTTACTTTCTGACTTCCCAGCGTTAATATGGGGAGTACTCCAAAGATGCACTGGGGAATCCCTCTCCGAATTTCCCAGATAAGCATTTGCACAGCGATTGTCCAGAAGCACTAGATAGGAATCAAACAGCAAAACAATTTAGCTTGCTAACTTTGGATGGTTCCTCCAGGGTTACTATAACAGTCACTCAGATAAAGTTTGAAGAAACAAAACCACTTCTAACCTCTGCATAACAATTTTGAATATGCAGACAAAGCCCCATGTTGGAGACCCTTCCCCCGCTCCTCCGATTAATCACCTCATTCGTGGTGTACCCCACCCCATGACCTCCCATCAGAATTCCCCCCATCCCCTGACTTCCATCCACACGGGTCCCCTCTGCCTCAAACTCCGCAGGTCCAACTCTCATTGCTGACCCAGCTGGACCACCAACCAGATTCCTGACTCAAAAGACTCCTTCGACCTGGCCAGATCATCCCTTGACCTAACCCCTCACCTGTATGATTCTCCTCATCCCCAAACTCCGACCCATCACTACTTCCCGACCTCTGCCAACAATCCAAATAAAACACAATGTTTCATTTACATACGTGGTCAAAATGATATCATAAAGTACAAAAAATAAATTCAAACAATTCATCATTTCTCACCTCAGAGATTCTGCCCTGGAATATAAGGCAGAATATAACTGAGTCTTTTGGAGCAGGCATGATGATAAGGATGCTGGGATTTTTAAATGGGAGTATCCACATCTGATTTAAATCATCAGGAAAACAGTCACCAGTTAAATTGGGGACACGCAGCATCAAATGCAGAAATCTTATCTGCTGCATTTCGTCTTGTTAATGAGCTACTTGACATCAATTATCCCTCACTCCACCAGAATTCAGTGTTGGCAACAGCTTTCTTGTGTCTTCAAAAGTTTTTGACTGTGATCTTATAGGGTAGGGCCTCTCGCTGTGAGGCACTCAGTGTCTGATTGAGGGACTTTCCATACATGAAGGGGGATTCAATACCACTGTATTTGCCTCTGACTTCCCTGCTCCTCCCTCTCTGATGACCCCCCTTCTCCTGACCCCCATTCTACCCCTAAGGCTGGGCCTTAGAGCAATCATCATTCCTATCTCCCTGGCTCTGATTGGCCAGCAGCCCTCAGGGACAGGAATTCCACCCTCTGGGAGCCTTAATTGCATGGGAGTTCCATTCAAAACCATGTTGAACCTCCTCCATGGAAGTGATATAGTGGCGGAAACCCTGTTACAAGAATTAAATCCTGGCCATTATCTAGAGCATGTTATTCTTTATTAGTAAATCTTCCATAGAATTGTTCATAATGAGTCAAAGGATTTATTTTTCTTCTAATACTTTGAAGTGCTCAAGACCACTGGTTTACAGCCATGGAAGAGGCCACATTCTATTTCCATCAATTATTATTCTGGGATTTATCAATGTTTTAAGGACCGAACTTGACAATTCCCTCCATTATTCAGTGAGAGCTGTAAAACAGTTGGGGGAATATTTTCACAGCCATGGAGTATAGAAATTCCATCTGCCTGAACTCTTCAGATTTGGATTTCATTTTAATGTAGAAGACAATAAATGGGTGCTTGGCTGTAACTCAGCAGCTCTGGGTGATGGGGTAGCAAGAAATCAACTGACTTCTGTCCTGAACTGACTGGCAAATTGTACTGGGGGTGCGGGTGGGGGGAGCTGATCCTGGGATCAGTGAACATGGAATGGCAACAGACCCAAGTGCCTTTATAAAGCCCAGAGAAGTATGAATACTCCATGCAGTAAATTATGTGAGTCTGTTTTATTACAGAGCAGACCAGAATCTCTAAGGTGTGTTATGCAGTTATCTTAGATCTGAACTTTTGTATTTGATTTTGGCAATAGGTTGAGCATAAGGTGCTTCGCTCCAGGTGAAATGCAATTGACCCACTAGAAAGCTTTTGTAAAAACAAAATTATTTAAGAATGCAGTTGGAATAAAACAACTTTTAACATTCAAAATATATAAACATGATGTAGTATAATTCTTAATGTGAGAGGTGACACAATGGCACTGCTACCTCACAGCACCAGGAATCTGTGTTCAGTTCCAAGCTTAGATAGCTGTCAGTGTGGAGTTTGCACGTTCTCTCTGTGTCTACATGGGCTTCCTCCAAGTGCTTGAGTTTCCTTCCACAGTTCAAATATGAGCAGGGATATGCATGGGTTAGGTTGATTCAACGTGCTAAATTGACTTTTAGTGTCAGGGGGATTAGCAGGGTAAATTTGTGGGGTTACAGGGTGGGATTGTTGTTGGTACAAGCTCAGTGGGCCAAACAGTCTCCTCCTGCACAGTACTGATTATGCGCCTATCAGTTAGCTAACTCTGCTGTTCCAATTTGAAGCAATATTCACAGTAGTACACACCCTTCTTCAGAATTAGTTGGCAGCACAAAAAACAAGTATGCTCACGTGGCGCTAGATTTCCAACCTTTTAATAGTTCTAGACAGAGAACCAATCAGCAGTTTCTAAGGAAGGACATATCCTCAAATAGAACCTCATGAGAATAAACCTAACCTCTGGCAGTTTCCAGTCTCCAGACTTCAGAGAGGGGAAAAGAAAGGTGCTGCCCTCTCTCAACGCAAAAGCATCATCTAAGTTAAATATTCTGTATAAATCTAACTGCACACAGTTAGATGACCTTACCTATTAATCAACCCAATCATGCCATACTCTGCAAAATCCTAAGAGAATATTAAAAAGCAAGAGAACAGTTTTAGTCCATATTAAAACAAACATTCTAGCAATTATGTTACTGCAGTAACAATATAGGATAATGGTAAAGATATAATAGCACCAATAATAAAAAAAAACTGCTCAAATAGATCCATAGAGCATAGAACAGCACAGTATAGGCCCTTCAGCCCTTGACTTTGTGCTGACCAGTGGAACCAATCTAGTGATTCTCTAACCTAAACTATTCCAATGTTATCCGTATGCTTATCCACTGACCATGTGAATGCCCTTAAAGTTGGCTAATCCACAATTGCTGCAGGCACAGCATTCCATGCCCTTATTATCATCTGAGGAAAGAACCTATCTCTGACATCCGTCCTATAACTACCACCCCTTAATTTAAAGCAATGTCCCCTCGTGTTAGCCAACACTATACGAGGAAAAAGGCTCTCATTGTCCACTCTATCTAACCCTCTGATCATCTTGTATGTTCAATTAGGTCACCTCTTAACCTTCTTCTCTCTCATGAAAATAACCTCAAGTCCCTCAGCCTTTCCTCATAAGACCTTCCCACCATATCAGGCAACATCCTAGTAAACCTCCTCTGCACTCTTTCCAATGCCTCCACATCTTTCTTATAATGCGACGACCACAACTGTACACAATACTCCAAGTGCAGCCACACCAGAGTTTTGTACAGTTGCAACATGATCTCATGGCTCCAAAATTCAATCCCTCTACCAATAAAAGCTAACATACCGTACGCCTTCTTAACAACCTTATCAACCTGTATACCAACTTTCAGGCAGCTATGCGCATGTACATTGAGATTTCTCTATTCATCGACACTACTAAGAGTCCTTCCGTTAGCCCTATATTCGGTAGTCCTGTTACTCTTACCAAAGTGAATCACCTCACACTTTTCCATATTAAACTCCATTTGACATCTCTCAGCCCAGCTCTGTAGCTTATCTATGTCCTGCACAGGAATATCCTGCACAAGCAACACGACAAATAAATTTCTTAAAGGCACAGCATCATTACAGTTTACTATTGATGCTGAGTGGACTCGATTGTTTAATCCTGGGTGTGAACTCAAGAGAAAAGTAGCAAACTGTAGAAACAGCTAGAAACCAGACCTTGAACTCATGGAGTAAATATTTTAGGTAAATAAAACCTTTTACACACACAGGAAATAATGTCATCTTTGTATAGATCTAAGATACAAAATATATACCACTCCTCAAAAATATGTGGTCTTCTTGTGATATAGCCATCAAAAGTCCCTTTAAGGGGGAAAAGGGTTCATCAGTTAATATAGATGGGCAGAGAGTACACAATTCATACTGTAGTGCTCAATTGTTCGGTTTTTGGTTTTGTGTATCTGCTATCTCTTTGTTCTCTATATGTGATTAGTTAAGGCTTGATGCAATTATTTACAAACAGAGCCTGAATTAGGGAAACTCAGTGAAAAATCTGCTATGGGTGTCAGATCAAATGATGGTGTTACTTCATTAGATGTCTGATCTTGCCTTCATAGTTAGGTGGCCAAATGACAGTTCTTGGATATCTGAAAGCAAAAGTGCAGAAGCGAAGGTTTGGGAGAGAGAAGTGTGGGTGAAATGGAAAGCAAGAGTTTTATGCCATCCAAAGTTGCACTTCATTCAAATATCAGGATGAAGATGAAGTTAGATTTGACAAGGTGCATTAGGTGCAAATGTATCGTCAACTTGAATACTCACTGTGATGATGAATGTGACAGCCTCAGTCACTGCTGATTCTATACGTACTCTTCCAAACGGGTTAATAGATGCAGACTTGAAAGTCCCTTGCAGTATCTCTGCTGCTTCCTCTTGTTCCATGTGGTCTTGTCTTGCAAAGAAAAGTGTAGAATGCTGATAAATGTGTTACAATGTATTTGGGCGGTATGTTTGTTAAAGCTGAATAGTTGGTAGTGTGTGAAAGCTGTGAGTGGTGGGCACGAATCTTGCAGCAGTGTTAAGTGTATGAGGGTGAAGTGTGTTGGCATGAATTCTAGTTGCTGACTGCTAGGTGTTAACGATTTGTTGCATGGAGGCTGGTAATGCAGTGGACAGGGGATGTCATTTGAAGACACTCACAACCTTGGCCACTTGTGTGAGGCCATCAAACATTTTGGAGGACTGCAGCCAGCTCCTCAGGGCAGGAGCCTTAGTAAACTGTGATACATCAAGAGACAGTGTTTTCTCTGGTACGTCTGTAAAAGTAGCTGACATGTGAATTTCCTTAACCTCCTGAGAAAGTAGAGGAGCAGGCTGCCTTTCAGAAGTGCAGATTAAATGTAAGTCATTCTATCCACTAATAGGATGGGCAGTCTGCTAAGCAAACAATGACTTGTTTCCAGCTGTACTCCACTAACATATTGAGGAGCAGGCAACATGAAGCTTGGCCTAATTAAATTGAAATTTAAGCCTCTGCATGTGTCTTGCACTCAGCTAACTTTCTACCAAGTTCTGTATTATCAGCAAACTCAAATACATTATGCTTTGTCGTCTCATAGAAGTTGAGAAGGAGACCATTCTCCCATTGACATTACTTTAAAAGAGCATCCCACTAGGCCCTCTGCTCCGCCTTATCCCTGTAACCCCACGCATTTACCATAGCTAATCCATCTAACCCACACATCTCTGGACACCAAGGGGCAATCTAGCATGGTCAATCAACCTTACCTGTACATCTTTGGACTATGGAAGGACACCCCCTCAAGCACAAGGAGAATGTGCAAACTCCACACAGACAGTTACTCAAAGCTGGAATTGAACCTGGGTCCCTGGTGTTGTATGGCACTTGTGCTAACCATTATGCCACCGAATCTAAGTCATTAATTAGAGTTAATTGCAGTATGAGGGTACATAGGCTGGAGGAGGAGAGGAACAGAGGAGAGAACATCTTGGGGAGGGCTAGAGGGCCCTCCCATAGGCCTAGATACTTGATAAGGAGATATTCCACTTGCCTACCAGCAGTTGTCCAGTGATGCTTGGTTTGAGCTGCTTCTGCCACTGGTTAGATCCCAACAGTAGCAGAATGAGATCCTGAAATCATGATCAATTGGTTGTTTTATGGACTTCATTTTGCCCATGGTCAAATGACTACCTGATCCCTCTTCCACTGCTGCTGGGGAGGGGGGAGGGGTGTGTGTGTGAAGGATGAGTAGGTGGTAAGCACAGCGCCCATCTCATTTTACAGGATCTTTTGTCTGCAATCCCGCTGTGAAGATGTTGGCATTGGACTGGGGTAAACACAGTAAGAAGGCTTAGAACACCCAGTTAAAGTCCAACAGGTTTATTTGGTAACAAATGCCACTAGCTTTTAGAGCACTGCTCTTTCACCAGGTAAGACTCACTTGACGAAGGAACAGCACTCAGAAAACTAGTGGTGTTTGT
The DNA here is from genome assembly GCA_024679065.1 of Sphyrna mokarran. Classification (NCBI taxonomy): domain Eukaryota; kingdom Metazoa; phylum Chordata; class Chondrichthyes; order Carcharhiniformes; family Carcharhinidae; genus Sphyrna; species Sphyrna mokarran. The sequence continues at coordinate 71,265,736 of JAGIQG010000007.1, read as the reverse complement.
TACCAAATAAATCTATTGGACTTCAACCTGGTGTTGTGAGACTTCTTACTATGCAATCTTGCTGCTAGAGAAGAGGGTATAAAATCCTGCCCATCTTGTGTGCTTGCTACTGTGAGATTAGACACATTTAACATCTCGCCCATTTCCTATTTCCCATTATCATTTCTCCTACCTCAGCCTCCAACAGCCCATCAGTTGCTTTCGGTATTCATGTCTTTTTTACATTCAGATAGAAATTGTAAGAACTCCTATCTGAATTTCTTTCTGGTTTAATCTTTTTTGTACTTCCTCTTTTTTTTTTACAATCAGTACTTTAGTCAGAGTTTCTGGTACTTAAAACGCTGCCAATCTTCGAGCTTACTGCTTCAGACAACTATAAGCTTTTTTAAATCTAACGCTTCCCTTAATTTCTTCCGTTAGCTATGGATGGATCACACAGTTTTTTATTTCTCAATGGAACCTGGATTAGTTGAGAATTATGAAATATTTCTTTGAACTTGCCATTGTTCATTTAAGTTAAGTTTCAGTTTTAGGTTTATCCATTAGTGACATAAATAGGTTTACATTAACACTTCAATGAAGTTACTGTGAAAATCCCCTAGTCACCACATTCTGGCACATGTTCGGTACACTAAGGAGCAATTTATTATGGCAAATGCACCTTACCAGCATATCTTTCGGACTGTGGGAGGAAACTGGAGCACCCGGAGGAAATCCATGCAGACACAAGGAGAATGTGCAGATAGTAATCACAGACAGTGACCCGAGCTGAGAATTGAACTCAGGTCCCTGGTCCTGTGAGGTAGCAGTGCTAATTACTGTGACACCACGCCATCCATATTTAAATTCAGTACTCCACTTTGGATTTACATTACTTTCAAACTCAATATGAAGTTCTATTATTCAATCTCTTAATTGAAGATCCACTATTTATGAAATTAGTAATTAACGCAGTCTTCTTACATAAGACAAGATCATACACAACTGCTTCCCTTGTTGGTTTCACCACATCATGTTCTAGGAAACTGTCTCAAATTAATTCCATGAACTTGTCTTCAAACTATGAATGTTGATGTGATTTGTGCATATATATGAAGATTAAAGTTATTGTACTGCCCTTGATACATTATCCTCTTATTTATTGATTAATCCTCTCTCCAACATTATGGTTATGGGGCCTATACTCCCTCGATCATGTTCTGACTCATTATTTTTATTGTCTCTATGCCTGCTGACTCTTCAAGCCAAAATCCTTTTCTCACTACTGCCCTTACAGTATCCTTTATTACGCCTCCTCCTTGTTTTTCTTTTTGAAACATCATATGCCCCGGAATATTTAGTTTCCAACCCTCTGTCACCACATTTAACATTTAAGGCCAAATGGACAGATTTTTGGTCTCTCAGGGAACCAAAGAATAGGAGGGCAGGCAGAGAATTGAAACCAAAGATCAGCCATGATTATATTGAATAGTGGAGCAAATTCCATGGGCCTTACGCTCTATCCCTGCTCCTACTGCTTGTGATTTAATCACCACATTTCTGTAACAGCTATTAGATTAATTTATCTTTATTTATGCCATTAATTGGTGTGTTTCTTGCATTCCGATAAACCTCCTTTAATTCTACCTTCATGCTATTTTCCCCTGATTTGATCTTATTCACTGATATACTATTACTTTTCCTATCACATTGCTTATCTTCACCGGGATGTTGATATGCCGGCATTGGTCTGTAGTGGGCACAATAAGAAGTTTCACAACACTAGGTGAAAAATCCAACAAATTTATTTGGAATGATGAGTTTTTGGAGCACTGCTCCTTCCTCAGATGAACGAAGGAATCTGATGAAGCAGCAGTGCTCCAAAAACATGACATTGTTAAAATATAGAATGTGCTATTTCAATTTTTTTCAGGTTTCCATGGGAACATACCTTATCAACTACTTCACCAAGACAATCCATTGTTGAACACACACCACATGACATAGAATTTAAAATGATGGAATCAGAGAAATTAGAATACTGAAAGAAAGTCACTTGGTCCATTGTAGTTGAGTTAACAACATCAGAGCCATCTCTTCGAAATCATTTCCGACTCTATACTTTTAATACCTTTCCTCTTCTATTGGGTGGAATTCCATCTGCTTGTCTGGTACAATTTTACTGGAGGAGCCACGGGACTCATAAAAAAAATGATCATGCTTATGCTATTTTTCTGTAGCTATGTACTGATATTATGGGAGCTAAGTGAGAAAACGTTGCAGAAACTCATCCTCAAATGCTTACCTAATTCCTAATTTACCTAATTTAACTTTAAATTACCAAATTTAACTGATGTGCTTGATTTGTCTCTAATAATTACTTGTGTTACTGTTTTTCATATTCTGTTCAACTTCTGAGTGAAGGAAAACCTTACTTTGCTTTTCTGTTACTAATTGAGTTCCTGTTTCCTTGTTGCAGTGAATGTAATAACTTTTTCCCTCGTAAATATTTTTATAATTTTGAGCACTTTTATTCATTTCATTCCCATTGCCATCAATTCCTGCCCCCATTTTAACCCCATAACCACCTCGATTATTTGATCCCGTTGAGTACGACCCTAGTTTTAAGTGTCTCATCATAGAAATATCCTTTCATTCCTGATATCATCCTCTCTAAAGTTGCATTTTATCACATCATTGTCGACACCAGTTGGGTTGGTTAACAACAAAGACAGAATGATTGGATTCAAATACAATTAAGAACAGATTTGGATAACATGACACTTCAAATGAATAAAAGACAAAACGTCCTTTGTCCCAGTGTGGGTTCAGTGTAATTGGTCCTGTTTTGGGGAATTAGATTTCAATTGCACTGTGATGGCCCAGATTAATGTTAGGGCGGGTATAATGATTCTGGTGAACTGCCTAACAATATTTCTGGTAACTTAAAACTCCTCACACCATGACCTGTTCAGGTGAATGTGAATTCAGATTGTATCAACCTGACCATAATTAAAAAAAACACTGGATATATTGGAGGACCTTTGAATGTTCTATTTAGAGGTAAGTTAGATTTTTGTTGTCCCATTTGTAAAAGAAATGCTACTTAGCATTCCAACTCGGTGACTACTACTGATGAATTATGTCTCATGAATGCATTGTGATTCATTTGAAAATAGCAAATAAAATATTGTAGAAATTCAACATTGCTTAATTGAAAATCAACACCAGAAAATTACAGATAAGGAATGGCATTTGGTCCATCTTAATTCATTCATGCAAGGATTTTAAAGTCCTTCCATTGCACATCTAATTGTTTCTGAGTTGACTGCCATGTTTTCACCTTCACTACTCTATTTAGAACTTTACTGTGCATGCTAACCACTCTTTGTCTGAATACATTTCTGACATCTATTCTAATTTGATTTTTACAAGTATCAAACTGGATCTCTTCTTCAACTCTCAAAGCTCAGTTAAACTAATTTTCCAGACTTGCCTTTCACAAGCTTAAACAACTTGGTAGAATCAGTTCTCGGTTACCCCCTTTCCAAGCTGAAAAATCCAAGTTTTTATCAGTTTTAATAATTCAGACATTAGTTTGTCTCTATACTGACATTAACATTTGAACATCACCCATGCCTGCTCAGCGACCTAAATTGGACAGCTTTTCAATGCCATACAATTCAATTGTGACTACCTCTGACATGTATGTTTTTTGTTCAGGTTACTTAAGAACATAACATAAGAAATAGGAGCAGAAGGAGGCCATCCAGCCCTTCGAGCCTGCCCCGCCATTCAATAAGATCATGGCTGATCTGTAGTGGTTCACCATTCTATTGGTTTTGCCAGTCACTATTCTATTTTGGAGGAATATGTTAAGCATTAAATCCACTAACTCCTCTAGCTGATATCTATTTGGTTGCCTAACATGATGGATAATATAACAACATTGAAAAAGATTTGGTGGAGGAATACAAGATTGTTGGCTTGTTTAGTTATTAAAATAGGCTTAAAAAACTGATTCTTTTTACTTTAGAGCACTGCAGATTTAGAGGCTATCTGATAATGATATATGCAAATCAGTGAAACTGCTGGATTGCTTCCTTATTGATAATTTCAATTTGAGAGAATGGAAGGACCAGGAGACATGCATTTACACTACTCTGAATGGGAATAAGCTTAATGTGAGGTAGTTCTTTCCCAGAGAAGAATGAAGTCTTTTGAAACTCACTGTCAACTTTTGTGACATCTATTGACGCTCCAGAGGGAACTGGAGCAGTTATTCCTTCGAATACATATCACATCATGTAAAATATAGGGCAGGATTTAGTGGCCCCGTTAGGTGAGGGCACAAATCCAATCATGGCCATAAAATATTGCGAAAGGCCAAAAATGGGATTTGTGCCGAGGAGTTTTCTAATCATGATCTTCCCAGGCCCTGTGATCTGAAAACCAACTCATCAGGATGCTGGGCCTAGGGAGTCGTGGTGCCTGTTTCAGCTGTCAATACAGGAGAGTGATGATGACTCACAGCAAGGAAAACACTGTGATGCCCCTCAGCTTTTGCTCATGTCTGACTCTTGTCTTTCTGCTGCCAGCACTCAGATTTCCAGTTTCATGTGTGACTGAGATTTGGGCCTACAATCTTTATCTTGTAGTACGAGAGGAGGATTAGTACCTAGAACCCTAGACAAGGGTCTAGGGTTCATTGATGAATGCCAAAATCCTTATGAGATATATCACATTCTCAGTTTGACTGGGCCTAACAATTTCTTTAATATTGAGAGCCCTGCTGAGTCTTGATGGGGGATGTGCTATCCTAATGTGAGTGAGGCATTAAGATAGTGAATAACAACAGATTTTAATAAGATGACATGTAGTTGTTACATTTGATTATGACACCCATTATCTGTGCCTTACTTAACCCATGCCTTACTTAACCCATGCCTACCTTGTACTCCTACAATTCCTTACTGTTGCAAACCCTCCCATGACGTCGAACTATTTCCAAAGTGCACACCAGAAACGAAATGACCTACTGCCTTCCTCACTCTGTTGCCTGAGATGCCCTTCATGGATGATATCTTGAGGGCCAGGGTCTGGAGGACACCGATCTATTTTCAGGTAACAAATGTGTTGCCTTGTCAGCCTTGTTGTTCCTGACAAAAGGCAGTATCAGAAGGGGGGGGGGAATTCAGAAATGGATCGTTCCCATTTTCTCATGGATGGAAGATCCCAGGGTATGGTCTAGAACTTTCTTCTCCTTCCGGATGCTCATGGATCCTTGAGTAACTCCATGGGGCAGATGGAGTTCGTTCCAGAAACGTCAATGTTATCTGGTGCCAACAGTCCTGGAGGCCTGCCAGTGTCTGCGCTATGGTGTTGAACCTCTGAGGGACTGGATCATACTTCAGAATTCTCCTGTCATAGATCTAATGTCCTTCCCAGATTTTCCAATGCAGATGTCACCCTTGCAGTGTTGGCCTGGCGATTGGGCTGCCAACATCTGAAGACTTTGGGACTTTTGCATTCGGCATTGGAGTCACAAGAATGTAACTGACAACCTCTCCTGGTATTTCTGACTCTGCCTTTTCAACTCAAGCAGCTGAAAGATGAATGTGTCCAGAGGCAAGGCACCTGGTTGACGCACGAAGTCTGCCAAAAGCATCTCAGGAAACAGGGCACAGATGGCAGAAGGCCACCTCCACTTCTGAGTCCTGGGATCCAGCATCTCTCCAATTGTCCGATCCTGGGGCGTTCCTGATATCACCTGATGTGCATCGGAAACAGTGTAGTACCACCAGATAGTGGGTGGGATCTTGAGTCCAAACTCTCCGCGCATAAGATTGCCGCTAGGGACTCAGGATCTGGCAAAACCCAAAGGTTACGAATCTCATCTGAGATTACAATTTCCAATTTTTGTCCAGCAGTGTAAGCAGGTTCACACAAGCAACAGTCAATATAACCCCAGGACGTAGCCAAACATTTGCCCAGCATTTCTCTGGCACAGACAAGCATTGCCAGGATTAGGCCTCGCAGTGCTATCTATTGCACAGTTTCAGGGATGGGCTCTAGGGGAAGGGTGGGGATGTGCATAGTGAGCAATGATTGGGAGGGAAGGGGATTATGTCAGGATGATTGTAAGGGGAGGGAACACTGGCGATGATTGGTTGGGGGAAGGGGGCCAATGCCAGGATAACAAGCGGTAGAGATGCTGAAGATGATCACAGTGGGAGGCCACAGATGCCTCCTTTGTGGAAGGAGAGATGAGTAAGATTAATTTCTTTATGGTGATATGTCTGCCCTTTTGAAAAAGATGCCCCAGTCTCAGTGAAGCCAGGCTATGGCCTTGCCAGACTGGTGGTGCAAACCATTATGTGGGAAGGTGGGGGTTGGGATGAGGATTGGAGGGGGTGGAATGATGGTAGGGGAATGGTGGAAATTACTCACATTTGTACATTGTATGTTAACAGCTTTCATGACACTTCTAGTGAGCTATTTTACTCCAAGAGTTCACTTACTTTAAGTAAATAAGCTAAGGAATGAAAGAAATAGAAACATGTTCAGCTAAATTACATTAAAAAAACTGATAGCATGGTGAATTTGATTGTGCAAGTGCCAGAGTACTGGTCTCTCAACTGAGAAACTAACCTCACCTGACATTAACTCTTAGCTTTACCTAAATTAAATACTGCATGGCATTCTAAATTTAGGGAAGGTGAGGCTTGTAGTGATAATAAACCAGCACATTTTTTAGGAATTGATTGAACTTGTCCACTGTTTCCTGACTCACTCAGTATGAATGGCCTCTGTTAAACTATTTTAGAGGCTGGATTTGATCCTAAAGTATGTGGGAGAGGGGTGGCATGGAGGCACAATATATTAAATTATAATGTCTCACTACAGTAAAAGACATTCTGATCTGACGTTCAAAAAAAATCCTTAGAAGAATTAATGCTTTACACATTGACGGCATTCAATTATTTCAAGGAGCAGCTCTATTTGAAAATGAGATTTCTGAAACTTGATACACGTTAGTATGCATCTACTGTAAAGCTTTAATTACCATGAACATTAAATCTGTCTTTGATGAATTCTCCTTCAGATGCTCAGACAGCAGTGATTAGATAATTGCTTACTGTAGAATTTGAGATGTCAGTCACCATGGCCCCTTTCTGCCTCTTCATAGGAAAGGACAAAACTTTAATTTAGGTACATGTACAATGTTATGACACTGAATGTAGATTATTACACTATAAGAGGAGATAGGGAATAACATTCACAAGGCTAGTGAGCTGGTTAATCAGTCCCTGAAATGACAAGTGCATTTATCAAACTGAATTTAACTGTAAGCCATCAGCCATCATTTGTTGGAACATCATGGAAGCTTTCTCTTTGTGGCCGCCATCAGCGCGGCTTCATTGGAATCTACACTGGCACAATCACTTTAAAAGAGCCCAGAAAACAGCTTCTATGTTTTTGCCCCAAGGAGATGCCTTGGTGATGTGGTGAACAGACTAGACAGCACATTGTACTTGATTTGATTTATTATTGTCACACGTATTAGCATACAGTGAAAAGTATTATTTCTTGTGCACTATTCAGACAAAGCATACCATTCATAAAGAAGGAAACAAAGTGCAGAATGTAGTGTTACAGCCATAGCTAAAGTGTAAAGAAAGATCAGCTTAATACAAGGTTGATCCATTCAGAAGTCTTGACAGCAGCAGGGAAGAAGCTGTTCTCAAGTCAGTTGATATATGATCTCAGAGTTTTCCTGTCAACTCAACAGACTGGTCAAGACCTTTGATCCGGACCTTCAGAACACCCTCTGAGCTCTCCCTGCGTTGGAGATCTCTACTGCTTCCCTAAGGTACACAAGGCCAACACACCCGACTACCCCATTATATTAGGCAATGGGATTCTGCGTGAGATCCGCTCCGTCTGCGTTGAGGGCATCCTGGAACCCATTGTATAAAGAACCCCCAGCTTCTGTCGCGACACTATGGACTTCTTACAAAACTCAGCATCCATGGAGCAGTTGAACCAGGAACACTCTTCATCACGATGAATGTCTTGGCACTCTAAACCAGCATCCCCCACAACGGCATTGCTGCAACTGCCTCTGTAGTCAATGCCAACAACTGTCAATCTCCAGATGTAATTCTACAACTCATTTGCTTCATCCTAGACCACAATGTCTTCACCTTCAACAACCAGTTCTTCATCCAGATGCATGGAACAGCCATGGGGACCAAATTTGCACTTCAATATGCCAATATCTTCAGGCACAGTTCGAACAAGGCTTCTTCACCGCACAGGAACTTCAACCGATGCTATACATTAGATATATTGATGACATTTTCTTCCTTTGGACTCATGACAAAGTCACTGAAACAACTATATGGTGACATCAACAAGTTCCATCCCACTAACAGACTCACCATAGACTACTCTCCGAAATCGGTTGCATCCTTGGATACACATATCTCTACCAAGGACGGTCACCTCAGCACATCACTGTATCGCAAGCCCAAGGATAACTCAGGATACTCCTCTTCTCTAGCTTCTATTCTAAACATATTAAAGAAGACATTCCCTACGGACAAGCTCCCACTCTACCAGGACAGATGAGGATCACAACAGACACTTACAGGCGCTGAAAGACACCCTTATAAGAACAGGATATGGCACTTGATTCATTGATCAACAGCTCCGTGCCACAGCAAAAAAACGCACCGACCTCCTCAGAAGACAAACACAAGACACGGTGGACAGAATGCTCTTCATTGTCCAGTACTTCCCTGAAGTGGAGAAGCTATGACAACTTCTCCAGAAGCTTCAACATATCATTGATGAAGACGAGCATCTCATCAAGACCATCCTCAAACCCCTGCTACTTACCTTCAAACACACACACAACTCAAACAGATCATTGTACCAGCAAACTACCCAGGCTTCAGGAGAACAGTGACCACAACACCACATAACCCTGTAACAGCAACCTCTGCAAGACATGCCAGATTATCAACCAGGCTGCCATGATCTCACATGAGAACACCATCCACCAGGCATGTGGTACATACTCTTACAACTTGGCCAATATTGTCCACCTGATACACTGTAGGAATTGATGTCCTGAGGCATGGTACGTTGGCAAGATGAGCAGACGCTACGACAACAGATGAATGGACACCGCTTGACAATCACCAGGCAGGAATGTTCCCTTCCTATTGGGGAACATTTGAGCAGTCACAGGCATTCAGCCTCTGATTTTTGGATAAACATTTTTCAAGGCGGTCTTCATGACATATGACAATTCAGAAACTGATAGCCAAGTTCTTCATGCATGAGGATGCCTTTAACTGGGATCTTGAGTTCATGTTACAGTATCTGTAACCCCCACAACTTGTCTGGGCTTGCAAAATCTCACTAACTGCCCTGGTTTATCACAATTCACAACTCTTTAACCTGTGCTTAACTCTCTTTCCACTCACATTGTCTGCACCTGTAAAGATTTGATTACCTGTTAAGACTCGCATTCCAACCATAATCTTGTAATTGAGTTTGTGTCTTTATATGCACTGTTTGTGAAACAATTTCTGCACACACCTGACAAAAGAGCTCATGCTACCAAATAAACCTGTTGGACTTTAAGCAGGTATTGTGAAACTTCTTACTGTGCCCATTCCAGTCCACATCATCACTTTTTCTTGATGGAAGAAGGTGGAAGACAGAATGTTCGGGGTGCACGGGGTCCTTAATTATGTCAGCTGCTTTGCTGAAGCAGCAGAAAGTGTAGACAGAGTCAATGGATGGGAAGCTGGTTTATGTGATGAATTGGGCTACATTCATGACCTTTTGTAGTTCCTTGCAGTCTTGTGCAGAGCATACCAAGCTATAATACAACTAGAAAGAAAGCTTTTTATGGTGTAAACGTTGGTGGGAATAGTAGCTGACATGCCAAATTCCCTTAGTCTGCTAACAAAATAGAAGCATTGGTGGGCTTTCTTAATTATAGTGTTGGCATGGAGGGACTAGGACTAGTTGTTGGTGATCTGGACACCTAAAAACTTGAACATCCTGACCTTTTCTACCATTTATGTAGACAGGAGCATGTTCTCCTCTACATTTCCTGAAATTGCTGACAATCTCCCTCGTTTTGTTGAAATTGAGGGAGAAATTATTGTTATCGTACCAGTTTCTATCTCATTCTTGTACTCTGTTCGTCGTTGTTTGAGATCTGTCCCACCACAGTCTGGTATTGTCAGTAAACTTGAAAATCAATTTGGAAGGGAGTTGCACCACACAGTCATGAATGTATAAGGAGTATAGTAGGGGGCTGAGAACACAGCTTTGTTGGGCACCGATGTTGTGGATGATTGTGGAGGAGGTGTTGTTGCCTATCCTTACTGATGTGTGATCTGTGGGTTTGGAAGTTCAGGATCCAGTCGCAGAAGAATGAGCCAAAGCCCAAGTCATGGATTTGGAGATGAATTTTGTGGGAATAATGGTGTTAATAATGTTGAAGGCTGAGCTCTAATCAATAAATAGGAATCTGACATAGATGTCTTTGTTATCTAGATGTTCTAGGGTTGAATGCAGAAGCAGGGAGATGTGAATGCTATGGACCTGCTGTGGCGGTAGACAAAATGTAGTAGATCCAGATAATCTGGGAGGCTGGAATTGATTTGTGCCATGACTAGCCTTTCAAAGCACTTCATAATGATGGAAGTTGCAATACAAGTTGGTTTTTAGACACTTTTGCTTGAAAGCACATCCAGGGAAACAAGCAGCTGGGTGCCTTATGCTCCTCTGAGCAGGCTGACTTATTTCATGGTCAGTCATTCAGAGAGATTTTAAAGATTGGACATATTACATCTGTGTGTCCATATTTGACTATGTTGAGAAGTTGTCATATGACTGTACTACAGAAGGAATTGGGAATTATGCAAAGATAATTGAAATGGAGTAAAAGAGTTACAAGAGGAGAAATTTAAACTGATGAAAGACTTAACTGATAAATTGAGTGTTGGTGCCCATTGCAACTGGGGAATCTTCCAGTTCAGGGACTTCATGATGCTCCATTTTATATTTTTCTACCTCCAAACACGCTGAGCATCACCTCCCCATTAATTTCCACATTTTTGGACTGCAGAATGTGCAGAGCGTACCAGGTTACTACTCTGTAGGTTTCCACTTGGTAGCATATGGTAGAACTCCTCTAGATCTGTTGAGGCAATGAAAGCACACATTTAAACCTTCAACATTCTCTCAATTGCAACACCTGCTTTATGAAAGTTCTCCTCAGCTGCTGGTCTGGCAAGTCTCAGAAGCTACAGAAGATAACTGTTACTGCCTGGGAGCAATTTGTTTTCTTCAGATTCTTCCACAAAGGAATAGGGAAGGCAACATGTTTGTGGGAAAAGGTGTCATAATCACTGCCAGAAAATTTGATATTTACATGTAACACTCTTTGTATCCAATCATATATGATCTGTGCATTGGAGGCCCTTTCAATTCAGATGGTTTAGAGATTACTCACAATACACCATCAAGTGCCACCTGATACACCCTGCACTAATACCAATAACTTTATTAAACTTACCCTCCTATCATGCAACTGCTTGACATTGATGCCAAGTTGAATGAAAACCTTGACTCTTCTGCAAATAAGGAAAATGAAGGGTTAGGTTTATATAGCACACATCATGACCTCAGGATATTCCAGAGTACTTTACAGCCAATGACATTCGAAGTGTAGTCACTGCTGTAGTAAAACAGTTTTATTGACCTGATGAATGTCAGACAGCCCGAGTGATATTACATTGTCTCATTTCAATCAGTCAGAGGCATAAATGTTGAGTACCATGGTTACCATTAGTACCAACAGACAAGAGTTGGCTAGGCAGTTGTTCTTGTCTTCAGGACTGCATGAAAAGGATGACATGGCTCTCATAGTATATTTGGCGAAATGCATTTTTCTCAAGCAGGACTCATTGCTGAGGGTTACACATTTGCATAACCAGTAAATTCCTTGGAGGAGGAGATATTATCGAATGGGGAAAATCTTCTTCAAACACTGCTTTACTTTCCATTTCATTTCTTTTCACTCTCACCTAGCAAATAAGGAGTATCAATTGTAAATTCCATGTTTCTGTGGGGGTGAAAACATTTTCTGTCGACGTCAAATGTCCATAAGACCAATGGCTCCCAATTTTTTATACATCATAAGACCATAAAACATAGGAGCAGAATTAAGCCACTCAACCCATCAAGTCTGCTCTGCCGTTCAATCATGGCTGATATTTTTCTCATGCTCATTCTCCTGCATTTTCCCCATAACCCCTGATTAATCAAGAATCTATCTATCTATCTCTATCTTAAAGACACTCAATGACCTAGTTTCCACAGCCTTCTGCCACAAATAGTTCCAAAGATTCACTGCTCTCTGGCTGATGAAATTCCTCCTTATCTCTGTTTTAAAGGATCATCCCTTTAGCCTGAGGTTGTGCCCTTTGGTTCTAGTTTTTCCTACTAGTGGAAACATCCTCTCCACATCCACTCTATCCAGGCTTTGCAGTATCTTGTAAGTTTCAATAAGATTCCCCCTCACCTTTCTAAACCCCAATGAGTACAGACCCAGAGTCCTCAACAATTATTCATGCGAAAGCTCTTCATTCCAGAGATCATTCTTGGAAAGGTCCAGAGGAGGTTCATAAGGCCAGCATATCCTTCCTCAGATACAGCTCAAAACTGCTCACAATACTCCAAATGGGGTTTGACCAGAGCCTTATACAGCCTCAGAAGTACATCCCTGCTCTTGTATTCTAGCCTTCTCAACATGAATGTTAACATTACATTTGCCTTCCTAATGGATGACAGAACCTGCATGGTAACCTTAAGAGACTCTTGAACAAGACTCCCAAATCCCTTCGTGTTTCTGATTTCCTAAGAATTTTCCTATTTAGAAAATACTCTATGCCCCCATTCCTCCTTCTAAAGTGCACAACCTCATACTTTTCAACATAATATTCCATCTGCCACTTCTTTGCCCACACTCCTAATCTGTCTGCAGCCCCTTGCTTCCTCAACACTACCTGTCCCTCTACATATCTTTGTATTATCTGCATAACTTAGCAACAGTGCCTTCAGTTCCTTCTTCCAAATCATTAATGTATCATGCCACACCTCTAAATGATAAAAACTTTTGAGGCACACCTATTATTTTCTCTGAACTGCCCTCTAGCAAAAGACATTTTTGGGGCGATTTTCTGTGTGCGTTCACAGTCAGGGAGAATGATGAGGCGACAGAAGATACAAAAAGAATTGGGAAACAGGGGTTTCTATGTTTTACCGTGCTTGTGTGAATGCTAATTTCCACCATAATAACGCTGAGCACCAGTTAGATAGCTTCAGTTCCAGCTATCACAAAACGTGGGCCATTGGAAAAATATAAACACCACATTATAAATATAAATATATAAAGGGAACATTGATTTCCTTAAAACACAGTTCACAATAATTTATCCAGGATTTATGCAAGATTTAGTACTTGAGACCATCCTCAGAGACTGATAGCCAAGTTCCGCACACATGAGAATGGTCTTAACAGGGATCTTGGGTTCATGTTGCACTATCTGTAACCTCCATGACTTGCCTGAGTTTGCTAAACCTTACTTACTGTACTGTCTGGAGACAATGCATATCTCTTTATCCTGGGCTTAATGCTCCTTCCACTCACATTGTTGGCCTTTTAGAGACTTGAATAGCAGGTTAGGTGTAAAGACTTGCATTCTAATCAGTAACCTGTAAACTGTCTGTACTGGTATATGCTTGATCTGAGGCCAGACCTCTCCATTCACCTGATGAAAGGGCAAACCCCGAGAGCTGGTGAGTTTACTATCAAATAAATCGGTTGGACTTAAACCTGGTGTTGTCAGATTCCTTACTGTTTTTACCCCAGTCCAACACTGGCATCTCCACGTCACGAATATTTCTCTCCACAGATGCTGCCTGATTATCTGAGCTTTTTCAGCATTTTATCTTCTGGTGTCAGATTTCCAGCATCTGCAATATTCTGTTTTTATGTTAATAATTTAAGGACCTTTATCTCAGATAGAAAGATGAAGTATGAGAATAAAGCAGTAACATAGTTAAAAAAGAAAGAGGAGAAAGTTGACAGAAAGTAGGCCGGAAGTCTCATCATAATGCTAATCCCATATCTAGGCATCAGCTAAACATAAATATAGATACAAGTTATTGGTATGGATTCAATATTGTGATTTTCAGCACAACAAATGCCATTTATTACCACAATCTCTCTCATTTTTTGCACCCTTTTTGAGTGTTTTTTTTACTTTTGTCTTCAGCTCCAAGTCTAGTTGGCCACATGCGTATGAGCCTGACCAATGTAAAAAATCTAAACCGCAACATGCAGCTCTTTTCCAGTTTGCCCATGCATGGGAGGCCTGCGATTCATCATCGGAGATGCATCCATAGAGCTGAAGATGAAGATTAGCTGTACTTTAATCACAGGAAATTTTAATCGTTTTGAATCTCTTTTATCAACACACTTTGAGGGGGTGTGTGGATTGGCAGTGGAGGGGGCGGTCTTCACAGTTGGGAACCATTGCCATAAACTACCACCAACAAGATTAGCATCTTTGATGTGAAAAAAAAACATTTAAAATTATTTTGCAAACCAATCAAACACAGAAGCAGAAACAAGGTCTCAGATTGCAGGTTCCAAAGAGAACATGGCTTTGGGCACAAATCTCATGCTAATGATCTCGTAACAGTATAAGTGAGTGCGCCCATGATCTGTTTCAGAACACCAGCTGTTGCTTGGTGAAACTTAGTTGAAACTGTGCCTTCCAGAATTCACTCAAAACCTACCAGTTGCTTCAAATTCCACACCAAAAACACTTAGAAATCACTCCTGTCCATCATAAGATCAGAAATTGAGCAATCAGCAAACAACTCAATGTTCAGTACCATTTAGGACTCCTCAAAACTGATGCAATCCATGCTTGTCTGCAGCAGGACCTGGACCACATTCAGGCTTGTATGTGGCAATTAATGTTAATGCTAAGTGGCAATTAGTGCCAGGTATTGACAATCTGCAACAAGAAAGAATCTAATCTCCCCTTGACATACTGTGGCATTACCATCTCTGAATCCTCCACTATCAACATCTTGGGAATTGCCATTGACCAAAAGCTGAACTGGATTGACCATATAATTACTGTGGCTACAGAAACAGTCAGAGGCTGGGGATTCTGTGTCAGGTAACTCATCTGCCAATGCCCCAGATTCTCTCCATCTATAACACATAGGTCAGGAGTGTGATGGAATACTCTTCACTTGCCTAGATGAGTGCGGCTCCAGCAACATTCAAGCTTAACCGCATCCAGGACAAAGTAACCTGCCTGATTGGCAACTCCATCCTCCACATTAAACATAACTCCCTCCATAACCACTGTGGCAGCAATATATACCATCTACAAAGTGTATTGCAGCAACTCACTAAGATTTTGTCGACAGTTCCTCTCACACTGCAACCTCTATCATCTGAAGGACAGGGCAGCATATACATGAGAACACCACCATTTCTCTTCCTGCCATTTCTCTTCCAAACCACACACCTTCCTGACTTGGAAGTATGGGCAGAATTTTACAGCCTCGTTCATATTGAAACCAGCAAATCCGACCCGAAGTCAATGGATCTTTCCATATTCTGATTCCTGTGGTGGACGGGCAGTAAAATTCCAGCCAATATTGCTATCCTTTCACTGTTGCTGGCTCAAGATTCTGGAGTTCCCTTCTTAACAAGACTGTGGTTGTACTTATACCACATGGGCAGCAGTGGTTCAAAAAGGTGGCTCAACACCACTTTCAATCAGGAATGGGTAATAAATGCTTGTCGAGCCAGTGATGCCCACATCTCCTTAGAAATAAATTTAAGATTAAGTAACTAAATTAATTAATTAAATTAGGGTCTGGAAGCAAGTTGACTCAACTTAGGATATACATTATGCAGGTTTAACATTGTTGTGAAGCAGTAAGTGTAGCATAAAGGTTTATCGTTAGGGGCACCTGATACTAATATAACTGCTGAATAACTAGATTGCAATGTCACATAAGTGTGATCTGGAAGGAAGCAGAAAGACAACTTCGTGTAAAGTTACTGAGATATATACAGATCCATAAACATAAATATTTTTTTGGTAAAGCAGTTTTCTTTGGGTAACAGCCAAACCCTGAAGAAACCGGATCTAGACCCTGAACTGAAGATCAAACATAGTGGCAGCAGACAGAGCAAAAACATCCAAACAAATTTCAAGTGAAGACTGCAAACCTTAAAGATCCACAAATCCTTGGAATAAGGATAAGAAGAAAAAAGATTGAAATCTCACCTGAGAATGGATCTTCATGGGTGGAGCAGATGTGAGCCAACACAGACCCAGACGTCAGTCAGCAATGAGTACAGCTCACAATCTACAAGGCAAAACACTGAAGCAACAACAAATCCAAAACTTAGGACAAGCATGGAGTCTACATTGTCACTTACAGAACCATTCCAAAATGCTGATCGCTTGCAACAGGCTCAACATTGGGACAATTCATTGTTAGTGTTCTAACAGGTTATCATTCAGAATTCTTCCGCACTTGAGCTTTCCCAAAGAATTATGAGTGGAAACATTATGAAAATATCACAAAAGTCTGAAAACTGGAGAGTTTTACTCTGACTTTTTTGGTGAGCTCTCACATGCAATTTTCCCAACTCCATCACTTTTTTTGGCAGTGGAGAGATTCACATTGAATAGGATGGGAGGTTGCTGGCAGAGCTTAAGTTCTGGTTTTCAGACTGAACCTCTCTGATTTTCTTAACTCACATTGAGCAAAGTTTGGAAATTATTGCCACATCACAAAACAACGATGATTAGAGTTTCCACAGCCTGAAAACATCATTCAAGTTACAAATATTCCTTGGGATGGACAATCAAGCAGGCAAGTTCCTACCAAACCTGGCAGAAATAAATGGACCAAAGTGAAAAGTGTGACAGGATCTGGATCAGCAAAATGCTTTTGACTAGATTAAAAAACTCCTAATTTTACCAGAGAAAAGTTATAGGCAGTACGATGGCACAGTGGTTAGCACTGCTGCCTCACAACACAAGGGACCCAGGTTCAATTCCAACCTGAGGTGGCTGTGTGGAGTTTAAACATTCTCCCCATGTCTGTGTGGGTTTCTTTTGGGTGCTCCAGTTTCTTCCCACAGTCCAAAGATATGCAGGTTAGGTTGAATGGCCATGCCTGTTGCCCCTTAATGTCAGGGGGATTAACTAGGGTAAGTACATGGGGTTATGAGGATAGGTTCTGGGTGGGATTCTGGTTGGTACAGACTTGATGGGCTAAATGGCATCCTTCTGCACTGTAGGATTCTATGGTTCTAGGGCACTGCAATCCAGAATTGTCAACAATTGGAGCATTCACTGGTTGGACACAGCATTGTTTCAAATTCAAAAAGATGGACAAAGAAGACCAGTTTATCATGTCTCAGGATCCCTCATGGACACAGAGAAAAATTATGCAACCAGCAAGAAAGAAGGATTAGCAGCTTTATAAGCCAGTGACAAGTTCTCTGATAATGTGATTGGATAAGGTTTAGAACTGAAATTACCCACAAGCCTTTGGTTACTCTTCTTCACCTAAAGGATATTAATGCTGCCTCCTACATATTCAATGTGTTAGATGAGCTCATGGGATATTAAGTATGTTCAAGGGAACACTCAAAACGTTAACCTTCTTCTTCTAAAAGGGATCTGCATAGTGGCACAGTGGTTAGCAGTGTTGCCTCACACTACCAGAGACCCAGTTTCAATTTCAAGCTCGGGTCACTGTGTGGAGTCTGCACATTTTCTCCCACCGGAGGAACCAATGTCCCACAATCTGAAAGACATGCTGGTTAGGTACATTGGCCATGCTAAATTCTCCCTCAGTGTACCCAAACAGGTGCCAGGTTGTGATGACTAGGGGATTTTCACAATAGTGTAAGCCTACTTGTGACAATGATAATACATGATCTTTATAAGCTTTAAACTAAAAATGGACTCTACTAATCAACAGCAGAAGATATTTGCTTCTGTAAAAAATGTCAAGAGAAACTAGACAAATTTGATGCCATATTTTTCTTATAGGTTTTGAAATTTCAGGCAGTTATTCATATTGAGACTACAATTCTCAGCTTACATTGTAGCATTGACAATCTCTGCATTTGGAGTGTTGCTTATTCAATCAAATTCATGCCATTTCTACTGCTCCTCCTGCCAAGGTTTCTTTAAACAGAAAAAGAATGGCTGTGCCTGTTTAAAACAATCTAGGTTCCAGAAGTCACCCATTCAAATGATTGAGATACATGGAAATGAATCTCAATGAAAGCCTAGCAACTGGCTTCATACATAATATGTGAGCTGCAAGATGAAACCTTTCTTCATCTCCTCATGAATAAAGAGATTAAGATTTTTCTCAGTGATGCAAGGTCATTGACAGCCAGTGTCAACATCCCTTTCTGCCTCTCTCAAAGCCAAACTGTCAAACAACAGACCTTGCCACTAATGTATTTCTGGTCGTTGATCAAATGCTATACAATGTTATTCCAGGAACACAGTGATCTGTTTAGCTAGGCTGAATTCTATCTCCCTAAAGTTTACACTTCTTGGTGCCCTCAATTTGGACTTGTGCCGGACGCTGTCAAGTTAGCTGCTTAATGCATGCACTGACGTGCCAGGAAGAACAGGCGACCAACAGGGATTTGAATCAGACTATTTACACCAGGGTGATTCAGGTCTATTTGTTTTGGAACTAGTTTCAAGTTAGCATCAGGAGATGATTGTTCATGTGCCTCGTCTTACGAACATACCTACCATTTATGGTTTCTGAGTTACAACATTTTCATTTAAGACGCATTTCTAAAGTCTTGTCTTTATGCAAAGGAGCTTGATTAGTCCAGTCTGACAGACTACTAAAATGTTTTTCCAGAAGAAAATCAACCAGGCTTTGTTGAAAAACATTACAACTTTATCTGATGCACTTATTTACAATGAGCCATGTTAAAATTGAAAGTGATTCTTTCCTAATTACCCATGTTTTAAGTGTAGTGCTAGTTAGGCAGAAAGGTCTGACTGCAGAGCTTTATCACTGCTGTCAATGATGCTTCATGATCAGTGAGTTTCTGTGGATGGAATAGTTCGTGCCAGTTAGTTTTCCTCCCCTGAGACATACAGCACTCACCAGAAACTCTGCGTTATATCCAGCAGCCCAGCCAAAAACCAGCAAAAACTACCCATTCAGTGCAAATGTGAACTTAGGCTGGAATCCAAATTCAGGTCCTGTGGTTAGAAGCAATGCTCTGCTGCAGCTGCTGGCTCACCCTGTATAGCATAAGGCTTTACACGCTGCCTAATAAATAAGTGTCAGTGGCCGACACTATGACCTACTGATGCCTCTGTGACCCTAATTTCTCTTCTATCAAGAAGCTAAGTTCTGATTTCTGACTTATCTTGGTGAATTAGCATTATTTATATACCAAACTAGTTCATATTTTCATTTCCTTCTGTCTTCTTAGCACACCAGAAGAATGACTTTTTATAGCATGAAGGACAAAGAACTTAATAGTGTATTTTTTGGATATAACACACACATATAAATATATAGAGAGTGTTATGTATTGTAAACCATTGCATTGCTTTGTAGTGTGTCATATGATTACATGGTGACATTGTCAGAGACATTACTTCTTACTTCTGTTGTGGGCAAGGTATTGGAGAGAATTATTAGGGATAGGATTTATAGTTATTTAGAGAGAAATGAATTGATTGGGGATAGTCAGCATGGTTTCGTGAAGGGTAGGTCATGCCTTACTAACCTCATTGAGTTTTTTGAGAAAGTGACCAGAGAGGTGGATGGGGGTAAGGCGGTTGATGTAGTATATATGGACTTTAGTAAGGCGTTTGATAAGGTGGCCCATGGAAGACTTCTACAGAAAATGCAGATGTGTGGAATAGAGGGTGATTTAGCTAATTGGATTAGGAATTGGCTGGCAGATAGAAGACAGAGGGTGGTGGTTGATGGGAGATATTCATCGTGGAGTTCGGTGACAAGTGGTGTGCCTCAGGGGTCTGTTTTGGGGCCCCTGCTGTTTGTAATTTTTATAAATGATCTGGATGAGGGTATTGAGGGATGGATCAGTAAATTTGCAGATGATACTAAAGTTGGTGGTGTGGTAGATAGTGAAGAGGGGTTTTTTAGTTTACAGAGTGACTTGGACAAGTTGCAGAGCTGGGCCGAGAGGTGGCAAATGGAGTTTAATGTGGAAAAGTGTGAGGTAATGCACTTTGGCAGGAACAATAAATGTGTAGAGTATAGGGCTAATGGTAGGGCTCTTAATAGTGTTGAGGAACAGAAGGATCTTGGTGTATGTGTCAATAGATCCCTGAAAGTAGGCAGTCAAGTGGATAAAGTTGTTAAGAAGGCATATGGAGTCTTAGCTTTTATTGGTAGGGGGATTGAATTTAGGAGCCGCAGCATCATGTTGCAACTGTACAAAACTCTAGTGCGGCCGCACTTGGAGTATTGTGTGCAGTTCTGGTCCCCACATTATAAGAAAGATGTGGAGGCATTGGAGAGGGTACAGAGGAGGTTTACCAGGATGTTGCCTGGTATGGAGGGCAGGTCCTATGAAGAGAGGTTGAAGGATTTGAGGTTGTTTTCGTTAGAAAGGAGGCGGCTAAGAGGGGACCTTATTGAAACATATAAGATGATTAGAGGTTTAGATAGGGTGGACAGTGATAGCCTTTTTCCTAGGATGGAGAAAGCTAGCACGAGGGGACACAGCTTTAAATTAAGGGGTATGAGTTATAGGACGGATATCAGAGGTAGGTTCTTTACTCAAAGAGTGATTAGGGAGTGGAATGCCCTGCCTGCAGCTGTTGTAGATGCGCCAAGTTTGGTGGCGTTTAAGAGGTTAGTTGATAAGTATATGGAAGAGAAGGGAATGGTTTAGTTTGGAGGGGCATTGCTTTTTATTTTGGTCGGCACAACATCGAAGGCCGAAGGGCCTGTTCTGTGCTGTATTGTTCTATGTTCTATTGAGGAGATTTTCCCTCTCCTCCATCCTGGCGAGCAAGGAAGAAATCCCGATCTAATAAAGCTCCACTAACTGGTTAAATAACCTACTACGTGAC
The DNA here is from genome assembly GCA_024679065.1 of Sphyrna mokarran. Lineage (NCBI taxonomy): Eukaryota > Metazoa > Chordata > Chondrichthyes > Carcharhiniformes > Carcharhinidae > Sphyrna > Sphyrna mokarran. Next base: position 71,244,509 of record JAGIQG010000007.1, on the reverse strand, counting down.
AACATTTTCGACCTTTTATCTCTGCTGTGCAAGTGAGCTGACCACACTAATATAAAACAAAAAAGATAAAACTGGTGCTGAAAATGGTTTTCTGGTAAAAATAGTGAGAAGAAATAATTCAGATCTGGACCTCGAGTCAAGGATCAATTTTCAGGAGACGAGTCCACCATCGACTAGTGCTGCAAAGCTGGAAGGTAAAGAAGGAGCCTGAGACTCCGAAAGATTGTGCTGCCAAATAAACCTGTTGGACTTTAACCTGGTGTCGTGAGACTTCTCACTGTGCTGTAAAGCTGGCCATTGGAAATGGGATTTGAGCCTTTGCTTAAACATTCATTTTAAATTGATAAAAAACAACACTGCGGACTGTTCCTTGATTTTTTTTTGTACTCAACTGTGACCCTGGAAGCACTGAGAGTCGGAGGTGGGAAAAGAAAAAGAAATTCAGTCAATGCATCAACAGTTAATCAATTAATACAACTGCTAGGCTCAAAATCTCTTAAAAATGAGCTAAGTAAGAAAATGAGAGAGTAGTAGGATACTGACAAAGAGTGGAAAGTTTTTTTCAGCTTTGCATTTTCATATGTGGTAGGTTACAGCATCAGGTCCTGGAACTCAGTGTGAGAAAAAGAGAGAATGAAAACCTGCATTTGGAAAAGCAACTGCTCAAGAAGTAAAAAACATGATGATAGTAACCTAGATTAAGTAGAATTAAAGCTCAAATCTTTTAAAATAGGCTGATGTTTCAAAAAAAGGAAAAAAAAATCTTAAAGCTACATTCCAACCATGAATTTTACTTTTAAAGGACCAACAAAAGAAATATAAATTAAATGAAAGGAAAAAGAAATTAGAGGGGAGAAAAAGTTAAAGAAAGTACTCCAATTTAAGAACAGGTAACTGCAGTGATGCAATGAAACCATTCAAACAGAATGTGGAATCATAAAGTACCTGTGAAGAGAGATTTCAATATTACCTTGCTGCAAACAGGATACCAGATAAAATTAAGGTGGCAACTTCCCTGACTATAATATGAAGGAAAACCTTCACTCTATCACAAAGTCTTGTCCATCCCACCACATTTGGTAATAAAACTTACAAGGAATTGACTCAGATCCTTGAAGAATAATTGTCACCCAAACCTTTAATCATAGTGGAAAGATTCAGATTTCATCAATGGAGCCAAGAACAACAATTTGTAGCTGCACTATAGAAACTAACAAAGAATTGTGAATTTGACCCGATCCTCTGAGACACTCTGCGAGACAGAATTGTTTGTGGACTTTGAAACAAAGCAATTCAAAGACGAATGCTCATCGAAAGTTCTTTTACATAAAACGTGTTGTTGAGATTGCAATGTACATGGAACTGGCTGCTAAAGAAGCTTCCCAAATTGGATTTGGCACCAAAATACACAAGATGGATACTGAGAGAAAAAAAATCTCTCAACACAAAAGCACATTATAAATGTGTCTAGGTGAGGTATCATGTAACGAGTCACTGTGGGTGGAGCTCAGGAACAGGAAGGGCGCAGTCATGATGCTGGGGGTCTCCCAACAGATCATGGGAAATTGAGGAACAGATATGTAAGGAGATTCTGGACAGGTACAGAAAATATAGGGTTGTTGTAGTGGAGACTTTAATTTCCCTTGTAGATACTGGAAATCACTTAGGGCTGGGGGTCTGGACAGGGAGGAATTTATAAAATGCATACAAGAATGTTCTTTGGAACAACATGTTCAACTAGAGAGGGGGCTATATTGGACCTAGTACGGGGGAAGGAGCCCAATTAGATCATCAAAGTTCTAAGGGGAACATGTGGCAAATAGTGATCACAATTCTGTAAACTTTAGGGTAGTAATGGAAAAAGATGAGTGTTGCCCTATGGGGAGGGTGCTGAATTAGGGGAAGGCTAACTACAGCCAGATTAGGAAGGATTTGGTGGCTGTTGATCGAGAGAGGCTGTTCGAGGATAAATCCACATCTGGCATGTGGGAGTCTTTTAAGGAGCAGTTGATAGGGCCGTAAGACAGGTATGTGCCTGTAAAAAGGAAGGATAGGAAAGGTAGGATTTGTGGATAACCAATGAAATTATGGGTCTAAGCAAAAAGAAGAAAGAGGCATATGTAAGGTCTAGGCAGCTAAAAACAGATGGAGCACTGGAAGAATACAGAGAAAGTAGAGAAGAAGTCAAACAGGGAGTTAGAAGGGCAAAAAAGGGGATACAAAATGTCCTTGGCAAAAGGATTAAGGAGAATCCTAAGGTATTTTATACATACATTAGGAACAAAAGGGTTGTTAGGGAAAGAATCAGATGTCTCAGGGACAAAGGAGGGGAATTATGCTTAGAATCAAAAGGAATTAGGTGAGATTCCAAATGAATACTTCACATCAGTATTCGCAAAGGAGAGGGACATGTTGACTGATAGTGTCTCAGAGGGATGTGTTGACCCATTAGAAAAAATCTCAACTACAGGGGAGGAAGTGTTAGATTTTTTAGGAAACATTAACACAGACAAATCCCCAGGGCCTGATGGCATCTATCCTGGACTGCTCAGGGAGACAAGAGATGAAATTGCTGGGCCTCTAACAGGAATCTTTGTCTCTTCACTGGACACAGGTGAGTTCCCAGAGGATTGGAGGATACCAAATGTGTTCCCATTATTTAAGAAGGGTGGCAAGGATAACCTGGGTAATTATAGGCTGGTGAGTTTGACATCCATGGTAGGGAAATTGTTGGAGAGGATTCTTAGAAATAGGATATATGCACATTTAGAACTGAATAATCTCATTAGCGATAGACATCATGGTTTTGTACGAGGGATGTCATGCCTCACAAATTTGGTTGAGTTTTTTGAAGAGATGACAAAAACAATTGACGAAGGAAAGGCTGTGGAGGTTGTCTATTTGGATTTTAGTGAAGCGTTTAACAAGGTCCCTCATGGCAGGTTGATGCGAAAGGTTAAATCTCACGGGATAAAAGGTCAGCTAGCTAGATGGTGGAGAACTGGCTTGGCCATAGATGACAGAAGGTAGCAGTGGAGGGATCTTTTTCCCGTTGGAGGTCTGTGACTAGTGGTGTTCTGTAGGGCTCTGTATTGGGACCTCTGCTGTTTGTGATATATAAATAAATGATTTGGAAGAAGATGTAGCTGGTGTGATCAGTAAGTTTGCGGGCGACATAAAGATGGCTGGAGTCGCAGATAGTGATGAACATTGTCAGAGAATACAGCAGGATATAGATAGGCTTGAAAATTGGGCAGAGAAATGGCAGATGAATTTAATCCAGATAAATGCAAAGTGTATTTTGGTAGATCTGATGTAGCAGGGAGCTATACAATAAATGGCAGAACCATCAGGAATACAGACGCACAGAGGGACCTGGGTGCACAAGTCCGCAGATCCTTAAAGGTGGCAGGCAGCACAGGAGGAGAGGGTGTTAAAGACATAGGGCATGCTTGCCTTTATTTGATGGGGCATAGATTATAAAAATTGGCATATGATGTTGCAGCTATATAGAACGTTGGTTAGGCCACATTCGGAATACTGCGTCCAGGTCTGGTCGCCACACTATCAGAAGGATGTGGAGGCTTTGGAGAGAATACAGAAAAGTTTCACCTGGATGTTGCCTGTTATGGAGGGCTTTAGCTATGAGGAGAGATTGGGTAAACTGGGGTTGTTCTCCCTGGAAAGAAGAAGGACGAGGTGTATAAAATTATGAAGGGCAGCTTTTTTCCAGGTGATGAATACAAGGGGTCACAAGATCAAGGTGAGAGGAGCAAGGTTTAATACAGATGTCAAGGGAATGTATTTTACACAGAATGGTGAGGGCCTGGAATGTACTGTCAAGCAAGTTGTTGAGGCAGACACGCTGGGATCATTTAAGACTTAACTATTTAGCCATATGAACAGACTGGGAACAGAGGGATTCAAATGAATGGGCTCATGAGTGGCGCAGGCTTGGAGGGCCGAAGGGCCTGTTCCGGTGCTGTATTGTTCTTTGTTCTTTTTCTTCTTTGTATCTTGCATTGAAATGTTGGTGTTGAGAAAACAAATGTAATTGTGGCACGAAAGGTTACAGAACAAATCCGTGCTGGAACAGATTGAATCTTCAAACATTAAAGATGGGTAAATGCAAGAAAGTACCTAAGCCTATGAAAAATGTCTATAGAATAATCATAGGCAATGAAAATTCCTAGGAAGACACGACGTCCAGAGAGATTGCAGGACTCAGTAAGTTATTGATGCAAGGCGAAATAGAGAATTTGGGTCGATCTGAAAGTTAATGAGAACGAAATAAAAATGGATAGATAGATATGGGAGTCACTACCTCTCTTATCTCTGAAAATGCATGTCAACAAAAGCTCACAAGTGTACTATTAAAGCCATCTAATATATTTCTGAGGACTTACATGAAAGAGCTGGTTCCAGTGAATGATTATATCATAGTGCCAGTTAAAGGAAACGGTCACTGAAAAATTGGCATAACTCATACTGAAAGGAAATTTTCCTTCACTTCTCCAAAGAGCATGGTTGAACAAAATCAAACTAAATTGGCAAGCAGTTAACCAACTGATTGATGGAAAGAACACATTACAGAAATTCTTAGAAAATTACAAGAAGGTATTTGCAAACAATTTGGGGGAAATGAAGGAATCGAGGTAGGACTTGAAATAAAACCTGATAACAATCAAAATACTTAAAGGCAAAAACTGTTAATTATGCTTAATTGGAAAAGAAAGCCTTGAGTATAATTTTTGGATGTGGAGATGCCAGCATTGGACTGGGGTAAGCACAGCGAGAAGTCTCACAACATCAGGTTAAAGTCCAACAGGTTTATTTGGTAGCACAAGCCACAAGCTTTTCGAGTGCTACGCCTTCAACAGGTGAGTGGGAGTTGTGTTCACAAACAAGGCATATAAAGACACAGAATCAATTTACAAGATAATGGTTGGAATGTGAGTCTTTACAGGCAATCCAGTCTTAAAAGGTACAGACAATGTTAGTGGAGAGAAGATTAAGCACAGGTTAAAGAGATATGTATTGTCTCCAGCCAGCACTGTTAGTGAGATTTTGCATCCATAACCTCAAACAAATTATTGTCCACAGCGAGCTACTCAGCCTTCAGAAGAACAGTGACCATGATGCCACACAACCCTGCCACAGCAACTTCCACAAGACGTATCAGATCATCGACATGGATGCCATCATCTCATGTGAGAACACCACCCACCTGGTACACGGCACATACTCTTTCAGCTCAGCCAATGTTGTTTACCTGATATGCTGCAGGAAAGATTGTCCCAAGGCATGGTTCATTGGGGAGACTGTGCAGACGCTACGATAACGGATGAATGAACATCGCTCGACAATCACCAGGCAGGAGTGTTCTCTTCCTGTTGGAGATCATTCAGACTCTGATCTTTGAGTAAGCATCCTTCTCTCCTGATTACCATCTCTCCTGATGGTAATTATGAGGCCATCAGGAGAGAATTAGGGTGCATAGATTGGACTAGGAAACTACAGGGACTGGGAACATCTGGAATGTGGTGCTTATTCAAGGAGCAGCTGCTGCGAGTCCTTGATAAGTATGTCCCTGTCAGGCGAGGAGGAAATGGTCGAGTAAGAGAACCTTGATGTACAAAAAAAGTTGATTTGCTGGTTAAAAGGAAAAAGGAGGCTTATGTCAGGATGAGGCTTGAAGGCTCGGTTAGTGCAATGGATAACTATAGATTAGCCAGGAGGGAGCTAAAGAGTGAATTGAGGAGAGCTAAGAGAGGACACGAGAAGAATTTGGCTGATAGGATTAAGGAGAATACTAAAGCCTTCTTTAGATATGTTAAGAATAGAAGATTGGTTAGGACAAGATTAGGGCCAGTCATAGACAGCAGTGGGAAGTTGTGTGTGGAGCCTGAAGAGATTGGAGAGGTACTGAATCAATATTTCTCTTCGGTATTCACGCAGGGTGATGTAAATGTAGTTATGGAGAACACTGAGGTACAGGGTAGCAAACTGGAAGGTATCGAAGTAGATAGGGAGGATGTGCTAGATATTCTCGAGGGTTTGAAGTTGGATAAGTCCCCTGGGCCGGACGGGATTTACCCTAGGATTCGCTGGGAGGCAAGAGAGGAGATTGCAGAGCCTCTGGCTCTGATCTTCAGGTCGTCGTTGGTTACGGGTGTGGTTCCGGAGGACTGGAGGATAGCGAATGTGGTCCCGTTGTTCAAGAAGGGGAAGAGAGACCTTCCAGGGAATTATAGGCAGTGAGTCTTACTTCTGTTGTGGGCAAAGTGTTGGAGAGAATTATTAGGGATAGGATTTATAGTTATTTAGAGAGAAATGAATTGATTGGGTATAGTCAGCATGGTTTTGTGAAGGGTAGGTCGTGCCTTACTAACCTCATTGAGTTTTTTGAAAAAGTGACTAAGGAGGTGGATGGGGGGTAAGGCAGTTGATGTGGTATATATGGACTTTAGTAAGGCGTTCGATAAGGTGGCCCATGGAAGACTTCTGCAGAAAATGCAGATGTATGGGATAGAGGGTGATTTAGCTAATTAGGTTAGGAATTGGCTACAGATAGAAGACAGAGGGTGGTGGTTGATGGGAGATATTCATCGTGGAGTTCGGTGACAAGTGGTGTACCTCAGGGGTCTGTTTTGGTGCCCCTGCTGTTTGTAATTTTTATAAATGATCTGGATGAGGGTATTGAAGGATGGATTCGTAAATTTGCAGATGACACTAAAGTCGGTGGAGTGGTAGATAGTGAAGAGGGGTGTTATAGTTTGCAGAGGGACTTGGACAAGTTGCAGAGTTGGGCCGAGAGGTAGCAAATGGAGTTTAATGTGGAAAAGTGTGAGGTAATGCACTATGGCAGAAATAATAAATGTGTAGAGTATAGGGCAAATGGTAGGATTCTTAGTAGTCTAGATGAACAGAGGGATCTTGGTGTGTATGTGCATAGATCCCTGAAAATAGGCAGTCAAGTCGAGAAGGTTGTTAAGAAGGCATATGGAGTCTTGGCTTTTATTGGTAGGTGGATTGAATTTCGGAGCCGCAACGTCATGTTGCAACTGTACAAAACTCTAGTGCGGCCGCACTTCGAGTATTGTGTGCAGTTCTGGTCCCCACATTATAAGAAAGATGTGGAGGCATTGGAGAGGGTACCGAGGAGGTTTACCAGGATGTTGCCTGGTATGGAAGGCAGGTCTTATGAAGAGAGGCTGAGGGATTTGAGGTTGTTTTCGTTAGAAAGGAGGCGGCTAAGAGGGGACCTAATCGAAACATATAAGATGATTAGAGGTTTAGATAGGGTGACAGTGATAGCCTTTTTCCTAGGATGGAGAAAGCTAGCACGAGGGGACACAGCTTTAAATTAAGGGGTGATAGTTATAGGACGGATATCAGAGGCAGGTTCTTACCCAAAGGGTGGTTCGGGAGTGGAATGCCCTGCCTGCAGCAGTTGTAGATGCGCCAAGTTTGGTGTCGTTTAAGAGGTTAGTTGATAAGTATATGGAAGAGAAGGGAATGGTTTAGTTTGGAGGGGCATTGCTTTTTATATTGGTCGGCGCAACATCGAAGGCCGAAGGGCCTGTTCTGT